>CM061131.1:12510804-13940804 GCA_030789695.1 Scilla litardierei
AAGGAAAACGTGTGAGTAATTCCAAGATCATCACAAAAATTTGAGAAAGACTCATTCTCAAATTCACCTCAATGATCACTACGAATAGTGACAATGGTGGTTCCGATGAGATTTTGTACTTTCTTCACAAATGTTGTGAAGTTTTCAAAAGCTTCATTTTTATTACATAAGAAAAATACACATGTAAATCTCGAAAAATCATCTACGATGACAAGCCCATATCTAGCATTTCCTAAAGAAGCAACTCTAGTTGGCCCAAATAAATCTAGATGTAATAGCTCTAGAGGCCGTTTAGTAGAAATGCTTTTCTTAGGTTTAAATGAAGATTTAGGAAGCTTGCCTCGTTGACATGAGTCACAAAAACTTTTCTTTTCAAATACAAGCTTAGGAAAACATTTAATGGAATTTAATTTTGAAAGCTTAAAAAGTGTTCCAAAGTTCACATGACCAAAGCGTCGATGCCATAAGTGTTGTTCACTTGTGTTGGCAACGAGACATTGTTCATATGACTTAGGAAAATCCAAAATATAAATATCTTTATGTCGTGTGCCGGAAAATAATAAATCATTATTAACATTATTAAAAATGTAACACAATCCTTTCGCAAAGCTAACTTTGTAACCTTTGTCACAAAGTTGGCTTATTGAAATAAGATTGTGGTTTAAACCATTAACAAGACAGACATCACTAATTAAGGGTTTAGATGGGTTACCCACTTTACCAACACCGACGATGGTTCCGCTCTCGTTGCCTCCAAAGATTACCCGGTTCCCATTAGCAATGGGCACCACTCCGGAAAGCAATTGAGCATCGCCCGTCATGTGTTTTGAACACCCGCTATCGAGTATCCACCCATCCTTGGAGCCAAATTTAACTTTGTTGCTCCGATTGTTTTTCTTGAGTACCTAAAGATGATTATATCATTTCATGGTACCCAAGGTCATTGGGTCCTCAAAGGTTAGACCTTTGGAAGCCAAGTCCAATTGGACTTAGACTTCCCAATATAATTAATATTATCCACTACATTCAAAAAATAATCATTCATGTAGATTTGTTTTTCATCCATACTTGTGTCCTTTGGGCTCCAAATTGAGAATATTTTGGGAGCCTTAATCCTATTGGGAGCATGCATGCTTTGTTGATTCCTACGTGATGCATGTCGTGGATAGGTAAAAGGAACATGATGAAATGGTGCATGTGGATAATTATTCATATGACGATGTGGGTGAACATATGCATGTGAGGGAACACGTGCGTGAGGGTGTCTCACATGTTGTGCACGTGCCCGTGAATGTGTAGCATAGAAATCATCATATGAGTGAGCCGGTGGAGTAGGACGTGTGTTCCTACGTGGCATGCTATTTGTGTACATGTAGGCATGACCCTTCTTTGGAGGTCCACCCAAAGTGGGTTTCTTTCCAAAAGAGGGTGTGTGCGAAGTGGAAGCACCATTGGTAGATGAACTACCAATAGAGTGTTTGCTCCCACTCGGTGAGGCATCGGAAGTAGGCCTAACAAAGGTAGTGGCCGATTTGGATGAACTCCCCATCGTATACCCCAAGCCAATGTGGTGATTGGCCGGAAGTAATTCATTTAGGATGTTATCCAAATGGTCCTTACCCTTATTGAATTTATTAATTCGGCATATAGTGCACTCATATTTCTCGGTGAGAGAATGCATCGAAGCAACCAAAGTGGACACTTGCGATGTGAGCGCATAAACACGAGACTTGAGATTTTCATTCTCAATACTCAAAGTCGAGATTTGAGAAGTCAAATCCGCTATCTTATGTTCATCCGAATCCTCGATGCTAACATGTTCAAGTTTAGATTTGAGATTAACAATCTCATTTCTTAATTCTTCAACAACGGTGTCGTTGTTGGTGATGATAGTTTTAGGTGAGGTTTGGATGCTAACTAGCTCATCTTTAGTCTTAGTATATCGTTCAACTAATTTAGCATATCTATTCCATATTTGCTCATTAGCTAGTCTAAGGTCATCCATAGTTACCTCATCGCTTTCATTCTCGCTATCATCGGAGGCGGGTTCTTGAACATTTTCCTCGTTAGCCATGAAACATACGTGCGCTTGCTCCACTTTCACATCATCCGACTCCCTGGTGGGCTCCGAAAGGGTGCGCCAAAAACTTGGTGGGCTCCGAAGGGGTGCTCTCTCTCAAGTGCAAGAGTCCGTACAAGTAGTAAAATCTGGGAGTCCAGATGTCGAATCCACGGGAAGAAATCTGTTGCAACCACAATTCAAATCAAATAGAAAGCCAACGAAGAGAAACTAACCACTTCACAAATGATGGCGATGGTGTGAAAGTGCGTGATGGTGATGTGCGAACAAAGAAATTCGTGTATGAAAATACCTATAAAAAGTATGCACATGGTATGGGTTCGTTAGGATCAAAGATTCGTATTAATTTGGTTGATGAATATATCACAATGAATTCTCTTTTTGAGAGCAATTCACCGGGAAAATATCCAATATAACTCAATGAATTCTCCTTTTGGGAGCAATTCATCGGAAGATGCCCTTTTGGGGGTTCAAGCAAAATATTCAAAAAGATCGTCGCTAAAGTTATAATACGATATGAAACTCTCTTTTGGAGAGATCAAAACTACGGTATGAAGCTCCCTTTTGGGGTAGATCAAAACTCACCCTTTTGGGGCGATCATCAACTAAATCAATTCTTTTGGAATCTGAAAAAGTCGATTTAAGAACAAAGATCACAACTTTAGCGACGTTTAACGATTTAGCTCATGGAATACAACCAAACTAACACAAATCACATCCCCTAACTACTCCATACCATGCACAAATAAGATTTAGCTACTCATCGTGCAAAAATAAACAACTTTCATAGCAAAATACGTCAAGATTATAGCAAAATACAAGAGAAAAGCATCAAATACAGGGTTTAAGTTAAGAAATATATCACCAATTCTCCTTGAAAAGACTTCAAACTCTCTGGAAATAATAATAAAAGCCTCTGGAATTTTACAGGATTTTTCAGAGGGGAAATACGGCTCCTAGAGCCTCCAATACGCCCCAATCTGGCTGTATACGCCCAAAAACCCTAAATACGCTTATATAATAGGCATTGCGGGTTTGGGTTGTGTTATAGGGTTCAAAACCACTTAGAAATCGAACCCAAAACCCGCATCAATTCTCAACCGCACGATCTCGGCGGGATTGAACCTGAGATCGACACGTGGCACTCTTAACGGGTTTCCTCGCACCCGCGCCCGCTTACATCTTCGTTTACGATTCGGAGTAGATCTGGACCGTTGGATACGGATCCAAACGTTGTGGAGAGGCCACGTCGCCGCTCTCGAATTCGAATTCAAATCGAATTCGTAATTGCTGTCAACCGTTCGATCGAAAATCGACCGTCCAGAGAATGCCACGTGGCCCCCTCTCCGCTGCGATCTGCGTTCGTTGCGTTTCGAGCGGGCGAAATGTCGACCGTTCGATCGAAATCAAACGGCTGAAGAATTCTCGCGTCGCCCGCTGCTGTGAGACGTTGGATACGGCGGGAGTGCGCGGATGGCCGACACGTGGCCCCCGGATCTCGATCCGCTTCTCACATTCCGCTTTGATGAAGACCGTTGGATCAAGATCCAACGGCGATAAAGAAGCCACGTTTCCCGCATTTGCTGAAGCCGTAGGATGACGTGCCAATGGTTGAGATGCTGCCACGTGTACTTTAAGATTCGTGCGGAGACCGTATTTTCGTATTTTCGTGCGTATTTCTCCATTTAAATGGTATTCTGCATTCAAAAATTCATAGAAATTAGCACAGATCTCAGAAAAATACAAATAAATAGTCGTTGGAATCGTGAGATCGAGACCAAGCTAGGAAAAATATAAAAGTGCAGAGATACTTCGTTAATTGCTGTTTTGTGCTCAAATAAGGTGTTTTCTCTAATAAATAAATGTGTAGAAAATACGTATGAATTTGAGAACAATGTAGCATCACATGAGCACAAAATAGGGCTAAATGGGGGGTTAAATATGTAAATATTGAACCCGAATCACTCCCCGCTTGAAGAATCATCTTCGGAATCGGTGAAACCGACAAATCCTTTCTTGTAGCCTTTCTTATACTTCTTCGATTTGTCGTCCTTCGGCGCCTTCCACTTTTCCTTTTGCTTGTTTTGGGGACAATCCGCTTTGATGTGTCCTGGCTTATTGCATTTAAAGCACAAAGGAGGAGAGGCGTTAGTAGAAGTAAATTTAGATTTGCCTTTGAAGTTACCTTTTCGGAAGAAGCGATTGAACTTCTTTGCCATGAGGGCAATGGATTCCATGTCCATTTCGTCTTCCGAGTCCTCGTCATCGGTAGAGGTGGATGGAGCCGTCTTGAACGCAATCGCCTTTTTCTTAGGCACGTCTTGGTTCAAGTAAGACTTCATCTTCTCTTGTAACATCACCTTGCTATCCTTGCGTACCTCGTATGACATTAAAGTACCCATTAATTGAACTACGGTATACTTGTTCATATCGTTACCTTCCTCGATGGCGAAGGTACGCTTTCCCCAACTAGAAAGAAGTCCTTCGATAAGCTTCGAACATTTCTCCTTTTGGGTGTAGGTTTTACCGAGAGCCTCTAACTCGTTTATGATGTCGACGAAGCGAGCATAATACTCCTTCATCTTCTCACCCTGTAGCATATGAAACATCTCGTAATCTTTATTAACTACAACGAGTTTAGAGTCTCTTACCCTACTCGTCCCTTCATGTAATATGAGGAGGGAGTTCCAAATTTGATATGCACTCTTACATGTGCATATCTTATTGAAGTCCTCAGGCTCCAATGCGCATTGCAAGGCGTTCATTGCCTTGGCATTGCTTACCTTCGCGGTTGTCCATTTCTCGAAATCTTCTTCGGCGGGCTCGTCATACTCCTTCATTGTGGTCCTCCATAGTGAAGCACTCTGGAGGAAAGTTTCCATCCGGCATTTCCAGTACCCGTAGTTGGTACCATTGAAGAATGGAGGCCTCGTTGAGGAATGTCCTTCCATTACCGAAGAAGCTCCTTCACGGTTTTTGAAGGTGCTATAATCTGAAGGTGGACGCACGGTCTTGTTGTCGTTGGCAGACATAGCTTAGTATCCGGCTCTGATACCAAATGTAATGCCCTAAAAGTTACTGCACAAGTACTAGAGGGGGTGCGAATAGTACTTTAAAAATAACAAGGAGTATAATTCTTAATTATCGTGTAAACTACTACCAACAAATGCGGAAGCTAAAATTGACAACAACAAATATTCAATACTAACAATTGATATGATGGGTTCGGATCCACCCAAGTCTCCCCGACTTGTTCCCGGTGATCCTACGTCTCAGTACACCCGGATCCCCTCCGGATACTTAGGTTAGAAACCCTAACTCAAGATTTCCACGATGAATACCTTGTGAAAAACCTTCACAAGATCAAATCATACAATCAATAGCAATAGTGAATCCCACAACCCGGGATCACAACCTTCTCTCACAACCGAGAGAATCAATAGCAATAAAAGAGTTTATAAGAAATAAACAACAACTTACCACAAACCCTATACCTTGAGTATTCTTACCAAATTAGAGCAAGGAGGGATTTGAGGAAGAAGTCACCAAGACCTAGCACCACCAATATGAGCAGCAATGGGTGCCTAGGAATGAATAGGAGACTTGAATCAAGCAATAGCTTGGATGGATCATGTCACGCCCCGCTTCCCAAAACAGCGGAGGCGAAGCGTGACTAGGCCCGCTTAGACCAGGGCTACGAAGCCCTGACCCAATAAGCGTCTGTGTGAAACCAAGGCAAAGGTACAGGTCCCTGCATGATAGAACAGAACAATAAAAGTACAAGAAGGAAAGAACATCACATTATTATTCCAACATATCAAAGTAGCGAGTCACAACGCCCGAAGGGCTACAACAGCAAAAAAGTAAATCTAATGGTGCAAGCACCCAACCTAGACAAAGAATCATAAAAGGTGCTACGCACCCAACAAGATAGTAACGCCTCTGGAATCTGCTACTAAAAAAGTCTCTAACTCTGATCCTCCTCGGGGTCGTACTCGGGATCGACGCCCTCTGGCTCCACGTCGGCAGACAGGTCAGTCTCCTCCACGTACTCTGGCTCAATCCCTGACGTACAACACCAAAAGAAGGAACTGTACGTCAGGCAAGGTCTACAAGAAAAGATTAGACCAAGCTACAAGTGTACCATTTACTTACAACGTTTTACTGATTGATTAACATGCTGAGGTTTTAACAACAGATAGAAACACAACAGGAAAGTAAACAAGACAAATAATAGTCATAGCGAGTGCTGTGGACTACGGGACTAGCCTACAGGTGTCAATACAAGACGGAACACGGAAGCCAGACACGACAAGACAAGACAAGACACGAAAGGGTTCACGCCTGTTCGGTTCGAGGGGGATCAGTCCCTCTTTCCGCTTGCACGCTCAACCCTACCCCATAACCCTAAGAATCGTGACAAGACATGGGATCACTTGCTCCAGCTTGGCAAGTGCCCAATTGCTCCATGAGCTGTGTATCGGTACATGGGATCACCTGTTCCAACTTGACAGTTGCCCAATTGCCCATCGGGCTGTGAACTAGTACAAGGGATCACTCGCTCTGGCTCGACGAGTGCCCTATTGCCCGCAGGCTGTGCAGACGGAAAGGAACACGACACGACAAAACGGGAGGGGTTGTACTAGGGTGTCCACAACACACACACACACATGTCAATCCTATGATGTCAAATTGTTGTTGTTGGACTCAGATTTCGTTGTCAAATCTGAGCCACCAAAGGCGTCCCGGACGCTATCATTTCACGTCCGGTTCTCAATGATGAAGACTAACAGTTCTAGCAAAATTAAGGCCTAAACACGGCCAAGAACGCAAGTGATACACTTGCATGTGGCGGCGAGTGCGTCGTCTCCCTGGTACGCCTCGTCCAAAAGTCTTGTTGGCGGATGAGCGTCTGAAAATCGTGACACTGTGACGGTGTCAGATCACGATTCATTAATTCCTATTAGGGTTGTGTCTAGGTTATCGGGACTATCCTAATCAATCCAAAAATCACATTTTTAATGAATTCACCTAATCGACGATCTATCCTATGTGTGCATGCATAATGTCCATTCGTCGATTTCTACGGTTGTACAACGTTTTAAAGATCCGCGAAACATAAATTTAGTTTGATTAGGTTGCGACTTTTATTTAGGGTTTGATCATCTATTGTGGAGGTTACTACGAATTTAGGGCACCAACCTGGAATTGACGGTTGCACGAAGATCCGATGTCCAATCTGAAAAGTGTGGAAGCTTTACGTCGTCCGGAAATTCCCAAGCCGCGGGTAGCGCAGCGAGAACGTTGATCGCCGGTGGTGGTGAAGATTTCAGCGTCTCCCGGCGTCGTTGCTGCTGGATCTGAGACGAGAACTCCGTGCTAGGGCAAAAGAAAGGGAAATGAGAGGAGAGGGAGAGCTTTGGGGAAGATGGAAGGCGCAAGGATGGAGGAACGAGCAAGGGGAGGACGTGAGAGGTATGGAAATGGGTTTGGGGAAGATGGAGACTGAAATCTATCAGGAGAAATGAAGAAGAAAACCCCGTTTAAATAAGAAAATGAAACGGCGGCTAGCACAGAATTTAGGGTTTCGGGGTCAACTAGTCGGTCAGAGAAGGGCGGTCGACCGACTAGTTTGGGAACTAGTCGGTCAGTCGTATAACTGTGACCGACTAAAACCCAAACCGTGAACATGGTTGTTGTAAAATTTATAGAGTTAGTCGGTCTGTGAAGGCTCGTCGACCGACTAGTTTGCAACCTAGTCGGTCGGCCAGTGTTCATAGACCGACTAAAGGGTGAAATTGGTCAACAATATTTTTTGAAGATTAGTCGATCAGAGAAGGATACTTAACCGACTAGTTCGTCAACTAGTCGGTCGGTATTCGTTCTTTGACCGACTAACGGTAAACAGTAACCTGATGCGAAAAATGATCACTGTACTTAGTCGATCTGCGAAGAAGTGTTGACTGACTAGTTCGATAACTAGTCGGTCGGTGGTTGAACTTAGACCGACTAAGCGTAAACAGTAACTCAAGGGAAAAAGCCTGACAAAAACTAGTCGGTCCATGAGGAGTTGTTGACCAACTAGATGGACATCTAGTCGGTCGGTTCCTCAACGTGAACCGGCTAATTTGCACAGGAAGTCGCAAATTGAAGCGTGAAGGTTCGGAATGATTCCAAAGAGTTCCAAAGGTGATCCTATACTAAGATATGAGCGCGGAGAAGTAAAGAAAGAAGACGAACAATCGCATATATATATAAATAATATTCATCATACAAAAACCAGCCGTTACATTCTACCCACCTTAAGAAAATTCCGCCCTCGGAATTTCTTTCAGAATAGGTGAGGGTAACGCTCTCTCATCTCATACTCTCTCTCCCAAGTGGACTCTCCAGTCGATCCGTGACGCCACATCACTCTCACCAGGTCGACTACCTTATTCCTCAACTGCTTTTGTCGACGGTCCAAAATCTGCACGGGTTGCTGGTCGTAGGTCAGGTCTGGACGGACCGTGATCTCCGAGAAATCCACCGTGTGCGACGGATCACTGACGTACCGACGTAACTGTGATACATGGAATACGTCGTGAACCCCCACCAAAGATGGTGGCAGAGCAAAGCGGTAGGCCACTGCTCCCACGCGCTCCAGCACATCAAAAGGTCCAATAAACCTCGGGCTCAGCTTCCCCTTCTTCCCAAAACGAATAACTCTGCGGTTCGGAGAAATCTTCAAGAAAACGTGATCTCCAGGCTGAAACTCCAACGGTCTCCTCTTGGCATCAGCCCAATGCTTAAAGCGATCCTGCGTAACTCTGAGCTTCTCCCTGATGTCTCTCACGACATCCACAGCTTCAACAATCATCTCTGGACCTAACAGCTCCGGATCTCCAACGTCATCCCAGCTCAGTGGCGATCGACATTTCCTCCCATATAAGGCAGCAAACGGCGCCATGCCAATGCTCGCCTGGTAGCTGTTGTTATAAGAAAACTCCACCAAATGGAGATGGTCCTCCCAAGATCCCTTCCAGTCGAGTGTGCAAGCTCGCAGCATATCCTCCAGAATCTGTATAGTCCTCTCGGACTGGCCGTCGGTCTGCGGATGGTACGCCGTGCTGAAACTCAGACTCGTACCCAAATGCTCCTGCAGACTTCTCCAGAACTGAGATGTGAATCTCGTGTCTCGGTCAGACACGATGCTCACGGGGACCCCGTGTAAGCGTACAATCTCCTGCACGTATACGGCCTACGTCACAACTAATCAAGGAGGAAGAATAAAGAGAAGTAGAAACGAAATTTTACCTCAAGATATTTCCTCGCCAAGGCTTCCGTAGACTGGCCCACTCGAAAAGGAATAAAATGCGCAGACTTGGTCAACCGATCTACGATCACCCAGACTGCGTCGTTCTGCCTCGGGGTCCGAGGTAAACCAGTCACGAAATCCATCGTAATATGTTGCCACTTCCACTCCGGAATGGTAAGCGGTTGCAGCAGTCCAGCAGTACGATGATGCTCGGCCTTCACCTGTTGGCATACCAAACACTTGGCAACGCTCCGTGCCACACTCCTCTTCATGCCAATCCACCAGTAATTCTGTCGGAGATCCTTATACATCTTGGTGCCACCAGGATGTATAGAATAAGGCGAGCTATGAGCCTCGATCAAAAGCTCCTCACGAACATCACCCGCAGGTACGCAGAATCTGCTGCCGTACCGCAGCGAACCATCCTCATGAATCACGAACTCTGCTCGTAGTCCAGCTTCAACTTGCCTCCTGATCCTCTGCAACTTCGGATCTCCTGCCTGTGCTGCCTTGATCCGATCCACAATCGTGGACTGAATCTGCAAATTCATGAAAGTATGAATCACACCAGGTAGGACAACCTCCAAATCCATCTCCTTCAGCTCCTGCTGAATCCTCCAGTCAGCAGTATGCACCATAGCGGTGGGGAGTCTACTCAAGGCGTCCGGCACAACGTTCACCTTCCCCGGATGATACTGCAAATCTATCTCGTAGTCAGCCATGAGCTCCAACCATCGTCTCTGACGCATGTTGAGCTCCTTCTGGGTGAATATGTACTTCAAGCTCTTATGATCTGTAAAAATCTTCACACACTCACCCAGCAAGAAATGCCTCCAAATCTTCAGCGCAAAGATCACTGCTGCCAACTCCAGATCGTGCGTCGGGTAATTCTTCTCATGAGTCCTCAATTGACGAGAAGCATGGTCGCTCCGGGACGTGACCCAAAAGAACGGTTGTAGTTTTACCGCAAGTGCACGGTGTAGCAGCGAGCGAGATATCGAACACAGGGAGGACGGATGACTGTGCTTGCTCCGATCAACCTGGCTATTTAAGAAGAGAATTTTGCCTTTGGCGATCCCGTCACAATCGTCAGACAAATGTGCGAAATATCAAATCAAATAAAGAACGTCTAGGGAATGGGGAATCCCCGCTACACACCATACTTCATAAATGTGGTTCATCGGTATCAAAATTGCTAGAATGAGAATTCGGATGAACTAGTTGCAACTGAATGTAGAACCAAGCTCACGCTCTCGCGCTGTTGCCGGTCTATAGCTATCCTAGGGTCGGGTCCAATCTCTTGCAAACCCTACCCTAGGGAAGCTAGCATTAGGATCAACATCATCGTCCAATCGCGCACCGAGCCCAATCTCTTGCAAACTCGGTCCACGATCTAGATTAGGATAGTTCCTACCCGTCCAATCTCTTGCAAACGGGTATCGGTATAGAATTGCAACCGGGAATCCTAGTATCGGTCCAATCTCTTGCAAACCGATACTTCGAAAAATCCGACTCCAACCCAATTCGGATTTCTAGGGCTTCCTATCAAATTGGGATCCAATCTCTTGCAAATCCCAATTGATATGAATACCTAGCCATCCGTAGTAAATTGATCCCAATCTAATCCCTAATAGCAATTCTAGCTCAATTTCTACCAATTCATCACAAATATGAAAGTGGGCTTGTAGGGTTCATCCCCACGCCCCAAGACGTGGAGACTACTCACAAATCATAGCAAGATCACAAAAATAATCGTTGAGATAAGCAATAGAATTCATCACAACAATGATATAAACAATAAAAATAGAATTTTTAGGGAAAAGAGATGCAAACCAATGTAGTTCTTCAATTAATCCAACAAAAATCCAAGTTTTGCTCCTTCTCCAATCACAAGAATAAAGCTAAAAAAACTAATCTAAAAAGCTGCAAAAAATCTAAGAGAGAGCTCTCCAAACTAGGGTAAAAACAGGGCTTAAATAGCCCCAAAAATCGTCCAAAAATTGTGACCAAAATGCCCCTGCACAGCCTGTTTTCCGCAGTTTTCGCTACAGGCAGCGCATCGCACTCGGCCGAGTGACAAAAGTCGCTCGGCCGAGTGAAAACCCTGCAATTTTCCAGTAAGTCGGGGCTTTCAGGGGTCTTCAGTTCGGGGGCGGCTCGGCCGAGTGAGTTGTCGTCACTCGGCCGATGACTTCACTGCACTCGGGCGGACGGGATTTACCACTCGGCCGAGTGGGTCTTCTGAAGTTCAGGCAGCCGAAAAACAGAAACTTCGATGTTTTGGAAGGGCTTCGTCTGGGCGCCACTCGGGCGGACGTGGTATCGTCACTCGGCCGAGTGGGTCTTCTGTGCTCGGCCGAGTGCACAGGTAACTCGTGTCTGAACTGGTCGGCCGAGCAGTGTCTCGCTGGTCGGCCGAGTGGCTCCTCCACTCGGCCGAGTGGGACACAAAAAATGCCCAATCTGCTTATTTTGGCCTCCTCGTCGCTCCTGCGACGTCCATTCTTCTTCCGCTCCTCTCCATCAGCAAAGTACCCCTCGGGGAGGTCGTCGGTGACCGTCTAGAGTAAGCGCATCTCGAGATCACTCCATATCGCGCCAAATCACCTGAAATGCGACAAAAACAACAAATCGTGAAAAGCATCGCAATATCGTCGATATATCGTGAAAAACATGATTTGGGCGATCTAGATGGCATGCAAATATGCGGAAAAAAGGTGTAAAATAAGGAGTGATCAAAATCCCCCAAGCTTGCCTCTTACTCGTCCTCGAGGAAGATAAGTAAAAGGCGAACCCGGTGGATTTGGAAAACGAAAACGGCGAAAAAATGAAAAAATGAAAAACGAAGAAGAATGAAAACGAAATGAAAATAAAGAAGAAAGAAAGAAAGAAGCGAAGAGGTAGGATGCTAGATCATTTTCTCAGGACGTGGGTTTCACTCACTCTTATAGCATGCACCGAATGAAAAATACATGTCAAAGAATTTTATTTTGATATCATAGTATAATGGTGCAAATAGAAATAGAAAACCCACGAAAAACGTTATAATCATGAAAAACGGAATAATTTTAAAATTAACGTCGTCTGAATCATTTAAAGCGGTATACAAATCACAGATCACACACTTTTCAATTGAACGCTTTCTATCTGGAGTATAAGAGTATCACACTATAGAATAGAGAGAATAGAAAAGTATGGATTTCATGAAATGAACGCTAGGCTTAGATTTCTGGATTTCGTAAAACTAAAATAATCTCACCGAGTATAGAATATTACTTAGCCTAGGTTGTCGTGCAATGTCAAGTAGTCACTCTCTCACACATCAATGGATCCCCTCCCCCAAGCTTATCTATAAGCGTGGTGGCATAAAAAATATTTACATCCCCATTTTTTTATACATATAGCTCCAAAAGCAACGAAAAGAAAGAAGAAAGAAAGAAAGTGAGATGGGATCTTTTATTGAGGATTTTTCCTCTCTCTTTTTTTCTTTTGTTTTTTTTTTTTTGCAATAAGCAATATATACACAACGATCCCAACTCAGAGAGAGATAATGATGTACAAGAATGTTTTTCTCTCTCTTTTTTTATAGAATAAGAGATTTGGAGCTAGGGATTAGTAGCGGGGGAAAATGCCATAAAATAGAATCACTAAGGGGAGATTCACCAATGATTTGAAAAGTAGAGAAATGATGTTCAAGATTTGTGGAGAAAGAAATAAATATAACTCTCGGTTCACTCTATAAGACATGCACGACAACTTCAGCAGGGTAATCTAATCTACTCAGTTTCGATCACAAAAAAGCTAACTAATCCAGATTTATCATAGCTAACATCATTCAATCATCCTGAAGTGAAGTGTACAATTCATGCATATAGAAGTGATATAGGAAAAGAAAGTCAGTACTCCAGATATAAGCATTCAATGCGTGAATCTTGGTGTGTTTTCTGTGATAGCATACATATGAATATTCAGACTCAGCTAATAATAAAATTTCATCCATTTTCATGCGGAAAAAGGTGTGGGTTACTATTCTAAATGCAAAGCAAGTCATAGCATCTGATATCTGAAATAAAACCTAAGACATGACAAATATAGCATGCATATAGAATAAGCTAAATCCAACGTCATCATCATCATAGAAAAGTCATCTCTAGCATGAGATGAAAAAGAAATAAAGATAAAGGGAAAATAGAAACTATGCAATGCGGCACACAGGAAAATAAGAAAAACGTGATGCATGGCAAAATAAAAGAAAAGTGATGAAAAATAAGTGCAAAAGCGAAAAAATGGTGTGAAAAACTAAAAATAAAGGTGGCAAATCGAAAAAGAACGTGAGAACTCACTCCCCCAAGCTAAATGGCACAGTGTCCTCAATGTGCAAAGTGTGGCACACCGAGAGACAAGCGATGGGAGGGGCAAGTGAGGATGCATGCATGGAAAAATGAAAAGAAAAAGGTAAAATAAAGAAATGAAAATATGATGCGGACATGATGCATGCACAGATAGGAGCGATACATAGATATAAGTGTCACCAAAAACTCTCCCTCTCTCCCAAAATAGATATAAGAAGATATGATCAAAAAAGAGAATACCATAATAAGTGAGGGGAGGGGGGTGGACAAAAAGTGCAACAGGACCCAGCAGAAACGGGCAGCACAACGGCAGGAATAAATCAAGGCATCAAGGGTGCCTAAGAAGGTGGTGCTGCGTCGTCTCCGTCCTGAGGCGGAGGAGGAGGTGGTGGTGGTGTAGGCTGCTGAGCTGGGGTGGGCGTGGAAGTGGAAGCAGGTCTAGTGTGTGTGGAAGTGTGTGTGGGAACCTGCTGGGTGGGTGGGGGTACGCGCGGGAGACGCTCCAGAACCTGGGTGAGACAGTAATGGATCTGGGGGATCAGCTCGAAGCGTCCAGCCATCGTAGAGACGGTGGAGGACAGGGTCCTAAGGTCACCTCTAAGACCACTCACCGCCAACTCAAGAGCACGTATGCTCTGCAGTACAGTGTCGGGCGGGGGTGGTGCAGAGGGACGCACCGGTCTAGGCTGTGCAGGGCGAGGCTGGCGTACGCGAGTGGAGTATGTAACGGGCTCAGCAGGGAAGGGGACAAAAGATGCCGCGCCTGCAAATGTGGGCCTGGCCTCAGTGTGAGGCCGGGACACCGGCTGGTGAGAAGTGGAGGCAGCGGCAGCGAAAGAAGTGTGCAAAAGTGGCAACGAGGCGGCCAGAGAGGTCGGTGGCACAGAAGTGTGGACAGACGCCACGACGCTCTCGAAAAATACAGCGGCAGTGGAGACAGAGGGCTCTCCGCACTCGACTACGGTCGACGGGCGCTCGGGTGGGGCAGAGGAAATCGGCTCAGCAGACAGAGGGCCAGCGGTGGTAGTGGGTGTGGTGGTGACAGTGGTGACAGCCGCGGAAGTGGTGCAAGTGGTGGAAGTGGGCTCAGCTGAGGTACTCGTGACACTGACAGAGGTGGGGACAGAGGTGTCAAGAGCGGCAGAAACATCAGGAATAGGCTGAGGGGCCACTGGGTCAACAGGGTCGGCAGCAGGCTCGGCAGGGTGTGCAGCAGGGTCTGCGGGGGCAGCCTTGGCAGCGTGGGCCTGCTCGGCCTCCTCGGCCTCGAGCACGTAGGCAGCGGGGATGAGAACATCCATCGCAGGGAGCCAGTCGACGTGGGCTGGTGCAATCTGAGTCCGAGCAGGGCTCGGGAGAATCATGTAGTCGGCACCGTAAGGGCCGTGCAACCAGACCCAGTGACGCTCACCATGCGGACGAAGCATCTTCATCCGGGCCATAACGTCTATCGACAGAGAAGTGGGGCCCGGGACGCGTCGCAAGTCGTCAGGTAGGTCCTCGCCGGTCATCATGGTAAGCAAGGTGATCAGACCGCCGCAGCATATCGGTGAGCGAGCGCCCACCGATACAATGATGCGGTCTAAAAACCAAGCCGCAATGTCGATCACGACGGCGGGGACAAGCTCGTCTCCATCCCTAGATAGAGCTCTGGGACGTGTCACCGCATAGAGCATGTAGAGCTCTGGCGTAGACATCGTACCCGGCTCATATCTGGCCAAAAAGGTGGTCGCCATGAGGCGCTGGGCTATGCGGAGGCAGGGGTGGACAATGGCCGAGGCCTTGGCCCTACTAGGGTCAAAGGCAGCGTGGTGACCCATAATCCGGGCCCAGAAGGCACCGGCGTCAAAGGAAGGTGGGGGGATATGGGTAGGACCGTAACCGCGATCGGCACCGGGGACAGCGGGCCACGAGAAGAATGCTCTCATCATATCGAGAGTGACATGGAACTCTCGATCCATGAACCGGAATGAGCATCCCTCGTCGGTCCGGGCGATCGAACTCAAAACCTCAAGTGTCGGGCGGGTAAAAGTATCCGCCGACACCTGCAGAAAATCTCGCCAGCCCACGTTGTCGTACAACGTGAGCATCCCCTCTAGTACCCCCAGGCGTCCTAGGTCAGCAAGGTGTGCAAACCTGGAGGGTACGATCGAGCGCTGGGAGATACGCTCGAAGACGGCGTGGTGTGCGTCGTCTCGGAACGTAATCCCGAGCGGCCCGACCAGTGGAGCCGGTGGTGGTGGCTGTGGGTCGGCAGGGAGAGGCTGTGCGGGCTGTGGGTGCACTGCAGGCTGTGCGGGGTGTGCGGGGCCTGCAGGCTGTGCTGGGTGTGCGGGGTGTGTGGGGGACGGTGGAGGAGAGTCCTCCAACTCGTGGGAGGGGCCGGCATCATCCGACCGCTTCCGCTTGGCGGAAGCTCTCTTCGACCGCGGTCGTGTCCGGGGCGGCATATCGGCCCCGAGCGCGCCGAAAAGTGAAAAAAGTGCGGTGCGTGTAAAAGAGTGGAAAGAGTGTACCCCGACACGCCGCGAGTGCTAAGCAGTGGAAGCGTACGAAGTCAGCGCCTCCGCGAAGTCCAAATCAGCCCGTAGAAGCTCCCCTGGGCTCCCCTAAGCTCCAATAAGCAACCTGCGCATGAAAAGGCGATATCAGTGAGTAATAATCAAAATGTATGGAGCATTAGGGGTATAATAGATAAATATAGGAATTGATTTGGGTTAGGGGGGCGTTTAGCACTTGGATCCTCAAGAAATACTCGAAAAGAGGAGAAAACGGGCAATAGGGGTGATACCGGAGGTGGCCGGAGCAGCTGCCGCCGCCGGCGACTCGGGCGAGTCGCGGCAGTGGTCGGCCGGCGGTGGCGGGCCGAGCGGCGGCGCGGGCGGCCGAGTATGGGCGCGAGCGAGGGGGGTTCGGGCGAGGGGAGCTGAGGCGTCGGGCGGTTTGGGGATTTTGCGATTTCGAGAAATGCGCCCCCTCAGCTCCTTTTATAATAAAAGTTACGACTCGGCCGAGTGACGTGGTCACTCGGCCGAGCGGGACCAATGAAAATTTCCTCCCCGCTTACGCTTCGGCCGAGTGGCTTTGCCAGCCTCGGCCGAGTGGAGTAAGTCCATTCGGCCGAGTGACTCAAGCTACTCGGCAAGACTCGCCCTAGGAGGGTATCCGTTTTACTCGGCCGAGTGGGTATATGTACTCGGCCGAGTAGCAGTTATACTGAAATCACGAAAATAAACAGAGAGTTGGGTACAGCAGACTTCCCTCGTTCGTGAGCGGCTCGGCCGGACGAACTTGTGTACTCGGCCGAGTGACTAGTATACTCGGCCGAGTGAGCCTTGTGTTCTGCTGTTTGTCTTCGTTTTGGCTCTAAACTCCGTCTTTCTTCCTCCAATCGATTTCATCTTCCTCCTAAGCGTCGAGCGCCTTCTTGGGGCGCTCCTCGTCGACTCGTTCATCCTCCTCATGATGGATCTACCTATCTCCTCTCCTGTCAAGAAAAATAGGACCCGTTATCACAAAATTTTTTGGCGAACGACTCAAAACACTAAAAAATTTCTAAAATGAAAATAAAGGAAAAGTAAAAATAAAGCAAAAACCGTCGGGTTGCCTCCCGACAAGCGCTCGTTTAAGGTCATGAGCTCGACCCCCTATAATTTTCAATCAATGCGGGATGTTTGGTGCATATGAGATGCACCCATCAAACTTTCCGGGGAGAACGCTTGGATTGGGAAGTTGCGGCGTAGTGTTCTCCCGCGGTGGTCTCTCGTCTCGAATAGTGTTGGGGGGAGGCTCCCCCAAGCTAGCATTTTCTCCGGTCAACGGTTTTGCCGGTGATGCCGATTTCCGTGCCGGCGGAGCTTTCTTCGGAGACTTTAGTTTCGCGAGCTTACGGAGCTCTCGAATCCTTGCGACATCAGCGTCGCCTTCATCATCTTCAGCGGAGAGGTCGGGGGAATCATTTTTCTTCTCATCGTGGCCTAAATCCGGGCCTTCCTCGAAATCTTCGTCAAAAAGAGCGCCAATTGAGTGAGGAATCGCCTCTTCAATCACCTCGTCGAGGAGGTCCATGTAGTCAAGTTCCTCGTGGTAAGGCATGTACTTCATGGCCTTAGGAATGTGGAGCTTCACCTCGATGTTTCCGACGTTTAAAGTTAGGGTACCTTCGCGCACGTCGACGATGACTCCGGCGGTGGCTAGGAACGGGCGTCCAAGTATCAATGAAGTGTCTCCCTCCTCCTTAACGTCCATGATCACGAAGTCACATGGCAAGCATATTCCCCCCGGGACTTGTAGCGGTATGTCTTCGGCAATCCCCACCGGCCTTGTTATCCGCCCATCGGCTAATTGAATGCGCATGTCGGTGGGTTTCATCTTTGTCCCGGTGTTTAGCCTTAAGAACATGGAGAGAGGCATGAGGCTCACGCTAGCCCCAAGATCAACCAACGCCTTTTGAAGAGGGACGCCGCCCAAAGTGCAAGGAATCCGAAAACTCCCCGGATCTTTAAATTTTGCCGGCTCCTTCTCTCTCTTGGTGAACCAAGAGCCCTCCTCGGCTAGCATGATCTTCTCCTTCCTTTTCCTCCCTGAAATCAAGTCCTTCAAAAATTTAGCATACGTGGGGATCTCGACGATGGCGTCAAGGAAGGGAATGTTAAGGCTAACTCCTCTTAGGTACTCGAGAAATTTTGCTAGCCTTTTCTCCATTTTCGCTCTAGCGAGCCTTTGGGGGAATGGGACCGGTGGCATGAAGCGCCTTTCCTCAATCAATTGTTCCGCTCTAGATTTCTCTTTGTCTTATGGCTCCTTCTCCTTTTCAACTTCAACTATCGGCTCAATTGGCTCCAAGCCTTCCTCCACGGGCTCCTCAATAGGAATCATGGCGGGGGTTGTGTCCTTCCCGCCTCTAGTAGTAATGGCAACTACGGCATTGATGTGGCCCGTGTTGCCCCGTGGGTTTTGCTCCGGTTGCGCCGGCAATCTTTGAGTGTTCCGATTGAGCAACGCCAATTGCTCCGATATTTGAGCCACAACGGTATTAAGGGAGTCTTGCACCGCCTTCAAGCTAGCATTTACCTTATTTTGCTCGACCATGAACGCCTCCACTCTAGTTTCGAAGTCGGATCGTTGTGGAGCTTGTGGAGGGTTTTGATTTTGATTCCTCCACCCTTGGTTGTATCCGGGAGGCCTATATGGTGGAACTTGTTGTTTTGGTTGAAAGTTTTGTTGTGGAGGCCCCCTCGGTGGATAGTATTGTTGTTGGGGTGGTGGTGGTCGAGCTTGTTGAGGTGGTTGTTGTGGCGGGTTCAAAGCTCCTTCATTGTTGGCGTAAGAGAATCCGGGATGATTTCTTGTGGCCGGATTGGCCCAATACCATTGGTTCCCCGCAACATATTGTACTTGCTCCAAGGATCCTTCTACTTGCTCTCCTCCCGAGTACATGGCTTGAGATTGGTCTTGCCAATCACACATTTGGTTCGTCGGCGCGGAGGTGGAAGGGGTCCCTTGGGGCTCCGTGATGAACTTCTCCAATCTCTCCACTACCTTGTGGAGAGAATCAAACTTGCTCGTAAGCTCCGCTACGGCCTTTGCCTCGTAGATGCTAGTTGGCTTTAAGGAGCACGTAGAGTGTCCTCGCTCATCGCCCCATTGTTGATTATTTGAGGCCATCTCCTCAATTAGGGCCGTAGCTTCCTCGGGAGTCTTTGACAAGATAGCACCATTCGCCGCGGCATCAATAATTTGTTTGGTCCCCGGTTGGAGACCGTTGTTGAAGCTATGAACTAGCTCTCAATCTTCTATACTGTGGTGCGGGCATTGATGCTGCAAATCCTTAAAACGCTCCCAAGCTTCATAGAGCGTCTCCTGCGGTCCTTGCTTGAAGGACATGAGAGCGCTCCGGATCTTCACCGTCTTGGATGGCGGATAGAATTTATCAATAAATGCACTCGCCAACTCGTCCCAAGTGGTGAAGACTCCGTCAGCCTGTGTCCTCAACCAATAGAGTGCCTTGTCCTTAAGCGTGAAGGGGAAGAGACGCAGTCTGATAGCATCGATGGAGACCCCCGTCATCTGGAATGTGGCGCACTTCGACAAGAATAATTGGATGTGGTAGTGGGGGTTCTCATGGGCGTTCCCATGAAATGGGTCTTGTTGCATCAAAACCACCAATCCAGTCTTTAGCTCGAAGTTCTTGTCAGCCACCAACTGCGGCACGGCAATGGACGAGGTAGTAGAAGAGGTCTTAGGCCGAAGCCTATCGCGAATAGAAATTATCCTCGCCATCCTTGCCGCCAATTCTTCAGGAGTTTCCGGGTTGGTCATATACCTCCCTTCCGGATCTTGTCTTCTTTCCGCTCTAAGTCTCCGCGCGGTACGTTTGATCTCGGGATCAAATAATAAAGCTTCAGGGTCCGCCGTAGATCTCGTGTACATGCACAGGGGAAACAGAGTTTCAAAGAAATGATTAGTACCGTGGAAGGGTTAGGTAAGAAATAAGAAATAAAAATAATGATAATAATAGTAAAAAAAGAATAGCTAGGGTGAGAGAGGATCAAACGCAATCGCCTCCCCGGCAACGGCGCCAAAAACTTGGTCGCTCCGGGACGTGACCCAAAAGAACGGTTGTAGTTTTACCGCAAGTGCACGGTGTAGCAGCGAGCGGGATATCGAACACAGGGAGGACGGATGACTGTGCTTGCTCCGATCAACCTGGCTATTTAAGAACAGAATTTTGCCTTTGGCGATCCTGTCACAATCGTCAGACAAATGTGCGAAATATCAAATCAAATAAAGAACGTCTAGGGAATGGGGAATCCCCGCTACACACCATACTTCATAAATGTGGTTCATCGGTATCAAAATTGCTAGAATGAGAATTCGGATGAACTAGTTGCAACTGAATGTAGAACCAAGCTCACGCTCTCTCGCTGTTGCCGGTCTATAGCTATCCTAGGGTCGGGTCCAATCTCTTGCAAACCCTACCCTAGGGAAGCTAGCATTAGGATCAACATCATCGTCCGATCGCGCACCGAGCCCAATCTCTTGCAAACTCGGTCCACGATCTAGATTAGGATAGTTCCTACCCGTCCAATCTCTTGCAAACGGGTATCGGTATAGAATTGCAACCGGGAATCCTAGTATCGGTCCAATCTCTTGCAAACCGATACTTCGAAAAATCCGACTTCAACCCAATTCGGATTTCTAGGGCTTCCTATCAAATTGGGATCCAATCTCTTGCAAATCCCAATTGATATGAATACCTAGCCATCCGTAGTAAATTGATCCCAATCTAATCCCTAATAGCAATTCTAGCTCAATTTCCACCAATTCATCACAAATATGAAAGTGGGCTTGTAGGGTTCATCCCCACGCCCCAAGACGTGGAGACTACTCACAAATCATAGCAAGATCACAAAAATAATCGTTGAAATAAGCAATGAAATTCATCACAACAATGATATAAACAATAAAAATAGAATTTTTAGGGAAAAGAGATGCAAACCAATGTAGTTCTTCAATTAATCCAACAAAAATCCAAGTTTTGCTCCTTCTCCAATCACAAGAATAAAGCTAAAAAAACTAATCTAAAAAGCTGCAAAAAATCTAAGAGAGAGCTATCAAAACTAGGGTAAAAACAGGGCTTAAATAGCCCCAAAAATCGTCCAAAAATTGTGACCAAAATGCCCCTGCACAGCCTGTTTTCCGCAGTTTTCGCTACAGGCAGCGCATCGCACTCGGCCGAGTGACAAAAGTCGCTCGGCCGAGTGAAAACCCTGCAATTTTCCAGTAAGTCGAGGCTTTCAGGGGTCTTCAGTTCGGGGGCGGCTCGGCCGAGTGAGTTGTCGTCACTCGGCCGACGACTTCACTGCACTCGGGCGGACGGGATTCTCCACTCGGCCGAGTGGGTCTTCTGAAGTTCAGGCAGCCGAAAAACAGAAACTTCGATGTTTTGGAAGGGCTTCGTCTGGGCGCCACTCGGGCGGACGTGGTATCGTCACTCGGCCGAGTGGGTCTTCTGTGCTCGGCCGAGTGCACAGGTAACTCGTGTCTGAACTGGTCGGCTGAGCAGTGTCTCGCTGGTCGGCCGAGTGGCTCCTCCACTCGGCCGAGTGGGACACAAAAAATGCCCAATCTGCTTATTTTGGCCTCCTCGTCGCTCCTGCGACGTCCATTCTTCTTCCGCTCCTCTCCATCAGCAAAGTACCCCTCGGGGAGGTCGTCGGTGACCGTCTAGAGTAAGCGCATCTCAAGATCACTCCATATCGCGCCAAATCACCTGAAATGCGACAAAAACAACAAATCGTGAAAAGCATCGCAATATCGTCGATATATCGTGAAAAACATGATTTGGGCGATCTGGATGGCATGCAAATATGCGGAAAAAAGGTGTAAAATAAGGAGTGATCAAAGCATACGTGACCACGTGGCCATGCTGATGCAGAACGCATCCCAGGCCCTTCCCCGATGCATCACAATAAACTTCAAATCCTCCGCTCCGATCCGGTACCGTCAAAACTGGTGTCGTGGTCAACCTCGCCTTCAAGCTACTGAAAGCCTCCTCACAAGCATCAGACCACAGAAACTCCACGTCCTTCCCCGTCAGCTTCGTCATCGGCTCCGCAATCCTCGAGAAATCTTTAATGAACCGCCGATAATAGCCTGCTAGACCAAGAAAACTCCTGATGTCGGATGCTGACTGCGGAGTCGGCCAATCTCTGACTGCTCTGACCTTCTCCGGATCCACAGATATGCCATCACCAGACACCACGTGTCCCAGAAACGTGACTCTGTCCAGCCAGAACTCGCACTTGCTATACTTGGCATATAACTTGTGCCGCCTCGGCGTCTCCAACACTGTCCTCAGATGACAGTTGTGCTCCTCCTCAGACTTCGAGTAAATAAGAATGTCGTCAATGAAAATAACGACAAACTTGTCCAGGAAGTCGTAGAAAATCAAGTTCATAAGATTCATGAACACAGCTGGAGCATTGGTCACGCCGAATGGCATCACCACAAACTCATAGTGCCCGTACTTCGTCCGAAAAGCTGTCTTCGGGACGTCATCCTTCTTAACCTTTAACTGATGGTAACCGCTCCTCAAGTCCAACTTCGAGAAAACTCTCGAACCTCCCAGCTGATCAAATATGCCGTCGATGCGCGGTAGCGGATACTTATTCTTCACAGTGACGGCATTCAATCCTCGATAATCCACACACATCCTGCGGGACCCATCCTTCTTCTTCACGAGCAATACAGGTGCACCCCACGGTGACACACTAGGGTGGATGAAACCCTTCTGCAATCATCCAACTGCTTCCGTAGCTCCTCAAGCTCCGCGGGAGCCATCCGATACGACGCCTTCGATATCGGCTGCGCACCCGGCATCAGATCGATGCCGAACTCCAAAGCTCTGTCGGGTGGCAGACCCAATATATCCTCCGGAAAGACGTCGTCAAAGTCTCTGACAACCGCTGGTCGGTCGATCTCCATCTGCATCTGCAATGCTGCTATCACCGGCACCTCCGGCTCGGCCCGAAATCTGATGGGCCCAAGCGACTCATCTCGGCTACGGAACTCGAACTCCGGATGGCCTGGAATCCGGAAAACCACCCTCTTGCTATGACAATCGATCGAAGCGTGGAAATCACCCAGCCAATCGATGCCGAGGACGACATCGAAATGTGGTAGATCGTGGACAATGAAATCTGCATATAGCTCATGTCCACTAACCACCACGAGGATCGACCGACATCCCAGATTCACCGTCACCACTCCGTTCCCAGTAGTGATGTCCCAACACTTAGGAAGTGTGTGGGTAGGAATGGAGTGCTTTGTTATAAACCTCCGGGATAAGATGCACATAGATGCACCGGAGTCAAACAAAGCCAGAGCGGGGTGAGAGAACACAAGAATGGTGCCTAAGAAAACAAGGGTCTAAGGTCAAACACTACCCTAACAATCAAACAAACAGACAACACTAACTAGACTAGCAATACAATATAATCATGAATTGAAAAGACTAGGTCAAGATATTACCTGCAATCACTCCATCCAGGTCCTCGGTCTCTGCACCAGTCATAGTATAGGCCGGTCTCGGAGGCTGCACAGCTCGCTGGAATAGCTGCCTCTGTGGCACCAAGGGTGGTCCACGAACGACAGGTCCTCTTTGAACCGGAGCAGGTGCCCTCATCTGTAACGGTGCTGGCGCTCCAACAACAGCAGTGCGGGCTCTAGGACAGTCCTTCGCAGCATGCGAAGCATCTCCACAAAGTTGGCACAGTCCCAGCTTCCTTCGACAGTTGGTCTGAACATGTCCGAGCTTGCCGCAGAAATGGCACGGACCCTTGTTCTGCTGCTGCACTGGTGCTCCAGGCCTCTTAAATGGCACAGTCTGGACTGGCCTCATCGCTGGCCTAGCAGGTGGCCGATATTGCTCTATGGGACGTTTCCCCTTATCAGCTGGAGGGTCAGGCAGAAGAGCTATAAGCTCATGATTCTTCGCAGCATCAAGCACCTCACTCATAGTCGAGAAACTCGCCGAAGACATAGAAGCCTGAATCTTCGGACGCAGTCCCTGACGGAAGCGATCAGCTCGCTTCTCCTCCTTCTTCACCATGTGGGGGGCAAAACGGCTCAGCATTTCAAACTCGGCTTCATACTCCTCGACAGTCATATCCCCCTGCTTCAGATCTATAAACTTGCTCAGCAGCTCCCTCCTAGCAGACTTGGTGAAATATTTATCCTTAAACATCAATCTGAAGGTCCTCCACTCCACTGGTTTCTCCAGACGCCTCTCCTCAAGGCGCCACCAGTTCCTCGCATTCTCCGTCAGCTGCATCTTCGCAATCTCCACTCGGGTGTCGTCAGGAATCTTTGCAGCAACTAATTTCTCATCCGTGCTCTGGATCCACTCATCGGCACCCAGAGGTCCCTCCTTCCCAGAGAAAGTCTTCGGCTGCAGCTCGTTGAACTGCTTCACTCCTGGAGCAGCTCGTGGGGCAGGCGGAGGTGGTGGTGGTGCAACATGTGGGGGCCTGAGCAGCACGCTGAGACTGCTGAACCAGCTGATGCTGAACATCCAGCATCTCCCTCATCACACTCAGAAACTGAAGGAACTCTCCGCCCTGATCCTCCGGAACTCCATCGCCTAAATTTCCCGATCGAGTAACGCGTCGTCCGGCCATCCTATTGACAGAAAGACGAAGGTTAGACTCGTACAATGTTTGAATATCAAGGTGAATGCCCTTACTCTTACTGTTCTGTACTTGCAGAAAGATTGGGACGTGGACCTGCATGGGCCACCACTAAAACCTGTCACGCCCCGCTTCCCAAAACAGTGGAGGCGAAGCGTGACTAGGCCCGCTTAGGCCAGGGCTACGAAGCCCTGACCCAATAAGCGTCTGTGTGAAACCAAGGCAAAGGTACAGGTCCCTGCATGATAGTACAGAACAATAAAAGTACAAGAAGGAAAGAACATCACATTATTATTCCAACATATCAAAGTAGCGAGTCACAACGCCCGAAGGGCTACAACAGCAAAAAAGTAAATCTAATGGTGCAAGCACCCAACCTAGACAAAGAATCATAAAAGGTGCTACGCACCCAACAAGATAGTAACGCCTCTGGAATCTGCTACTAAAAAAGTCTCTAACTCTGATCCTCCTCGGGGTCGTACTCGGGATCGACGCCCTCTGGCTCCACGTCGACAGACAGGTCAGTCTCCTCCACGTACTCTGGCTCAATCCTTGACGTACAGCACCAAAAGAAGGAACTGTACGTCAGGCAAGGTCTACAAGAAAAGATTAGACCAAGCTACAAGTGTACCATTTACTTACAACGTTTTACTGGTTGATTAACATGCTGAGGTTTTAACAACAGAAAGAAACAAAACAGGAAAGTAAACAAGACAAGTAGTAGTCATAGCGAGTGCTATGGACTACGGGACTAGCCTACAGGTGTCAAGACAAGACGGAACACGGAAGCCAGACAAGACAAGACACGAAAGGGTTCACGCCTGTTCGGTTCGAGGGGGATCAGTCCCTCTTGCCGCTTGCACGCTCAACCCTACCCCATAACCCCAAGAATCGTGACAATACATGGGATCACTTGCTCCAGCTTGGCAAGTGCCCAATTGCTCCATGAGCTGTGTATCGGTACATGGGATCACCTGTTCCAACTTGACATGTGCCCAATTGCCCATCGGGCTGTGAACTAGTACAAGGGATCACTCGCTCTGGCTCGACGAGTGCCCTATTGCCCGCAGGCTGTGCAGACGGAAAGGAACACGACACGACAAAACGGGAGGGGTTGTACTAGGGTGTCCACAACTCACGCACACGCATGTCAATCCTATGATGTCAAATTGTTGTTGTTGGACTCAGATTTCGTTGTCAAATCTGAGCCACCAAAGGCGTCCCGGACGCTATCATTTCACGTCCGGTTCTCAATGATCAAGACTAACAGTTCTAGCAAAATTAAGGCCTAAACACGGCCAAGAACGCAAGTGATACACTTGCCTGTGGTGGCGAGTGCGTCGTCTCCCTGGTACGCCTCGTCCAAAAGTCTCGTTGGCGGATGCGCGTCTGAAAATCGTGACACGGCGACGGTGTCAGATCACGATTCATTAATTCCTATTAGGGTTATGTCTAGGTTATCGGGACTATCCTAATCAATCCAAAAATCACATTTTTAATGAATTGACCTAATCGACGATCTATCCTATGTGTGCATGCATAATGTCCATTCGTCGATTTCTACGGTTGTACAACGTTTTAAAGATCCGTGAAAAATAAATTTAGTTTGATTAGGTTGCGACTTTTATTTAGGGTTTGATCATCTATTGTGGAGATTACAACGAATTTAGGGCACCAACCTGGAATTGACGGTTGCACGAAGATCCGGTGTCCAATCTGGAAAGGGTGGAAGCTTTACGTCGTCCGGAAATTCCCAAGCCGCGGGTAGCGCAGCGAGAACGTTGATCGCCGATGGTGGTGAAGATTTCAGCGT
Organism: Scilla litardierei; assembly: GCA_030789695.1. Lineage (NCBI taxonomy): Eukaryota > Viridiplantae > Streptophyta > Magnoliopsida > Asparagales > Asparagaceae > Scilla > Scilla litardierei. The sequence goes on from CM061131.1 coordinate 12,537,539, forward strand.
CTCCCGGCGTCGTTGCTGCTGGATCTGAGACGAGAACTCCGTGCTAGGGCAAAAGAAAGGGAAATGAGAGGAGAGGGAGAGCTTTGGGGAAGATGGAAGGCGCAAGGATGGAGGAACGAGCAAGGGGAGGATGTGAGAGGTATGGAAATGGGTTTGGGGAAGATGGAGACTGAAATCTATCAGGAGAAATGAAGAAGAAAACCCCGTTTAAATAAGAAAATGAAACGGCGGCTAGCACAGAATTTAGGGTTTCGGGGTCAACTAGTCGGTCAGAGAAGGGCGGTCGACCGACTAGTTTGGGAACTAGTCGATCAGTCGTATAACTGTGACCGACTAAAACCCAAACCGTGAACTGGGTTGTTGTAAAATTTATAGAGTTAGTCGGTCTGTGAAGGCTCGTCGACCGACTAGTTTGCAACCTAGTCGGTCGGCCAGTGTTCATAGACCGACTAAAGGGTGAAATTGGTCAACAATATTTTTTGAAGATTAGTCGGTCAGAGAAGGATACTTAACCGACTAGTTCTTCAACTAGTCGGTCGGTATTCGTTCTTTGACCGACTAACGGTAAACAGTAACCTGATGCGAAAAATGATCACTGTACTTAGTCGGTCTGCGAAGAAGTGTTGACCGACTAGTTCGATAACTAGTCGGTCGGTGGTTGAACTTAGACCGACTAAGCGTAAACAATAACTCAAGGGAAAAAGCCTGACAAAAACTAGTCGGTCCATGAGGAGTTGTTGACCAACTAGATGGACATCTAGTCGGTCGGTTCCTCAACGTGAACCGGCTAATTTGCACAGGAAGTCGCAAATTGAAGCGTGAAGGTTCGGAATGATTCCAAAGAGTTCCAAAGGTGATCCTATACTAAGATATGAGCGCGAAGAAGTAAAGAAAGAAGACGAACAATCGCATATATATATAAATAATATTCATCATAGAAAAACCAGCCGTTACAGATCAACAAGAACAAAGTTCTCTCAAGATGGATTCTAGATCTCAAATGAGGGAGAGAATGATTTCTTGTGAGGAAGAGAGCTTTGGAAATGAGTTTCAATCTCTAACTCTTTCAATCTGAATAAGGCTCTCAATAGCAGCTCTAACCTTGAGAGAAATGACCAAGCTTCGTATTTATAGGGTCCCACAAAATCGAGCTAGGTCAAATCCCAACGGTTGGAAATCTGGGGCAATTAGTCGGTCAAAGAACAACCACTGACCGACTAGTTCATCAAATAGTCGGTCGGTGAAACAACATGAACCGACTAAAGGATGAACAGTGAACAGATGAAATTTCAGACCTAAAGAACTCGTCGGTCCAAGAAGACTTTCCGACCGACTAGTTTCTCAACCAGTCGGTCGGTCAGTTAACTTAGACCGACTAAGAGTCAAAAACTATTAGTCTGAATACAAATTGATTTAGTCGGTCCAAGAACAAATGTTGACCGACTAGATCATCAACTAGTCGGGCGCCAAACGTTTTTAGACCGACTAACGATAAACAGTAACTAGACATGTACAGGGAAAGCTCAACTAGTCGGTCTAAGAAGCATCACTGACCGACTAGTTCACTAACTAGTCGGTCGGTGAGTCAACTAAGACCGACTAGCTGTGAACAGTAAAGAGCTTAGAATTTGGGAGACAAACTAGTCGGTCCAAGAAGCTTTTCTGACCGACTAGATCACCATCTAGTCGGTTGGTTCTTCTTCTTGAACCAACTAACATGCACAAGAAGTCTCGAATCGAAGCGCGATGCTTCGGGAAAGTTTGAATGGACTTCTACTAAGATCCTAGATCTAAGATAGGAGCGATATGAAGATTAAATGATAAAACCTACTCAAGGCTTAACATTCTAAAGAACAAAGCTAGAAGACTAAATATAAATCTAGACAAACCGTCTTCAAAAACTTCGGTCGAATCTTCATGACTTCAAAGTTGGTCCAAAAGCTTCAACGAAGCTTTAGGCATATGAATACGTGCTTTGAGAAGTCTTGAGACGTCGCTTTGGATGTTCACGTGAATTTGGCGACGATCTCCATAACTGCGCTCACAAAGTGTTAGTTCACGATTTATTTATGTTTGCTCATCATCCAAAACCAAATCCGGGGAGTCCAATACTCAACACTATGGCACTGGTCTTCCCATTCCCTCTTGGGTGGGGTGCATCATTTCTATTGTTGTCATTTCTGCGCCAGGTGAACTTCCGCTTACTTTCATTTTTCGCTGCTGGACTTGGCCCCTAGCCCTTTTGTTCTGTTCAGCCATGAGTAAACATGACAGCAGCTCAGAATACTTGGTGAACTTGCGTTCACGGTATTGCTGCATTAGTATCACATCTTTTTCATGGAAGGACGTATACGTCTTTTCCGGCATGCGATCTTCTGAGACTTTTTCACCACACAACTTCAGATGTGAGGTGATGCTAAAAAGTGCTGAGTTGTACTCAGCAATAGACTTAAAGTCATGCAGTCTTAGGTGCTCCCACTCATATCGTGCCTTTGAGAGTATAACATATTTTTGATGTTTATACATATCATCAAGTGCAGTCCATAGCTCAAGTGGATATTCGACCGTAAGGTATTCAGCCTTTAGGGTCTTGTCCAAATGGCGGCGAATATAGATAATGGCTTGCGCCTTTTCTATATCGCTTACATTTTCATTATTAGTCACAGCAGAAATGAGGGACTTTGCCCGCAGATGAAACTTTACATCGAGCTGCCACCTCAGATAGTTTCTTCCTGATGCATCCAGCACTTCGAAATCAACAATTGCAATTTTAGCCATTTTATCTAGCAGAGCACAAATATGCATGAATTAATAATTTATACATAAACATTTTCATGCGGAGGCAATTTTAATATGAAGGGCTAATTGCGTGGATCGGCTAGTCCCACATAAATAAGAGTCCAAAGTCCCATTACAGTCCATATTACACAAATAAAAACTTTAAAAAGAAATTACAACTTTGGAAACCTCGTGGGTCCCATATAAGATCTTCAGCTTCAATTGTGGCCTCCGTCTCCATGGAAAGTGGTCTTCGGTCTTGGACATTTACATAATTTCCTCACTATAATTTCTCTTAAAACTTAAAAGTAAAAGAAAAGTGCAGGAAAATAAAATGTGGGACTTAAACAGTCGATCCAAAAACCGCAATTAGCCACCCATGCAGAAATTTTGTGCTCATCAAACATTTTCATCAGACATTTTCATCACAGACATCACATGCATATATATTCGCAGAGATGGATAAACAATTTAATTACTTAATAATTATTGAACCACTGGGCAACGTCATACACTGTTAGGTTAGCTGACTAACGGCAGAGCGGTCACATGATCTTCTTAATTATTAAATTTTAAAAATATGCACAACCATACACAGTTTATCCGCAGAATAAGCCAAAAATGATGCAAATCATATATTAATGATTTTACAGAAGAAATCATTTAATGTAAGGGTTGTGCAAATTGGGTTTATCCAAAAAAATTGGAAAAGAGCCCAACAATTAAACATGTTCTTTCTAAAAAGGAAGAAGTTTTCCTTTTTAATTTATCCCCAAAAGTCCCCAATATACCACTCATAGCCCATAATTTACATGAGCTTTTGGGTCTCCGAAAAGTCATTTTTGATCCATTTTAAATCCACAATAACCCTTTACATGAGCTGCGGGCTTCAGGCCTGCAGTCTCAATCTGTTTTTTCCGAAAAAGTAGTCTGCGGGCCTGAAGCCCGCAGCGTTGCTGTGGGCTTCAGGCCCGCAGTCTGGAAATTTTTTTTCGAAAATGGGCTTCGTGCCCATTTTAGGGTTGAGGGGAGGCTGCTGGGGTTAGTCGCCGCCGCCCCTCATTGTACTGCCGCCGGGCGACGGTAAGGGGAAGCCGCCCCCTCCTTCGAGGGGGGAAGGGGGGAGTTTGCAGCGGCGCCGCCTCCCTTGGAGGGGCAGGCGATCGGGGCGCAGAAACAACGCCGCCCCCCTTCTCGGGGGGGGGCTCCAGCGATCGAGGCGCGGAACAGCGCCGCCCCCCTTCGAGGGGGCTCGGCGATCGAGGCGTGCACAGCGGTGCCCCCTTTCGGGGGGCTCCGGCGATCGAGGCGCGGAACAGCGCCGCCCCCCCTTCAGGGGGGGGCTCGGCGATCGAGGCGTGCACAGCGGCGCCCCCTTTCGGGGGGCTCCGGCGATCGAGGCGCGGAACAGCGCCGCCCCCCTCGGGGAGGGGGGTTGAGGCGATCGAGGCACGGAACAACGCCACCCCCCCCCCCCCCTTCGGGGTGGGGGGGTGCGGCGATCGTGTATGGCCGGTCCCCTTCGGGGGGTGCGGCGATCGGGGTGGGTGGGGAGCCGGCGGCAAGGCCGTCGGCGGGCTTGGGTTAGGGTAGAAAGAACCCTATATGATTTTCGACGAAACAAGTTCGTCGTAATAGGCGATTATCAAATCCCATATCGATCTTGCAAGATCTATGGGTAGATCAATCATACGTATGATAAAAAACAGCCTTTGTGTGGGTTTTACCTCTATATCCGTCCTCCGGATATAGCGACGGTTGAATGAAGCCTACGCGGATGACGATGCTCGATTGAGGAAGTCTTGCACCGCACGCATGGATCACCGTCTCCCTTTTCCTTTGCAACGATCGAAAAATTTTGTGGAAAAAAAATTTAGAGGCTCGTGCTGATAACGTGTTATGAATCAACTAATGTGGGAGGAAACCTCAGCCCTTTATTAATAGGCAGGATAGGAGGGTTACAAGATAAGATTCATAGATATGGGCGTATCTCTAAGATACCCACAGTCCTAACCAACTCTGGTTCATATCCATACACAACATATTTATTTATTTATTTTTGCATGCTTTTGCAGCTTTTTTATATTAAAAGTTAAGAGGCCCATGACCATGAGACCAGAGCTAGAGCCCGTAAGCAAGAAAATAGCCCACTCAATCGAAAAGGCTTGGACTCAGAATTTCCTAACGTTCATCAGCGCAAGTCCTGTACCTCGTGCGACGTAGGGTTACTTGGGCCCGATAACTCGAAATCAAATGCTCGTATTGGAAATTTTTAAGGTTTATGATTTCCTAGTACGAGAGCAGCCCTGAACTAAAACCCTAATCCCAGCGTTTTCAGTGAGTTGATTTCCTTTTTTCCTACAATTAATATTCAATTTAGCTTCTTCGATTGTTTTTTTCTCGTAATTTTGGGTTCAGTAGGTATTTAAGGATTGAATGGGTAGAAAGAAGAAAGTGATCTTACCGCCGGAGCTCACTCCCGAGGTCGACGAGGAGGAGGTGGAGGTGTCTGACGAGGACTTCGACTTCGTGAGAGAGAGCCGAGACTTTGCTGGATTTCTCACCAAAATCGATACCAAATCGATTGACAGGTTTCAAATCTTGAACAAAGCACTCTCCTTTATTACATTTGCACCAGCGTTGTTAATGTTAGCGAGGTTTCATCATGAAATCGAGTTAAAGTTTTTTGTGTGAGAAAGGGTGGAGCATAGGCAGTGAAGGAACCGTACCTTTAATTTGGGGGTTCCCATTACATGTATATTTTTAGTGGGGTCTAATACATATACATTCACACGTATAGACACACGAATATATACCTTGATACATTCTTAAACTCACATTTTTTCAAAATTTGGTGGGGCCCGTGCCATCAAAACCTGAGGGGTAGTTCTGCCCCTGAGCATAGCTCCATCCAAGTTTATTATATATGCAACTGGTTGGAACAAAAGAAAGATTACAACCCCAACCTCAAGTTGTAACCTCAGAGATATATCATTACGATTACATACTTTCAGAAAGGCAAGTTGTAACCTCAGTGATATCTATTATACAATTGAGGAGTGGTATCTATTATACAATTGAGGGGTGTCTTTGAATGTGGTTGCTGATTAGGACAAAAAGATGGGTAGAAAAACGGCTGAGATTAACTCTTGAGAAATAGATGAATAGGACGAGAGCTTGTGAAAATTTTGGGAGAAACTAAATATGGATAGAATTAAATTTTAGGGGAATTAAAATTTCAAATTTTGAGGGAAACTAAATGTGGAGGGAGGAGGAACTAAATTCTCGGAAAAACTAAATTTTAATTTAAAATTTTGGAGAGAACTAAATTTGGCGTGAACTAAAATTTTATAATTTTAAAGGCACTAAATTTGAATGAAACTAACTTTAGGAGAACTAAAATTTTTGGTAGTAACTAAATTCTCAGGGAAAACTAAATTTTAGTTTGAATGTGGTTAAAATTGTTTGTTGGGAAGAACATAGTGAAGGTAATTGCAATTTTTTTGATGGAAAGATTTTGAAAGTGTTGAAATTTTTTGGGAGATTTAATATGGTCATGGGTTTTGACCAGTATCATTACATTACATACTTCCAAAAAGCCAAGTTGTAACCTCAGGGATATATCATTACAATACATACTTCCAAAAGGCCCATATTACAAAGGACAAATTTTCAAAATGAGACAAAAATTAGAAATAATTTTAAAAACAAACCAAAATTAAACTTAATTACAAAAATCGATCAACTTTTTGTCAAGTCGGATTTCGCTCGCAAAACGGCTCTTAAAAACGATTGGGTTTGGCCACTCGGGTCAAATTAAACGATCGGTATTGGCAACCCCGGTCAAATTGTGCATGCTCGTTTTGTAACGACCACTTAGCTAACGTAACGAAAAGTTGGTTGGTTTTTGCAATTTAAATTTAAATTTGATTGATTTTTAATTTTGACTTATTTTGAAAATTTGTCCTTATTACAGAATACATTTATTCAACTCGAAAGATCCACCACTTCCGTTGTAGGATCTAACTGCACTACTAAGCAACACACACCAAGAGTGGTGAATAGTGTAATGACAATTTTAAAGCTAATTAAGAAATTCTTGCAATGCGGAATTAAATAGAGTCAGACGATTAGCAAATTCACTAAGAGAATACAAACATAAACAACATGATGTCTCCTAGTTTGGTATTGCCTACGCCAGTCCCATACTCTTTCCAGAGTCTTGTGGATTTCCACTATCAGTGCCTATTCTAAGGCAAACCTGGTACAACTCACACCTTTCCAAGTGCCACACACTTTTTCAAGAGCCTATCTTTTCCAAGATAGCATGCCATATCCAAGGGCCAATCGCTCTTTTCGGAGAGAACACTTTCACAACCCGAAAGCTAGGTTTCGAAATGAAACAAATACGAAATACACCCTTCCTTTTGCATTGATTAAGTAAACTTTCTAATCGTGAAATGCGGAGGTAATGAGAGTGGTTGTCAAAGTGCTAGATTCAGCTATGTCCACTTGTGGACTTCTCTTGAGCTTTGGAATTGAATGCAACAAACAATAAAGCTCTAAGAGGGAAAGAGAGAGTGAGTTGAAAGATGACAGCTTTCTTGAGATTTGACTCACAAAATGATCTCTATTATGTTCAAGATGAGTGCTCAAATCTTTCTCACATTCGTGCTTAAATACACTCTCAAAACAGCATGGATATCGAGAAAACAGCCCAGCAGAAACACAGTCTAACGGTTATAAATGGGTAAAATTTTCACATCATCGTATGTCTGAAGAAGGGGTTCCAGATGACTGATCAACTGTTCAGACGTCTGGTCATCCTTCGTCAGACGGCTGAAAGTGAGTTGGTTATGGAACAAACAAAGGAACAAACTCCAAGCAATCAGACTTCTGAAGAACAATGGTCAGACGGCTGATGCATTGGTCAATTGTTTGATCATCCTACTTCAGATAGCTGGACACAAGTGAGAGAGAGAGAGTTCTCAGAAAATATAGCCCACATTTAATCGGACGGCTGAAGTTCAACACACAGATGTCTGAGAAACTGTTCAGGTGTTTGGTACATGAAACTTCAGATAGCTGACAAATGTTTGTGTTTGACAAAGTAAATGTCAGACATGCCAGACGTCTAGTGACTCTATTCTAGACGTCTGGTCCTGGACTAAAAACATAATGAAGGGTGTTTTACCCTTGGAACCTATTGGGATGTGATCTAGACTATTCCTATAGTCTTCTAAGATGGAAAATGGCATGAATTGTGTGTGTCCATCTAATCAAGGCATACATATATTCTACAAAATAAAGAGAAAATACATAAAGAATCAAATGAAAATACATTGAACTACTTGATTCTTCATGGCTCTCTATGCTTCAATGCTTCATGCCATAAGTCCTTCAACCCATCATCCAAATGTTGTCTCCCTCAAAATATAATTAATGTAAATTATCTGTGACAAACATTTAGAGACATTAGTACCACATAATGTGGCGATCATCATCAAAACCATATTGGGCTTAATGACTAATATCTAACAATCTCTTCCTTTTTTGATGATGACACTCATTATGTAAAAATACACAATAAAAGCATATTAATGCTCTCCCTACTTATATGCATACCAACAATAACCAATTGAAATACCAATTGTAAATGAATTAAGGACATATAATCCATATAATAGGCCATATATAGAAACAATGCTCAAGAAGATATCAATTGATAACACTTCTATCTCTTCCTTCTCATCGTCAAAAAGGTGGACATAAAAGTCTCTCCCCCTTTATATAACAATAATTACATGACAAGACCTGAGGTTGAAATGTATGATACCAAATGAAAAATTTAAAGTGTGTATTAATTCACTATGCTATGCTCCCCCTAGATCATAGAATGAGTCAAAATTTGATTCTATGAACAAACATACAAATGGAGACATCTGATGTAATAGTATCAATGCATTGATATATAGAAATCAAGCTAAGGCGTTGATACGTTTTAGAACAATAATCATACTGAGAATAAATATGTCAAGATTAAATTTAAACAATATCTAACAATGTTTGAAAATATCCCAAAATCATCAAATGGATGAAATTATGCCTCAAAATAATTTGAAAAATACACAACATAAAATCTCCTCCATGCCATATATATGGATAAAATTGAATATATGACATAGATTCCCCATAGGTTCCATTTTAATGAAAAGGTTTGAAAATATTTTCAAAAACATGAAAAAATCACACAATAGATTGGTATGCAAAGAATATAAACAATCAAGCATAATACCCATGCAATTAAGCATATGTTTGGAAACCTAAACATCATGACACCAAACCCAAGAAGAGTTTGACTTTCTAATATAATCACATGAAGTGATCACATCAATGTGTTTTTGTAAGCATCACTCTCTTACACACTAACATTAGTGTTTATCCATAGTCTCATGGATTTCTTAGGCAAAGGTTTTGCCTTAGCAAGAGGGACGGATGCGATATGCATATGTGTGGAAGTATTTTTCTTCGCATGCAAAAAATGAGGAGCTTGTCTCTTGGTATAAAATGAAGCATTTTCATTTTCCCTCACTACCTTGTGTTGTACAAGTTTCTTATTTATGTAATTGGTGTATAAGAAAGCATGTCGTTTCTTCTTTGGTGTTTGGGCAATTGGTCTTGTTTTTGCACCAAAAGAAGAAGAGCTTGGTTTAGATTCCACATTAGGCACAAAATCCAAACCCTTTTTATAATTTACCGGATGTTGTTTTTCAAGCAAATCGTGGAGTGAATCTCTAAAACTAACAAAGCTTTTGAGCTTACGAGATTTCTCTTCGCACATGAACAAAAGTTGTTGATTACGAGATTCTAAGCTAAGATTTTAAACTTTCAATTCGTCATTTAATTTGTTCAAATCCTTAACTTAAGATAGTAGTGTGTCCCTCACACTAGTGTCACATACATGTATAAAAGTAGTCACATTAACACTAGACGATTCAAAATCATGCAATTTAATAATGGCATTGTCATACTTAGATTGCAATGAAGAATAAGCTTTCATAAGTTTGTTAATACTTTTGGCTAGCTCATCATTGCGAAAGTTAAGCTCATCATATGATAGCTTAAGCTCTTCCTCATTCTCATCTTCGCTCTCTTTGTCACTGTCATCATCGCTTGAGCTAGAGCTAGAGCTAGAAGATGCGTCATCCTTGAATGCCATGAAAGCCATATGCTCGATGTGTGCTTGGTGTTAAGCCATTCTTTCATGCCACCATCATCGATCTTAGAAGAGATGTTATCTTTCTTGTTATTGAGCAATTCTTCTACTTCCTCATTGGTTGAGCTAGAAGAGATTGCTTCACCCATCGTCATCGCCATGAAGCACATGTGAACCTTCTCATTCTTGGTTACACGCCCATCTTCCTCATCACTTGAGGAGTCGGATGAAAATGAATTATCCCAAGTTCCAACTAAGGCTGGATTCTTTTTCTTCTTGTACTTGGCCTTGTAATATTCTTATATTTGGTCTCTCTTTTGTTGGGACATTGAATAGAAATATGACCTATTTCTTGACACTTATAGTAAATAATAGATTTGTTAGTCTTTTTAGAAAACTTTGACAAATCTTTACCTTGAGTTTTCTTTATAAATTTCCTGAGTTATTGTGCAAGTTCCGCTATATCTTCATTGGCCTCGCTAACCTCATCATCTCCTTTATCCTCACTTGATAAAGGAAATGTAGCTAAAAATTTCTCATGGGCGTACAATGGGATGCTTGTCGCCACTTGCCAGTATTTGGAGTTTGTTGTGGTATGATATGAACAGAAAATTTTGATAATGTAAAAATTTTGATAAATAGAGGGAGAAAAAAGGAAAACTGTAGAACAAGAGAAGAATTTTTCAAACACCAAGTTATTGGTGCCTACTGCCAACCTATCTTGCATCGACACAACTGCACTAATCAAGACACAACACGCTGACACGTGAAAGTTTTGTAGTACATAGGACACGTGTGCCCGACATGCTTGTCGGACATATGCATAACACGGTTTCAAAGATAGGTCAGGTGTGTTTGTGAAACATAGGTGATGTGGAGTTCACTAGAGACTTGTGTGGTGATTAGGCAGATTTTCTTTTTCCTCTGTGTGTGTAGGCAGGTTTTCTTTTTTTCCCTCCCTCACTTCCTCCCATGTTCTCGCTCGCTCTCTTGTGGTTTGGGGTTGTTTAGAAGGTCTTTTTCACCCTTTTCATTGGTTTTGACACGGACAAATTTGGTGAAGGGGTGAGTTTGACTCGTCTCAAAAGATGTGAGCATCACTCCCAAGTATTGGAGATCAAACAAGTAATACCTTGTGAGACCAGGATCGTATCCACGAGACAACTGATCTGCAATACCACAAAATCCAATTTATCAAGAATAATATTCCAATAAGAAAACGACCACCTTTCAAAAGCATAGAATGGTTCCAAAGGTTTTATATACTAAAAAGTCGTCCTAAATAATTGCGGAGAAGTAGATGATAGGATATCAATATGAAGAACAAGTGTCGGTTATGATTTCGTAAGGGTGTTTGCAATCGATGAATATTAATGGCTTTTCTATAACTTAACGTTTCATCCGATTAGGGCATGAAAACGTCGAAAGATGTATCAATCAAGTTCAATAAAACACTGTCATAATTAATCAAGTGAAATATCGATTTCATGAAGAATCTAAGCATAGGTGTCCGCTAGGATCGCTATAATTCTGCTAGGATCATGTCTCAAATAAGCCCGTTAGGGTCATATTTGATTTAAGCATGTTCATGCTGGTAACGGCGACATTCAAATAGAATATGAAGAAATCGATAAAACACTCAATATATTGTTAAAATAGGGCGAAAAGACATTAATAGCAAAGATTACATAAACCTAAGTACACCACAAAAAACATACAAGAGATTTAACTAAGTATTGAGAGAAAAGATTCCGTCTTTATTAATAAAAACATCGTCTTTAATCCCTAATACAACGAATAAAACTCAATACAAAAAGATAGAAACTTTATCACCAATTTGCTTTAATTGAATCCTAGATGATCTTCAAAGTTGTGTCTCCTTCCTCAAGCTCCAAGTCCATATATCTTCAATCCCCCCAGAAGTCACAAAAACTATCTCTAAAAGAAATAGAGTTCCCGAAGGAGGAACAAAACAAAAACCTCGAAAAGACGTCTGTTTTCAACTTTATAAACGTGTATATATGCCCCCCCTCACAGAGTCCTAAATCGTTTGGACTTTCGAAACTGCCTATAAGTCGTATCTGCGTATTGGCACGACCGTGTCGTTTCTGGCACGACCGTGTCGTTTCTGGCACGACCGTGCCACTGTACTGTTGAATCTTTGATGTCCTCGCACGATCGTGCCAACCTTTGTACTGAGTTGACACTGCACTATGTCGTCATTGTCGACGTCATCGTACGGCATCGTGATGTCATATATGGTTTCCTTTATTTTCTGAAAATCCTGTTTGCCTTCTAAAAATTGTAGAAAATAGTTACGAGCTCAGAAAAACCTAGAAAAATAGCTATTGGACTCGAAAAATAACTATCTACATCTGAAAAATAAGAGAAGGCAAATATATGCCATAAAATTGATATTTTGTACATAAATAAAGGTTTTGCTCTAATATTAAATGATATTCTAAAAACGATTGTATTGGAGACCAAATAGACACAATATATGCACAAAATGCTAACAAATGAGGGGATAAATATGTAATATTAACCCTGAATCAGAGTTATGTTAATTGTGTCTCCCATTTGTGACTCCTTTCGGTGCCTTGGATGGAAAACGTTGCTAATTTGTTCTCTTCCAAAGGGCAGACAGTTTTTATGTGCATTGATAACGCGCACACGCGTGTTTTTATGCTATGGCTGCTGCTAGATCTTATTGGTGCTGCTGCTGCTATTATTAATATCTACCATGGCAACCACGAACCCGTCTCTGAACCAGGCTCATCTATCAACTGCATCTCCACTACAAGCCTTTGAGTACTTGCCTGTCGAGAAACAACTCTCCAAGCCAATCACCGGAACTTGTCATTCTTTAAAGCGCAAGAGGGAAAGGGTGAAGAGCTTGGATTTTGTTGTCCTGAAACCCGAGAGGATTCAGGATACTGAGAGTTAAGTGGATGAAGATACAGTTAAAACTAAGTTGGAAGATCACTTCAACGTGTTGGGTGACATTGCAGAGAATGAGAGGCCGAGAGCTGAGCTGAATCGAACCCTGGCGTCTATAAACATGTACGAAGAGCACAAACAGCAGAAGAATAAGAAGGAAGGCTCGATGGTTGGCAAGGGGATCTGTATTCGTCTTTGATTCCCAATTTGTTCAGTTTTGACCACAAGATCATTCTCCGACAGCAGCAATATGTTAAAAGCTCTCTCATGGTCTGTTACATTAACATTAATATTTAATATGCTTTAAGCATCTAAATTATATAGTGCTAATTTATCTTCTGCAACAGTTGACGAAGGAAAAGGAGCACTCGGTGTCATGATTTGGCCTTCTTTGTTGATACACGATCAATGATGGACTGGAACTGCTCTTCGCTGCAGGGGATCCGAAGGATCCCTTGCTGCTCGTAGCCGAATTCTTGAGCTGACATATCGAGCAGAACGGCGAGGCTCGGATGCTTCAAGAGCTTCGTGTGCACCATGACTCTCTCCTCCTTGCCTCTCCACACCAGCATCATCGGAACATAGCCCTTCGGCGTTTCCTTGGCTTTTCTCCCCATTCTTCTTGCTGCTGGTGGTGGTGGTGGTTTGTTGTTGGCGTTTCTTCTCCCTATTTTTATAGGGGAAGCTCAAGTCTTGTTGGCCTTTAGAATGTTGAAGTGGACAATTGAGTTGAGTTTTTTTAAGCCTTGGGAAAGAGTTGACCTACTATTGTTGTGGCCCTCTGTGTGTTCTATTTGGAAACTATCATGATTTTGGGACATGACTTTGCAGGTGGTTGCTTGCTTTGACTCTGCGATAGCTACTTGTTAACAGTGGCGAGTCGTTGATTTTTTTTTAAATTAGATATAAGGGGTCGGTATAAAAATTGCCTCTTTCTTTTAGCGGCTCTTTTTCAACAAAATTTCGTATAGAATAAGAGCTTGTTGGTGGGTGAAAATGTGGCCTTCAATTAGCACAAAAGGTTACTGATGTGGAGATGACTGGATTACGGTTAACATATGGGTTGATTGTACTCAAACTCCTTGTTTTGTCCACTCCACATTGTTGGCTTTCGTCAGTATTTAGTACTACATTCGTTTTAGGATTCTTTATTTTATGAGAAAAAGCATAGTTATAACACTTAATATAATAGAGAGAAATGTGTGTTGAGTGATATTTAAGCACAAGCTTCTTATGACTGCATTTTTAAATTCCGATGAATTTTATAATTGGGAATTGCCATTTGCATAGACCTTTTTGTTGAGTTTACAGGCCACTTATTTACAAATTTGCCATTAAAAAAATTTGCTGAGTTCATAGACCGCTCCCCTTTTGCGTCACCGTCCACCTTCTCCTCCTTCGCCGTCGAGGACCCCCATGCCGGCCCTGCCTCCCTTTGCCGGTGGAGAAGCGGACCGCTGCCGTCTCCACCTGCTCACGTCACTCCTTCCCTCCAGCGTCCAACAGCCATGCCCGCCATTCGCCTTCAAATTTTTCTCTCATTTTAAATCGTCGGCCATTCATCAGAAATCAAGAGCCGGAGAGCGAGAAAGAGGGAGTTCGATCAAGCGATTGATTTCAATTCCTCGTTTCTCTTTGAGATTTGATATCTCAAATTCTCATCCTTTGTCGCAAAAAAAATTCTTGTGAAATCTTGAGGAATCGTCGTTCTATGGTTTCTCTTTGTTTGTGTTTGATTTTGTTGCCGGGGCTATGGGGAAGGTGGTGGTGGGAACGACAGTGTTTTGCACGGCGACGGCATGTGCCGTGGCGGCGCTGATCGCGAAGCAGAGGATGAAGAGCTCGACAGAGACGGAGGGCATGAGTGACGGGAGTCGACGTCAGTGGTCCGCTTCTTCGTCGGCAAAGGGAGGCAGGGGCGGCGAGGGGGGTACTCGACGGCGGCGGTGGAGAAGGGGGAGGGGTCTGTAAACTCAGCAAATTTTTTATGGCAAACTTGTAAATAAGTGGTCTGTGAACTCAGTAAAAGAGTCTGTGCAAATAGCAATTCCCTTTATAATTTTTATTTTATTCTCTATATTCTAAAACCTACATACATTAATGGCCCTAATTTTACTTGGCGAATTTCTTTTCTTTCGGCTTGGCCCAACTTCCACTTAAAAAATATCACTTTATCCACTCACCCGCTCCCACGAGCAACCCGACCCGATCCGCTTTCTTTCGCCCTTTCTCTCGCTGCGACGAACGGTGGTCGAGAGAAACTGATCGATCGATCAGAAATTTGAAACACTAGCTCTTATCCATCGCCGCGGCTCCTCAAGCTAAGTTCGACTCGAACTAAAACTCCTTTATGCATCTAGTTTTCCCTCTTCTGCCTCTTCTCTACTATTTAAGCGAAGTCAATTTCTAGGGTTTGTTTCATGCGAAAATTATTTTCTTTTGCCAAAGTTTCTGGCTTGATCGATTGATTTCTTGGAAATTTCGGCTGATTTTTTGAGCCCTTTTTTGCTTGGGTTCTTGAGCAATCATCGGTGCGGTAGAGTCGATATTGACTAAATTTTTAATTGTTTATTTTTGCGTGTTTTGGTAGAGATGGAAGTTGTTACGACTAATATCAACGAGCCCGAAGCGCAACGGCCCACGGCACGACCTCAAAGGAGAAGCCCACCAGAGAAGACGGGCCCACCCGAAGGGGGCCCACGGACGGAACGGAAGGCCCAGCCACCTCACCCTCGGGTACACCCGACCGGCCCCCATTCGACCGGATTAACCGCCCATCTGAATCCACGATCCCATGATGGCCATTAACGGACCTGTTAATGGGCCACCCCACGACGACGCGCGAGTGGGAGGAGGCGGAGGCGGATCGTGGGGGCGTGAGAGGAGGCAGGACGTGGGGCAATCACGAAGGACCATATAAGGGGAAGGCCAAGACGACGAAGAGGGGGATCGAAACTCAGGTAACCCACACCGAGGTACTCCATCAACGACCTAGGCTTTCGCAACTCCATTTCCTCCCTCCCCCAAAACTCGCGCCGCCTGGGTTGACGTTCCGGCTTCCTCACAAGCCGGATCTCCCCCGCCGAGTATCCTTTCAGACCCTGATCTGACTTAGGCATCGGAGGGGCTTTGGCCGAAACCTAGGTCCGGCCTCCCTGACGAGTTTCTTCATCTGTCCAGGAAGAAGACATACGAGACGCCGAGGCTACCCTTCAGCGTCGGTCGGCCATCACCATCGCAGTCATCAGGTGGACGACTGATCAAGTACCGACCCACCCGCAAGGCGCCGAGGCTACCCTTCGACGCGGATACGACCGAGGCCGAGCGCGACTCACCGAGCCGAGGCTTCCCCTCAGCTCTGTAGCGTCGAGAACAAGCGGGCTCGGTGAACCAAAGGGACCCTCAAGTCGGCCCCTTGACCACGTTGACCACACAGCCGACGGTCAACGAGCTGTGATGAGAAAACACCCGTAAACATCTGGTGCCGTCTGTGGGAAAGAACTGTCACCCACGTAAAACTACCGAGATGGAACCAATCAGCAACGGCTTAGGGCGCATGCCGCCCATCCCGGAGGAGGGCGTGTACCACGCCCCCGTCGAGACCCCAAACGGCTGCACCGCCGGGGAGGCCGACAACGCCCAGCTAGCCACGCAGGGGCAACTCCGAGCCTACGCGCAGGAGACCAACGCCAACATCCAAACTTTAGTCGCGACAATTCAGCAGCTCGTTAGCAGCACTCCCACCCCTGAGGGTGGGGAGGGAAGGGCCTCTCGCCAGGAAGAGGCCCGCCGACCTCTTCATTCCGTCGTGGTTGCTGACCACGGAAATGGAGCACAGAACACGGAAAGAAGGTTCACCATGCCCGGTTTTTCCCTGGAGCGGTCTTCCACTCCCACCTCACTCAGAGAGGGAAATGGGGGGAACTCGGAGCTGACGGGCGACGTCTCAAGGACGGCCTCGTCCGCGCGCCCGGGGTCGCACAAACGTAGGCGGGATGATCGTCGATCAGCCCGCGTCCGGTCTTACCAGAGCGGAGGCAGCCAACGGCCAAAGGCCCACCATCAGAAGAACCGGAAAGAATGTTCGCGTCGATCGAGCCCGGCACCCAAGCTGGCAAGGACCCAAGAGGATGTCAAGCTTCCGCCGGCCCCCTCGTTGCAGCCAAACGACAAGGAGACGAGCGAAGGGGAGCGACCCGGGTCAGGGTGTCAACATGGCCCGGCCGGGCCGGCCCGGCCCGGGCCCGGCCGGGCCGGCCCGGCCCGGGCCCGGCCGGGCCCAACAAAAATCCGGGCCGGGCCGGGCCGGCCAGGCCGGGGAGAACCCTGGCCCAGCCCGGCCCGGCGGCCCGGGCCCAGCCGGGCCGGGCCGGGCCGGCCCGACTCCCCCACCCCCTAAAACGTCCTCTCTAAGCCATTTTTAAAAAAAAAACCCGGGCCGGTCCGGGCCGGCCCGGCCCGTGGGCTGGGTACCCCAGCCCAGCCCGGCCCGGGGGCCGGGCCCGGGCCAGAGCCCGGCCCGGGTAGGGGCCACCGGGCCCGGGCCGGCGGGCCGGCATGGCCCCAGGCCAAAATAACACCATGAGACCCGGGTGCATCAGCGGAGAACGATGCCCCCTGACTCGAAGAATAACCGAGGCGCGGATACCCGCGAACTTCAAGGTACCGACGCTGGAGAAATACAACGGCGTTAGCGACCCTGCAGACCATGTGATGGATTACGAAGGGGTCATGGCGTTTCAGGGGCCGATGACACCCTGCTCTACAGGGGCTTCTACTCCACCCTACGGGGGGCTGCTCGGACCTGGTACCTCAGCCTGCCTGGTCGGTCGATAGACAGCATTGAGGAGCTCACCCAGTTGTTCTGCAAGCAGTTTATGGCCAGGCGGCAGGTAAAACCCGACTCAGAGCACTTGTTCAATGTGGTGCAGGGACCGGCCGAGTCGCTGAGGCACTTCATGCATCGCTTCAACGTGGAGCGATTGAGCGTGGATAGCTGCCCCGAGCTAGTGGTAAAGGCGGCCCTGAAAAAGGGGCTACGACATAGGGGATTGAAGAAATCGCTACACAGCGACCCACCGAAGGACCTCGCCGGAATTATGGCCCGAGCAGAGTGCTTCATGCTGACAGAAGAGGCCCTGGCCGTGGATGAGGGTAAGACCAGGCGCGGGACCAAGCGCGACGAGAACGAGCGTCGCGGGATGGAGGAGCATCGACAAGAGAAGAGGGCCAGAGGAAGACCGCGAAGGGAAGACCCCCAGCATTCCTCGGTGACCACCGCCCCGGACGTGATCCTAGCGCAAGCCCAGAAGGAAGGACATGCGAGCCGACCTCCCCGAAGGACGAGGCGAGGCGGGAGGGATGAAGAGAAATACAGCAAGTACCACAAAGATAACGGCCATGATATCGACGACTGTTGGCACTTGAAGAAAGACATCGAGAAGCTGGTAAGCCGGGGGCACCTAAAGAGCTCCGCCAACGACCCCGCCTCGGGAGAAGGAACGTCCAAACAGCAGAACAGGGGAAAAGGGGTGAATGCGGTCCAGACGGTCACGCGAATCATCGAGTGAGGAGATAGAGTAAACAGCCACCGCTCCACCAGGGGAGGGCTACCCTGCCAGAACCTCCTCTGGGTCTTGTTGCCTTTTTCCTTTTTTCCATTACTCCAAATGTATTATCTCACGGAAATGAAGGCATACAATGTCAGTGCAAATTCTATCATCTGTTTCTTAACAGACGGAAGGTTCAATCAAGGCAACCGTGGTCCGACTAATATGGACCAGCCCGAATCACAGCTGCCCACTCCTTCGTCGGCTGTAAGCCGAGGGACAACTCCCCTCGCCACCGAACGAGCCTCCTTCGTCGGCTGTAAGCCGAGGGGCAACTCCCCTCGCCACCGAACGAGCCTCCTTTGTCGGCTGTAAGCCGAGGGACAACTCCCCTCGCCACCGAACGAGCCTCCTTCGTCGGGCGTAAGCCGAGGGGCAACTCCCCTCGCCACCGAACGACCCTCCTTCGTCGGCCGTAAGCCGAGGGGCAACTCCCCTCGCCACCGAATGAATCTCCTTCGTCCGCCGTAAAGCCGAGGGGCAACTCCCCTCGCCACTGAACGAACATCCTTCGTCGGCCGTAAGCCGAGGGGCAACTCCCCTCGTCACCGAACGAACCTCCTTCGTCGGTCGTAAGCCGAGGGGCAACTCCCCTCGCCACAGAACGAACCTCCTTCGTCGGCCGTAAAGCCGAGGGGCAACTCCCCTCGCCACAGAACGAACCTCCTTCGTCGGCCGTAAAGCCGAGGGGCAACTCCCCTCGCCACCGAACGAATCTCCTTCGTCGGCCGAGGGGCAACTCCCCTCGCCACCGAACGAATCTCATTCATCAGCCGTAGGCCGAGGGGCAACTCCCCTCGCCACCGAACGAGTTTCCTTCGTCGGCCGTAAGCCACTCCCCTCGCCACCGAACAAATCTCATTCGTCGGCCGTAAGCCGAGGGGCAACTCCCCTCGCCACCGGACGAATCTCCACCGTCGACCGTAAGCCGAGGGGCAACTCCCCTCGACACCGAACGAATCTCCTTGGCAAAGGAGACTTGTCCTCGCGGACCGAGCGGCTCGCTCGCTCATAAGGTTGGGGGCCACTCCTCTAACTGACGAGCCCGATGCCTGTTCGCGAGACGAGGGGTACTTACCCCCGCGGACCGAGTGACTCGCCCGCTCGTAAGGTTGGGGGCAACTCACCCAGTCGACGAGCAGGGCAGCCGGCCGAAAGCCAAGGGATGACCTCCCTCGCAAACCGAGTGACCCACTCACTCGCCTAGCTGAGGATAATCATCCCAATGGACAGGCTCGGCGGGAAGAACGACATCCCAAGCCAGACGATCCCGGGACAACACCCCTAGACGAGGGCGAAGACGTCCGCCCGATCTAGGAACATTGAAGGCTATTCCAAAAGGGGGAACCCCTGAAAAAGAGACCAGTGATGCAAAAAGAATTGACCAGAAGATATCATTTTCATTAATGGTATGGGTTACATATCACTCAGCAACGTTCTCTTGAGCGCTGTTGTTGACAACAAAATTTGTCACCCAAGAAAGGGGACAGGATACAAGAGCTTTTCAGAGGTCCGGAGCACTGTTGTTGACAACAAAATTTGTCACCCAAGAAAGGGGACATGATACAAGGGCCCCTCAGGGGTCAGGAGCGCGAGAGACCGCGTCATCTGGGGCCTCGCCTTGCTCCGAACAATGGGGATCGGCGTCCCCCGGTGGAGGGAGGATCGGCGCCCGGGTAAGCTCTGCAAACTGCCGGAATGACTCCCTAACGACCTCCACTATGCGAGGGGCGAGGAGGTCCTCGTAAGTCCCTAAGACCTCCCTCAGGACCGACGCAATCTTCGGCCTTATGGCCATGTCGACGCCCTTCTCAGCCTCCTCGGCAAAACGGAGCCTCCGGTGCAGCTCGGCGAGTTGTCCCCAAAGATCCTCCCTCTCCCGCCGGAACTTCTCTTCCACTTCCCGGACCACGCCATGGACATCCACAAGATCTTGCTTGAGATCATGTACTTGAGACTCGAGCACGTCGGTGCGGCGGCGTTGCTGACGAGCTTCCATGCGGGCACCTTGAAGGGCTACGTTAGCCTCCCCGGCCCGAGCGCGCTCCCGATTCAGGGAATCTTCGAGGCTCCTCAATTGGGTCGCCCGGCGTTGCGCCTCGACAGCCATCGCGGTGGCCTGTGAACGAAAGAAAGGTGGGTTACACCAAGGAATGTTAAAGGGCAAGAAAAACTGCCCGAGGAAGACGGGAATTCGAACCTGTCGGAGATGATCGACCAGAGAATTAGACAACATGTCCACGGGGGACAACTCCAAGAGGGAACGGTCCCCCGGGAGGACGGAGTCCGCCACCGGCCGACTCGCCAAGGCCATATCAAGGGGCACCAAGTCCCCGGAGGGATCAACGGGCCCCGCTGAGGTGCTCGGCAGGACGCTGATGGCCCCCAGGACCGAGGGGGAAGCCGAGAGAGCGACGACGGCATGGGCGACAGGGTCGGACGAAACGGTCGACACTACCGCCTTGCCGGGACCCATCGACGCGACGGTGGGAGCCGGAGAAGCGGCGCGCCCACCGTTCTTCCGTGACTTCTTCCCATTGGGGCCAGCAGAAGCTGGGGGAGAGCGCTTACGGCTCCCGCCCGCAGACGGCCGAGGAGCCGATCTGGAACCCTCCATAGGGAGAGGGTCGGCCCCCGTGACATCCCCTCCAGGTGCATCCGATGCGACCCGTGGGGGGGGGACCTGGCCTCAATCCTTCCTGAAGGAGGCTCAGACCGGCGCAGCTCTTCATCTACAGAGCGGCGAGGCGCCCGTCCAGAAGAGCTCCCGCGGCCCCGGCGAGATCCCAGGCGAATAAGCTCGTCGACGTCATGGGTGAACTCATGGCCAGCCATGCCTGCGAGAGAAAGAGAAATCAGGGTGAGCCAGAGGTTAAACGGAGGGAAGGGAGACAACTAACCGAGGGACCACAGAGTGCACTTCAGAAGAAGGTCGTCCAGCAAATGCCAGACCGACCTCTCCTCGAGAGAAAGTGATGATATGAGACGGGCCGTGGCTCGCTCGGCCTCGGATAAGGTTGCCATCTTGTCGGTTTGTGGCGAACTCCCCCAACCAGTCAAGATAACCGAGACCCGGTGAAAGACAATAAAAACAAAGCTAGAGTCCCAGTTCCCCGACCAAGGGGGTATGCCGAGCAGGCACACTCGCCCCGCACGGGCTCGGAGGTGCACCCAAAAACCGAGTCCAACCGTCTGGATCCGGTAAAAATGAGAGAGAAGAGGGAGAGACGGCTCCAGGCCGTGAGTGATACAAAGCATAATAAACCCAGTCAGCACCGCGACAGAGGATGGCGTTAGCTGGCACAGGGCAACTTTCAAGGAGTCAGTGAATCGAATAATGAAAGGGTGGAGCCGGAAACGGAGCCCCAGATGGAACATCTCGACGTACACGCCGACCTCGTTACTCCGCGGAAAGCAGATCCGCTTGTCTCCAAAGGGAATCCGAACGTCATAGGGATAACATAGGTACCTCTCTCGTATCTCCCTAGTGACTAAGAAAGGGGCCATGGATGACGATAGGAGGATCGATGGAGGGATGCCTAATCTCTCGGAAGACGAGGCCACATCGTCCCTGACGGGATCCGGAAAAAGCTTTCCTTTCCCTTACCTGGGACCCCCGGGGACGGCGATGAAACTTTGGGCCTCGAGGAAGGGGCATGATCGGGACCGGAAGTCGGTCCGACGGAACGGGTATCACTTATCCTAAGCCTGGCCATAGCCTGAGTTAAAGAATGGAAGAATTACCTTGGTAAGAGCGGGAAAGAAGACAGATGACGTGAAGAAGAAGCTGGCAAAACGGAGAACAAGAAGGAACGATCGCGAAAGAGTTGAAGCCCGAGGGATTGGAGCGTATATATACAAAGGGCGAAGGAGGGATCTGAACCGTCAGGGGAGATCGCGTGGCGACATCAAAATGGCGGCGATGCCTCGAAAACTGCACCAGCGGAAGTTCAAACGGAGCGGCAATAATGACATTCATTTAATAGCGGGGCCTCGACTGACGCATCCATCGGGTCACGAAAGAGTCACATCACCCGAACCGAACCGACGGAAGCCGAACGGTCCGGGCGATGGGGGCAATTGTTACGACTAATATCAACGAGCCTGAAGCGCAACGGCCCACGGCCCGACCTCAAAGGAGAAGCCAACAGAGAAGACGGGCCCGCCCGAAGGGGGCCCACGGACGGAACGGAAGGCCCAGCCACCTCGCCCTCGGGTACACCCGACTGGCCCCCATTCGGCCGGATTAACCGCCCCTCTGAATTCGCGATCCCATGATGGCGATTAACGGACCCGTTAATGGGCCATCCCACGACGACGCGCGAGTGGGAGGAGGCGGAGGCGGATCGTGGGGGCGTGAGAGGAGGCAGGACGTGGGGCAATCACGAAGGACCCTATAAGGGGAAGGCTATGACGACGAAGAGGGGGATCGAAACTCAGGTAACCCACACCGAGGTACTCCATCAACGACCTAGGCTTTCGCCACTCCATTTCCTCCCTCCCCCAAAACTCGCACCGCCTGGGTTAATGTTTCGGCTTCCTCACAAGCCGGATCTCTCCCGCCGAGTATCCTTTCAGACCCTGATCTGACTTAGGCATCGGAGGGGCTTTGGCCGGAACCTAGGTCTGGCCTCCCTGACGAGTTTCTTCATCTGTCCAGGAAGAAGACATACGAGGCGCCGAGGCTACCCCTCAGCGTCGGTCGGCCATCACCATCGCAGTCGTCAGGTGGACGACTGATCAAGTACTGACCCACCCGCAAGGCGCCGAGGCTACCCCTCGACACGGATACGACCGAGGCCGAGCGCGACCCAGCCGAGGCCGAGCGCGACTCACCGAGCCAAGGCTTCCCCTCAGCTCTGTAGCGCCGAGAACAAGCAGGCTCGGCGAACCCAAAGGACCCTCAAGTCGGCCCCTTGACCACGTTGACCATACAGCCGACGGTCAACGAGCTGTGGTGAGAAAACACCCGTAAACAGAAGTGATGATTCATGAGTAGTCTTGCAGGGGGTTATTCCCCAATGTTTAATTTTGGCACCCAACCCTTGGGTTACAGCGTTATTAGCCATTGTTCGCTGTTTTCGTTTTAATTTGCTGCGTTTGATTTTCAGGGGTGTGGTTAGCCGCTGGGGGAAATGCACAGTAGGGGTTGCTTTCGGTGATGGGTTTACACCGGCAGGACTTGTTGCCTTAGTGTTGGTTTCATATGTGCCTTGGGGGTTTGTCTACGGTCTCCTGGGTTTAGGCTGACTTGCTCTTGGATTATTATTTTGATGTTTACTACTGATCATGTATGTTAGTGACATGTTTGCATGAATAGTTCAGTTTCTTGCTCGATAGTGTCCTGTTTGCATGTGCAATTCAATTCCTTGCTGGATATTGTCCTGTTTGCATGAATAGTTCAGTTCCTTGCTTGATAGTGTCATGTTTGCATGTGCAGTTCAGTTTCTTGCTCGATATTGTCATGTTTGCTTGTTGGCATGCTGTTTCAGGATCTATTGCTTGTTGTTTTTCATTTGCCTGCATGTATGATGTTCAGTTGCTTGCTACTTCAATTTCCCGGTTTGGTATCATCAGTTTGCTTGCTGTTTTTCGTTTACCTGCATGCATGATTGTCAATTTTCTTTGCTCAGGTGTTCAGTTTGCTTATTGCTTGCTAGTTCGGGGTTCAGTTTGCTTGTTGCATGCTTGTTAGCGGTTCATTTGCTTGATTGCTCAGCTGCATGCTGAAGTTTGTATGCTTCTTATTACCATAATGATTAAATTACTTCGTCCTAAATTAGTTATTTCATGGATGCAATTGTTGGTCTAAGCAACCCCTATAGGCAGATAGATCACAATCCATTCTTGGTGCCAAGCATGAATCTGATATATTCGTAGACTTTTTCTTAACTTTTTCATCATTTTATTTGTGTATTAAATCAAGTGTTTTAATGTATTTTTGGCAATTGTTGGGTTTAATTGTTAAAATAGATTCTGTTTCTGAATGTGAGACTAGACATGTGCATGATTAGAAAACTTAGATGTTGGTCACAATAGATTATATGATTAAAATGTTATGCAATGAATTACAAAATAATATTTCTGGACATGTTTCTTGTACATGACATGACATCCTTAACATAGTTTTGCATAACCCCTTTAATTATTTAATTTAGGTATTATGGACATGCACATGATACCTGACACCTCCAGAAATAGAACTACACTTGACATCACGGGTTTGAGTAAACTTATAATTGAGCAAGTGCGGGAGTGATGAGAGCCTTGCTTATGGCCCTTGTCTGGGAGGATCTTCATTATTTCTGTTTCCCTCTGTTCTAAGATCCTGAGTTCTCTACATGTTCCTACAGTTTTGAACTCGGCCTGGGATCGCACCCCTGGTTCAAGGTGGACTTTAAGTTGCACATCGTGCTCTCCTTTTTATAAGTCACATCTCTAGTTGTTTGATTAGTTGCTAGACCCTTACTGCTACTAGACCGTACCAGGTTAGTACTTCCATTTACAGTTTTCCTTTGCATGCCTATTAATTCTTGTATGATAAATTAATTAACTATTTAGTATAGAATTAATCTACTTTACTTATAGTGGTTCAATAATTGTTGTTTTCGTTAGGTGACGAGCAACTTAACGAGGAGGCTCCACATTACGAGGAGTCCGAGTTTCTAGTAGAGAACGCCGATTTCCGAGTGTTTGGGTCTAGGAGGAGAGTACTTGTTCATTCAATTTTTTTCCAGTACTTTTTAGTTGAAAGATGTAGTTTCTTATGTTTTAGACATTGTATTTCTTTGAAGGAATGAAATAAAATGAGTACGTCCATTTTTAATATATATTCCATGTTTATCTCTGTATTGACTTCATTTGTAATTGCAAGACCTGCAAAATTAATATGAATGTGACGGCACCCGAGTATGTGGCGTTACAAAAGATCAATTGAACACAAAGCTATTTGATTGTGTATTTATTTGTTAGAAAATTAACGGTTTTACATCATTAGAATTTTTATCACAATTAGATTGGCAATCAAAAAAATTGTTCACGTGATATTTGGTATTATGGGGCTTTAGAATACGAACATCAAAATCAATAGAACCGATATTCAGAAAATTTAAAATTACAAAAGTAATAAACTTTTACATGCAAAAATGTTATCACATAACAATATAAGCATGGAAAATTTTAAAATTTAACTAAAATAATTCTAAACTATTTTAAAATTATTATGAACGAGAAACAGATTTGAAGAAGGGTTGAGGCTAGGAAACCCCTAGACTCCTTTATATAGTATTCATAATGGGTACTCATGTGGGTGGATACCCAATAGGCCCAATGGGTCCTATTCATAACACTTCCCCTTATCCAACCAACGTGGTATACTCGACTTTATGAATACTGAATGATTCATTAGTACTACTGAGTATCTTAAAGGGTGGATACTTCTGGATCCAAGTTAAGGGTAACTGCCTCGTTAAAAACCCTTAGCTATGGAAAACCCTGTGGGAAAAACCGATAGCGAAGGGAAAAGAGTACAGCACTCCATAACTTCCCCTGATTTGGGGATGTGTCGAGGGGTGGATACTTCTGGATCCAGAGTCAATGTGGTTGCCTCATTAAAACCTTGACTATGGAAAACCCTGTGGGAAAAACCACTAGCCAAGGAAAAAGAGTACAACTTTACAGTTGACTCCCCCTAATCTGATCAAGCTTCAGGCTTGCAGATCTCCTATATATCTATACATTTGTCTCATATGTGTCTATACATCCATCTCATCAGCAACATTCCGAAAGCAAAAGTAAAGTACAAGCATCACTCATCTATACAAGTTTCACTCATATAAGGCATTAGCAGAAACTAAAAGAGTGCTAGCAAACTTGGTAGACAGCTCCACGTCTCAATCGTCATTGTCTGCGAGGTACTTCAGGACCTGGCATTGTATGTTCTTGAGCTGCTCCTTGGGTGATGAGCTTCTCGGGATGGTGGAAGGATGTAGACTTGGGAGGATTCTGTGTAGATCTTCAGGAGGTGGACGTCCCTTTTATGCCATTCATCGCGATGATCTGTAACCTGCATATGCAAATACATTTAACATAGAGGATTTTTCCTCGACCCTTGGAGATAGCGCAGAAGCTACATATCTCTGGTCCAGTGGCGCGCTGGGGGCACTGCACTGTACCTGGCTAATAGCTATACTGCTAACGCTCAAAAAGAGACGCATGCAGTTGGCCAGGTAGAAGAGTGTTCCAAAGACACTTAAGGTACTTCTGGACCATATATATTCTTCCCCTCTTCCAGCTAACGGAAAGGGGTCTTTTAGTGTATATCCATACAACCAAATAGGTGTATTTGGTGGAGAATGAAATTAATGTTTCTTCATCAATCATCATTGTATGAAGTTTACATCTTCGGGATGATTAATTAACGTCATCTTTAGGATGATAGTTCATTTCCAGGATAATAGTTCATCTTCGGGATGATTGTTCATCTTCAGGATGATTAATGTTCTGTAAGATTAGAATTTATGCCTAGCTAGGGCTTTCATATCATATCATATCTGATAGATAGGCTTTAACAGATATTTCGGTAATTTCTCTTCAGGAGATCCGATAATATTTTGAGTTATGAAAATAATCTCAATTCTTTTAATTTGTTCTCTTAAGAACAATACTGTTTTTAAGAGGTGCAAACAACAACCTTTTAGTATGAGTCCTTTAAGGATCTCTGTCTAGGTTGTCTTTCCTTTAATCATATTATTAATATGTGTCCCAAAAAGAAAGGAAAGTAAAGAAAAAATTTGTACATGCAGTTGAAGAAATTTTATATCGGTGATGTTGTCACATCCAATAGCAACATCAACCAAAAATTCCCTCTTTTTGCAATTCGTTGGGTTACGCCTTGACATAAACCAGTCGATGCATCAGATTCATCTTGTAAGTGAGTTCAGCTCATCTTACTTGATTACTTCCTGGTTTGAGCGATTTATACCTCTAAAAACTATAGCAAATTAAAATGCTTATAGCTAACGATTTTATTTTAATTCTCCTTCAATACTCAGTTATCCCACAGGATTTGATATCATTTTTGATACCAGGACTTCAGGTCCAACACCTCATATTTCATAAGTGAGTCCAGCTCACCTTATTATTGCCTCATTCAACATTATTATAATTTGGCCAAATCTCTATCTTTGCTTCTGGCAAAGCAGAGTTGTGGAATTGATTTTATATTTAACTGGCAAAATGAAATATGAGAGAATTTGTCGACAAAAGGTGTTCTTTCTTGACCAAAACTCACCCCGTACGTACTATAATCATTTGATTTCTCCCAGAGGTGTCTCCTTCACGACGCGTTAAAGAAGTGAAGGTTCTGGGACGGGTAAAGAATATGGACAGATCCAGAATTGGTCCTTAGCAACCAAGTTGCAATAAGGTTCTGGATTTGAGCTCACTTTCCTGTGGTGGTATTGTTTTTTCGGTCTCCAGGAGTAGATCTCTCTTTTTGGAGCCTAGTGGTATGTCCTCTCATCCATTGAGGACATCCACTTCTGCTACTGGTGGATTGCATCCAATATATTTGGTATGTCAATCCTAGCTGGATTTTTAGTAGCAGGGATGTGAAAGTTTTGACAATATCTATATAGTCAGTAACTATGTCTGATAACTGTTTTAACAATTTCATAAGTGTGGATCTTCAGGATCTCATCACATTTCATGATAATCAGATCATAGGTATTAATAATTTAAATGGTCATTTGAGCTTTATGCTCATGGATGATTGTAGTATTTCTGTTGAAACTGATTCTGGGACATTAAAGTTGTGAGGGATCTTCAGGATCTCATCAAATCTTTAAAATAGGATCATCAATGCACGTCTTAGGAGAAGTGAATTTAAATGCTTCCCCTGTTCAGAGTGCTCAGACTCTATTTATCTGGGATATTTATTTCCGATAAATAGTTCTGCATTTTGATGGTCTATAGTGGTGATATGGGGGTGTCTACTCATCATGGCACAATCTATAAGATGTGCTCTAAACGCTTCCCCCGTCAGGGGTTTTCGGAAACTGTTTATATGAAGTGATCAGACTCATATAAATAGGTTCTAAGTATGCGTTTTGATGGTTTGCATGTTCCCATGTGGTCACCTACAACTGGATTTTTAATGGATAAGAAATCCATTTAAATCATTTTAATGATTTATCTTACCCATATTTGGGTGTGAACACAAGCTTCAGGGTGTTCGTTATTTTTCCAGTTGTAAAACATTTAAATTTCCCAGTGTTATCCAAAGTTACCACCTTTTTATAAAAGAGTGTGGTTGGATAATGACCATTTATTTAGAGGATATATTGATGAGTACACCAAAGGTAGGGCTGTTGACGAACAGAACGTTCGACGAACTACTCGTGAACAAGCTCGGTACATGTTCGTTTACGTTCGTTCGGGAAGCTTAATGAACAAGCTTGAACAAATTTTTAGAGCTCGGTTAGTAAACGAACAGAGCTTGAACATAACTGTGTTCGTTCATTTATGTTCATGAACAAGCTCGTTAAGTGTTCGTGAACAAGCTCGTTAAGTGATGTTCGTGAACAAGCTCGTTAAGTGATGTTCATGATCAAGTTCGTTAAGTGTTCATTATAATACATTGATGGTGGAATTGTTAGAATATTGGGTTCTTACATTTTATTGCATTTAGACATACTATATTTTAACTATGCTTGGAATGGATGTTTGTAATGGAATTTATGGAGATATTATGATGGATTTGTTTGTTTTTGTCTTGCAAATATTTAATCCTTTTATTTCATTGATTTAGTCATTGGCAATTAGGGTTAAATATTATTATTCCTGATTAAAAAATTGACGTTTGTTTGTTTGTTTGAAAATCTGTTCATGAACAATATTGATTGTGTATTCATGAACATGTTCCTGAACATGTTCATGAACAAGCTCGATAAGTCTTGTTAATGAACAGAACGTTCGATGAACTACTCGTGAACAAGCTCGGTAAATGTTCGTTAACGTTCGTTAACGTTCGTTCGTTAAGCTTAACGAACAAGCTTGAACAGGTTTTTAGAGCTCGGTTAGTAAACGAACAGAGCTTGAACATGGATTTTGTTCACGAACAAAACCAAGCTCCATGTTCAAGCTCGTTCAAGCTCGTTCGTCAACAGCCCTAACCAAAGGTACATCATCAGTCCGGTTAAGGGAGTGGACGAAGCCTATTTATATCCCTTAAATACTCTCAAGAGACCTAAAGGTCTTCATTATCTTTAATGATGATAGTATATCATCTTAAATTCATTTGAGGAAGTGGGGAGAGTCAATGTCCATGTGAATGGAGATGATCTCATTATCATTTTTCCTGTTTGAATAGGACAATGAAAGTTTCACCCTTTTTGAAGAATCTTCGGGTTCGTCTGGTTGATGATGTCTTGCATCATCAATCCAGGGTGATATCGATCCAAAATTTGGTCGATTCTGGACACTTCTGGTGTTCCAAAATAATTCCTCTTATGAATTTATGTGGCACTTTCGAAAAGTCCATTAAAATGCTCAAGTTAATTTTTTTCCGGTAATAGTTGAACTGTGTTCAAAGTGTGAAGGATTACATCTTCACTTTGACTATTGTGCGGATCATTTTGGAACAAAGCTTCAGGCTTCATTTATTTCTTGAGTCATTGGGGATTTCGTTTTGACAAATATCCTTTTTGAAATTGTATAAGTTTCAGAGAGTATATGGCATCCTCATTTTATTTATTATTATTTCTTAGGGGTATTCAAGATAGCAAAACATACGCAGTAAAATAAAATGTATTAAAACAACAAGAGAATAATACTGACGATAAGTCAACAAGTGACATAGTGTGATGTGTGCTCTTGAAAACATACAACAATAATTATGCTCATTTAAGACTTATGTTATGAAAATAGATTTGATTTCAAAGTTTATTTGTCCTCGGGGAGTCGCTAAATATACATAAGGTCAATTAGACTTTCGTCGTTTTGACTAGATATGTATGTATTTTTATATGGCATAAGTTAATGCACATTCATGTTTGCAAAAACATTATGGCTCTTATCAGAACTTCCGGTCTGATTTTGGCTTGCCATTGCTTACTCCATGTCGAGGTATATCGTATCTTCACTTTCCCATTTAATCCAAGACTTCCCCTGTTTTGAGTTTTCCTTTTTTATTTCAGGTCATGTTTGATCCTGAACTTCCCCCGATTTCAATATTCCTTATTTATAAAGGACAATGAAAATTAGTCTTGCTAAAGAGACATAAGCAGGGGTTTGAGCAAATTGTTTATACTTCCACTTTTCTAATTAATAAGGGACTTTTAAAAAGTCTATTTGAATGCTCGAGTATAGCTTCAGGCCATTTACTTGAGTCGTTCAAATTTTATGTGGATAGTTTACCATGCTCAGAGGGGAACAAATACGTGGGTGCGTAATATATTTCTCACTTATTCATTAAGCCACGACTTCAGGCGTATGCTTATATTCAAGGCTAGAAAAAATCTTTCCTTGTAAGAATAAAGGAGAGAACTCTTTTAAAGAGTTTAGCGGTATTATGGAAAACTTCTGGTGTCCATATTGGATTATATAGATCATAGATCTTATATATCTGTTTACCGCAAAGTGTGCATCTTTTATAAAGATAGCAATTATAATTTTCGCATAAACCATCGTATTTATTTTATTAGGGAGAGAGAGTGTTGACTTTTGACTTGATTTTGAGCTTCAGGTTCATTTTGTCAAAATGTATATTAAACCTTTTTTTTGAAATCATTATTGTCTTATTGTCATAGAAATCGTCATATCGTGAGCCCATCATACATATAATGTAAAGTTTGTAAACTAAAGATTATGTACATTTGAATGAAACAAGTATGATGTACACATGCTATTTATATGCTGCAGGCATTTTTAAAGAAAACTTATCGCATGTATATAGTCTAGCAATAGGCGTTGAACTATATTAAAGTGATTTTAGCATGCTTTTTGACAGTTTCATTGTAACATTAACATGGTATTAAAACTAATTAACAACCACGCAGTTAATGCATAAGCAATGAAACAGAAAGAAAAAGACTTAGGACTATGGGGATCAGCCAGCCGACACCGAAAAATAAAAGAAGTATAGTCCGAAGTTACATCAAAAATGAATGCATGAAAAAATAAAGTACAACTCGGGAACTTCAGAGAGAAGCCCCTATCTTTGTTGTGCGAACGCCTTCAGCTTCTTTTTGGTGTCCTTCGGTCTTCTTTTTACATTTATATCCTCACTTACAAATTTCTCTCAAAAAAAAGAAAAATTGCAGGAATTTAAAACGGTGTCGGAAACCTGACTGATCCCTAAAAACATAGCCTAATATTGCACATCCACGCAGATAATATATTGGAAACATACAACCACGCAGATAATCAATCACAGGCATGTACAGATTAATTTAAATAAGCGAACGTGTGTGACGTGCAAAAAAAAAATTTATTTTTGAAAACTTTTACCTTTTGATCCATATTTTAATGTTTTGTTTACCGCTTTAAAACCCTTTAAATTTTCTTTTAATTATTTTGGGCTTTTAGGGCCAAAAATAAAAGAAGAAAAATTGTTTATGTAAATGGGCTAATTTTCTGGCCTTTTGGGCCATGAAAACAATCCATCAGGGTTAATTTGGGCCTCCCCCGAAAAATTGGCCCGTTTAGGGTTAGGGTTTCGGAAACCCTAGGGGGGGCCCGCGGCGTGTCGCCGCGACGGCTAGCCGCGCAGAAAACGCGGCCGCCGTGGCGGCGACGGGCCGCGGCTGCGGGCCACGGCCTGCAGGCCGCGGCACGGGGGTCGCGGCTTCGGGTCGCGGCAATTGGCCGCGGCCTGCGGCCGCGGCCGCCGCGGCCTGCGGCCGCGGCCGCCGCGGCCTGCAGGCCGCGGCAACTGGCCGCGGCCTGAGGCCGCGACTGCAGTCCGCGGCCCGAGGCCGCGGCTGCTGGCCGCGGCCGCCGCGGCTTCAGGCCGCGGCGTGGAAATCGCGCCGGCGGCGCTTGTAAAGCGCCGCCGTTTCGCCCTATGGGCGTGCGGATTTTTGGATCAAAGGTGGGTAAAACCGGATTTTTCAAGGATGTAGATCGCTAAAAACAGATTTTTATTGTTTTTAGGCATGCGGATCTAAAAAAATGTGATTTTTACCGTGTTTTTAAACTTTTTGATCCTAAAACATGCAGATCTAATGAGAAAAGCAAGTTTAGATCTAAAAAGTTTTGATTTTTACCTCTAGATTCGACGAGGAATCTAGGCGACGGTTGGTGAAGGATGCCCTTTTCGCTCCCCGTTGAGAAGATTACGATATTCTTTTTCTGAGCGATTTGTGGATCTCCTTTCCCGCGAGCCGCCGTCTCCTCCAACGAGCGTGATCGTGCTGATAACGTATTATGAACGAGAAACAGATTTGGAGAAGGGTTGAGTCTAGGAAACCCCTAGCCTCCTTTATATAGTATTCATAATGGGTACTCATATGGGTGGATACCCAATAGGCCCAATGGGTCCTATTCATAACAAAAATTATTTTATCTATTAAATTTTATGGTATAAAATTTCTAAGTTATGTTAAAATTATTACTAATGAACAAAATTAAATTTATAATTGAACACATATAAATTAAAATTAATTAAAACAATTCTTAAAAAATCCAAAATTATTTTAATTCACTAATTTATCTCATAAATTATTGCAAGAATTAATTTACATAAAAAATCTTATTATTTCATAACAACAGCAAGTAAATTTAAAAAAAATCTAAAATTACAACATACATTAATGTCTATATATCACAATTTTTAAATTTCATAAATTATAAAGTGGAAAATGAGTATCGGCTACACAAAGAGGAAAATTCACTCTTCGGTAGTGTGAAACACACGCCCCCTAATTTTTCATTCGATCCAAACTGTTCATTTTGATATTTCTATTCTAAAACACCAAACCGCCAATTTTCAAGTGAATCTAATGCGTTTTTCTCGTTTATCCACCCATTGTAATTTCAACGGTTTCGGAACAATGGAACTTTTTACAATAAGTGGATCAAGAGTCAGATACCACTAGTGTTCAGTCATATTTGAGGTTTTATAATGTGTACAATAACTTAGAAAAAATTCACAATGGGGGTAAAGGTCAAGCCGTGAGCAAGTCTATGAGAAATTTCCTTCCTCGCTAGCTAATTCCATATTCCTCAATTATAAAATTAAAGTGAATTAAAAATCAAACTTTAGCAATTTTAATTAATTTAACAACATAAAATATGAGCTTGTAAATGGGCTTTGATACCCTAATCTAATTAGAACAGTGGAAGTGGTAAAATTTAAAATTTTAATTCCTATCATAAATACATAGGAACTGCAAAATTCATAAATTAATTAATGCTGAAAAATAAGAACAAACCTTTGCACGGATGTTCTTACGTGCTATCCGCTTTCTAAAAATTTAGTTAAGATGTGGGCTTCTTAGATGCCATATACGACTTGTGCTCATACGTCATATGATACTTTTTCTTCAAATATGTCATTATCAGTATTGAGAAAAATGGGTTTCATATGACATGTGACAAATATCTCTCATATACATTGTCATGACACATTCTCTTCCACATAGCTCATAAGGTCAAATGAGATGTACTTCTGGTCCATTGTGGAGAAAAACACGTCGTGTCTGCTTATATAAGATATATCCCTCATGTATCATATGATATACATTTTTCTTATGCTGGCAGTCATTTCCATTGGTTTTTTTTTAATTTTTTTTTTAAATTTTTCATGGACGCTCAACATACCAAAAATCAAGTGAATCCGACACCATTTGACCCTTGATCCACTTGTTAAAAATTCATTGATTTCAAAACAATATAATTTTTTGTAACGAGTGGATGTAGCATCTAATCCGCTTAGGGGTTCTCCATTTTTGTGGTTTTAGAATGTGTACATCAATCCTATAAAAACATTTCAAACAAATAAGAGGATATGTGTTTTGTGCTGTCAGTATAGAAAAATTCATGTGGTGACAACACATACACAATATACTCCAAGAATTATATTATTTTAATATTTCTTTTTAATTCTTTTACATGTAGAACCGACTACATTGTGGCACCGTGGCTGCTATTTACGAACATGGCACACTCATTTATCCAACTCACTTGCACACAATTAATAAAAAAGATAAAAACAAGGGAAATTCTATACACACAGCCCTAATTGCTTTATATACAGATTACTTTATGTTAGTGGTTATGCCATATGCCAAATATTTGGACCTTTATGTTATGTCATTTTTCATTTATAAACTTTCTCTTATTGTTATTGTTATATTGCTTGCATGTTTCATTATAATAATGTTTAAATAGTTATTTTATGTTATTCTAAGCATCCCTAGTCATTCATCATTAAAGGTATAATCAGTGTTCTAAAAATCGGCCTGGGCGGCCGCCTAGGCGGCGCCTAGGCGCTAGGCGGCCAGTAAACGCCCCGATTATGGCCTGGGCGGTCAATCTGGGCGTTTTTGGGATTAATCGGCCGCCTAAGCGTTCTAGGCGGTGTCTGGGCGCTCTGGGCGGTTTATTGTTATATTGCTTGCATGTTTCATTATAATAATGTTTAAATAGTTATTTTATGTATTTTAAATAATATATATATTTATATTTATATATAAACATAAATATATTATAAAAAATAAATTATTCTAAGCATCCCTAGTCATTCATCATTAAAGGTATAATGATGAATATTTGAGACTAGTATGAGTTTGGTTGATAATTATGAAATAATTATATGTATGGTGATACAAATCAAACTTATAGGTACTTGTTGGAGAAGAAGGTAATGTATAGACTCGCTATGAGATCATTACATGGATCAGTGTCATAAATGATCTCATAATAGTTATGTCATAGAATCCTTAGACTTGAGATCATCTTAGTTTCCTACATAAGGATCATCATGTTTTGACATAACCAAACATTATCTTTAATCAGATAATCATAAAGATTATGAGTGAACATGATGTGAATTATGCAAAGGAAAGTGAATGAACAAGATGGAATTTATCCCTCTCTTATGAGAGAGATATCTAATGGGCCACTCGATAAGTAGGACTGAGAAATGCATGACCGTCCTCAAATGAATGTCATTTGATTTTATCAATCTACTTAGTAAACGAGAAATTAAATGTTTGAACAACATAAGTATAACACTGTCCATGACTTATGTTCAATCAGATATCGTGTGGCAAAAGGATTATGACATGTTCTATTGGTTAGGTTAATATCGGACTAACGATACTCATATTAATTGGATAGTCATAATGTCTTGCTAGAGACCAATTACGACTTGTTGGCTTTTAATGGGATTGGGCCAACTGCCAATTTGATATGAGCATATTGGTTCGCACACAAAGATCATAATGGATAGGATATGGTTTAAACATGATTTCGAATTTGATTTGAAACTCATAATAAGGCGAAATATCTTAACTGCCAAATATTGTAACTCGTTAAGATATTATCCCTAAGATATCGCTGTGTTACTAAAATGCATTAAAGAGTTAACGGATAATGCATCTTGTTAAGGTATTATCCTTAAAGATATCGTTGCATAACCGAAACGCGTTAAAGGGTTAACTTGGGATTCTATATATGATATAGAGAGGATTTTCAGTCTTTTTACGCATTCAATCTATCTCTCCTGTTTTTGTGAAAAGCGAAGAGCGAACGAGAGAGAAACCCTAGTTATGGAGAAGGAGCTAGCACCCTCGCAATTCCTGTTCGTGACGTTTGCGTGTAGATACTGATAGAGGGCGGTCGTTCGTAGATCAGCACCTGCAGCCCGATACATTCGAATCGTCAAAAAGGTTAGTAATCTGATCAACTCAATTTGAAAACGCATGGATCTTGGTAGGTTTCTATTTTTCCGATGTGTATAAACTTGTTTATGCATGATAGAAACCCTAACACTTTACACGCACCAAATGATATTTAAAATTCAATTTTTTAAACTTTACATGCACAAATATCCCTAAATTACCATTCACCTCTTCCTCACATCTGCTCTTCCTCCCCCAACATCTATTGCCACCTCCGCTTTCAACCGACACCATCGTCTCCCACAGCACCCCCTCCACTTTTGTCGACCTCACCTTTCCAGCATGCACCACTATCGCTGCTAGTGTTGGCTGTGTGGGGAAGGTGAGGGATGTAACGGCAGTTTTTCGATCGTGGTATTTTCAACGCGTACGTCTCTTTTCGCGTGCATATTTTATTTGGCCTCTTCTTGGATCCGAACCATGCAATGTGATATGTCGTTGTGACTGTATGAAAGAGTAGTTATTTGTGGGATTTTTAGTGAACGTCATTTCACTGGTCGTTCACCCACGAATCAGCTTTGATTGTAGAGATATCATAACTTTAGACTTCGATGTCAGACCTTTTTATTTTTAATTCGTTTTCTGTGAACCTAATGCGCGATCGACCATCGTACCCCCGAGCCTCTCATCGTCACGGTCGTCCCGATATTTTTTTCATAATTTTCGGACACCATTAGCCCAATTTAAACCACTAATTAAAATCAAAGCCCAATTAGCCTAACCCATTTTTGAAATTCAAACTTAGTCAAATCTCATGGGATTTCCAACGTATCATGAGAGATTTTTTATTAGCTATACTCACCCTCCTTGCACACACCCTCTCACACACCCTCTCTCTCTCCCCCCCATCACTTAAATATAACTCTTTTTAGCAAAACCCTTCTCTTTTAAAAACACAACCCGCAATCAACCAGGGCACTCACGCACCCATCTTCAGCCGCATTTCTTGCTCTTTTCTCTCACCGCCGGCGAGCCACCGGCCACCCCTAAGGTCCGGCCACCTTCCCTACTCCTCCCTCTCTTCTCTCTCTTCTCTCTCTCCTCTAAAAACCCTAAGAAAACCCCCCACAGGCCGCGGCTTGACAGACTTGCGCCCAGTCCGCCAGAAACCGGCGCCCGCTGGCCAGCAGCCGTCGTCGGCAACCAACCTGTCGCCACTAGCCTCCCCTTGACCCCCTCTATCACCTGCAAGTGTCCTTTGCCCACTCTGGTCGCCATATCTTTGCAACGATCCAAAACAGCGACCCGGTATCGCAAAACTGTCCATTTCGCCTTCTCACGGCCGTCCACTGCCGCGAGCAGCTGCCGTCAACCGCCCACCAGGCCAAGCAACCCCCCATCGATCTGCTCCAATCCCAGGCAGCCCCTCTTGCTCCTAAGAGTCCACGCACGTCGCCGATCTCGCGTGTTTTTTCCGACGTTGCCGGCGCCGTGTAAATCCGTTGCGCTACTCGCAAACAGAGAGATCCCGACGCCATACGCTCGTTTTTCTCGCCTTTCGCTCGCTGTCCATACGTGTCTCGCTGCGCTACCCGCGGTCAAGACGTTGCTGACGACGCAGATCTATCGCCGTTCAAACCCGACGTCCGATCTACGATCAAACGCCGAAAAGGTTAGCCCCTAACGTGTAGTAAGAACCCACATCGTAGCAAATCTAAAACCTAATTTAAAAGTTATCACGATAACTAAAGTTTACGTTTCTGCTCCTTTAAAACGTTGTTCAACTTTAAACATCGGCGAACGGACTTGAATATCTGTGCACATAGGGTAGAACGTCGATTAGGCTGAAACGAATAAAAAAGATGTGAGTTTTGACTGTTAGGGTAGTCCCACTGAATTTTGAAATGAACCCTAATAGGATTGATGAAAAACACGATCTGACATCGCCGTTGTCCCGTTTCAGATGGACCCTCGCCAACTCGCCGCTTCGACGAGACGATCCAGACTGACGACTCACTCGCCACCGTATGCAAGTGTTTCCACTTGCGTACTTTCGGACACATTTAGGCCATCGCCCTTAAACTGTAAAAGTATGACTAAAAAGAACCGAACGTGAAATGATAGCTTCCGGGACCCCCTTGACAGCTTAGACTTGACGACGAAGTCTAAGCACAAACAACAACAACAAATGACATCATATATTCTATATATGTGTGCGTGCGTCCTAGAATGAACAACTCCTTACCAAATCGTCATGTTATGAAATGTTACAAAAAGCCTAAGGGCGTTTCAGATACTCTCCAAGCGAGAGTGATCTCCGTGTTACAAAAGCCTACGGGCATTTCAGATGCTCTCCAAGCGAGAGTGATCTCTGTGTTGTCTTGTCTTGAGCACTTGGGTTTGGGGTAGGGTTGAGCGGTCGCACGGGGAGAGGGTCTGGCCGCCCTCAAACCGTAAGGCGTGAACCCTTCGTGACACTCACATTCTTGTCTTGTCCTGTCCTGTCTAGTCTAGTCTTGTAGCCAGTAGCACACGCTACAGCTACCGCCTGCCATGTTTACTTTCCTGCTCAGTTTACTTTCCTTATAAAATTGTATAACTGCCATGTCATCGCAACTGCATGTAATCAACCAGTAAAACGTTGTTTAGAAGTTGTTTCACACTTGCAGTAGAGTCTCACCTTCTTTTCGTAGACTTTACCTGACGTACAACTCCTTTTCTCTTGGGTGTTGTACGTCAGGCACAGAGCCAAAGTACGTGTACGAGCCAGAGCTACCTGAGGACCCAGAGCTGGAGGACGTCGATCTGGAGTACCTTCCTGACGAGGACAAGACCTAGAGGTCCCTCACCATTGCCGATTTAGAGATTTCCTGCTTTCTAGTTTGGGTGCGTAGCACCGTTTACTTTTCTGTCTAGGTTGGGTGCTTGCACCATTAGTTTCCTTTCTGCTGTTATAGCCATGCTGGGCATTACTTTCCTTTTTAGACTGCCGTACTTCTGGATATCTTTTGAATAAAATGAATGCATTTCCCTTTCAGTACTTTTGTTGTTCTGTATCTTTTATATGCATGGACCTGTTTAATGCTTTGGAATACTTCACATACGCTTAGTGGGTCCGAGCTTCGCAGCTCTGATCCATGCAGACCTTAGTCACGTTTCGCTTCCGTTGTTTTGGGAAGCGGGGCGTGACAAGGGTGGAAATCATTGGTAGCGGTTGCGATGTAGAAGAAGAGGAAGATAAGAGGTGAGCAGTAGGATGATGAAGAGATGATGGTGGTAAAAAAAGAAAAAGAATCGAAATGTCAAACTTTTAAATACATGGTTTGTTTGTGAGCAATTAAGTCTGTGTGTATATGAGTTGCAATACACACAGACCTAATAGATTCACACATAGACCATTTATTTATAGGTTTGCCCTTCAATATTTTTTCCTTTTTACCCTTCTATCTTCATCCTCGCCTTACCTCTTCATCTTCTTCTCCACTGTCGCCGCCGCCCCTAAACCTCCATCCATCATCGTCGTGGCCATTGACCTCTCCTTTTCCTCCTTCCATCCACTTTCCCTCATCTACCTCCACCACTCTCCTGACCTCTATCGCTGCCAGCCTCTACAACCTTAGTGAGGCAGATCAGCAGTATGGTAGTGGTAGAGGCGAAGGAGGGGATGGAGGAGGAAGCCGAGTGCAAGATGTAAAGGAATGAAGGTCGACAGAAGCGATGTGGGCGAGGGAGGAAAAATCTTGCACTGACAGCACCTACCTAGTATACTCTTAGTATTAACCATTTTAATATTTCTCTTTTTCAGATAGAATCTGCTATTTACTAACATGACGCTCATTTTTCCAACTGCACACCAAGCAAGACAAAAGACAATAAACATGGAAAATTATATGCATACAGACCTAATTGCTTTACACACAAACCATTGTACACATTCAATGATATTTGTATTCAGTTTTTTTACTTACATCTCTATATCTTCAAAGTATCACTCTCATCTTCCTCCCATCTTCTCCCTCAACGCCCAGTAGTCGCCGCCTTCGTCGACCTCTCCTCTTCCTCCTCCCCGCTCCTGTGTTGCCACTCTCGCGCCGCCTCATTCAAGGTGAAGCAGCAATAATGGTAGCGACCAGTGTTCTAAAAATCGGCCTGGGCGGCCGCCTAGGCGGCGCCTAGGCGCTAGGCGGCCAGTAAACGCCCCGATTATGGCCTAGGCGGTCAATCTGGGCGTTTTTGGGATTAATCGGCCGCCTAAGCGTTTTGGGCGGTGTCTGGGCGCTCTGGACGGTTCCTGGGCGGTTTCTAGGCGGTTTCTGGGCATTTTTGGTAAATGGCTTAATTTCACAAGAGTATCTTTTAAATTTTATTTTGTTGCACATAAATACTCTAAAGTAGGTAAACTTGATTTGATTTAGTATGTATTAAATATTTGATGTATTTTAAATAATATATATATATATTTATATATAAACATAAATATATTATATAAAAATAAATAAAATAATTAAAAACTGCAAATCCGCCTAGGCCGATTAATCCCCGATTAATCCCCGACAACCTTGGTAGCGACTACGAAAGAGAAGATGAGAGGAGGAAGGGAGAAGAGACGCAAGAGGATTTTTTTAGTTACTATGGAAGGGGCACGTCGATTGAGGGGAGTGTGGGCGGCGGCGGTAAGTAGGAAGATGGAAAGTGAGGAGGAGGATGATGGTAAAAAACTAAAAAATTTGAATGGCAAACTTGTAAATATTGAATTGTAAACTAGTAAATAAATGGTCTGTGCACATAGCAATTGCTTACACACAGATCATTCATTTACTTAATTGCCATTCAAAATTTACAAGTTTGCCATTTAATGTTCTAGGACAGGGGTATTTTGGATATGGATATGTGTAACAATACTGAAGTTCAAATAAAATTGGGTATTTGTACAGTGGCTTTAGTGTAAATCAATTCGACCTGTGTGTATAGAATTTCCCGTGTGTATAGCAACTCCACAAAAACGAAGATAACGGGTTTTCTCCCTTTTTATTTTACTTTTTTGCCCCTTTCTTATTTTTTTTTCAACGTCATCCTGCTCTTCTTCCACTGCTGTGAATTTTAGGATTTTTATTCGTACCACCAAAACCCTACTGAAAATGGTGGAGAGGAGGCGCAGGAGTCCGATAATTCTCGCCTCCAACAGAGCCCTCGTCGAATCCGTTCTCAGTTCGTCGACGTTCGAAGAGCCGAACAAACCCCCGATCGAACGGAGCCCTCCCGTTCTACGATTGGAAGCTGGAATTCTTCGATTTTCTAAGGATGAAACCATGGGAGCTGAACTGGACGAGGGATCGTTTCTAGTGGGAGCTTCTCTTTCGGTGCTCAAGAGGTTGTCTCTAGTTTCTGGATCACTGGTAATCTTTAATCCGCTTCTCGATTTGTTTTGTTGCATTCAGTTCTTTTAAAAGATTGGACAAACCCGAAATTTGGACATATTGAATTTGAATTACTGCTCTTTGCAACTTGTAGAAGGCATTTTCCCATGCTTATTCCTCGGCTAATACTTAATGGGTCTTTTAGTGCTATTTCCAGTCTAATATCTGGCCTTGCATTTGTTAAAATCTGCAATTTGGTTAAGGGTCCATAGCAGTCCCATGATAAAAGACGTGGGGTGAATTGTTACAACCTAGTCATTCAATAATGTTCAATAATGTGTTAATCGATGCTTATTTGAAAATTTGAATGTCTTTTTAGATATACCAACTTGAATTCCTTACCCCTCAAACCTTTGTACTTTGATAAGCGTGCACCCCACCCATCCCCACCCAAAAAAAACTCGAGTTATTTTAGATGGGAATTGCTACGCACCCATTCTGTTTTGATCAGCATGTACAACCACTATTTACAAGTTTGCCATTCAAATTTAAACCACTACCCTTTGTGATCGAGATCTCGGCCTCCTTCAACGACGAATCAGACGATGGAGGAAATGAAGAAGAATCAGACGATGGCGGTGGCAAAGAGGAGGCGGTGAAGAGGAAGAAGAGGGTGGGGCGAAGGAGGGGGGAAGGGGCATGCAGTGACGTCAGCCCCAGTTCCGTCGAGGTGAAGACGGTCATCGAGAAGCTTGAAGAGGATGACGATTGTTGCTTTCTCGATTTCGATCTCTTCGACACAACCGTTGTCGATGTCGAGAAGAAGCTTTTCCTGGATAATGGCGATGATAAGGATGAAGATGATGAGGGGCGGTGCGACGTTATCGGACGAGGGGGCGACAGAGGGGCTGGGGAGATCGGAGGAGGATGCGGTGGATGGGGGCGGGGCTGGGAAGATCGATGGAGGCTGCGGCTTCGCCGCTGACGGTGATCGTGCATTTTACTCACCGCGCACAACCGGTGATTATCGTCATTTCCTAATGGTTGTGCGCGATGAGTAATTCTGAGTAGCAAAACTGTAAATAAACTGGATGTCGTTTGTGCATGCGAGTAAAACAGTATGTGCGTGTAGCAGTTCCCATTTGAGATAGATATATGGAATATTCCATTGCAGCTTTAAGAAAGTTGATATCATAATTTTCACTTATTTCGTCATTAAATTGACATCATTTAGAATGAGGATGTTGATCTTTTGGTCCAAGACACTAGATTTATTGGCATGTGAAGAGAGCACATACACTTAAAAAATACATATGAATTGTGCATGTTATATCTGCTTGCATTTTTGTTATTAAAACTCATTACATACATGCAACTCTAATGGCATGGCTTTACATTAAAGTTTAATAATATACATAAATATTAATTATTTGATGCTCATTAAATGCATATCACTACCAACATTTTCGCTACCGGTCCTAATCCCATATAAAAGAGGAGGGTTGTGTGCTAGGCCTATGACAGCCATCATAATATTTTGTTAGATTCTTCTGATCATCAACTTATATAGAAATTTAAGAAGCCGATCCCAAATTTTTGGGATGAAGGCTATGATGATGATGGTGATCATTATATGAATGCAATTTTTTCATTTTCTAAGAATGCCAAAAGAAAGAAATTGAGAATGTTTATGACACCAATTTGGTATCTATTGAAGACCCCCCTGAGCCATGTATCAAATAGTTTAGATACAAGCGTTTTATCTTTAAATTGCACAGGTTACCCACAACTAATGGAATATGAGATTTGAAATAATTTGCACAAACCCTTCTATTTTGATATGCCCGTTAAATCTTGGTATTGTGGATTGTTATTATTTTCAGGTTCTTGTGAAAAATGCTCGGACAAATGTGGGGAGGATTGTTAAAGTGGTAGTTCTTGATCGTCCAGTTCCTGATGTTAGCAAAAATGAAGGCACAAGTGAAAGAAGTTCTTCATGTTCTAATTATATAATGAATGTGCTTTCTTCTTTTACATATCAATCACATGATCATATTCTTTCGGAGCAAGAAGTGGTTTATGTGACCCCGATTTTAGCATTTAACCTTGGTCTGCATGTATCTAGTCTAAATGTTCTTCTTCAAGGAGGTCAAGAATCTCTGAAGTCATTATTTGAAGGTGAAGGAAATGAGAAAGTTGAGAAGCCAATAAACCACTCTAAAGTTTATGTAGAACTTATACCATGGTCCCACATGCCTAGGTATGCCTCACATTTGAGGATTTCTTTTGTAAAGATACCTGAGTGTGGTATGCTGGGATCCCTCAAGGGAGCTTCAAAACTGGAAGAAGATGACCGACAATTTATGATTGATTCG
This sequence comes from Scilla litardierei, assembly GCA_030789695.1. Taxonomy (NCBI): domain Eukaryota; kingdom Viridiplantae; phylum Streptophyta; class Magnoliopsida; order Asparagales; family Asparagaceae; genus Scilla; species Scilla litardierei. The sequence continues at coordinate 12,581,660 of CM061131.1, forward strand.
GTTCTGAATGAATACTTTAAAGTCGATAGGTACTTGGCAAGAGGTGATGTTTTCTATATAAACATAAATTGGAACTGTGGCTCGGAACTATGCATTGCTTGTAGCCAGGATGCCCTGAGAAGAATTTCCAGAAATATAATCTACTTTAAGGTAATGACATGCCCTTTCCTGTTATTTCTGTCATACTAAAATTTCATGGGAATTTGATGGCTTTGTGTGGTCCTCAACCGAAAGTCATTCTCCTTCACCAGGTTACGGCTATGGAGCCATTGAGTGAACCTATTCTTTGTGTCAATTGCAATCAAACGGCTCTTGTTCTTGGAGGAAGTGTGGCTTCTGCTGTTCCTCCCGATCTTTTTGTCTACAACTCTAATAGGGACATGCCCTTACAAGCTGATAGTGTGAAAACACTAGCATCAATTCTTGCACCCACCTTATGCCCCTCAGCTCTATCATCAAAGTTCAGAGTGGCTGTGTTCTTATATGGTCCTTCAGGTATGTTTAATATTCACTTTCAAGCTTTGATAACCGACGTTTGATGGGTGCTCTTGTAAAGGAAAACACACTTGTCTGATGCCATTGCAGGGTGTGGTAAAAGAACTGTTGTTAGCTATGTTGCTCGCCGTTTAGGACTGCATATTTTGGAATTTAGTTGTCATGATCTTATGTCATCATCAGAGAGGAAAGCATCGGCTGCACTGGCAAATACTTTCAAAGCTGCACACAGGTATGCTATATATGCAAATACTATCATTTCATGGTAATCAAATGCATTTGATGTTTGTCACTGCATTCCTATTGTGCCAGTCCTTATATGGTTATTCGGCCGCTTTGGTTTCTTCCATGCCATAAAAGCTAAAACTTCTGCATTATCTAATAATACTTCATTAAATCAAGCTAATAGTATTTTTGCATGTCAACTATCATGGGATAATGTATAATGATAAGTAATTTCCTTTTATTTGCACATTTTTGTGCTAAGTCTAATATATTAACAGATATGCCCCTTCTATACTTCTACTTCGCCACTTTGACGTGTTCGGGAATTTATCTTCTAAGGACGGTTCACCATTTGAGCAAGCTGGCATTACTTCTGAAGTTGCGTCAGTTATTAGAGAGTTTACCGAGCCTTCTTCCGACGATGAAGAGTCATATACAGGACAACCCGTCAATCATGGTCTGGTAAGATACTTTCATTAAATTTCCATGATTTTATACTTTTTTGAACATCATTAGTGTATGATGCAGGCAGTTCAGGTTTAAATGAGTTTCATCTCCTGTCTTACTATTGTTTTTTAATGATTCAGTATCTTGTCGAAGCTGAAAGAAGCAGGCATCCTGTATTGCTCGTTGCAGCTGCAGATAGTTCTGAAGGCTTGCAGCCGGCAATAAGGCGTTGCTTTAGCCATGAAATGGCCATGGGTCCTTTGACAGAGTCACAAAGAGCTAATATGATATCCTGTTTACTCAAAGGTTTTTCAAAGCTAGATCATGAGGTATGCGACTATTATTTTCTCACTACTTTTGTGGTTACATTATCCATCTATATTACAATTGAGGGCTGTTTTTGAATTTGTCCTATGTGGCAGTGTCATGTCAAGTTTTTTTTTTGGGGGAGGTGGGAATTTTGGGTTGAAGAGAAATTTGTTGAGAGAATACAAAAGCTTTTCTTTTTTGAAATTGACAACATCAGCACTTAATACACTTCATTCAAAAATGACCCAAAAAATGAGACCCAAAAAATGAAACCCAAAAAAACACACACACACAAAATGAAACCCAAAAAATATGCCACTTAAATTATAAGTACGCAAAAGAGAACTTTATTTCGGCTGACCCAAAAACATTGAAACAAAAAAAACACAGGAATGTTTATTCAAAGAGGCGGGCTGAGTTTTTTGGGCGTCAAGCAGAGGTCTGACCAACCCATTCGCGCCGAAGGCGCCCGCGTACGCTAATTTGTTGTTCTGCGTCGAAGGCGTCCGCACCGAATTTGTTGTTCCTCGCCGAAGGCGGCCGTGCCTCTAAATTTTTTACGCTAATTTGTTGTTCTTTTAAATTTTGTCTATAGAAATATTTTTTTGGGGACAAAGATTTCGCGAGAAAAAAATCTTAAATGCACCGTGTCCGCAGGCACGAGTTATGACTATATAACTATATAAGCAAGATACTTCTTACATGCAGAATACTACAAACAACTTGATAAAGGATATCATTGGGCAAACATCAGGATTTGTTCCTAGGGACATAAATGCTTTAGTTGCAGATGCTGGTGCCGGTTATGTACATAGAATCCTCAATGACAAAGATAGAGTTGGTCATGGAGAGTTTGGAGAGAAAAATGTTGCTAGATTATCATCAGCTCCAGAGGACAACAATATTCAGAGAAATCTCTCTGAGCAGCTGGAGAGGGAAGACTTTTCCAAAGCTCTGGAGCGATCAAAGAAAAGGAATGCTTCTGCACTGGGTACCCCAAAAGTGAGTTATTCTAGTTAAGATCTTGTGATCTCTTTGTGGTTCTCAAAGCTTGTCTACAATCTAGAGCGCATTAAAATTATATATCTGTTCGATAACCTTATAGAGAAACCCTTGATTTGATGCATGTATATGGGATCTTTGAGGTTCAAATGATGTGCTTTAGGTGCCTAATGTAAAATGGGAAGATGTCGGTGGGCTTGAAGAAGTGAAGAAGTCAATTCTGGATACTGTTCAGGTAATTCTTCATATTGTCAAAACCGGATTGGTTATAATTTACGCAATGGATTGGAAGTTTTTTTTGATTTATTAGTGGATCGCATGCCACATTACAAATTTGGTATCGAAGCTTAAACAAGTTAAAATACTATACCTTTTTATAAATCAAAATACTTCATTTTATTTTTATTAGAGCCACTTTGTTCATTGTATTCTATTGAGTATTTCTTATTCCTTTAGTAAGATTTTGGCTCTTTCTATCTATGCCTATAATAGAAGTCATGTATTAAGATGGTTGAGTAATAAAAATAAATAAAAATCATTAATAAGATGGTTGGAAACTATTTATCTATGTACTTCTTGCATTTAGTTGTGAGCTTACTGCAAGTTTTTGATTTAATTTACAAGAACTAAGCAATATGGTATATTCAAGTGTACTATTTTCTTAATATTCTGGCCAGTCTTCTAAACCATACAACTCAAGGTGTATGACATGTGTTTCTTCTTGTCATTAATTGCATCAAACACATGATACATCACATACAATGACGAGGCTATTCTTGAGTGACACTGCAGCTATGGCTGCATTGCACTTTTACAACAGTTTGCAATATAGATATAGTTGAGGAAAGATCACAAAAGTAGTTCGCCATACATCAATTATATTGTTAATGCTTTCTCACAAAATTTAAAGAGTGAAAGTGCTGGATTTGTTTTTAGCAAAGATAGAAGAGATTTTTTGGGTATGACGTAGGGAGATAACTTCCAGGCTTGTTGCAACTTGCAAGGATACTGGCTTTGTAAATTCATTTGGAAGTACGATAGATGTACTTGTTTCCATGTCTTTGAACAAAATTGCCAAGAGCATCATGAAAGCACGTATATGGTTTTATTGTCATATTTTCTGCCCTCGGAGTAGGATGACTTCGTGCATCTTCTTTTTGTTTTGTTTTGTGTGGATGGAGAAGGATGCGGGCTAACATTGTCAAAATCATTTTTTCGAGAGATGAGGGTGTATTTGTAGAAGAGCCTTTGTTTGATAGCAATATACAGGGAGTATTTTCTCGTGAATCTGTGGCAACCTGGAAATTATCATAATCTTTTGTCCCTTTAGCATGCAAAAGAGAACTGACCTGAACGTTTGACTTGGCACATGGATACCCACGTATTTCTTATAAACATGGGTTTCTTTTCTTTCTAGGTTACTTAGGAAGATAAAGCTGATGTTTCTCATAACCCGAGAGCTGTGTTTTATGTTGTCTATTTCATCTCATGTGGCAAAGCACAGTTGATCGGGAGATCAATAAATAGGGGTTAGGAATTGTTTAGACCTTTGAAAGAGAAACTGAAGTAGCGAAAAATTCATAGGTAGATGCCAGTGTGCGCCAAATGTAGAGCATTCCTAATCAGCTTAGAGCTATATATGTTAATATGGCAGGGAGGACATCCGTCAAAGCTACATTTACCATTTGCATAGAACACACAAGTAAAACTGGAAACATGAAAGGAGCAGGGAATCTGTTTGTGGCTGACCGAAAAAGATTTTAACCGTGTAGCTCTCTGCTGTTGTGTAGGTCAAACATGTATCACACCTCAGTTGCATCATCTATGGTAACATACTTATTGATTTTCTCAAGCATGTGATATGCTTGCATATTATTGATCAACCTGATAGTTAAGCTCATATGCTTGAATAATTTTTTTTTCCCCTCTAGTTCATTAGGACACATGGATTGAATTGGATTCTACTTGCAACCCTGTCTTGGCTTTTATTTCAAGCTAGTATCATAAATCGTTCTGCATCTTATATCTGTTTGTTGCATCCATGCAGTTGCCTCTCCTGCATAAGGATTTATTTTCTTCTGGTTTACGCAAGAGGTCAGGTGTGCTTCTGTATGGCCCTCCTGGGACTGGAAAGGTTATATACTCAATTAATTGTTATTGGCGGTTCATGGATTAGTCTTATGCTGTGTTTTTTATTAAAAAAAGATGCTGGTAGATTTTTCTATTACTCTAATGTGCTTCTGGAACTCTGTTCAACAACTTAATAATGGATCTATTTTACAAAATATTAGACATTGTTGGCAAAAGCTGTTGCCACGGAATGTTCCCTAAACTTTCTCAGTGTGAAAGGGCCTGAGTTGATTAATATGTATATTGGAGAATCCGAGAAGAATGTCCGGGATATCTTTCAGAAGGTGTGTATTATCTTAAATCTAAGAAGTTACTTGCATAACGTCTTATCTAAAAAATTATACCACATGTTTCTTTTTAAAGGCAAGATCAGCACGCCCATGTGTTATTTTCTTTGATGAACTCGATTCACTTGCTCCTGCTCGAGGAGCTTCTGGTGATTCAGGTGGTGTTATGGACAGAGTTGTTTCTCAGGTGGGCTCGCTGAAAGTTGGTCACTTTATCATGTGCAATAATATTCTGGCATCTGACAGATTGTTTTTGTTCTTTGTAGATGCTTGCAGAAATTGATGGCCTAACTGAAACCTCCCAGGTTGTTTTTATGATTTAGTTATTCCTTTCATGTCTTTATTTTCCTGGCAAGTATTGCTTTCTGCACCTTTATTTTTTCTTATCTACCCCGGATTTTCAGGATCTCTTTATTATAGGTGCTAGCAATAGACCTGATCTTATTGATCCAGCGCTTCTTCGCCCTGGCCGGTTTGACAAGCTTCTATATGTAGGCGTAAACGCAGATGCGTCTTACAGGGAAAGGTTAGTTCTTGTTTCAAAATTCTGATAGTTAATTTGGGCTATGTACCTTTGTTCAAGTTATACTCCATGTGCAGGGTTCTTGCAGCCCTCACAAGAAAATTCAAGCTGCATGAAAATGTTTCTCTAGTCTCAATAGCGAAGAAATGCCCGTCAAATTTTACTGGTGCTGACACGTATGCTTTATGTGCGGATGCTTGGTTTCATGCTGCAAAACGCAAGGTAATTATAACTGTTTAAAGAGTTGCTATTTCCTAGAAGTAATTTTAAAAATAGCTCCTCCATTTGAACAAGTATGATAATAATTTCATTTTTCTATTTCCTGGTTGATATTACCATAACATAATCTTTCCAGCATTATCATTAAAGGATTGGTCCTACACATTTGCGTTTTTGGGCAGACTTAAGAAAACATACTCTGAAATTAGTGGCCTAGTTCATCTCTATTATAAGACTTGTGCCTAATATACCTTGAGGCTAAATTTCAATAAACTTCCGTAAACTTTCATTGGATTTCAAAAAAGAACCATGGACTTTTAAAAAACACAAAACTACTTTGAACTTTTCCCAATTGTTTCACAAAACTCCCTTCATCAGTTGATTGTTTAGTTCCATTAGCACCTGACTGTTACATGTTTTTAAATACACAAACTACCACTGACCCTATGTTTTAAATATCTAAAACTAAAAAAACAAACCCTTAATTATCATCCCTAAGCTGTTCCCAGACACCGACAAGGAGGAAGGCAATGAGTGATTTGGCCGAGCGGAGGAAGGATGATGATACGCTTATCACCTACGAGAGGAGGCGCAAGAAGACTAAGGAGTGATTGCTGGACACACCGACGATTTGGGGATAGAATGTCTTTATGCACTATTAGTTGTTTTGTGTTGTTGTACGCACCACGCCTCTTCATTATATAAGAGAGGGCGTGGGCTAGGGTTAGGGCATCGAAATTGTAGCCGTCATTTGATATTCCTAGAGTTCTCCGAGGAGATCTAGAAGAGAGTTTAGGCTTTTCCCTTAGCAAAAGCTAGGAGAGGGGGCCAACTCTCCCAAAATTGACTAGTTATCTTGTAACCCTATTCCCCAATCAAATAAAAATCCCCAAATCTCTTCTACAAAACCCTAGTCCGCATCAGATGAGATGAAGGTTTTGGTCCGAATTGGGTCGGATTTGGGCAGGTATAAGAGGAGGAAGGAGGAGAGGGTCAGAATTGAGTTGGATTTTGGGGAGTAAAGGAGGAAGATAGAGATTATGGATTTAGGTTGGAAGTGGATTTGATTTGGGCGGTTGAAGAGGATAAAGGGTGAGAGGGTTGGATTTTGGGTGAGCTAAGGAGGGAGGAGGAGATGGTGGTATCTAGGTCGGAATTGGATTGGATTTAGGCGGGTAGAGGAGAAGGAATGAGGCGAGGATTGGATTTGGGTTGGATCCTGGATGAGTAGATGGAGGAGGAAGAGATGGTGGTTTTGGGTCGGATTTTGGGTGGATAGAGGATGAAGGATAAGAGAGTGGTTTTGGGCCGATTTTGGGTGGGTTTAGTGTTTATGATTTTTAAAAATATATTTTATGATTTTAAAGGATTTTTCTATTTAAAATTTATGTCATAAGACAGAGGAAAAAGAAACAAAATAAAAAAAGGAATACAGAAAACAAAATTGGAGAAGAAATTTTGAAATAATGTAAAAATACAACTAAAACATACAAAGGATATTATATAGTTGTTTTTTCCTTAAATATATGAGTTATGCCTTTGCTAAATTTTATAATGCAAATTGTTATGCATAAACATATGCCCGTAAATATGTGTATAATAATCTAACACTCTCTATAAATTTATTTCTCCTTGCTAATAAATGTATGTCTTTCTACCAAGCATCCAATAAAGCCTTTCTCTAACATACCATGTTTTCATGTACCGAAATGATGCGTGTTCTTTGTAACCTTGTTTCAAGCTTCAATTCTTGATGTCATAGTTCATTTAATTTCTATTTTCAACATCGAAAAACTCCTTTTGGTCATAGGGGGCCCAATGTTGAGGCAATAGGTAATTGCTTTTTTTTCTCCATATCAGTTTCAACTTTCAGCTGGTATTATAAGGTATTCGGGCAAACTGTATAATTTTTCTTAATTATTGTTTTTATTTCCTTTTTAGACATGCATTATATTATAATCAAACCAATGACTGCAACTATTAAGGTCAATAGGCGATATGATGGTGTTTAAATATATATGCACTAGAAAATACCCCGTGCACCCGTGCACGGGCAAAAAAAAATTCGAAGGGGTAAAAAACAATTCGAAGAAACACTAAGGGGGAAATTGAGCAAGAGTGGGTGTGTGTTGTGAGTGTCCAGGGGTAAATAGGAGCAAGTGGGGGGCTTTCTTGCAAAAGGAAAAAGGTGTGATGAGGTGGCCAAATCCCCACCACACCCTTACCAAGATTAAATCCTAGCCATCCTTCTATCAACCTTTTTATACATCATGCTGACATCATCTTGTCCCAGTCAGCCCTAGTTGTCTTTTAATATATAGATTTTTTTTGAAACATCTTCAAGAGTTCATGATAGTTTCATGAAACTTAATAAATAAAGGGCATTTTTGGTCATTTACCAATTTCCGTAACGCATGTGAGGTATTTTTAAAACCTGTCACGCCCTGCTTCTCGAAACGACGGAAACGAAACGTGACTAAGGTCCGCTTGGGCCGGAGCTGTGAGGCTCGGACCCAATAAGCGTCTGTTGGGGTACCAATTAAAAAATTTCAGGTTCTTGCATTTATAAAATTCGGAACAACAAAAGTACAGAAAGAAAGGATGCATTCATTTTATAAAAGAGACAATATCCAGTTTATGACAAGTCTAAAAGAAAAGCCCAGCATGGCAACAACTACAGAAAGAAAGTAAACTAAAAGTAGTAACCTCTAAAAGGCATGAAAGGTTAAAGGTAGTTTTATGTTTTTCTTTTAGACGTTCAAGGTAGTTTTTTCGCTAAAGTTTAATGTATTTTCTTATAATTTAGCCTTTACCCTGACTTAGCATCTCATTTCATATTTTTTGAGATGGGACTCTTTTTATACAACACATGAATTTGTTTGTCATAAAAAAACTGATGCGTTATGTCTACTTATGGGAATATTTCTTATCCTTGTTTTAAGTGTCTGTGTGAACTCGTAGAAATCTATGTCTGGAAAGTCCTTGTCTTGATGCAGTGAGGTAGGTCCAATAATCAGCGCATAAAGCCATTCTGAGTACATGTTTTTTCTATTGCTGATACCAAATGTTGAGCACATATTCATGCCTATGTGTACTAGTTTCTCCTATGTGTAATAGAATAGGGTATTATGATTATGTCATTTCAACATACCATGCTCCAATTGGTCCGTCTAACCAACCTACTTCGTAGAAACAGTTCTAATTTTCTGGATGGGTGCAATATGGAAAAGTTTTCTGGTAGACTGATCATAATTCTATTCTTGAATTGCAGTTTCAATCGTACTAAGTAGACTTGTGTGCAAAACATACTCCAAAATCCAATTTAGTCCTCACAATTTGTAGCAATTAGGTTGTCATTACCGTCAATCACCTTCATGCCTGGTTTAAAAGGATTAAATTGTCAGAGTATTATCAAGTTAAATAATGTTTGATGTGAGTAAGTGGATAATGGCTAAATCCATCCACTCTTTAGCTTTGTTGACAGAATAAGGCGATTTAAGCCGATTAGTCCAGCATTAATTCAATTAACCAAATAGACCTGAAGCTTGTAAGTGCTGTTCGGTGCTATAACCAAAGTACCAAATGACTTACACTTAACTCTGTTACGCAATAAACCAACACCTTTACAGTTAATAATCCTTCATGTCTATAACTGATGTATTCTCTTTGTGTATTAACATGATTTTCTTCTGCTCTAGGTTTCACAGTCTCCTACTGACATCTCTAAGGAAGATGGAGCAGATTCTGTTATAGTTGAGATTGATGATTTTATCAAGGTGTGCTATTTATTCCCATCTAACATCATTCGCTCATGGTCCTGGTACTCTATTTGTGACAGTATTAGGTTAATATGGATGATTTAAGTAGACAGCCTAATTTGCTTCACTGACGGAGATACTGTGAAACCTTATTGCTTCTGTACATTAACATCTTGGTTGAATTTTCAGGTCCTTGGAGAGTTATCGCCATCCTTGTCGCTGGCTGAACTGAAGAAGTATGAAAAGTTACGGGATCAGTTCGAAGGGACATTAAAGTGAAGAATCCAGAATAAGTCATCATCATGTTTTTGTCTAAATGGTGCCAACCTTACTCCTATTTTGAAGATTCAAACTGTACATCTCCTTTATAGCAGCACAAGAACTCAGACTGGGCTGCATTAGATGACTTCTGCTCATGCCAATGGATCTAATATATTTGTATAGCATTCATTCGGTATGCTCTGAATTAGTGCTCTAGTGAGAGGCCATTAAAACCACCAACCGCCATAAATCAGTTGGGTCATTACACTTTGCACAATGCTTGAGAACGTGAAGTCTTCCAACATTTCATATCCGTGGGTAGGTTAGCAGCTTAGCATTCCAGCAAACCACTGTGCAGATACATACCTAATACTGAAGTGCCGGGGAATTTTAGGGGGGCTTTTGCATTTTAATGATCAAGAACCTGAGTATGGTTTTGATCCATCCTACTATGATTTTCAACTAGATTGCTTAATCTTGCAAACGATAATAATGCAATGTGCGCGCGCACATGCACATACAAGCCTCTGTTGGGCATTCCTATAACTGGTCACAAGCTATACAGAAACATGGTTATTTTTCCATGTAGAGTATTTCTTATTTAAATGATCATTTCTTGGCCAACACCTGCAGGAATTTTTCACAATTCAGGTCTGATACATGGATCCCAAGCGGCAGAAACTGGTTGCAGTCTTCATATCTGATATATGGATTCTAGCACCATTCAAAGTTTTGGTAAATTAATTCCTGCTTATGGTAATATAGAACTGTAAATCAGGCTATTCTTTGATCAGAGCAAGCAAGAATATAGCTTGTTGTTGAAGGCAACGTAGAAAGGTTCAACAATCACTCAAAATTGATCCCTGCAAATTGGCCTATTTCGAGTGGATGACCACTTGAGCATCTTCTTTGTTTATCGTTTTTAATTCGCATGTATTTTATATAAAATAAATATTCTCATAAGTATATACACTGCTTGTAAAGACGAAAGCTTGAATTACATTGTTCGGTCTATTTATCCTGTAGTTGCTGATTACATGTTCATCTATATCTTATTCCTTTCTAGTTTCTCTCATGATCCCTTCTTGCTTTATTTCGGCTTTTGTCTCAGTTCTGTCATCATAGGGTGGGAGGCTTGGGGATTTGTTCTCTGTTGCACAACTTGATGAATCAAAGCAGTTTGTTGCTTCTACCTGCTGCCCTCTTCTCGTGTCGACCAAGATTCCTCTGGGGTTTTAGACGTCAGGCAGCTGAGAGTTGGTCGTAAATAACTGTTTTATAAGTTTCTATGTTTGAACGATGTATGATTCTCCAATGTTTGGTCTTAAGACTCTTGATGCTGTCATTGGACATTGCTGATGTAACTTTGTATCCAATTTCTCAAAGACAGCTTCATCATCTTTCTTTCCAGCAAGTAAAATATATGAAGCATATGACCGTTGTGCGAGACGTTTCTGTTTTTAATTGAAATTTGTGGTTTGGTGTGGTGAGAGCTGGTCTCATTTTTGTGAGTGGGTCAATAGAATTAGCAAATTCACAGATAAACCTCAATTTTCTTCTTCTTTTTCTCAATCTTACAAGACCCAGTCATTTCTGCATGTGTTGTACAATTCACTGAGCGGGGATGAAATTTTTAGTGAAGGGTTTCCTGTTTGTGGTTTGGTGTGGTGAGAGCTGGTCTCATTTTTGTGAGTGGGTCAATAGAATTAGCAAATTCACAGATAAACCTCAATTTTCTTCTTCTTTTTCTCAATCTTACAAGACCCAGTCATTTCTGCATGTGTTGTACAATTCACTGAGCGGGGATGAAATTTTTAGTGAAGGGTTTCCTGTAATATTTTCCTTCATTGACATCATTATGGTAACGAAAAGAAGCAATTCAAGAAGATGTATCAAAAATTTCGGGTTGATCCTTTTATTTTAATAATAGGGGCACGTTTATTTTTGATATTTATGCACTAAAACCAAGATATATTAAAAATCTGGTGATTTTTAAGTTATTTTCTTGTAGATCAGGTGGTGAGGGGAAAAAAATTGCGAAAATGAAAGAGAAGCAATTCAAAGTAGCGGTCTCACCCGAGCTAATTGCTTAGTGGTGTTTTTCCTTCCTTTCTTGTGAGAGGTCGAGTGTTCGTGTTCGAAAAGCGTATCGAAAAAAGAAGAGGGGGAGGGGTATCAAAACTTCAAGTTGACCCATATTTTGTAAATTCTAAGTGTTGTTCATGTGTACATGTTAAAATCGAAAAATACCAAAAATCTAACAAATCTAAATCAACAATGGCAACTGCCACAAATCATAAACAGCTTGTTAGTTGAGCAAAGAACATGACCAATATTATGCTGCATATCCTCCATTGATCTACAAGCCCTTGTTCCTGAAATTTGATCCCTCACATCCAAACTTTCTACAATCCAAGAGACAAAAATCTATTCACTTAAGCAGCTCTCTTAACACAAACGAGGCTGAACCAAATTAACCAAGTCGTCATCTGATCCCCTTGGAGATGACACCGACCACACGCCGGAAATGGTCGGAGTCGCAAGCGATCCTCAGCGGCCCTTGCCGGCAGTCCCCAAGCTCGTCGGCGGACATCTCGAGCAAGGCCACCATGCAGGGATCATTGAAGAGCTTCACGTTCACCACGAACCTCTCGGCCGACGACCCCCTCCCCACGAGCACCGGCACGTGCCCCTTCGGCGCCCGCGCATCCGATGAGCCCTCGGCGGCCAGCCTCTCGTAGCAGGACGGGAGCTGCCTCTCCTTGCCATTTCTCCCCATTGCAAAAGAGCTCGTCAATGGCTTTTGCTTGCTATGATACTCTCGTTGTAGCAAATGTGGGGGGTATTTAAATTCATTGGTCTTAAAGGGAAGGAGGGGGCAGTGTTGACTTTGACCAGGGGATCAGAGGGTGGCTGTTTTTTTTTTCATTTCAGATGGCCGTTTGGTTTGAAAAATGAGAGGCATCAAGATAAGGTAATACGGACACTTTTTCTATTTTTTCCTTTCTTGTGAGAGGTCGAGGATTTGACTCCTGTTTTTGATGTAGAAAAAAATAAAGGGGAAATCACTCGAAAATAGTCCTTTTAGGAGATCGATTTCTAAAATAATAATATTGCACTTAGGTGCCCAAAAGGGACTATTTTTCGAGTGATTCATATGATTATTGGGACTAAATCGTAAATACTATGATTTGGAGGACTCTTTTCGAATAATACATGATTTATAAAAAAGACCTCACGGCACTGTATATCTGCTAAACCCTAATTCTAACTAATTTGAAATATTACGTAAAATTTTGAATGGACGTTTGAGAGAGACACATGCATGATTGACCAAGGAGCAGTCTTGAGACATAATTTATTTATTGATATTTTTTTTTGTTTTGCGGCTACCACTGGGATCCAATTCTAAGTTTGTGTTCTTAACTTTCGTTTTGTTTCTTGCTTTTCAACCTCATCACTTTGTTTCTCACCAATCACATTTTTTTCTATTTAGTGATGTGTTTCTTTGACTTTGTTCAGTTCTTGCACCTTCTATTCATTGAATTTACTCAAAAAGATATGTAATCCTAAAAGTATACAGTGTCCAACAAAGATATATATACTATCTCTATGTATCTCAAAAAAAAAATTCAAATACAGTGATAATTGAAATATTTACATGCAAGCAATGGTAGGTTTAAAAATTGATATTTATTTATTTTGCTTCTATCGATTCTAACTCTTTACATGTTCAAAAGGTTTGTCACATGAAATGACTAAAACGACACTCGGATCATCTCTGGTTAGGATGATGTAACCGATTCTCAGATGTGAATAATGGGTATCATATGGCATAGGCGAAGTCCCATATGTGATCCCGAAAACTCTCACGTTCATTATCTTTTTAGAGCTTTTGGTCTTCATATTCGAAAGCCATAAAACATCGGATATTAGATGAACCTAAAATTGTTTTGACCGTTCATCTACTCGTCGCAAAAGTTCTACTCATGCAAAACCGTTACATTTGCAAATGAGAGATGAACGTGCAAAACTTATTGGGTTCACAGAATAATTGATGTTTTGTGGTTATATAATATATGTAGATGAAAATGAATGGGTTCGATTCATAAAAAATTACGAAATGTTGTGTTTTAATGGAGCTGTATATGAATCTAATTAGCTTTATATGTCATATGATACACATTATCCTTAAATCACAACACAAGCAGAGCGTTTTGACTGAGATTATTTACTTGTCATAGTACGTTCTGGCGATGCAAAAAATGGGTTTTCGCATATCCGTCCTTAAATCATGTGTATTTTGATATTTGTCCATTAAATCTGAGTATTTGCTTATAAGTCGTTTAAATACATGTACAAAACCTTAATAATACTTCTTGTCGCTATTCTGTCAAAAACTTAACACAATTTCATTTCAGCTCTAATTAAAGATGCACAAGACTAACTTATCCTTGGGACTAACCTAAATTTGAGGTAAAATTTATAACTTTCGCCCTCACGATTACTAACAGTCGATTTAAACGGTGACTTAAGGTTTTTTTTTTTGTGTGAAAAGGTTTCAATTTGTTGTGTGTTTTGTACTCGATTGACAAAGTAGGCAACAACTACAGAAGCTCAGATACCCCAAATCTTTGAAGGCTAAATGAACTCATATTCTCTCATTATGTTGTCAACTTGCATTGTCTTGAAATTTTAAGGCACTACGCTATTCTTGCTACTGTGACGTGGCGTCTCGACCTTGTGCTTTCTAGAAGTTCTCTAGTCCCTTTCTTTTGCCCCCCCCCCCCCCCCCCACCCCCAAAAATAAAAATAAAATAAAAATAAAAATAAAATAAAATTAAAAAAAAATTAATAATAATAATAATAATAATAACAACAACCCTTAGAAACACGTATCTGTGCTTCGTAGGATTTTCATGCTTCTTTTGGTGCCATCGAAACTCTGAAATGAAGTGTTCGAAGACGAGGGGGCAAGAACAGTGTCAGGATGGGTGAACTTCTGGTAATTTCTTGTGTTTCTGCGAAACAAGTGTTGTGTAGGGTTAAGAACTCTTTACTACCTTCTGCTGAATCCAAAAAAAAAAGTCTTTAACAAACCAAACAAATAATTACAAGAACCACCAAGGTTGAAAATTTTTGGCGGTAGAAGGGTTGGACTGGTCAACGAAAAGGACCACGTGGAAAAAACAAAAAATTTGACTCTGTGTTCTACGTGCGCCTCAATTTAATTCAATTCAATTTTTTATTTTCTTTAGTTTGCGGCGGGCAACTTGCACGTGCGGGGCCAACTTAGTAAGCCAACTCGCTTGTTAGGAATTGTAAAAAATAAAAATTGAGATCAACAACGAGATTTTTCTCAAACCCTAGCAGTCTCGATCAGAGACCTAATACGCGTATGGACCCAATCAGAGACCTAATACGTCAATTAAGTCAGTAAATACTTTAATTAGCCCTACAAATTCTAAATTAATCAAATTCTAACATTTTTTTTTTCATGCAGGTTGTGTTCCCATGTGCCTGCACCTGATCAAATGTATATATTTGTTTACCAGTAAAGACGTGAACGACATGTGGATAATCAGCTTCGGACACGGATCCGCATCCGTATACATCGCTATCGGATTCGGATTCAGATTGTAGAAATGAATTCGAATTCGGACACTCCAGTGGGCCAACTGCATTCGGGTCAGATCCATAACCCGGAGGCCATCGTTGATCGATCCAGTGGGCTTTGAATCAACCCTACTTAACTAAATCTCTGGGTTACGGCTCTTACCGGACATCCACTAATCAGAAATTTCTACCCTCTTGCGCTTTGCCGACTGCTTGTCGGGTCGGATTTGACGGTGTCTACGGGTCAACGGAATCAATCCTTAACGGGTCAACCTGACAAAATTACAATTCAGAAACCAGTAGCTTCACCTAGTCCTGCCTTTATAATTTCCATACCAAAACAAAACATTCTGTTCAAATTGGACCGAAAAATTGCGGTCAAACAAAACATCCAGCTCCTATATAAACTCAAAGCCCCTAAAAAATCATCAAAACACACAAACGAAGAGACTAAGAGCACTGCTTGCGTCAACACAAGTTCAAGTCTTCGTGCTTGTATGATGGAGTTTTGGAGGAAGAAGAACCGAGTGAGCGATCCGGCGGCCACCGCCTACGGGCGGCTGGCGGCCGAGGGAGCGACGGTGGCGGAAGGATACGTTCCGGTGATCGTCGGGCGAAGAGACGACGGGTCGGACGCGGAGAGGTTCGCGGTGCCGGTGAAGCTATTCAAGAAGAGGTGCGTGAAGGAGCTGCTTGATGACGCTGCGGTGGAGTTTGGATACAGGCAGGAAGGGATACTGAGAATACCTTGCGACGTCGAGCAATTTAGGGAAGTGTGTGGCCGCAAACTCAAATGTTCAATTTCTGTAGGTAGCTAGGGTTTTTTTAGGTTGTAGGGTTTTTAGGGTTTAGGGTTTTTGTTCGGCAAGGTGAGGAGAGAGCATTGCCCTCCCCAATCTGTACTTCGTTGTAATTTATGAATGGATCAAAACGCTCTTCTTCTAGTTTTGGATTGTATTTTGTCGAATAATATCATATCTCGTATGATCTCCAAAGGTATCCAACCATTTTGAAGTAAATATTATAATAATAAACAGGAAAAATGTATGTAGATCTTCCAGCTCCAATCGCTTGATATATGTTCATTTATTGTATTACATCAACAGGCCAAAGAATCACATCAACAAAATACCAAAAACAATGAAAATTAACCCGAAACCATCTTAATTTTATCATCTTCTTCTAGCTATCTACACTTTGAGATCGCCACCCCAAACCTGTCAACGTCAAAGGGATACTTAGCACTCCGTCTTGCGTTGATTTATGCTTCAAACTTATAATCTGGAAAGTTGGCATGGCCGTGCATGTCAGAAGATGTATCAACTAACTTTCGCAGATTTCGACACTGCCGTTCTGACGTCCATGCTGACATCCGTGTTGCTAGGCAGCTCACTATTCATTTAGTGACACGATCGTGTTGATTGTATGTCCGTGTTGATCAGCAGCTCTCTGTTTTCCGTCGCAGTTCTGTGCACGATTGTGCTGATATGCGGCACGGTCGTGCCGATGCCCAGGACTCCCAGAACGGCCAGATTTCAGCTTCTATAATCTGAACCGTTGATTTCTATTGGGGGTTTAATCGGATGGACATAATGGAAAATGCCATCTTCTACCCTATGGAGTATTTCTACCATATAAATACCAAGAGATACACACGCGACGGCTACGCGTGAAGAACGGCTACACATACGCAAAGTGGAATAGAGAAGATTTCCTTGTGTCGTCAAGAAGAAGATGACTACAAGCTTTGGGAGATGAGTAATAATTACTTGTTCTAGAGACTCTGGAAAGATCTCTCCATTGGGTGAGTGCATGAGACATTGTAAATACTAGAGTGCCAGAGTTATTTTGTCGAGAAAGCATACATATTATATTGGAGGAGATTGATATAGTCTGTGTATTATCTGAATTAACACCTCTGATCTAGTGGAAGCAGTGACAACGGAAGGCTGGACGTAGACCATAGGTTGGGCCGAACCAGTACAAATCTTATCTCTCTATGTGATTGCTTGGCTTGATTACGTGGTGGTTTTCTTTGTGCTTCTTATGATTCATCCAAGATCCTAACTCGATCTGCATTGTTTTTTGTTCATATATTCCGATGTGCACACTTGGGTGTTGTTTGATTTTGTGTCAGATTTTCCCAACATCTTGCTGGTGCCTGAACTCGACGGCCGCCTCTTTGAGCAACTCGACCATCCATGACTCCTTCAAGAGACTGGCACACCATGAGCCTCTCTGCCTTCCTACTATCGTTGTCGTCGTCGTCGTCACCACTTATATGTCCGACGACCACCGGAACATAGCCTTTAAGGACCTCAAACATGGGCTCCTTTCGTTTTTGTCTTTGCACGGGCTCGAATATAACCTTAGATGGGTTTTAGATGAGTTTTCTGTTGGAACTTATCCAACAAGTTGGATCTTAATCCAACATTAGGCTAATATGCGGTGAATAATTATATTAGTGCTAGCTGTCATATTAAGCCCAATATATTAGTGATCTGGTTTTAATTAATTAAATGGGCTAAATGAGTTAAACAGGTTGTGGGGCCTTTATGTGTAGAGACTATTGGGCTTCAACTCGTTGATGGGCCGAGTTGGAAACCCTAGGGCTATGGAGGCTAGCCTATAAATATTAGCGGTCGTGGTCCCCGGAATACACGAACAAAGTTGAGCCGTCTTTTCAACGTCCCGTCGCTAGGAGAGAAACCAGGAGAAAACTAAAGGGGTTCTCCAACGGTTGATTCGTGCTATTCTGGAAGATCGTCCGTTGTGCTATCGTCAGGATCTTTCAGATTATTAGCGATGGACTCAGGTACGCTTCCGCTAAATCCGAGTAGGTCAATGATTTAAGATTCCGCATGTTATACATCTAGATTATTATTTGCATGGTCTTGCTTAATGATTAATCTAGATCTTTAGTTTCTACAAGTGGTATCAAAGCCCACATGCTGTGGATCTTAAATTTTTTGTCTGCTCGTAGTAGATCTGATAAAAATCCGATTTTTAATCTGTTTTCTATTCGGATCTGTGCAAAATTTGGTTTTTTAATTAATTTTTCCAAAAAAAAAATTTTGGTTTTTACAAACCCTAGATCCGGGGTGGCCCGCCGGCCGCCGCCCGACACGGCAAAAAAGGGGGCGGCTCTGCCGCCCCCGTCGGAAGATCGGCGCCGACGATGCCGGCGTCGACACAGTTCTGAAAGGGGCGGCAGAGAGCCGCCCCTGTAAGTCACGCAGAGATGGGGACGGGGGGGCCCGGCTTCCTGCCGCCCCCTCCGGCGGCAACAGGGCAAAAGGGGGCGGCGTGAGCCGTCCCCCTTAGGTTGCAGAGGGGGCGGCTCTCGCCGCCTCCTGGGGGTTTTTTCGGCAGCCAGGGGGGCTGGTGCCCTGCCGCCCCCCCTGCGACAAAACGCAGGCCCCCTCCGACGGGGGCCTGCTGTCTCAGACACGGGGAAAGGGGGCGGTGGTTTGCCGCCCCCGTCCAGCCCCGACAGCCGGGGGAGGGGCCGGCGCACCGCCGCCCCTCCCCTTCTTTCAGAACGCAGGCGCCCTCCGGCGCCTGCGATGCATACGATATGGGCGGCGGTTGCCGCCCCTGATCGACCGACGGCAGCGCCTCTGGCGCCTGTCCGTCACAGAGAAGGGGCGGCCCCGTCGCCCCTGCTGGTTGAGGCCGACGCCGCCGCCCCCCCCCCCCCCCCCCCCCCCCCCCGCCGGCACCGGATCCGAGGAAAAGGGGCCGGCGGCGGCCGGCCCCCTAGTTGGGCCCAAAATTTTGCTAGGGTTTCTAACCCTAGCAGATTTTGGGCCAAATTGGACCCAAACAGTTATTTTTTTCAAAATATTTTTAATTTTCAGTATATGGGCTTCTAATTTGGGCCTGTTTGGGTTATTTGGTTGTTTCTTTGGGCCTATTATTGCAAATCAGTTCTTTAGCCTTCTTTTAGGCTTATTGCAAACAAGTTTTGGGCACCCTCATGGCTAATTTTGGACCCAATTTTTGGGTCATTTGGACACAAATTTGGGCCTATTTTAGGATGTTTTAACACAAGTTAAGGAGGAAATAAAAGGGCAATTTGTATATTTCCATTAAGTGTAATTTTTGTGTTAAAATTCACATTTTAATTCAATTTTAGGCGTAATTAATTATATATATATCTCGAAATAATTTTATTTAAAAGGACAACCCACCAAAGTGGGCTCCATCGTGGCAATTAATTTTATTTCGATATATATAAAAGGCTACGTACATGCTTGGCATGAAAATTTATCGCCTAAAGTTTTGAATTGAAATTCGTGAAATGCGAATATACATGGTTAACTGTATATATATCGATCCTTTAAGCCCAAATTTTGTGTGTTAAAATTAAGTTCATTCCGTTTTTTAATTCTTTAGGCAAAGTTTCAGTACAATATACATTTCGAAATAACTCTAATTTTTGTGAAATTCCACCAAAGTGGGTTCCACTATTAAAATTTTTATTATTTCGGAATGTAAACGGATTAAAAATACATACTTAATATGATCAGTTGCCTGGATGAATTTTAAACGGATCGAAGGAGTAAATAAAAGGCTTCCCTGTATATTTACGTTTAAGTTCAGTTTCATTTAAATTCAATTTTTGGGCGCATTAAATTATATGTTTCAAAATAATTTTAATTATTACGTGATCCCACCAAAGTGGGCTCCACAGTTAAATTATTATTATTTCGTAACATAAACGGTTAAATACATACTTTTGTATGATTAGTTGCCCAATATTGAATTTAATTTGGATTGAAGGAGGAAATAAGACGTTTAAATGTATATTTCTCCTCAAAGATAAATTTTATGTTAATTGTACAATATGAATTTAAATTCGAAGTTTATGGCATAAAACAATATATATATACTTCGGTATATAACAAGTTGACTTCATACCTTAGTATGAAAATTTAGTTTGCCTAAATTTCGATTTAAATTAAAACACAAAATTCAGATGTTTTCTTCGGGAGGAAATAAAAAGCTTTAGCATATATTTCTCCTCAAGAATAAGTTTAAAAGGCCTTAAAGAATTTTTTGTGCACTAACCATCAAGCAAATTGCCTTAAGGAAATTTGACACATTTTAAAGTTATATGCAATGGGATAGGGTGTATATTTATATATATATCTTTCTATGTATGTTCATATACACATTAGTACACCTATATACCCCATTTATAAGAAGAAAATTTGTGTTGAAGTTATGGATTTAATTTAATTCAATATAAATGATTAGAAGGGTGGAATAAAAGGTTCTTATATATATTTCCACTTGGTGTAATCATTTTTTATTAAATTCGGTTTAGTTTCAATTTCAATTTTTTGGCACAATTAATTATATATTTCGAATATAGAATGATTGGATCATCAACTCACCAAAGTGGGTTTTCTTGTGAAGATCAATTCTAATCTCGAAATATAACAAGTTGAATACATACTTTTGTATGAAAATTTTGGTTGCCTTAAATTTGATTTTGAAGAAAAGTGGACTTGAATATCTCTACTTAAAGTATATTCATGTATTAAATTGCGACTTAGATTCAAATTTTGCAAAGGTATATATTTTTGAAATGATTTCGTGCAATCATCACCTCGTCAAAGTGGGCTCTGTTGATTTGCATTATCTCATTTCATGAATATAAAAAGAATCTAATGTGCACGTGATTTGCGTAAGAATGCTAAATCGGCCCAAAGGAAGATTACCGTTCTATACCATTTCATGCGCACCTGTGGCAATAGACAAGGTGATGATTAGTGAGTTCAATGCATGCAAATTTAATTCGGCCCAAAGGAAGTTTTATTTTTGGCATGTTATTATTGTCATTGTCTGATTGCTACAACAAGATGTCAGTGACTAGTCAATAGATTATCCAAAGATAAATATTGGTCTAGTGGGGGGATGTCTTGAGATGGGAAAATAGCATTGATTTAAATTTGGTGTTGTTTTGTTTAATACTCATATGAACATGTTAAAATTGTTTACTTGTTCTCTTTTCAGTTATTATTCCTGAAAATTTTTTTCTGCCATTCCAGAAAATCTCAGTGGCACTATTTCAGATAAAATTACTACAGCTAAAGGATTCCTTTCTGATGTTGAAAATAGATTTGTCAAGAATGAAAGGGGTGAAATTGGTACACTCTTGACAATTCTAAATTCAATGCGGTATAAGGGTACGAGAAACATTAGGGAGCACATATTGAAGATGTCTAATGTTGCTTCAAGGTTGAAAGCACTTCAGCCAGACCTCTCTGAGGCTCTGCTGGTGCATTTTGTTTTGATATCTCTTCCATCACAGTTCAACCAGTTTAAGATGAGCTACAATCTGAAGGATGAGACTTGGTCTCTGGATGAGCTCATCTCGCACTGTGTCCAGGAAGAGAACATGCTTGAGCAAGGAAGACAGAAAGTGCTCATATGATCTCTACCACTAAAATATAAGAAAGGTATGCTGCGAAATTTGGTTTAATTCTAAGTTAATTTCTTTTCATGCAACCTTCGGTACGTATAGACACGTGATGGAAAGATTTTGGTATAACCATTCACATCATTGTGTCTATGCAGGATTGCCTAAGATGCCAAGAGCCAAATGATGGTGAAAGATACATCGATATGGGCAATGGCAAGATGGTTCAAGTAGAAGCAAATTAAATTTAGATTATTTCTTTTAAATGCTAGATTGTATTTGAATTTTATGAGACTATTATGTACCGTTTTTAACGGAATTTGGATTTCCATTTCTATTTTGAACAAATTCGGTTATAAGTGTTCAATTTTGAATGGAAAATTTGGTTGTCTCTTAATTCAAAATTAGTTTATTCTAGTTCTTTAAAAGATCATTATAATCTTCATTTATTTGGAAATGTTGCTTCATCTATAGAATTCCTGCATTTAAGTACATGTGTTGTAATGAAAGAATTAACAGTTTAGAATTCAGTTATATTTTGATTGCAGCTTATATCCTTAAATAAAGTTTCAACAAATGAATCAATTACATGTTTGGATATGTCCAACTAAAGTAAGGCTTAATAAGCCTAATAAAGTAATAGGACATAATGCTAATGATTTTCTAATTTTGTTGAATAGTTTAAAGTTGATATTATCTTGTAAGGTTTTACATAATCCCACTGTTAAGTTAGTTTACGATTTAGGAAATGCACACCTATTTGAGGATGCTGAGTTTGAGGGGGAAAGTTTGGTTAATGACATTATTCTTGAAGAAGATTAATCTCACAGGTGTTGTTGGCATTGTTCAGGATGGTATTCCTGACATTGTTCAAGACACATTAAATTCAAGATAAATGTTGCAATTCCTCCTATTTGGGAAATTGTTCATAAGGACAAACTCTAGCACCTCAAGTAACTAATTGCCATTCAGGAAAATTCATTAAAGAGATGATAAGTTTACTGTTGACATTAGGATGATGGAAGTTTGACTTACATCAAGTCATAAAAGGTTTTACATCTCTAAATGGATTAATGCATTAATTAAGAAAGTCCTTGAATGATACTTAAAATCTTTTCTCATCGTCATAAGGTTTGAAACCTATTGATTGTAAATAGTTTTTTATGATCAAAAGGAATTCAAAAGGGTATTAAGAAAAGATTTAAAGTGTATCACTCAAAGACTTTATACGGAAAAGAATGCATTAATTGTAAAGAGACTTTCTATTCAGTTTTCATGAAAGACTCTGTGAGTTTTTTAAATGGCATTAGCAGAGCATTTCAATATCGTTGATGATATATTAACTTTCATTAAGTGATCACCTCGTTGGGTTTTGAGATGATATTTAATGATGTTATCTGAGTTCTGTGGGAGCATGTAATTTATATAATATCTATGTGGTAATGAATGCTAAGTTCTGTGGGAGACAAGTTTAGTCTCAAAATTGCCCTGAGAATAATCTTAAGAAGATTTCCTATATCTCACCAATAGGGAGTCTAAAGTATGTTCAGTTTTATATGCATTTGGTTGTTGCATATATTACAGGTATGTTGGGCAGATTGTTAATTTCAGGAGTTGGCCATTTGACAGCAGCCAAATGTGTCTTACGGTATTTATGGAGAACAAAAGGGTTACATGTTCAAGGATCAGTAGTCAAAAAGTTTTGAGATCATTTTGGTATACTGACTCTGATCATTTATTGGATGCAAAGAATATATGAAAATCTATGTTAGGCGCCATCTACTAGAAGAGATCTAAACGGTCCTTTTTATATAGTCTCTTCTGACATGGCTTTAGATTTCATATCATATTACGTGACATCCAAATCATGAAATATATCTGCATATTTTGTCACTATGCTGCAAATTAGGGATGGTGTTGAAACACCACACAGTTTATTTAGTGACAATAAAGTCTGTAGTTTTATATTCCAGCAACAAACAGGAACTCGACAAAGTTTAGATATTCAGAGATCAAGTTCATAGTTTGTTAATAATAGGAGTGTATAATTGTCTAATGAGCACATCGGAACAAACCATGTAATTACGGATCCGTTATAGTAAGGAAATGTCATCCAAAAGGTTTTATGAGCTAGCTACTCATATGGATATCATTTCATTAAGAACATTCAGTTTTGTGGGAGTTTGTTCTTTTGGGTGCTCATATGATAGACAAAATTAAGTCTCCAGCTTAAGCTTGAGGTTATTTTCTGATCAGAAATAAAGTTTTTGGTTTCAGTTCGGCTTCACTCCGATTTTGTTTTGTTTATGATCTCACTAAGGTTAAGGAGGATCAGTTGGAAATAGACATGTTAGATCACATTACATGTAATTTCCACGCTACACATCCACTTCATAATCCATGTCATTCTTTTGTATTAGCACGGTGACCACTGATGGGTCGAGCTGCAATTGCTGCGGCGAAGATCTCTTTGATCCCTTGCTAATATAATTGATGGACCGGATTGTTTTTAACTCATTAAAGAAATGACAGCAGGTTAAGATCTTATTTGGTTGTATGCACTATGAAATATAATTATAAAGTTTAAGCATATAGCCCAAGTGGGAGATTGTTGGAACTTATCCAACAAGTTGGATCTTAATCCAACATTGGGCTAATATGCGGTGAATAATTATATAAGTGCTACGCTGTCATATTAAGCCCAATATATTAGTGATCTGGTTTTAATTAATTAAATGGGCTAAATGAGTTAAACAGGTTGTGGGGCCTTTATGTGTAGAGACTATTGGGCTTCAACTCGTTGATGGGCCGAGTTGAAAACCCTAGGGCTATGGAGGCTAGCCTATAAATATTAGCGGTCATGGTCCCCGGAATACACGAACAAAGTTGAGCCGTCTTTTCAACGTCCCGTCGCTAGGAGAGAAACCAGGAGAAAACTAAAGGGGTTCTCCAACGGTTGATTCGTGCTATTCTGGAAGATCGTCCGTTGTGCTATCGTCAGGATCTTTCAGATTATTAGCGATGGACTCAGGTACGCTTCCGCTAAATCCGAGTAGGTCAATGATTTAAGATTCCGCATGTTATACATCTAGATTATTATTTGCATGGTCTTGCTTAATGATTAATCTAGATCTTTAGTTTCTACATTTTCTCCTCTATATATACATTGATATTAACCCTCAATTGTTCAACTGTTCGACAAGCAAACACTACTTTGGCCGACATAATCCTTGATTTCTTTTCCCAATCTGAGACAAAAGAAAAAACCATCTCTTCTTTAAATTTTGTCCCTTGGTATCCAACAGTTTGGACTTTTGAAAGTGACCTTGAAAGCGATGAACTCGTTTTTTTTAAAAAAAAAAATGTTGAAAGTGTAAAATACGTTCATGTCAACTTGCATGAGATACTTCTGCACCCATTTTGTGTGTTTGGTTGCGGCCGGCCAGGGACGTTACACACACACACATGATGACAAGATCAAGAATGGTGCAATCAAAATATACTGAGTGAACTGAAATCACTTTTAAAAAAATATCAAAAATTAACAAAATTTAAAAAATTGTTGGTGGATAAGATCAGATTTTTTTTTTCCCCAGTGCAATGAATCTAAGGTCTTTGCGGCTAGGGATGAAATGGAGCCACAGATGCCCATTGGATTTGGACCACCATTGATTTCGTTGGAAACCCAAACCCAATTTCCAATGGTGGTGACTTCTGACCCGTTTGCTTGTTGAACAGTATCCTGCAAAGATTGTTACACAAATTATACTTTTTTGGACAAGCATAAGTCTGCGAGGTTTGCATAGGATCCAGTGGGATTTGTCTTAATGCGATTTTGCTTGCAAATCTCTAGGTCGACTCAAACCAGATATCCATTAACCCGAAAGTTCCTACGTTTCTTCGGGTCGGGTTTGTTGACGTTTGCCGGTCAATGATTCCTTAACGGGTCAACCTAAATAAAAGATCCTGCCTCCTAATTCCCTTAGTCTAGTGGTTTATGGCCATTAGTTTCCGTCTCATTCTATTAGAATGAATCGCGGCCGTCCGATTAAGATGTTTGCTATCAAATGGGTCTGACCCGAAACGCGAAATTCATAAACAAGTTGCTTCTAGCTTCCATGTCAAAACAAAACATTCAGTTCAAATTGGACCCAAAAATTTGCGGTCAACAAATCGAACTCCCATATAAACTAACTCAAACCCCCACCAAAATCATAAGAACGCTGCTTGTGCGTGAAGTCTCAACACAACTTCAAGTCTTTGTGCATATGCATGTAATGGAATTTTGGAGGAAGAAGAGCCGAGTGAGCGATCCGGCGGCCATCGCCTACGAGCGACTGGCGGCCGAGGGATCGATGGTGGCGAAAGGATACGTCCCGGTGATCGTCGGGGGAAGAGACGACGGCTCGGACGCCGAGAGGTTCGTGGTGCCGGTGAAGCTGTTCAAGAAGAGCTGCGTGAGGGAGTTGCTTGAGAATGCCGCGGTGGAGTTTGGGTACAGGCAAGAAGGGATACTAAGAATACCTTGCGACGTGGAACGATTTAGGGAGATGCTTAGTGTGTGTGGCCTCAAGTTCAAAGATTGAATTTTGATACCTTTTTTTTGTTTTGTCTCTCGGTTGTTGTAATCAATCTCCATGGCTAGCTAGGGTTTTTAGGGTTTTAAGGTTCTAGGGTTCGAAGTGTAGTTCTAGCTTTTTCTTTAAAATTTAGATTGTATATATATGATGTTCAATGCATCAAGAAATCAATGAAGTAAACCAAAAAAAGGGCCAACGTCGCAAGTAATCCTTAGGGCTCTGCCTTGCCGGTGCCCGAGCTGGACCGCCGCCACCTCAAGCAACTGATCAGCCGTCCGGGGCTCCTTGAAGAGGGTGGCATGCACCATGAACCTCTCTGCCTTCCAACCATATTCACCGTCGTCATCGTCATCCCTTGCATGCAGGACGATCACAGGAACATAACCCTCTTCTGCTTTGTCCGTGCATGGGCTCGAACCGTCGGCCGATCTCCGATAGGCAGCGACCGGCCCTTGCTTTCTCCTCCTCTAATGCATCCCTGTAGCGATGAGTTCTTCTTGAGGGCTTGAGGGAGGGGTTGTATATAATTATACTAGAAATAACCCGTGCACTAACCCAAGGAAAAATCCATACAGGATGCGGGGGCCCTGCGTAGCCGAGAAGAAGAGAGAAGCGTGGGTCTAAGCATGGGTATCGCCGGAGGGTAAAAGGAGAAAAGGCAGGGTCTAAACGCAAAAATCACAGGAAGGCAAAGCGAAAAATTGCCAATAGCAATCATGTAACATTGGGGAGAGAAGAGGGTTTTCTAGGCAATGGCAAGCATGCAAATAAGGAGATTGTGGAGGTCATTTCCTTGGGTGCCCCACAACAACACCAAAAAACTCACGCAACTCTTCAACCATACCTAAGTGGGCCCCACCATGATGAGGTGGCCAAATCTAGGCCACCACTCTATCCATCATTTTGTCTCAGTAGAATTAACCCTATCAATCATCTCTCTTTTGTATAATTTGCGTAATAGACTAGTCATAACCCGTGCCTGCGGGCCCCGGTTATATTAAAATTTTCCCTCGCGAAATCTTTGTTTTCTAAAAAATTATTTCCACATCCAAAATTTAAAAAAAACAACAAATTAGCGTAATAATATTCAGGGGCATGGACGCCTTCGATGCGGGACAACAAATTCGTCGCATGCGCCTTCGACACAGAACAACAAATTCGGCGTGTGCGCCTTTGACGCAGGACAACAAATTCGGCGTAAGACAACAATTTCTAAGTGGGCTCCTTCGACGCGAAACAACAAATTAGTGTTAAAAAAATTTAGCAGGCGACTTCGGCGCCGTCTAATTTATTGTGTTTTAATTTAGATATTAACACTCAAAATTTTTGCCTTTTGCAAATTATCCATCAACTATTTTAAGTTGTACCAGGTTAATGCTTTCGTTTAACTTTTGTAACTTCAAATATTTTTGAAAACAATTTCTAAAACTGTTTAAATATCAAACCAATCCTCCTGGATAATTATTTTCAAAAAGCAAAGATTTAAAAAAGCCAAAAAAAAAAAAAACTTTCACAACGGTGGAAAGAAATATTCGGGCTTATCAGGTAAGTGGGTCAGATCACGACCCTTTTATTCACAATCTGATGTTCTAGGTCCCACAGCTGATCCGACTCGATACGATCCAATCGAGGTAACCCATAAATCCTTGTCTCTCTGCAATATTTATCTCAAAACTCATCTCAATCTTCCATTCACCAAGGTCAAATCTTAGATACATTTTATCTTGTCTTAGTCAGCTCTAGGATTCAAAAGAGCTGTGTTTCTACATAATAGATATAGAGAATGTGGAGTACTTAGTAGCTGAAGTCGGTTCCATCCATATTTTGAGTGGATTAGGAGTAAAGCAGTGATAGGTGAGATTGTGATTGATACTAATTAAATTGCATCAGTGGAATCCGATTCAGGTTATATATATTCTAATCTTCGCATCTTCATTGTTCACACGCAAGTGGGTCCTTTGTTCGTTATGTATAAATGGGCCTTAAAGGCCCATTGGACCACCGCCGGCTGTTGAAAATGCAGTTCTTGGATGTCGACGGCCCATTTGTCGGCTGCTCGGGAGCGGACTTTGGCCCACGAAGTCTCCCTTATTGGGATCAGGCCAACCTCTCACTTGGGGATGTCATTGTAGTGACGTCATAGGAATCAAGATTCAAAGCAAGTTTATCCTTGTCCGTGCATCATGATGTCTTCAAGAAATTTCCTCGCGAGATTAGAAAGGAATCTCACTACCTATGGCTTGATGATTACGATGTGCATCAACTTTCTAAAAGAAAAGCACATCCATTTAGTACGCTACATTGTCCCATCCCCAACTCTTTTTCTTTGAGGAAGACTAAATACACCCTATGTTTAGGGGTGTATGTTATGATTAATGGCCAAAAGAAGGAAAAAAACAAGGGGAGGCTATGAAAAGAAACATGGATGTGATAGAATTTCCATATTCAGCATTCAATGATAACATACACCCCTATGCTAGGGGTGTATATAGTCCTCCTCTTTTCTTTTGATCGTCGCAATTTCCACGGTCACTCAACGTTCATAACAGTGCAATTACTGTAACAATGAATATGATACTCATGTTTTGTTTTGGGTTGTTTCCTCATGCTGGATGGTCTCACGATGGATGGTATTCCGGAGGTCCGAAGGTCGTCGGACGCGAGCGA
The DNA here is from genome assembly GCA_030789695.1 of Scilla litardierei. Classification (NCBI taxonomy): domain Eukaryota; kingdom Viridiplantae; phylum Streptophyta; class Magnoliopsida; order Asparagales; family Asparagaceae; genus Scilla; species Scilla litardierei. Next base: position 12,610,609 of record CM061131.1, read on the forward strand.
GGCGGGTGACCTTCGGGATCGATCGGATGAGATGCTATGGTGCAAGTATGCGCGGATCCGAGAGTCGGCGCGCCGAAGGGAAGCTTCGGCGAAGTGACTGCCTCCGAGACCGACCGGCCAAACGGATTCTTGGTGTGAGGGCGATGGATCCGGGCGATGGGACGCCGAAGGAACGCTTTAAGTCAGATCTAGTCTCAATGGTGCTCGGTGGGATCGAGTATGGTTCAAGGAGACACCAATACGCGGATCCTCTGGCCGAGCCGTGGAGGAGAAATATTAGATTGAAGAATGTGTGGGAGTTGTATGATGCTACCTCCATTGTTAATTGTGGAGCCTCCCTTGAAGTTGCTGCCCCCTGGCCTTCATATAGGCGAGCCATCTCCTCTTCATAATGGACAATGATGAGACATTATTGCCGATATTGATGTGGATGCGTTAATTAGGAAAAATTGACACCAATAATTGCGCGCATTTGATGAATGAATGAATGCCATGAAGGCGGGCCATGATGGATGGAGTGATGGTATTGAATGACGGTCGTAATTGGCGAGTGCTCCCTCGATTTGGGGAGCGATTTCCTCCACATCGGAAAGTGGGCGGTCTATCGGGCAGTCGTCTTGGGTAGAGAGGCGTGACCTGCTCGTGAGGTCCTTGGACTAGACCCCAAGGCCATAGGCGGTTGTAGTTGACTTGGTTGTAGTTGACTTGGTTCCTCTAGGTCCGATCAAAGGGTTTTATCATATTTTAACCTCTACCGGTTTGATTTGCTTCCACTAAAAACCCCTAAAGTGTGTGGGCACTCAAATAATCGTGTTTAAATCGTTATCCAACAAAAACTAATCAAAACCCTTCTTTTCTTTCTCTCTTCCAAGCCTCACTAGCTACCCCTCTTCGTTTCATCCCAAAGGTTTTTTTTTTCTCAAGAGGTGAACAGATTATATTTTCATCCCAAAGTCCCTCATTTCATATTTTCTATTTTCATTATCATGCTAATTAATTTTAATTTTAAACCAATATAACAAGATCAATGTAACAAAATAGGCAAAAATGAAAAAAAAAAAAAGGCAGAGATGGGGAGATAAATATGGAGGAAGACATTTTTTAGATATGCTAAATTTACTTCAACCCCCCATTCCTCCATAAACTCTTCATTAAGACCTTAATAATTTACATCATTTAAGACCTCTCTAATACACCAGAGAATCAAAAACATAATATTGAGTAATCTAGACTTTTGAAGTAGAACCAACCACACCCCTAAAGTACTCGGCATCACAAGTGAGCCTCAGCACGCCATGCTGCCTGCACCCTAGCTCGACCTCGGCCTTCTGCAGCAGCGTCGCGACCCGCGGGTCCTTGAACCGGTTAACCCTCACCAGGAACCGCTCCGTCGATGCTGGCTCGGGCCCGACGATAACCGGCACGAACCCCTTCGGCGCCCGGCCGCCGTCGAGCTCCGGCGGCTCCGGAGCCAGCCTCATGTAACTTGCCGACTGCTCCACTCCTTTCTCTCTCTTGGGCATGTTTGGAGACGAAGGAAAAGTTGTGCACGATGTTCTCTTATATAGCAATATTGTTTGGCCTAGGCCCGGCCCAGTGCTAAAAGCTGTTTGGTTTGATTAGCTTGTTGATAAGAAAGGGAAAGAAAGTTTAAAAAAATTAAAGCCTGATTGAGATTGGTACAATGAATCATTGATGGATGGCTGCGTATTTACAAGGTCACGCGAGAATACATGTGTAAAGGATTTGTGTAAGTTGCTGAGCTTGGGTAATCTAGGGTTAGGGTTTTCTGTGGCCCAAGTTGTGTGTATTACTTTGGGGTTCAGTGATCTATGCCAACTTGGATGGGATCTAGTCCCTTTCTGCATGCATTCGTGTATCTCGTTTTCCAAGAAGCAGTTGATCGACTGTTGCCTTTTCATTTCGACCTCTTGTTTGTATGTGATTAGGTTTTCCACCATCCTTTATATGACTCTGCACGAAAATTAATGATAATTATAGGATTATTATGGAAAACATATGGATCCTACACCACATGTATTGTTATCGGATTCCGCTTGTCAAAGTTGACAAAAATGGAATCGGATGATTAGGGAGATGTAGACTCCCACTAGGCCACCACGTCACATGTCCTAAAATATTGGAAGAGTATCACCCACAAGCAATTGGGACGGACGGCCCGAGTTGTGTTGGACGATCACATTGTCCTACGCGTATACGAGCCAACACAATCCACTGACTGACATGTTGATAACATGTATACGTTGTTAGTGCACGGGTACGAATCCAATTTGGGTATCCGCATACCCGGCCCATTTAGCATCCACGACCCATTACTTCCAGCGTTCTAAGCGGGATACGGCTGAGTCGGGCGAACGGGTCATTCGACCGTTGGGCTAGCGCCGACATTCAAGTGAGAGTTAATGAGGCCGAGTACATGGACAACCGTTAACTCGAATCCCGGAGAAGATCGTGTTCAAATAAATGAGGGACGGTTACGCATCATCAAGAGGGATCTACCTATAAATAGGCTGACAAACGAAGGTAGAGAAGTTCCATCTTTAAGGTAAAAGATCTAAGACATAGAACTCTATCTTCTCATTTTACCATTCTATATTTGAGCTTGCGTCATAAGTCTAGAGAGGAATCTCAGTGGGTCGATCTCAGCTACACCAAGCTCCCTCTCTTCCTTACGTCCCTACTAACTTAAGTATCGGTGGGGATTTGGGTCGGAACCCAGATCCAACCCCCCCTAATTAACGACTCCATGTGGTGCAGATCGACGATCGCTATCCAGCATCGAAGGACGACGTTTGGCTCTTCGACCTCGAACAATTGACGCAACGATCGCTCGTGGGTCGATCGAAAGTCGTACCATCCTCAACTACCATCATCAGACCCTGGTTCTTCCAACCAATGGTCCCACTCTAGACGCTGACAAGGCTCCAGCTCAGCGCTCGAGTATCCGTCAGCTTGACAACTGTCATGGCCAATTTTGGCCTTAACATATGTGTGTCGTATCTAACCATCAATTGAAAAGACTCGTATGTGACAAGGCTTCATATTTAGTCGACGAGTACGTATATTCTTACTCTTGTACTAGATACCACTTTTTTTTCCTAAAGCAACAACATTTGTACAACTCAAATCCAATTTCTAAATAAAAATTCTATATGCTTGGCCACGTAACAGCAGGTTGGATTTTGGCCTTTGTTCGCGATTATGTTTAATTTTAACAAAGCTTATTCCATATGTTCGAAAGCTCACGGCTAAATCATCCCTAAAATTGGTGAGATTGTCAAATTAGGCCAAAAGCCAAGAACGTACGTAGAACAACCAAAGCCAGTCAAAAATAGTGTTGATTCTTGGCTTATTCTTGCTCCTGTCCCTTTCCTTACCTGTTACATGTTAAGAGTTGGCTTTGTTCTTCCTGATGCACGATTCATTTGATCTCTTTAGTTTTTGTACATGTATTTTCATGCGTCTGTCCTCTTCTAAGATGTTTTGCTTAAATCTTTTTTTTAAAACTTTAGAAAAGTAAAAAGAAAGAAAGTTATGATCATATCAATGGAAAAAAGCAATAGTAAACGTGATAGTTATTCCTCGCATTACATTAATAAACGTGTGGAAACGGAAACTTTTGAATTTTCCACGTCATCTGTTTCTGATGAACCCCGGGTCCAGGTATCATTTTCCGGATCCAGGCTTAATTTCGGAAAACTACCTCACACTTTCGTTGAATTCCAAAAAAATACCGCTTATTTTGATATAATCGCAAAACTACATCATGCTTTTCAAGTTTCGATAAACTCACTCATCCCCATATCACCCTATCCCTTATCGTTGCCATTCACCCTCTATCCATCGCATCCCATCCCCATTCCACCTACCACCGCCCTCCTCCCACTCCCCCCACTGTCACCCTTCGCCCTCCATCCATCGCTGCACGCTGCACCTCCCTTCCACCCACTGACACACACACACCCACCCACCCCCCCTCCCCATCCCTCCACCATAGCCCCTGCCCCCCTTTCCCCACCGCCGCACTCGTCCACCACTTTTCTCCACCGCCGCCCTCCTCCCTCCGCCACCTTCCCACATATATCAAAGTATGAGGTAGTTCTGCGAAATTAAACCAAAATATGAGATAGTTATACGAAATTAAGCAAAGTATGAGATAGTTCTACGAAACCAAAGTATGAAGGAGTTTATCGAAACCTGAAAAGCAGGAGGTAGTTTTACGATTATATCAAAATAAGAGCTATTTTTTTGGAAATAAACGAAAGTATGAGATAATTTTCCGAAATTAAGCCCTCCAGATCCATATCAAATCACAAATACAAAATGCATGATGATGGTTGTTTATGACTCGCACGCGAGAGAGAAATGCAGACAACAAAGTGAGGTCAAGTCAATGCTTTAGAAATTAGAATCTTCCATTATCAACAGCCTTGCTCTTTTGAGTCACGCTGCAACCTACCACTTCAACAAAAATCTTGCTTTTGATTCAACTTTGATCTTTTCTCCTTGGGCTTTTTAGTCAGCAACCCCATGGGCCCATCGTGGGCCCCCTTAAAGGACCCAAGTCACCCAACCCTTCAGTATTATATAATCTCAATTAGCTTAGAACGAGCATCAAGGCCATGTGCTAACCATGGCGAGAGGAGAGACGAGGGAGTGCCCCCGGCCGCCGAAAGGGTACGTCCCGGTGCTCGTCGGGGCCGCCGGCAGCGAGCCCGAGCGGTTCCTCATACGTGCGAGGCACCTGCGGCATCCGCGAGTCGTCGGCCTGCTTGAGATGGCGGCTGCGGAGTTTGGATATGAGCAGAGGGGGATCCTCACCATACCCTGTGACGTTCAGCACTTCAGAGGGGTGCTTCAACTGGTCTCAAACAACATGTATTCCTGTAAATTTCCTTTTCTTTATCCTTTTAGGTTAGGCATAAGTGTCGGGTAGGGTGGGGAATGGACCCGACCCGTTCAATGGTGTCTCCCAATCCGATCCGGATTTTATCTGGGTCATGATCCATCAACCCGTTATCTAACCCCGAATAAAATCAGATCTCTCGAACTCAGATCCGTGTACCAGAGTACAGAATGGTTGTTCGTTCGTGTTATTTATTTCTTCTTTCTCGGCTCTAAAGCCCGAGGCCCCTTAATTTTTATTCACATTTAATTTGGCCCAAACGGCATGATTTGGATTCACTTTCTGTTTTAAGTTCAGCCCAATGACCACCCTATCAAATAGCCCATTAAGCTTAAAATGAGAGAGTAAATAAATCAAAAAGTTTTCATGTCTTGTTTTTTGTTTGGTGGGCTACAAGCCCAAACAAAGGAAAAGATGGGTCACACGTTTGGTGGGCTCTCAGGCTAATACCCATTGATTAGGGTAGATGAATTCTCAGTTCAAAAAAGACCCAAAGAAGGAAAACTCACGTTTTGAGATAACCTTGTTGATTCGGTCTCAAACTATATTTTTTAGAAAATCAGTTGCTTGTCAAAGAAACCCTAACCCTGAACCTGAGCACAATGTATCAGCTAGCATCAACTACTAGTCCCAAGTCAGGTGTCCTACTATTATAGGGCAGTTAGACTTCTGTTTGGAATACACCCTGTGGGCCTCCAAGTGGCAACAGGAAACCCTAGATATTCAAAACCCTAACCCTAACCCTAACCCTAAGGGAGCTATAGGATCACATGAGCCCATCTCTTTCTTCCTGCAAGAAACCAACATGCATACAGAAACAAGAGATTGTGTAGACTCATCGGCCTTTCTCAATCAACACAAGTTGCCATATGCATGTGAACATATAGCCTCTCCTTTGTTCGCAAGTGAAAACTGTAGGTACCTCCACATTTCAATAATTAGCATTGATGGAGCCTGGCCAATGACGGGTTCGGGTCTCGACTATGATCCAGGTTCGCCCACGGAAACCTTGTTTCGACTTCTCCAAACACTTCATCAGACCATTCGGTCCGTAGGGGCAAAGGGGACGGCCGTGTAGAAAAGGCAGGGACTCAGTCAACCAGCTCATCATGACTCAAGCTGAATGTTTTTTTTAATGATGACAGAAATATTTGGCAACACCCAGCCACGTTCTATTTTTTTCAAACTAATAGGTTTTGAACCATTCCAGTCAAAATAGCCAACATTAACTAAACAAAAGAGATTACTTAATTAATGATTTGAAATCATAGAGACTATGGCTCAAGCGTAGAAAGATTGAAGGTAATGAGAACTTATCAGGAATGAAACGTTGTGCCGTGGAATGACCACTGCCTTGAAAACAATTACGGCCCGACCTCGGTGGTAATCGGAATTGCCGGTTGCTCCCCAAGGTTAACACAGCAACCCCTGAACGCGTCCACTCGCGGCCAGAAGCTTTGGAGATTGCACAACAGTATCCAGGAGTGGGAGATCAAGAGAGGAAAAAATACATTGTGTTTCTATCAAGAATGAGGCCATGCAAATTTATATGAGGTAAAAAAAAACCGTTACAGAATTTCAAAGGTTCGCGTAATAAAGAGCTGAATTGAATGGAATACAAAATGTTTTCATTAACACGTAATAAACAACAGATTTAATGGACGCAATAAACATGGAGAGTTAATGGCTCAATCAAAACCATTAACGCAATGAATCTGCATGGGGCCGAAAAAGGAAAGTCGCCGCAATGAATAGGGAGGTTAATGACTCATTTAACTCAATGAATCTGGACGGAGCCCAAAAAAGGAAAGTCGTGCCATCCAAAAAGGAAGGCGCGCACAACACAACGCAATGCAATGAATCACGGCGCGGTGCGACGAGGCGCACGAGCGCGCGCGTGGTGGTTGTGTGCGTCCTCGCCCGTTCACAAAAGAGTCGTACCCCTTGGGGCACACCCCAAGTCTCTACAACTCCCTTAATAAACCCCTCCAAGGCACATTGCTCAAGTAATGTGGGACAAAACAAAAGGAAAAATGGGAGTGAACAAATGGCTAAAAGAGCCATTACTTCCAACAATCCCCCACTTAATGGCTCAAGAAAGAGATGAGAAAGTTCCTGGATAAAGAGGGATGAATACTTAAGTATCAATGTCTTTCGATTGAATTGATACGTAGTGAAGTGAGGCAACAACTTACTTTCTAATGAGTGAATTGCTCTTGAACTCATTAGAGTTCGGTTGAGACCCCCACAACACATATTGTTCCCTTGAGTTTGTGCAAACTCCGCGATACATAACAAGCGCTAAAGGCCATGCGCACACCTTGGGTCTCGTGAGTGCTCTAGAAAAACCGCCCTTGTCTTTCATAGAAGGCGGCCAAACCTTCACACCCACATAGGTGGTTCATCAAGTGCTTCTCCATAGCACCACCAAAACTGGTTATGAAACCATTAAGAGCATGCAGCTCAACCTCTGCTTAAGTACATCAAGTGCTTCTCAATAGCACCAACAAAACTGGTTATGGACTTGTCTAAAAGTGAATCCATCAAGTGCTTCTCAATAGCACCGCCAAACTTGGCTATGGATTCAAAGAACACTACCACACGCCATAGGGATGGAAATGTAGTGTTTGTTAAGAATCATATGGCTTCGTTAGACCACACTGGGTATCAACCATATAACCTTAACTAATGGGCTTTAGCCCCATCCCCCTCGACGAATCAAGAACCACTTTTCTTGGCAATCCTGCAAGATTTCTTTCAGGCCTTACATATTCAAAAGAAATTACTCCATTTTTCAGGAGTTGTTTAACCACACTGTGTCTGATCCGAATGTGTCTTTTCTTCCTGGTGTAGACACTATTTTAGCAACACCAATGGCTGCCTGAGAATCACAACAAAGGGAAACTGGAGCAGTTTTCCCTTCCCACAAAGGCACGTCTGCTAACAAGTTCATTAGCCATTCAGCCTCTTGCCCTGCCAACTCAAGAGCAATAAATTCAGATTCCATGGGGGAGCATGCTATACATGTCTGTTTGGAAGACTTCCAAGATATAGCACATCCACCCAAAGAGAATATAATACCACTAGTTGAACTTACTTCATCGTTATTTGAAACCCAGATTGCATCACAAAATCCTTCTAACACAACAGAAAATTTGCTGAAATGCTAACACCAATCAACAGTTCCTTTCAAGTATTTTAACAAACGATGAAGAGCATTCTAATGTTCATTACTAGGGTTATGTGTATAATGACTTAGCCTACTAACTGCATAGGCTAAATCAAGTTTAGTGCAGTTCATGAGGAACATCACACTTCCTATGATTTTAGCATATTCAGATTGGGAAACACTCTCACTCAAATTCTTTTTCAGATGTATGCTAGGGTCATAGGGAGTTGTAGCATGCACAACATCAAAACAGTTGAATTTCTTCAGCACTTTTTCAACGTAATGAGATTGACTCAAGGAGATACCACCGGAGTTTCTAGTAACTCTAACTCCAAAAACATCTGCTTCTCCTAGATCTTTCATCTCAAATTGAGATGACAAGAAATTCTTGGTATCTTTTACAACATCCAGATTGTTTCCAAAAATCAACATGTCATCTACATATAGGCATATAATCACACAATCTGATCCTATAAGTCTAGAATAAACACAGGAATCAGAGGTATTCACAATATAGCCATTCATTACTAAAGTGATATTGAATTTCTCATACCATTGCTTAGGTGCTTGCTTAAGACCATATAGAGATTTTTTTTTAAGTTTGCATATCTTATTCTCTTGACCAATAATCGCAAATCCCTCGGGTTGGGACATAAAAATTTTTTTTCTCTAGGTCATCATTTAAAAAAGTTGTTTTGACATCCATTTGATGTACAAATAACTCATGAATTGCAGCTAAGGCAATTGAGTTCTTATCGTAGCAATCTTGGTCATAAGAGAATAAGTATCGAAATAGTTCAAGCCTTTCTTTTGGGTAAAACCCCTAATCACAAGTCAAGCTTTGAACTTTCTACTGAACCATCAGGTCTCATTTTTTCTTTGAAGATCCATTTACTACTAATGGGTCTACTACGTTTAGGTAACTCATTCAATTTCAAGTTTGGTTAGAAACAATAGGATTAAACTCGATTTAATAGCCTCTTTTCAAAAATCAGTGTCAATGGATCACATTGCCTCATCATAAGTTTTTGGGTCTTCTATCATAAAGGCAGACACACGCTCATCACCTATGATGAGAATAACATATGAACAAATTTTCATAGGTCTTAGGTCCAATGTTAGACTTCTTAAAGTCAGGTAGACTTACTTTAGCCAAACACCCCCACACTCTAAGAAAATTCAGGTTGGGAGTATAACATTTCCATATCTCATAAGGTGTCTAGTCTAGTTTCTTATGGGATACACGGTTAAGAATATGACAAGTTGAAAGAATAGCTTCCCCCCCACATGTCATCAGTCATCCTTGAACTTGTTTAATTAGACCTGAAATTTACACATTATCCACATCATTGTAGCGAGGCTAACCTGATATGAATCATCATGTGTTATTTCCTACTTAAACCAGCCAGATCCAACCCTACAAAAGTAGGGCATTACAAGTAATGCGATGAACACATATAGACATATGACTTTATATGACTTTACATATCCTGCAAACTTACATATAAGCTGACACAAAAGAGGTAAAGTTACTTGGTGTGCTCATGACTGTCATCCTCAACCAGTCATGTGCAAAGACACTATTACTTTCTATACATCCATTCAACTGCCAGATGCAGGGAAACCAAAATGAAGGACATATACGGGAATTAAAAAAAACCATTTGAGATGAAGACATGGATGTACAAAAGCATTATCAATACAAGCTGCTAAAGCATTTGGCAGCACAACTATAATGCCGTCTACATTACCAAGCCATGATTTCAAGCATTTCTATCATTATGATTTTAAGTCCAAGATGGGATAACTGAGAAATAAAGAACATTTTCATTAATCAACAACAAATAACTTGTGTCATGGTGCATGGTACACCAAGACAAACACCAGCTCAGGGTTGCAAAAAATAAAAATAAAATGGCCTAGGCTATTGCTTAAGCTGTCTAGCATTCGAGGTGCTTCAGTTAGGCGACAGTCTACGCACCTGCCAAGGTGTCTCTATGTGGTCCCTGGGTGCCTAAACCCACCAAACCATTATTATTTTTTTTAAAAAAAACATTGCACATAATATGCATTAAAAAATATATAAAGATTCTCAGGGATATCACCTAAAAGACAAGAAATGGATATACCATGGATGCACAATGATAAAATTCAGCACACCCTTTTTTTTCTTGGTGCACAACCGTAAAGTGTGTTGATATTCTTTTTATCTATTACAGAAACTGTTGAATAAGAAAACTTGGATGGTAAAATTTTTGTAGTCGACAGTTATATGATGAAAATGCAGACATGCATATAACTTCATTTTCAAATCAAATGAAAACAAAGACACCATCATACATGCATGTGATTAAGTCAACCTGTAACCAGCTAGCTGGCATCTTACTGGTGCAAGTATCCTCTTCTAACAATGGGTCAATCGTGCGGCAGGCAGCACAAGGGGACACATGGAAAGGTTTGAACTGGGCACACATATGTGTGAAAATCGAGTTATAAGAGATATTGCACAGTTTTATAGGATGACTAATCTCATAGAAATTCGAGTATCATTTGTCACTTCCAGTGTCATACTAGTCATATAAATAACATATAACGATCCAGTTAATTCAGACGCAAAGCCCATTCTCACGCATACCCCAGGAACAAAAAGGAGGTAATTGGAAGGTTGCAAAATATCGCCTAAACAAGGCAGCTAAAATTAAAAAACAAAAAAGAAACTTAAAAAAAGAAAAGAAAGAAAGGAACTGTGATTAAGCCACAGTAGAAGCTTGCAGTTGCATGTGAAAAACATTTACCTATCAGATTTGCCTTACAGTTTTACATTATGTCCACTATAGCAATTTTCAGAGGTATCACATTGTTTCCTAGGATTTCCGATCTTATAGTTCTCTGGAGTATCACTTCCCTTGCTTGCCATTTCCAGTAGGAAATTAGTTATACATAAATCATATGAACAATCAAGCGCATCTCTGGGAGCATACCCAACTGAACAAAAAGGAATGCAAGTGAAAAGTAATAAAGTATTACACAAGCAAGGAACTAAAAGTGAAAAATAAATTAGAAACTAAACAAACTAGAGTGAGGTAAAATTAGAAATTTGCATTTGCATGTGAATGACATTCACTCCAGCCCTATTGTCCGATATGATAGAACGAATGTTGAATTCATTAAGAAGCAAGAAAACACAATAGTTGCTTTCAAACTGTAAGAAAAGTTGGTAGAAGTGCATATCGCAATAATGCATTCCCTTCATCTGCTTATATGATAGCCATAATACAGGAATAACTATTTTCAAATTGTAAGAAATAAAAGGTCGGAATTGACTATGGCTCAAGCGTAGAAAGATTGAAGGTAATGAGAACTTATCAGGAATGAAACGTTGTGCCGTGGAATGACCACTGCCTTGAAAACAATTACGGCCCGACCTCGGTGGTAATCGGAATTGCCGGTTGCTCCCCAAGGTTAACACAGCAACCCCTGAACGCGTCCACTCGCGGCCAGAAGTTTTGGAGATTGCACAACAGTATCCAGGAGTGGGAGATCAAGAGAGGAAAAAATACATTGTGTTTCTATCAAGAATGAGGCCATGCAAATTTATATGAGGTAAAAAAAAAACCGTTACAGAATTTCAAAGGTTCGCGTAATAAAGAGCTGAATTGAATGGAATACAAAACGTTTTCATTAACACGTAATAAACAACAGATTTAATGGACGCAATAAACATGGAGAGTTAATGGCTCAATAAAAACCATTAACGCAATGAATCTGCATGGGGCCGAAAAAGGAAAGTCGCCGCAATGAATAGGGAGGTTAATGACTCATTTAACTCAATGAATCTGGACGGAGCCCAAAAAAGGAAAGTCGTGCCATCCAAAAAGGAAGGCGCGCACAACACAACGCAATGCAATGAATCACGGCGCGGTGCGACGAGGCGCACGAGCGCGCGCGTGGTGGTTGTGTGCGTCCTCGCCCGTTCACAAAAGAGTCGTACCCCTTGGGGCACACCCCAAGTCTCTACAACTCCTTTAATAAACCCCTCCAAGGCACATTGCTCAAGTAATGTGGGACAAAACAAAAGAAAAAATGGGAGTGAACAAATGGCTAAAAGAGCCATTAATTCCAACAAATCATTCTCATGTCTTTAGTCTCCAAACATTCATTTTTTTACAAAAAGTTTGAATGAAAATTTCCACACGGTCGTATTGTCAACTAGTTAATTGTAAATTCGAGTAATTAAACCAAATAAACAAACTGTTTCCATTTAAAAAAACCCCCTTCAGAATTAAACCAGCTCAAATATAAAACATTTATCTGATCCCAAGATCCATCGATATCAGATCTGATTATCTTGTTTTTAACAATATAATTTGATTTTATTTGTTGCAATTTTAGATCATACAAGTTGGACATAATTATTTAATTCAGTAATTACAAAGAAAATGACAGAACTATTATAATAATAATAATAATAAAATGAAAGGTACGCCCGTGATCCTTTGTTGTACGAAAGGGCCGAGCCGGCATAAAAGCTGACATCATTGAAGTGTGCCCCAGTCTTTAAACTAACAATGATTTGTTTCTAATCAAAATGAGATTAACAATAATTTAATCTAAACCCCACTTTGATGATAAAATTAATAAAGGTTATATGTATATATAATTACGGGGCCCATGTATGAGACAGACTGCACTATACGCACAGCTCAAAGCGATGCGGTTCTTGCGTGGGGGTGACAACGTTGCCAAAGCTCTTTACTTACAATATTGTTATAATGACATTAAAAAATTGTGTCATGCATTTAAACTTTTCTTAACACTCTTCTTAATTACTTATGAAACTAAACCGAGAACATTTCGTAATTCAACCTCTCCCTTTAATGATAGATTTGTAAAGTCATTCAAACCTTCTTCCAAATTAGATTTAAATACATCACAAGGAGAATTTTTGATAATTTTGACGAATTTTGTTACTGTAGATACTGTTTTACCGTTGGTTCCATCAACCGCGGGACCCAGCGAAGCTAGCCAGGAGAAACCCAGCACGAGCTACCCTCAACCTTGGGGACTCTTGGACTTCGACTCGAGAGGTCAGCCCGACCTTACCCCAGTGTAGCCCGAACTCACATCAGGTCGACTTCTAGAGAGGTACCTCGACGAAGGAGGACCTCGCTTCCCGAGGTCGGCCCCCTCAGTCTTATTGCCCGAGCACCAAAACTGACAAGCCAGGTCTGCCCATCCACGTGGCATAATCTCTGGCGATCAATCCGTCCCCTGCCAATAACCACATGTCTTTTTAGTAGAGGCGGTCCATTACCCCTTGCTATATTTATGCACTCGTCTGGTTTGGAGGAGACGGTTACGCAAGGAAATCCGTAGTTTCCACGTTCGCCTGAAGTGGCATATTCCCTCTCAAGCCTTATATAAGCGATAGGATTTCTTCGTCGCTAGGTATGCCAATCTAAGGCTATGCTACTCATTTGTTAGGATATGATACGCCTCTATTGGGATCAAAAACCTTAATGGCTATGGGCAAACCAATGCTCAACCCATATGCCTCCACCACACACGTACTATTTTATGCCTATCACATCCTTACAATCATCGCCCGACTTAGTCTTTGGAGAGTAGTTGGGGAAGTTACGCCGTCGGACCACTAATAAGTTTGCCTACTGTTTCAGGTATCAAATAAGGATGATGGCACGACGAAATCGACCAAACCAGGCCCTTTGCTATGGGATTCCTTGCATTAGCGGCGCAACCCAAGCGCTCGATTGCCTGATTCGATTTCTGCAAGATTCCATGCATCAACAATCACCATGCCTCACAACATATTCTCGATTGTTTACTATACACATCTAAGCACCATTGTGTTTTGAATTTCCTTTAGCACCTAAAAAAACTAAGAGCGGCTATATCCACCTCAAAATGAGGTGCATGGAGGGTGCTTTTAGTTAAACATGGAAAGAAAATGAAAAAAAAAGATGAGATATGACTCGGGATTGATTTTTCTTGTTTTTTTAGCAAAAAGTCACGCATGGACACCTTAATTGTGTTGTATATAGTTAATCTCAAAAAAAACCTACTCACACGTGGGCCCCACAGATCAGCGCTAGTCCGAGAAAGATTTCATTTCTTGGTTGCAGATTCGTTTCGGTGCGCGCGTCGACTTATCGTACGACTCGAACGATATCTCACGAACCAGACTGCCACGACTTCTCGTGCTGTGCGGTCTGCTCACCCGCATGCACTCTTTACTGGGAAGCGCTGCGTCATCTTTACACAGCCCTCGACCAGCACGAGGTGTAGTTTACAAGAACTTAAGCCGGTACGCACCAGCGAGATACCGTCCCAGCGGTTGGACGGGTCACGTGCCGGCACATGCTCCGCACTTGGTGGCTGGCGGTGTTAATTTAGGTAACTCCGAAGGGCGTTTCGGGCGGAAAAGACGTCCCAAACTCTAACGGCCCCCCCTCTGTCGTTGAACCGCGCGATTTAAGGCGGACCGGGGACGATCCACGTGGTGCGGGCCCCACTCCCTGTAGTACGACGAGCGTGGGCTCAACGGCTGCGCGTGTTTGCCTTCCACGTCAGAACGGTCGGTGAGGGACACTGTGTACGGATGGAACGGAAAAAAGCGACGCTGTCGAACGAGGTCGACCGAGGGGCAGGCGTCGTGGGGCCCACCGCCGTTGGCCCTTTTATTTCCCGCTTTTTTTTTTGCTGTTAAGGCCCTGCTTATGCTGTTAATTATCATACTAAACCCTATTTATTTTTTTAAAAAAAATTTACTTTAACGAATTTTGCATAAATTTGCACGTACACAGAATGCTTTTTTTTTAATCCATCAGAAAGCAGTGGACGTGGATCATGGAACACGAATACACCGCTTAACCTCGAATACGGAGAAGCTAGGTATCCATCGAAGAGCTAAAAGCTGTGAGCATCGGAGCTCAAAGACTGCTTTTGAAAAACAGTATTTTAAAAAAAGCTTTATGATTTGAACAGCCAAATTGGCAAATTAAAGGACGATGGATTTTTTTTTTCCCTTCTATTTCTCGGGTTTGGATCGTGTCTATGTCATCCTTGAATGGGACTAGCAACCGTAAAGGGCTTGCATGCACGTTAATGAGATTATGGAGTAAAATTGTTTACCCTTTTGAGAGAATTGTTACACGAGAGTCTGCTAATTTGGTTAACTAAATCTGCTATAGACATTGATGGACCTTAGGGAATTCCAAGTCGCATATATATTGTGAAAATAGCAGCTGCCTACCCTCCCCCAACGCATCAATCCTTCTTTTTTGAAGAATCGCATGTTGCATCGTATATGTTCTTCAAAAATTAGTTAGACTATACACTACATTATAAATGTTGTATCGTATAGGTTCAAACCCAAATCTCACCCCGACGCTTAAGTCAGTATGTGACTTAAGAAGACTCGCGGCAGCCAAGACTAATCTATTGGAAGGTCAACTTGATACTGTCACGCCGAGCTATAGAGGAAGAAATGTAAAGTGAAAGCAAAGAGAGTAAGTTGTCAGATTACCATATTGTTGGTTTTGAGTATCTCTGGCGACTGAACACCTCTTTCATTGTCCTTTCTCCTATTTATAGACGACGAGGAGGAAATTTTGAAAGAGAAGCAAAATCAAAAATCAAGTGGGAGAATACGCATGAAAATTGATTGATTGACGTGTGAGCCACTATCATAACTAGATGATAAAAAGCATCATTAAAAACAACTCATAATGATTGGGTAAGGGGTACGAGTGTAGTGAATTCTTACGCGGATACTACACCTGTAAATATGTTGTATGCTCATGTAGTGTCCCCTTGCCAAAAGGGGAAGAAAAAGGAAAGATCGTGGAAGCAGCCCTGGCCATAAAAACCATAACCAACCGAGGTCGGACCACAGCAAGGTACAACGGCACCACATGCTCCTGCTCGCTTTGGTCTAATCCCTTCATGCCTTCCAAATTTCCAGAATTTATTGCATTCATGAGATAGTTGCTTGATGGGCCCAAATACATTGCCCTCGAAAAGGTTTTTTAATGTTTCACTGCTTCCCTGTCCAGCCTGCACTTATATGGATCATATATATGCTACAAAAAACTCTATGTTAAGGGCAAAATTGGCCGTGACAGGCTGACGTAGACTCAAGATGCTGAGTCGGAGCCTCGTCGGCTGTTGGAGTGGGACCCTTGGGTGGAACAACCAGTGTCGAGTGATGGCGGTAGGAGATGATATGAGACCTTCGATCGATATTCGACCGGTAGTTGCGTCGATCGTTCGAGGCTGTGAATCTCGATGCCGACCTTTGGCGCTAGACGATGACCGTCGATCTGCACCACATGGACTCGTTAGGGGGGTCGGATCTGGGTTCCGGCCCAACTCCCCTCCGATGCTTAAGTTAGATGGAACTTAAGGAAGAAAAGGAGCTTGGTGCAGCTGAGATTGACCCACGGAGGTCAGTCTCAAGACTGGCGGCGCAAGCTCAAATATAAGAAATGTAAGCTGATAAATTAGAGCTCTATGTCTTAGACCTCGTACCTTCCAGATGGAACCTCTTTACCTTCGTTCGTCAGTCTATTTATAGGCAATTCCCCCTTGATGATGTGTAACCATCACTTATTGATTGGGACACGATCTTCTCCGGGATTCGAGTTAACGGCTGCACATTTACTCGGACCCATTAACTCTCCCTCGAATGTCGATGTCAGCCTAACGGTCGAAAGACCCAGTTGTCTGACTTGGCTTTATACCGCTAAGAGCGCAGAGGGTATTGGGTCGCGGATGCTAAACGGATCGGGTATGCGGATATCCAAATTGGATTCGTACACGAGCACTAACACTATAGTATTATACAAGCATCGAACTCTCGACTTTTCACATGGGATGGCGTGGAACTGCCACAAAGCCAATTGGCTCGGGTATTTGTAAACAATTTTGAAATATGGAGGGAACGACAAAACAGAATATAATGAAGCGATTATTTTTTCCACACTAAAATAAGTTACGAGTTGCCAGCGGACTATAGTTCGATTGGCATTAGCTCCGCCTCTTTGTGAGGCCATCAGGTCTCGAACCGTGGTGGCTAGAGTCTCAACGTGTGCATCTTGTCATGCTTTCCAAAGGATTAAAAAGGTAATAAGTTGAGTTAGAAAAAGGGAATTGCTATATACACCAATTTGACTAGTATGTTTAAGATTTTGGAGACAAAAAATACAAAATTAAATCACATCAACTTTCATTCTGCTACCTCTTTCTTTTAACTTTTGCTATTTTGGGAATTTCACCATTGCGTACATTGCCACTATGGGGTGTATATAATCCAGCTCTAAGAAAAAAAGGTTATGGTATTGCGCGGATTATATATATTAAATAATAGTAAAAGCTTACAAACTGAACCATAGAATCAGTGACGAGGGGCATTCCGGTCCAATGGCATATCGGACAGACAGCAAGTCTTTTTTGTCGGAATTACGGCGATAAATGCGTGTCGGGTGGGGGGGCCCACACTCCACCCGTGTAGGTCCACGGACCAGGACGACCAGGGTTCACGGACTCCGTACTCTTAAACGGACCACGGAAGGAAAAAAAGATAAATCAAGCACGAGATTTACAAAGCAATGACTCCTCAGTTTCTCGCGTTACTTTTAACTTCTCGTCTCCCATCACTTGCCGCTTGATCCCGTGAAAAGCCACAAACACAAAACACAACGTTTATCAACTTGGCATGTTTGAAGCTCTTTGCCCAGGAGCAGTTGCTCCAGCGGTGACTATTTAGTTAGTTAATTAATTGATTAAGCAGACAATTACTAATGAGTCATTTGGACTTGTCTTTTTTTTGACTAGAATTTGAAAATATTATATCATTTGTTAACAGGTCTTTTCTTTCAGCTGCTGATGTGGACATCAAGCCGGATTATTTTTTTATAATTTTATTTGTTTTTCCAAGTGTCTCAAGAGACGGGACAAAGCTATATGATTATAAATTGTGAGCGTATACTAATCGCAACTTGATGTTAGAAATTTCTGTAAAACGATACATACTTTTAGTCTAAACGTTAAAATGTGGCTTCTCAATTCTCGGCCTCTAAATTTAGAATTTTAGCCTTGCAGTAAACCTTTGATGCGGATATTCCTGTCATTAGAGTCTGTATATCCAAATTTTTACGGTAAAATTTAAGGAAAATTCAAGATCGAAATTTCAAAAAAATGGAGAGTTGCTATATACACCGCAATCAATGCAGTATATACAATTCTTTTTGACAATGAAGGAAAAAATGTCTTGATAAGACAACAAAGACGATGTTATGAATAGGACCCATTGGGCCTATTGGGTATCCACCCACATGAGTACCCATTATGAATACTATATAAAGGAGGCTAGGGGTTTCCTAGCCTCAACCCTTCCCCAAATCTGTTTCTCGTTCATAACACGTTATCAGCACGATCACGCTCGTAGGAGGAGACGGCGGCTCGCGGGGAAGGAGATCCATCAATCGCTCAGATTCAAGAAGATCGTAATCTTCTCAACGGGGAGCGAAAAGGGCATCCTTCACCAACCGTCGACTAGATTCCTTTGTTGAATCTAGAGGTAAAAATCAAAACTTTTTAGATCTAAACTTGCTTTTCACGTTAGATCTGCATGTTTTAGGATCAAAAAGTTTAAAAACACGGTAAAAATCACATTTTTTTAAAGATTCGCATGCCTAAAAACAATAAAAATCTGTTTTTTAGCGATCTAAATCCTTGAAAAATCCGGTTTTTACCCCATTTTGATCCAAAATCTCCGCACGCCGTAAGGCGAATCGGCGGCGCCTCACAAGCGTCGCCGGCGGTAAATAAACGCCGAGGCCATAGGCCGCGGCGGCCGCGGCCTGAAGCCGCGGCAAGCAGCCGCGGCCTGAAGCCGCGGCCCCGTGCCGTGGCCTGCAGGCCGCGGCCCGCCGCCGCCACGGCTGCCGCGTTCTGCGCGGCCAGCCGTCGCGGCGACACGCCGCGGGCCCCCCTAGGGTTTTCCGAAACCCTAACCCTAAACGGGCCAATTTTTCGGGGGAGGCCCAAATTAACCCTAATGGGTTGTTTTCATGGCCCAAAAGGCCAGAAAATTAGCCCATTTATGTAACGACCCGCTCTCGGGGGCCCGTTACTTATTCGGTTTATTTGCAGGTTCCGCAGTTTACCAGTGAAATCAGCATAGTCACAACGCAGAGATGTACCAACAACACTCAAACCAGCTTACAGACATTATTACAGTCCAAATTAAAGTACAACAACAACCATCACTCTCTCACACCAATACATGAAAGGAAATACTGAAAGGAAATGCAGAAACGGAAATACATAGTACAATACACACTCCAACAGAAAAGTAACTAAAACTCCGCAGTCTCTGGGTCGTACACAGGCTCCTCGTACTCTGGAGCAATATCCTCAACCAGATCTTCGTCTGTCGGTGCCACAAGTGGAACCGAAGGTAAGTCACAAAGATTCTAAACAAAGAAAAGGAGTACTGTACAAGTATGACAAGCAGAGGTAAAGTAAAGTACGGTGTAGTGTCTGTACAAGTGCAGAAAGTAAAGTGCATGACTGTAAAGAAGTAACCGTGCAAGCTCTGCTAAAACTACATGACTCAAGTCGGAGAGTACAATATGTGACCGTTCAGTTCGTCTCTTGCCTGGGTGCTACCCAGACGAATGCCGGTACCCAGGCAGCAGTATGGTTTGCCGAAACGCAGGCAGCAGGACAGGGCGCCGAAACACAGGCGACAGGACAGGTAGACCAAACTCTAGTCACTCCCGTACTCTCGCAAACTATGAGTTACCCCAAAACCCGATGTTGTGTCAAGTACAAGTTCTTTACATGAACGTTCCACAAGATGTTCCAAGTCAAGTCCAACACAAGAAAGTGGCGTATGTTTCCGTGCTTCGAGCACGTAGTAGTGCGGTGCTACAAGTTCGTACGAGCACAGTGGCTAGATTTCTAAGGTTAGAACCTATCGTGACTTACCAAAATTAATACCGTTGTAGTAAGCCGGAAGAGGATCTAGGGCTTCCTCAGAAGTTGGTACACCAGAGTCTGTACCTGCAACACAAAATACTTATTTTAGAAAAACACGACTTTTTCCTATTTAATAACTAGGTTAGTTTGATTTTTAAACTCGCTAAAACAGTGTCGAAAAATATTTAAAATTTTTATATAAACCTAACACAATTATTTAGATTTTACTGCAATAGGGGAGAATTTTCAGAAGCTTCTGTAATTTCTTATAATTTTTAGAAACTTAGAAATAGCTTAAAAACCCAGATTATTTAAGTTACGCGTATCTTCCGTAATTTCTTACGGGAGCAATACAAGTCGGAATGACTTGAGTGAATAGTCAAAATGACCGTCTCGAAGTCTATTATCACATATAATTTTATCACATATTATTGTGAGTGAAAACAGCGAGTTATGATTTTTAGAATGAATTAAACCTATTTAATCTTTAGGTTCGAAAAATCATTCCGACAAAAGTAGGCGTCTGGTCGAGGTAAGACCAGCGCCAATGGCTCCGAAATGTCGTTTCTGATTTTCTGGGACTATCCACACATTTTTCTGGCCCCTGTATAATTAGTTATGGATTTATAACCATTTTACCCATTTAATAATTAATTAATAATACGAAATTTACGAATTATTCAATATTTACAAGTTTGCCATTGCAAACTTACGCAGCAAATAACGACGCCGGCGGGGGGGGCTTACGGCGAGCGGAGGCGGGGGCTGATGGTGGCGGCGACGGCGGGGGGCAGAGGCGGGTCGGCGACGGCGACGGCGGGGACGGCGGCGGCGGCGGAGGACGACGTTGCAGGCGAGGCGGGCGCTGTGGGGGGTTCTTGCGGCGGCGGAGGCTTCGGGAGACGGCGGCGGAGGCGGCGGGGGGCGCTGGCGACGGAGATGGCGACGGGGCAGCGGTGGGAGGCGGTCGGAGCCGGCGGCGGAGGTCGGAGGTGAAGGGAGGGAGAGCGTGAGTGAGAGAGAGAGAGTACGAGGGAGAGTGAGTGACGGCCTGTGAAAGTTTTGTGTTAAAAAAATTTACTTAGGATGTTAATGTAGAATTAGGGGGTATTTATAGGGTTAGTGGGTAATTAATGGGGGGTTAGGGGTTGTTGACTAACCCCAACATTTTTAATACGGTTGGTATTTTTTTTGACTAACCTAAGAAATTTTTGGAAAGTGTCTAAACGTGTTTATCATGTGGGGTTAAAGTAGTTAGTAATTAGGTTATGGTAAATAGCTAGGGTAATTAAATGGTGGTAAAAATTTGTAACGAAATTACGAATTTGCCCCTACTAGCAAATGTGTCCGAAAAATTACGAAAACATACCCACGGG
Source organism: Scilla litardierei (assembly GCA_030789695.1). NCBI lineage: Eukaryota > Viridiplantae > Streptophyta > Magnoliopsida > Asparagales > Asparagaceae > Scilla > Scilla litardierei. The sequence goes on from CM061131.1 coordinate 12,632,087, forward strand.
ATCGTATCGTCGCGAGGATGGCGAATACGAAGTCCGTTATAGGGTTTGGACTACGGAGATACTAGTTTTTTGGCCAAAACGTTTAGAAAGCGGGTTTGCGGGTTCTCTATTGAAATGTTATCAGAAAATTATGAAATTAATGTGGGGAGTCCTAAGTGGTCATAGGAGGTTACTGCAGAAGTTTGAAAACGTTTTGAAGATGTTTGTATAGAAAATAAATTCATCGAATCAAAACGGTAATTTTTGAAAATGAATTTTAACAGAAACGTTTTGGGTATTTGAGGAAATCCGAAAATACTGAAATACAATAGAATAAGTCTAGTATTTCAAAATATTTTTATATAATTTTTTTGAAATCATTTAAAACTCCTGACAAACCATTACAAAATATATATTAAATTTGTAATTAAAAGTTTTGAAAAATTTCGAGTCGTTACAATTTACATAAATAATTTTTCTTCTTTTATTTTTAGCCCTAAAAAGCCCAAAATAATTAAAAGAAAATTTAAAGGGTTTTTTTAAAGCGGTAAACAAAACATTAAAATATGGATCAAAAGGTAAAAGTTTTCAAAATAAATTGTTGCACGTCACACACGTTAGATTATTTAAATTAATCTTTACATGCTTGTGATTGATTATCTGCGTGGTTGTATGTTTCCAATATATTATCTGCGTGGATGTGCAAATTAGGCTATGTTTTTAGGGATCAGCCAGGTTTCCGACACTTTTTAATTTCCTGCAATTTTTCTTTTTTTGAGAGAAAATTGTAAGTGAGGATATAAATGTAAAAAGAAGACCGAAGGACACCAAAAAGGAGCTGAAGGCGTACGCACAATGAAGATAGGGGCTTCTCTCTGAAGTTCCCGAGTTGTATTTTATTCTTTCATGCTTTTTTTGATGTAACTTCGGACTGTACTTTTTTTTATTTCGGTGTCGGCTGGCTGATCCCCATAGTCCTAAGTCATTTTAGTTTTCATTGCTTATGCATTAATTGCGTGGATGTTAATTATTTTAATACCATGTTAATGTTACAATGAAACTGTCAAAAAGCATGCTAAAATCACTTTAATATAGTTCAACGCCTATTGCTGGACTATATACATGCGATAAGTTTTTTTTAGAAAATGCCTGCAGCATATAAATAGCATGTGTACATCATACTCTTTAGTTTAAAAAGCTTTACATTATATGTATGATGGGCTCATGATATGACGACATTTATGACAATAAGACAATAAAGATTTCAAAAAGTTTAATATCCATTCTTGACAAAATGAACCTGAAGTTCAAAATCAAATCAAAAGTCAACACTCTCTCTCCCTAATAAAATAAATACGATGTTTTATGCGAAAATTATAATTGCTATCTTTATAAAAGATACACACTTTGCGGTATACAGATATATAAGATCCATGATCTATATAATCCAATATGGACACCAGAAGTTTTCCATAATACCGCTAAACTCTTTAAAAGAGTTCTCTCCATCATTTTTACAAGGAAAGATTTTTTCTAGCCTTGAATATAAGCATACGCCTGAAGTCATGGCTTAATAAGTGAGAAATATATTACGCACCCATGTATTTATTCCCCTCTGAGCATGGTAAACTATCCACATAAAATTTGAACGACTCAAGTAAAAGGCCTGAAGCTATACTCGAGCACTCAAATAGACTTTTAAAAGTCTCTTATTAATTAGAAAAGTGGAAGTATAAATAATTTGCTCAAACCCCTGGTTATGTCTCCTTAGCAAGACTAATTTTTCATTGTCCTTTATAAATAAGGAATATTGAAATCAGGGGAAGTTCAGGATCAAACATGACCTGAAATAAAAATAAGGAAAACTCAAAACAGGGGAAGTCTTGGATTAAATGGGAAAGGGAAGATACGATATACCTCGACATGGAGTAAGCAATGGCAAGCCAAAATCAGACCAGAAGTTCTGATAAGAGCCATAATGTTTTTGCAAACATGAATGTGCATTAACTTATGCCATATAAAAATACATACATATCTAGTCAAACGACGAAAGTCTAATTGACCTTATGTATATTTAGCTACTCCCCGAGGACAAATAAATTTTGAAATCAAATGTATTGTCATAACATAAGTCTTAAATGAGCATAATTATTGTTGTATGTTTTCAAGAGCACACATGACACTATGTCACTTGTTGACTTATCGTCAGTATTATTCTCTTGTTGTTTTAATACATTTTATTTTACTGCGTATGTTTTGCTATCTTGAATACCCCTAAGAAATAATAATAAATAAAATGAGGATGCCATATACTCTCTGAAACTTATACAGTTTCAAAAAGGATATTCGTCAAAACGAAATCCCTAATGACTCAAGAAATAAATGAAGCCTGAAGCTTTGTCCCAAAATGATCCGCACAATAGTCAAAGTGAAGATGTAATCCTTCACAGTTTGAACACAGTTCAACTATTACCGGACAAAATTAACTTGAGCATTTTAATGGACTTTTCAAAAGTGCCACATAAATTCAAAAGAGGAATTATTTTGGAACACCAGAAGTGTCCAGAATCGACCAACTATGGATCGATATCACCCTGGAGTGATGATGCAAGACATCATCAACCAGAAGAACCCGAAGATTCTTCAAAAAGGGTGAAATTTTCATTGTCCTATTCAAAAGGGAAAAATGATAATGAGATCATCTCCATTCACATGGACATTGACTCTCCCCACTTCCTCAAATGAATTTAAGATGATACACTATCATCATTAAAGATAATGAAGACCTTTAGGTCTCTTGAGAGTATTTAAGGGATATAAATAGGCTTCGTCCACTCCCTTAACCGGACTGATGATGTACCCTTGGTGTACTCATCAATATATCCTCTGAATAAATGGTCATTATCCAACCACACTCTTTTATAAAAAGGTGGTAACTTTGGATAACACTGGGAAATTTAAATGTTTTACAACTGGAAAAATAACGAACACCCTGAAGCTTGTGTTCACACCCAAATATGGGTAAGATAAATCATTAAAATGATTTAAATGGATTTCTTATCCATTAAAAATCCAGTTGTAGGTGACCACATGGGAACATGCAAACCATCAAAACGCATCCTTCGAACCTATTTATATGAGTCTAATCACCTCATATAAACAGTTTCCAAAAACCGCTGTCGGGGAAGCGTTCAGAGCACATCTTATAGATTGTGCCATGATGAGTAGACACCCCCATATCACCACTATAGACCATCAAAATGCAGAACTATTTATCGGAAGTAAATATCCCAGATAAATAGAGTCTGAGCACTCTGAACAGGGGAAGCATTTAAATTCACTTCTCCTAAGACGTGCATTGATGATCCTATTTTAAAGATTTGATGAGATCCTGAAGATCCCTCACAACTTTAATGTCCCAGAATCAGTTTCAACAGAAATACTACAATCATCCATGAGCAAAAAGCTCAAATGACCATTTAAATCATTAATACCTATGATCTGGTTATCATGAAATGTGATGAGATCCTGAAGATCCACACTTATGAAACTGTTAAAACAGTTATCAGACATAGTTACTGACAATATAGATATTGTCAAAACTTTCACATCCCTGCTACTAAAAATTCAGCTAGGATTGACATACCAAATATATTGGATGCAATCCACCAGTAGCAGAAGTGGATATCCTTAATGGATGAGAGGACATACCACTAGGCTCCAAAAAGAGAGATCTACTCCTGGAGACCGAAAAAACAATACCACCACAGGAAAGTGAGCTCAAATCCAGAACCTTATTGCAACTTGGTTGCTAAGGACCAATTCTGGATCTGTCCACATTCTTTACCCGTCCCAGAACCTTCACTTCTTTAACGCGTCGTGAAGGAGACACCTCTGGGAGAAATCAAATGATTATAGTACGTACGGGGTGAGTTTTGGACAAGAAAGAACACCTTTTGTCGACAAATTCTCTCATATTTCATTTTGCCAGTTAAATATAAAATATCGTTTCCACAACTCTGCTTTGTCTGAAGCAAAGATAGAGATTTGGCCAAATTATAATAATGTGGAATGAGGCAATAATAAGGTGAGCTGGACTCACTTATGAAATATGAGGTGTTGGACCTGAAGTCCTGGTATCAAAAATGATATCAAATCCTGTGGGATAACTGAGTATTGAAGGAGAATTAAAATAAAATCGTTAGCTATAAGCATTTTAATTTGCTATAGTTTTTAGAGGTATAAATCGCTCAAACCAGGAAGTAATCAAGTAAGATGAGCTGAACTCACTTACAAGATGAATCTGATGCATCGACTGGTTTATGTCAAGGCGTAACCCAACGAATGGCAAAAAGAGGGAATTTTTGGTTGATGTTGCTATTGGATGTGACAACATCATCGATATAAAATTTTTTCAACTGCATGTACAAATTTTTTCTTACTTTCCTTTCTTTTTGGGACACATATTAATAATATGATTAAAGGAAAGACAACCTAGACAAAGATCCTTAAAGGACTCATACTAAAAGGTTGTTGTTTGCACCTCTTAAAAACAGTATTGTTCTTAAGAGAGCAAATTAAAAGAATTGAGATTATTTTAATAACTCAAAATATTATCGGATCTCCTGAAGAGAAATTACCGAAATATCTGTTAAAGCCTATCTATCAGATATGATATGATATGAAAGCCCTAGCTAGGCATAAATTCTAGGTTTACAGAACATTAATCATCCTGAAGATGAACAATCATCCCGAAGATGAACTATTATCCTGGAAATGAACTATCATCCTGAAGATGAAGTTAATTAATCATCCCGAAGATGTAAACTTCATACAATGATGATTGATGAAGAAACACTAATTTCATTCTCCACCAAATACACCTATTTGGTTGTATGGATATACATTAAAAGACCCCCTTTCCGTTAGCTGGAAGAGGGGAAGAATATATATGGTCCAGAAGTACCTTAAGTGTCTTTGAAACACTCTTTTACCTGGCCAACTGCATGCGTCTCTTTTGAGTGTTAGCAGTATAGCTATTTGCCAGATACAGTGCAGCGCCTGCAGCGCGCCACTGGACCAGAGATATGTAGCTTCTGCGCTATCTCCAAGGGTCGAGGAAAAATCCTCTATGTTAAATGTATTTGCATATGCAGGTTACAGATCATCGCGATGAATAGCATAAACGGGACGTCCACCTCCTGAAGATCTACACAGAATCCTTCCAAGTCTACATCCTTCCACCATTCCGAGAAGCCCATCACCCAAGGAGCAGTTCAAGAACATACAATGCCAGGTCCTGAAGTACCTCGCAGACAATGACGATTGAGACGTGGAGCTGTCTACCAAGTTTGCTAGCACTCCTTTAGTTTCAGCTAATGCCTTATATGAGTGAAACTTGTATAGATGAGTGATGCTTGTACTTTACTTTTGCTTTCGGAATGTTGCAGATGAGATGGATGTATAGACACATAGGAGATAAATGTATAGATATATAGGAGATCTGCAAGCCTGAAGCTTGATCAGATTAGGGGGAGTCAACTGTAGAGTTGTACTCTTTTTCCGTGGCTAGTGGTTTTTCCCACAGGGTTTTCCATAGTCAAGGTTTTAATGAGGCAACCACATTGACTCTGGATCCAGAAGTATCCACCCCTCGACACATCCCCTAATCAGGGGAAGTTATGGAGTGATGTACTCTTTTCCCTTCGCTATCGGTTTTTCCCACAGGGTTTTCCATATCTAAGGGTTTTTAACGAGGCAGTTACCCTTAACTTGGATCCAGAAGTATCCACCCCTTAAGATACTCAGTAGTACTAATGAATCATTCAGTATTCATAAAGTCGAGTATACCACGTTGGTTGGATAAGGGGAAGTGTTATGAATAGGACCCATTGGGCCTATTGGGTATCCACCCACATGAGTACCCATTATGAATACTATATAAAGGAGGCTAGGGGTTTCCTAGCCTCAACCCTTCTCCAAATCTGTTTCTCGTTCATAACAGACGACAATTTTTTACTTTTTGGGGAAAAAAGAATTGCACAGCCCCACATTGATTTTGATGTATATAGCTATTCTTAAAAAAATATCCGTATAAAGAGGCGTGCTATCTGCACCGTATAAGATGCGGTGCGGGCACGGAAAACAATGAGCCGGTCACATTTGAGCTCCTGAGACGATCCCATCTGGTCAGAATGATTGGAATATGGTGGGACCACTTTCACCCCCGGTCCTGAGAATACCCGACATTTAAATTTCTTTTTTCCAAGTATCCTAAAGAGAGAGAGTGATGTGAGAGGAAAATAGAGAGAGAAAGAAGAAACTGAATATGCAGGCTATTGCGCACATACTGGAATAGTACAAGTGCAACTCCATTATAATATCAAACAACTTATAAATGACATAAAACAACAACTATACATTTTATATAACAACTTTCTTTTTTATACATAATCCAGATACATCATGTCACATACACCAACACTCTCCACCTCCCAAGACAGCCAAGTCACTCTACATTCTACAAGCTACAGCTCACACCGAGTACTACACCTGAAACCCAACTCCCAGTTACCTCCAACCATGCTGACCCTGCTACCTGAAAATGGGGAGGAGCACATCAATGTGTGCCCCCAGTAGGAACCAACTTGGATTTGGAACACTGTTCTAAGGTTATCAAAACACAAGGCAAGACAAGAGAAATAGGTAGACCCGACCGCGGTTCGGTTCCGGTTCGGTTCCGGTTCTGAACCGCCGGTTCCGGTTCCGGTATAACCCGGAACCGGAACCGAACCGCTTTAGAAGCGGTTCGGTTCCGGTTCCGGTTCTCGGGCGGTTCCGGTTCCGGTTCCGGTTTTGGTTTCATTTCGGTTCCGGTTCCGGTTTGGTTCCGGTTTGGGGTCGGTTCCGGTTCGGTTGTGATGAAAATATATGAAAAGCAAACAAAATTTAAAGGCTATAAATTAAAAAAGAAATATATCTTGTCACTCATCAACTTAATGCAAGTTAAATATAAGAAAATTGAGTATGTAACAAATCAAACCGGGGAATGTGAGAAAACTTTGTGAGAAAATTGAGAATGTGAGCAAATTGGCCAAAACCGAATCGGTTCCCCGGTTCCGGAACCGAGGAACCGAACCGGGGAACCGGGGAACCGGAACCGCCGGTTCCGGTTCGGTTCCACAAAAAGGTAAACCGGAACCGAACCGGCTTGGCACGGTTCCGGTTCCGGTTCTTGGAACCGGTCGGCCGGTTCCGGTTCGGTTCGGTTCCAAATCGGTTCGGTTCCGGTTCGGTTCCACGGTTCGAACCGAACCGTGGTCGGGTCTAGAAATAGGACATGTAACTAAGTAACATAATGAAAATTAAATAGCTAAACAAGAGGATCATACATGCGGTCCAATGTCGAGTTACTGTAAGAAAAGGGTTAACACGAATAATAATAATAATAACACAACAAGAGTTCAAACAACCATTGTCTAATAAGATAAGTGCAAGTGTCTGAAGCATGACACAGAGTCACAAAGAAACAAGCAAAAGGAAAGGGAAGTGCTGCCAGCAGAAGGAGCAACTTGCAAATTCTTATTTTATTATTTTATAATTGAATTAATTGGAAACTTGGGTAAACTGTGTGATACCAGGACCTGGACATCACCCCAAATTTGGTGTGAATATAGCACACGACGCAGTGGACACGAGCACTGTACGACACCAGGTGTCACGCCTCATTCCCACATATACTTTATAAGGCAACACGGCCCATGAGAAAGGATGATGGAGCTTGACAAGCCGCGGTATTACATCAAGTGTGAATAGAGAAACACAATAAGCAGACCACTGCGAATGCTGGGATCATACATCACAGATATATAAAAGAGAGAAGCAACACATACTGTCATCACAGAGAGTACATATCCACAAAACCACATAACAAAAGAGCGTACCACACCATCATCAAATACAAAGTGAACTGACTCAAGTACATACATGAGAAGTGCTATAAGCCACCAACATATAACACAGCTACAAAGACAACACGCTCACTACACGACCCAACCCACACGACAAGACACATCCCAAAAGAGTAGTGTCCTCAAGGTGTAACGCCCCGCTCCTCAGGATACCCTGAGCAGTGAGTATTACGGAGGAAAATACCAAATACAACACAAGCAATGCGATGCAATGCAATGCAATGGGGATCCCATGAATGTGCCGGCGTGCACGTTCAAGTGATTCTACTCCGCTATCAACGTGGAGCCACCTAATGGTATCAAGAGGTTGCCCACGGCGACTTCACCCGCCTCTTACCGTGGCAACTTTATCCATGCCCATGCACTCCACCTTCGTGTCCTAATCACATCATATCACATTTTCCAACTTGCTTTTATTTTATTGAAACGCTAACGCCTCTTAAGGACAACATCAACGCCTCTTAAGGCCAACATTCCATCATTAACAACATCAATTCAACATTGAACATAAAATGGAGATTAACATATTCATGAGGCACAAGGTGGCTAATAACATAAACGTGTAAAGAGAGACACGCCAATCATATATTTAAGCCACAAAATATAGAAAACAATAGGAGAAGATGAAGCAACCACATTCATGCACATCCATTTTCTGGAATTTGCAGAACAGTCTCAAATAGGGGCATCTAACTCCATAATTTTGAACTACACTTAAGATTTACTCCTCTTATGAGTTGTAGATATATGTGTTATGCATTCATATGTCAATTTTCATGATGTTTCACCAAGTATTCAATTTAATACAGAATTTACGGCGAAGAGTGTCTGTGCTAAAACTGTGCTGAAATTTTTAACAGAAACTGACCTGCCTTTAGAGCAGAATTACTCCTAAATGCGGACATATTCAGGAAAACTGAAAAGCTACAAAGTTGTAGGGCTTGAAGTTAACTTTCCAATGAGACTAAGAACACGCCAATCCGTTAAGAATTGAGGGACTGATTGCATTTGCCGTAACAAGTGTCAAAGCTGAGGGAAAATAGACATGCTGATTTCACGAAATTCCTAACCCAATATCTAATCCGAATTTGGAAAAGTGTTCAACATGAAAGTTGGATATATTAGTCCTAAGTTTATTTCGTAAAATTTCCAGGTCATTCTTAATTCTAAATTAGGAGAAATCATCAAAACTTTAAGCATGAATTTCTGCCCAAATTCCCAGCAACTCCAAAGTAGCAAGCAAGCAACTTCTACTTAATAATTACTCAAGTCAACATGTTGATACTTGAGGCAAATGAATCTAAAACATAGCATCAATTAAATTCAACACTTCCAATAAATTCATTCGCATAATTCCCATTTCCATATACAAGAAAATTGAATGAATGCTAGCTTCCAATATCCCAACCTTTCAACATGTAGGAGCAAATTCAGATTATTGAAACAAAACATATAAAGGCAATATGAAAAGAATTATAGCATCCAATAAGTTCATATAGCATCTCAATTCAAATTAGAATTGCTACAAAACCCTAAACGATGCATACTTTGAATTCAATATGGAATGAAATGAAAATATGAATTGGGATTGGAATCCTACCATAAAAATAATGAGCTTCACCTAGAAATCCTCCAAGAACCCACCAACCCCCAAGAATCCCGTATTTGGGCATCAACCCTCCAAATTTCATCATCCTATGCCTTCAAATCACCTCCTTCTAGCTCCAAACTCTCCCATATAGCTCTAGCTAACATTAGGGCTCAAAAGAAGCATGAAACAAGGGAGTTTGGGATGAAAATTGAAAGGAAAAAGGGCATGAAATAATTCGGCCAGAAATGGACAGCTTTGGGGCTAGGGTTTTGGCCATGGAGCTTAGAGAGAGATGAAGAAATTGAGGGAGATTGAAGGGGAAATGATTATGGCTTCAAACCTCCCTTTTTCCTCTTCATTTCTTCTTCATTTTCTCATCCAATCCCTCCACAAAATTTGGCAGCAAGAAGAGGATTCGGCCTGTGTACGGGTTGGAGAGAAAGGGGGAAAATAAAAGGAAAAGTAAATAAGGAAATTGGTAGAAGGAAAAAGAAAGGGTTGGGTATTTACAAGTTTGCCATTCTAATAGCCATCTCTCCTCTCTTCCTACTAATCCAACCCCCAACTCTAGCTACCAAAATTAACTAAGGTCCAAACAATAACACTGATAATATTAATCAACATCACCAGTAATAAAATTACTAACACAAAAAATTATAACAACATCACCAAAAATAACAACCAACATCAATAATAATAATATCATTCATTAATAACTATCTCAGCATCACCAATTATCATGAACATACCGTTTTACTATACACACTTAACAACTAAAGTCGCTAAGCATGCTAATGAACTAATAGCTTGCTAACAATAATATCAATTTACTATCCAACTGATTCGGGTTCAATATTACATATTTAACCCCCCATTTAGCCCTATTTTGTGCTCATGAGATGCTAAATTTATCTCTAATTCATACGTATTTTCTACACATTTATTTATTAGAGAAAACACACTATTTGAGCACAAAACAGCAAATAATGAAGTATTTCTGCACTTTTTATATTTTTCCTAGCACCGTCTCGATCTCACGATTCGAACGACTATTTATTTGTATTTTTCTGAGATCCGTGCTAATTACTGTGTATTTTTGAATGCAGAATAACATTTATTGGAAAATAAATAAGTACGCACGAATCTTGGCGCATTACGTGGCAGCTATCCAGCGGCCCCCGCCCAAATCCGATGGCTACGACGAAAGGGCGACGCGGCTTAATTTCAGCCGCACGATCTTCATCCTACGGCCTACAGCGCAGCGGATCTCAGCATCATCAATCGAAAGCGGGATTAAATCATGACCGTTCGATTTCGATCGAACGGCCGTGACCGGAGCGAAGCGGCAGCCTTCTCTCGCGCGACGTGGCCTCCATCGGATCGTCCGATCACAATCCAACGGCGGAGAGCTCGCCCGCTTCGAATTCGAAATCGCGAGATTACAACGACGACGTGGCTCAATTTCATCCGTTCGATGTCGATCGGACGGCCACGCTCAACCCCGCATTCAGCAGCGAGCGAAAGAATATCCAGCCGTTCGATGTCGATCGGACGGCCATCATTTAACCCCAGCCGCATGCGGAGGCAATATCGGATGCGGGCCGTTGCACGAGAATTAGCGCACACGTGGCGCTACGACGTTTAATCCCGCCTTGATCCGACGGCTACGAATTGCGCCGCTTTAGATCAACGGATGGGATGACTTCGGGTGCGAATTTGAAGCGGGTTTTGAACCCGATAGCTTTCTAAACCCGCAATGATTTATATATAAGGTATTTAGGGTTTTTTTTTTGAGCGTATTCAAGCAGATTGGGGGCGTATTTTGAGCGTATTGGAGGCTCTAGAAGCCGTATTTCCCCTCTGAAAAATTCTGTAAAATTCCAGAGGCTATTTTCTTATTTCCAGAGAGTTTTGATGTATTTTCAAGGATATTTGGTGATGAATTCTTAACTTAAACTCCTTATTTGATGTTTTTTCTACCGTATTTTGCTATAATCTTGATGTATTTGGCTATGGAACTTGTTTATTCTGAAATTATGAGTAGCTAGAACTTATTTGTGCATGGTATGTAGTAGTTAGGGGATATTATTCGTGTTTATTTGGTTGAAATTCCATGTGCTTAATCGTTAAACGTCGCTAAAATTGTAATCGTTGCTCGTAAATCGACTTTTTTAGATTCCAAAAGAATTAATTTAGTTGATGATCGCCCCAAAAGGGTGAGATTTGATCTCCCCAAAAGGGAGTTTCATACCGTAGTTTTGATCTCTCCAAAAGAGAGTTCCATATCGTATTATAGCTTTAGCGACGATCTTATTGAATATTTTGTTTGAACCCCCAAAAGGGCATCTTCCGATGAATTGCTCCCAAAAGGAGAATTCATTGAGTTATATTGGATATTTTTCCCGGTGAATTGCTCTCAAAAAGAGAATTCATTGTGATATATTCATCAACCAAATTAATACGAATCATTGATCCTAACGAACCCATACCATGTGCAAACTTTTTATAGGTATTTTCTTGCTAACAATAATATCAATTTACTATCCAACCACACACATTCACTTATATATCCAAAGTATATCTTAGTCACCTGATAGCCATACTTGTAGGAAATTACTATACACACAACAAAATTACTATATGTATACAAGCAAACAGTATTTTGCACATATGGGCATTACACAAGGTGTCAGCTCACAATGGGTAATCTCCTGAGGGAGATTCTGCCCTGTGGTCACCTGCTCAAGACCTGAAAAGAAAAATGAGCTCGTCAAACGTGCCCAGTAGGAAACTAACCAGGGTATGGGTAATCACTTAGAGTTATGAGTCTTAAGACAATATGAGTACAAGCAACCAAGGTAAAAAGTCCAACACACAAGTGTGCAACAACAACACATATAAAGTTCATTAGTTAGTAGATGTTAGTGACTCTTTAGAAGCCTGGGTATCACCTAAAGATAAGCGCGTGGTCCTCACCCCAAATTATAGCAAACGACGCAGTGGACACGGGCATTGTACGCCGGGCCTCTCAGCTCTCCCGTCCCTGGCAGGAGTGAGGCGCTCCACATAATAACACAACCTCTGTATGCCCCTCCACTCCCGGTAAAGGCGAGTGGGAATAAATAACACATAACACATATCTCTTTCCTCAACTTCTCAGTCCAGCCCTTTATAGTTAAGTTATACCCAAACTTCCCACATCCCTATACCAGGATGCTCATCCGCCTTAGAGCAGATCGATACATCCCAGATAACATGTCATGTGTCATTATATTCAATGGCCAAACACAAGTTCACAAATGTAATACATGTCACAACATTTTAATGGCCATTTCTCAAGTTCTTTTAACATCACATTCAACGGGGCATTTTAACAAACATATAGCGAACGCCACATAAATGAAGAGGGTTAAACCATCAATTTTAGAAACAAATAGCATAACAAAACTTTCATATATGCATCAACATCATTCATGCATATTGGAGTGGAAAAATTAGCTTTATCACGCAATACCAACTTCATCCAACACAATCCAGCATGCTGAAATTGCAAAAACAGCTAGAAAGTCAGCATTTTTAAACTATTTCTCTTATGAATTAGACAAAACTCACTGAATGAAAGTTGGAGATATAATAGTCCTAGGTTCATACATAAAATTTCATGTAGTAATGTGGACTGAGTGATTTATAATGAATTAATTGGTACAGCATGTCCAGACTGTTTTTCAGACAGAATTCTGGGCCTGTATTGAAAGCCAATTTTAAGCATGTTGCAGCCAGAATTTCGACATATAAGAACTTTGATGAAATTTTAGATAATCTTGTTTGTAGGAGGATATATGCCCATAAGGCGATTTATCCTAAAGTATACGTCTTGTTCATACTGTATATAGTATCCATTATGCTAAGTATGAAATTGTTTGTATTAATATACTTAGATAATGTCCATAGACTTATAGTTAGGTCCTTACGTATCTAGATAAGATCTCGATTATGAATAGTAAGCGACCGAATGGAAATGTAAGTCTTAAACGGTTCGTGTCATAGATGTGTCGAGAACTGGATATCGACACATCGGATAGACCATTGTGTCTTAGTCTTACCTTAGGATAATAATGATCTCATAGTCATTCGACTTGGTGAATTCAGAGACGAGACACATGTACTCATTGGAGAATGAGTTCACTGAACGACCAAATTAGAGTTATTAAATGATTAACTTTAACTAAACTGTCTACAATAACTCTAGGTTGATGATAGGTAAGCTGGTCCTTAAGACCTGAAGTCATCTGTACGAACCTGTGAGTGAACGGTGTAACTTTAACCCATGATCTAGCTTCGATGCTAGGCCTGCTGAAAGATCTTAGTTTGGGTTGAACCTGAAGCTGTCGAGGCGAGTAGATGACTAAGATGTGATTCGTCACTTCCGTTAAAGGGAAGTTAGTGTCACAGGCTCAGTACGGTCTTTGTGTTAATCCTCGACCGGGGTACGATGTAAGAAGTACAACATGAATATAACAAAGACCGCCGTATACTGACCAATGTTGTCTAATAGGGTTGACAGTAAACCATACCCTAGGCCAACATGGATACAGTCTTGACGAAGGGACTATAGCTAACGGCATTCATCACTGACACAACCAATGTAAACTCAAACGATGCTTTAGTAAATGGGTCGATCACGTTATGATGATTCTGAAACATGGACGATAGCTACTGCTTGTGGTGACCGTCGTCTAGGGGTTCTGAGCTCCAACCTGTAGTAAGGTCTGGCTGTAGGGTCTCACACCGAGTAGAGTTCGTGTCTTAGTAATAGGAAGATTAATTGAGAGAGATTCATTTGATGACATTGAATGGTTAATATTCACAAAGCTTGTTGTGAACTTAAGTCGTAAATGCAATAGGGACAATGTTGCATTTGATGCAAACAAAGATTAAACGTGTCGTAAGTTGTTTATGACAAATTTAGTAGGAACAAATATATTAGAAAGGATTACCTGGATGACGGGATCGTCCCGGTCTTAACACAGGTTCAAACCGCGTCCAAATTGGAGCTCAAACGAGCCCAGAAACGCGAAAAGAGTTCAAGACAAAGTGGGTTAGACCAACTGGGCTAACAAGACCATCCACAAAGGCAAACGGGCGCGGCCAGCTGGCTGTACAGCGGGCGCGACCCGCGGCAGCAGCTGGCGCACGCCAGCTGCCCAGCGGGCGGGCGGCCCGCCTCCCTTGCCTTGGGCGGGCGCGCCCGTAACTTAAGTGATTTTGGGGTTTTTTGAAGCCCCTAATGACGGCTACGAAAGTTGATTTTTTGCCCAACTTTGGGCAATTGTTTGAGGGGTCAAACGAAGTCAAAATTCGTCGTCGTTGGTTCCTACGCGTTTACCATTCGAAGCTCTTCGGATTGATAGCTTGTTTGGTGTCTATAGTTTAATGAGCGAAGAGAATTAATTCGTTGAAGTTTGCTTTTATGAAAAGCTATCTAAACTTCAAATTAAGCTAAATTAGCTTAATTGAATTCTCTTCAATTTAGCAAAAGTCCCACATTGCTTACAACGAAAAAAGGAGTGCCGACTCCCTATATAAATATGGGTACACTCCCTTCGTTGAAAAACACACCAAGCCCTCGATCGAGTAGCTCCAAAATTTTAGAGCAAGCTCGATCGGCGACTAAACTATTCTCTCTCTCTTCTTCCTATTCTCCGGAGTAGTCCTAGCAAGACTACAAAAGGGGTTTGGATTCGGATCCAGACGTCTAAGACACAGGTCTACTCAAGTGAAACTTTCTACCGCATGTGATCGGCTTGGAGGCGAAAGTCGGCTCGGGCAGATCGGTTCGACGGTGCGAGGTGGCTCAGGTGGATCAAGTTAAGGCGACTCGGCTACGAGAAGCATCAGAAGACGGTGCGGTACATCTTGCCTGCTCCAGGGCCAAGATTCCAAGTATGTGGTTAAGCAATTTTAGTGTAGATTTAATGTTGTCGCTGTAGAATAGATCCCGCTTGGGGTGGTCAGATCCACCCTAAGTTGGCATAGATCGGGCTAGGTTCTGGCTTCCTCAGAGTCTAGCTAAATTGTTTAGCTAGCCTAAAAGTTTTGTTTTTGATTTTCTGCTGCGCTTTTATGCCCATGTGGTCCGTCTGACTTATGACGGACACAGATCCGAGCTCTGAGGGTCCACCAAAACCCCTACATTGTTAACTTTTCAACAAGACCAAGATCAGCAAAATCCATAGAGTGTGCAGGTAATAATCCTCATTTTGCTAAACTGTATACAGCATGATAGAATTTCAGACAAGTTGCAAACCTTGAATTATTTCTCCTACTTATTGAACTCAACATATAACAAATTTTATATGAATTTGGGGTAGGACTTCAAGATCTACAACTACATAGTTCTTTCAGAAAGTGATTTAAACTACAGAAATCAGAATTGATGTATAAACACACATACATTATTCTGTTTTTCAGGAGAGGGTGATTTGCTAGGAAAAACAAGGAAAAATTGAATCTTTTGAGCTATTGCACTCATAACATATGAAATCAAGAACATGAATAATATAAATAACATCATAACATACTCATGACCCTAAATAAAAATCCACAAACCTAGGTTAGAATCCTATCTCAAGAAATCCTCTTTCTTTCTCTATTTTCTTTCTCCTCCTTTCACCCTTCTTTCTCCTTGAAGATCTAGGGCTGTTCTTGAATATTTGGAAGCAAAATTAAGGTTTGGGGTGTTGAAGAAATGAAAAGGGAAGAGGGGGAAATTCGGCCATGGCTTAGGAGTGGGAGAGAGGAATAGAAAATGAAAAGAAAAGGAGAGAAAGTTAAAGAAAGATGTAGAATGTTATTAAAAAATATCTAGTTCTAGAATTCTCTTTAGGATAAGCATGCTTAGGCTAAAATGACATTAATACCATTCCAAAATTACCCCTCAAATTCCAAGTATTTACAAGTTTGTCATTACTTTATGCACACACAACTTTAGTATGTACGCATAACAGTTTTAGTCAAAAAGACCGTTTTGCCTCTGACCTTTCTAAAAATTTATGGGTGTGCCATTAAACCCATCCATTTCACACTAGACCCACACACACTAACCACTCTTCCAAATTTTACAAGTATGAAATTACTCTACACACCCACCTTTACTCTACACACACTTCCACCCATATTACCAAATGACCAAAATACTCCTATACTCTTCACGGAATTACACGACTGCCACCAGCCCCATACACGCCACATCACATCTTATCAACTCATTATACTCTCTCTACTCGTGCATACAGGACTACCACGTCAGTCGCCGTATATGGCTAAACAGGCCATGTCACCGGGCCTCTCGGCTTCCCCGTCACTGGCAGGAGTGATGATCTTCACATAATAACACAACCTCCGTATGTCTCCTCCACTCACGGTAAAGACGAGTGGGTATAAATGTCTCCTCCACTCCCGATAAAGACGAGTGTGTATAAATATCACATATCACATAATCATTCACTCAACTACTCAGTCCAGACCTCATATTCACAATTTACTCAATTCCCACATAAAACCCGGGTTTTGCTAACTCACCCTCATTAGAGAGGAGTGAGACTTATTTAATTTTATTAGTTAACATCATAAGTGACACGTTATGGGTCATGATGGCATTGTTATGCATATATCACCTCAGCTGTCATCATTAGACATAGGGTCATGCACTAACGTGACATGCACTCTATCACAACACATCATCCACTCACAAATACGGTGTACCCATGCCATTCAAGCCTCTAACTTCACCAATCATCACTGTGACTCAAGGCCAACACTTACACATGCATGTTCCTCAAATTACCGGATATTGCTTTCATTGGTGCATTTCATTGAACACATGACGGGCGTCATTCATATCAAAATAACACAATATTATTTACGTGTGCCAAATGCATGAACATTCATTTCACTACATAACCTTATTAAGCAAGAATAATGATGGCCATTTAACCACAATTAATGAGTAAGCACAACACTTAATGAATTCAGCTTGCTAAAATTGCAGGACAGTCAGATTGAGGGTAGTTTTTGAGGCAATTGCAGTTGGAATTTGGAAAAACTTAAAACTACAAAGTTGTAGATATGGGTGTTTTTCGTTTACTGACCAATTTTCATAAGTTCAATTGACATATGTGATTTATGGTGAATTATTTGGTGAAGTCTGTCAAATTTGTTTTGCTGACAGATTTCAGGGTCTATAAAGATTGCTGTTTTTGGGCATGATTTAGCCAGAATTGCCACATATATACACTGTGATGAAATTTTAGAAAAACTTGTTAACTTTCCAACGAGACCAAGAACATCAAGTTCCATTGTGTGTGCAGGTATTGAGGACAATTTTATTGAACGGTGTCAAGACTGAAGATTATACAGACATGTTGTAAAGATGGAATTTTTGCTCCTATTTTCGGAATTGAAAATATATCAAAATTTATATGATTTTGAGGTAGAACTTCAAGATCTACAACGATATAATTTTTTCTAAGGTCAATTCAAGTAACAGTAATCATAATTGAAGTAATAACACACATCAGAATTTCAGCTTTTCAAAGAAGTGACCTTTCATGAAATATCAAGGGGTTATTCATGAAATTGAATCATTGCACATTAAATTTGACAACCCCTAGTTTATATTTAGTAAACATGATATAAAAACATGATAAAATGGAACCCTAACTAAATTTCCAAATCCAAGTAAGATCATACCTCAAAAAGCTTAATTTCCTCTTCTACTTCTTCTTTCTCATCCACCTTCTTCCCACTTGCAAGCTACTTGTGCTTCTTGATTTTAGGTGAGATAAATTAGGGTTTTGAGTTGAAGAAAATAGAGAAAAGGGGGAGGGTGTGGCTGGCCTAAACTAGGAGAAGAGGAAAGGAGAAAAGAGACGGGAAGAGAAAGTTCAAGAAAAAGAAAGAAAGGATTTTCGTTTAGAAAAATCTACACAACTCTTCCTTACTCCCTAAGTCATGAATCACTTAAAATGACTAAAATACCCTCCCTAAAATGTCCATCAACTTTTAGGTATTTACAAGTTTGCCATTACTTTATGCACACACCACTTTTGTATGTACACTCAGCACCTTTGGTCCAAATGACCATTTTGCCCCTCACCTTTCTAAAAATTTACGGGGGTTGCCATTGAATCCTAACCACTTTCACACTTACATGGCTTTCCTACACACACCCATGCATGCCTACACATGTATACATGCACCACGCACATGCCTCCAACATATTTCTGTTGCTTTGCACCCACGACGTCTTTCACACTTCTCTCGAACTCAATCTCGCTTTCTCGTCTCTTAGCCACATATTACGGCCCAATGCCCCATGGACTACGTTATATACATCGATATCCACGTTTATTTCATGCCTACGTATGCACCGTAGATAGAAATACCACGCGTATACAGTAAAATGCACGTATAGTTCAAAATAGAGCATTACACCCACGTTTTCTCTTGGGAAGCAACAAATTGCAATTGCCTCATTTACAGTTTCACCATCAATTTTTTAAAACACAGCAAATTGGAAAGTATTAAATTTTGGGTGGGTTTGTGCGGTAAGCAATTCTGAGTTTTGGATGGTTTTGTGCGGTGAGCAATTCTGAGTTTTGGTTGATCTCGGCCGGCAGAACCGGGCTCTTGTCGGGCTGATCTTGACTATGCTATGTATTTTGACGGGGTTGTAGAAGGGGTTGGCGGTCGACCGGTGGTGGAGGTGGCGTCGAGGAAGGCGAATACGGACTCGGTGGAATTCGATAGGATCTCACCGGAGAAGAGCTAGGGAGAATGGTGCAGTGCTCGGTGGTGCTCCGCAGGCTCTGTGCAGTTGACGGGTGTTAGGTAGATTGCAAGAATCCAACGCCAATCTCAGCGAGAATGCACCATTAGAATTCGATATCAAAAAACGTGGTTTTGTGCGGTGAGCAATTCGAAGTTTTGGGCGGTTTTATGCGGTGAGCAATTCGGAGTTTTGGGCGGTTTTATGCGGTAAGCAATTCTGAGTTTTGGGCGGTTTTGTGCGGTGAGCATTTCTGAGTTTTGGGCGGTTTTGTGCGGTGAGCAATTCTAATGGTGCATTCTCACTAAGATTGACGTTGGAGTCTTGCAATCTACTTAACTCCCTGAAACTGCACAGAGCCCGCCGAGCACCACAGAGCAACGAACCATTCTCCCTAGCTCTTCTTCGGCGAGATACTCCCGAACTGTACCGAGTCCGTCTTCGCATTCCTCGGCGCCACCTCCACCACCGGTCCACCGCCAACCCCTTCTACAACCCCATCGAAATCCACAAGCATGGTTGAGATCAGCCCGACAAGAGCCCATTTCTGCAAGCCGAGATCAACCAAAACTCAGAATTGCTCACTACACAAAATTACTCAAAACTCAGAATTATTCACCTTCCAAAACTCAGAATTGCTCACCGAACAAACCGCCCAAAACTCAGAATTGCTCACCGCCCAAAACCGCCCAAAATCGTCCAAAACTTAATACTTTCCAATTTGCTGTGTTTTGAAAAATTGATGGCGAAACTGTAAATGAGGCGACTGCTATTCGTTGCTTCCCAAGAGAAAACGTGGGCCCACCATATTCCAATCATTCTGACCAGATGGAATCGCCTCAGGAGCTCAAATGTGACCGGCTCATTGTTTTCTGTATACGCACCGCATATGCGATACAGATAGCAGGACTCTAAAGTAAAATGCATTTTAGAGCAAAAATCTTTCATTGATCTCAAAACAAATTAGTTGCCATCTGGTACTTTGTGTAACCTGCAACCTTTACTTGGTTGTAGGAAAATTTAAAGAAACTTTTCACACCAAAAAAGTAAAAATTGTTGTAAACTTGGCGGCTACGGAACCCCGTAGCCCTGTATTTATAGAAGTAGGTTTACATAATGGGTGGATACCCAATAACGGGTTGGGCCTCCAAAAGCCCGTTTATAACACTTCCCCTTATCCATCCATTGTTGTAAGCCATAATGAACGCTTCAGGATTCATAGAGCTTATCTGATCATGGGTCTATGGATACTTCTGGATCCTAAGTTTAAGGGTTCTTGCTTCGTTAAAACCTTTGCCATGGAAAACCAAGTGGAAAAAACCAGTGGCTAAGGGAAAAGAGTACAAGTCTCTATAACTTCCCCTGATCGATGGACATCACTAGAGGTGGATGCTTCTGGATCCTAAGTTAGGGATAACTGACTCGTTAAAACCTTTAGCTTTGGAAAACCCAGTGAGAAAAACCAATAGCCAAGGAAAAAGAGTACAGTTTTCCATAACTTCCCCTGATTAGTGGGAGATTTAGGGGGTGGATACTTCTGGATCCACAGTCAATGAGGCTGCCTCGTTAAAACTTTTAGCTATGGAAAACCCAGTGGAAAAAACCAATAGTCAAGGGAAAAAAGTACAACACTACATTTGACTCCCCCTGATCTGTACAAGCTGCAGGCTTACAGATCTCCTAGGCAACTATACATCAATCTCTTAAAGTGTTCCGATAATAAGTACAAAGTACAAGGCATTACTCACCTATACAATACATCACTCATCTATACAAGTATCGCTCATCTATGGCAGCTACTGAATCTGAGGGAGCTCTTCTGAAGAGGAGTGGTCTGCAGACTCGGTAGGTAGCACCACGTCTCTGACCCAGTCGTTACTGTGTCTTCGAGGTACTGCAGGACCTGGCTGTGCGTACTTATGATTTGCTTATTGGATTGATGAGCCTCTCGGGATGGTGGGATTGATGTTGCCTTGGAAGCATGCTTTGCTGGTCTTCCAGGAGTTGGTCGCTTCTTTGTTGCAGTCATCGCGATGATCTGTAACATGTATCTGCAAATACATTTAACATGTTGGATGATCCTTGACCCTTGGAGGTAGCGCAGAAGCTACATATCTCTGGTCCATTGGTGCACTGCAGGTGCTGCACTGTATCTGGTTAAAGGGTTTACTGTCAGATAAAGGAGCATACAAAATACATTTGAGTAAGGAACTTCAGGACCTAGGATATCATTCCCCTCTTCCAGCAAACGGAAGGGGTCTTAATGTGCATCCATACAACCGGTTGGTGTATTATTGGATTGCAATTATCCATGTTTCTTCATCTGCTAGATGATTATTCATCTTCTGGATGATGGTTTCATCTTCGGAATGATTGTTCATCTTAAGGATGATGGTTTCATCTTCGGGATGATTGTTCATCTTAAGGATGATGGTTTCATCTTCGGGATGATAATTCATCTTCAGGATGATTATTCATCTTCAGGATGCTGGTTTCATCTTCAGGTTGATAATTCATCTTTAGGATGATGGTTTCATCTTCAGGATGATAATTCATATTCAGTATGATGGTTTCATCTTCGGGATGATAATTCATCTTCAGGATGATTATTCATAAGGGTATGTTGTCACATCATCCATAGCAACATAGCCTAAAATTATCTTTGCCAATCGTATGGGTTTCGCAATCATGACCAGGGAGCCTGATGCATCAGTTTAAATGATTTTGTAAGTGAGTTAAGCTCATCTTACATAGTTACTTCCTGTTTTCTGCAAAATAAACCTCCAAGCTATAACATTTTGCTTATAACATACGATTTTATTTATTTATACAATACTCGGTAACACACATGTTTGATATCTTTTGATATCAGGACTTCAGGTCCAAACACTTCACATTTCATAAGTGAGTCCAGCTCAACTTATTATTGCCTCGTTTCACATAATCTGGCCAAATTTCTGCGTTTGCCTCAGGAAACGGAGATTGAGAACGATATCCATGGCAAAATGGAATGTGAGTAATTGTCGACAAGTGTGTTTTATCCAAATACCTCTCCGTGTACGCACATTATTCAATTTATTCCAGATTTATCTCTTCTGGAGGTTCTGAAAAGGGAGAGGATATGGAGATGAGCTCACTTTCCTATGGTGGTATTGTTTTAGGGTCTCGTGGTATGTCCTCTCATCCATTGAGGATATCCACCTCTGCTACTGGTAGATTGCATCCATTATAGTTGGTATGTCAATCCTAGCTGGATTTTTAGTAGCAGGGATGTGTGAATTTGACAATATTTATATTATCAGTAGCTATGTCCGATAACTGTTTAACAGTTTCATAAGTGTTGATCTTCAGGATCTCATCACTATTCATGATAATCAGATCATAGGTATTGATGTTTTAAATGGTCAAATTGAGCTTCAGGCTCATGGATGATTATAGTATTTTTGTTAAACCTAATACTGGGGAATTAAGGTTGTGAAGGATCTTCAGGATCGCATCAAGTCTTTAAAAGAGGGCCCATCAATGCACGTCTTAGGAGAAGTGATTTAAATGCTTCCCCGGTTCAGAGTGCTCAGAATCAATTTATCTGGGGTAATTACTTCCGATAAATAGTTCTGTGTTCTGATGGTCCATATTGGTGATATGTGGATGTATACTCATCATGGCTCATCGATAAGATGTGCACTAAACGCTTCCCCCGTTAGGGGTTCTCGGAAACTGTTTATATGATGTGATCAGGCTCATATAAAATTTGAGAGATTAAACTCAAAATACGAAGATTTAAAGGACTAATATGAAATTACGCATAATTTAAGCCACTAATACGAGAAAAACCAAACAAAAAAGAAGAAGTTACTTGAAATCAAAGGCTGTTTGGTGTTATACCCCAAAACATCAGATCCCGCTTGCCATTTTTATATTATCTGTACCTGCCAAGTACTCCCCTGTACCTTCTACCCTTTTCATTAATTCTTTTTTTTAATTTCTTTTCCTAATTTTTTAAAAATCACATCTGAACAATAAAAATAAAAATAAAAATAAAGAATTAATTAAAAAACCACCTCCCATCCCCCAATCATTATATAAACGGCACCCACTCACACCTCAACACACAAACCCCTCTTTCTCTGTCTAAAATTCCAAAATCACATCGCTTTCTCTCTCTCTCTAGATCTTCATCATGAAGCGCTTGCTCCGACGCCTCTCTCGCGTCGCCGACTCCTCCCAGTACCAGCCGCTACGCGCCGGCAAGCACAGCGACCGGCGGTCCCGGGTCCCCGAGGGGCACGTGCCGGTCTACGTGGGGGAGGAGATGGAGCGGTTTGCGGTGCGGGCCGAGCTCCTCAGCCGGCCCGGATTCGTCGACCTCCTCACCCGATCCGCGCAGGAGTACGGGTACGAACAGCGTGGTGTGTTGCGGATCCCCTGCCCGGTTTCGGCCTTCCAGCGTCTCTTGGACTGCGAGGGCGAGATTCGGGTCGGATCCGAGCCTTGACGGGTCCGCCGGAGGTTTCCCATGCCTTTGTTGCCCCCTTTTTTGAGCTAGCTGACTTGTTAGGCTGTTGCAATGACGGATATAGCCCTTTGATGTGAGCTTTTCTGGACCGTTTCTTGTAAAAATGTTTGTTATATATAGTAACGCTCTGAACATGCTGGTGGTTATTTCGGTCATTTTGCATCGTTATTGGGTCGGGTGCGGTCAAAAGTTTTTGGTGCATCGACCGAGGTGGGTGTGATTTTTAAAAAAAGAAATGAAAAAAAAAAAAGAAAGATAGTTGGTAACTTGGTGGGTCGTTAGTTACCCGTTACCATGGCCTTTGGGTTTAATTTGCAAGAAAAGATTTTTTTTGGAGGATTATTTTAATGAGAAAGGGACCAAATTCACAAGACTCGTATTTTTTTAAATTAATTTTGTACCTACATTTGGATTTGGATAGCTTTGTTAGAACTGCATTTTGCTTTCACCACTTGTTTTCAAGCTGTCATTAATTGATTGTGATCTTGGAAGGAAAAAAAAATACAAGACGTGAGATTTGGGATTTTGATTTTGATTTTATCTTTGTCTTTTGATTGATGTAATTACAACAGCTAATTGGAGTGTAGTTGTGGAAATTATGAGATTTTATATAAAAAAACAGGAATTAATAAGCTCAATGAATTTGGCTGTCTTTAGTGTTGGAATTGTTGGTGTTGCGGTGAATACTTCTAATTAATTTAATTTTAATTTATAAATAATTGTCTTTAGTGAAAGCCCGGTTCGAATTCCACTATCTATAACCCCTTTTAAGTTTTCTTTATTTTTCAGCCTTTAGGGCTCCGATGGATACATGTCTTCTCCGTGTTCGAGGTTAATCGATCTGAGTGGGTGTACCTGTGTTCCACGAGTAGGGATGGCAATTCTACCTGTGGGTACGGATACCCGTGGATACCTGCCCGTTTGGGTACGAGTATGGGTAGACTTTTGCACCCATGGGTACGGGTATGTGTACCCATGTTTTACCCGTGTGTAAAATTGGACGGGTATGGATATTATATATACATACACACGGGTACCCGTACCCGGTCATTTTAATATTAATATATTAGTCTTATAAAGTAAATTTCATATAAACCCCAATTAAATATTTTTCAAAAATAATAACTAAATTAATATATGTAAATATAATGAATAAAAATATAAAACTATGCATAACAATTAACAAACCTAGAGCTAACTTAACACCACAGCCACAGGTTTCAAATTTGAGGTCTCACATGTATAAATACCAATTCAATAGTCAAGGCCAAGGGTTTCCAATTTCCTCCAGCAGGCGGGGTTGCAGCATCTCTAAATATTATTATTTATGTGTTTCATTCAATATTTTCTACATATTGTGATATTCTGTGAGCCAAGTTGCAATTGTGTTGGCTATTGCATTATACGGCTTAGTGACAGAATGCTTTCTTGTATATATGCCTTAAAACCAGCACTAAACTCTACATGTCTTTGTCAATCTTTTAAACCAGTGAAGATGAGGAAACTGCTAATTTGAACTTGATTTTATATAGTCTCTTGCATACATGTGTATTTTTACTACTTTGATGTTTGAAAAAAAAAATATAATTTTCAATAATTTTTTACATGTCACTCAAAAAGCTTGCAGTATGGATACGGATATGAATGTTTGTCAATCTTTTTACATGTAATGGATATGGATACCCATACCCATTAGGTATATGGATATTCATACGATGGGTATGGATATCCATACCCATACCTAGCGGGTACACGGGTACCCACGGGTATCCGTATACCCGATGGATATGGGTATGGGTATAAAAATTTACCCATCACGGGTATGGGTACGGGCATGGGTACGGGTAAATTGAGCGGGTACGGGTTTGGATAATGCATGGCTTTACGACCCATGTTTTATGCTTTCCAATAGATCAAAAAAATCACCCAAATGTTGGATGGCTTTACGCACGCCTCGATGCTACTCTCGGCAATCCTAACTCCAATAAAAAATCTCCGTCTGACCGGATTTGCAACGAGGTAGGGATGCCTTCGGTCCCAATCCCCGTTACTAAACTGGGCCTTTAGCTCAAGCTCGTGATTACGAATAACACTCGACGTTATCAAACAAAGCCACCTATCTGGTTGCTCAAGGAAATAATGCTTAATTTCAAAAAACCTATCTCATACTTTCGCTGAATTCCAACAAACCACATCTTGCTATGATAAAATCGCAAAACTGAACTCATACATTCATTTTATGTTTCCACAGAGTCTCCAACGTGACGAGTGATTGTTTGACGTGAGCACGTGATGGTCAGACGCCAAGTAATGCCTAGCTGCCATTTGATTTGACGTACTTTAATAATGTTTTTGTGTGTTATTATTCCAAGAGGAAAAGTTGGGGTAATTTTGTCAATTCAATTTTTTTTAACGGACATTAAGGGTGTTTATCAAAACATGACAAGGTCAGAGTAGTTTTGGGATTATATCATGTTAAGATGTTGCAATGTCATGTGTGTTGCATGACTAATGTTTCATCTAGAAGAAGAGCATGTGGTTGAATCCTTTTTATTTGCAATGATTAAAAAATGAAAGCTAAGTCCTTTGAAATTAATAATGATTTTAAGGGAGTTGTTTCAAGTTAGAACATCAAATTATTTAGATTCTCTGACACCCAAAGCACATAATTTTACAATGTCAAAATGGGAGTGTATTAATTATAAAAAAGGTACATTTTTAAATATTAATTTGCTTAATGAATAACGTGCATCCACGCTAATAAGGGAATCATGTGAGCTGCTACTGAGCTTGCATGCTTTTACAAAATGCCTAATCAATCATTAGAGATCGAATTAATTTAATTAAATTCAATCAAAGCAATCATGCCATCATCAAAGCCCTGAATCAATGCACGCTTTAATAAATCATTCTGTATATCACCACATATTATTATGATAGATTTCAAGGCTTTAAGTAATTCTATGCGACGATGGAAAGAGAGATCACACGATATTCTCCCCTTAATTTATGTGTTTATTTGGTTTTGGTCATGTGCAATGCATGTGGTACGTAAAATTACTAGCTAAAATGACGTCATTTTTTGTTAGGTATGTTAAGCTTGTTTATAATTAATTAGTTTCCATTTCATCGATTCAGAGGTCAGAGGCACGGTGTTCACATTCCATGAAAGATTGCAGAATCAAGACATGTCACACATGGGATTAAGATGATTTTCTTTGCCCTAGAAATTTAGGGATGGAAAAATGAGAAGAACAATGATGCATTAGGTTATCTAAATATTTGAATAAACATGTCATGCTTGTGACCATGCATGAAGCTCACACAATGCAGCTTATGATTGCTATCAAATGTACAATAGATGTATATGTATTAGGCACAAGCTAAAAATGTATATGTACTAGAAATAACCCGTGCGCAAAGTGCACGGACACCCAAAAAACCAACCCACACAATCAAGACGTGGGACCCACATGGTTGTGTGTATTGTCTTGAAGTGTTTTGAGTAGTTGGATGACATTGTCACAGAAGACCGAGACCCGCCACACTGAAATTCTGGTACCGTCACGAGTCATTATGATACAGTAATCACAATCATGGATTCCTAATTTATGTGACTCACACGCAGCATGTTTGGCAAGTTTGCACACAAAATTAACACTTGGCTGTTAGGTTAAACAATTCTACGCTAATAGTGAGTATTTGGTCAATTAATAGCGATGTAAGTGGGGCCATGGCTTGACAACAGAGTTGTCTTGTGGGGGGGCCCTACGTCCATGTGGACGTGTTGTGTACTCCCAAGGACAAATGCAGTACACCTACCACAAAATTGATAGCATCGAAGACTTTCTTGCTATATATCGCGCACACACGGGCCCAACTGTGTCTTTGTGCCCTACATTTTAGGCCATGAATAATGATGATTTTCGACTCCTGGATTAGCAAATCATGAGGTATGGTGGCCTCACCTCCTACTGTCGGCCTTGTCATTTTGTCTTGACCCGGGCACCAGCTTGCTCGTCCAGCTCAGGCCATGTCATCCACGTTGCACGGTCACAAGCAAGTCATTCGCCCACTCAACAGGCCGTTACCAGCTGCCCATCAATGGCCACTCAACATGGTCCATTACCTCCTGTCATATCTGTACACACGCCCAATTAGCAGGAGACGGCTACGTCAAGGAATCAACAGAGCCCACGTCCGTGCGACGTGACATACCTCCCCAAGCTCTATATAAGCAGTAGGATCTCTCCGCCGCCAGGTGCGTCCTTGGACCCAATACGTCGTATACTACATACAAACCCTAACAAAATCCTAATGGCTATGGGCACGCTCACGCTCAACTCATACGCAGCCATCACTCACGGGCTATCTTAACCCAATATCCCCACTTTTCTCCGTCATCGCCTCGCTTAGGCATTGGATGGTAGAGTGCCGTCTGACCACGGTCCTCTGATGTCTCTGCCAATCCTTTTAAGGTATCGAAGAAGGGGAAGGCCCAACAAATCTGGCCTACCCACGCTCAGCTGTTGTGGGGTTGCTCGTCCACAGGGTCCGGTCCAGGCGCCCGATGGTCCGATCCGGCCAGCAAGGATCCGTGCATCAACAATTATTAAATAAAAAAAAGAACTCATCTTTGCTAAAATCCTTCAATTGATCTCTAATTAAATTCACGCCACACCATTAAGTTGGCAAGATCCGACGGCCGACGATCATAACCCATCTTTTCGTCTTGTTAGTCGGCTGGGCTGTTTTTAGGTTCTTGTGTCAACGGTAGGATCAGAATGCCTTGTATTTGTTCGAGTTTCAGTAAGCCCATGGCCTTGGTACTTTCAGCCCGGTGATTTACATTTAAATAAAGCCTACAGACTACGCAAGCGACACTTATGTTCTTGGGCTTTAAAAGGGATA
Source organism: Scilla litardierei (assembly GCA_030789695.1). Lineage (NCBI taxonomy): Eukaryota > Viridiplantae > Streptophyta > Magnoliopsida > Asparagales > Asparagaceae > Scilla > Scilla litardierei. Next base: position 12,660,883 of record CM061131.1, read on the forward strand.
GCCATTAATGCAGATGCTCAAGATAGGCCCAATTGGATTCATAACTCTGGATGGGTCAAATCAAGGCTGGGTATATACTGTGACAACAAACCCCTCAACAAAAGATCAGCCAGACAGGCCCAATTGTTTATGTCCCGGTGCTGACGTTATCCAATCGGTTCGATATGCTGAAGAATGATATGCCAAGCTTTTCTTAATATTTATTATGATTGACACGCCTGATCCAGTATTAGAGAATTGCTACATACACCACTACAACTAAGGGTTCATGTAATGATTGTTGACAAAAAAAGGAAATTACTTCACATCATTTTGTCTTTAACTCTTTTTTTCTCTTACTTTTACCTATTTTGGCTATTAATCATTATCTACACCCCTATTATAGGGGTGTATACAGTCTGTTCCCACTATTATTGTTGGGTCACACGTGGTGTGATAGTATTGTCATTAGTGACACTGGATATATTCAGTAGATCTTGGCTATCTTGATGAGGAAGATCATATTATAAATCATGTTAGTAGGCATGTTGTGTATGGGAATGATGTGGTTTATGTGCGAAAACCGAGAAAGAGAGAAAAGTGTGAGTGCGTGTATGAGAATCATCGTGGGTAAAAGGGTGAAAATCGGAGGCTAAATTGAAAAAAAAACCATTGGGAGGGCAAAGTGCAACAATACCAATGGAAAGCCGATAAATATGTGTAAGTGGAGGGAAATTTGGGTTTGATAAAGAAGCATTTGCAAACTTGCAAATAAATGGAATTGTAGGGGCATCTAACCCATCTCTCCAAAGCCATAACCCAGAGCAAGCCCAAAATCCCACCTAACCCCTAAGTGGTCCCCGCCATGATGAAGTGGCAAAGCCTAAGCCAATCCTTTGTCCTATTAGGTCTGTCCTAGCAGGACAAATGACCTCAGTTGTATAATAAACTAGAAATTGCCCGTGCTCGGAGGGCACACAGACAGTCGTCGCTCCGGACGCAAATGTGGAGAGAAGCGGAGGCAAAAGGAAAAAAAGTGTAGGTGTGCGTGTGAGGAGTGTCGATGGGCAAAAGGAGGAAAAGCCAAACCAATATCTCAAAAACGTTTCAACCCCAAATCAAGCCCAGAAACTCACCCAACACACCCCCCAACCCCCCCCCCCCCCCCCCCCGGGGGGGGGGGGGGGGGGGGACAGAGATGGCGCACATAGGGCCAATCGTTTGTCCCACTCAATTTGTGACTGGGACAAACACCCTCATTTGTATAATAGATTTAAGAATTCATTGGTTAGGAATTATTGACATTCCGATCAACTATTCGGGGTCAAGCCGATGCTCCGGCGCAGCCCACCACCAGGCTCAAGACGCAGATAGATGCAATGAACCTTTTTTGATACATCATAATGAAAATACATTAAATCAGAGGGAAATCCCCATTTGTACACCGGTGCCTTTTACATCCATAATAAGAAACTGTGGTAATAAAGGCAAAGTGTGGTCACACATATGTAGTTCCACATCCAAATGGCAACACATAGAAGCTAGCGCGTCTGCATAGAAATTAGCCTCACGGAAGATGTAACGCCCCCGCTTCCCAAAAAGCGATGGAAGCGAGAACGTTACAAAGGTCCACGTGAACTGGAGCGATGAGACCTTGTAGGATTCTTGTATGCATTTCAGAACAATAAAAACATTCATTAATTTCAAGCCACAACCCAGAAGTTCGTACACGAAATAAAACGACAAGGCCTCAGCAGGGCCGAAAGAACTACAAAATGAAACATACTCTAAAACAAGGTACTAAAAGCAAATCCAAAGGGAAGCGGCAACATCTCGTGTCTCTACTCTTCCACAGGGAGTGACTCGGCGTTAACGACAAACTCCTGGCTCTCTAGGTCAGGCGTCTCACATAGGTCCTCCTGGTACTCAGGCTCGTGATCTGACATACATTCCAAAACCACGAATGTATGTCAGCAAGGGTCTGCAAGTAAAAGTGAGACGACCCAGGGCAGAGTGTACGAATAGTAATAAACAGATTAAATGATAATAATAGTTCTAAAGTCGCAGTTATACATTTATTCAACATGCAGTTATAACATGGCAATTCTAAGCAGTTAAAGTAAAAGCATTTATGATCATGGCAGTTCTAAAGATAGTACAAGACGATAGTCATAGCAATTCTAGTGTGCAAGTGAAGTGACGATAAATGATTTAAGTTCCATGCAAATAATTTCTATCTGTATAGGGTTCTCGCCTTTAAGACGTTGTGAGTGAGTCAGTCCTTCTCATGGGGGTATAATCGTGATTGATGCCACTCACCGCATACTGGTGGTGCTCTTGAAGGTGCTCTTGAAGGTGACCCTTGAACACACTTAGTGGTCGCTCAATCCTAACCCCACCCAAATGTTGTGCTGGAACACGAGCTAGCCTAATCTAGTTGCACGAGTTCATTAATTCAAGATTTCGCCTTTGAAGCGCACGAATTCACGAACTCAAGTATTTTCAAAATGTTCCATTAACGTCCAATCTAACAATGTGTGTACAAGTATAGTGTGAAGTATGGTATATGTGTACAAGCAATTTAAGGCTTTTCAGAACAAGAAATTAATTGGATAATTGATGAACAAGTTGCATATATGTGTTTTTCATTAACAAGTCGAAATGCAATGAAAATGTAATAAACTGTAATAATTCGCACACTTGCCTGACTGTGACGTTTTTGGGTGTCCAAGCAATTGTATAGAAAGACGCGACGTATCTGCGTCATTAAATATACGATATTAAGCTAGCTGATCATAACCGATTAAATTAACAACTTATAATACTAACATTCATAACAACTTAGGTTTATGCAATTATCATACCAGCTTTAATAGACCCAACCCAAATAACCAATTAACTTGATTAAATTCATTCCATTAGAGTAATAATCTCATACCCAATACTCAATTAAATTCATTTGAACCTATGCCCAATAAGCTATAATTCATCTAAACCCATACCCATTTAGTACGACTTAAACCCAATAAGCATATATATAAACCCAAACCCAACAAGATAACTTTAAAACCCAATAAGATAACTTTAAACTCTCTTCTTCGTCTCTTTCTATTCTTTTATACTGTTCTTTTTTTCTTTTATACTTTCAGCTTTTTACCTTCGCCTTTCCTTTTCTTTTCTTCTTACAGGTGGCTCACGACGGTGGGAGGGGGGACTCGGCTGCAAGGGCGGCGGCGGCGGCAGCCTGAAGGAGGGGCGGTGACGGCGGCTTGAAGAAGTGGTGTCGGCGGCTCGGCAGGGGCGGCGGCGGCCTGCAGGGGGCGGCCCGGCCTAGGCTAGGGGCGGCGGTGGCTCGGCAATGGCGGCGGCGGCCTGCGGCAAAGGGAGGGGTAGCGAAGAGAGAGGGATTAGTGTTTTTGGATTTGTATTTGTTTTGATCTGAAATTGATTTCAGATCTCAATATCTCCTCTTTCTTCCTTCTAATTTCTGATTTCAGGTGTTTGATTTGGGGTTTGATTTTGGTGAATGTTGATTTGGGTTTGTGAAATTGGTGTGGATTTGAGCTGAATTTGATTTTGTTTAGGATTTGATTCTGAATTTGGGTTGAATTGGCTCTGAAATTGAAATTGTAGGGGAAATGGGTTGATGGAGGTGATGAATAGAGTGGGGGAACTTTGCAGAGAGATGAGGATATGTTCGATGTTTTTCCTGTCACGCCCCGGTGCCCAAAAGAGGCAGGGGTGACGGCCGCGGTACGGAAGTACCAAGCGTAATGGCGCTACAAGGAAAAATTTAGCATGCCACTGCAACTGCTAGAACAACACAGGCAATTAAAACAGGTGCAAAAGTAAAGCACGAACTGTAAAGCTCCAGCACAACACAAAAGGGTACATCGAGGCGACGACAAACAACAAGCGGGAGCGTACGAGTGTGCAACACAGATCATCTACTGTCTACACACCACAACATCATATACTGTACATATACCACCACCATAGGCACGGGGTATAAAAACTGAAGGGGAAAACAAACGTAACTGCTTACAAAAGAAACTATCCCCAACCCACTACACCCGTGCCCTAACTAGATGTTCTTGGCTCCTGGCCTGGAAGAGTCACCCTCAGGGCGTCGGTAGTCTGGCAGGGGTGCTGTCTCCCGGAACCTGTACCTGGGGAGTGGGGAAAATGGGCACGTCACAGCGTGTCAAGTATGAAACTCAACCACACAAGCCACATTCACATCACTGCATACATGTCGCTAATACTAAATTTGTTAGTTAATGCTCGTTGTTGGAACCTAGACATCAGGAGGAACACAAGGAAACTGGACCTCACCCATAAGGCGGGTGGAAAGAATCTCCGACTCTCTGACGTGCTAGCTCGTCAGGAGCCTACATATCTCAACCACTCTACACGACCCAAAGGGCCACGACCTCGAAGGCCAAAGAAACCACACACCCCAAAGGGCACGACCACTCCCCGCGGTAGGAGGGCCAAAGTAAACAACCTCGAGAGTCCAGTCCACATTATGTCATCCTAATGCTTTGATTCCCCCACCCCATTCCCTGAGATGCTCACCCACCTTAAAGTGGAAGAGACACCCCGTGGCTTTCATTTTAATCATTTATCAATTAGCACTTCATCGAGTTTAGCTGAAACATGATGATGTAAAATTGCATATCCATCCATCAATGCAACGAATCAAACCAACAGTCTCATATCTCAAAGGAAACATTATCAGGGGCTCTATAACCATCTTCATTAACGCCTTCAAGGCATAAGCAAAATTCACCGTTCATCAAATGCTTAAATAGAAACATAAGGATATGATCCATCAACTACCAGCGATTTCCAAGGAATTTGATCTCAAACATCCAACCATTCCTAATTAGAACATGCTGTAGAAATTCAACTGCAAGCGGGTGGTTACTAGTCTTAGTTAGATGGAAATAGAGGGGCAACTAAAGTAGAATAAATCAATGCATGAATTTAGTTAGATCTTTGTATTTAAGCATAATTTGTAGGATTCATAGGGGCTATTTGATGATAATTCTAAGTGCCTAACCCTAACTTGTGCTTATTGCTAAGATTGACAAAGACCCTCTTACAAAATCATAGCGTTGTTATGGAACTTAAGTTTTTCCAAAAGAGTTCTCAAACTACTCCATGTAGTAATTCCTATGTAGACTCAACTTACTGATAGTTATAAGAAACTAAAATTCTTGTTAAACCTTGAGAGTTCACAACCCCCTTACTAAGTTTATGGAAAAGCTCACTTTTATTCGGGATGGAACCAACTCGACATGAAAATCAAAGTTTGCATGGAGAGGACTCGTAGGAACTTATAATTGATGTTAATTATGACCCTACACTATATAAAATCTAAAGTCATTTCGAGCCTATAACTTGAAGGTCGTCAAAACCCTCTTACTAATTTGTCCTTTGTGCTAATTTTTCAAATGGGTTTTCATTTAAACATTGAATCTTTAAGGGAGTTATCTAGTGACATGTTGTACAGTATTTCCAACATAAGCATCTAATACCTAGGATGATATGGGGATGCTTACGGAACACCCATAAAAATTTCGGCAGAGTTTCTCTCGTATTTAGCAACATTTCCCAATTACACACAAGTATTATAAAAGAGGACACATGCTATAAACCCCCAAAATTGAATCTTTCTCCTGCAACCATAGAAGGAAATATAATCAACTTCCAACATGAAATCTATATAAGCTAAGCTTGTCCCAATTCTCAAATTTTAACCCAATGACAATTTTCACCAAAAATGAAAGAACCAAACCCTAACAACATGCTACACATAACCACAATTTGGAGTATGGTGAGAATTCCTACTTTCCAAATGCCATTGAATGATTGTAGTAGCAAGCTTCCCCCCTTTTCCTCCAACTTCATTTCTCCTTCTCTCTTTTTCCCCCTCTTTTCCCCTTCTTTTTCTTTGTTGTTGTTTTTTTCACAAGAGCCCAGGTTTCAGCCTCCCCCCCCAAAGAGCTGCCAACGAAATGCAAGGAAGAGGGAAAAAAACAAAAAAAAAACAAATGATAAATGTAGAAGCTTGTCGAAAAAACAAGGGGAAAAAGATCTTCCAGGCTTTCATTGATTTACAAGTTTGCCATAAAAACCCACTCAACATAGATTGTCACAATTAGTTAGCTCATCATTTTAATTATTTACAAAGATGCCATTGTCACTCATTTTCATTTTAATAAAAAACCTACTTTGGGTATAATTGCAGACTAGTTAGACATGTAAGTAACTTGGTCCAAATTAGTGGTCAATGTATGAAGTTTCCACCTACTTGAAGGGGACATACTTGTTTTATCACTTAGGAGCATTACACCATACCCTCCTTAAAGAAATTCCGTCCTTGGAATTCAAAACAAAGAGGGTCTTATATCTACATGACAAACATACGGAAAGATCTTTAAACAAACAGATGTGGATACTTCTCCCTCATTTCATCCTCTCGCTCCCAAGTTGATTCTCCCGGAGATTCTTGTTGACACATGACCCTAACCAAATTAATAGCCTTCTTTCTCAACATCTTTTGTCGCCGATCAAGAATTGCCACTGGCTGATATTCATATGCCAAGTCTGGACGTAATTCAATCTCTAAGTAGTCTACAACATGACTAGGGTCCCCAATATATCCTCTTAATTGCGATACATGAAACACATCATGTACGCCTTCAAGATGTGGCGGCAGCACTAACCGATAAGCCACTTCGCCTATCCGAGCTGCAACCTTAAACGGGCCTATATACCTAGGGCTCAACTTCCCATGTTTACCAAACCGGATCGTCCTATGGACTGGTGATATCTTCAAGAATACATAATCACCAGGCTGAAATTCAAGTGGGCGCCTCTTCGCGTCTGCCCAGTGTTTATAACGGTCTTGGGCTACACGAAGATTCTCTCTGACCGTCCGTACTACATCAACTGTAGCAGTCACTAGGTCTGGGCCCAAATTTTCACCATCTCACACATCATCCCAACTCAAAGGCGATCGGCAATTTCTACCATACAGAGCCGCATAGGGAGCCATACCAATACTTGCCTAATAACTGTTATTATAAGCAAATCCCACTAGATGGAGATGGTCCTCCCATGATCCCTTGAAATCCAACATGCAAGCCGTAAGCATATCCTCCAATATTTGAATGGTGCGTTCTGACTGTCCATCAGTCTGTGGGTGATATGCTGTAATGAATTTCAAATGGGTCCCCAAGCTGGCCTGCAAGCTCCTCCGGAAGTGAGATGTAAATCTAGTATCACGATCCGACACAATGCTCACAAGAACTCCATGCAACCTTACAATCTCTTCCATATACTTTCGAGCTAAGACTTCTGTAGACTGGCCAAGTCGAAATGGAATAAAGTGCGCCGACTTAGTCAATCGGTCGATAATCACCCATATAACATCATTCCCCTTCGGAGTAAGCGGTAGACCAGTCACAAAGTCCATGGTCACATGTTCCCACTTTCATTCCGGTATCGGAAGGGGTTGCAATAAGCCTGCGGGTCTCTGGTGTTCTGCTTTCACCTGCAGGCAAACCAGGCACGAAGCCACGTGGTGGGCTCCGAAAGATGCTTCTCTCAAGCGCAAGAGTCCGTTCAAGTAGTAAAATCTGGGAGTCCAGATGTCGAATCCTCGGGAGAAATCTGTTGAAACCACAAGCTTAAATCAAATAGAAAGTCTACGTAGAGAAACCAAACACTTTAATAATGAAAGTGATGATGGTGTGAAAGTGTGTCGTGAATACGTAATCAAAGCGAACAACAAAAGAGTCGTGTATGAAAATATATGAGAAATATGCACATGATATGGGCTCGTTAGGATCAGCGATTCGTGTATTTTGGTTGATTAAATATAACTCAACAAATCCTCCTTTTGGCAGCGATTTGTCGGAAAATACCCTTTTGGGGGTTCAAGCACAATTTGAATAAAAACGTCGCTAAAACTATAGTTCTACGAATATGGTATGAAGCTCTCTTTTGGAGAGATCAAATCTCATCCTTGTGGGGTGATCATCAACGTATTCGCTTCTTTTGGAAGACGAAAAGAGGATTAAATAGCAAAAACATACAATTTTAGCGACTTTTACGATGAAGAACAACAATATTCAACCTAAATAGCACGAATCACATCACCTAACTACTCCATATCATGCACAACAGAGATTTAGCTACACATCATGCAAAAATAAACAACTTCCATAGCAAAATACATCAAGTTTATAGCAAAATACGCTAGAAAACACCAAAATACGTGGTTTGAGTTAAAGGAAATATCACCAACTCTCCAAGTTTCGACTTCAAACTCTCTGGAAATAATAATAAAAGCCTCTGGAAATTTACAGAATGGTGATCGTGCGCTCGAAACGTTGCCACGTCGCCATAAGATGATGCGCGGTTCGAGTTCGAGCGGGGGAGCTTATGGCCGTTAGATTAGGATCGTTCGGCCCGCGTCAAGCCACGTCGCCCGCCAAATCTCGCGCCCGCCTCGCGAAAGTCGTTCTCGATCTCCGCCGTTGGATCCGGGGACGACGGCTCAGATTGAGCCACGTCGCCCCGTATTCGAATTCGAATCAAATCGCTCTGCGCCGTTCGATCAAGATCTAGCGGTCACCATATTTCCGCGTCGACAGCTGCTTTGGGCTGTTGGATCGAGCGGGAAGCGTCGGATGAGCGACACGTGGCAGCGTCTGATTCGGCGGCGGCCGTATAAACGTATTTCTTTGCGTGTTTCTCCAATTAATTGGTATTCTGCATTCAAAAATACACAATAATTAGCACAGATCTCAGAAAAATACAAATAAATAGTCGTTGGAATCGTGAGATCGAGACCAAGCTAGGAAAAATATCAAAAGTGCAGAAATACATCGTTAAATGCTGTTTTGTGTAAAATAGTGTGTTTTCTCTAATAAATAAATGTGTAGAAAATACGTATGTATTAGAGAACAATGTAGTATCACATGAGCACAAAATAGGGCTAAATGCGGGGTTAAATATGTAATATTGAACCTGAATCACACCCCCAACTAGCGATTTGCTAGTCTCTAGTAAAAAGAGCGATTAATACGGATGATCAATAAAATAATAAATTCTTTCAAATTGCTCATGGCATGGCTCAATAATACGCATTCCAACATGGTCTTAACCATCAATATACACATCCATGAACAAAATCAATCACCTGATATTTTCTCTAATTTAGTATGAATAAATAACATGCAAGCATCGTTTTGCGCAAGCGAAAGTATAACACGTCGTCTTTCGCTAGTTTTCTTGTTTCCAATGAATTGGCCTATCAAAACAATCTTTTAAGACATGGGTATTGAAATTGCTTAGAATATTCACCATTTCTTTTCTTTTATTCGTTCTGCGTAACGCGCATCAATCAACATTTGCAGAAAAATGTATAACTTGGATCGCTCCATCAAATGAGTGAGTTTCCTGCCAATGGCTCCCAAATCAGACGATAATAGGGCATTAGGCCAAAAAGGACCCCTCGGACTGTACTACTCGAGCCAACCAAGTTATTTATTAGTGACATACTTATTCATTCATTTTTCATCATTCATTTTTCATTCATTTTTTTTCTTCTTCTTTTTCTTCTCTTTTCTTTTGTAAGCAACTCAACACCCATTCTTTGAATATAAACATTAGTATCAAAGACCAAATTCCTCTTCAACTTGAAGACTATTCTTATAAATCGTGTATACTTAAGCTTTTTCATCACATTAGCATGCATGAAATAAATTCAAACTATTTCGAGATATTAATCATGGAAGTTGAAAATTTTCATGAATAGCATATTAACGGCAATTCCATGAAGGAAAAATAATCAACTCAAGCCGCAAACACTTTTAAGAACAAAATCAATGTATAATCATCCGCATTCGAGACATATGAAGGAGTTTTAAAAGATGAGATTTGGTGATTTATTCTTCTAAAAAAACCTAAGGTCTCATACACACCCCCCAACTAAAGATGGACATTGTCCTCAATGGCGAAAGGGGTACGAGTTTATTCAAGCAAGCAACCTAGAAAGCATATAAAATCTACACTACTGGAAAGAACACACCGTGATCAAATGACGGATCCCGAATCTTTAATTGTGGAGAAAGTTGTTCAATTTGCTCCTTGCGCTCCTCGGCGAGTAATTTTCCTCCAAAAGCTAAATTGGACCCCAGCAAAACAACTCCAAGCATCTCTATAACTTGTTTGCCAATGTCCTGCGAGAGATGAGTTATGTCAGTCCAAATTAATTTAAGATTCTTCGCAATAAAAATATTCCAAATATAGTCATCAAAATAAGTGAAAGAAATTAAAGCAAGTTGACGACTACTCCCTGAAAGATTTGCACTACTCTCTGTACGATGCTCGATCGTTGGGGCGAGGGGTAAATGATTTTGGGACAAAACTGGAGGATGGAATGGTTCTGGCTCCATGACGATAATCTCAAAACCCTTGTCCCTAGCTGTCTCCTCCTCTCGTTCATCCAAAATTGCTAGCTCGTCCTCTCTTTTGCACACATTTTCTGCCATGTAGATATTATTTTTCGTGTCATCAACGTGACATGGCTCGCTCGATATACCTGCGATAGAAGATAAACTCGTATTAGAATCTTGAAATTGAGTTTCAAAAGCCTTACTTTCTTCTAAGCAAGTGGCAATCAAATTAAAATCTTCAATAGATTTTTGAATCTGCCGACTTTGAGCAAGGAAATTCTCCTGGACTTGATGGGATGTGGCCTCCTGTGTCTGAATAATCAAGTAAGCTTCATCTTTCAAGGATTGCAAAGGTACGTCTACGCTTTGCTCTTCTTGATCGAGGCACGAAGGCTCCGTTGAATCGCTCTCTGAAGTCTCTTCCATGGTTTCTTCGTTTTCTTGCAGAGACTCCATATATTCCCACGCCTCTGTCGGCGTCATGCCTCCCAAGAATTCCTGCAGCTGTGGTCGTAGACTCGTAGTCCATCTAGGAAGGACGCCATAAGCTCTTCATTTGTGTACCCATGCTGCGGATAGCTCGATATAATGTCTGTGAACCTCCTCCAGGCCTGAAAGAAAGTTTCACAGTCAGTTTGATTAAAGTTAACAATTTTGAGCTTCTCCATTCTATGTTTGTGTGCGTTAGCATACCTTGCATCATATAGATTGTTTGTGCAATAAAAATTCATGTACGCCATTTTTAAAAATTAAAATAAAATAATAAAAAAAATTTTATGTACAGTAAAGTGGAAAGATCTCACCGAAGGTCCTCTAAATGAAATAAACTGTAGTCACAAACCATTCCTCCCCGGCAACGGCGCCAAAAACTTGGTGGGCTCCGAAAGGTGCTTCTCTCAAGCGCAAGAGTCCGTTCAAGTAGTAAAATCTGGGAGTCCAGATGTCGAATCCTCGGGAGAAATCTGTTGAAACCACAAGCTTAAATCAAATAGAAAGTCTACGTAGAGAAACTAAACACTTTAATAATGAAAGTGATGATGGTGTGAAAGTGTGTCGTGAATACGTAATCAAAGCGAACAACAAATGAGTCGTGTATGAAAATATATGAGAAATATGCACATGATATGGGCTCGTTAGGATCAGCGATTCGTGTATTTTGGTTGATTAAATATAACTCAACAAATCCTCCTTTTGGCAGCGATTTGTCGGAAAATACCCTTTTGGGGGTTCAAGCACAATTTGAATAAAAACGTCGCTAAAACTATAGTTATACGAATATGGTATGAAGCTCTCTTTTGGAGAGATCAAATCTCATCCTTGTGGGGTGATCATCAACGTATTCGCTTCTTTTGGAAGACGAAAAGAGGATTAAATAGCAAAAACATACAATTTTAGCGACTTTTACGATGAAGAACAACAATATTCAACCTAAATAGCACGAATCACATCACCTAACTACTCCATATCATGCACAACAGAGATTTAGCTACACATCATGCAAAAATAAACAACTTCCATAGCAAAATACATCAAGTTTATAGCAAAATACGCTAGAAAACACCAAAATACGTGGTTTGAGTTAAAGGAAATATCACCAACTCTCCAAGTTTCGACTTCAAACTCTCTGGAAATAATAATAAAAGCCTCTGGAAATTTACAGAATTTTTCAGAGAGAAAATACGGCTCCTAAGCGCTCCAATACGCCAATTATACGCCCCAATCTGCTTGAATACGCCCAAAAACCCTAAATACGCTTATATAATTGGCTTGCGGGTTTACTGTGCTTATTGGGTTCCAAACCCGCTTAAAATCGCCCCCGAACTGATCTGAGCCGCAGATCTCGATCGGAGCAAATATAGGCTGTCGGATCCTTGCCGGATCGCTCCACCGTGCGCCACGTGGCCTTTAGTATTCGCGCCCGCCCGCATCCATTTGCTCTCGCATCCGAACCCAAGTCGGAGTTCGCTCTGCACCGTTCGATGGTGATCGTGCGCTCGAAACGTTGCCACGTCGCCATAAGATGATGCGCGGTTCGAGTTCGAGCGGGGGAGCTTATGGCCGTTAGATTAGGATCGTTCGGCCCGCGTCAAGCCACGTCGCCCGCCAAATCTCGCGCCCGCCTCGCGAAAGTCGTTCTCGATCTCCGCCGTTGGATCCGGGGACGACGGCTCAGATTGAGCCACGTCGCCCCGTATTCGAATTCGAATCAAATCGCTCTGCGCCGTTCGATCAAGATCTAGCGGTCACCATATTTCCGCGTCGACAGCTGCTTTGGGCTGTTGGATCGAGCGGGAAGCGTCGGATGAGCGACACGTGGCAGCGTCTGATTCGTCGGCGGCCGTATAAACGTATTTCTTTGCGTATTTCTCTAATTAATTGGTATTCTGCATTCAAAAATACACAATAATTAGCACAGATCTTAGAAAAATACAAATAAATAGTCGTTGGAATCGTGAGATCGAGACCAAGCTAGGAAAAATATCAAAAGTGCAGAAATACATCGTTAAATGTTGTTTTGTGCTCAAATAGTGTGTTTTCTCTAATAAATAAATGTGTAGAAAATACGTATGTATTAGAGACCAATGTAGTATCACATGAGCACAAAATATGGCTAAATGCGGGGTTAAATATGTAATATTGAACCTGAATCGCCACGCTCTTCGCCACACTTCGTTTCATCCCATGCCACCAGTAGTATCGTCGCAGATCCTTCTACATTTTGGTCCCATCAGGGTGAATAGAATATGGAGAAATTGTGTGCCTCCTTCAGCAGCTCTTCTCGAATATTTCCCGCTGGCACACACCCCCTGGTCCCAAACGTTAAGGAACCATCTTCATGAATACAAAAGTCTTTCCGAAGCCCTACCTCGACTTGTTCTCGAATCCGCTTCAATTTCACATCGCTCAGCTGATCAGCCTTAATTCTATCCATCAAGTCAGATTGAATCTGCAAACCCAACATATCTTCCCTTTCGCCTGGAAGGATCACTTCAATATCCATCCGTCTTAGATCTCCTCGAAGCTGAGGCTGCATAGTCAACCTCATCACAGCCGGTAGTCGACTAAGAGCATCAGGCACCACATTCACATTTCCTGGATGGTACTGTAAATCAATATCATACTCAGCCATTAATTCAAGCCAACGACGTTGCCTCATGTTTAACTTCTTTTGACTGAAGACATATTTCAAACTTTTATGATCAGGTAGATCTTTACATGTTTGCCCAGTAAGAAATGTCTCCACAACTTTAGGGCATATATGACGGCAGCCAGCTCTAAGTCATGGGTAGGATAATTCTGCTCATGCACCTTCAATAATCTGGAAGGATAAGCTACTACTCGTCCATGTTGATGAAGGACACAACCAAGTCCCTTTCCTGAAGCATCATAGAAAATCTCGAAACCGCCTGATCGATCGGGAATTGTCAACACTGGAGCTGTGGTCAATCGACGCTTCAGTTCCTTAAATGCGCACTGACACTCCTCTGACCATACATAAGGTACTTCCTTCTTAGTCAAATGAGTCAGAGGTGAAGCAATCTTGGAGAAGTCCTTGATAAACTTCCGAAAGTATCCGGCCACCCCCAAGAAACTCCTGATCTCATTGACTGACCGAGGGATGAGAAAATTCTCTACTGCAGCAACCTTCTCTGGGTCAACCGACACTCCTTCTCCTGTAATAATGTGTCCCAGGAATGCGACCTTCGTCATCCAAGATTGACATTTACTAAACTTCGCATATAGTCGATGCTCTCTAAGAGTATTCAATACCATCCGCAAATGCTCAGCATGTTCATCCTCAGTCTTCGAATATACTAAAATATCATCAATAAAGACTATCACAAACTTATCCAAATAATCAAAGAAGACTTGATTCATCAGCCTCATAAAGGTTGACGGGGCATTAGTTACTCCGAATGGCATCACAAAGAATTCATAATGCCCATACCGCGTTCTAAACGTCGTCTTCGGAACATTCGATACACGCACCTTCACTTGATGATAATCACTTCGTAAATCCAGCTTTGAGTACACTCGTGAACCACCGAGCTGATCAAAGATGTCATCAATCCGTGGAAGGGGGTACTTGTCTTTCACTGTCACTTTGTTCAGATCTCTGTAATCAATGCACATCCTCCAAGTTCCTTCCTTTTTATTTACTAACAACATAGGTGCTCCCCACGGGGATACACTCGGACGTATCAGTCCTCTATCAGACAACTCAATCAACTGATCGCGAAGCTTGGCTAATTCAGGTGGAGACATACGATAAGGGGCTTTTGCTATTGGCTGTGCGCCCGGCAATAGGTGGATAGTGAATTCTAAAGACATATCTGGAGGTAGTCCGAAAATATCATCGGGAAATACATCTGGAAATTCCTGAACTACCCTTAGGAAAACTATTTCGACTTCCATCTTCATCTCCAAGGACGTCGCCTTAAACTTCAAGGGTTCCAGAGCCCGAGTACCATTACAAAAGTCAAACTCTGGATGGCCAGAGATTCGAAAGACTACCCTCCTTAATCTACAGTCTATGGTCGCATAAAACATCCCCAACCAATCCATTCCAAATACTGCCTCATAATCTGGTAGTTCGATCACGAGGAAATATGCATATAACTCTCGATCTCCTATCTCCATGGAACAATTCTGTAACCCTGACACACTACATATCACACCATTATCCGTATGCACATTCCACTTAGCAGCAAAAGAATCAACAACTCTAGAATGCGTCGCCACAAATCCCTTGGATAAGAAACAATGTGACGCTACAGAATCAAACAAGGACCAGGCTGGATATGAAGCTACTCTAACCATTCCTATAATAGCACATCACAAACAACTAGCCATCTAACAATAGCCAAACATGGAATCATGAAATACAAGGACTAGGGTTAGGGTCATACCAGCGATCACCTGTCATGAGCGCTCGGCCTCGACCGCCGTCATCTGAAACTGCGACGGCCTCTGCGGAGTAGGAGCCTGCTCTGGAAGTCACGCCATGGAGGCTTCCCTGGAGGTCCCCTCGGAGCAGTCGTTCGCGGCCCCAGCTATGGTGGAAGAGCCAACCGCTGCGGTACCAATGGAAGAGCCCTCGGGTGGGGCGGTGCAGCTGCTACTGGTACTGGTGCCTCCATAGGCCGTATTCGTCGGGGGCAATCCCTACTGAAGTGCCCCATCTCACCGCAGGTGTAACACTGTCTTCCTATCACCCTACAATCCTTGGCTGCATGCCCAGGCTTCCCACACCTCGAACAAGCAGGCCCCTCTGAGGCACTGGCAGATATCCTGATCGTTTGAAGGTCACCCGGTGAGTCGGGCGAGGAACCGCTCTCTGTGGTGCTACAGGTCGTCTGTCAACAATTGGAGGCTTTCCCAGGCTACTCAAGTGTAACTCGTACCGTCGAGCCGCGCTAAGCACTGCCTCGTATGTCAACAGCTCCTGTGTAGCCATAGCCCCCTGACCTCTGGATCCAGGCCCATGCGGAAGCGTCTAGCTCGAGTAGCATCCGTCGATACTACCTCTGGGGCGTATCTGCTCAAAAGAGAGAACTCTGCATCATATTCGTCCGCCGTCCTGCGGTTATGTGTCAGGTGCTCGAACCACTACCTCAACTCATCCCTCGCCTCCCCTGGAAGGTAATGGGCATCAAACCTCTCCATGAAGGTCTTCCACTCGACTACCCCGGTCATATGTGTAATGCCCTGCTCCCCAGGATACCCGAAGAGCAAGTGATACAAGGGACGAAATACAAAGGACAAGCAGGTCCACTGTGCGCTGCTGGAAAAAGTACCCGTCGTGCTCCTTACAACTTTTAACTAATACATAGAATATCGCAAGTCTCAGAGAAAACACTGAACTGTTGAAAAGAAAACCAACATTTAAATCTCATGTCCATATACACTATTCCATACAATACAAACAACGCTCACCCAAAAGAAACCCCAAAAGTACATGAGATCACCTCTCACCCCTCGCCACCCAACTCAACTAAAATCCTCCACCCCAAACCAGAACCAGCTCCAGTTGCAACCTCTACTCCCACACTCCAATCCAGCAACAACACTTGCTACCTGAAAACCACGGGTGGGAACACGTTAAAGCGTGACCCAGTAGGAATTTCATACTTCAACCTAAACACAACGCACACTAACGCCACAACAGGGTGCACAGTGCTACAACTGGCAGTGCTACAACTGAACATGGTATGGGTAACATAAAGAAGCAACAATGGTGACACACGTAGAAAATAAGAACAACCATAATAGAGGATATAAGGGGAGGGGTAACGATAGTGCATCAATAACAACAAGTACACCCTAAGCACAAAGGAGAGCCAGTCAAACATTTACATACAGTGTTAGGTTTTGGAAACCTGATATCGAATACGACGTATGGGACTGGACCTCTCCCAACTGTGTGGAAGAGCAAAGAGGACTTCCTGCCACGCTAGCCCGTCAGGAGCCTCAGATACCACTCTGCACTCCCACCGGGCTAGCCCATCAGGAGTGCAAGTGTACCCACCACACAATACCACAAAGACACCACAACCAGTCCATCCCATAGGCCTACCCGATATTTTGGAATTCCTCCACCCGTGTCACCCTCCAATAGGAGGATTGAAACACTCTCTCACTCTCACATGTTGCATTTTCTATTTCCACATATGAAACCAACCATTTCAACGTCATCACACCATCACCACATCATATGGAACCAATCACAAAACATTGCACCTTTTATTAATATAATCCATTCTATTTCCACAACCATATAACAAAAGTGCCAACATAACATTCGTGCCAACAATGCCCTTCCATATCCACCACCAAATAACATTAGGGCCCATTGCTAAAATAGAGCAATATGGGAAAGGAAAATGACATTCCCTTAAGTAATTGAAACATACAAGATACGTGGATATGGCAACATATGAACTACTACCAAAGGAGGTGTTTCTTCATACACAATCGTAATTCCCACTACAAGGTAATTAGGTAATTCATTTACGTGCATCGTTTCTTAATAAAGAGGCACCCTTAGCAATGCAACATGCCAAAATGATGTTTAATGGTACACTAGTATGGGATAAGGTCAAATAACAATCTTAGCATGCTTTCACATCAAGAATGGAAACTACAACATGACTACCAATCAACTTTACCAATGTCGCAAATTTGCACAAGATGACTATATCAAAATGAATGCCTTTAGAAGTCTTCTTAAAGGGGCTTAATGAAAATTTAAACTTGGTTGGGCTTCTTTTAGGAATCTTAAGAAAACATATTTAAAAATTCACTTAAGAGCTTGAGGAAAGTGCAAGCCTCTAAAAGGTCATTAACTTAATTGATGAAAATGGCATCTTCAATGAAGAAGCGAAACAAATGCAAAATTATTAAGATTGCAAACTAGGGAATCTAATTAGAGTCTGTAAGAAGGTGGCTAGCTTAAAGGAAATTTTATTAGAGGCCTAGAGGGTTAAAAGAAGCGTTAGCTTTATCAAACTCAACTAAATGACCTTCAAACTTAAGGAGTAAACTTTCGAGAGGTATTAACTTGAATAGCTCTCAAAAATAAATTAATAAAAAATGCATACTTTTAAGAAAACCCTTAAGGAATTTTATGAACTAAAAGCCTCAAGTTGATGTCAATAAAGAAAGCTTTTCCAATTAAGAACTTAACAAGTAAAACTTTAATACTTAAAATAGAAGCCTCAATATCGAACATAAAAGCTTTCCACACAAAGGAAATTAGCTCTTTAATAAATTTTGTGACGTCACAAAAGTGCAAACCTCATCCAAAAGAGAATAAGACACGAACAACTGTATCTCCAAGGAAGCAAGTTTTATTAGTAGGTTTGCTTGCTTTGCCACAAAAACACAAGGCCCTTGGCCGGAATAATGGGGATGACTCTGTAAATGCTTTCCCAAAGAGTTACACAAGCTTCTACTTTTACTCTAATAACTTGCAAGCTCTTGATTTATCATTCATATTCCACCAAAATGCACGGTTTAAATGGAAGTAATTAGGGTCTCATTGCAAATTGCCATAAACTCTCTCTCCATTTGCATCATCACAAACACGTATCATTACTTATGTATTAGAGTTTGGAAGTTGCTTAATGAGAGTCATAAAGAGCATCTTGCTTTAACAATCCTATTTAAGCATTTCCACCAACACTACATGTTTATGAGAAATTACATGTCACTTAACCCACAAGTTGAAAACTTGATAAGGGACAATAAGGCATCTATGTACAAATGTCATCTTTAATAAGAGTACTTAAATGTTTAACTTGGATATGCATGCTTTTAAGAAGAAACCCTCTTATATTGCCATTACACACTACCATGGATATTACATGAAACTATTACCTTTCTAATTGACATGTTAACCAAATCAAAGGCCTTAGTTCTAATGAAATTACTAGATGTTGCATGAGGCTTTCTCTTGTCATGAAGCTACACTGGACCTTACTAAAATTAGAAGGTGCTAATGCTAGCTTGACATGAACATGGCAAGTAATTAAGGAAAGACAATAACCTCCATTGAATTTCCACAAAAAGAAATTGGAATTTTTCAACTAGGGATCAACAGCAAACTTTGATTAAAATCTAATTCCCAAAATTAGGAATCCTACAAAAAGAGAGCCTCTTGCATCCAATTTCATCATACTCAAAAAGGATGACAACTTCTTAAAAAAACAAATCATGCAATAATCCCACTAATTGGAGTATGAAACCCTACCTCAAAGCTTGTATGAAGAAGCCTCCCCCATCAATTCCATGAAGTCCACCATAGCTCTCCCCTTCAAGCTTCAAACCCTAATCCTCTTTCCCCCAAATCCTCTCTTCTCTCCATGGCTTTCCCTTTCATCTTCTGTCCTTCTCTTTATTTCTTCTTTCCATTTCTTTTCCTTTTTCTCTCCTTTTGTTTTGATCTTGCTGGAGAATTTCGGCATCATGGGGATGAGGGGATTCGGCCATTGATGGGAAAACAAAGGGGAACAAAGCAAATGAGAGCAATTGAATTCCCCCTCATCCTCTTCTCTTCATTCTCTTCCTAATTTCTCTTCTCCATTTCCTTTCCTTTCATTCTTTTTTTCTTTCCTTGCTGGGCAAATTTCGGCCATTATGGGGGATGAGAGCTTCGGCAGAATTTTGGGGGGAGTGGGTTTCGACTGACTTTGTGGGAGGGGAGAAAAGGAATAAAGAATTAAATGAATTAGGAAAAGAAGGAGGAATGTTGTAGAAGGGAGGAGAAAGGAATTAATGAAATTGGGAACCCCTATTTACAAGTTTGCCACCCTCATAAAAATATCTCTATTCTCACTCATCATCTCCCACATGATCCAAGCCCAATAAAACCCAACCAAACAACTCTTAGCTACTATAATCAACCAGAGGCCCAACCAATAATAATAATAACAATCAACATCAACAATAACCCCAATAATAATACTAATAACAACAACAAAATAATAATCTCTGTAACATATGCTTCATAAATTAAATTTTTTTCTCACAATAGTTCTTATTAATTTATTCGGTACACCAACTTCAACCATGCACATACACCTCATATACGTACTATCTTACTATAGACACTACAACAATTACTATATAAACATCTCAATGTATACCAGTATACGAGTACTACTACTATGTACACATACATCAATATGTATACCTTAGGTATATAGGCACTAGGGTCATTACAATATGCCTCTCCTGGGCATCCCACCAATCGCAGGCTTGAGGAATCAACTGCCGCTTGACCAATTCTACCCAAGCCTCTGGGGGTATGCCAGCCAAAGTCAAGTCATCCTCCGTATGATGCAGCCACTCGTCGGCCTCTAGGCTGGTCTCTCTGCCAGAAAAGTACACGGATCTCAAGGATCGGAACTGCTTGTAACTCGGGGCCTTCGGTGTAGGCGCCTCATGCCCAGCTGCCATGTCCTCCAACCGCTGCAAGTAGTCCAAAATCCCCGTCAGGACCTTCGCCATCAGGGCTGACTCTGAGGTCCGATCTACCTAGCTACCCGAAACTCCGGTCCCTCCAGATCCTCCAGGTGTCCCGTCGCTGCCAGACGTACCGTTTCCTGCATCCATACTGCGGAGGAGAAACAGAAAAAATCTGAATTAGTACCTCATATACATCTTGAAGTGGCGGAGCATTACCTGTGTCGTCCTTACACAATCGCAGTGTGCGGTGACCTGCATGGACAACCACAAAACATGTCACGACCCGGTGCCCAAAAGAGGCAGGGGTGATGGCCGCGGTACGGAAGTACCAAGCGTAACTGCGCAACGAGGAAAAATTTACCAGGCCACTGCAACTGCTAGAACAACACAGGCAATTAAAGCAGGTGCAAAAGTAAAGCACGAAATGTAAAGCTCCAACACAATACAAAAGGGTACAGCGAGGCGGCGGCAAACAACAAGCAGGAGTGTACGAGTGTGCAACACAGATCATCTACTATCTACACACCACAACATCATATATTGTACATATACCACCACCATAGGCATGGGGTACAAAAACGGAAGGTAAAAACAAAAGTAACTGCTCACAAAAGAAACTATCCCCAACCCACTACACACGTGCCCTAACTAGCTGCTCTGGGCTCCTGGCCTGGAAGAGTCGCCCTCAGGGCGTCGATAGTCCGGCAGGGGTGCTGTCGTCCGGAACCTGTACATGGGGAGTGGGGAAAATGGGCACGTCACATCGTGTCAAGTATGAAACTCAACCACACAAGCCACATTCACATCACTGCATACATGTCGCTAATACTAAATTTGTTAGTTAATGCTCGTTGTTGGAACCTAGACATCAGGAGGAACACAAGGGAACTGGACCTCACCCATAAGGCGGGTGGAAAGAATCTCCGACTCTCTGACGTGCTAGCTCGTCAGGAGCCTACGTATCTCAACCACTCTCCACGACCCAAAGTGCCACGACCTCGAAGGCCAAAGAAACCACACACCCCAAAGGGCACGACCACTCCCCGCGGTAGGAGGGCCAAAGTAAACAACCTCGAGAGTCCAGTCCACACTATGTCCTCCTAATGCTTTGATTCTCCCACCCCATTCTCTGAGATGCCCACCCACCTTAGAGTGGAAGAGACACCCCGGGGCTTTCATTTTAATCATTTATCAATTAGCACTTCATCGAGTTTAGCTGAAACACGATGATGTAAAATTGAATATCCATCCATCAATGCAACGAATCAAACCAACGGTCTCATATCTCAAAGGAAACATTATCAGGGGCTCTATAACCATTTTCATTAACGCATTCAAGGCATAAGCAAAATTCATCGTGCATCAAATGCTTAAATAGAAACATAAGGATATGATCCATCAACTACCAGCGATTTCCAATGAATTTGATCTCAAACATCCAAGCATTCCTAATTAGAACATGCCGTAGAAATTCAACTGCAAGCATGTGGTTACTAGTCTTAGTTAGAAGGAAATAGAGGGGCAACTAAAGTAGAATAATCAATGCATGAATTTAGTTAGATCTCTGTATTTAAGCATAATTTGTAGGATTCATAGGGGCTATTTGATGATAATTTTAAGTGCCTAACCCTAACTTGTGCTTATTGCTAAGATTGACAAAGACCCTCTTACAAGATCATAGCGTTGTTATGGAACTTAAGTTTTTCCAAAAGAGTTCTCAAACTACTCCGTGTAGTAATTACTATGTAGACTCAACTTACTGATAGGTATAAGAAACTAAAATTCGTGTTAAACCTTGAGAGTTCACACACCTCTTACTAAGTTTATGGAAAAGCTCACTTTTATTCGGGATGGAACCAATTCGACATGAAAGTCAAAGTTTGTATGGAGAGGACTCGTAGGAACTTATAATTGATGTTAATTAAGGACCCTACACTATCTAAAATCTAAAGTCATTTCGAGCATGTAACTTGAAGGTCGTCAAAACCCTCTTACTAATTTGTCCTTTGTGCTAATTTTTCAAATGGGTTTTCATTTAAACATTGAATCTTTAAGGGAGTTATCCAGTGACATGTTGTACAGTATTCCCAACATAAGCATCTAATGCCTAGGATGATATGGGGATGCTTACGGAACACTCATAAAAATTTCGGCAGGGTTTCTCTCGTATTTAGCAACATTTCCCAATTACACACATGTATTTTAAAAGAGGACACATGCTATAAACCCCCAAAATTGAATCTTGCTCATGGAATCATAGAAGAAAATATAATCAACTTCCAAAACATGAAATCTATATAAGCTAAGCTTGTCCCAATTATCAAATTTTAACCAAACGACAACTTTCACCAAAAATGAAAGAACCAAACCCTAACAACATGCTACACATAACCACAATTTGGAGTATGGTGAGAATTCCTACATTCCAAATGCTATTGAATGGTTGTAGTAGCAAGCTCCCTCCTTTTCCCTCCAACTTCCTTTCTCCTTCTCTCTTTTTCCCCTCTCTTTCCCCCCCCCTCTTTTTCTTTGTTTTTTTTCACACGAGCCCAGGTTTCTGCCTTCCCCCCCAAGGGCTGCCAACGAAATGCAAGAAAGAGGGAAAAAACAAAAAAAAACAAATGATAAATGTAGAAGCTTGTAGAAAAAAACAAGGGGAAAAAGATCTTTCATGCTTTAATTGATTTACAAATTTGCCATAAAAAACCCCACTCAACTTAGGTTGTCACAATTAGTTAGCTCATCATTTTTAATTATTTACAAAGATGCCATTGTCACTCATTTTCATTTTAATAAAAACCCTACTTTGGGTATAATTGCAAACTAGTTAGACATGTAAGTAACTTGGTCCAAATTAGTGGTCAATGTATGAAGTTTCCACCTACTTGAAGGGGACATACTTGTTTTATCACTTAGGAGCATTACACCATACCATCCTTAAAGAAATTCCGTCCTTGGAATTCAAAACAAAGAGGGTCTTATATCTACATGACAAACATACGAAAAGATCTTTAAACAAACAGATGTGGATACTTGTCACGACCCGCTTCCCTAAAATGGAGGCGAGACGTGAGAAGTTCCGCACGAGAGTGGAGCTGCGAAGCCCCAAACCCGATAAGCGTCCATAATACATAAACAGGTCCCTGTAACCACAACAGAATAACAATAATAACACAAGGAGAGACTGAAATAAAATTCCACATCTCGCAAATTGTCCAACATCAAGAATTAAGTCCAACATCCAGAAAAGCCACCAGGCTAAAAGAAAAGAGTCCAAGGCCCAGAACAAGGCCAACAAAAACCGCAACAACAACTAGTATGGGTGCTACGCACCGATAACAAAACAACTGTCTAATAAAAGTAAAATGCAACGAAGACACTAGGACTGGTCCTCAGTGTCCACGTACTCCCCGTCAAACACAAGTACGGGCTCGGCGTCAGCAAACACCTCGTCCTCAACAAGTAACTCAGGCTCGGGCTCTAACATGTGTCACCCAAAAGAGAAAAGGGGCACATGTCAGCAAGTCGAAAGACTTGTGCAAGGAAACGGGAATAATGGTAAACTAGCAACCTAGCAATTGAAACATGGTGCACGGCAAGTAAAGTACGGTGGTAACAAGTAAGGTAAAGGAGAGTACAAGTGGCAAGTATCAAGTGGTAGGGGTGACATGTAATGTCAAGTAACAAGTAAGGTACAAGGGATCACTCGACGAGTGCCCTATTGCCCGCAGGCTGTGTTCAAGTATCAAGTACAAGGGATCACTCAACGAGTGCCCTATTGCCCGCATGCTGTGATGAGCTCGTCTTCTGGAACACGAGCCAGAAAGTGTATTTGATAAGTATGGCGTAGGGGGTGCACCTAGCCGGAACAAGTAGCACTAGTATGTAGCGATGCTACGCAATCACGATGAGTATTCAAGCATGCAATGACATGAGCAGATAATTCGCATACCGTTAATTAAATTAAACGTGACAGGCGAAATGCAATGACATGAACATATTCGCGTACCGTTAATTAAATTAAACATGGCAGTTAAAATGCAATAGCAGTTAAGGATGCATGGATGACATGAACAGTTAATACGCGTACCGTTAAGGAAAGTAAACGTGACATACAAGCATGATGAGGGTGACGGACCAAGCTTCGTTGTCAAGCTAGGTCAATGGCGTCTAAACGGCTATCCTTTCACCGTCTAGTCTCTTTTACGCTAAAGCAAGGTAAATGGCCTAAGACATGGCCCAAATCAAGAGATGCAAGTTTCACTTGCCTAGCACCGGGGATGGCGACTACTCCGTCACACGGATGCCAATCTATGGGGAAATCACTGTTATGGGGGAACAACCACCAAACAGCATGAAATTTATTAGGGTTTCATAAAAATACTAATAGACTATGAAAACATAGAGGAATCGATTTCTTACCAAGAGGAGACGGAAGGAACACCCGGGGAACCCTAGGATCAGATCTGGAAAAGATTGGAGAAGTTTGGGGAAACTAGGGTTTTGGGGGATTTGGGGATTTTGATGGGTTTTGATGGAGATTTGGGGAAGAGGAGAGGTAGAAAGAGTAGATGGATGGTTTGGATGATGGATTTGAGGCTTGGAATGAAGAAATGGAGCTTGGAGGAAGATGGGGGCTGAAGGGGGAAATTTTTAGGGTTTTGGGTTGTGTTGGAGAAGAAGAAGTCGTTTGGGTTGGGTATAAATAGGTTGAGCTGGCGGCTACCCAGAAATTAGGGTTTTAACACTAGTTAGTCGGTCAAAGAGCAACCACTGACCGACTAGTTTGGCAACTAGTCGGTCGGTCGACCAACGCAGACCGACTAAGCGCAAACAGTAACTCCTGAACGAAAATAGGATTCTAGAGTTAGTCGGTCCATGAACAAGTACTGACAGACTAGTTTAGCATCTAGTTGGTCGATGAACGTTCTTAGACCGACTAAGAGTAAACAGTAACTGATACAAAAATAATATGATGAGTTAGTCGGTTAAAGAAGCATTGCTGACCGACTAGTTTGCAACCTAGTCGGTCAACCAACGTTCTTAGACCGACTAACGATAAACAGTAACTCCTGAGAAATTTAGAAAGCTAACTAGTCGGTCCAAGAAGGATTGCCGACCGACTGGATCGTCATCTAGTCGGTCGGTGGCCCTTCTTACACCGGCTAATGAGCACCAAAAGTACCGATACGGAGCGCGGGGCCCCGGGATCAATTCCTAAGACTCCTAGGCTTGATCTAATAGTTAGATACGACCGTTATGAAGTCCGTCACGAGTGACATACTTCGAAATCGACAATCCTAAGGAAGAAGCGTGAAAATACGACGAATCGATCGAAAATGAAACTACGGAGACGAAAACCACACAAGAGGAGAAAATCCACCAAAACATATATTATATAATATTATATCCAGATACAAGAAAAGCAGTCGTTACATCCTCCCCAACTTAAGAAAAATTCCGTCCTCGGAATTTCCAAAAACTCACGAGTCCGGAAACAAAAGTGGGAAACGCTCTCGCATCTCATCCTCATTCTCCCAAGTAGACTCTCCAGGTGAGCCGTGTCGCCACATCACCCTCACAAGATTGACAATCTTGTTCCGAAGCGATTTCTGACGCCTGTCCAGAATCTGCACTGGATGCTGGTCATACGTCATATCGGGGCGAACGGTAATCTCCGAAAAATCCACCGCATGAGACGGATCGCTAATGTATCGACGAAGCTGCGACACATGGAAAACATTGTGAACTCCTTCCAAAGATGGCGGCAAGGCCAAGCGATAAGCTACCTCGCCAACCTTCTCGAAAACGTCAAACGGTCCAATGTATCGCGGGCTCAACTTCCCACGCTTCCCAAAACGAATCACACCACGATTCGGGGAAATCTTCAAAAACACATGGTCGCCCGGCTGAAACTCCAAAGGACGACGTTTAGCATCCGCCCAATGCTTAAAACGGTCCTGAGCAATTCTCAACCTCTCCCGAATATTCCTGACGATATCCACGGCCTCCACGATCATCTCAGGTCCCAACAACTCCCGATCACCGACGTCATCCCAACTCAATGGTGATCGACATTTCCTCCCATAAAGAGCGGCGAAAGGCGCCATGCCAATACTCGCCTGGAAGCTGTTGTTGTAAGAGAACTCCACCAAATGTAGATGGTCCTCCCACGAACCCTTGAAATCCAACATGCACGCCCTCAGCATGTCTTCCAAAATCTGAATCGTCCTCTCGGACTGGCCATCCGTCTGCGGATGGTACGACGTGCTGAAACTCAGACGCGTACCCAAGCTCTTCTGCAAACTCTGCCAGAACTGAGATGTGAACCTCGTGTCTCTGTCAGACACGATACTCACGGGGACTCCGTGAAGTCGCACAATCTCCTGCACGATTCACGTTACATCACTATCCAAACTAGGAAAAGGAAATAAAACGGAGAGTAAAAGAATTTACCTCCATATATCTCCTTGCTAGCGCCTCAGTGGACTGTCCCACTCGGAACGGAATAAAGTGCGCAGACTTGGTCAATCGATCTACGATCACCCAAATCGCGTCATTCTGCTTCGGACTCCGAGGTAGTCCAGTCACGAAATCCATAGTGATGTGTTGCCACTTCCACTCCGGAATCGGAAGCGGTTGTAGCAACCCGGCCGTACGCTGATGCTCCGCCTTCACTTGCTGGCAAACCAAGCACTTGGCTACACTCCGAGCCACGCTCCTCTTCATACCATGCCACCAATAATTCAGACGAAGATCCTGGTACATCTTGGTGCCACCAGGATGCACAGAATACGGCGAACTGTGTGCCTCCACCATCAATTCCTCTCTGATATCCCCAGCTGGCACACACAACCTGGCTCCGAACCTCAGCGAGCCATCCTCATGAATCAAAAAGTCAATCCGCAGACCGGCTTCCACCATCTCCCGAATCCTCACCAGCTTCGGATCCTCAGCCTGGCCAGCCTTAATCCGATCCACGATCGTCGACTGTACCTGCATGTACATCAACGACGAAGCCTCTCCAGGAAGAACAATCTCCACACCAGACTCGCAAAAATCCTGCTGCAATCTCCATTGCGAGGTCAAAATCATCACCGCTGGAAGCCTACTCAAAGCATCTGGAACCACATTCACCTTGCCAGGGTGAAACTGTAAATCAATATCATAATCCGCCATAAGCTCCAACCACCGACGCTGTCGCATGTTAAGCCCCTTCTGAGTGAAAATATACTTCAAGCTCTTGTGATCGGTGAAAATCTTCACTTTCTCACTCAGCAGGAAGTGCCTCCAAATCTTAAGAGCAAACACAACGGCAGCCAACTCCAAATCATGCGTCGGGTAATTCTTCTCATGAACCTTAAGCTGACGAGACGCATACGCCACAACATGCCCGTGCTGATGCAACACACAACCGAGACCCTTGCCAGAAGCATCGCAAAAGATCTCAAATCCACGGCTGCGATCAGGCACAACAAGAATAGGGGCACTCGTCAACCTCTCCTTCAGAATACCAAAAGCACTCTCACAATCACCCGACCAAACAAAAGCAACATCCTTCCGCGTCAACCTGGTCATTGGCTCAGCAATACGAGAAAAGTCCTTAATGAATCGTCGATAGTAACCAGCAAGTCCAAGGAAACTCCGAATCTCAGATGCAGACGACGGAACAGGCCACTCCCTGATGGCCCTAATCTTCTCGGGATCCACTGAAATACCATCTCCAGTCACAACATGCCCGAGAAAAGCAACTCTATCCAGCCAGAACTCGCACTTCGAAAACTTAGCATACAACTGATGCTTCCTCAAAATCTCCAACACCGTCCTTAAGTGCGAGGCATGCTCTTCCTCCGACTTCGAATAGATCAGAATGTCGTCAATAAAGATAACGACAAACTTATCCAAAAAGTCGTAGAAAATCAGGTTCATCAGATTCATGAAAACTGCGGGTGCGTTAGTTACGCCGAAAGGCATAACCACAAACTCATAGTGTCCATACTTCGTCCTGAACGCTGTCTTCGGAACATCATCCTTCTTCACCTTCAACTGATGGTAACCACTCCTCAAATCCAATTTAGAAAACACACTCGAACCTCCAAGCTGATCAAAAATATCATCGATGCGAGGCAACGGGTATTTATTCTTAATGGTCACCGCATTCAACTCCCGATAGTCCACGCACATGCGACGCGAACCATCCTTCTTCTTAACCAACAACACCGGTGCTCCCCACGGAGACACGCTAGGATTAATATAACCCTTCTGCAAAAGCTCATCCAAATGCTTCCGTAACTCTTCCAACTCAGCAGGTGCCATACGATACGGCGCCTTCGAAATCGGCTGCGCACCTGGAACAAGATCGATAGAAAATTCCAAAGCTCGATCAGGCGGCAAACCAGACATCTCCTCGGGGAAGACGTCGCCAAAATCACGCACCACAGCTGGCCACTCCAGCTCCATCTGCATAGCCACAGCCTCCACCGGCCTGGCCCGAAATCTGACAGGACCAAGCGAACTGCTACCACGACTGAACTCAAACACTGGATGTCCGGGAATCTCGAACACCACCTTCTTCCTCCGACAGTCGATCGTAGCATAGAAGCTCGCAAGCCAGTCCATCCCAAGAACTGCATCATAGTTGATGATGTCGTGGACAATGAAATCAGCACAAAGCTCACGTCCACAAACCACCAACGGGCAAGAATTGCACCCACGATGCACCGAGACTACACCGTTCCCTGTGACGATATTCCAACTCTTAGGAAGAGAGGACGTCGACAAAGAATGCTTCTCCACGAAGCTCCGGGCCAAAATGCACATCGATGCACCAGAGTCAAAGAGGACTCGTGCAGGAAATGTGCAAACCAAAACCACACCTAACAAGCAATCAACAATCAAATCCTAGTCTAGCAAACAATCATGAGCAAGCAACCAATATAATCAAAAATCAAACTAACTAAGGAAGATAAATAGCTAGAATGAGCGTTACCTGCAATAACTTCATCCACGGCCATGCTCTCCTCCTCAGTCATCAGAAAGGCCTGCCCTCTCGGCGGAACAGCCTGCCGAAAGGCCTGTCTCTGTGGAACAAGGGGCGCTCCACGTCCAACGGGCACAGGAGCTCGCTGCTGCAATGGCTGTGCTGCAATAGGAGCCCGCCAAGGCTGTCTCGACTTCGGACACTCCCGGATGGTGTGGGCATGATCTCCGCAGACAATGCACTGTCCTATAAACCTCCTACACTGATCCCTGAGGTGTCCAGTCTTGCCACAAAAATGGCAAGTCTTCAGAATAGGCCCTCCTGGCCTCTTGAACTGCACCGGGTGACTAGGCTTGAAACCAGGCCAAACCACCGCCCTGGCCTGCTCCATAGGCCTCTTCCCAGCTCCGGAAACATGTCCCTTCATCTGATTCAAATTCAACTCTTGCCGCCTCGCAGCAATCCGAACCTTCTGATATGTCTCCAAGTCAGAAGAGGTCACAAAGCTCTGAAGCTACAAGGCAAGTCCCTGGAGAAATCGCTGAGCTTTCTCATCGGCATCCTGCACCATCTTAGGTGCAAACCGACTGAGCCTCGTGAACTCCTGGTGGTACTGATCCACCGACAAGCTCCCCTGCTTCAGATCTATAAAGCGCTGCAGCATCACCTGCCGAGCAGCCTTCGGGAAGAACTCTCCATCGAATCTGGACTTGAAGGTAGCCCAGACGATCGGCTCCACCAGCATCTTCTCTTCAGCATCCCACCAATTCCTGGCGTTATCCTTCAGCTGCCTCTTAGCCAGATCAACCCATCCAGCCGGGTTAATCTTCGCCATTGCCAAGTTATCCTCAATGTTCCTTATCCACTCGTCGGCAGCCAGAGGACCCTCAGAACCATCAAAATATGCGGGACCCAGCTCCCGAAATTGCTTCGCTCCTGGCTCAGAGCGAGGGGCATCCGGAAGAGCCCGGGCAGCTCGAGCAAGCGGAGCATTCTGGACTTGCAGAAGCACGCCCTGCTGCACTTGCATCATCTGGAGCATCATCCGCATCATCTCACCGCTGGTGGGTTCCCGCTCAGGCTCCTCATCATGAGGGATCGCGCCACTACCACCACCACGGGTGAATCGTCTTCCTGCCATCTAGTGACACAGAAAACGAATCAGATTAGACTCATAGCTTATGACTCGGACGTCGAACTTAATTTATTGGACATTCTAATGTTATTATCGCTATTCCAAAAATCGCAGTTACAGAGGGACCTGCATGGGCCACCACTAAAACCTGTCACGACCCGCTTCCCTAAAATGACAAACATACGGAAAGATCTTTAAACAAACAGATGTGGATACTTCTCCCTCCAAGGCCCAGAACAAGGCCAACATTTCATCCTCTCGCTCCCAAGTTGATTCTCCGGGAGATTCTTGTTGCCACATGACCCTGACCAAATTAATAGCCTTCTTTCTCAACATCTTTTGTCGCCGATCAAGATTTGCCACTGGCTGCTGTTCATACGTCAAGTCTGGACGTAATTCAATCTCTGAGTAGTCTACAACATGACTAGGGTCCCCAATATGTCCTCTTAATTGCGATACATGAAACACATCATGTACGCCTTCAAGATGTGGCGGCATCACTAACCGATAAGCCACTTCGCCTATCCGAGCTGCAACCTCAAACGGGCCTATATATCTAGGGCTCAACTTCCCATGTTTACCAAACCGGATCGTCCCACGACTGGTGATATCTTTAAGAATATATAATCACCGGGCTGAAATTCAAGTGGGCGCCTCTACGCGTTTGCCCAGTGTTTATAATGGTCTTGGGCTACACGAAGATTCTCTCTGACCGTCCGTACTACATCAACTGTAGCAGTCACTAGGTCTGGGCCCAAATTTTCACCATCCCCACATCATCCCAACTCAAAGGCGATCAGCAATTTCTACCATACAGAGCCGCATAGGGAGCCATACCAATACTTGCATAATAACTGTTATTATAAGCAAATCCCACTAGATGGAGATGGTCCTCCTAGGATCCCTTGAAATCCAACATGCAAGCCCTAAGCATATCCTCCAATATTTGAATGGTGCGTTCTGACTGTCCATCGGTCTGTGGGTGATATGCGGTAATGAATTTCAAATGGGTCCCCAAGCTGGCCTGCAAGCTCCTCCGGAAGTGAGATGTAAATCTAGTATCACGATCCGACACAATGCTCACAGGAACTCCATGCAACCTTACAATCTCTTCCATATGCTTCCGAGCTAAGACTTCTGTAGACTGGCCAAGTCGAAATGGAATAAAGTGCGCCTACTTAGTCAATCGGTCGATAATCACCCATATAGCAACATTCCCCTTTGGAGTACGCGGTAGACCAGTCACAAAGTCCATGGTCACATGTTCCCACTTCCATTCCGGTATCGGAATGGGTTGCAATAAGCCTGCGGGTCTCTGGTGTTCTGCTTTCACCTGATGGCAAACCAGGGACGAAGCCACGCTCTTCGCCACACTTCGTTTCATCCCATGCCACCAGTAGTATCGTCGCAGATCCTTCTACATTTTGGTCCCATCAGGGTGAATAGAATAAGGAGAATTGTGTGCCTCCTTCAGCAGCTCTTCTCGAATATTTCCCGCTGACACACACCCCCTGTTCCCAAACGTTAAGGAACCATCTTCATGAATACAAAAGTCTTTCCGAAGCACTGCCTCGACTTGTTCTCGAATCCGCTTCAATTTCACATCGCTCAGCTGATCAGCCTTAATTCTATCCATCAAGTCGGATTGAATCTGCAAACCCAACATATCTTCCCTTTCGCCTGGAAGGATCACTTCAATATCCATCCGTCTTAGATCTCCTCGAAGCTGAGGCTGCATAGTCAACCTCATCACAGCCGGTAGTCGACTAAGAGCATCAGGCACCACATTCACATTCTCTGGATGGTACTGCAAATCAATATCATACTCAGCCATTAAATCAAGCCAACGACGTTGCCTCACGTTTAACTTCTTTTGAGTGAAGACATATTTCAAACTTTTATGATCAGGTAGATCTTTAAACATTAATATTTTGGCCCACCTCCAACGTAATATTTAAACATCCACGGGGGCTCCAAGTAACACAACCCCACCACCCACCCACCACCACCACCTCTCTCTCTCTCTCTCTCGCGACAAGCAGATGACGATGCTGTTGACATCTCATTCTTTCTCTCCTCCACGCACCCTCTTTGTCTTTTGCTTTGCTATTTGTTTCTTGCTCCTGTCCGTTGACAGATCCTCTGCTCAACCCAAGACCGATCCTGCTGAAGGTATGTTTTAAAATTTTGCTTGTTTCAGATCCATTTGCTTTAGATTTTGAGTGAGTGCATGAAATTTGCAAGAGTTTATTAATTGTTCGTCATCTCATAATTAATCTCAAATCCTACTATGGTAGGGTTAATTTTATGAATTTTCCACTGTTTCCCCCCCTTGTGTTTGCCTCCCGTGCGCTGAACTTGTTGATTAGGTTGAAGGCAGCCAAATGGTTGACTTGTTTAGAGACCACGACTTTGGGGAGTTGCTTTGCGCACCCACCGTTTTACTCACGCGCACAAACCACTTATTTACAAGTTTGCAACTTCGACGAGGATTTGCTAGGGTTTGAAACGGACGGGGGAAAGAGTGAGATGTGGGCTGGGGAGGTTGGAAAGGCGGAGGTCGGAGGATGACGATGCCGTTTGCCCTTCGAGGGGAAGAGGGAGAGGGTGGCTGGGAGGTCGGAAGAGGGGGAGGGGGGCTGGGGAGGTCGAAGGAGGGGGCGGGGTTGAGGAGGTCGGCGGAGGGGGAGGTGGGTCTGGGGTACCTATTGCCGCCGTTCGGCCATTTATGCACACCTAGGGATATTTTCGAAAATTTGACATTGAGAGTGTTCGGTGAGTAATTTTAGTGGCAAACTTGTAAATAAGTGGTATGTACGCCATAGTAATGGCAAACTTGTAACTAGGTGGTATGCGCGCAGAGTAAAACGGTGGGTGCGCAAAGCAACCCCCACAACTTTGGCTTGAATTTTACAACTGGTTTCCTTGAGGTTTTGCATAATATTTTATTTCAAAACAAAAACAAAGAATAAAAGTTATAATGAATTGACATAGAATTGTAGTGACCACTGCAAGCGTGTATTTGTGACAGTGAGAGCGTTGAGCGCGATACTCGCGAGATGGGGGAAGCAGACCTTGCCAGCTTGGAACATGACATGGGAGCCTTGTAGCGGAGCAGCCATCGATTGGTCCAGCATCTACAACACTGACATCAACCCGTTCATCAAATGTGACTGCCGTTTCAACAAGAACACAACTTGCCATATCACTCAGCTGTAATTACTCAAAATCTTCATTGCATTCCCTTGTTTATTAATAAAGCTCTAAAGTCAATATCTAAAATGTGAAAGTAATTGCAGCTAGCAAGCGGCAAAAATAAGTTTCTTTTTAAATATGAAAACGACCGAATCTACACCTGTCTGCAATTGGATCTGTAACACAGACAAATTGAAATTGTGGAGCATATTAAGCCAGAATTCGAGGAAATAAACTGACATAAATGGGATACCCCAATAACAGAACGTGGTTGACAACTATTTTCTCATCACCAAATTCACAGGCACAATAAAACATCCAATGCTTACCCAGAACTTGTGATTATGTGCGACTAGGCAGATTGAGTCTCGTTTTAGCTGCTACATAGTATTTTTGTTATGTCATCTATGTACTCATTAATATGCATGTGTTCAGGAAAGCAAACACTTTGGATGTGGGTGGTCCTATCCCCGAAGAGCTCCAGTATCTGCCGTATCTGATTACTCTGTACGATATCCTCCATGACGTTCATTCATTGGCGATGCATCATTCATATTGAGACTCACTTTTGAACTTGAGCAATTCTGACATTCATGATTGCGTGCTCATATATTGCATTTTCATATTTATATAACTTTCAAAACATCTCTGTTGAGTATGCATGAGAATGCCATCATCATGCACATTCTCTTAAGAAAGTCACCATGCGAGATTTTCATCAAAAAAGAAA
The DNA here is from genome assembly GCA_030789695.1 of Scilla litardierei. NCBI lineage: Eukaryota > Viridiplantae > Streptophyta > Magnoliopsida > Asparagales > Asparagaceae > Scilla > Scilla litardierei. The sequence continues at coordinate 12,695,346 of CM061131.1, forward strand.
ACTACCATTTTAGGTGGTTTTGACAAACAACCATTTGTTTTCCCCCTTTTACAGGAATTTGGATCAAAACTATTTAACTGGACCCTTTCCTGCGTTCATCGGAAACTTAACTAACTTGCAACACTTGTAAGAATCATAATTTAAACATTCTAGATGTTATATCAAGAATTGTGTATGCTGACTATACTTGTTTTCATATGTTACATTTCTACGAACTATCTTTAGGAGTGTGGGGACCAATGCATTGTCTGGCACCATACCTCCGGAGCTGGGGCAGCTTCAAAAGCTAATTTCACTGTAAGAAACCAGTCTTTTTCTGTCCTACTCATTAAGAGTCTTTTCCGATACAGATTACATCCCTATATTATGTTTCTTTAGGACTGGAGAAGTGCATGTAAAACACAACATGCAGGGGCCATCAAACACAATAATGTTGATAATGTATGCAATCGCCTTTTCTAGCGAAATTATGCAATAAACTTACATCTACATATTTATTCAATGTTTTACAATAAATCATTAATCGATACTTCTAAGTAACAACATCAGAAAACACATTTTTAGCTCACCCTACTATGAGGCTGTTACACCACATCCAAAATCTTCAACTTGTCGGGCTTAAGTCATGCCAATCAAATGACTAAATTTGTTTCTTTCGATTTTGCAGGGCAATGGGAACAAATAATTTTAGTGGTTCACTGCCTCTTGAGATTGGGAACTTGAGTAATTTAGAACGGATGTTAAGTTTCTATCACTTTCAGTATATGTATGTATGTATGCCCTTTAGCTCACTCTCATTCTAAATCTCGTTTCTTAACAGATACATGGATAGTAGTGGGCTGGGTGGTGAATTACCACCAACGCTTTCAAATCTTAAGAAAATGACAACCTTGTAAGTCATGCATGTTGCATTTCAAAATGTTAATGTCACCAAATGTGCAAGCAGCTTATGTTTATATTCATTGTCATTTAGGTGGGCATCAGACAATAACTTCTCAGGAAAAATACCAGAATTTCTTGGAAATTGGGCAAATTTGAATGCTCTGTGAGTATGAGAGATTTCAATTTCTAAAAGATTCTGTAATGTTGTTTTTAAAACTTCTTTTTCATCGTTTGATCAAGTTATTTCTCTAGCAAGGTACCATTTCTCGGCCACAAATAACCTATGCTGACACCATATATCCATGTCCAATAGTCTTCTTCTTGGGAGAAGTGATGTAAAACACTAGTTGTGCATCCACTATGTTTTGAACCCCATATATCTTAATTTCTAATTATCTTGAACGATATCAATAACAAGCAATCTTCTTTGTCAAATAACCAAATATCAGTTGACAATAAACTTTGTTTATCCACAGTTTCTTGAATGTATTGCTATGCGAATAAAGGAACAAAGAACTTGCTTTGCTTCTGATTTCACTGAAAGGCTATACTGGATGACATGGCCATATATTGACAAGGACACACCACCCCGACACGGATCAAATATCAAGAACTGCACACAGTGTCCAATATCCCTTCAATGCTACATAGTTGAAATGAAATTTAAGAAAAATGCCATTAATAACAGATGAGCACAATAAACCAACTTCTGTTCAAGCTTCAATGTTTGTTTTCCTAAAGAAGTATTCTAGTTTCATTCTCTGGTTTTTTTTGTTTCCTTTCATAGTTTGTTTGCACCATTTCCCTTATACTACTAATTTCTCTCCTTGTCACAAAAGATGGAGGATTGTAAAACCTATGTTACCATCTAATTGTGTGAATTTTCTCTTAGGAGGTTTCAGGGCAATGCTTTCGAGGGTCCGATACCTTCCACTTTCTCCACTCTCACCAAACTGACTGACTTGTAAGTGTTTAAACACATGTTCTACTTTATTTTGCACAAGCTCTCCCCATAATTTTTGTAATTGCATGCTAATGCCATGTATGTGTCAAAACAATATTATCATGTTATGCTGCAGATGCATAGGAGACATTACAAATGGGAGCTCTTCGTTGGCATTTATTAGTAATTTGACATCATTAAGTACACTGTAAACCTACATTTTAAAATCCTTACTTATAATTTAACTTCGTCTTTTTAGCACAATATGATATTTTCTTTGCCACAGGATCCTAAGGAATAGCAAAATATCTGATACCATGCCACCAAACTTTGGGTCATTTACAAGTTTGCAGAAATTGTGAGTCATTGAATTCAATGGATTATTTAATATCCACAAATTTGAAACTTATCGGTCATTTAACTTATGTAATCGCTCTCATTTCTACTTTTGAAGGGATTTGAGCTTCAACAACATAACTGGCTTACTTCCTCAGTCTCTTTTCAATCTGAGTTCACTCAACTTCTTGTAAGAAATGTTGGTCTAAAGCAATTGGCTAACACCTGTTCTTGCTTATGCTTCTACACATTTTCCTAATGTCACTGCAGATTTATGAATAATTTGAATTCATATTTGAGCAGATTTCTAGGAAACAACAGTTTATCTGGAAGCTTGCCCAGCACAAAGAGTGGATCACTTACCAGCATGTAATTCCGTAAACTTCCATTACTGCAAATGCAGCTGTTTTTATCACCTTCTCCTTGTAGCTGTAGCCAATGTGGCCATGTTCGTTGCTTTGGCTGAAGCTTTGTCGCATCTCTTTGCTTGCAGAGACCTATCATACGATCAGCTATCAGGGAACTTCCCTTCATGGGTCGGCCAACAAAACCTACAACTGTATGTTAGAAACACAGATAATTTTTTTGCTTCCAATGTAGCAGCCAAAGTACAGTCATTTTAGATTGACAAATCAGCTAATAATGTAACATATAAATGTTTCATTATTTTGCACCAATAATACAAATGATTCCTTTGGCCCTTCAGGTACAATATAGTATTGTAAAGTATGACAAAAAGAATCCAAGTAAAATTCCACCAATAACTATGATTTACAGAGACAGTCACGGTGTGTAAGACATGCCAGATATTCAATCTCCAAACATGCAATCATGGCTTTATATGAATATTTCTTCTGTTGTGCGCCGAGCGGAAGCAATCAGATCGCCGAAGTATCTAGCACGAAGAACAAATAGAGAAAAACAAACAAAAGATTTAGGTCGCCTTAACGACCAAGGAAACACTTCTCTTGATTTCAATTAGGAGATACAAAAAGCACTCAACTACTCTTCCTAAGAAATCCTCACAATTGGCTCTCTCAAAGATGGCTCTTAATGATCCTATGGAACTTTCAATAGGACCTCATACAAGTTTTTCCAATGCTTCAATAGAAGCTCAATTGGATTCCCAATTTTCGATGCTAAATAACCAAAACCCTCCCTCCTTTTATAGGGATGAAGGGGTTGGGGGTTGGTGCACCAACTCCCCTCAATTTGGTTCTTTTTTGACAACTTTAAGGGGGATTGCTGGAATTTTCAGCAGCCCATAAGGCGGCTGGAAATTTCCAGCAGCATGCCCAATTTGAACCAACCACCACAAATCTCCACCTTGGTAAGATATTGGGTCTATGTCACACAATTGACCGTCAACACTCCTCCTAGCGAGAATCATCTCATTTTTCCGTCATATTGTCTCGAAAGGCTCATATGGCTCAGCATAGCCTCATTGCCACAGAAGGGGCCACCAAAGTCATTTCATATCGTCAACATACAAGTCTGAGCCATACTCGAACTTGACTCCAATATCGACCTTCATAAGCTCGTCCGTCGAACAATCACTAGTGTCAAGTAGTTTCACCTGATCCTTGGCTTCACCAGTCGTCGTTAATTTCATCTCATCACGCCAATCTTTCCTTCGACCATATAGGTCGCCATTGTGCTCCATTTCACAGAATAAGGTCGGAGACTCATCACACCTGACAAAGAAAGCAAACAAGACCCTTCTTTCTGTTGGATCCTGTGGATGGCAAACAACACTAGAAGAGGGGTTGAATAGTGTTGTGCAAATAGTAAACTTTTTCGTTCGTTGATTAGCACAATTTAAAAACCTTCTAATGTTGCTTAAGAAACCAAGTAGAGTGATCTATGCTTGGTTCTTAATCAACAAGGTAATCTTACAATGAATATAAATATGAGTTACAAGCAAGATAAGATCACAAGTAATAAATCTTTTACACAAGAATAGATCTTTTTACACAGCAGAAATAAATCAATTAACTTTGCAATAATATGAATAACAAATTACAGAGATACAATTGTTAGCAGATAGAATAAGATGTTAGAGCAAAGGTAAATAATCACAGAAAAATGCAAACGCAAAGACAAAGAATTTTTATCTTGGTTCCCCACAACCTGGGTACGTCCAGTCCCCGACCAATCTGATACGAAATTTATCCACTATTGCCTTAGCAATACAATTACCTAACTCCACTCGTTAGGATTTCCAAACACCTAGCCTTGACCAGGATTTCCAACCACCTAGCCTTGACTAGGATTTCCAACGTCCCTTTCAACAAAGGGGAATACAAAGAAAAACAATCTTTCCAATTCACCACAATATTAGTGGAGATTGGATTACACACAGAATTCTATAGCCAAAGTAAATATAACAAATGTGTTTTACGTGGCCAAAAAAAATTCAAAAATGATCTTTAGATCACACAAAAATATACGATGATTCTTTGTGATCTAGATCGTTAGTTTTCAAAAATTCCTTTCAAGAATGAAAATTGAAAAACAAGGTTTTTTTAAAAACTCTTTTTGAAAAAATAGCCAAGCTAAAAATATAGATCTAAAAAGAATAACTTCAGAACAAGATTAGAGATCAGAAATTAAAAACAAAGTTGGCTATATTGATGAGAGAAATAGAGCGACGAGAGATCCTTTAGAATTTTAGCTTAATAGAATAGAGAGATTAGATGTGTATAGAAATGATCTCATAGGAGTCTATTTATAGAGTTTCAAGAGAAGTATTTGAATTTCAAACGATTTGACTTTCAGCCCAAACAGATATGGAAATGGAGTGAAATCAGGAAGCAGAGTTGTTGGAAAACGACAGCTGGTAGTTGACTCCCTCAGGGTGGTAGTCGACTCCCAGAGAATTTCAGTAGAAATTCTGCTTCCAGCTGGTAGTCGACTCCCTTCTCTGGTAGTCGACTCTCAGACCAGTTTTCTCTAAAACTCAGCTAGTTGAGAAGTGTAATCAACTCCTGGGTGTATTGGAGGTTGACTACTGATAAATGATCGACTAGCTTTTGCTCTCAAGAGTTAAAAAGGATTTTAAAAACATTTAAAACATTTTTCTTCGAAATCATTTGTGTGTGAGAGATATCTACTTTGGCTTTGTCATAATCCTAAGAGACAAAAAACTCACACACTTAGACTAAGATGAGATCTTCATGAAGCCATTTAGATGATTGAAGTAGATGCGCGCTTCTCCTGAATTTTGAGTTCCTTCTTCATTAAGCTTTTCCTTCTTCATTAAGCTTGAGCACGAGCTACATCTTGTGCTTGACGTAGAACTATTAAATTCGTCTTCGTTTTTCGAGTGTGGTTGAGCTTCTTCGGAGTATGCGTAAAGTCACCATTCACACAACTTGTACACTTGAGTTGTAGTGTAGTTGGTACACTAACATCATTTGATGTGCTCATCATCAAAACCACTTAGAGGTGGGATTCAATTTCCCATTACTCTCACCCCTTTTGATGATGACACCCAAATGAAAATTAAAAAAGAATGAATGTTAACGTAATGAAATATTGAGTAAGATAGCTTACTCCCCCTGCTTAGATGCGGTACTCCCCCTGCACCTAATATGGTTAACATAACAATAATCATTCTTATCTTTTTGCATTTACCAATTTTCTCCCACTGTCATAAATCAAAAAGATGACATAAAATAATAAATGTTAATCTTAACTCAATTCTTTTTCTCTCGTGATACCAAATCTCGACGAAGTTTTGAAAATACATCATTTTTCATACACTTCAGAAAAGGATCTTCAATATATTTCATCATCCCAAAAGATTAACCAAAAAAGGCGAGGCTCTGAAAGAGGTGCAAGGGCTTCATTAGAATATCTGCAACTTGATGTTCAGAGGGTACATATTTAAGTTCAACATCCTTTTTGACACAGTGATCATCTATGAATATATGTCTAATATCAATATGTTTTGTTCTAGTATGAAGAACAGAATTTTTGGTGAGATTAATAAGTGCTTTTTTTATCACAATAAATTACACATATAGATGTGTTAATAACATAATCTACTAGGACTTGTTTCATCCAAAGTACATGAGCATAAGTAAGTCCGGCAGCAATATATTCTGCCTCAGTAGTTAATAATGAGACTGAATTTTGCTTTTTGCTAAACCACGAAATAAGGGAATGTCCAAGAAAATGACATGGTTCACTTGTGCTTTTTTGGTGGCTTTACAACTAGCATAGTCTGAGTCATTATAGGAAGTTAAATCAAATGTGCTACCTTTGGGATAAAACAATCCAAAGTCAGAAGTGGTTTTAAGATATCTAAATATGTATTTTACTGTTTAAAGCTGTGATTCCCTAGGATCACATTAAAATCTAGCACAAGCACATACGCTAAACATTATATCGGGTCGGCTTGCGGTTAAGTAAATCAAAGAGCCGATCATACCGCGATATGTTTTCTGATCAACCTTTTTACCTGCTTCATCGTTGCCTAAAGAAGTGGATGTTGCCGTGGGTATATTCTTTCCTGGCGCGGTCTCCATCCCGAACATTTTGATTAAGTCTTTGGCATACATCGATGAATGAAGGTTCCTTCTTTTCCTTGTTTGATTTGCAGTCCGAGGAAGTTGTGAGCTCCCCCATATGGCTCATTTCAAACTCTTTCTGCATTAACTTAGCAAACTCTTGACAAATATCTTCGTTAGTAGATCCGAAAATAATGTCATTTACGTAAATTTGAATAAGGATGATATCATCATGAATTTTCTTAACAAATAAAGTAGTATCTATTTTTCCGACATTGTAACAAGAATTGATTAAGAATTTTCTTAATCTCTTATACCAGGTCCAAGCTCTTTGAGCTTGTTTCAGGCCATATAATGCTTTGTTTAACTTATACATATATCCTATTTTCTTATCATGTCCAAACCCGGGAGATTGTTCAACATAAACTTCCTCCTTTATATAACCATTTAGGGATGTGCTCTTTACATCCATTTGGTATAATTTAAAGTCTTTATATGATGCAAATGCAAGTAACATTCTAATAGATTCTAGTCTAGCAACAGGAGCAAAAGTTTCATCGAAATCTATACCTTCTTCTTGTGAATATCCATGTGCAACTAATCTTGCTTTATTTCTTACTACATTTCCATCTTCGTCTAGTTTGTTTCGTTACACCCATTTTGTGCCAATAACTGGACGATCTTCTGGTCTGGAAACTAGCTCCCATACTTGATTTCTCTCAATTGGAGAAGTTCTTCTTGCATGGCTTCAACCCATGCTTCATATGCAAAAGCCTCATCTACTTTTTTCAGCTCAATGTTAGAAACAAATGCAACATGTGACATGTGTTCTATTTGAGATCTAGTTCTAACACCTGCATCAATGTCACCAATGACTTGTGTGTGTGGGTGATGTGTAACTTCAGGAAAAGATTTCGATAATGAATTTGAAGTGTTATTGACAGAAGTAGGTGCAACATCTGGAATAGGTGCAGTGGGTACATTATCATTATCAATATGAGCATTATAAGAAAGAGATTCATCAAATGTTACATGCAAAGTTTCAGCAATGGTTTCGGTATTCTTGTTGTAGATTCTATATGCTTTACTACGCAAAGAATAACCGATAAATATGCATTCATCCGCTTTGGAGTCAAATTTATCCAAGTTATCTTTTGTGTTCAGAATATAGCATTTACAACCAAAAACTCTGAAATAAGATACTTTTGGAATTCGTTGGAGCAACAACTCATAAGGGGTCTTTTCAAAAGGTTTTCTTATTAAAACTTTGTTCTGAATATAGCACGCAGTTGCTATAGCTTCCGTCCAAAAGCTTTTTGGAAGGTTGCTTTCACACAACATCGTTCGTGCACACTCTTGGAGTGTTCTATTTTCCTCTCAACTACCCCATTTTGAGGAGCAGCTCTAGGAAAAGCAAAAGTATGAGAAATGCCTCGTTTTTCACAAAATCTTTTAAAATGTTCATTTTCAAATTCACCGCCGTGATCACTTCTTAAAGAAATAACTTTCAAAGAGTATAAACGTTCAATTTTCTTGAAAAATATTTTGAACTCACGGAAGGCATCATTCTTACGGACTAAGAATAATACCCACGTATATCGTGTAAAATTATCAACTATGACAAATACGTATTAAGAGTCATAAAGAGATGGAGTTCTAGTCAAGCCAAACAAGTCCATATGGAGTAGTTCAAGTGACCTATTCGAGCTAAGAGCTCCAATACTCTTAAATGTCCTTTTATGCATTTTGCCAAGTTGACATGAATCACATATTTTATCCAATTTAAAATTTAATTTAGGAAGTCCTTGTACTAACTCTTTCCTACATACCTTATTCATGTTTTTTATGTTTACATGACCGAAACGTCTGTGCCATAACAACAGGTCATTTGTTGAAACAATCAAGCAGACATATGAATCATACTCATTTAATCTAAGCACATAAATGTTTTCTACTCGCTTACCTTTAACAAGAATGTTTTTCATATCCTTGTCATAGACTAACCAAGAGTCAAGAGAAAAAAATACTTTTATACCTTTATCGCATAATTGGCTTATGCTTAACAAGTTGTGCTTTAGCCCACTTACCAAGCTTACGTCTTTGATGAGTAGCTTCAAAGGATTGCCGATGTTACCTATGCCTATAATTTTACCTTTCTTATTGTCTCCAAAAGTCACAGTTCCTCCATCATACTTTTTTAGAGAGCTAAGCAATTTTGTGTTCCATGTCATGTGTGTGGAGCATCCGCTATCCATTATCCACATGTCCCGAAAGAAAATGATTGAACGAATTTGGTACACACTTATGATTGGGTCCGAGTTAGATGAAAATTTCTATCATTTTGTACAATCCCAAGCGTTGGGTATGAAGAGAGATATACATGAGGCATGTGGATACCCTAATAGATGCATATATGTGCGGATCATTTATTAGGAACCCAAATTCGATTTGAATTTGATTTCCTATCATACTATTTAACACGGTGGAAACATAAACATTCTTTTCATGATTGCTCAAATATTTTGGTACCTAAATAGTATTATTTCTAGCAAATATATTTGAACCATGTATATGATGTGCATTGTGTGTAACATAATTGTGATGAGAAACATTGCGATAAGAGGTATCATAATGATCATTGAGCTTCGCATTTTTGCCGTAAATAGATGTATTTTGTTTCACGTTTTTATGCACAATATTTTGAACAGATTTATCATAAGAAGTAGATGCATGCATACAAGATAAGGTAGCTTTTACATTTGGTTTGTTCTTAACTTTTTCAAGTCGTTGAACAAGTTCCTTGTGTTTGAGCTTACTTGAAACTATATCTTTTGCAAGAATATTGAACTTAACATTCAAGGTAGTGACATATAAAACATGTTCAACTTTCAGAGCATCATGATCATAGACTAATCTATCATGCTTGACTTTCAAACTTTATTATCATTACAACACTGTTTTATGGACTCATATTCTTTAACAAGAGAATCAAATTTGTTCTTGAGATTATCATGTTCCTCATGCAAAGTCTTATGCTTTTTGTCCAAGGTTTTGTGTTTCGTAGTCAATCGTTCATACTCTCTGTAGAGATTTTCATATGCACTAGCAATATCAAAATCATCTTTCTCATCGGAACTAGAATCACTAACCTCATTTTGTCGTCTTGACGAGCCATCATGCACATTTCTTCTCCAAGCCTTTCATCGTTGGATTGGGTTGTCTCCATGGGTGTTTGAATCTTATTTGACTTTAATCCGAATCTTTCATCCAATATATTGAGGATTTGGTGTGCGGTTTCAGCCTATTCTACAAGATTGGGTTGTCTCCATGGGTGTTTGAATCTCATTTGACTTCATCCAATATGTTGAGGATTTGGTGTGCAGTTTCAGCCTCTTCTACAATCTCCCATCCCCTTCATCATCCTTTTCGTCGCACCAACTAGGACCCACTCATCCACCTCCTCGCTTTTGACGATGTTGGCGGTAACATCCTTTTTCTTATTGGCCTTTGGGCACTCCCTCGCCCAATGTCCCTCTTCTACAATTTCCCATCCCCATTCATCATCCTTTTCGTCGCACCAACTAGGACATACTCATCAACATCCTCGCTTTTGACGATGTTGGCGGTAGCATCCTTTTTCTTATTGGCATTTGGGCACTCCCTCGCCCAATGTCCTCTTTCCTTGCAAAAGGCACATTTATCTCTCTTGATGTCTGTGCGCGGAGCTCTACTATTGTCCCTCATCTCGGATCTATGGTTCTCTTTGCGGCCGCCACATCTTTCATTGCTCCGACCTCTAACCACGGTAAGCGCTTCGGACCCTTGGCTCCTCATCTTCTCATCATCATTCTTTCTAAATTCATTACTTGTGAGAGCGTTAGAAACTCCATTGAAGGTTATAGATTCTTTACCATAGGTTAAGATCGAAACGATGTGCTCATAGTCTTTATGCAGAGAATTGAGGAGAATCATCGCCTTATCCGTATCTTTCACTTGACGTCGATGTTCCTCAAATCTGTAAGGAGTTTGTTGTGTAGTCGAGGTGTTCTTCAACTGAAACTCCTTCCTCCATCTTGAGGCCAAAAAGCTTCTTTAGGTGTAAGCTATTCTGAATGTTCTTCTTCATGTACTTCTCACCAAGCGCATCCCATAACGCTTTCGCGTTCGTCTCCTCCATGAAAGGGTACTTCTTCTTTATTAAGTAGAGCCGGATCGTGCCGCAAGCGGTCCGGTTCATCATCTTCCACTCCACATCCGACGTCGTAGTCGGCCTCTCATCTAGTACTTGATCTTGACCAAGTTGTTTCAAGATGTCAAGTACTTTGCATCTCCACATGCCGAAGTTGATACGCCCATCGAACTTCTCAATTTTGAACTTCGTACTGGATACGATAGTTCGCGTTGTTGAAGATTGTGCCATTGAAGTATAAGCGTCGTTGCCACCTTTGCTCATCTTCTTCATCTAGATCTTTGTCGTCAAAGCTCCGATACCAATTATTGTGTGCCGAGCGGAAGCAATCAGATCGCCGAAGTATCAAGCACGAAGAACAAATAGAGAGAGCATACAAAAGATTTAGGCGACCAAGTAAACACCTCTCTTGATGTCAATTAGGAGATACAAAAGACACTCAACTACTCCTAAGAAATCCTCAATTGGCTCTCTTAAAGATGGCTCACAATGATCCTATAGAACTTCCAATAGGACCTCATACAAGTTTTCCCAATGCTTCAATAGAAGCTCAATTAGATTCCCAAATTTCGATGCTAAATAACCAAAACCCTCCATCCTTTTATAGGGATGAAGGGGGTGGGGGTTGGTGCACCAACCCCCCTCAATTTATTTCTTTTTTGATAACTTTAAAGGGGGCTGCTGGAATTTTTAGCAGCCCATTCCAGCAGCCCATAGGGCTGCTGGAAATTTCCAGCAGCATGCCCAATTTGAGCCAACCACCACATCTTCTTCATATATGTCTATTGAACATGGCAATTATCCAGACTGAAAAGTGCTCCTACCTCGTAACCGTAGATGAGGGGGCAAGATTTGACTACAAATGGGACACATGGGATACAATCTCAGTCATTTTTAGGAACACATAACCCATATGCGTGCGTGTAAGTAACCATGCACCAGCTGCCACAAGAGGAAATTTCCTCAAGTGGTGGTTAAAAATTTCAATCCTTATTTCTTTCTTTGATGATTGGCAATGTGCATATTAGAGGAAGATTAGGAGAGGGGACCACGGTTAGTCACATTGGTGACTGCACAAATGGGTAACTGGGACATTCTAGCCCATTAGGTTAACCCAATAGATGAAGGCTGAACTACCATTTTATGTCCATCTATCCTATTTTAACTGACATGTGGCGGTTATTATTAACAAACCCCTCAAACTCAATGTGGTACCTGGAGTTTGTAAAGAAAGGAATAAGAGATCCATGTATTGTTCAGAGAACTTGATGCACGTGTACGAGTTAAAGACCTTGGTCCATGTGTACAATGGATGGATCAGAAAAGATGGCTGTGATATCATGATAATACGCTAAAATAGGAAGCGAATGGCTACATTTAGCTAAAATAGGCGAGGACATAATATTGACCGGGACGCTATAACTCACATTGTAATAGGGATCAGATGAAGATCTTTTTAATTTTAATTTTAAAATTTTCATATTTTAGTTTTAGAGTTTTAGCTATTTTGAGCCTTTTTATTTATTTCTAAGTATTTTAATATTTAGTATCACATCGGATGAGTGAAGAAGAGATTGATTTGTAAGCATATATAAATACTACAAGACATGTTTATTTTAATCAATCAATCAACGAGAAGTTCAATGGAAAATTTTCCTTAAACATGAGAAAGTTTTTCCCTCGGTGAGAAGACTCGGAACCGTTGGTGAGAAGCCAAAGAATCCTAATCTATTTGTTGTCACGTCCTGTTTCTCAGGAAGATGACTATTTTTTACATGTAATGCAGGTTTTGATGTTTACCAATAAAAACAATATACGCCACAAGCATCCATGTACCAAAATACTCTTATAAAATTCTCATTAATACAATGGGAATACAAAGTCTGATGCCATACACATATGGATACATACTGTCAAATACATAAAGACATACATGGTAAAATACGCTCACGACCTCACACTCAAAGTCTATGTTTTGCGCAACTCAGACTCTTCAAAGGCAATGGTCTCATATTCATGTTTAGCCCATAATAGTGCAACAAAACGATGAGCCGCTAGCAATTAGATATAAATCACATTAATTCTAAAATTTGGAATTACACAGTGTACATGAGCATGACTGAAAGTAAAGTAGGAACTAAAGACATGCATACAAAACAATTTAAAGTTATGCTAATAATATTCTAACAGTTTTACTAATCCTAGGCCATGATTCATATTGGAGACTACAGTAAGTAATCAGGAGTCCACCTTGTATTGTACGACGAGTATGCGTACCCGGGCAGAGCCCAAAATAAAAATGGGAGGAGCTCTGAGTCCAAAATAGGAACATAAGTGACTAAGTAACTCAAATTATGTCTGAAACTACTCTTAGGGGTTCATCGTATGTGTGATTAGACCTAGCCGGAACACTTGATGCAGTCATGTAATCAGAAGTATGGCTCCAATCCACACTCTAATATGAGTTACACCAAAACCCAGTGAGTGAGTCTGAAGTGCCAAGTTTTGTTTATGGTGTATAGCTCTCAGTGTTAAGTGGTGTTATTCAAAAGATGATTCTAAGTGCCAACATTTGTTTAATCAAGCGTGCATCATGAGACAGTCTCTAAACAAGTCCACAAGTCACATCAAAACTAGTTAATATGATTGGTGTGCCATGTAAGTTATATCCATTCATGTTCATGATGTTGGTAGTTTCAGGAGTTATTTTACCAATAGACCCAATAACATGTCGTGTAAGTTGGCATCAATAATCAGCAAGTCCACAATGTCATGCACGGGAACTGTAACAGTTTGTATCAAGATCATGTATCAACATAGCACATCCAAATATATCACTAAATTTTGATGTCATAAGATTTCTAGTTTAATCATACAAGCATCAAGTGGTAAGAGTATAAAAATAGGGGGTAAGGACAATTGTATTGATATCAGAAAAGTCTAATAATCTAATCATCGATCGTATACTGATCTAATCCATATGTCCATGCTTTCATGTCACCAGCCAACATTATCATCAAAGATGATTTTTAGAATAATGTAAGCATGAAATAAAGCCAATCATAAATCTAATGTCTAACCATCAATAGAGCAAAAACCCATAATCCCAACCAAAAGTAGCTCATGGCATCATGAAACCGGACAAAAACATACGGGTCCAGCAAGTCAAAGGGCAAATATCACGCCACTCTTTTGAAAATGTGACTGTTTGCATGCAAAGCATGTCATGCAGATACCAGTAAAACAGAATAGACAAGAGTAGATGATGTACCAAAAGTAAATACTCATTTTATTCAATTTTCCTTTATAATGAGAAAACAAGGTCTAATGCAGAAAACGGAAAGTACAATCTTTCAGCTGAAATGAAATACATGAAAATGAAACTACAATGTGACAAGCATCATCCATCCTAAACTCAAAACTCCACGTCCTGTACATGAAACTCCGATACTTCGTACTCAGTTACCTCCGTGTATTCTTGTTCAGCACCTAACGGAGACAACAAAAGGTGCACCGCTATTTAGAAAAGTAGATTATATATAAACCAAGCAATCTGTAATGTATTAAACAAAAACCAATAGTGCAAGGCAAAGAAGAGTAACACTACCGAAACCAGAGAACATGTGATGAATAATTAAAGACGAATAAAGTAAGCTATTGAACGGAAAAATATAACAAGTTATGTTTGTTTTCAATGGTACTAATCTCTAGTGTGCTAAGAAAATATTAATTAACCATTCTAAGCTGTCACTCATAATGGAGAGGATGATATGCAACCCGAAATCCATCTTGTACCACGGCAAGCTACCTCGGGTCGAGTCCAAGAACAGTAAACATGAAGTGACTCGGGATCCATCCGACACAACAGGTCTCAGCCGAGAACAACCGGATCGGAACAAGAAACATGAAGAGATCCTACTAGACAGGGTCCAAAAGCATGGCTTATGTCGCTTTGCACTCTCTCTATTATGAGTTTCCAAAACCATCGTGAGTCATGTATATTATTGTTTAGTACTGATTTGTGTGGGTATCCAGTGTGATGTCTGGTAAAGTATTGTTTTATAGTTGTATAGTTGTTTCTAGGTTTGCATATCATTAGTGTCGATGTCAAGAATTTGTTGAAGTTCACGGAAGTGTTTAGATTACATATCATTTAAATTACACAGTCACGGGTTTTCTAAACAAGTCATGTTTTCTACATGTATATATGTCAAGTGTTATATTTCAGTAGTAAGTCACATGTATTTCAGTTTAGTTGCATGTATAGCCCTTAACTATGCAATTTAAATGATAGAGATCAATAGTTACATTTATTGCAAGCATGCTAGGCAATCTCCAATATATTTCATTTCAATTAACAGTGTCAGACATTCTCTTACTCAAAAGTTCATGATGATCTAAATTTACATAAAGAAAAATCTAATTAAGTTAGATTTGGTGCTCAACACACATATAGCTCAAAATAAATCTGAAAGTCAATTTAAAACTGAAGTTAAATTCATGCGAAAATACAACCAAGATTTACTTTTTAAAACTATAAACTGAATTTTAAATAAGTTGCAATTTAATATCTGAAAATTTGGGCAGGAAAATAATGGTTTATGGGATCAGATTTTAGGGATTGTGTCGCGGTTGCCAGGAGAAGGGCAAGCTGAAATTTCTCGACAGCAATAGGGATTAGCGGGTACGAACTCCAATAGTAAGGAAACCAGGACTGAAGACCCCAAAACAGCAAGGAACAGTAAGCTGGATTGCCTCAGTCCACCCAAAAGAGGGAGCCGTAGGCTATAGTCATAAGAACATGATCATAAAAGGCTACAGGCAGGTCCAAGAGGGAGCAGAAAGGCTTCAGCCACAAGGAAACATGGAGCCGAAGTTTTAGGCAAGTCCCAGAGCAGGCCGAAAGGCTTCAGTCACAAATAACAGGGCCAAATCTCCGGGGAACAGAATTATCCAAACAAAAGGAACCAATTAAAAAGGAAACCAAAATCCAAATCCATACAACCCGGTGATAAAAGGCAGCAGCAGGGTCACCACAAAGCCACGGTTTAATCCTAAAGCCCCGAATTTTTCAAAGGGAGTAGAATCCCTCAATAAATCCCTTAATCATTATATTCCTTGTCCAACAAAAATCCCAACAAACCAACATAATTTCAGCATCAAGGAATTTCAAAACAATTCATAATTCAATCATCCAAGTAATTTTCTATCACATAAAAATTAATTCCAACACAATAATTTTCGTCACAGAATTTCAATTGATTTTGCATAAACCGAAATGAAGGTTGGATCAGAAATAATCTACCATTCACCGTAGATGGCCAAACTCCTCGCCCAAGCCATACACCAACGAGCATGGTTGCTTGATACATGAACCATCAGTCGACTCGACTGATCCTTGGTTGTGTCAGCTGATCAAGAAAGCTGACACGTCAACGGCTGGTGTCCTTACAACAAGCATCTGTCTAGCTCCAAAATGCACACACAAGTGTGTTTTGAGCAATGGACCAAATGGGATGGGTTCTACATGAATCCTAAGGAACCCTATGATGAAAATGATGCATGTGTTATATGTGTGCATCTATTCGATTCTACATATAATATATGAAATAAAAGCAAGATTACATGAAGAATATAATGAAAATACAATGAAGTCCAAAAGTCTTCATGAATCCACTTGCTCCATAGCCTTGATTCATCATCATACACCTATTGTTTAGTCTCCTCATCAAGATAAATATATATTAATCTGGGACTAAAACAATGAGAGACATTAGCAACTACATAATGAGGTGATCATCATCCGAAGAAAAGTGGCCTAACCCAAAAATCTTACCCTTTTGATGATGACACATATTATTTGAAAATAAAAACATTATTAATAAGCATATGCTAATGCCTCCCCTACTTATATGCATACCACATAAGAATGAAAAAAATACACAAAATGCATGTAAGGGGCAATATGGAAAATGATGCAAAGTCAAATCAATTGCTTTTAAACAAGCATATATGCATGCATTTTCACATAATCCAAATAAATTTCCCCGTTGTAATCGTCAAAAACGTGGACAACTAATTTTTCCATTGAAAATTGGAATATCCAAAGAAATGACAAAATGACGTGGAGAAAAGAAAGTGTTTGATACCAAATGTAAAGTACATAGATAGGTATCAAATCACTCTATCATGCTTTTCCTAGATCATTGAATAAGTCAAACTTTTACTCAATGAGCTAATTAAAAATTATGGAGTCATGGGACATAATAATGCAAAATCATAAAGATTAAGCTTAGGCATTGATAAAATGACAATGATATAAAAGATAATTACACACAAAGAATTAATGTCAAATGATGAGATTTGAGGCAATATCCAACAATATTGGTTGGAAAAATTCCAAACTCATCAAAGGAGTTAACATATGTTTCAAAAATAAGTTTTTGAAAATACATAGCATATAAATTCCCCTTATGTCATATACATGAGTAAACTTTGCATAAATGACATAGCAAACCACTTAGATCCATTTCCAAAATAAATTTTGAAAACATTTTCGAAATAAAGGGAAACACACAAACACACATGTTGGATGCAAAAATAATATGCAATAAACTAGCATCCAACCAAACAATCAAGTGTGAGGATCTAGGCATTAGGTCACCAAACCCATAAAGAGTTTGATTTCCTAATGTAATCACTAGAGCAAATAACTTTGTTAACTAGTGATTGTACTTAGACTTCCCTCTCAAGTAACCCTACATTGATAGGAATCCAAAGTTTCATGACACTCTTAGATTCCTTAATTGGCCTCCTCTTAGGACAACAATTAGTAAAGTGTCCTAACATTTTGCAATGATAATAAGTGATGCTAAGATGAAACTTAGCCTTAAAGGGATTAAACATGCTTGAGTGTAGAAGAAATATCCTTGACATGTCTACTGTGAATGGGTTGGCTCTTGGCATAAAATGAATCGTATTGATTCATATTCACTAAGTCGTGATTTACATGCTTTTATTGGAGTTAGTGTTATACAAGAAAGTATGGTGCATCTTCTTAGGAGCTTGATAATGTCGTTTAGCTCCATGAGAAGAGGTTGTGGGCTGGTAACCAACTTTTGTGTAATATCCCAAACCCTTACGATGATTTGCCCGATGTTGTTTTAGAAGCAAATCATCGAGGCAATCCTCGGATGTCATAAACTTTTGAAGTTTTTGGGATTCTTCGTCGCATTTCAAAGTTAGGGTAGAAATATTCTAAATCAAGATTTTTGGCTTTTAATTGGTCATTTTCTATGCCAAAATCCTTGATTTGAGAAAGAAGTGTTTCTTTCTAATCAACACCTAATATGTGTGTAGTATGCATAGGTGAATCAATAGAATCAATAGAGGGAGTGTTCCTTTGACTAGCTAATAAAACATCATGTTTAGATTGTAAAGAAGTTAAAGCTTTAGCTAGTCGCTTTAGGGAAGTGAATATTACCTTGTTGTTTTCCCGGAGGTCCTCCATGGTCTCCTTCTGCTCTTCTTCTTCACTCTCATCGTCGCTTTCCTTATTGCTTGAACTCGAGCTTGAGGATGAAGACTTTTCCTCGATTGTCATAAGACACATGTCCTTCAAGTTTTTTGATCGATTGGAAGACACTTTGGCTCAAGAAAATCCGCGAGATCACGCTTGACATCTACGATGGATGTGAATGCGTTTATGATCACCATCACCATCGCTGTCACTTGAGTCATCAGACGAAGACTCATCCAAAGTACCTACAAAAGCGGGATTCTTCTTCTTTCCTTTCCAATGCATCTTCCCTTTGCCTTTATACTTATCATTCTTCTTATTTGGGCATTGGTTCGCATAATGTTCTAGCTAACCGCATTTAAGGCCAGTGACAGAAGCAATATTAGACTTTGAAAATAATTTCAATGATTTCTTACATTGAGACGGGTTCATGATCATCATGATTTGTTGGCAAGCCGGTGACGATTGGAGCCACGATCCCCTAAAGTTGTTCGTCACCTCCAGGCAAACACACATCAAATTGGGCGACGAATTGCTATCAGATTCACTAAAATTCGGTATTAGTGTCGGCGTCGATCGAGCCGATAGTGCTACAATGTCAACTCAATCGAGCCGACCCGAACGACAAGTCGAGCCAATACGGTTCATCGGCTCGGGTGGAGCCGATGCCGAGCCGATCGGAGTTGGCTCGAGCCGATCGCACTGACAAGCCAATCCCCGAGAGCCGGCTTAAGCAAGCTGGCTAACTCAGTCAACAGCTCAGCCGAGATGTGGCTCGTAATAGCAAGCCATTTCAATTTCTGAGGATTTTCTAGCTATTTTTTTGGAATTTATTGTTCAGTCATGTTATTTTGATAATTCTGGATTCATTTGAAGCCTAAATTCAATGTTGTCTGTGCCAGTAGATAACTAACTCAGCTAGGTACACATAGGAAACCTACGTGTAAGAAGATCTGCTTTAAATTAGGGCTAACACGATGATTACTATGATAATTACTACAAGTGCTATTCTACTCAAGCAATGTATGATCGGGTCACATACTTCTATGGTTTCGATAATAGGCACTGATATGATTATTAGTAATCTCATTTAAAATATTTCTTCTCACATTTACATTTTTCAGCAGAACAAAAATATACATATGCATGTCACACGTTCAAAGGAGAAGCATGGTCCTGGTGTAGGCATCTTCCACTTCATAGTCGTTGATGGTAAGTGTTTAAAATCAGTCTTCAATATTGATATTCTTCTAAGCATCGATATATTCCACATGCACCTTAGCAATCCTCAAGTTTGAAGATTGAGAAGGATCTAATCGAACTAATACATAAGCTCCGAAACCTTTACGAATAAGTGGAGATGGAACAACATAGTAAACTCAAGCCAGAGCCCACGATAGACGTTGATTTAACACCTGAGGTAAAGTGTAAGCTTAAACATGAGTTGAAGCAATATCCTGAGCCCGACTTGGAGCCTGAGCCAGCATTGGAGCCCCATCAAGAGCTTCGGTCCGAGCCTGAGTCAGAGCCAGAACCCGAGTTTGATCCAGTGTCGGATCTCGTGCCAAGCCAGAGCTTGATCTAGTACCACAATCTACGTTAGAGCACTATTTAGAGTCATCTATTGAACGAGCGGCAAAACAGTAGATAAAAACACCGCTTAAGCTGATTGAGCACATCAAATTTGTTGTTACAGATCATCCTCCTCTTATTAACAAACAGGTCTTATACGCTCTTCTATCTTTTGTAAGTGGAGAGAAATTTTCGGAAGACGTGTTTCTACCAATCTGCATCATGTCACACTTCAGAGTTCCTGTACGCGTCTTTTCAAACTGCAAGGGAATATTGGTTGATATCCAGCTGTGTTACTTTTACTGTCCTTCATTAGGTAGGAAAGTTCTCAAGCCGGTGAGAGTGATATGAATCAGTTTAAGATCTTTTTAATTTTAATTTTAGTTTTAGTTTTACTTTTAGTTTTAGAGTTTTAGCTATTTAAAGTCTTTATATTTATTTTTAAGTATTTTAATGTTTAGTACCACATCGGATGGGTGAAGAAGAGCATTGGTTTGTAAGCCTATATAAAGGTCACACAACTTGTTTATTTTAATCAATCAATCAATGAGAAGTTCAATGGAAAATTTTCTTCAAACCTGAGAAAGATTCCCACTGCTTGGTGAGAAGCCTTGGAATCTTTGGTGAGAAGCTAAGAAACTCTAACCTATCTATCTGTTCTTCTCCAAATCTCTCCTAAATCCTTCACCAAATCTCTAAAATCTGTCACGTCCTATTTCACTTTGTGTTTGTATTTAGATGAAGATGGCCTATGGCGAATGGAACAGAACCAGGATCCCCAGCAAAATTGGGTGGCGAAGAAAGCCGAAAGGAATCACGTGACCCAAGACGAAACCAATTGGAACTTAATCTTTGATATCATATTAGAGAAAGATCATGAGAGGGTCTCATATTAGTGACATTGAGGACGACACAAACTGGTAGTTAAAACACTCAAACCCAAAAGCTTAAGCCAATATACAGAGCCACAACCATTATTTCATGCACTTCATTTTTCTCTATTTTATTTGACGTGGGACTATTATTCTTAACTGGTCATAGCATAAATCTGGACAGTTTACCTTAAGGGATATCAAAGGAAGAATCTCTTTCTCTTATTATCTGTATTCCCACCTCCAGCTCGGTCATTGACTTGCAATGTAGTTTGTTCCTCCAAAAAGCTTATGGTACTACAACTGGCTTACTTCCTGTTCCAGTTGCGTTGACGCCCAGGGATATCGAACGATCTTTCCTTCCTTTCATAGAAATATGATTTTTAGGAAGGATGACAAGACTGATCAATTATAAAAACTTTTTCGAGCCCTAGATCGGCTAGTAGAGAGCACAAGGATTAGTATATTATTGGTGTCTTTGGGTTTTGGTATATTGTAAATCAGTAAATGGTGCCGATCATCCAAGAAAGAATCTTTGAACGCTACCTGAGAAATTTTCCTATTATGGCAACTGATACACATTTTTTTATATGTATGTATGTATCTATGTGTGTGTGTGTGCGCGCACGCGTGTCCATGTCAAAAAAAGAACTTAGTTTTAGCACAATGATTTATAAAGCAATGAACTTTTTACTTCATGCAGCTTACATATTTACAAATGGACGTATCTGCAAGTGTCGCTCATGGTAGACATGCATGTCATGTCCAGCATGTCCAGGTGTATCTACGCGGCAATTTTGATGGGACTTGTCTCCTTCTAGATTAATGTAATAGAAATGTTCCCTGTGATAACATGGGCCACAATTGTTCAACTTAAAAATTACTTGCCATATCTTTTGACAACATTGCTAGTATGCACTAAATGTGAGTAGAAAGATAAAATGTATCCATAATAAACAAAATAGAAGAAATGATTGTTGAATTAAGACATCAGTTTCTCCATTTCATCATGATAAGCACAGGCATTGACAGTCTTAAAAAATAGATGTATGCAGAATAAATGACTAATTATGAAGAACAGTAGCTTGCAAATTTCTTACTCTTACTAACTACTGTTGATTCTTTGCAGGAACTTGGTAGCCAACAACTTTGTCATTGATAGTTCTAATGGCAGGTGCTTACCGATGTCACATGTTAAATATGATGTTTTAAAAAAATTTCATATAATTTATGTCTCTACATGAATTTTCTAATAAATTGTTTCTCTCTCTCTCTCTCTCTCTCTGTGTGTGTGTGTGTGTGTGTGTGTGTAATTTTAAGCCAAGATGTGAGAAAATGCTGCCTTTCTAAATATGCTATTGTTTTAATGTTATCTGACTTTTGCACCAAGATTTTTTTCCCATTACCATTAAATATCTTACTTAAAGCAGCTGCAAGAGGTCAGAGGATAATATGATTTTAAACTAATGACATGTATCCTATTAAGAAAGAAACCCATCAGATATATTATGGTTCTTTGATACTTTGGAGTACAGTGTTTTACCTTCAGGATTAGATTGTCTTCAGAGAAACATATCATGCAACCGTGGTTCGCCATTATGTAAGTTGTTGTCTTCCAATCTCTTAGTGCTATGTTTCTATTAATAGACACATTGAGATGAATGAACTCCTTAAAATCTAACTATTAATAGCAATTCATTTTATTGATTACAGATTCATCCATTGCAATAAAATGTGGTGGCAGTAGAAGTATACAAGCTTCTGATGGTATTGAGTATGATGTCGACAATGCTAATCTCACCACAGCATCATATTATGTAACTGATCCGAACAAGTGGGGAGTTAGCAGTGTTGGAAGCTTTGCTGATGCCTCGGGTGCTAGTTACATGACATCAAGCTTGTCCCAATTCCAGAACACTCTGGATTCGGAGTTGTTTCAGACAGCAAGGATGTCTCCATCATCCCTAAGATACTACGGCATCGGTCTTGAGAACGGAAACTACAGTATTACATTGCAGTTCTCTGAGACTGCCTACCCTGATCCTCCTACATGGAAGAGTGTGGGGAGAAGGGTTTTCAACATTTACATTCAGGTATTAAACAGAATTTTTCGAGTCATGATGCTGTACTTTCAAAAGATTGTCTAAATGGACCCAGTAATAACGGTCAGTACTGTCTGAGTATAAATAATTCAAAGTCATAATAGATCTTTTATCCTGATTCTATGATGTATCTATGTGTCATTATAGGAAATTTATAACTCATTTTTCATTTATTTCCTTTTTACTCTTATTTTTGTGGAATTTGATCTTCAAATCGTCTGCATGAAGAACCATGTCTATCATCATTCTATGAAATAACTATATGCATTTGATATTCATTTTAATGTAATCTTAAATAAGAGAAGCGAAAGCATTGTCTTGTTGATTTATGCTTCAAACTTAGAACCTGTGAGGTTGACATGGCCGTGCGTGTCTTAGCATGGCCGTGCGTGTCAGAAGATGTATCAGCCGACTTTCGCAGATTTGGACACGGCCGTGCTGAAGTCCGTGCTGATATCCGAGTTGCCAGGCAGCTCTCAGTTTATTTAGTGACACGGCTGTGCTGACTGTTCGTGTTGTCGACACAGCCGTATTGCTCGTCCGTGCTAATCACCAGCTCTATGTTTTACAGTCGCAGTTCTACCCACGATCGTGCTGATAAGCGGCACGGCGTGCCGATACCCAGAAATCCTTGAATGGCCAGATTTCAGCTTCTAATATCAACCATTGATGTTTTTTTGGGGTTTAATGGGATAGACATGATGGAAAACATCATCTTTTACCCTAAGGAGTATTTCTATCATATAAATACCAAGAGGATACACGCGCGACGGCTAATGAACACATCAAAGGCGTTTTCGCGACGGAGAATTATGAAGATTTCCTTGCTTCTTCACGAAGAATGTGAGTACGAGTTTTGGGAGAGGAGTATTCCGTGTTCTAGAGACTCTGGTAAGATCTCTCCATTGGGTGTGTGTATGAGACATTATAATTGCTAGAGTGCTAGAGTTATTTTGTCGAGAATGCATACATATTGTATTGGAGGAGATTGGTAGTTGGTGTATTCTCTGAATTAACATCCCTGTTCTAGTGGAAGTCGTGACAACGAAAGACTAGACGTAGGTCATAGGTTGGGCCGAACCAGTATAAATCTTGTCTCTCTATGTGATTGCTTGGCTTGATTGTGTGGTGGTTTTTCGTGTGCTTCTTAAGATTCATCCAAGGTCCTAACTTTACATTGTTTTGGTTGGCAACACTATTTTTTATATATTCTGCTGTGCACACTTAGGTGTTATTTGATATTGTGTCAGATTTTACCAACAAGTGGTATGAAAGCTATTGGTGAGGAGAAGTAAGGAGTCAAGATATCGTTTACCACATCATTCAAGATAGACAAGTTCACGAGGAGAAATGACTTCAACCTTTGGAGACTAAAGATGAAGGCTTTTCTCAGTAGAGATAGTTGCTCACAAATTGTCTTTGAGAAAAACAGTTTTGACAAGGAGGTCACAGAGGCTTAGAAGGCAGAGATGAAGCGAAAGATGTTGAGGCAACTGCAATTATCACTTTTAGATGAAGTGCTCAGAAAGGTGCCTGAGGAGGCTACTGCGGAGAAGCTTTAGAAGAAGCTGGAGGCGCTCTATGCAAAGAAGAATCTGACGAGCAGGTTGTATTTGATGCAACAATTATATGTGCTGAAGATGAGAGATAGAGCCCATGTTAAGGATCACATTGATGCTTTCACGAAGATTGTGTCTGACTTGCAGAGTATGGTGGTGAACATCGAGTATGAACAACTGACGATGATATTGTTGTATTGATTTCGACCCATTGGTGAGGTCCATGATATATGGACGTGAATCTTTATCTCTGAAGGAGGTAGAGTCTACAGTACACTCTGAGGTTGTTCATGTCAAAGTGACTTCACGAGAAGGTGGTGATCAAGGGGATGCACTCTTCATCAGGGGACGTCAGGATTCCAGGGGAGGCCATGGTTCTAGGAAGGATAATGGTCGTTCAAGATCTAAGTTACGAGGGCCTAGAGACAAGTGTCATTTGTGCAAGGAGACTGATGGGCCTCTGGCCCAGCCGCAGCCCCTGTGGGTTTACACCCGCAGGCCCCGCCCACAACCCCTCTTGGCTCCGAGTCCCCCTAGTCCTAGGATTGCCCAATCCCCCTAGTCCTAGGATTGCCCAATTCCCATAGTCCTAGGATTGCATAATCCCCCTAGACCTAGGATTGCCCTAGTCTCTATTATAAATAGGGGGGAGTCTCTCTTGTATGCCTATGCTATTTTGATGATTGTTATTTGGTGTTTCCTTAGGTAGACGAGTGCGGACGTCATCTAGGCGTCTTGGGAGGAGAGCACACCTCCTTTGTGTTCATTTATCTTTCTATTTTGCTATTGTTTTCTAATAAAAATTCCATCTTTGTTAGATCCTAACAATTTGGTATCAGAGCACGTAACGATCCATGACGGCTTCCACAAGATCGCAAGACAAATTTGAGGCCTTGGAGGCGAAATTCACCGGTGAAATTGAGGCACTCAAAAATTCCTTGGCGGGAAACGACGAATCCATGGCGAAATTAACTACTTCCATCTCCCAATTGGCGTCAAATCAAGCAAAACACGACGATCAATTCACGCAATTGATGGGGGCCCTAAATCAATTAGCGACGAACCCCAAAGCCGAAGGAAACCCTAATCCGACACCAAAGGCGACACCACTTCCCGAACCCCAAAGCCGAAGGAAACCCTAATCCGACACCAAAGGCGACACCTTTGAAGAAGGAGAAGGAGAAAGAGGAGGATCTTCCCCAAAGTCAACCCTACTACGTGGAGGAATTGGATGGGGAAGACGACGACGAGCCGTGGGGGGTGGACTACCGCGAGGAGGTGCGGCGGAAGGCGGTGGAGAGCCAAAGGGAGAGCGGCGGCCCTAACCGCCAAAATTGGGATCGCCACGACCAAGGGGAGCACCGGCCGAACCACCACGGGCCGCGGGAGCCGCGGACAACACGTGCGAGAGGCGGGGGGGGGGGGGGGGGGGGGCTACACCACTCCTGCCGGGCCCTGACAGGGGGGCCAGGCCCTGCCGGGGCTCGACAGGGTCCGACGACCCTGCCGGACCTCTGGCAGGGCCCGCCGGCCCTGCCGGAAGCCCGGCAGAGCTTGCCCCCCCTCCAGCAGCCCCCGGGGGGGGGGGGGGGGGTCGATTGCGGCGTACAGGGGGCCCGAGCCCCCCGGTCAGCTTTACAGGGGCCCGGAGACCCCCCGATCAGCATCACAGGGGGCCGGAGCCCCCCGGACATGGCTACAAGGGGACGGAGACCCCCCGGACTTGTCTCCAGAGGGCCGGAGCACCCCTGGCAGCGCCAGGGTGGGGGATTTTCGCCGGGGGCTCGGCCAGAGGCAGGGCCCCCCGGACAGCAGCCTGACATCGGGGATCGCCGCGGACAGCCACCGGACACAGGATTCGAGGCCCCTGGACGACGGACAGCATATGAGGAGGATCACGGGTGGATTCCGGGAGATTTTGGAGGCCCTCCGGAGCATCGACCAGCAGCTGAGGACCACTTTTACGGTGACATGCGCGGAAGAGGATATTATTCCGCCGACAGGGGTGGCTACGAGGCGGAGTTCGGCGACGACGCAGGTTGGGACGATTTTGAGGGGCGGCGCGGAGATCGTCGGGGAGCCTACGGGGGCCACGGAGGAGGGCCACCCAGACGCTACGAGACGCTGGACGAGAGGCGTCAGCATTATCATGGGCAGCACATAGAGGAGAGGAGGCTCGAGCAGGGGCGCTTTGGAGGGGATTGCCGCGTCCGGAAGCTGAAGATGCCGCTATTTTCTGGGGAGGACCCACACGCCTGGTTATTCACCGCAGAGAGGTACTTCATAGCGCATCACATGACCGAGGCCCAGAAACTGGAGGCGGCGGCGATCTGCATGGAGGGGCGTGCCTTGGGATGGTACCAGTGGACGGAGAGGCGGCAGCAGATCGGGAGCTGGGAGGAGCTGAAGGACATGGTGCTGGAGAAGTTTAGAGACCCCCGCCTAGGGAACCTACATGAGCAGTTGTACGCCCTCAGGCAGGAGGGGCCGGTGCGGGATTACATTGGGCAATTTGAGACACTGGCCGGGCGAGTACATGGGGGTGTCTGACGAGTCACTGGAGGGCACTTTTCTGAAGGGACTACGCCTTAGTCTGAGAGCAGCAGTGAGACCCTACAAGCACATGGGGCTTTCAGAGGTCATAGAGATGGCCCAGATGGTGGAGGACGCACAGACGGAGGATCGACGAGTCCGCGGCAGTTACAGCAGTCAGACTTCGCGAGGCACCACCTCTGGGGCTGGAGGAGCAGGTACCGCAGCAGGGGTGACCCAGACGATCCGGGAGAAGACTGGGGAGAAGAGTAGCACGCCAGTGACTGGGGGGCAGTTCAGACGCATGACGGACACAGAGATGAGGGAAAAACGGCAGAAGGGTTTATGTTTCCGATGCGATGAGCGGTTTTCGCTAGGCCACCGATGCGCGGGGCGCAAGCTCCAGGTGATCCTGTTGGAGGACGACGATGGTGGGTCTGATATCGAGGAGGCCGCTGAGCGAGAGGAGGAGCTGGAGGGCCAGCAATTGGACGTAGCGGATGTGTCCCTCAACTCCGTGGTAGGGTTCACACCGAACCATACCATGAAGCTGAGGGGAGAGGTCGGCGACCAGGAGGTGACTGTGCTGATTGATAGTGGGGCTACCCACAATTTCATTTCTAGGAGGGTGGTGACAGCTTGGACTTCAGCTGACAGACTGCGGCAGCTTTAGTGTGATGATGGGGACGGGGAAGAAGGAGAGCAGCCGAGGAGTTTGCAGGGGCTTGGTGCTGACCATGCAGGGGATATAGATCATTGCAGATTTTTTACCCCTAGACCTGGGGAGCACAGACGTCATCCTCGGCATGACATGGCTACAGACATTAGGGGAGATGATCATAAATTGGAAGCTGTTACGGATGGAGTATCGGGAGGCGGGACGAGCAGTGATACTCCAGGAGACCCTAGCCTCTGCAGAGTTTTGGTCTCTTTGAAGATCATGTACAGGACCATCCAGACAGAGGGAGGCGGATACCTAGTAGAGCTGTACTCTTTGACAGGTGAGGGAGGCACAGAGGCCAGCACAGAGCAGCCCATCCCAGGAGAGGTTCAGCAGCTGATGGACCAGTTTGAGGAGATCTTCCAGGAGCCTCGGGGCCTACCACCACCACGGGACCACGAGCACGACATAGTTCTACGAGAGGGTGTCTCCCCGATTAGCGTGCGACCCTACCGATACCCTCAGCATCAGAAGGACGAGATAGAGAGGATGGTTTCGGAGATGGTGCAGGCAGGGGTGATCCAGCCTAGCGTGAGCCCGTTCTCCAGCACAGTGTTGCTAGTGAAGAAGAAGGATGGTAGTTGGCGGTTTTGCGTGGACCACAGGGCGCTGAACAAGGAGACGGTCCCGGATAAGTTTCCAATACCTGTGATTGATGAACTCTTGGATGAACTACACGGAGCTGCCTGGTTCAGCAAGCTAGATCTTAAGTCAGGCTATCATCAGATACGGATGCGACGGGAGGATGTGCCCAAGACGGCGTTAAGGACGCATGAGGGCCACTACGAGTTCCTGGTCATGCCCTTTGGGTTGACCAACGCCCCGGCCACTTTTCAGGCACTCATGAATAAGGTATTCCGCCACTTTCTCCGGCGATTTGTACTAGTCTTTTTCGACGATATTTTGGTGTACAGTCGTACTCTGGAGGAGCATTTGGACCACCTGCAGGTGGTTTTTCAGGAGCTGCAGTACCACCAGCTTTATTTGAACAGAAAAAGGTGTCTATTCGGGCAGCCGCAGGTGGAGTATCTGGTGACGGCCTGTTTTTTTTCCAATACATTCAAATTAAGTATTTAAATAAAATTCAATTTTAATTGTATTTTATAATGGTTTGTTAGGAGTCTTAAACTGATTTCAAAAATTTCCTATAAAAATATTTTGAAGTCTCAGACTAGTTATGGAGTATTTTGGTAAAATCGGATTTCGTCAAATACCTCTAAAAGATCTGATAAAAATTCATTTTCAGATATTGCAGTTTTGACTCAATGAATTTATTTTCTATTCAAACGTCTTCAAAACATTTTCAAACTTCTGCAGTAGCATCCTATGATCATTTAGGGCTCCCCACATTAATTTCGTAATTTTCTGATATCATTTCAATAGAGAACCCGCAAACCCGCTTTCTAAACGTTTTGGCCAAAAACTAGTATTTCCGTAGCTCAAACCCTAAAACGGTCTTCGTATTCGCGATCCTCGCGACGATACGATCCCGTGGGTATGTTTTCGTAATTTTTCGGACACGTTTACTAGTAAGGGCATTTTCGTAATTTTCGCTTTTGTATTTTCACTAATGACTTTCGTTAATGGAGTTTTACCGTCCTAATTAACCCTAATCTTCTTCCACAACTACCCCCCTTTCTTTTGGTGGTTAGAGCTGAAACGGATCAGTTCTTCCCCCATCTACCTCTTCCCCCTCACTAATTACCAACTTGCCATTCTAAAACCCTATAAAAATAACCCCACTTCCTTTGTATTTTAACACACCCTGTCTTTCTCTCTCTCCTCTATCTTTCGAAACCCTCCTCCCATCCTCTTCGTTCTCAGGCGAGCAGCGCCCTCTCCTCTCCGAGCTTCCCTCTTCAGTTCGCCGCTGGCCAAGTCGACCACCGACCCCAGCTGAGCCCCGCACACCCCTCTCGACCACCAGCCGCTGCTCCACCGGAGTTCGCCATCCCAGCGCCGAGCATCAACGCCGACTTCGACGTCAACTTCGAAGCCCGGAGACCCGCCGCTGCGAGATCCTCCTTTCGCCACCAAGAGCCGCTCCGCCTCCGATCTCGAAGCACACCGCCGGAGCTCCGACCCCCCCTCGCCTCCGTTCACCGACGCTCGACCCTCCCTCCGCCGTGCGCTCCCTCCGACGAGCTCCGTTCGTCGCCCACCTCCCCCGAGCGCCTGCAGCGCTTCGCCGGCCACCCTCGCCGCCGACGGCCGCCCCCACGTCGCCGAAGCCTCCGCCGCAGACCGCCGCATCCTCCGACTCCCCGACGCCGAGCCGCCGTCGCCAGAGACACCCCCCCATGCAACGAAGACGAAGCAACGGCGGTGCGTAAATTCGGAATGGCAAACTTGTAAATATCGCGAATATTTCGTAAATTCGTATTTTTAATTATTTTTAAATAGGGTTTATTGGTTTTAAATCCATAACTAATTATACAGGGGTCAGAAAAATGAGTGACTAGTCCCAGAAAATCAGAAACGTCGAAACGAATCCATTGGCGCTAGTTTCGTCTCGATCAGGCAAGTATATTTCTCACAGTGAATTTTTAAAGGCAAAACTTAAATAGGTTAAAATTCTTTTAAAATTCGTAGCTTGCAATTTTTACGTACACTGCTATACGATAAAAATATATGTTACAGTACTTGTAAATACGATCGTTTTGACATCTTGTTTGCAGAATTCTGATGTACGGTTTATCCGAAATAAATCCTTGTTCGAGGGTATTATTAATAATGTCTTGTTTTATAAATCCTTTTAAAATTCGTAACATGTGATTTTTACGTACACCAATGTACGATAAAAATATATGTCGTAGTACTAGTGAATACGATCGTTTTGACACCTTGTTTGAAGAATTCTGATGTACGGTTTGCTCTAAACAATTCCTTGAACATATGTTTTAAAAATCACTTCTTGATTTAAAATTGCTTTTTGGCTATTTAAAATTGTTTAAAAATTGTTTAAAAATCTTGAAAAATAACTACTAGTCTTAGAAAGTATTTTAAGCTAATTTAAACTCTTTTGCTTGGTTAAAATCATATCTTACTCGTTCTTTTATTTATTTAAGTGATCCTGATGTTTTCATTTTATCGAGTCGTGAAGTTGTGAACTTCCACGATACTGTTGTAAAGACTATTGGAACACCGAGATTGAATTGACTGAATGGAAGATGGAACTTCAGCAATATTGAATGGAAGATGGAACTTTAATAATATAGATGGAAGATGGAATTTCAATAATAGACAGATAGTACACATTCTTTTGACCGCCACATGACTCGACCTAGGATTGGGGTAGTCTATGATCACAAGTGTTACAGAATGACTGGATGCGCCATACTAAATTACCTCCAACACATTACGGGGGTTAGAACCTTGACCGTTGCCATATCGGAACGGTGGGTAAGCCTCGGAGTTGCTCCCGTCGCAGGCTGCATGTTGGTTATCTCTAGTACTCTTGGACATGGACTTATCACTAGGATAGACTGGTTATTGATTATTGTCATAACCTCTTTTCTACAGGATTGCTACAGTTTGGTTATTGAATGCTAAATTGTCACAGGTTGCTGATAGTATTGCAAATTGTTATTGAAATTGCTACAGGTTGCAAATGGTATTGCAAATGGCTATCAATGATTTAATTGCTGCAGGTTGCAAATGTTTAACTGCTTTAACTGTTTTAACTACTTTAAACTGCTTTATCTCTTTTATTGCTCATTCGTAAATTAAGCTTATTGCTTGTCTTTAAAGTGCATCATTGTTTAAATTTAAAATGTCCAACATTTTGGTTTTGAGATTATCTTGCCGAGTAAACCTCGCTGACGGACATTTCATTTTGTTGTTTTACGAAATGTCCGTCAGGTATCGATAGTGAGTTCTTTGAAGACACTACTGCAGAAACCGAGCCAGTGCTCGAAGGCTACGTGGAGTATCTACCCACAGAAGACTAGACTTTTACCTTCGCGTCAGCACTTTTATATATATTTGATTAATGTAATTCGTGTACTTTGTTTGTATTGGCCATGCTAGGCCAAGCTGTATCTTAATTAATGTACACTGGATATGTAATAATGTTGTCTGAGCTGCTTCTTAAATTTGCAAGCAAGAATCTGCAATTTTTATACAGACGCTTAATGTGTTTAAGCCAAGGAGGAAGAAAAGAAAAAGATTCCAAAAAGAAAGAAAAAAAAAGTACTCCTCGTTTTAAGCACATCGCGGACCCGCTCGCGTCCTCGCTCCCGGTAGAATGGGAAGCGGGGCGTGACAGGTTTTGGTGGCGGCCCATGCAGGTCATCTTGCTTATGCAAATACTTTAAGATCGGTTTAAATGACATTAATATCCAAGTATACTGCTAGAATAGATTTATTCTAACCTACTTTACATCGCGGTTTGTTTTGAAGTATGTCAGGTCAACCAGATACTCACGGCATCACCAACAACGATATCTTGGGTATCGTAAAGGAAATACTGGAAATTCAACGCCAAGTTCTCCATGAGGCTGTTGACAAACTCTGTAAAGCATCCCAAAGGAAGCATCCTGTGGAACCACCGAGAGACGCTCTCCAACCGACGACGACTACATTCAAGAGGCCCACATCTTCAGTCAACAAGAAATCCCCGATGGTGTGCTTCCATTGCAACCGAAAGGGACATATCAAGAAGAACTGCCGCCTGCTGCTGAATCAATGTTTGGCATGTGGAGCATCTGAGCACTCTCTCAGGAACTGCCCCCGCCGCATTAGCAAGAAAGCGACTACGACAACAGGAGTTTCTGGATCAGCACATCTTAAACCACCCCTAGCTCCACAACATCGAGTCATTCATCAGGCCGAGCTAAACCAAGCTAGGTGTCAAGCATCCATCGCATCAACCCGAGATACTGAGGCTACAGAGCCAGTAATCACTGGTATACCTGAACCTTTTCCCTCTACGTCGATTTGACACCCATCGTCTTTATTATCATTGCTAGCATATGTTATCGTGCTACAACATGTCCACATCTTGATTTGGAAATTTTCTAATGCTTCTTATCACAAAATTTGCAACAAACTATTTCCATTGAACCTCATTACCTTCTTCGAATTCTTAACCCTTGCTTAGGAACTCGTGTTCCATTCTTGGTTATACCTTCCCTAGTAGCCACTTTTGCTAACCGTTATAGTTATTTTCATTGGATGAACCATCTACTCACTTCATCACCTTTCCTTCAGTTGATGATGGCACTCATATAAATGATAATCTTCCTTCAATGGACCATGATACCGGTCAATGTGCTTGGCTAAAGTCTGTTGGATCAACCTAGCTAGACTGGGTGCAAGTGATCCTAGCTTAGTCACTTCCCTGGCCGTGTCCGCTGGACCGCAAGGATGTGAATCATGATTATGTAACGCCATCGATCTTCATCATTATCACCTTCTCTTAGCTTGATGACCTTTCGATTGACCTTCTTAGAATCTTTCTTTAGTCCCCTTGAACTCTAGTTATGGAGGACATCATTCGAATTTTGGATCATCAGAAGTTCGAGTTCAACCACTGAAGCAAATCGAAGGGCCACACTGCAAGCGACTGTCCTGAGAGGAAGTCTCAGCCTTCCAACTCTGCTCAGCAACGTCAACCAACAACAAGTGTACCAGCAGACTCGACAACAGGTGCTACCCCAAAGACACCAAGCTTGTACCATGACGGTAGAAGAAGCTGAGGCTACGGACCAAGTAATCCCAGGTACGAGATATTCCACTAAGCTACTTACTCTATTATTTAGAGCTTGGACATGTTTCTTATCACTGTAACTGTTAAACCTCTGACTCCACGTTGGATGGTCGAGACCGCTGGCAGTTCTCAGTGGATGCCTCCAATGTTCTATTGTGATTTGTAGACGAGGTCTTTTCGCTAAATCCATGGTGATAGAGATGCCAACATTTGATGTTGTTCTTGGGATGAATTGGTTAAGGACATTTCATGCCACCTTTGACTGTCGTCAAAGGAGGGTAGAGTTCGAAATACCCGACCATCTTAAGTTCAAGTTCCTCCGCGGAAGCAGATCGAAGGACGCTCAGAAGTATTCGAGGATGATACAGGAGATTTTGAGACGATCCAACCTGACGTGCCAGTGTAGGTTGTTGGCGTCTTTTCATTTTGTGCTCGTATTTCTCTTCTAGCCCCTACTTCTACCTTGTACCTAATTTCTTTCCCCCAAGGGTTTGATTCATTTCCCACTGACCGCCTTTCCCCCTCTTTATTGCGTTCTGTCCGTTTCCTCTCCTCGATACCCGTTCCCGCCTAACACCGACGACTTCGGTGCCCCCCCTTTTTCTTTTTAACCCATCTCCTTCCTCCGCAAGCCACCCCGTGGCTTTCCCTTTTCGCTCAGACATCGCCCCCTCCCCCTCCCGGCCTCTTCCCCAAGCGAGCTCGATCGGACCTCGCATCGCCGCTCCGATCTCCGATCCGCCGGCCTCACCCGAAGATCCGCCAGCTTCCGCTTCGCTCCATCCCGGAGGCCCTCCCCACCATGGATCGTCAACCAGTCGCAGTCCTCGCCGCCGTGGACCCGCAACCACCGATGGCCCTCCGACGATATGTTTTGGGATTTTTGGCCTTGGTGACGACCATCGCCGCCACCATCGCTACCGCTGCGTGGCTGAGATCTTGGGAAGCCGTGATCCTTGGGCTTCTCTTGATCTCTCTGCCTTGGGTCTCACCTAGGATGAGATCCCGTCTAGGCTTCCTCTTGCGTCTACTACTTTTGGTTTGCGGAAAATTGTGTTTTTGGTTATTTACTTGTTGGGTGATGTTGGGTGTTGCGAATGTCAGGTATTGGTCTACGGAAGGAGTGATGGCAATGATTATTGGCATGATATTGGCCTTGGGTGTTGAAGTTGGATGTAGGCCTTGTGCTTGGCTCTGGATGAGAGCATGGATCCTGCCTTATTGTGTGATAGTATGGAGATTGACGGAAGAAATGCTGGCAGTGAGTACTGACTTAGAGTGTTGGCCTTGTACTTACCTTTGGGCGGTGATTTGGACGTTAGCATGTGGTTGGGCATTATGGAAATTGATGGTGTTGGTACCCGTGGATTAGTCGATGCATGCTATATTATGAACCACATCGGTGGCTAGACCCAGTCAGTCATCAGTAGCACGAATAAACTATATGGTCTTCCATTTTATGTGGTTTAAATAGCTTGCTACTGGCTTATCACCTCAGGTTCCAAGTTCGAACAGATGGTGTCATCATAATAGCCCTCATTTTCATGTGATTATCTCATGTTAATTTTGGACTACTTGAGAAGGCATGGTAACTATTGTAGTGATACTGGTCGGGACTAGTTACGGAAACTATGATGATGTTAATACTTATTAGAAATATCTCTTGTTTTCTTGATGCCATTATATCACATTATATTTCATGCTATTAACAACTTATTTTCTAAATTGTAATCATTCGACTAGTTTTCCATTTTATCATTTATTTGTTTGAGCTTCCTAAATAACAGTAATTATTTTATTTTATAAAGTTTTGAGAAATTCCGAGGACGGAATTATCTTAAGGAGGGTAGAATGTAACGGCCTGTTTTTTTTCCAATACATTCAAATTAAGTATTTAAAGAAAATTCAATTTTAATTGTATTTTATAATGGTTTGTTAGGAGTCTTAAACTGATTTCAAAAATTTCCTATAAAAATATTTTGAAGTCTCAGACTAGTTATGGAGTATTTTGGTAAAATCGGATTTCGTCAAATACCTCTAAAAGATCTGATAAAAATTCATTTTCAGATATTGCAGTTTTGACTCAATGAATTTATTTTCTATTCAAACGTCTTCAAAACGTTTTCAAACTTCTGCAGTAGCATCCTATGATCATTTAGGGCTCCCCACATTAATTTCGTAATTTTCTGATATCATTTCAATAGAGAACCCGCAAACCCGCTTTCTAAACGTTTTGGCCAAAAACTAGTATTTCCGTAGCCCAAACCCTAAAACGGTCTTCGTATTCGCGATCCTCGCGACGATACGATCCCGTGGGTATGTTTTCGTAATTTTTCGGACACGTTTACTAGTAAGGGCATTTTCGTAATTTTCGCTTTTGTATTTTCACTAATGACTTTCGTTAATGGAGTTTTACCGTCCTAATTAACCCTAATCTTCTTCCACAACTACCCCCCTTTCTTTTGGTGGTTAGAGCTGAAACGGATCAGTTCTTCCCCCATCTACCTCTTCCCCCTCACTAATTACCAACTTGCCATTCTAAAACCCTAT
Organism: Scilla litardierei; assembly: GCA_030789695.1. Taxonomy (NCBI): domain Eukaryota; kingdom Viridiplantae; phylum Streptophyta; class Magnoliopsida; order Asparagales; family Asparagaceae; genus Scilla; species Scilla litardierei. The sequence continues at coordinate 12,731,347 of CM061131.1, forward strand.
AAAAATAACCCCACTTCCTTTGTATTTTAACACACCCTGTCTTTCTCTCTCTCCTCTATCTTTCGAAACCCTCCTCCCATCCTCTTCGTTCTCAGGCGAGCAGCGCCCTCTCCTCTCCGAGCTTCCCTCTTCAGTTCGCCGCCGGCCAAGTCGACCACCGACCCCAGCTGAGCCCCGCACACCCCTCTCGACCACCAGCCGCTGCTCCACCGGAGTTCGCCATCCCAGCGCCGAGCATCAACGCCGACTTCGACGTCAACTTCGAAGCCCGGAGACCCGCCGCTGCGAGATCCTCCTTTCGCCACCAAGAGCCGCTCCGCCTCCGATCTCGAAGCACACCGCCGGAGCTCCGACCCCCCCTCGCCTCCGTTCACCGACGCTCGACCCTCCCTCCGCCGTGCGCTCCCTCCGACGAGCTCCGTTCGTCGCCCACCTCCCCCGAGCGCCTGCAGCGCTTCGCCGGCCACCCTCGCCGCCGACGGCCGCCCCCACGTCGCCGAATCCTCCGCCGCAGACCGCCGCATCCTCCGACTCCCCGACGCCGAGCCGCCGTCGCCAGAGACACCCCCCCATGCAACGAAGACGAAGCAACGGCGGTGCGTAAATTCGGAATGGCAAACTTGTAAATATCGCGAATATTTCGTAAATTCGTATTTTTAATTATTTTTAAATAGGGTTTATTGGTTTTAAATCCATAACTAATTATACAGGGGCCAGAAAAATGAGTGACTAGTCCCAGAAAATCAGAAACGTCGAAACGAATCCATTGGCGCTAGTTTCGTCTCGATCAGGCAAGTATATTTCTCACAGTGAATTTTTGAAGGCAAAACTTAAATAGGTTAAAATTCTTTTAAAATTCGTAGCTTGCAATTTTTACGTACACTGCTATACGATAAAAATATATGTTACAGTACTTGTAAATACGATTGTTTTGACATCTTGTTTGCAGAATTCTGATGTACGGTTTATCCGAAATAAATCCTTGTTCGAGGGTATTATTAATAATGTCTTGTTTTATAAATCCTTTTAAAATTCGTAACCTATGATTTTTACGTACACCAATGTACGATAAAAATATATGTCGTAGTACTAGTGAATACGATCGTTTTGACACCTTGTTTGAAGAATTCTGATGTACGGTTTGCTCTAAACAATTCCTTGAACATATGTTTTAAAAATCACTTCTTGATTTAAAATTGCTTTTTGGCTATTTAAAATTGTTTAAAAATTGTTTAAAAATCTTGAAAAATAACTACTAGTCTTAGAAAGTATTTTAAGCTAATTTAAACTCTTTTGCTTGGTTAAAATCATATCTTACTCGTTCTTTTATTTATTTAAGTGATCCTGATGTTTTCATTTTATCGAGTCGTGAAGTTGTGAACTTCCACGATACTGTTGTACAGACTATTGGAACACCGAGATTGAATTGACTGAATGGAAGATGGAACTTCAACAATATTGAATGGAAGATGGAACTTTAATAATATAGATGGAAGATGGAATTTCAATAATAGACAGATAGTACACATTCTTTTGACCGCCACATGACTCGACCTAGGATTGGGGTAGTCTATGATCACAAGTGTTACAGAATGACTGGATGCGCCATACTAAATTACCTCCAACACATTACGGGGGTTAGAACCTTGACCGTTGCCATATCGGAACGGTGGGTAAGCCTCGGAGTTGCTCCCGTCGCAGGCTGCATGTTGGTTATCTCTAGTACTCTTGGACATGGACTTATCACTAGGATAGACTGGTTATTGATTATTGTCATAACCTCTTTTCTACAGGATTGCTACAGTTTGGTTATTGAATGCTAAATTGTCACAGGTTGCTGATAGTATTGCAAATTGTTATTGAAATTGCTACAGGTTGCAAATGGTATTGCAAATGGCTATCAATGATTTAATTGCTGCAGGTTGCAAATGTTTAACTGCTTTAACTGTTTTAACTACTTTAAACTGATTTATCTCTTTTATTGCTCATTTGTAAATTAAGCTTATTGCTTGTCTTTAAAGTGCATCATTGTTTAAATTTAAAATGTCCAACATTTTGGTTTTGAGATTATCTTGCCGAGTAAACCTCGCTGACAGACATTTCATTTTGTTGTTTTACGAAATGTCCGTCAGGTATCGATAGTGAGTTCTTTGAAGACACTACTGCAGAAACCGAGCCAGTGCTCGAAGGCTACGTGGAGTATCTACCCACAGAAGACTAGACTTTTACCTTCGCGTCAGCACTTTTATATATATTTGATTAATGTAATTCGTGTACTTTGTTTGTATTGGCCATGCTAGGCCAAGCTGTATCTTAATTAATGTACACTGGATATGTAATAATGTTGTCTGAGCTGCTTCTTAAATTTGCAAGCAAGAATCTGCAATTTTTATACAGACGCTTAATGTGTTTAAGCCAAGGAGGAAGAAAAGAAAAAGATTCCAAAAAGAAAGAAAAAAAAGTACTCCTCCTTGTTTTAAGCACATCGCGGACCCGCTCACGTCCTCGCTCCCGGTAGAATGGGAAGCGGGGCGTGACACTTCTTCCATCGCCGCTATCCATTTATCTTTAGCAGGGCATGTGACGACCTGTTTGAAATTTGCAGGTTCGTCATCATCTTGTAGTAATGTCATGAATGTTTGAGGAAATTCATCCTCAAATCTCAGAGGTGTTAGCCTCGTTCGATTACTATGTCTTGCTTGAGTTTGATCACTCTCACTTGGAATGACATCACTCCCACTCGGAATAACATCACTCCCACTCGGAATAGGATTGGTATCGTTCGTATCATCCATAGGTGAAGTATGAGGGTCATTTTCCTCTTCACCAAGAATTCTCCCACTCGAACGTTCCGATCCTTCTTGATCCCAAGTCTCAAACAAGGATAAGTCTTGACTTATCTCACCCTGTCTTGGAAACTCGTTTTCCAAGAAGACAACATTCCTCGATTCGAATTCTATTAGACCCCCATTGTCCTCTTGACCGACGAAAACATATCCTTTGGAGTTTTCAGCGTATCGGATGAAGATACACTTCCTCCCACGTGGCCCAAGTTTGCCATATTTGTGAGAGGATAAATGTGCGTAAGAGGCACAACCCCAAGGTTTTAGAATGCTTAAGTCTGGAGTTCTATTGTTCCACAACTCATAAGGAGTAGAACTTACCGACTTCGAGGGTACACGGTTTAAGATGAATGCTGTCGTCAATAATGCATCACCCCAAAAGGTGATGGGCAAATTTGCCTGAGACATCATTGATCGGACCATTTCCATCAATGTCCTATTTCTTCTTTCCGCAACACCGTTTTGTTGCGGAGTATAAGGCATAGTTATTTGATGAACTATGCCTTTTTCATCACAGAGTTCCTTAAAACTCGTTGATTGATATTCTCCACCCCGATCGGTTTGCAAGACCTTTATCTTGCGATCTAGTTGATTTTCCACTAAACTCATATAGTTTTTGAAGCAAGATAAAGCTTCATGTTTGTGGGAAATCAAATAAATGTGACCGAAACGGGTGAAGTCATCAATGAAGGTGATGAAATAGGACTTCCCGCGTCTTGTCTTAACATTCATTGGACCGCAAATGTCCGAATGGATACGCTGTAATGGAACTTCGGCCCTTGTGCCAGTTCCAAACGGCTTGCGACAAGTTTTCCCTACAAGACAATGTTCGCAAGTTGACATTTCAACTTTTGAAACATTAGATAGCAAGCCACTTTTGGCAAGTCTATCCATTCTAGTTGGTCCAATGTGACCAAGTCTTGCATGCCAACAAATGATCTCAGATTCAGAATTAGAAGCATTTGTCAAATGGAAACTTTCATTAATAGAGAAAGAATCATCATACATAGTGTTTAATCCATTACAAACATTACCCGACCCAACTAAAGAACTATTACAAACAAGGTCAACATTTTGTTCATAGAACCTCCATTCATAACCTAAAGACATTAACATGACCACGGATATGATATTCCTTCGAATATCTGGAGCAAAGAGGACGTCGTGCAATAATAGAGTCCGGCCGTTGTCGAGAACTAGCTTGCATGTTCCGACGCCCTTGACTTCAACACGAGTGTTGTTGCCGACGTATATCCACTTTGTTCCTTGAGTTATCCTTCGATACTCTACGAAGAACCTTCTGTCCTTCGCTACGTGGTCTGTGGCCCCTGAATCAATCAACCAAAAATAGTTAGATTCAGCAAGAAACATGAAACTAGAAACACATATGTAACTAGCCCTGCAAGTTACCTTATCACTTCCATCCGTACACGTACGTGCGAAGTGACCGTACTTGTTTCACTTAAAGCGCTTGATCTTCTTTAAGTTTTTCTTCTTTGAGTGCACATTCTTTTGCCACTTTTTGTTCTTAGTCTTCTTTGAGGTTTCCGGTTCTTGCTTTCGTTCGTTCATAAACCTTAAGCGTTTATCCTTCCGCTTCTTTCCTCCATGTGAGGAACTAGCGGCCATGTGTACTTCGGCACTAGGTTTTGCGGCTTGAATCCGCTCTTCCTCGAGTTCGAGGTGTTTGGATACATCGCTTAAAGTTTTAATGCACTCATTATGAGTGAGGTGCATTTTCATGTTATCCCAGCTAACTGGGAGTGAACGAATGACTGCTTGGATCTGCTGTTCGTCAGACATCGTAAGACCCGCATCCTTCAATTCAGCTATGAGATTCGCCATGTGGCGGAGATGCTTTTTCATAGATTGATCTCGCCGCATTTTGTACGAATCAAATTGAATATTTAAGGAGCGGAGTTTGGTGACCGAAGTTTCACCAAACTTTATTTCTAGCCCAGACCATATGTCTTTGGCTAGGTCGAATTCCCGAAATAGACGCATTATGTCATTGTCCATTGCGAACAATAACGTAATACGTGCTATTTTGTTCTTTCGAGTCCAAGTCTCATAAGCTTCTCGGTCCCTCTTGTGTTGGGCCGTATTGCCCAACTCAGGTTCTTCCATTACGTTTTGGAGTGTTTCAAGCACATCTTGCTCCTCCAAAACATATTGGATTTTTATTGACCAAAGTTTATAATTGTCGCCGTTGAGCTTCTCACCTTTGTTAAGCTCGGCGACAATGTTCTTAGAAGCGGTAGACATATTCGAATCAAAAAACTGCAAAGAAAATGAAAAACACGATCAAAATTCTATGCATAAAGTTTCGATTCTTTAAACACTTGATAAGTTCCTTGGATAAGCTGAAATGTTACTCTAGAATCGAGAAGTTCACTACGTTCCCAACTACCATCTAGAAGTAACTTTCAAAGTATCCCTCTTACTTATCTCATGTAAAAAGAAATCAGAAATGATACCCGTATGGTACCAGCAGCGGAAAAATACTTTTGAAAAACATATCTTTCAAAATGGAATAGGTGAGAGTTTGCGCAAAGAATTTTAGCGCAACAATTGCCATGCCACGAGACCTGTTCTACACACCCATGAGTTAGATAACCATGGCCGGATCGTGGTAGGACTTGGAATTCTAAATTGCGCTATCCCGATTAAGGATGGGACACAACCTATTTGAAAACATCTTTTTCAAAAAATTTGAAATACATTGGCTAATCTCCGTAGAGTAGAGCACAATGTCATAAGTACATTGGCTAATCTCCGTAGAGTAGAGCACAATGACATGGCTAATCTCGCATGAAGTAGAGCACTACGACTAATCTTCAAGGAGTAGAGCCCAAGAAAAAAAACTTTATAAAATAAGAGCAGACGACTGTCGTTAGCCCCGTATGGGCTAGTCGGCACATTCGTGTTTGACCAAGGCCTTTTGACACCCCGTATGGGCTAGTCGGCAAGTTCGTGATCGACCAAGACCTTTTGCCGGATTGGTCGACCAAAACACCCAAATTGGTCTACATCACTCCCGGCCAGGGCCCCTGCCCTGGTCGAGGCTGGCCAAGGGCCTCTGCCCTGGCCGGCCAGGGGCCCTGGCCCCTCGGCCAGGGCCTCTGCCCTGGCCGAGGCCGGCCAGAGCCGGCCAGAGGCCACTGGCCGCTCGGCCAGGGCCTCTGCCCTGACCGAGACTGGCCAGGGCCGGCCCTGGCCCCTGCCAGGTTCGGCCAGGCCGGCCCCTGGCCCTGGCCTTGGCCTCGGCCTCGGCCAGGGCCCCCTGGCCCTGGCCTGGCCTCGGCCAGGCCAGGCCTTGGCCTCGGCCAGGGCCCCCTGGCCGTGGCCGAGGCCGGCCACTGCCGGCCTGGCCATGGCCGGCCATGGCTTGGCCATGGCCGGTCATGGCCAAGGCCATTTTGGCATTGGCCGGCCATGGCCCATATGGCCATGGCCGGCCACCCCCTTTGAATGGGGTTGCCGCACACCCCGCCGGAGGGGTGGCCGTGGTGGTTATTGGCTGTAGCCAACCCCCTCGGCATGGGGAGGGGGGTGCATGGCCTTCATAGCCTATTTGGCCATGGTGCACATGCACCAAAATTCATCTTCTCCGATGGAGATAACTACCATCATCTTCCTCGATGAAGCACCCGTTCGTCGATGAAGCACCCGTTCGTCGAGAAAGTAGTTATTTTCTAATGGCCGTGTGCCAAAAATGAAAAATAACATACTTTAAAGTTCGTAAACTACACGCTCCACATGAAGAGAGTTCACATTCCCTATGAATGGAGACTCGGCATCCATGAAGAGTGCGAGCTTGACGACGTGAACGGTCGGTTCTTCCCGTCACGGAGAGTTCCTACCATATCCGTAATGACAGAAGACCCTAACGTGAAAAGAACAACCGCTGCGTTCTCTTCGTCACGAAGCGTTCCTACCATATCTGTAATGGTAGGATACCCATTCGTGAAAAAGACAACGCCTCATTCATCGGTTCGACGGGGCGTCGGTTTGACCGGGGCGAACCCGTATGGCTCTGATACCAATGTGGGAACCTGTCAAAACAGCGTTAGGATCGATAAATGAAGTTGAGACTTACGCTTGCGTATGCGGCACGGTAGTCTCAGAACTTCGCCTTCGGATTCGCCACGACGGATCGAGTCTTCTCACGAACGGAGTAAGGCTACTAAATCCTCAATCTAAATCTCTACTTTTAGATTAAGAACTTGGATAAAGAGAGAGGAAGGATTTCGGCAGAGCTTCGCTAGAATGAAATGCAAGGCAAGAATACCATGCAAAAGTGTAATTAAATGGCTAAGCCTTGGGTCTTATTTATAGCCCCCAAGGTAGTTATTTTAGGAGTAATTGTTCCTTTGGAACAATTTAACTAAAGTGTACCATCATACATGGCACATTATAAGCTTAAGTTGTACCATATGCATGGTACAACATAAGCTTAAGATATTCCCCCTTTATTAGCCATATGTCGCATGCACTTATGCACATATAATGCGACTTTCCCACTAATCTAGAGATCCTCTCCGCAAGGGAACAGATTCCCTTTGCACACGACTTCGTGTATGCGACGTTCGAGGTCGGTATTCCCTCGTACATCCCCTACAAGGGTGTTCAAACGTCATCCATATCCAACAAAGATGACGTTCTTACATGGAGAAATTGATGAGGAAATCTACATGCACAGTCTGAAGGCTTCGTGATAGAGGGGCAAGAGCAAAAGGTATGCAAGCTGAAGAAATCCTTATACGGTTTGAAACAAAGTCCATGTCAGTGGTATAAGAGATTTGACTCTTTCATGTTGAGCATTGGTTTCGAGCGGAGTATAAAGGACCAGTGTATTTATGTTCCCACACTTGATGATATACTTGCTTCTGTAGGTTGATGATATGCTAATTGCGTCACGGGACATAAGGAAAATCAATAGGTTGAAGGGGAAGCTTGCAGAAGAATTTGACATGAAGGATCTGGGGCCTGCAAAGAAGATACTTGGTATGGAAATCAGCAGAGACAAAAAGAAGTGGGAGTTGAGGTTGAGCCAGGAGGGCTACATAAAGAAAGTCCCAACACGCTATGGAATGGAGAAGGCGAAGCCTGTTACTACACCGCTAGGAGCTCACTTCTAGCTTTCTGCGGGACTGTCACCTAGCACCGATGAGAAGACACGCTACATGTCTACAGTTTCCTATGCTAGCGTTGTGGGAAGTTTGATGTATGCTATGGTTTGTAACTTTGTATACGTCCAGACTTAGCCCAGGCAGTTGGAGTCGTCAGCAGATACATAACGAATTTAGGAAAGGAACACCGGCAGGCTATGAAATGAATACCGAGATATCTAAAGGGAACGGCCAGCGTTGGTTTATGTTTCGGCAAGGGAGACGGATTGGTGATAACTGGATTCTGTGATTCAGATTATGCAGGTGACAGAGACAGAAGAAGATCTACGACTAGGTATGTGTTTACTTTGGGCACTGCCGCGGTATTTTGGAAATCGGTCTTTCAGTCCATTGTAGCACTGTCAACCACAGAGGCGAAACTGATAGCTGCAGTTGAGACGATCAAGGGAGGCAAGTACCTGAGGAGTCTACTGAGAGACTTGGGTATTCCACAAGAAGTGACGAATGTCTATTGCGACAGTCAGATCGCAATTCACTTAGCGGCACGTCAGGCCTACAGTTCGAGTACCAAGCATATGGAGGTGCGGGGCTTCATTCTTCAAGAAGAAAGGAAGGTGCTAGTACTGGAGATAGGGATGAGAATGGGCATGCCCAAAGCCCAAATGGGTACCCATTTGGGCATGCCACATTCTAAATCCTTTTTTATGGTCTAGGAAGATTGGCCAATCTTCCTAGATCATAATGAAGGATTTAGAATGTGACAAGCCCAAATGGGTACCCATTTGGGCTTTGGGCATGCTCATTCTCATCCCTAACTGCAGAAGGTCTCGACGGATCACAATCCTGCAGATATGCTCACGAAGATCGTTCCCGCAGTCAAGCTCAGGCATTGCTTGAGCTTGATCTACACATGGTGAGTGGTTGATGTTTTTCCGTTGTCATGAGAGTTTCATAAATTCTAGATCTGGGTAGAAATGTTTGATATTTGGGTAGAGTTGCTATGAAGCGCTTAAGTATGCCATGGTTGTTGAAAAAGTTTGAAGCAGTGTAGAATTTGTTGATTTATGCTTCAAACCTAGAATCTGGGAGGTTGACATGGTCGTGCGTGTCAGAAGATGTATCAGCTGACTTTCGCAGATTTGTACACGGTCGTGCTGACATCAGTGTTGTCAGGCAGCTCTTTGTTTATTTAGTGACACGGCCATGCTGACTATCCATGTTGCTGACACGGCCGTGTTGCCCGTCCATGCTGATCAGCAGCTCTCTGTTTTACAGTGGCAGTTCTACGCACGGCCGTGTTGATATGCGACACGGCCGTGTCGATACCCAGAAACCCAAGAATGGCCAGATTTCAGCTTCTAATCTGAACTATTGATGTTTATTGGGGTTTAATCAGATGGACATGATGGAACACATCCTCTTGTACCCTAGGGAGTATTTCTATCATATAAATACCAGGAGGATACACGCTAAGGAACACATCAAAGGCGTTTTCGCGATGGAGAATTGTGACGATTTCCTTGCTTCTTCACGAAGAAGGCGACTACGAGCTTTGGAAGAGGAGTATTCCTTATTCTAGAGACCCTGGTAACATCTCTCTATTGGGTGTGTGCATGAGACATTGTAATTTTTAGATTGCTAGAGTTATTTTGTTGAGAAGGCATACATATTTCATTGGAGGAGATTGGTAGTCGGTGTATTCTCTGAATTAATATCTCTGGTCTAGTGGAAGCCATGATAACAGAAGACTGGACGTAGGCCATAGGTTGGGCCGAACCATTATAAATGTTGTCTCTGTGTGATTGTTTAGCTTGATTGTGTGGTGGTTTTCCTTGCGCTTCTTATGATTCATCCAAGGTCCTAACTCTACATTGTTTTGGTTGGCGACACAATATTTTTCATATATTCCGATGTGTTAGGTGTTATTTGATATTGTGTCAGATTTTCCTAACACGTCCAATCAATATGCAAATTTTTCTCATGGTTTCTGTGGCATTCTTTACAGACCATTTCAATTTTAGTCGACCATTGTTTCAGGGAAAACTCGAAGAGAAGGACTTCGATATAAGAAAGGCAGCCGGTGGAGTGTCATTCAAAGCTGTCGAGAAAAACTATGTAGCTCCCATCACAAATAATTTCCTTGAAATACATTTCTTTTGGGCTGGAAAGGGTACTTGCTGTGTTCCTACTCAGGGGTACTATGGCCCATCCATTTCCGCAATCAAAGTGATTCCCTCTGGTATGAACATTAACATGAAATCATTCGTAAATTTTTCATAGAGAATGCTATATTGCATTCTTATTTCTTATGGTCAACTTTCTTCTTCAGACTTTGTTCCTACCGTTTCCAACAAACCGCCAAATACATCTTCGAAAAATAATACGGGTCTGGTCAGGGGGATAGTAGTTGGTGTCGGAGTGCTGTCACTTATATCTATAATTGGAGTTTTCATATGGAGACAGAGGAAAAGAAGGCTGAGTGAGAATCATGAAGAAGGTATCATCTGGGAAGTGAGCGAATGAATCTGACGAATGTCTTTATTTTTATTCATTCAGTATTAATTACATATAGTTAGAGGAAGACAACCATGGATGCATCATAATTTTCTAAATTAAATTAGTTCTTTTTTGCAGAGTTGTCGGGGATGATCAATCGACCAGACACTTTCAGTTATGCTGAACTGAAGACGGCTACAAACGACTTCAATTCTACCAATCTACTTGGAGAGGGAGGTTTCGGGCCTGTATACAAGGTAATTCAATTTTATCACTTAGTCACTGTTGGACTGGAAGTTTGTCAATATGGCTATGTCGATATAATGAAGATCTATAAATGACATTGTCGTCAGGGTAGGCTCTCCGATGGAAGGTTAGTCGCTGTAAAACAATTGTCGGTGGAATCGCACCAGGGGAAGCGACAATTCTTGGCAGAGATTGGGACTATATCGGCAGTACAACATAGAAACCTTGTGAAGTTATATGGTTGCTGCATGGAGGGAGCCAAGCGATTAGTGGTTTACGAGTATCTAGAGAACAAAAGCCTTGATCAGGCTATCTTTGGTATAAATAAACAGAACACTTACCTTGATTCAAGGATGTATATTGAATTATTCATAATTGTGGGTTGTGGATTGCAGGAAAGAGCAACCTACACCTGGATTGGCCTGCTCGTTTCGAAATATGTTTGGGTACAGCAAGAGGTCTAGCATATCTCCATGAGGAGTCAAGGATCCGGATAGTACATAGAGATGTTAAGGCTAGCAATATACTCATCGATGCTGACCTAAAGCCAAAAATATCAGATTTCGGTCTTGCTAAACTGTATGATGACAATAAGACTCACATTACCACCAGAGTTGCCGGTACAATGTAAGCTCAGATTTCATGAACACACTTGCCATTTTCATTTTCTGTCTCTTAAAGTACCTGGAAGCAGGGAATACATTCTTCTCCGTAGATTCAGTATCTTTTGAAATGATCTATGAACGAAGTTGTTGATATCTATGGTACATTTATTGCCACTGCACCAATTTTGAGACGGCGATGGTGAACTGTTCTTCATTTCTCATCCGAGAATTTAATGTGAAGTGTGTTTCCAACTTTTTGTGTGTTTCCAGTACATGTCGACACGTATACATTGTAGCTCAATTTAACATAGTTTCTTTCTTTTATAAACTGTATATTAGTGTACTGATACGATGTGGATGTTTTATCAGTGGATATCTTGCACCAGAGTACGCCATGAGAGGGCAACTCACTGAAAAAGCTGATGTCTTTGGATTTGGGGTGGTTGTTCTCGAGGTTCTTAGTGGAAGAGCCAATGCAGATACAACACTTGATGAAGAAAAGATTTACCTCCTTGAATGGGTAAGTAGACTGTTTAACCTTGGTGGACAGTGTTAACAATAAACAGTGGTGAGGAACGCTATAATGTTGTATACACGTAATGAGTATTTTATAAATCTGACATGACAATCTGGGTAAGTTGCAAAAGCGAGAATAAAGCTCTATGCTTTCTTCAATTTGTGATCATGATAGTTTGGAATCAAAATGCTAAAAAAACAAGAAACAAACTCTTTTAAGTTAGAACTGCCATCTTCGTCTTTGCAAGGAGATAGTGTTAGTGTTGATTTATGCTTCAAACTTAAGAATCTGAGAGGTTGACACGGCCGTGCGTGTCTTAGCACGGCCGTGCGTTTCAGAAGACACATCAGGTCACTTTCGCAGATTTGTGGCACGGCCATGCAGCTGTCCGTGTTGCCAGTCAGCACTCTGTTTATTTAGTGACACGGCCGTGAAAACTGTCCGTGTTGCTGATACGGCCGTGCAAATTGTTCGTGCACATCAGCAGCTCTCTGTTTTACAGTTGTAGATTGACGCACGGCCGTGCAGATATGCGACACGGCCGTGCCGATACTCAGAAACCCTAGAACGACTAGATTTGAGTTTCTAATCTCGACTATTTATTTCCAAAGGGGTTTAATCGGATGGACATGGTGGAAAACACAATATTCTACCATAGAGATTGTTTCTATCATTTAAATGCCAAGAGATACACACGCGGCTGCTACGGCGTTGGTTTTCGCGACGGAGAATTGAGGAGATTTCCTTGCATCTTCAAGAAGGTGACTACGAGCTTTGGAAGGGGAGTATTCCTTGTTCTAGAGACTCCGGTAAGAACTCTCCATTGGGTGTGTGCATGAGACATTGTAATTGCTAGAGTGCTATAGTTATCGTGTCGAGAAAGCATACATATTGTATTGGAGAAGATTAGTAGTCGATGTATTCTCTAAATCACAATCTCTAGTCTAATGGAAGCCGTGACAACAGAAAACTGGACGTACGCCATAGGTTAGGCAGAACCAGTATAAATCTTATCTCTTTATGTGATTGCTTGGCTTAATTGTGTGGTGGGTTTCCTTGTGCTTTTTATGATTCATTCAAGATCCTAACTCTGCATTGGTTTGGTTGGCGATATATTATTTTATATATTCTGTTGTGCACACTTAGGTGTTTGATATTATTTCAGAGTTTCCCAAGTGGTATCAGAGCTACTGGTGAGGAGAAGTAAGGAGCCAAGATGTCGTCGTCTACCGCATCGTTCAAGATGGACAAGTTCACGGGGAGAAATGACTTCAATCTTTGGAGACTAAAGATGAAGGTTTTTCTCATGAGAGACGGTTGCTCACAACTTGTCTTTGAGAAAGACAGTTTTAACAAGGAGGTCACGGAGGCTTGGAATGCAGAGATGGAACGAAAGGTGTTAAGCGCACTGTAGTTATCACTTTCAGATGAAGTACTCAGAAAGGTGTCTGAGGAGGCTACTGCGGAGAAGCTTTGGAGAAGCCGGAGGCGCTCTATGCAAAGAAGAATTTGATGAGCAGGTTGTACTTGATGCAACAATTATATGTGTTGAAGATGAGAGAGGGAGCCACATTAAGGATCACATTGATGCTTTCACGAAGATTGTGTCTGACTTGCAGAGTATGTGGGTGAACATCGAGGATGAACAGCTGGCGATGATATTGCTATGTTCTTTGACAGATGCTTTCGACCCATTGGTGAGGTCCATGGTTTACGGACGTGAATCTGTCTTTAGAGGAGGTAGAGTCCGCAGTACACTCTGAGGTTCTTCGTATCAAAGTAACTTCTCGAGAAGGTGGTGATCAAGTGGATGCACTTTTCATCAGGAGACGTCAGGATTTCAGAGGCGGCCATGGTACTAGGAAGGACATGATTCGTTCAAGATCTAAATCACGAGGGCACATGGATAGGTATCACTTGTGCAAGGAGACAGGACATTGGAAACGAGACTGCCAAGGCTAAAGAAGAATGTAAAAGGCAAGGAAGAAGCTTCTGGTTTTGCCTCAATGTGAACAAGTGACAAGAGCAGTAACGATGATGCGATACTGATGGCAACTGCATCGGGAGATCTAGGGATCTCATGGCTTTTGGATTCGGAATGTTCTTTCCATATGACACCTCACATGAGTTGGTTCAGTTCATATTCTTCCAGAGAAGGCGACAACGTTCTGATGGGGAATAATATGGCATGTAAGACAATGGGTGTAGGAGAGGTGCGAATCAAAAAGCATGATGTGGTCATCAGAACACTTACAGATGTGCGCCACGTACCAGACTTGAAAAAGAGTCTGATTTCTATTGCAGCTTTAGCAGGACTTGAGTGCAGGACGGTAATAGAAGGTGATCTATTAAAGGTTTCCAAGGGTGTGCTTATCGTGATGAAAGAAAAGAGGATACAGAACTTGTATGCACTGCAGGGGCACACCGTGGAGGGTGAGGCTAGCCTCTCTCAAGTCACAAGTAGTGAAGAATCGACAAAGTTATCGCATCTTTGCCTTGGACATCCAAGCGAGAAGTCATTGGATGTACTTTGCAAAAGGAAGCTGATACATGCCAAAGAGGAGAGATTGGAGTTCTGCGAGAAGTGTGTAAAAGGAAAGCTGACAAAGACATGCTTTTGAACCGCAGAGCATAGCAGCAAAGTGCCACTTGACTATGTACATTCAGATGTATGTGGGCCAACTTCTGTACCTACTATTGGAAGATCAAAGTATTTTGTGTCCTTCATTAATGATTTCTCGAGAAAGATGTGGATCTATCTGATAAAATCAAAAGATCAAGTCTTCGAGAAGTTCAAGGCCTGGAGAGCCTTTATTTAAAAGCAGACAGTGAGAGCCGGCAAGATATTAAGATCAGACAACGATAGTGAGTACACCTCGAGGGTGTTCAGAGACTTTTGCAGATCTCAGGGTATTTTATGGCACTACATTACGCCTGGAGATCCACAGTCAAATGGTGTTGCAGAGAAGTTGAACCATACATTGATGGAGAAGTGTCGATGCTTGAGGCTTATGCTGGACTTTCTAAGGAATATTGAGATGAAGCTATGTCTACCGCCGTGCATCTCGTGAACAGACTATCATCGGCGACCAATTTCAAAATTCCTGAGAAGGTATAGACAAGTAAGACTGGTAATTACTTGTACTTGAGAATATTTGGTTGCTCTGCATATGCTTTGCAGAAGGATGACAAGCTAGATTCGAGAGCTAGGAATGCCATCTTGCTTGGATATCAAGAGGAAGAAATGGATACAGGTTGCTTGATCATGTGTCCAAGAAGATGTTCACTACTAGGCATGTCACATTTGATGAGTCGTCGATGGTAAGGCCGGAGATGACTTATTCAGATGGTGGATATAGGCCAGAGGAGGTCGACGCTGAGATCGAGCCACCTACCCTAGAGATAGTGACACGAGACGCTGAGATATGCCAGGACCCGACTGCTGAGAGAGAAGATACAGACAGATCAGGTTTGGACTCATGGTGAGGTTCCTGTCCAGAGTCAGCCAGATGTGCAGAGGCCATTGAAAACTAGGAGAGCACTAGCGAGATTAGGTGAGTTGAACTATTCTGCTTCTAGTTTTGCATTTGATGATATGCATGCATACACCCTGAACATAGAGCACGAGGAGCCCTTGACATTTGATGAAGCCCAGACTTCGAGCGCAGTTGCAGGGTGGTGGCTGGCGACGGTAGAGGAGGTGGAATCTCTCTACAAGAATGACACTTGGGAATTGGTTGAATTGCCCCAGGACAGAAAGGCCATTGTTTGCAAGTGGGTGTATAAGGTCAAGGAGATGACGACGATGTGAGGTACAAGGCTCGATTGGTGGCCAAAGGATTTGCACACAGGAAAGGAGAAGACTATAATAAGATCTTCTCGCCTGTGGTGAGACACTCGTCCATCTGCTTGTTGGCCTTGGTAGCAGCTCAGAACTTGGAGTTGGAGCAGCTGGATGTTAAGATGGTGTTCTTACATGGAGGAGCTTGATAAGAAAATTTACATGTGCCAGCCTGAAGGCTTCGTGATGGAGGGACAAGAGCAGAAGGTATGCAAGCTGAAGACATCCTTATACGGTTTGAAACAAAGTCCAAGGCAGTTGTATAAGAGATTTGACACCTTCATGATGAGCATTGGTTTTGAGCGGAGTATAAAGGACCAGTGTGTTTATGTTCGCACACTTGACGACGGGTCAAGGATATACTTTTTTCTGTATGTTGACGATATGTTGATTGCGTCACGGGACATGAAGGGAATCAATTGGTTGAAGGGGAAATTTGCAGAAGAGTTTGCATGAAGGATCTGGGGCCTGCAAAGAAGATCATTGGCTTTGAAATCAGCAGAGACAGAAAGATGGGGGATTTGAGGTTGAGCCAGGAGGGCTACATAAAAAAGTCCTAGCATGCTATGGAATGGAGAAGGCTAAGCCTGTCACCACAACGCTAGGAGCTCACTTCCAACTTTTTACGAGACTGTCACCGAGCATCGACGAGGAGGCAAGCTACATGTCTACAGTCCCATTTGCTAGCGCCGTGGGAAGTTAGATGTATGCTATGGTTTGTACACTTCCAGACTTAGCCCAGGCAGTTGGAGTCGTCAGCAGATACATGGCGAATCCAGGAAAGGATCATTGGCAGGCTGTAAAATGGATACTGAGATATCTAAAGGGAATGGTCGACGTTGGTTTGTGTTTTGACAAGGGAGACGAGTTGGTGATATCTGGATTCTGTGATTCAGATTATGCAGGTGACAGATACAGAAGGAGATCGACGACTGGGTATGTGTTCACTTTGGGCACTACCGCGATATTATGGAAATCGGTCCTTCAGTCTATTGTAGCGTTGTCAACCACGGAGGCAGAACTGATAGTTGCAGTTGAGGCGACCAAGGAAGTAGGGCTGTTGACGAACAGAATGTTCGATGAACTACTCGTGAACAAGCTCGGTACAGGTTCGTTTACGTTCGTTCAGGAAGCTTAATGAACAAGCTTAAACAAATTTTTAGAGCTCGGTTAATAAACGAACAGAGCTTGAACATAACTGTGTTCGTTCATTTATGTTCATGAACAAGCTCGTTAAGTGTTCATGAACTAGCTCGTTAAGTGATGTTCATGAACAAGCTCATTAAGTGTTCGTGAACGAACATGTACCGAAAATAGTAAATTTAAACAAATATTATATTTTTACTATACTTGAAGTGGATTCTTGTAATGGGATTTATGGAGCTATTATGCTGGATTTATTTGTTTTTGTCTTGCAAATATTTAATCCTTTAATTTAATTGATTTAGTCATTGGCAATTATGTTTAAATAGTATTATTTCTGATTAAAAAATTGACGTTCGTTTGTTTGATTGAAAATCTATTCATGAACAAGATTGATTGTGTGCTCATGAACATGATCAAGCTCGATAAGTCTTGTTAATGAACAGAACGTTCGATTAACTACTCGTGAACAAGCTCGGTAAATGTTTGTTTACGTTCGTTTACGTTCGTTCGGTAAGCTTAATGAACAAGCTTGAACAGGTTTTTAGAGCTCGGTTACTAAACGAACAGAGTTTGAACATGGATTTTGTTCATGAACAAAACCAAGCTCCCTGTTCAAGCTCGTTCAAGCTCGTTCGTCAACAGCCCTACAAGGAAGACAAATACCTGAGTCTACTGAGAGACTTGGTTATATCACAAGAAGTGACGAATGTTTATTGCGACAATCAGAGCGCAATTCACTTGGCGGAGCATCAGGCCTACAGTTTGAGGACCAAGCATATAGAAGTGCATGACTTCTTTCTTCAAGAAGAAAGTGATAGCACTGGAGAATATCTTGTCGGATCACAATCCTACAGACATGCTCACGAAGATTGTTCCCGCAGTCAAGCTCAGGCATTGCTTGAGCTTGATCTACACATTGTGAGTGGTGATGTTTTTCCGTTGTCATGAGAGTTTCGCAAATTCTAGATCTGGGTATGGTTGACTCGGAAAACGCGCAAGGTGCATGCCTTCCACTCCCAAGCGTAGGAGCGTCAATGCAATATAAAAATAACCGGTGAGTACCGGGTCGGATCACAGGGACAATTCGTTCTACTTTCACAAAATTGATCGATAACGAAAAATAAAGCGTGAAACAACCACCTCAATTACGGTGGATGAGTGGGAAAAAAGTGGTGAAAACAAAAATCTAACCTTAGTGGCTAGGGGTGAGAGCCGAATCGGCAAGCAACGAGGAGGACGCGTGTGGTGTGCATGTAAATGAGGCGTGGACGTGAGAATTCATCCCAAATATAACTCAATTGATCTCCCGGCTAAGGGACGAACAATCGGTGGATGTGGCATTTCATCGAACATGTGGGGTGCAATAAAAGTAGTGTATGAAACAACGAGAAATACTTTAAGCAAATAAGAGAGGGTCGGCTACGATAGTTCCCCTCTATGGATTACCCACTAGGGTTCCATCAACAACCAACATCTCAAAGTTTCATCCACCAATTTTGAAAATAGAAACATGCTAGAGATGAAATTCACAACCCAAAACAACAACAATCACACAACACAACAACACAAGCAAGATCTAGCAATTCATGATGAAAAGAAGACATCTATATCTCTTAGAGATAATCATCCAATACAATACAAGTTGCTAAACCAAATTTACACAAGAGTTAAGAAAGAGTTCACCAATGTGTCACTCAAAGATGAAATCCTCATACTCAAGTGGTCCTCCAAGCTCCAAGCTTCATCAACCTCCCCCCATGGCCTCCAAGCTCATCTTCCACCAAATTTCAGCAAAAAATAAGAACTAGGGCTGAAAAACCCCCAAATTCGTAATATAAACTCATTCACAGCTTAACGGGTCTGAAATTAAGTCAAACGGGTCGGATTCTGGCCCAAACCCGCAAGCAATGCCCAAAGCTGCAGAAATTTTCAGCACCGTCACCCTGTCTTGCGAAAATTCTAGAAAAATCATCCGACCTCGGAATGACGTGTTCCAGGCGGCGATGGAATCGGACTTCACGAACTTCGAATGAAAAATATCATTAGGCCGGAATATATACTGGAATGATAGCAGAATTCTTCACAAGAGGGGCAAAGCTGCAGAAATTTTCAGCACCGTCACCCTGGCTTGCGAAAATTCTAGAAAAATCATCCGACCTCGGAATGACGTGTTCCAGGCGGCGATGGAATCGGGACTTCACAGACTTCGAATGAAAAATATCATTAGGCCGGAATATATACTGGAATGATAGCAGAATTCTTCACAAGAGGGCAAAGCTGCAGAAATTTTCAACAACCGTCACCCCTGTCTTGCGAAAATTCTAGAAAAATCATCCGACCTCGGAATGACGTGTTTCAGGCGGCGTTGAAAATCGGGACTTCACGAACTTTGACTGAAAATATCATGAGGCCGGAATATGCATTGGAATAACAGTAGATTTCTACACAGAGAAGGCATTGCAGAAATCTTCTTCTCTTCTTCTTGCTTCCGATAAATCTCCATAAATTCCAGAAAAATCCTGAAAAATAGGAAATGCAATAATTAGTGACAAGAAGTGGGTTTTAAGTATAACAAGTGATAAGATCTATATACAGACTATGCATAATTACGAGCTAGATAGAGCCTATATGTGAAATATATACGCTAAAACCCAAGGAAATACGGGTGAAAATGACACTTTTCATTCGGAATCACACCCCCAACTAGCTTTTTGCTAGTCCCTAGCAAAATTTGCGATAAATTCGGATTAAATTGAAAAACATGCACCAACTCACAATATTCTCATGGCTCACCCAAAATGGTATTTCTAAATGATTTCAAAGCCAATATACACAATGTATGAAAGTAAACAACAAATGACATTCTCCTCAATCAAATTCAAAGAAAAGTGAAGTAATAAGCACTGTATCACACGTATCGGGAAATATCACGATGTCAAAAATTTTCAAATTTTCATGGAAATGGCCAAAACAAAAGAAAATCCTTCTAAGTAGTGGGAGTTGAGATTGCATCATTTATGTTGGTTATTCACTCATTTATTTCATTCATTTTTCTTTTCTTTTCTTTTTTTCTTCTTTTTGTATTCTTTTTTTATGTTTATGTTTTGCATTCACGCGATAACGCCATAAATGCAAACACGAGCACATTTACATACATGCGATGACGCTATATATGCAAATGGATGGAATGATTCCCTAAATCTCATCTTTGGCGTCATCCCCAATGTTTCGTGGGGCACCAGCTACTCAATTTGATTAGAAAAACCATTCGATTATACTACTCTCTTTTTCATTCTCCAACACTAGTTATCAACTCATCCACCCACTTCTAAGAAGAAAACAAAGCATGCACAATTGGTCAAATCCAATCCAACCAAAAACTACACCATTCATCCCAATTCATGCGACCACTTACACCAAACTTTTCCCAAATTATTTCAAAGAGATATCACGACGTATAAAATAGATTCATACATGGCATATTAGCATTTGACTCCAAATTGGAAAAGAAATGAAAACGTGCCAATCAAACATCGAGAAATCGATACCAAAGTGATAATCCGAAAAAATAGCATAACATGAAAGCATGTAGGGACTAAACAAGCAAGCGGCATAGGAACGAGAAGGCCAAATATGATATGCAATGAAAATCAATGGGTGATGGAGAAACATGGAGGGATCTCAAAAAAAAATTTAGCTCAAAATCCTAAAATCCTAGAGATTCTAACACTCTCCCCCCAACTTAAAAATAAGCATTGTCCTCAATGTTGGGAGAGTACTAGATCTCGGCAAAAGATCCTAGAAAAGAAAAAAAAATACGAAAGCAAACATGCGAAAGCAAACTAACTAACTTTTTATTTATTTACACTACATGGAAAGAATACACCTTAGCAAAAGGCGGATCTCGTATGTATAACGGCGGTGGCAACTGCTCGATCATATCCTTACGCTCCTCCGCGAGCATCGCCACGTCCGATGCCCTACCTCCATTGCGGGCATCAATGGCAAGCGACACAACCCCAAGCATCTCCTTGTGATAGGTTCCTGCAAAATGGGGGAGATAGGTCGTGTCAAAAATAATTGAACGAGAGCGCCCATCCAAGTGAAAAGCTTGCCAAAATGGGTCGTCGAAATGAATAAAAGAATTTACAATCAAATGACGACAATCCGAATCATTTTGATATGGAATTAAATAATTTGATTCCGATGTGGAGGGAAAAGAAATGTGGGAACTTCCCTGAAATGTGATGCTAGGCTCGGTATGATGCACGGCCTCAGGAGGTGGTGGAAGTGGCTGCAGAGAGAAAACTGGAGTAGGAGGAAGCTCGGCTCAATATATACCATGTCACAATCCCCGTCGCTATCCTCTTCCTCGACATCAATATCAACTATCTCTGCGGCACTCCCCACAAATGGTAACTGCTCCTGACATATCTCCTCGATGACTGGCAAGTGCGTATCCTGAGGTGAGGGAAGTGACATCAGTGACGTGACTGGCGGTAGACTCGTCTCGGGCAAATCCAAGCACTCATCATCCTTGCCATCCCAGAAATAGTTCATCTCAGTCGTCCTCCCAAAGTACTCAACCGCCTCGACCTGTGAAGCTAACTCTGAAGTGGATTGTGGCTCAGGCTACCATGGTGTCCTCGATCTGCTCTCGGCCATCATGCACATCCGCTTCATCCTCAATCTCACAGTAAAAATGCATCGTGTCACCGTCGTGGTCGACACGCACTCCATCATTTGTATCCTCCGACTCTTCAAAATATATATGCTCAAACTCCTCTACTTGGCCCCAATGCACCCTCTTCACAGGTTTCTCTTGGTAATCCATAGGGTCGCACTGGAATGAGCCCTCAGCTGGCTCCTCAGGCTGGTACTGGACCTGCTGCTCGGCATCCTGAAATGGAAACTGGGACTGGCCATCATCCTCATATCCAAGTGACGGCTCTCCAGATGGCGCAGTCCGCTCCCACTCTGCTAGGCCCCTCAGGTACAACCATGAATCCTCAGTCGAATAATCAAAGAACTCCCCCACCGCAACTCATCTGCACGAAATCCCGCCCAGATGGCGATAATCCTGTGTAGAAGATCTGCAGAAGATGATCCTCGTGGAAACTCTGGTGTGGGCACGCAAGCACCAAATCAGTGAACCTCTGCCAAGCCTGATGGTAGGCCTCCCATTCAGCTTGGGCAAAGCTCGCTATGTACTGCTCCATGGCCTGCCGCCCCTGTACCTGCTCCAAAAAGATAGGCAAAAACACTCGGAGAAATTCAGCCTGAAATGACAACCAAGTAAAATGTGAGTCGAGAGACAAAGAATCAAACCAAAGTCTAGTATCATCTTGCAACGAAGAGGGAAAAAATCTGAAATATATGCAATCATCTTCAATATTCCCACCAAGACATGAAAACATCCACTCTTCAAATTTTCTAATATGTAAATGAGGGTTCTCCCACTCCGTGCCATGAAAGTATGGCGGAAGTGGGATATCCTCCAAATCAACGTCCGAAAAATCTGAAGATGATGCCATGGTAAAAAAAATTTCCAAGAAAATGAAAATAACAACCAAAAGACTCAATAAAAGGAAAATAAATAAACGAAAAGACACACACTAAAAGATAGAAGTATCACACTAAATCTTTCAAAATCAATCAAAAATTGCTACTAATAAAAACCGTTATCCCCGGCAACGGCGCCAATTGGTTGACTCGGAAAACGCGCAAGTGCCATGCCTTCCACTCCCAAGCGTAGGAGCATCAATGCAATATAAAAATAACCGGTGAGTACCGGGTCGGATCACAGGGACAATTCGTTCTACTTTCACAAAATTGATCGATAACGAAAAATAAAGCGTGAAACAACCACCTCAATTACGGTGGATGAGTGTGGGAAAAAAGTGGTGAAAACAAAAATCTAACCTTAGTGGCTAGGGGTGGAGAGCCGAATCGGCAAGCAACGAGGAGGACGCGTGTGGTGTGCATGTAAATGAGGCCGTGGACGTGAGAATTCATCCCAAATATAACTCAATTGATCTCCCGGCTAAGGGACGAACAATCGGTGGATGTGGCATTTCATCGAACATGTGGGGTGCAATAAAAGTAGTGTATGAAACAACGAGAAATACTTTAAGCAAATAAGAGAGGGTCGGCTACGATAGTTCCCCTCTATGGATTACCCACTAGGGTTCCATCAACAACCAACATCTCAAAGTTTCATCCACCAATTTTGAAAATAGAAACATGCTAGAGATGAAATTCACAACCCAAACAACAACAATCACACAACACAACAACACAAGCAAGATCTAGCAATTCATGATGAAAAGAAGACATCTATATCTCTAGAGATAATCATCCAAATACAATACAAGTTGCTAAACCAAATTTACACAAGAGTTAAGAAGAGTTTCACCAATGTGTCACTCAAAGATGAAATCCTCATACTCAAGTGGTCCTCCAAGCTCCAAGCTTCATCAACCTCCCCCCATGGCCTCCAAGCTCATCTTCCTCCAAATTTCAGCAAAAAATAAGAACTAGGGCTGAAAAACCCCCAAATTCGTAATATAAACTCATTCACAGCTTAACGGGTCTGAAATTAAGTCAAACGGGTCGGATTCTGGCCCAAACCCGCAAGCAATGCCCAAAGCTGCAGAATTTTCAGCACCGTCACCCTGTCTTGCGAAAATTCTAGAAAAATCATCCGACCTCGGAATGACGTGTTCCAGGCGGCGATGGAATCGGGACTTCACGAACTTCGAATGAAAAATATCATTAGGCCGGAATATATACTGGAATGATAGCAGAATTCTTCACAAGAGGGGCAAAGCTGTAGAAATTTTTCAGCACCGTCACACTGTCTTGCGAAAATTCTAGAAAAATCATCCGACCTCGGAATGACGTGTTCCAGGCGGCGATGGAATCGGGACTTCACAGACTTCGAATGAAAAATATCATTAGGCCGGAATATATACTGGAATGATAGCAGAATTCTTCACAAGAGGGGCAAAGCTGCAGAAATTTTCAACAACCGTCACCCTGTCTTGCGAAAATTCTAGAAAAATCATCCGACCTCGGAATGACGTGTTTTCAGGCGGCGTTGAAATCGGGACTTCACGAACTTTGACTGAAAATATCATGAGGCCGGAATATGAGTGGTTGATGTTTTTCCGTTGTCATGAGAGTTTCGCAAATTCTAGATCTGGGTAGAGATGTTTGGTATTTGGGTAGAGTTGTTGTGGAGAGCTTGAGTATGACATGGTTGTTGAAGAAGTTTGAGGCAGGGTAGAGTTTGTTGATTTGTGCTTCAAACTTAGAATCTGGGAGGTTGACCCGGCTGTGTGTCTTAGCACGGTCGTGTGTGTCAGAAGACACATCAGGTGACTTTCGCAGATTTGCGGTACGACCGTGCAACCGTCGGTGCTACCAGACAGCTATCTGTTTATTTAGTGACAGCCGTGCAAACTGTCTCTGTTACACGGCCGTGTAAACTGTCTGTGCACATTAGCAGCTCTCTGTTTTACAGTCGCAGATTGGCGCATGGCCGTGCGGATATGCGATATGGCCGTGCCGATACCCAGAAACCCTAGAACAGTCAGATTTGAGCTTCTAATATCGACTGTTGATTTCCAAAGGGGTTTAATCGGATGGACATGATAGAAAACGCCATCTTCTACACTAGGGATTGTTTCTGTCATATAAATATCAAGAGATACACACGCGACGGCTGCGGCGTTGGTTTTCGCGACGGAGAATTGAGGAAATTTTCTTGTGTCTTCAAGAAGAAGATGACTACGAGCTTTGGGAGGAGAGTATTCCTTGTTCTAGAGACGCTGTTAAGATCTTTCCATTGGGTGTGTTCATGAGACTTTATATTGCTAGAGCGCTAGAGTTATTTTGTCGAGAAGGCATACATATTGTATTGGAGGAGATTGGTAGTCGGTATATTCTCTAAATTAACATCTTTGATCTAGTGGAAGCCGTGACAACGGAAGACTGGATGTAGGCCATAGGTTGGGCCGAACCAGTATAAATCTTGTCTCTTTGTGTGATTGTTTGGCTTGATTGTGTGGTGGTTTTCCTTGTGCTTCTTATGATTCATCCAAGATCCTAACTCTGCATTGGTTTGGTTGGCGACACATTATTTATATTCCGATGTGCACACTTAGGTGTTGTTTGATAGTGTTAGATTTTCCCAACTGATAGAACCACTAAGTGCTCACTTGTTGATCTCTTTATGCATGCAGGCATGGCATCTACACGAGCGCATGCGTGACCTGGAGTTGTTGGACCCAAAACTATCATCGTTTAACGAGAAAGAGGCCAGGCAGCTAATTGGTGTAGCTCTTCTTTGCACCCAAGCATCGCCAATGCTACGGCCACACATGTCAAGGGCGGTGGCCATGTTGACAGGAGACATTGAGGTGGCCGAAGTCACGACACGGCCTGGTTACTTGACGGAATGGCACTTGAAGGATTTGAGCAGCACATTCGCAAGCAACGACTTCTCAAGAGCTGAAACCTCGACTTATAGCCAAGACAGCGGGACGTCAAGCACAAGCATGTCAGTTTGTACTGGAAGTTTAACTTCACCATCTCAACCATTGGTGCATTCGACCATTAGTGAATGAAGGTGACAAAGAGTTTTGGTTATTTGTAAAAAGAAATTGATCATTATTTCTGCTGTTGAGTTTGTATCTTAACGATTGCTCAATCATTATCGGTCTACTTTTGTTGAAATTTTTTGGATAAATGCTGGGTATAACCAGCTTCGATCATGGTTTGCTGATTACTTGGGTTTTGAATCTTTTGATGCATATATGGATGTTTCGACACTGTTGTACATCAATCTGCTATTACGCAACAAATATGTGGCTTGAGCAAGGAAGAATGTGGCTTGTTCTCTCTGAGTGCTTGCTTGTGAAGGGGAAAGTCTTAAAATTTCCGGCAATTTCATGAAACATGCTAAAATGCTTCATATGCTTGGATCCATATCTCACAAGGCACCATAACATCCGATCTTCTGTCAAACCTACCTCACTATCAAGCATCTTTTGGTCTCTGAAACTGTTGGAACCATGCTAAGTCTGAATTGAGGCAAATATGTGTAGTATGAAAATTCCCGTGCTGAGAATACCAATAACTCAATTTCTATGATATTTTTTAACAAAAAGTTCCCCAAATTGTACATATTTGAAAACTAAAACACAAAACGAATTGTTCTGCTCGTCCCGAAAATAGAGGATGTGGATTTTTTGAGGTAGCATCTGAGGCTTAGCCTCATATGTCAAATCAAATGATACATACATATTATTCTTAATAAATGGATACATATCTATTATGTCAAATGATACGTCATCATAATAAATGGATCATCTCTTATTCTTAATAAGAAAATAAAATTGTTCATCATCTAGACAAGAAACTGAAATAATATTCCTACTCAAAGTAGGAACATAGTAACAATTATTCAAAACTAATAAAAGCCTATTTGGCAAAGACAATTCATAGGATCCTACAGCTAAAGCAACAACTCTTGCTCCATTTCCTACTCATAGATCCACTTCGCCCTTTTTCAGCTGTCTACTCTTTTCAAGCTTTATACATTTGTACAAATGTGAGATCCACATCCAGTAGCTAATACCCAAGAAGTAGAAGTATATAAATTTATTTCTAGAACATAAATACCTGAAGATGTAGTCTCACTATTCTTCTTCTTCTTCTTCTTCTTCAGATCTTCCAAATAGAGCTTGCAATTCCTTTTCCAATGATCAGATTCATTGCAATGGAAGCAAACTTCCTCCTTTGGAACTTTTGCCTTGGGTTTAGGTTTGACGTTAACCTTGGCCTTACCAGCAACTTTTGCTTTGGCATTTTCCTTATGTTTCATTCCTTTCCCTTTCTTGACCATAAGTACATGACTGTGCTTTTTCTTTATACTTTGCTCAACAGTTTTGAGCATTGAATGCAGCTTAACAAGGGATTTCACCATGTCATTCATATTGTATTGCATGACAAACTGTTCAAAACCATCAGTAATGAATTGAGGATCAAATTTATAGCCAGTTCTAAACTAATGAGAAATCCATGCCTTTTAAGATGATCAATGTAGCCTTTCATCTTCAAAACATGAGCGCCAACTGATGCACCTTAAGCCAATTTGCAAGCATGCAGAGCTTTGGTAGTCTAGAACCTTTCCTGCCTTGCACATTGTTGGAAAGTCTCCTTGAGATGAACATTCAGCTCATAAGCCTTCATGTGTTCCAGATCCTTCTGAAATTCTGGGCACATAGTGGTTAACATAAGAGATCCAACATCAACAGAATCATCAAGATGTTTCTTATACTTATCCTTCACAGCCTTTGAAGCATCGGTAGGTGGGTCATCAGTGATAGGATCATCCAGGACATACAACTTTCTTTCATGCTTGAGAACAATTCTTAAATTCTTGAACCTGTCAAGGAAATTGGTGCCATTTTCTTTCAGTTTGTCCTTCTCAAGGACAGATCACAGTGATAGTGCAGGAGTGTTATGTGATACCATTGATCTACAAATATCCAAAATAAACATTAGTACCAATTTCATCTTAAAATGTCTTATAAAACTCCCACAAAATTAATAGCCCTCAATATTAATTACAACAATTGTAACACTTGGTGGGCTAAGACCCATATTTCACCAAACTTTAAGTGAGCTTTGACATGACAATTAAAATCAAGTTATTTATGTAGGTAACACCTTACCAATTACATCTCATATAACTCTTAGATTCTTTATGGGATTTTGAAATCATATGTCTCAGCATGTTATAATCACATCTAATGCCCTTAGGCCCAAAACCATTTTGATAGCCTAATTATGTCTAACTATTTTTAAATATATTGGATAGCACGAGTACACATCCTGCCTTACTATGATAAACTATTGCACTTCGCTTTGGCAGAACCCACATTTTGGTGATCATAGTTTTGACAGGTATTCAAATCATGTGTGGCATAAGACTTAAAATTATGGTGAGGGAATTTTAACATTAAGTTATGATGTCTATTTATATTTATATATTATGCATCATTCCATACATGGCATCTCATACACGTATATCATCATACATCGTATATCATACAAAACCGATAAACATAATATATATGAAACATGTGATAGCATGCAAAACATCATTCATACATCAAAATAAATCATGTTATCACATATCATGGTATTAAATATTTTCTAAATTGATGTATCAAAATTTCTGTTTAATATCTTCCACGATATATAAGGCGCAATGAACACGACGGTCCCGCTACACTTTGAGTTATTAGTAATCTCATTAACGATTTTCTACCATAAAACCTTATTCAGAATCTATGAATGATTAATCTGTTGATTATAGCAGCGTTTGTTTAATCGTATTAAACAGTCATTGATCAGAATCTGCCGATCATATCAGCGTTAGTTTATTCATATTAAACAATGATCATCGTCAGTTTAATCATATTAAACAGTCATATTAATTAGCGTTTGTTTAATCAAATTAAACAATGATCGACGTTAGGTTAATCATATTAATCATATTAAACAATGATCAACGTTAGTATAATCATATTAATTAGTATTAGTTTAATCATATTAATCATATTAAACAATGATCAACGTAAGTTTAATCACATTAAACAGAATCTACTGATCATATTAGCATTAGTTTAATCACATTAACAGTAATCACAAACTAACATGTTAATCACATTAACTATAATCAACAACTAACTCGTTAATCATATTAACAATTGAGTAATCATAAAGCATGTTAATCGTATTAAGTGGCCATATACGTACCAGATCCCCCCAAGATTTAGGGATGGAAAAATGAGAAGAGTAATGATGCATTTGGTTATCTAAATAGAATAAATATGTCATGCGTGACGATGCATGTAGCCACGCAATGCAACTTACGTCTAGGTCAGTAATCACATGTGGACGATTTCTCTCAAATGTATAATAGAAGTAAATTTAAATGTATTAGGCACATGCTAATAATATATGTATTGAGACCCGCACAGTAAAAGTCTGGTAGCGTCACGGGATCATAAGGCTATAGTAATCACAATCATGGATTCCTAATTTATGTGAGTCAAGCTGCATGTTTGGCAAGTTTGCACATAAAATTAACACTTGGCTGTTAGGTGAAACAATTCTACAGTAATAGTGAGTATTTGGTCAATTAATAGCAATGTAAGGAGGGCCATGGTTTACCAACGGAGTTGTCTTGAGGGGGCCCTACGTTCATGTGGATGTGTTATGTACTCCCAAGGACAAATGCAGTACACATACCACAAAATTGATAGCATCGAAGACTTTCTTGCTATATATCGCACACACAAGGGCCCAACTGTGTCCATGTGCCTACATTTTAGGTGCTGTTGTCTGATTTGATGCATCACTTATCTTGTATACCTTCCTGCATATTTTTCCCTTCATGTTTGTCTGTTTGTTTTTCTTGTATCATTTGGGAATGAAGGCCATGAATAATGATGATTTTCGAATCGTGGATTAGCAAATCATGAGGTATGGTGGCCTCACCTCCTACTGTCGGCCTTGTCATTTTGTCTTGACCCGAGCACCAGCTTGCTTGTCCAGCTCAGCCCACGTCATACACGTTGCACGATCACAAGCAAGTCATTCGCCCACTCAACAGGCCGTTACCAGCGGCCCATCAATGGCCACTCAATATGGTCCATTACCTCCTGTCATATCTGTACACACGCCCAATTAGCAGGAGACGGCTACGTCAAGAAATCAACAGAGCCCACGTCCGTGAGACGTGGCATACCTCCCCAAGCTCTATATAAGCAGTATGATCTCTCCGTCGCCAGGTGCATCCTTGGACCCAATACGCTGTATTCTACATACAAACCCTAACAAAATCCTAATGGCTATGGGCACACTCACGCTCAACTCATACGCAGCCATCACTCACGGGCTATCGTACGCCCATGTCCCCATTTCCTCCACCATCAAATCACATAGGCATTGGATGGTAGAAGGTGGTTTGACCACGGTCCTCTGATGTGTCTGCCAATCTTTTTCCGGTACTGAAGGAGGAAGGCCCAACAAAACTAGCCTGCCCAGGCTCACCTGTTGTTGGGTTGCTCGTCCACAGGGTCCGGACCAGGCGCCCGATGGTCCAATCCGGCCCAGCAAGAATCCGTGAATCAAAAATTATTAAATTAAAAAAAAAAGAACTCTTTTTTGCTAAAATCCTTCAATTGATCAGAATGCTTTGTATTTGTTCGAGTTTCATTAAGCCCATGGCCTTGGTACTTCCAGCCTGGTGATTGATGCAGATGATTTTATAATTCAACATATCAAGATAGGCCCAATTGGATTGATTATTCAGGAGGGTCAAATTAAGGCTTGGTATACTGTGACAATAAACCACTGACGTACATGGGCATCCTCTCAAGTGGGCTCGCAACAAAAGATCAGCCTGATAGGCCCATTTGTATCTGTCCCAGTGCTGACGTCATTCTATCTGTTCGATTGCAGATAAGATATGCCGAAGAATAATTTGCGATTAGACTATATACACCCCGATTAAGAGCATCTCCAACCACACTCCATATCTCCAAATTTGCAGTTTTTTGCCCTCCAATCACACTCCATAAAATCTGCAAATTTGCAGATATGCTACAGTACCCCTCCAAATTTGGAGGGTCACTGTAGCAACCTGCATTTCTTTTGTATGTGTGCAAATGCTAAATGTACACGGTTTAATGACCACCTACACTCTATTTTAGGGTTGAATGTATATGTAGCAATTATGGAGGGTTGGGTTGAAGCTCCCTCCATTTCCCACCCTCCATATTGGGAATATTCTCGGAATATTCCAACCCAACCCCCAAAAATGGAGGGTTGGATTGGAGATGCTCTAAGGGATTGTATGCAAATATTTTGGCAAATAAGCATTACATACACCGCAAATTTGCAGCGTATATAGCAAAATCTTCATCGTCCAGTTGCCAAATTTTAAGAGAGTCTGAGCTTTGATTTGTTCTTTTTTGGGGACTGGGATATCAACATCTAATTAATTAATTAGCAACCCAAATGGTCCTAATCTTCATTCCTACAAGCTTGCGCTGTTGACCCTTGAACGGGTTTATTACTGCAACTTTTTCTAATAATAATAATAAACTTTTAGATCTAAACTAAATTATTTGATTGGCAAAACCCCGTTCATATTGATACGTATACATTCCGGTCAGCTATTTTGGGGTCAACCCGGTGCTCAGGCTCATGCTCAAGACCGCCACCAGGTCATTCCGGTCAACTGATAAGGTACGCCGCTCAGCCCACCACCAGGCCCAAGACGCTGACAGATGCATTGGACCTTTAGAGAATTAAAATAAATTTTTACATATCACTATAAAATGCCAAAAATATTCTCTCCACTAGCGTCATCAGCCATCATGTGTAATTCAAAAAACATTAATGATTTGGCCCCATCTCCACTATAAATATTTAAACATGCACTTGAAGGGAAAAAAATTGATAAAGAAAGCAAACCCAACAACTCAGTTTAAAATAAAAATCCAAGTTTACTAGAACTCCTCTCTACATAGAGATCATTGGCAATACTCTCTATCTCTCAAGACAAGAAGAGGATGATGCTGTCGTCATCTCATTCATTCTCGCCTCCGCGCTCTCTCTTTGTCCTTTGCTTTGTTCTTTGTTTCTTGCTCCTGTCCGTTGACAGATCCTCTGCTCAATCCAAGACTGATCCCGCTGAAGGTATGTTTTGAGGTTTTGCTTGTTTCAGATCCCCTTGCTGTAGATTTTGAGTGAGTGCATGAATTTTGCAAGTGTTTATTAATTGTTGGTCATCTCATAAGTAATCTCAGATCCAACGATGGTAGGGTTAATTTTATGATTTTCCATTGTTTTTCCCATTGTGTTTGCATCCCTTGTGCTGAACTTGTTGATAAGGTTGAAGGCAGCCAAATGGTTTACTTGTTTATAAATATAAATTGATAGAGACGACAACTTTGGCTTGTATTTTACAACTGATTTCATTGAGGTTTTGCATAATATTTTATTTTAAGGACATTTTTTGCGAAAAAGATAAAAATTAAAATTAATTAGTAAAATCAACTGAAAAAAAATTAATTAGCAAAACCGACCAAGCAAGTGTGGGAAATTTGGCCGCACTTGCTAAGTGCGGCCAAATTGTATTGCTGTGAACAATGTTTTTGGACTTGGCCGCACTTGGCAGTGCGTACAAATTGTATTGCTGGTAAGAATTTGACATCAAAGATAAGTACTTAGGTGGAATAGCGCTTGGTTGCGGGTTGAGAGTTCGTGGGTTTGACTCTTGAAAACATCTTTAAATTAGTTTTTTTAATTTTTTCAAAAAAAATTATTTAAAGGGGAATTCCGAGATTCGAACCTATGACCTCTCACCACACAACCAAGTGCCATACCATCTAACCACTTATCTTTAATATGAAAATTCTGCCAACAATACAATTTGGCAGCATTTGTCAAGTGCGGCCAAGTCCAAAAACATTGGTACCAGCAATACAATTTGGCCGCACTTAGCAAGTGTGACAAACTCCAAAAAATCCCAGTCAGCACTGACATGACGAAACTTGGTCGGTTTTGCTATTTAAATTTTTTCGGTCGATTTTCCAAATTATTTTTAATTTTTGTCTTCCCCCAAAAATTGTCCTTATTTTAAAGAAAAAAGAAAGAATAAAAGTTATAATGAATTGACATAAAATAGTACTGACCACTGCAAGCGTGCATTTGTGACAGTGAGAGCGTTGAACACGATACTCGGGAGATGGGGGAAGCAGGCCTCACCAGATTGGAACATCACCGGCGAACCTTGTAGCGGAGCAGCCATCGATTCAACCAGCTTCGACAAAACTGACATCAACCCGTTCATCAAATGTGACTGCCGTTTCAACACCAACACAACTTGCCATATCACTCAGCTGTAATTACTCAAAATCTTCAATGCATTCCTTTGTTTTTATCTTGTCCGCATGGATTTAATGTTATTTTTTAAAACACATTATGATAATGAAGCTCTAACGCCAATATCTAAGGGTGAAAGTAATTGCAGCTAGCAAGCGGCAAACATAAGTTCCTTTTTAAATATGAAAACAATCCAATCTACACCTGTCTGGAATTGGAGCTGTAATACAGACAAATTGAAATTGTGTAGCATAATAAGCCAGATAACAGAATGTAACTCACATCACCAAATTCACTGTTACAATAAAAGATCCAAGGCTTACCCAGAACTTGCGATTATGCGTGACTAGGCAGATTGAGTCTCGTTTTAGCTGCTACATAGTATTTTTGTTATGTCATCTATGTACTCATTGATATGCATGTGTTCAGGAAAGTATACGCTTTGGATGTGGTTGGCCCTATCCCCAAAGAGCTCCAGGATCTGCCGTATCTGAGTAATCTGTACGATCTCCAACTTGACATTCATTCATCGGCGATGAATTATTCGATTCATTCCAATCGAGACTCACTTTTGAACTTGAGCAATTCTGACCTTCATGATTGCATGCTAGTATATTGACTTTTCATATCCATCTAACTTTCAAAACGTTCTTCTCTGTTGAGTATGCATGCGAATACCGTTATCATGCACATTCTCCTAAGAAATTCACCATGCGAGGTTTCATCTAACATTTTTGGTGTTTTTGACACACAACCATTTGTTTTCCTTTTTTTTACAGGAATTTGGCTCAAAACTATTTAACTGGACCCTTTCCTGCGTTCATCGGAAACTTAACTTACATGCAATACTTGTAAGATTCATTTTCTAAAACATTCTCGGTGTTATATCAAGAATTGTGTATGCTGACTATACATGTTTTCATATGTTACATTTATACCAACTATCTTTAGGAGTGTGGGGATCAATGCATTATCTGGTACCATACCTCCGGAACTGGGGCAGCTTCAAAAGCTTGTTTCACTGTAAGAAACCAATCTTTTTCTGTGAAATTCATTAATAGTCTTTTCCAATACAGATTACATCCATATATTATGTTTCTTTATGACTGGAGAAGTGCATGTAAAACACAACATGCAGGGGAAATCAAGCACAATAATGTTGATAATGTATGCAATCGCCTTTTCTAGCGAAATCATGTAAAACCTTATATCTAGATATTTATTTAATGTTTTACAATACATCATTAATCGATACTCCTAAGTAACAGCCTCTGAAAGCACATTTTTTAGCCCACAGTACTATGAAGCTGTTACACCACATCCAAAATCTTCAACTTGTCAGGCTTAAATCTCAAAAGGACTAAATTTGTTTCTTTCGATTTTGCAGGGGAATGGGAACAAATAATTTTAGTGGTTCACTGCCTCTTGAGATTGGGAACTTGAGTAATTTAGAACAGCTGTTAAGTTTCTATCACTTACAGTATATGCATGAATGTATATATGCCCTTTAGCTCGCACTCATTCTAAATCTTGTTTCTTAACAGATACATGGATAGCAGTGGACTGAGTGGTGAATTTCCACCAACGCTTTCAAATCTTAAGAAAATGAAGATATTGTAAGTCATACATATTGCATTTTCAATATGCTAATGTCACCAAATGTGCAAGCAGCTTATTTTTATATTCAATATCATTTAGGATGGCATCAGACAATAACTTCTCAGGGAAAATGCCTGAATTTCTTGGGAATTGGGCAAATTTGAATTCTCTGTGAGTATGAGAGTTTTCAATTTCTAAAAGATTCTGTAATGTTGTTGTTTTTAATTCTTTTCATTGTTTGATCAAGTTATTTCTTGAGCAAGATACCATATCACTGGCCACAAATAACCTATGCAGACACTATCTATCCATGGTTCGATGGTCTTCTTCTTGGGATAAGTAATGTAAAACACTAGGTGTGCATCCTCTATGATTTGAACCGCCGCTTATCTTCATTTCTAATTCTCTTGAACGATATCAATAACAAGCAATCTTTTATGTCAAAGAACCAAATAGCATTTGACATTACACTTTGTTTATCCACTGTTAGACCAGCCTCCCAATAGCATAACAAACCAAGATTCAATTGTAAAACCTATATGAGTGAAAGGTATATTGGTCGCACATCACTATATGCCAAGAAAGGGGAATAGAATAACAGTTTCTTGAATGTATTGCTATGCGAATAAAGGAACAAAGAACTTGCTTTGCTTCTGATTTCACTGAAAGGCTATGCTGGATGGCATGGCCATAAATTGACAAGGACACAACACCCCGACATGCAGCAAATATCAAGAACTACACACAGTGTCCAATACCTCTTCAACGCTACATAGTTGAAATGAAATTTAAGAAAAATGCCAGTGTTAACAGATGAGCACAATAAACCAACTTCTGTTCAAGCTTCAAGGTTTGTTTTCTTCAAGAAGTATTCTAGTTTCGTTCTCTCTCTTTTTGTTTCCTTTCATAGTTTGTTTGCACCATTTCCCTTATATTATTAATTTCTCTCATTGTCACAAAAGATGGATGATTGTGAAACCTAGGTTATTGTCTAATTATGTGAATTTTCTCTTAGGAGGTTTGAGGGCAATGCTTTCGAGGGCCCAATACCTTCAAGCTTCTCCACTCTCACCAAACTGACTGACTTGTAAGTGTTTAAACACATTTTCTACTTTATTTTGCACAAGCTATCCCCATAATTCTTGTAATTGCATGCTAAGGCCATGTGTGTGTCAAAACAATATTATCATGCTATGCTGCAGACGCATAGGAGACATTACAAATGGGAGCTCTTCATTGGCGTTTATTAGTAATTTGACATCATTAAGTACCCTGTAAGCCCACATTTTAAGATCATAATTTAGAATTTGGCTTTATTCTTCTTCTTTTTTGGACAATATGATATTTTCTTTGATACAGGGTCTTACGGAATAGCAAAATATCCGATACTATGCCACCAAACTTTGGGTCATTTACAAGTTTGCAGAAATTGTGAGTCATTGAATTCAATTGATTATTTAATATCCACAAATTTGAAACTTGTCGGTCATGTAGCTTATGTACTTACTTTCGTATATACTTTTGAAGGGATTTGAGCTTCAACAACATAACTGGCTTACTTCCTCAGTCTCTTTTCAATCTGAGTTCACTCAAAGAAATGTTGGTCTAAAGCAATTGACTTACACATGTTCTTGCTTATGCTTCTACATATTTTCCTAATGTCACTGCAGATTTATGAATAATTTGAATTCATATTTGAGCAGATTTCTAGGAAACAACAGTTTATCTGGAAGCTTGCCCGGCACAAAGACTGGATCACTTACCAGCATGTAAGTCCATAAACTTTCGTTACTACAAATGTAGCTGCATTCATCACCTTCTCCTTGTTAGCTGCAGCCAATGTGGCCATGTTCGTTGATTTGGCTGACGCTTTGTCATATATCTTTGCTTGCAGAGACCTGTCATACAACCAGCTATCAGGGAACTTTCCTTCATGGGTCGGCCAACAAAACCTACAATTGTATGTTAGAAAAGCAGATAATTTTTCTACTCCTAATTTAGTTACCAAAGCACAATCTTTTTAGATTGACCATTGAGCTAGAACTGTAACATATATTGTTATTTTGCACCATTATAATACACATGATTCATTTGGCACTTCAGGTACAATATAGTATTGAAAACTATGACAAAAATAATCCAAGTAAATTTCCATCAATAACTATGATTTAGAGACACCGTCACGGGGTGTAAGACACGACAGTGTTGGATTTCAAAGGAGGAAGAAAGAGTTGTTTATGGGGATTCCGGAGGTGGCTAATTTTCATTGTTATTCAATAAGAAGAGAACTCTTCTCTATTTATAGGAGCCATCACCATCCCTCCATCCCATAACTGCTCCCATAATATCGCACAATAAATCATGCAATAAAGCCCGTAATAAAACCCACAATAATTCATGTAATAAATCCTATAATAATTCACGTAATAAATCTCGCAACATTATTATAGCAATTATTACGTATCAGATTCATTACGTATCCGATTCATTACGTATTCCAACTAACCTGTTGGGCCGGGTCGGGTACTAGGCCATTTTAGGCCAACACAACCGCATCTTCCACTTGGCATTAAATGTCCAAGTGCATTCCGGTTATACTCCCACTATCCGTGAGATAAAACACATGATGTAATTTCACATATTCCACTATTCATGAGATATGCATATTTTATTCACCGAGTACAATCATTATTCATGATTGTCTACTTTCATTATTAATGAAAGGTTTCTTGACTTAGATATTTCTAAGTCATATCAAACTAACATGTTTGATAAATGTACCTGCTGGAATACCCTTCGTCAAAAGATTAGCAATCATGGCACGTGTTGGAATATAAGTCACATTGACTTCTTTCCTTTCCACCATATCATGTATGTAATGATATTGTATCTCAATATGCATTCCTTTGGAATTGTTTGCACCACTGTGGATCAGGCTGATGGCTGTTTGATTATCACAGTACATCTCAATTGGTCCATCCACCAAATTGAGATCTAAGTCCAATAGGAACTGTCTGATCCAAACCGCATGAGTAGCCGCCATACTATAGGTTATATACTCAGCTTCTTGTGTGTATCTAGCTACACAACCCTGTTTCTTACTACCCAAGAAAACAGCTGTACCACCAACGATGAACACATGTCCTGCAGTTGACTTCCTGTCATCTTTGTCTCCTCCAAAATCTACATCGGAGTAACCAATAACCACAAGCGAATCTGTTTGATAAACTAACTTGTGGTGTACAGTACCATTTATATATTTCATAATCCTCTTAACAGCTTCCCAATGAGCTGGACCAGGATTCCTTTGATATCTACTAACCAGACTAACTGGATACGCCAAGTCTGGTCTAGTACACAGCATTGCATACATCAAACTTCCAATAGCATGAGCATATGGAACATCTAGCCGTTTTTGTCCCTCTTCAGGACATTGTTCTTTGCTTAACGGCTTCCCCATAACCAATGGTGTAGGGACCAGATTGGAATTGTACATTTCAAATCTTCTCAATATTGTATGCAAATACTTTTCTTGGTTTAAACTTATCATTCTAGACTTTCGATCTCTAAGAATCTGTATTCCAAGAACATAGGATGCATCACCCATGTCTTTCATCTCAAATTCACTACAAAGTGCTCATTTAATTTTCTTGAGTACTTCGATGTCATTTCCAGTGAGCAAAATATCTTCAACATACAGAGATAATATCGCAAAACTGCTCCTACTTTTCAAGACATACACACAATTATCCAATTTGTTTGCAACGAAACCAAGTCGGATAATTGTATTGTGAAATTTGAGATATCATTGTATAGATGATTGTTTTAAACCATACAAAGATTTCTTCAACTTATAAACTTTGTCTCCTGTTACTCAACCTGAAATCCATCAGGTTGATCCATATATATATATATATATATATATATAACTTTCTTCAACTCTTCGTTGAGGAAAGCAGTCTTGACATCTATTTGGTAGAGTTCTAAGTCAAGATTTGCAACAATCGCTAAGATTATCCGTATGGATGCAAACTTAGCCACCGAAGAATAAGTCTCCTAATAATCAATCCCTGCTATTTGAGTATATCCCTTTGCAACTAACCGGGCATTGAATATATCAATAGACCCATCAACCCGAAATTTCTTCTTCAACACCCATTTGCATCCAATGGACTTCCTCTTTTTTGGTTTGGTAAGTCGCATAGCTCTCATACATTGTTTCTCTGAATTGAGTCAAGCTCCCTTTTCATGGCCTCAAGCCATTGATCCGACTCAGATGATTTCATTGCATCTGTATAATTCAAGGGATCAGCTTGCTCATCTATATTAGTATCCACTGAGAAACAAGATGGTTCACATGAATATAGATAATAATCATCCATTCATGTAGGTGTTGTTCTAGGTCTTTTGTTGCCACTAAGAGTTGCAGGTTGGACTGGTTCAACTGATGGATTTTCCATAGGTATATTCTCATTTACATGTTCATCTTTCATAATTGGATGATGTACATCAACTACTATATTCAAGTCATCATTTGAAACATCATCTAAATCCAGCAAAGGTGGCACATTTTCTTGGGCTTATTCCTTTTCTTTCTAGATTCTCTAGAAAGGTATCATCTCTGCTTTCAATGACTCCTCTATTTTCATAAAAAAACCTATACCTTTTAGATTTTTCAGAATATCATATGAATATACATCTTACGGTTTTGAGATCCAGCTTATCTCTAACCTGATATGGAATGAGAACATGTGCCACACAACCCCATTTTCTCAAATGACTTAAATTGGGTTTGTGTCCTTTCCATATCTCGTACGGTGTTGTCTCGACTGATTTTGTGGGAATTCTATTCTGAACATAATTTGCAGTCAATATGGCTTCTCCCCAGAAATCCTTGGAGAGACCAGAATGTGATAACATACATCTCATTGCATTCATTAATGTTCTATTCTTTCTTTCAGCCACACCATTCATTCTGTTGTGGTGTATAAGGCATAATAGTATGCTTCTTTATACCGTATTGAATACAGTAATCCTCAAATTCCTTTGAGTTGAATTCACAACCTCTATCAGTTCTTAACAGCTTCATGTTCCTTCCAAGTTTTCATTCTACTTCCGCCTTGAATCTTTTAAAACTTTCAAAAGCTTTAGACTTTCTGTTTAAAAGATACACAAAAGTATACTTGGAATAATTATCTATAAAGGTTATGAAATATTCCTTATTCCATCGTGTCTTTATGCTCAAGGGTCCACAAATATTAGAATGAACTAATTCCAACAATCCACTAGCCATTTGACCATCCGAGAATAATTTCCTGGTCACCTTCCCAGTTAAACAATGTTCACACGGTAATGTCCTTACATCTGTCAGTTTTGGCAATAAATCCATTTTGATTAACTGGTCCATCTTATTGGTACTAGGATGACCTAATCTCATATGTCAAAGATTGTATTCACATAAAAGACACAAGGAATAATTCAAATCATAATCTTTATTACCAATATCAGATTTTACAACCGAAAGACAGAATAAATCACGACTGGGCACAAACTTGCCCATAGTAAACACCTTCTTGTCTTTACTAATAGAGACCATATTGGTGTAAAATCTAACTTCAATATCCTTCTTCAGCAAAGCCGGAACAGAGATCAGATTTTGTCTTATGCCAGGTGCATAAAACACATCTTTGAAGATCATGATGCTATCCCCAAGATCCAATCTGTATGAACCAATACCTTCTACATCCAGATAGGTATTGTTCTCCATGTATATTCGTTGGTCTACTTTCTTCAGTTTCTAGAAGTCGATAATTCCATCATTCGTCTTTGATATATGTCGGGTTGCACCCGAGTCAATCCACCAGCCTTCAGCGTCTGTTGTTGCAGCGTTGCATTCAGTGACATCAATGAACTCCCGCTTTTTGGATCCTCCTTGTTCTGGGCGTTTAGAGTTGCCTTTATTTCTTGCCTGAGGACAGTTGGCCTTGAAGTGACCATACTTCCTGTAGATGTAGCAAGATCTATGAGGTCCTTTCTTCCCACGAGCTGATTGCTGGCCGGATCCCTTGAAGGAGGGCTTCACATGTCCATGACGCTGGTTCCTTTGTGCCTTTTGGTATCGAGCAGCATTCGCCTCTTCCTTCTGCACAAGGTTGACATTCGAGCCCTTCCTTCTAGCCAAAAGGTCATGTTTCATTGCTAGCTGAGCTGGCAAGTCAGTGACATGCTTAACGGTTTCCTTTAGTCTAAGCGTAGTGGCTGCCATATCAAGCGATGATGGCAGACTATTCAGAATAGTTGTCACTTGAAGCTTCTTAGGAATTTCAGTTTCTGCGGTAGCTAGGTCTTTAGCCACGACAATCATCTTATTCACGTATTCGGTGGCATTTTCACCTTCCTGCATACGTCATGAATTATACATATGCAGCAGGAGTTGTATGTTTACTTCTAATGTGATGTCATACTTCTCATTTATAGTCTGCCACATGTCCTTGGCAGTACTATAATTTTCAAACACTTTTATTAGGCTATCGTCCATGAACATAAGCATGAGACTTCTAGCTTTGTCATTTATTGTCTATTGGTCTAGCTCGCTCTTCTGAGCATCGGTGGGATTTTTAAGGAGAGTAGGAGCAGTGGACTCAATGACACTATCTAAATTATCATGGATAAGTCCGTATTTAATTTCCGGTGCCACATGTCATAGTTGGAACCATTGAGATGTTATATCTTGGCCAGTTCAGAAGCAATCAATTTGCTTGCCATTTGTTCGTTACTGTTTGATGAGATAAATTAGTTCTGGTACAAAGTTCAAGAATATGACGATACAGATTAATTAAAAATTAATATCTAATAACCTATCCTAATAATGAAATTTTAATATTCGAATCTGAGTAACAAATTTTATTAGGTTATATGTGTAGAAACTAAACTACAAGAATCTGGTGAAAAATAAATCTCTAATTAATGGATGAATCAATTTTATATTAGGTTTATGTTTAAAAGGGTCA
This sequence comes from Scilla litardierei, assembly GCA_030789695.1. Lineage (NCBI taxonomy): Eukaryota > Viridiplantae > Streptophyta > Magnoliopsida > Asparagales > Asparagaceae > Scilla > Scilla litardierei. The sequence continues at coordinate 12,772,754 of CM061131.1, forward strand.
AAGTATGCAAATTTAATAAATTACCGAACTTAAATAATAAAAATAATGAGGAACCTGATTTTGGGGATTGAAGCGAACTGTGCTTGTAGATCTGTGTTGTTCTGTTAGGCCTCGGGAAAAAAACTTCAGTTGTCCTCTGCGTAATGACGGTTGATGCGGGCACGAGGGTCGATGCAGTTGAACTGAGTTGATCACAACTCGGTGTTTGGTGAAAGTGAGGAGGCTGTCACAGTGTTCCGCTCGATGGATGAGATGCTTCATGCCTCGGGAATTGTTGCTTCGGTTGATCTCATGGAAAGCCGAGATGCAATCCCTTCTATGCCTTGGAGAAGATGGAACAGTGTGTGGGCCATCGCAAAATGATCCACTCGTGGAAAAAACTCGGTTGCAGGCTCGGGTGTATAAAAAATGTCTGGCTTGGATTGATTTAGATAAAAACAATAAATTTTGGAGAGGATTTGCTGCCAAAAATTAGAGGAATTTGGAATTTGGAATGGGTTAATCCAAAAGTTAGAGGAATTTGGAATTTGGAATGAATTAATTTCCTTGGGCAAGAAGGTGTCAGAACTGTTTGAATAAATATTGAAGGAAGAAGAGAATCTTACTTCGGATGAATCAACAACAAAAAATTACTTGGGGACAACCGTAAGCTCGGTGCACGAAAAAGAGAGGGGCTTCTCGCGCGGTCGAACCATAAAGAAAAATGGCACCTCTGCCTGTGTGGAACGGCCCAATGGAGAAGAACGTCTCATTGAACGTGAGATCTGTTTGTTGGAACGATCTGATTGAGACAAGAACCTTGCTCTGATACCAATGTTGGATTTCAAAGGAGGAAGAAATAGTTGTTCATGGGGATTCCGGAGATAGCTGATTTTCGTTGTTATTCAAGAAGAAGAGAATTCTTCTCTATTTATAGGAGCCGCCACCATTCCTCCACCCCATAACCGTTCCCATAATATCACGCAATAAATCACGCAATAAAACCCGTAATAAAACCCGCAATAATTCACATAATAAATCCTGTAATAATTCACGTAATAAATCTCGCAACATTATTATAGCAATTATTACGTATCAGATTTATTACGTATTCGATTCATTACGTATCCAATTTATTATGTATTCCAACTAACCTGTTGGGCCGAGTCGGGTACTAGGCCATTTCAGGCCGACACAACTACATGCAGTTACTCAAACTTCGAACATTGAGACAGCTATATATATGAGTATTTCTTCTTCATATATGTATATTGAACATGTCAATTTTCTTGACTCAAAAGTGCTACTACCTCAATGTCATAGATTTTTTTTGGGGGGGGGGCAAGATTTGACTATCAATGAGACACCACAGATACAATCTCAGGAATCTTAGGAACACAATCCATATGTGCACGTGTATGTAACTATGCATCAACTGCCACAAGAGGAAATTTCCTCAAGTGGTGGCTAAAATTTCAATCCTTATTTCTTTCTTTGATGATTGGCAATGATCATATTAGGGCATGTTCTTTTGGTTGAAAGAAGAATTTGAGAAAGATGGAGATGTGTGGAATCTGAGAGAGAGAAAATGGAGTTTTGTGTTTTTTTGTTGGAAAGTTGTATGGAAAGTGGAGTTGAGAAAGTAATATGTGGTTCACCATACTTTCTTGTGTTCTTTTGGTTAAAGAGAGTTGGATTGAGAAAGTTGGATTGTGGAGTGTGGTGTTATTAGGTGAGTATAGGGTTACAGTTACACCCAACAAATTTAGATAGAAATTGTAAAATAAAACCCAAGGCATCTCATTGCCAAAAATTCCAAGCTTGAAGCAAGATGGCCATGCATACAGTCATGAAATAGATACACAAATTGTGTGGACAAACTGAAGTAAAAACCAAGGCATCTCATTTAATGAGGGGTGAACGAAATAAAACCCAATTGCGTGGAACAAAAGAATCACGAGCGCGGCGCGTGAGGGGTGAACGCAGCCAGTAGGTCCCACCCATCCGAGATTCCTACCGTAATCCCCTCAAAAGCTGGGATTACAAAATTGAGAAAGTAGGGCGCCACATTAGCCGAGAATCCATCCCCTACTTTCCCCCAAACGAATAGCCAAGAAGAAAACAAGCCGAAAAGTTCAGCTACATGGCCATGAATAGTGGATTTTTGGGGGATTCTCATCGCTTTTTATGGGGATTCTCGCCTTTCTTGAAAAGGAACAGGTCCTTAGAGAAAGATTGGGATAGGGGCCCACTGTTAGTCACATCGGTGACTGCACAAATGGGTAACCGGGATATTCTAGACCACGCCATTATTGCAATAGGTGAAGGCCACCTATTATTTTTTGTCCACTTATCTTTGTTTTAACTGACATAAGACGGTTATTCTTAACAACCTACTCAAACTCAATGTGGACCTCTGAGTTTGTAAAAAAGTAATGAGAGATTCATGCAGAATGGAAGCTAAAAAGTATGTGGTGGGGATTTGGAGAAGGAGAATGTTAGAAATTTGATAACCTTTTGGGTCTGATGGGCTGATCACATATCGTGGCCGATGCATCAAAGGAGGGCCCGATCCAACTGCATGACTCAGGGGCGTATTCGTAACTTTAAATATTTTGTATTATTTTATTATTAAAGGGGTCTTTTCGTAAATTGGAAAATATTAGAATTGTATTTAAGTGGGGAGGTGCGGTCGGCCCTAGGGCATGCTTATTTTGTGCTTTTGTCAAAAGAGAGGTGAGATTCTTCCATTGTTTATGGGAGAGTGCGGACGTCCTCTTTAATCGGCATCTTGGTAGGGTGATCGCCCTATATTGTGATCAAGGTATCTTTATTTCAGTTTTTATTCAATAAAAATCAGATTTTTGTCTTCGTTCATATCAATTTAGTATCAGAGCCTTTACGATCCATGACGGTGGCAACGAGATGTAAAGATCGTATTGACGCGGTGGAGAAAAAAATTCAATGCGGAGATTGAAGGCATGAAAAAAACTCTAACGGAGCATGGTGAAGCGTTAGCAAGGTCGGCGGCTTCTCATGTCAAGATGAGGGCTACTCAAGACAAATAGAGCGAGACTCGCGCTCAAATCGTTCAATAACTCACGCTACTCACGGAGAAAGGTGGAAGCGACGACATAAACCATAATCCCACGATAAGGGCGACACCTTTGGAGAAGGAGAAGGGAAAGATGGAGAACTACGAGGAGGGATTGCTTTGCGACGCTGATAGGTACTTCGAGAATGAAAAGGAAGAGCCGTGTGTGGAGGAAGACATCACCACAACTCATCGAAACGTGGTAGGGATCCGACCGAACCCCCGGAACAAGACCGAGGGCCGATCAGCCCAAATCTGAGGTGGAACAGGCCGCCCCGCCCCCCATAGCAGCCGGTAGGGCCGGTCAAACCCCGCTAGCCCCCAGCAGGGTCGGCCGACCCTGACCAACATCCCAGGGGGCCTCCGACGCCCCCGGCAGGGCATGTCGAAGGCCTGTCAGCCCTCGCCGAACCCCTGGCAGCCGCCAGGGGGTTTTCTGATGCCGCCCAGGGCCGGATAGCACCACGAAGGCACGTGCAGGTGTGCCACACCTCCGAAGATGACTTTTAGCGCCCCACAACTATTCGGGGCATGGACATGATGATGATTATTATCCAGGAGATGAAGGAGGGGCGACGACTACGAAGATGAAGGGAGAGTAGCCTATGGGGGAGGCGATGACTGGGAGACCATGGAGGCCGATGAGGGGGCTTCGAGGGGCACATAAACACCTACCATCCCAACCGCCAGAGACACCACGAATGGAGAGCGGAGCAGGGGAACTTTGGGGTGGACAACATGGTTTGGAAGCTGAGGATGCCCATATTTGAGGGGAGGATCCACTTGTGTGGATTTACATGGCGAAGAGATTTTTCACTGTGTCCTGCCGAGGCACAAAAGCTGAAGGCGGCACCAGAGTGTCTAGAGGCCAAGGCTCTTGGGTGGTATCAGTAGAGGAAGCATCGATGTCCTTTTCGCTATTGGAAGGAGATCACAGACTGTATATTGGAGAGGTTTTGGGAGTCCCCCGTGGGAACCTACATGAGCAGTTGTTCGCACTCAGGCAAGATAGGTCCGTTAAGGAGTATAGGGAGCGGTTTAAGACGCTCTCTGGGTGTGTACGGGGTCTCTGATGCGTCACTGGAAAGCACATTTATGAAGGGCCTGAAGGCCAGTATTCGCTCATGAATTCGTCTACATAAGCCTCAGGAGTTGATGGAGGTCATGGAGATGGCGCAGATGGTAGAGGACCATCAGATGGAGGATCGGAGAGCCAGGGGCAGCTGTTGTGGGCAGGTTTCCCGCGGTGTTCCGGCAGGGCAGAAGACGACAATAGGGACAGATCGGCCGAGTAAGGAGAAGGTTGGGGAGAAGAACAGTGCACCGTCGGCTGGTGGTCAGTTCAAGAGGATGACTGACGCAAAGATGATGGAGAAGAGACATAAGGGGTTATGCTTTCGTTGCGACGAGAGGTTTACCCCAAGGCATAGATGCGAGGTGTGCAAGCTCCAATTGTTGCTAGGCCCTGAGGAAGACGACATAGATTTGTATGATGAGACCATATATGTTGCGGAGGAGGAGCACACCATCTAGACGTGGCTGATGTTTCCTGATGAGTGGTTTATATGTATATATTTCACGCTCATCTCACACACTTTTCGCCTCATTTTATTCACCGTTTCATTCTATTTCATCCGCTTTTGTTTCCATTTTATTCTTTGGTTTCGATTCATGCGTTTCAGGAGAAAGGAAACAAATTCAGGATAATGGAGCATTAAAGAGGCGAAAAGTGCCAAGGAGAGCCAAAGGAGTAAAAGGAGCGAGCAAGGCAAGGAGAGGAAATCAAAAGAAGAGGAATCTGGAGGAGATTCCACAAGAAGCGCGCAAACCTTGCAAAGACCGAAGATCTGCTCTTAACCATGTGGTCATCTTCACTCCTTATTTTTCCTTCGTAGACCATCTCGTTCCGATTCCAACGCCACTTCATTTGCTCAAATCCGATTTTCTATATTTTTCTAGAATTTCTGGAGTGCAGCTTGGCCGTGCTGGAATTTCCATGCGGCCGTGTGAGCAGCGCAAATTGTCGCGGCCGTATGAACTTACGGCCATGTTGCCGCGGCCGTATGAACCAAGTTCATACGGCCGCGTGGTTTTCTCTCCTCAATAGACAAGAGCAAACAGAGAATCACGTGGCCGTGTGGTTTCAAACCACACGGCCGCATCATTGAAACCACACGGCCGCATCATTTTCACCTCAACCCAAAAGCAACAGCGACAGAAGCAAGAGAACGACGCGGCCGTGTGGTTCAACCACGCGGCCGTTTGAAAGCGGGTATGGAGCTCGACCCGACAGCATGTAGGGTTTGTATTTAAAGAACGGGGCACCATCATTGATGGGGGCCGAGTCTTTTAGGCCGTTTTGGCTTCTTTTACTGTTTTATTCCATTTTTAGTAGTAGTTTTAGAGGTTAGATGAGATTTTTAGAGCTTCCTCTCTTATTTTGTAACGAGGATTGACAACCCAACGTATGACTCAATGAGATAAGTTTTCTTTGCTTTCTTTACTACGTTTTATCATTATTTTGATTGTTATTCTTGTTTCTCTCGTGTATCTCTGTGATTCTATAATTGTTTTAGATTAATCGAGTGATTCCATATAGCTAACGAATAACCTACGACGAAACTGATACTCGATTATCCATCCTTCCTGTGGACGACCCGTAACGCGCTAAGACGATAGTCGTGTGCTTGTGGTTTACAAATATTAAAACTCGACTATCAAGTTTTTTTGCGCCGTTGCTGGGAGGTTGGATTGATCGATATTAGTTTTGTCGATTGGTTAAGTTTAGACTACGTGCCATATAAAAAAATTTATAAATATAATAAACAAATTCTGTTCCCACCACCATTATCAATTTGTGCTATCTCTTGTACCACTGACGCACTTGTCTCAGCCAAAAATTTTGTTGTCAGGTGAATTATTTGAACTATGTGGATGCTCGATGGATCGTACGACAGGAATTTTGATGCCTACAAACCATACGGTGCTCAGATGAGGGATATGAAAATTTTCTACAGGTTGTCGTAGTTTTCGAAGCGTGTGTGATGCATGGACGTACGACCATCCATTGCCAATTCAGTGCCCAACCCTACACCACACACTCTATACCCACTACCTATACCAAGAACCATCCCATCCACACCCCCAAATTTACACACCCCCACCCCCACCAAAATCGAGCCTTGAAATATTCTTGGAAACTCCCTTGCAACTCAAATCCAATGAACTCCACCACCACCACCATTACCACTTCCACCACCAAAATCTAGCCTTGAATTATTATTAGAGAACCATATTTTAAACCAAGACCAGATAGCTCCATCACTCTTATTTTCATCACTTTCATTTCCACCTCCACTACCACCATTACCACTCCTACCACCGAAGTCTGAACTTGAGTTGTTAGTGGAGAATTCCTTTGGAAACCAAGGCCTAACGATTCCATCACCCTCATCTTCATTTCAAAAATATATTCTTGAGTTATTAGTGGAGGATTCCGCGGTACCTCAAGGCCAGATGGATTCGTCATTTCCATTTCCGCCTACCACTTCTACTTTTGGGGGGTGAAGCAGCTGTCTCACACATCGTCGATAGCCTGCACCACGGAAGGTAACTCATATGGTTTACAATATGAAAATGTTGATATGAGTCTCTTTTCTCATGCATGTACCACTTTTGAGACACGCCATCGAGGCTTACATCCATCACCAAACTCTAGAATACATGCCACAGATGGGTGATGAGCCGACCACATGCCCATGTATGCAACCGATCTCTCCCCTAGAGATTGTTATCGAACAAGGGCCTGGTGAGAGCACTGAGGAGGCCATGGAGGATATCCACATTGACGAGGAGGGAGAGCATGAGGCCATGGACACCGTGACTCATTTCAGCGGGAATGACACACTCTCGCTCCCACTACCACCTCCATAGCCCATCCTCGCACCACCAGAGGCATCACATCCACCAGAATATGACGCCATTCAGAGAGACTATTTAGACCCTACATGCTCTTTTTCTGAATCCCATATTACATTTCCTGCATTTTTAGATTCAGATACTACTAACATGACATACACTCCACAGGATCCAGATTCACATTATACGGAGGTATATTGGACCATGTCAGCACCTGACGAACACATTGACGAGCATGACGAGGATATAATAGCGTCATTGCCAGAGCATAGCACCACATTCTCAGGGAGTTATCGTCGATCTTTTCCACGCTTCATATTTCACTTTGGCGATACTCTTTGGGATACATTTATTGCGGGAAAGAATTTATCATCACGGACTGATGCTCCTTTTCTTCCGCAGGACTTAGGTGGACGTCATCGAGACAAAGCTGGGGGAGCATTATTGGAGTTCGTTGGTACTCGTGGCACCAGGACATCAGCAGAGCCACGAAAAGAGCAGGAAGAGCAGTTGCCTGCTCTATTGGAAATCTTAGATCCACCATTTGATCAGGTGAACCCAAATCCAGTAGTGTAGATAAATTTTATGTGCTTTTTACTTAGAGTGAATAAACTCGTCTCCTCTTGACAGCGAGTGAAGCATACCAGGATTATTTGTTTTTCTTTGAATAAACCTCACCTCCATGCGACACACCCACACTTTTATGACCCAAAACCCTTTATATGCTTTAATGTCCATATTTCACCTTGTTTCATATTTATATGACTCCAACACCCACCCCCACTCACATTTGCACCCATGCTATCATTTATTCTTCATACTCGGGATATGCTTATATTCTAGCTTGGGGGAGGTATTTTTATGCATGCCACATTTATATTCCCTCACTTTCAAGCATTGAGGACAATTCTTGATTTTAGCTTGGGGGAGGTGCACTTCGTCGATCATTTATGTGTATTACATAATTAAGAATTCCATTATGCTAAGTTTTATATGCATGGATATTTGTGTAAATTTTTTTCAGATTTACACTTTATCTGTTCAACCTCCTATTATTCATCGTGATATATGCTTAGAGATGTCTCTAACGTTAGATCTCGTCGTTGTCATGCTTATGTTCATACTCTTCAAAATAAAAGTACTCGAAACATGCATATGTTATATATTCTTAAGAACCCATCTTATGAATGTATTTTGGTGGTTTTGGTCGAGGATAACGGTTAGTGATCTCCAGTGTTCTAAATATCAGATATCGATCGGGTATCGGCCTAGAAATTTGATATCGGATTGCGGATATCGGGGATATATCGGGGATGTTGACTAAATCTCGGAGTGTCATATCGGAGATTTAAAAATGATGGCATATGCAAGCATAGATGTATCTAAGAAGATATAAACTATGCTAACTCAAATAAAAGTATCCTTTGGTTATATTTCTCTCGTTAAATATGAATATCAGGGATATTTACTAAACCGAAGTGTCATATCAGAGGCTAAAAATGATATCAAATAAACCCAAAACTAGAAGGAAAAAAATTAAAAAACTGAAAAATAATAATGAAAAACTAAAAAAGGGCTCGACTACTCACCTTGATCGGAAAACATTCCCTTGCAAATATTGAATGTAGGACGCCAAAGCTCAATCGATCCTCGTCGGAAATTTTCACCGGACGGAGTTGAGCGGAGCAGAATGAGGATTGGACTGTTGAGAGGAACAGAGCAGCGTGATTAGATTTAGGGCAAAGCAGCTATTATCCCTCAAAAAATCCTGATGCCTCATCGTTTTAATTGAGTGATTTGGGTCGGGTGACTCGGGTCGGATCCACTTTTAAGTAGACCGTCCCGCTAACTTTATTTTACAAAAACAGTAAATTGCGGCCGATATTTCAAAGGGATATATTGGCCGCAATATCGACCGCAACCCGATATTGCGACGATATTTTCCCAAAATATCGGAAATCACAATATGTAACTCTATATCGTATCGGCCTAATGATAAAACCGATATTGCGGCCGATATATCGGATATCGGACCGATATTTAGAACACTGGTGATCTCATAGGACTTGGATTACCAGCATGCATATCTAGTACGGAGGAGTGGTGTCACCTAGCTCATTCATGTTCAAAAAAAGAAAGAAAAAAAGAAAAGAAAGAAAGAAAAAAAATTATGAATATGAAAAAGAAAAAAGTAATATGTGCACCATTCCCCCAGCGACGTCGAGTAGCCAGATCCACACAATAGGAACCGTCGGGGCCTCGCGCCAAAATGTTTAGCTTGGGGGAGTGCATAGGAATAAGGTTTTTCGATTGGTTTGAGTTAGTAGGTCCGAGGGGTCCATCTTGACCCAATGCCCTAAGGTCGTCTGACCTGGGAGTCATTGACCCAACACTCCATACACGGACCAACTAAGAACCCAAAAAAATAAGAACATGAATGAAGCTAGCGACTCCACGAATTACAGAAAAATAGCACGTTGTGACGACCACTTCCTTGATGGACTCACAATCCTTTATACTATACTAACTCCTCCTTGAATTATTTTTGAGATTTGAACATAACCGTGATAATGTATGTTGCATGTTGATTTAAATTAGTGATATTTCCTTAGGCTATGTCTTGACAGCATGATAGAAATTGACATGCTATTCATTTCCATAATATGAAAGTTTTCATTCTCCATGTATATATGCTTCGCATTGTGAGATTCCTGGTTTTATTTATCCAATGCATGCATAACCCACTCTATACTTTTTCTTCGTCTTTCCCTCGAGGAAGAGTTTAGCTTGGGGGATTTTGATGAGTGGTTTATATGTATATATTTCACGCTCATCTCACACGCTTTTCGCCTCATTTTATTCACCGTTTCATTCTATTTCATCCGCTTTTGTTTCCACTTTATTCTTTGGTTCCGATTCGTGCGTTTCATGAGAAAGGAAACAAATTCAGGATAATGAAGCATTAAGAGGCGAAAAAGTGCCATGGAGAGTCAAAGGAGTGAAATGAGCGAGAAAGGCGAGGAGAGGGAATCAAAAGAAGAGGAATCTGGAGTAGATGCCACAAGAAACGCGCAAACCTTGCAAAGACTGAAGATCTGCTCCCAACGCTGTGGTCATCTTCACTCCTTGTTTTTCCTTCGTAGAGCGTCTCGTCTCGATTTCAAATCCACCACATTTGCTCAAATCCGATATTTCTAGATATTTCTAGATTTTCTGGAGTGCATCTTGGTCGTGTTGGAATTTCCACGCAGCCGTATGAAATTTCCACGCGGCCGTATGAGCTGTTTTTTAACAGTTTGAGCCTTCATACGACCAAGTTCATATGGCCGCGTGGTTTTCTCTCCTCACTAGAAAAGAGCAAACAGAGGACCACGCACCTGGGTGGTTTCAAACCACACGGTCGCGTCATTTTCACCTCAACGGCAGGACCACACGGTCGTGTGGTTCAAACCACATATCCGCGTCATTTTCACCTCAACCCAAAAGCAGCAGCGATAGAAGCAAGAGAACAATGCGGCCACATGGTTCAACCACGCAGCCGTTTGAAAGCGGGTATGGAGCTCGACCTGACAGCATGTAGGGTTAGTATTTAAAGAACGGGGCGCCATCATTGATGGGGGGCCGAGTCTTTTAGGACGTTTGGCTTATTTTACTATTTTATTCCATTTTAGGAGTAGTTTTAGAGGTTAGATGAGATTTTGAGAGCTTCCTCTCTTATTTTGTAATGAGGATTGACAACCCAACTTATGAATCAAGGAGATAAGTTTTCTTTGCTTTCTTTACTGCGTTTTTATCGTTATTTTGATTGTTATTCTTGTTTCTCTCATGTATCTATGTGATTCTATAATTGTTCTAGATTAATCGATTGATTCCATGTAGCTAACGAATAACCTACGACGAAACGGGTACTCGATTACCCATCCTCACTGCGGACGACCCGTAACACGCTACGACGATAGCCGTGTTTTAAAACTCGACTATCATTTCCCTTAACTCTGTGGTAGGGTTCACACCGAACGATACCATGAAGTTGGTTGGATACATTTATGACTTGGAGGTGACTGTACTGATCGACAATGTGACTACCATAATTTTATCTCCAAGAGAGTGGTGGAGCAGCAGTGGCTTCAGCTGGTGGACACAAGCAGTTTTGGTGTGATGATGGAGACGAGCAAGATGAAGTGCAGTCGAGGTGTGTGACGCGGGCTGATTCTGACATTGCATGGAATTCAGGTGGTGGAGGACTTTCTGCCTTTGGACCTGTGGAGCACTGATGTTATATTGGCAATGGTTGCAGACACTGGGGGACATGAAGGTGAACTAGAAGCTGCTCAGAATGGAGTTCCAGGAGGACAGAAGGACCGTGCTTACAAGGGATCCCAGTATATGCAGGACCATGGTCTCAATGAAGACCTTAGCGAGGACCATCCAGGCAAAGGGGGTGGTTTTCTGGTGGAGCTACAGGGTGTAGTATGCGAGAACAAAGCACAAAGCTGGGGCGAAGAGTGGGCAGCCTATCCCAGGAGAGGTGCAACAGTTTCTCAGACACTTTGATGAGATTTTTCTGGAGCCATAGGGTCTCACACCTCCTGAGACTATGAGCACGTCATAGTATTACAGGAGGACGTGTCTTCTATCAGCGTGAGGCTCTACCGTTACCTACAGGCTCAGAAGGACTAGATAGAGAAGATGGTGGCAAAGTGTGACGTTTACCAACGTCACAAGTACTTGGCGATGGCCCCCTGGAGGTTTGCTGCAGCTACTATCCTTGCCAGAGCGAGTTTGGAAAAATCCGTCCATGGATTTTATTGATGGGTTACCCAAGTCTGGAGGATTCTTAATAATACTTGTCGTGGTAGCGTGGTAGACCGCCTCAGCAAGTATGCACATTTTATACTACTTCAGCATCCATACAGTGTAGTATCAGTGGCAGAGGTGTTTCCGAGGGAGATCATTTGCTTACATGGACCGTCGAAGTCCAGTGTCTCTGATAAGGACAAGATATTCTTGAGCAGGTTTTGGCAGGAGCTCTTTAGGATGCAGGACATGGTATTGAAATAGAGCTCGACATATCATCCATAGATGGACGGTCAGACTGAGGTCGTCAATAGGAGTATTGAGACCTACCTACATTGCTTCATTTCATAGACTCCGATATTGTGGGCACCTTGGCTAGCATGTGCAGAGTACTGGTACAACATGTCTTATCACACAACTGCTCAGACAATGCCTTTTCAGATATTGTATGGACGGGACCCTCCCCACTTGTATTATGGGCAAGAGACGACTCATGTTTCAGAGGTGGAGCAGTATTTAGCTGAGAGGGACCGGGTGTTAGAGGAGTTGAAGCATCATTTGGCTAGAGCTCAGCAGATCATGAAGGCTAGGGTGGACTCGCATCGCAGGGACGTGCAATTTGATGCAGGAGATATGGTTTATCTGAAATTGCGTCCTTATCGTTCGAAGTTCTTGGCCTACAGAAGGAATGAGAAGCTATCCCTTTGATACTTTGGGCCTTATGAGATATCGGCCAAGGTGGGACCGGTTGCATATAGATTAGGATCGGTCATCCACCCAGTTTTTCATGTGTCCCAGATTCGCCAAGCGATTGGAGATCATACACATTCATCATTACTCCCAAAGACATTGACAGAAGACATGGAGGTAATCTTGGAGCCTGAGGAGTTAAAAGGGGTCTGCAGGGGGAGCGCGGCGGAGCGAGAAGTGTTAGTGCGATAGAAGAGCTTGCCAGAACACGAGAGAACGTGGGAGTTGGTGGGCTCATGACGTAGTAGTTTCCTGACTTCCACTTTGAGGACAAGGTGGCTCTTTTGGGAGAGTAGTGATGTGCTCATCACATATCGTCGTCGATGCACCAAAGGAGGGCCGGATCTAACCGCATGACTCAGGAGTGTATTCGTAACTTTTAGACCTTTTTGTATTATTTTACTATTATATGGGTTTTTTCGTAAACTGGGAAATATTAAAATTGTATTTAAGGGGAGAGATGCGGCCGGCCCTAAGGCATGCTTATTTTGTGATTTTGTCAAAAGAGAAGTGAGATTCTTTCCTCGTCTACGGGAGAGTGCGTACATCCTCTTTAATCGGCGTCTTGGTAGGGTGATCACTCTTATATTGTGATCAAGGTATCTTTATTTCAGTTTTTATTCAATAAAAATCAGATTTTTGTCTTCGTTCCTATCAGGGTCTTGCATTCCGAAAATCTAACAATCACCGACTACACGTTTCATACATGGAGATTTTTCAAATTTCTCTGTCACGCACCGCTACCCGGGACGCGACTATTTTCCACATGTGATGCAGGTCCTGCTAGGTACCAGTGAAAACAATATAGGCTATGAGCAGAGATATACCAATATACTCATCTGGAAGTTCTCATGAAATAAACAGGAAACTGTAAATACTTACAATTTAAGTTTAAGGTCAGGATTCTGCAGCTACTATGAATTCTGTCCTCGAAAATTGGGGCCTCCTCGAAATCTAACTCATCACCTAGTGGTGCAACAATGAAGAAGGCCCACCAGGTAAATCACAATGATTCTAAAAATTTGGAATTTAAAATATGTGAACATGAGAAAACACTAACTAGGAAACGAGAACAGGAAGCAGATAACACATTAAGAAATATTCATATCAGGCATGCATTGGAATTTAAGACAAACATGCGATTCAGTTGATAATTAAAAGCAATGCTAACATTATCCTATTACTTTATGCCAAACATAGGCCGTGAATCATATTGAAGAGTACAAAAGTAATCAAGGAGTCCACCTCAGTACCTGTGGCGCTCACCCGGGCCAGGCCCAAAGTAGGAACGGTAGGGGCCACGAGTCAACAGTGTGGAACTCATTAATTAAGTCTGGCAGTACATTAGGGGGTCAGATCCTGATTCAATGATGTGACCCTGGCCAAAACAACCTGATGCGGTTCAAGTCAATAGGAGCGTGGATCCAGTCGCTTCCGCATTCTCACTAGTATGATTTACCCCAAACCCAATGAGTCTGTAGTGCCAAGTGTAAGTCAAGTGTGCCTCAGTGAAACAGTACATGTGTGGTTCTAAATTAATATCATTTTAAAACATGGTTTCTAAAATAAATCTTGAATTAAAGTTAAGGCTACATTGGAATTAATATATATGACGATGTGCTATGTCAATCCAGTTTCAGTCATTCTTTTACTTTCAATTCTATCAAGTGCATTTCAATGGGACAGTAACAATTCGTGTTTCAATTTCATTTCGGTTTCCATAGCACACTCTACATATTAATTATTCCCAATGTCAGGGGACATTATACTTGATTATACTATCCAGAAACATGTAGCTTTAGTAACATGAAACAATGAAACAATTTAGCATGCTTTAGATGTGTAATAACTCTAACATCTAATCATGGGACATTTCTACAAGACTGTCACTAAACAAAATATTCTAATATACTAGGTAGACTAAGCTGGAGAATAAAACTAACATGCTAAACAGACTATCATTGCAAGATGTATAATTTTAACCTTAGGTAGACTAAAGCTGAAGGTTAAATAAACAACCTGAGCTAACCTGCATGTTGAGGTAACGATTCGTGGCGCACCTTAGAAATGTGAGGGGATGGACAATGGGGGAGGCACAATCTAGTGATCTCAGGTAATTTTCATCATTGATCATTTTCGGGACTTAACCATGTATTCATAGTTTTTATATGATCCTTCAGGCAGCGTTTTATGATCATATGGTAGAAAACTTAGATCTTTCAGGCAGTGGCCTGGTTCATGATCCAACAGGCAGTAAATTCTCTTACTTTCCAACGACCTTTAATGCCAAACCCTCATCTTCAATCATTAGGTAATTTCTAAGCCAACCTACACCCATTACCAAGCATGAAGTGTAATAAAAATTATTATCCAACTCTGAAAAACCCCAATAGATGTGAAAGGGAAAAGTCCCTAGGGTCAGTAGCAAATTTTTGGTCATAATGACCATTTTTAGTCACATGAGGGCTCTGTACTTTGCAGCGAGCAAGAGAATGCCGGATAGTTTTGGCAAGGGAGGGGAAATCACCAAAACAGCCCACAGGTAAGGGGAAAATGGGTTCTACGGGTCATGGTTAAGAGGGAAGTCCCTCAGATAGTCATTTTAAAGGCCAATAGGGCTGCAGCGAGGGTCGTCGCCTCGCCCGGTGCTCAGAAACATCATCGCTGTAAAGGACGAATGCATTTCACAATTTCTAAAAATCCAAAATTAAAGAATCAAGGTGATTTTACCTGAATTTATGGACTGACGAAGAAATCAGAAAGAAATCCAACTCCATAGCACATGCCGAACCCAAATCCAGAGGAAAACCCCGAAAATATCATTTTACACAAAAACCGAAAACCCTAGGGGATTAATCGAGCTTAAATAGAGAGAAGATTGACTTGGGGAGCTCATAGGGAATGCCACGAACACAATCAGCCTCGAATCGAGGCAATGACGCGTCGAACCCCTAGGATTTTCCAGGAGTTCCACGGCAGTGCCATCGGCGGACACTCCGGGATACAACAGACTTACAGGAGGATGGCGAGAGAGCTATATTGGCCCGGAATGAAGGACATTGCCCAGCGGATAGCAGAGTGTGACGTGTGCCAGCGTCACAAATACTTGGCAATGGCTCCAGCAGGACTCTTGCAGCCGTTGGCCTTACCAGAAAGAGTCTGGGAGGAGATCAGCATGGATTTTATTGAGGGGTTGCCGCGATCAGAGGGTTACAGTTCTATACTAGTGTTGGTCGATCGGCTTAGCAAATATGCCCATTTCATACCCCTCAGGCACCTGTACATTGTAGTTACGGTGGCAGCAGCTTTTATGAAGGAGGTGGTTCGCTTGCACGGTTTTTTCGCCTCCATAGTGTCAGACCGTGATAAGGTGTTCATTAGCAGTTTCTGGCAGGAGTTATTCAAGGTGCAGGGGACCAAGCTGCGGAGGAGCACTGCCTATCACCCACAGACGGATGGTCAGACAGAGGTGGTGAATAGGAGTGTAGAAACCTACCCGAGGTGTTTTGCGTCAGATGCGCCGAAGCAGTGGGCCAGATGGCTGGCATGGGCAGAATATTGGTACAACACCTCATACCACTCGACAGCACAGAGCACTCCTTTTCGGATCCAATACGATCGGGACCCGCCCCAGTTAATACACTACAGCCGATGGGCCACACCGGTGTCACAGGTAGAGGAGCATTTGACTGAGAGGGACAAATATCTGGAGGAGTTGAAGAAACACCTGTTGAGAGCCCAACAGATTATGAAGACCAAGGCGGATGCACACCGGAGAGATAGCAGTTTGCGGTGGGAGACCGGGTTTACCTGAAGCTCTGACCTTATAGACAGAGGACCTTGGCCCGTCGGAGCAATGAGAAGATAGCAGCCCGCTACTATGGACCCTTCGAGGTGACAGCTCAGATTGGGAAGGTGGCATATCGACTGTAGTTGCCGGCCACCTCCACCATTCACCCAGTGTTTCACGTATCACAGTTGAGAAGGGCCATTGGGGATCACACACTATCACCCACCTTGCCACCCACTTTGACAGATGACATAGAGGTGCTTCTGGAGCCTCAGGAGCTGACAGGGATCCGGCAGTCTACAGACGGGACACAGGAGGTGCGTATTCGATGGCGAGGCCTACCAGACTATGATCTACATGGGAGTCTGCCACAGTGATCCGCAACCAATTTCCTGAATTCCACCTTGAGGACAATGTGGCACTTTTGGGGGAGTAATGATGCGGCTCGGTTAGAGGAGGGTGCGGCCCGCGCGGTTATGGAGGAGAATCCGGTTCGGGTCTATCAATGGAGGAGGCAACTTGGGTCCACCACGGACCCGGTCCCAAACTTGTAATTCCGCAAGAGAAGGGGATGGTTAATGGGTAATTAGACATTTGCTAATCCCTCCCCTAATAAGGGGCCGGACTGCCCTAGCTACGGGATTATCGAAGAATTGACAAAGGTAATTTTATTTCTTTAGAACCCTAGTTTAATCCTATTGCTAATTAGTTGCTCGTTTCCTTAAATCTATTATTCTAGGAATTAATTAGTAATTTTCAGATTAGTTCTTCGTCATTCAAACCCTAGTTTAGGAAGTCCAAAGCCATAAAAATCCCACCTTTGATCCCCACAAAAAGCCATAATCGTATCAGTGTGTTATATCTACTTTGGCTTTAACATTATACTAAGAACTCACACACTACGCTAAGACAAGACATTCGGGAAGCTGATCTGGTAGAAGCCTGATTCTCCTGAATTTGAGTTCTTTATTAAAGCTTGAGCACGGACTTCATCTTGTGCTTGATGTAGAACTAGCAAATTCGTCTTTGTCTCGAGTGTGGTTGAGCTTCTTCGAAGTATGCGTAAAGTCACCGTTTGTCGTATAACCTGCATACTTGTAGTGTAGTTAGTACACTAACATCATTTGGTGTGCTCATCATCAAAACCACTTAGGGGTGGGATTCGACTTCCCATCAGGATCATCCCACAAGGATAGATCATCCTTATCATTGTGAAATTCACCATATAAGCGCACCCCATTAGAAATTGTTCTTAATCTTTATGATGGTATCATCCGATGATGTTAATCTGTGAGATTTATCATTGAGTCATAGCTTTAGAAACCAAATAATACTAGACACATACCCTAATGAACCCACATCACACATGCAACTACTCTTGATTTTTTATCGTTCTCTCTCTATGCAATTAATTTCAGATTAATCACATTAGCTAAAACAATCTCTCAAACAATTCAATCACCCATAGAAATTGGTAAGTCTCTCATTAAGTATTTCTCCAACTGATTTTGAGTTTGTGATTTGTGCCACATTCTTCTCGTGGAATATGACTCCGGACTCACCAGATTATTACTACTAGTCAGACCTTCTACGCTTGGGAGTACAACATTTTGACGCAAGCACTTAGACTCAAGCATGCCCAAAGAAATTAAGTTCTTGAGTGTCAGTACATGTCTAACTTCTCCCAAAGTACGGATCACATCATCATGCATCTTAATTTTTATGGTCCTCATTCCAATTGTCTTACATAGTGCATCATTTTCCATCTACACCGAACCACGATCATATGCTTCATAAGTGTCATACCCTTCATGATTTGGACATATGATAAAAACAACCAGAATTTAAAATCCACATGTGGGACGGAGAGGAGATCCCCTTCACCTTCGAAAGCCACACTAGTCGAATCCTCATTTTTCGACTTCTTCCCCCCTTTTGTGCTTGCCACGCTTTGCAATCTCTCCTAAAGTGCCCTTTATTTTTACAATAGAAGCATTCAATATCTTTCTTACTCCTTAACTTGGACCGGGAATTATATCTTGTCTTTGGCTCTTTATTTGATCCTTTCTCAATCACTTGATTCCCTTTGACTAGGAGACCTTACACATTAGAATCACTCTCGGAGGATCTTTTCCTTGCGGCATTCGAGATTATATCTTGGATCACCTCTTTAAACTTGAGAGTTTCTTTCACGTACAATAGAGTAGTAACAAAGTGATCATAAGAGTTCGGAAGAGAACTCAACAACAAAAGTGACTTATCTTCATCATCAAACTTTACATCCAACCTCAGTAGGTCGCAAATCATCCTATTAAAGATGTTCGTGTGTTCCAACACATCCTTTTTTGCTTCATCTTTAACCCATATAGTTGCTTCTTTAAGTGCAGCTTGTTTTATAAAAACTTTTTCATATAAAGCTTCTTAAGCTTTTTCCATAAATCTTTTGATGTTTCCTCTTCATTAACGTTGTACAAAACGTCATCCGAGAGATACAATTGTATTGTGTTCACCGTTCTTTCATCTAGATCGACCCATTCATCATCTTCGATCTTTTCCGGCTTTTTTGTTCCCCAACAAAGCAACCTTGAGTCCTTGTTGTATAAGAACATTTCTTACCCTTATTTACCGTAATTCAAAGTTGATATGACCATTAAATTTCGCCACCTCAAACTGATCCATGCAAAAGTGGAAGATGTCATTTGCCAAACACTTTGCGTACACCAAATTTCTCCAACTCAGAGATCCAGAACTTGCAGAAATTTGTAAACCCAAAATGCTCCAAATGAGTAAAAATACGGATAATGATGAACCCAGTTTTTGATACCAATTGTGAGATCTCGGCTTCCCTTGCCCGAGGTTGGTTCCGGATCGATGAGATCGGCTCGGATGATGGGCTCGGCTTGGCCGAGATGAGCTCTAGCAAGATGAGCTCGGTAAACTTGAGATCGGCAAGACCTCCACCACAAGAACACCTTGTGGATCTTCACCAATCAACCCAATACAATATATATGCAAGAGAAGAGAACCCAAACAAGCAAGAGCAAACACAAGATATAGAAGAACGAACAATACATGAGCTTATTAGAAGTCACCAAGACACCTTACAAGGATTTAAACCCAAATGCTCAACCCATTGCTTCTCCTTCTACAAAGCTCTCACTCTTCCCTAGCTCCCATTTGCTTAGATTATTCATCTCTCTTTACTATTTATGTCTCAAGATAAAAACCACTAAAACAAAGAGACTATTTATATGGTCTACTCAAGGGTTGCACAAGTTTACCCCCAATAAAGACTCATATATACAACTAGAGTTTTGGAGCCAAACTCTAACATCATCATTAATACAAGGAGAAAGGTAAAATGTATCCCATTATAAACAAATTAGAAGAAATGACTGCTGAATTAAGACATCCACTATCAATTTCATCCTGGTATGCACATGCATTGGCAGTCTTAGAAAATAGATGAATTCATAATAAATGACTAATCATGAGAACATTAACTTGCAAATTTCTTACTCTTACAAACTACTGTTGACTCTTTGCAGGAACTTGGTTGCCAACAACTTTGTCATCGATAGTTCTAATGACAGGTGCTTACACATATCACATGTTAAATACGATATTGTTTTAATTTTTGTCATATAATTTATGTCTCTACATGCATTTTTTAATAAATTGTTTCAATGTGTGTATATATAAATATGTAATGCCAAGATGTGAGAAAATGCTGCCTTTCTAAATATGCTATTGTATTAATGTTAGCTAACTTTTGCATTAAGATTTTTTTTTCCTTACCATTGAATGTCTTACTTAAATCAGCTGCAAGAGGATAATATGATTTTAAACTAATGCCTTGTATCCTACTAAGAAAGAAACCCATCTGATATTTTATGGTTCTTTGGTACTTTGGAGTACAGTGTTTTACCTTCAGGATTAGACTGTCTACAGAGAAACATACCATGCAACCGTGGTTCGCCAATATGTAAGTTGTTTTCTTCCAATTTCTTAGTGATAGGTTTTGTATTACTAGACAGATTGAGATGAATGAACTCCTTAAAATCTAACTACTAATAGCAATTCATTTTATTGACTACAGATTCATCCATTGCAATAAAATGTGGTGGCAGTAGAAGTATAAAAGCTTCTGATGGTACGGAGTACGATGTCGACAATGCTAGTCTCACCACCGCGTCATATTATGTAACTGATCGGAACAAGTGGGGAGTTAGCAGTGTTGGAAGCTTTGCTGATTCCTCGGGTGCTAGTTACATAACATCCATCTTGTCCCAATTCCAGAACACTCTGGATTCGGAGTTGTTTCAGACAGCAAGGATGTCTCCATCATCCCTAAGATACTATGGCCTCGGTCTTGAGAACGGAAACTACAGTATTAAATTGCAGTTCTCTGAGACTGCCTACCCAGATCCTCCTACATGGAAGAGTGTAGGGAGAAGGGTTTTCAACATTTACATTCAGGTATTAAACAAAATATTTCGAGTGATGCTGTACTTTCAAATGATCGTCTAAATGGTCCAATCAATAAATGGACCCATCAATAATGGTCAGTACTGTCTGAGTATAAATAATTCAAAGACATAATAGATCGTTTATCCGGATTCTATGATGTATCTATGTGTCACTATAGGAAATTTATAACTCATTTTCTTTTGTTTCCCCTTTTAACTCTTATTTTTGTGAAATGTTATCTTCAAATCGTCTGCATGAAAGCCCATGTCTATCATCATTCTATGAAATAACGATATGCATTCTATGTTCATTTTAATGTAATCTTTGTTGGGACCTGTGGCCACACAATACACTAAACGAGAGCGTAAATAGTGTAAAAGCAAGCAAAAGTGCGTAATTAAAAAATACTAAAATTAAACACACAATGCAGTGGAAATTAAAATGATATGCTCAACAACAACCACACAAAGAAGATACGTCAAAACAAATCACAAACACACGAGACGTATCCTGGTTCGGATCCTTATTCCAAGGTGATCCTACTTCAGACCCACGTTGCAATCGCACACCGTGTATTCCACTAACAAGCCTTTTCCAAGGCACACAATTCTCCCACTACATGAGTACAAATACAATATCCCTTTCGGGATACCAACACGCACTATTCCAAGTACCATACTCTTTTCCAAGAGCACACCCTATTACAATGGCCAACCTCTCTTTCCAGAAAGACACTCCCATAACCCGGGAGTAAGGTTTAAAATGAAACAAAATAGAAACTACAATATTCATATTGCCTTGATTAGATATACTTACAAATCGTGAAGTATAGGGACAAAGAAAGATTGATGTCCAAATGCTAGATGTGAGCTTGATGCATTATTGGACTTCCCTTAAGCTTGGAGTTCAAATCAACATTGAGGAGCTCTAAGGGAAATGAGCGAGATGGAGAAAGAATGAAAGCTTCTCTCTTGTTTTTGGCCCACAAATGATTCTCAAAACTGTGTTGGTGCCAAAAACTGCCTTGCAAAGAGGTATAAATAAGTTCTCTAGGCACAAAAACCAAGAAAACATCCTTTTAAAAAGCTGACCAACTGCTATAAACGTCTAGTTTCTTTAGCGATCAGGTGTATAAAGAAGGGTAACCAGACACCTGATGAACTGTTCAGGCGTCTGGCTAGTCTACTACATACGCCTGACTAAATGTGGGTTAAAAAGATATAGAACAAATGAACACTCAAACCCACTGATCAGGCGGTTGCAGCCGTCTGTTGACAGTGTTTCTGGCGGCTGGATTTCCTAGGGATTTTGGCCATATTAAGACGGATACGACATGCGTCTGGTGGGTGTATACCAGCGCCTAGTGATAGGTTGAAAGTATGATCTAGAGTGTTTTGGCCATTCAACATATTGTGATGGATTCTAGAAAGTTTCTATGGATCACTAAGATGCAAATGATGCAAATGAATGTTTAAGTGCATCTAATCAAAGCATACAAATATTATACCAAAGAAAGAGTAAAAATACATAAAGAATCATAAAAGATATTACATAAGCTTTAAGATTCTTCATGGCTTCAATGCAACCAATACTCTATGCCATGAGTCCATCATCCCAACACCATATGTTTTGTCTCCCTTGATATAATCAATATTAATTATCTGAGACTAAAACACAAAAGATGATTAGCACACCACATAATGTTGATCATCATCAACACAACATTGATCTTGAACTCAAGAACCAACGTTCTCCCCTTTTTTGATGATGACAAAATATTATGTAAAAATATAACATAAACATTGAAATGCAATGAGTGTGTTAACAAACTCCCCCTATCAATATGCATATGTGCACTAAATGAACAATTAAAGCATGACGCATTTTGATGGGTGTTATGTAAAACAATACCAATAAAGAGTATGCATAAAGGCATATGGTGTATATTTTTACATCAACCCACATTTCCCTCTTTGGCATATCAAAAAGATGGGAATGTGCCAAATTGATATACACAATGTTAGAGAAAACATACGTATTTGCACAACATAATGTAAATGACATAACATAACATATGAAATAGAGATAAACATGCTAGCTAGCAAATGTTCCATACTCCCCCTAAATCATACAAATCATGCAAAATTGGGAGCTATGGACAATCTCACACAAAAAATGGGTACATAAAGTGATAAACATGCATGGTACCCAAGCAATAAGGTAAGTGTGTGAGTGATAGTAAGGAGGAAACCAAATAAACATGGAGTTTGGTTTCCGTATATAGTTGCATGAAAATATAACATTACGAACATAAGATTCTATATATGAGTTTCTATCATCCCGAGAAACATTTTTAGGAATCCACATGAAAGTGTGATGTGATCCGGGTCTACACTAGGCGGAAGCGGCGCACAGAGAGAGGTGTGGGTCAAGCTGTGGGTTCGGGTCCCACTTAAAACAATGGGTGACTTAGCTATTTTGCTCATTTGTTTAGTTGTGTGTTTAGCAATTAGATGGGCTTATTAGTCTTTTAATATCTTTTGTGTTAGGAGAGGGTTAAAAGCTTACAAGCCGGTCCTAGTTTGTTTTATCGAAGATCGATCTTTTACTAAGAAATATTGTTAGGGTTCGTGGGGATTAAACTTATTCCATTAACACAAGTTAGGGAGAGATCCACTCCAGAAAAGGATCGATCTATCTTCTTATTTCCAGAATTCTACTAAAAATTCCATTTTTATATTTCTTTTCTTTTTTTAAATCTGACATTATTATCTTTTTGGAGCAAATCGTATCATTTTGGTATCAGAGCGTTCGATTCCATGACGATCACGTGAGCGGCGGCAGTAAAAACTCTGGAGGAGCGACTCGATGTAGAGATCTTGGGCTGAGAAAAGAGATGACGAATTTGAAGGACGAGTTGAAAGTAGATCTAAACACGCCTGTGGAGGCGAGCATGAAGCGGATCTCGGAGCAAAACTCAAAGGAGATGAAAGACGGGTTCGCCGAGGTGACAAAGATGTTCCAACAGCATCTTTTTCAACGAGATCTGGATCCGAAAATATCGGGATCTCCAGATCTGGTCTCTCAGACGACCCAGGACAACGGCAAAGGCGGACGAAGCCCTCTAGGGTTTGGGGAGGCTTTTCCCCTCCCTGAGGAGGCGGCGAAGGCGGGCGACCCCAGCAGGGGGTGCAGGAGGGATTCTGCCCCCGACGGGGCGCGGCGAGGTCAGGCGGCCCCACCTTGGGGCCGCCGGAGGGGATCTGCCCTTGACGGGGGGTGGCGAGGTCAGGCGGCCCCACTAGGGGGCCGCAGGACAGTTTTGCCCCCTCTGGGGGACGACAGGGGGTGGCGACCCCAACAGGGGGAGCGGGGCAGTTTCGCCCCCGTGGGGGGTGAGGGCTGGCGGGCCCACCTGGGGCCCACAGGATGAGGCATGCCCCCTGTAGGGGCGGCGAGGACGGCGGCCCCACCAGGGGGCCGCAGGAGGTTTTCCGCCCCCGTGGGGCGGAGTCGAAGGCTGGCGGCCTTACTGGGGGCCCATGGAAGGAGATCTGCCTCTTTTGGGGGGCAAATGAGGGTGGTTGCGAGGGGAACACCGACGGGAGCAAGTTGACGAGTGGGATGATGTAGGAGATCTCGCCAACGAGAGGGCCCGTGGAGGTGATCGATGGTACAAGAGGCAGCGGCCTGAAGCGCAGTGGAGGGTCGAAGAGCACCCTTATCAGAGATGCCAGGCTGTGAACATGGAGGGACCACCACGGGGTGACGTCAACCCCGAAACTAGGATGAGGAAGTTGAAGGCGTCCCTCTTTGATGTGAAGGATACCGATGGATGGTTATACCAGATAGATAGATACTTTGATGTCACGGGCTTCACGGAGGCAGAGAGACTAAGGGTGGTAGCACTGAGCTTCGAAGGCGAGGCCTTATCTTGGTACAGGTGGACCCAGAAGCAGAGGCCTATACAGACTTGGAGGGAGCTGACCGAGTGCCTCATGGAGAGATTCCAGGATATCCATAAGGAAGGGCTGTTTGAGCAGTTAAATGCCTTGCGACAGGACGAGTCCGTACGGGACTGTATAGCGAAGTTTGAGACACTCTCGAGCCGAGTGGAGGGTGTATCTGATGAGTCGATGGAGTCCATGACCCTCAGGGGTTGACGACCATGATGCGGGTGGCCCGAAGAGTGGAGGACAGACTGACTGAGGAGAGGAGGTTTATGGAAGCATGTGCCAGAGCTTCTGTACGCAGTCCAGTTCCTGCTACAGACCCAGGGTCATTGCGGGGCCCCAGTGATTGAGGCCAGGCCAGGAGGGTAGACTCGCCGTATAACAGAGGCGGAGATGAGAGAGCGAAGGGCTAAAGGCCTTTGCTTCAAGTGTGACGAGAGGTTCACACCTGGGCACAGATGTGCTGGGAGGGCTATGCAGCTGGAAGTTGCAGCAGAGGAGTAAGAGGAGGAGGTCGTATTGCTCGACGGAGACAGGATGAGACAGAGCAGTCGTAACACTTAGGTACCGTGGAGATTTCTCTCAACTCCGTGGTGGGATTCACTCCATATCACACCATAAAGTTGGCAGGAAGGGTGGTCACTCAGGAGGTTACAGGGCTGATAGACAGTGGGACGACACACAACTTTATATCGCAGGGTGGTGGATTAATAAGATCTACAGCTTAGTGATACATCGATTTTTGGGATGATTTTGGGCACGGGTCGAAGAGAGGAGAGCTGGGGGGTTTGCCGAGGGCTGATACTGACCGTGCAGGAGGCTCAGATAGTGGATGATTTTTACCCCTTAGAGCTGGAAAAGGTCGATGTGGTGTTGGGTATGCAGTGGTTACAGAAGCTGGGCGACACCAAGTTCAACTAGAAGTTGCTCAGGATGGAGTACCATGAGGCGGGCATGCCAGTGGTGCTGTTAGGCGACCCTAGTCTATGCTGTTGTGCTATATCCCTCAGATACATGGCACAGACAGTTCTTGAGGGAGGGGATGGCTTCATAGTGCAGTACCAGGAGCTGGGAGCAATAGCAAATGAGCAGAGAGTGCCTGCAGAGGTGGAGTTGTTGGGCAGTTTTGAGCACGTGTTCCAGATGCCACAGGGGCTGCCTCCCCCGCGGGATCACACGCACGCTATTGTCTTGTGCGAGGGATCGTCACCAGTTAGCATACGTCCTTACAGGTACCCTCATGTTCAGAAGAATGAGATTGAGAGGCTCATACGGAAGATGCTACAGGCGGAGGTGATCCATCCCAGTGTGAGCTTTTTTTCTAGCTCGGTACTACTGGTGAAGGACGGCAGTTGGAGATTTTATGTGGATTACCGCGCTCTCAACAAGGAAACTGTGCCTGACAGGTTTCTGATACCGATGATAGATGAGATGTTGGATTAGCTACATGGGGCGTCAGTCTTTTCAAATATTCACCTGAAGTCGGGGTACACCAAATCAGGATGAAGGCCGAGGACATGCCGAAGACAACTTTCTGAACTCATGGGGGACACTACGAGTTCCTAGTCAGGCCCTTCGGGCTGACGAATGCTTCCGCTACTTTTCAGGCCATCATGAACAAGATCTTCAGACCGTATTTGAGGAAGTTTGTGCTAGTCTTTTTTATGACATCCCGGTGTATAGCCGCACAGTAGAGGAGCATTTGCGAGACTTGGAGACAGTCCTACAGGAGTTGCAGGCCCACCAGTTGTATGCCAACAAGAATAAGTGTACCTTTTCACAGCAGAAGGTGGAGTACTTGGGACACGTCGTTTCAGCAGAGGGTGTAACAGCAGACAGGGAAAAGGTTGAGGTGATGCTAGATTTGCCGCAGCCGAGGACAGTATGAGCTCTGCGGGGGTTTTTGGGTTTGACTGGGTACCACCGTAGTTTCATGCAGGGGTAGAGCACGTCGCCTGGCCACTGACTGAACAGATAAAGAAGGATAGTTTTCAGTGGAATGAGGAGGCTACGAAGGCGTTCGAGTCATTGAAGCGGACGATGACCACTGTTCCCGTACTGGCCTTACCATATTTCGGCAAGGCTTTTGTGGTGGAGACCGATGCCTTGGAGTACGGCTTGGGGGCGGTATCGATGCAGGAGCAGAGGCCGATAGCCTATTTCAGCCAGGTATTGTCAGCACGAGCCATGCTGAAGTCCGTGTATAAGCGTGAATTTATGGCGATTGTGTTAGCAATCCAGAAGTGGCGGCCCTACCTCTTGGGACGGCAATTCGTAGTGCGCACGGATCAGCAAAGCCTGAAGTACCTGTTGGAGCAGAGGATGGTAGCAGAGGAGCACCAGAGGTGGATCTCTAAACTTGTAGACTACAAGTTTGAGATTCAGTTTCGGTCCGGATTGGAGAATAAGGCGGTGGACGCTCTTTCACGAAAGAGGGAGGTTGCTGGCATTTCAGCATAGTCGGTACCTCTGTTGACTTATTGGAAACCATTATAGAGAGAGATCGAGGCAGATTGTGAGTTGGCTCAGATACAGGAGGATATTACCCAGGGAACCGTTGACCACCCTGGTTATTCGCTTGATGGTGGGAGTTTACTATTTGAGGGACAATTGGTGATACCACGGTCTTCGGGGGCAGATTCCCTTGATCTTTTAGGAGTTCCATGGGAGCGCAGTTGGGAGGCACTCGGGTGTTCAGCAGACATGTGGATGTCGAGTGAGCTGTTCTAGCGGGGCATGAAGAACATTGCGAGATTGGTTGCCAGTTGTGATATATGCCAATGTCACAAGTACCTGGCCATGACCCCGACGTGGCTACTGCAACCATTAGCTCTTACAGATCAGGTATGGGAGGACATCAGTATGGATTTCATTGATGGGCTGTCGAAGTCGGATGTGTACACGGTGATTCTGGTGGTGGTTGACCGTTTGAGCAAGTATGTGCACTTTATTTCATTACGGCATCCTTATACCGCGGTGACAGTAGCAGCGACATTCATACGAGAGGTTTTTCGCTTACATGGGTTTCCCACGTCGATAGTGTCAGATCGGGATACAGTTTTTATGAGCCAGTTCTGGAAGGAACTATTCCGTTTGCAGGGGACAGCCTTGAGGTGGATTATGGCCTATCATCCCCAGACTGGCGGCCAGACGGAGGTCGTCAATAGGAGTGTCGAGAATTACCTCCGTCGCTTTACTTCCGAGTGTCCGAGGAGTTGGCATAGGTGGCTCTCCTGGGCAGAGTATTGGTATAACACGTCCTATCATTCATCTGCTCAGACTACACCATTCCGAATTTTATATGGGCGAGACCCTCCCTCTTTGGTCCATTACAGTATAGGAGCTACTCCAGTTACACAGTTGGAGCAGTATTTGAGTGAGAGGGATGACATCTTGGAGGAATTGAAGAAGCACCTTACGAGGGTCCAGCAGATTATGAAGGCAAAGGCTGATGGGCACTATAAAGAGGTTGATTTTGAGGTTGGGGATCGTGTTTATCTGAAGTTGAGGCCGTACGACAGAAATCCCTGGCCAGGCGGAGGAACGAGAAGCTTGTGGCTCGTTTTTATGGGCCTTATGATATCTTAGCACGGATAGGTACGGTCGCTTACAGTTTGGATCTACCTCCAAGATCGATATTGCACCTAGTGTTTCATTTATCACAGTTGAGGCGGGCTATATGGGATCACTTGGCTACATCCACTCCACCACCTACTCTGACGGCAGATTTGGAAGTGTTACTGGAGCCTCAAGACGTTGTGGAGGTGCGACGTACGAGCGGTTGGGGCACCGAGGTGCTGATATGTTGGCGGGGGCTGTCGGACCATGAGACGACTTGGGAGGGATATGACACCATCCTTTCGCAGTTTCCTGATTTCAACCTTGAGGACATGGTTCGTCTTTTGAGGGGAGTGATGATGTGATCTGGGTCTACACTAGACGGAAGCAACGCGCAGAGAGTGGCGTGGGTCAAGCTGTGAGTTCGGGTCCCACTTGACCCAATGGGTGACGTATCTATTTTGCTCATTAGTTTAGTTGTGTGTTTATCAATTAGAGGTGCTTATTAGTCTTTTAATATCTTTTGTGTTAAGAGGGGGTTAAAAGCCTACCAGCCGGCCCTAGTTTGTTTTATCGAAGATCGATCTTTTATTAAGAAATATTGTTAGGGTTCGTGAGGGATTAAACTTGTTCCATTAACACAAGTTAGGGAGAGATCCACTCCAGAAAAGGATCGATTTATCTTCTTATTTCCAGAATTCTACTAAAAATTTCACTGTTATATTTCTTTTCTTTTCTTAAATCTGAAATTATTATCTTTTTGGAGCAAATCGTATCAAAGTGATGTGGGATTCCTAAGGAGATTGTGTAGGGGCATGAATATGAGGTGTGGGTGTACGCTTATGAGGTGGAATATAAATATCGGTGTGTCTCGTGTGTGAAACATAAGATTTAGCATTCACTTTATTCACACGAGATAAATTTCTATCATGCATAGGAACATGTGATTCATGCGAAGAATGAGCGGGTTCAATTCTAGCATGCAAACAATGAATATCATTCCTATGGATATGAGCATCTTGTATAAGTTTATGAACGGGTTTCTTAACAACCGCATAACCAGAATATAAAATGCATGATTTCTCTTTGGCTTTATAATCTTCGTTAATTTTTTGCCAAGAGATGGTATGGATGTGACAATCCCCTTATAAAGCTCACACACATAATTGTTTTAGATGCTTCTAGGAGAAGGTCTTGGTTTGATCACGCTCAAAGAAGAGGATCCCAAAACCACGTCCTTATTCAATTGAGTAAACAATAGCTCACATTTCTTCAAAAGTGAAGAAATATCGTCATCCCTACCGGATAGACTGAGCTAAGCTCAAGATATTAAGATTTGAGAGCTAAGGTCTCATTTCTCTAAGCGTCAATTTGAGAATCCTTCTCAAGATCGATGGAGTCGTAATCCTAAACATGAGCACTGTCCAAAAGACGATTGAGAGAAGAATTTTCTTCTCGCAACTCGCGAATTTGAGAAAGAAATCTTTATTTCTCGGCATGCAGAGATTCAATAATAGACATGTGAGAAGCGTGCAAAGTAGTGTAATCATGTGTGTCATCATGAAGAGAATGTGCACTATACAAATGAACATCCAATAAATTTATACTACAAATAGGATCATGCTCATGAGAGGATTCAGTTTGAGATACCTCAATGTTGCTTGAGTCAAGGGCATCACCCTCGTTAAAAACATTGACATTGGTGTACCTGGCTTCAAGATAGCTCCACATCATATGTGTCGTCTCCATCCATGAAGTGTTCTCAAAATTATAATCAAATGTGGAGCTGCACAAAATCCTCTTAGCTTAAGTGTCCATCGCGAAATTTGAAGTAGCAGAAGACACCGCTCCACAAAGATTATTGCTCTTAAGGTGATCAATCATCTTAGTCCTCCATTGAGCATAGGTCTTCCCATCAAAATAAGGTAAATGTTGTTGAGATGAAGACATCATGCTTGCAAAAGCCACCAAAACAAGGCTATGATATCATTAATTGGAACATGTGGCTACACAATCACTAAACGATGTCATAAATAGTGGAAAGGCAAGCAAAATTGCGTAATTAAAAGTTACTAAAATTAAACGCACAATGTCAACAACAACCACACAAAGAAGATACGTCAAAACAAATCGCAAACACACGAGACATATCCTGTTTTGGATCCCTATTTTAAGGCGATCTTACTTCAGTCACACGTTGCAATTGCACTCTGTGAATTCCACTAGCAGCCTTTTCAAGGCATACAATTCTCTCACTACATGAGTACAAATACAAAATCCCTACCGAGATTCCAACACACACTACATATTCTAAGAGCATACACTATTCCAAGGGCCAAACTCTCTTTCCAGAGAGACTCCCACAACCTGAGAGCAATGTTTCAAATGAAACAAAATAGAAACTACAACCTTCTACTCCCTTGATTAGATATACTTACAAACCGTGAAGTGTAGAGGCAAAGAAAGATTGATGTCCAAGTGCTAGATGGAGCTTGATACACAATTGGACTTTCCTCGAGCTTGGAGTTCAAATCAACATTGAGGAGCTCTAAGGGAAATGAGAGAGATGAGAAAGAATGAAAGCTTCTCTCTTGTTTTTGGCCCACAAATGATTCTCAAATCTGTGTGTTAGTGCCAAAAACTACCTCAGAAAGGGGTATAAATAAGCTCGCTCTCGGGCACAAAAACCAAGAAAACAGCTCTCTGAAAAAGCTACCCAGCGACTATAAACGGCTAGTTTCTAGCGATCAAGTATATGAAGAAGGGTAACCAGACGCCTGATGAATTGTTTAGACGTCTGGCTAGTCTACTATAGACGTCTGAATAAATGTGGGTCAAAAAGACAGAGTAAATGAAAACTCAAACCCACTGATCAGGTGCCTGAAGTTCACTGATAAGACGTCTGTACCACTGTACAGACGCCTGGTGATAGTGATTCAGGCAGCTGGACTTCCTAGGAATTTTTGCCATCTTAAAACGGATACGCCGGACGTCTGGTGGATGTATACCAGGCGCCAGGTGGGTGTATACCAGGCGCCTGGTGATAGGCTGAAAGCATGATCTAGGGTGTTTTGGCCATTCAACCTATTGAGACGGATTCTAGGAAGTTTCTATGGATCACTAAGATGGAAATGATGCATATGAATGTGTAAATGCATCAATCAAGGCATATAAATATTCTACCAAAGAAAGAGTAAAATACATAAAGAATCATAAAAGATATAATATAAGTTTCAAGATTCTTCATGGCTTCAATGCAACCAATGCACCATGCCTTGAGTTTATCATTCCAACACCATATGTTTTGTCTCCTCTTGATATAATCAATGTTAATTATCTGAAACTAAAACACAAAAGATGATTAAAACACAACATATTGTTGATCATTATAAAAATAACATTGGTCTTAAACTCAAGAACCAACAATCTTAAATAAGAGAAGCGAAAGCATCATCCAATCAATATGCAAATTTTTCTCATGGTTTTTGTGGCATTCTTTACAGACCATTTCAATTTTAGTCGACCATTGTTTCAGGGAAAACTCGAAGAGAAGGACTTCGATATAAGAAAGGCAGCCGGTGGAGTGTCATTCAAAGCTGTAGAGAAAAACTATGTAGCTCCCATCACAAATAATTTCCTTGAAATACATTTCTTTTGGGCTGGAAAGGGTACTTGCTGTGTTCCTACTCAGGGGTACTACGGCCCAACCATTTCCGCAATCAAAGTGTCTCCCTTTGGTATGAACATTGACATGAAATCATTCCTAAATTTCGCCTAGAGAATGCTATATTGCATTCTTATTTCTTATGGTCAAATTTCTTCTTCAGACTTTGTTCCTACAGTTTCCAACGAACCGCCAAATACATCTTCGAAAAATAATACGGGTCTGGTCGTGGGTATAGTAGTTGGTGTCGGAGTGCTGTCACTTATATCTATAATTGGAGTTTTTATATGGAGACAGAGGAAAAGAAGGCTGAGTGAGAATCATGAAGAAGGTATAATATGGGAAGTGAGCGAATGAATCTGACGAATATCTTTATTTTTATTCATTCAGTATTAATTACATAAAGTTAGAGGAAGACAACCATGGATGCATCTTAATTTTCTAATTAAATTAGTTCTTTTTTGCAGAGTTGTCAGGGATGATCAATCGACCAGACACTTTCAGTTATGCTGAACTGAAGACGGCTACAAACGACTTCAATTCTGCCAATCTACTTGGAGAGGGAGGTTTCGGGCCTGTATACAAGGTAATTCACTTCTATCACTTAGTCACTGTTGGACTGGAAGTATGTCAATATGGCTATGTCGATACAGTGAAGATCTATAAATGACATTGTCGCTCAGGGTAAGCTCTCCGATGGAAGATTAGTAGCTGTGAAACAATTGTCGGTGGAATCGCACCAGGGGAAACGACAATTCTTGGCAGAGATTGGGACTATATCGGCAGTACAACATAGAAACCTTGTGAAGTTATATGGTTGCTGCATGGAGGGAGCCAAGCGATTAGTTGTTTACGAGTATCTAGAGAACAAAAGCCTTGATCAGGCTATCTTTGGTATAAATAAACAGAACACTTCCCTTGATTCAAGGATGTATGTTGAATTATTCATAATTGTGGGTTGTGGATTGCAGGAAAGAGCAACCTACACCTGGATTGGCCTGCTCGTTTCGAAATATGTTTGGGTACAGCAAGAGGTCTAGCATATCTCCATGAGGAGTCAAGGATCCGGATAGTACATCGAGATGTTAAGGCTAGTAATATACTCATCGATGCTGACCTCAACCCAAAAATATCAGATTTCGGTCTTGCTAAACTGTATGATGACGATAAGACTCACATTACCACCAGAGTTGCCGGTACAATGTAAGCTCAGATTTCATGAACACACTTACAGTTTTCATTTTCTGTCTCTTAAAGTACCTGGAAGCATGTAGTACATTCTTCTCGGTAGATTCAGTATCTTTGAAAAGATCTATGGACGAAGTTGTTAATATCTATGGTACATTTATTGCCACTGCACCAATTTTGACACGCTGTGATGGTAAAATGTTCTTCATCTCTCATCCGAGGATTTAATGTGAAGTGTGTTTCAAGTACATGTCGATGCTTAGACATTGTAGCTCAATTTTACATAGTTTCTTTCTTTTATAAACTGCATTTTAGTTTGCTGATACGATGTGGATGTTTTATCAGTGGATATCTTGCACCAGAGTACGCCATGAGAGGGCATCTCACTGAAAAAGCCGATGTCTTTGGATTTGGGGTGGTGGTTCTCGAGGTTCTTAGTGGACGAGCCAATGCAGATACGACACTTGATGAAGAAAAGATTTACCTCCTTGAATGGGTAAGTAGACTGTTTAACCTAGGTGGATAGTGTTAACAATAAACCGCGGTGAGGTAATGTGGAGTACTTTACATGTCAACTTGTCAATCGGGGTTAGTTGCAAAAGCAACAATAAAGCTTTATGCTTGCTTCAATTTGTGAGCATGATAGTTTGGAATCAAAATGTTATTAAAAAAACAAGAAACAAACCCTTAGAACTGCCATCTTCATCTTTGCAAGGAGATAGAACCACTAGGTGCTCACTTGTTGATCTCTGTATGCATGCAGGCATGGCGTCTACACGAGAGCATGCGTGACCTGGAGTTGGTAGACCCAAAACTATCGTCGTTTAACGAGAAAGAGGCCAGTCGGCTAATTGGTGTAGCTCTTCTTTGCACCCAAGCATCGCCAATGCTACGACCGCACATGTCGAGGGCGGTGGCCATGCTGACAGGAGACATTGAGGTGGCTGAAGTCACAACACGGCCTGGTTACTTAACGGAATTGCACTTGAAGGACTTGAGCAGCACCTTCGCGAGCAGCGACTTCTCAAAAGCTGAAACCTCGACTTATAGCCAAGACAGCGGGACGTCAGGTGCAAGTATGGCAGTTTGTACTGGAAGTTTACATTCACCATCTCAACCATTGGTGCATTCGACCATTAGTGAAGGAAGGTGACCGGTGTTTTACAGGGTTCTGGTTATTTGTTAAAAAAAACTGAACACTATATCTGCTATATAGTTTGTAACTTAACGATTGCTCAATCATTCTTGGTGTATTTTTTTACTGTTTGAATAGATGCTGGGTATAGCCAGCTTCGATCATGGTTTGCTGATTTCTTAGGTTTTGAATCCTTTGATGCATATATGGATGTTTCGACACTGTTGTACATCGATCTTGCTACTATTTGGAACGCCTGATGTTTTCGCGCTTAGGTTAGAAAAAACAGTGACTATCATCTGTGTCAGAGGCAACAAAGATGTGGCTTGAGGAAGCTAGAATGTGAATTGTTCTCTGAGTGATTGCTTGCGAAGCAGTCTTGAAATTTCCAGCAATTTCATGATATATGTTTAAGTCCTTCATATGCTTGTATCCATATTTCACAATGCAACATAACATCCTATCTTCTGTCAACCCAAACCTCCCTATTAAGAATCTTTTGGTCTCTGAGACTGTTGGAACCATGCTAAGTCTGAATTGAAGCAAATATGTGTAGTATGAAAGTTCCTGCACCGACAATACAAAAAACTCATTTCCCATGATTTTTTTTTTTGATTTTTTTTTCCAAAGTTGTACAAATTCGAAAACTAAAACCTAAAATGAATTGTTCCGCTAATCCAAAAAATAACATTGTGTGGATTTTTTGAGGAAGCATATGACGCTTAGCTACATATATCAAATGATACATATATATGCATAAGCCTCATATGTCACCACAAAAACTTCATACTTCCACATTTTTCCAAATGATCGGAACAACTCATTTTGATCTTTATTTTAAAACTCAAAAGCACCGATTATCGGGTGAACCCAATGTGTTTTGTTCGTTTGTCCATCCATCATAAAAAGTTTCATTCTTCCGGAACTGTTAAATTTACTGCTAGTGGATGAATACTCAAGCAATTGGGTTCAACTGTGTTTTGAGATTTTAAAATATGAAGAATGATTCTGATCGTCTGAAAAAATATAGAAGGGTGTAGTTTTTGATGTCACATATACGCATTAGTCACATATGTCATATGAAGTTAGTCCGTAAAAAGGTTTGGGTACTCAGCAATTCAGAGGATAGTTTTGAGTTTTTTAAAAAGTATACATTTGGTATTTTCTAAAAATTTAAGTGCTCGTGTTGCTACTCTCACTTATCGAATTACTTGTTGGATCTAATTCGATAAGGGGGGTGGCTACGCGGGCAGACCTTTTTGCTCTGTTCACATACAGCTTAATTTTTTGAAAAATTCCAAAAGTACCATTTTTAAAAAATCCCAAAACTACACTCCGAATTCTAAGTTCACGGACCTTTTTGATCTTCTCGTTCAAGCAAAAGAACCCTCCAAAAAGACAAAGGGTAATTTTTAGATTTAGGAAAAAAAATCAAAATAATTTTAGATTTCGACCGGGAAAAAAAATAATTACAGAAATCGACCAAGTCTGACCACGTCAGCACTCTGGCACACGCCTGGGCCGGCTTTACAATTTGGCCGCACTTGACAAATGCGGCCAAATTGAGTTTTCACAATTTGGCCGCACTTGGCAAGTGCGGCCAAATTGAGTTTTCACAGTTTGGCCGCACTTGCCATGTGCGGCCAAGTCATTTGGAGGTCTTTTAAACATTCAAATAGATTATTTGTATGTTA
This sequence comes from Scilla litardierei, assembly GCA_030789695.1. NCBI lineage: Eukaryota > Viridiplantae > Streptophyta > Magnoliopsida > Asparagales > Asparagaceae > Scilla > Scilla litardierei. Next base: position 12,808,744 of record CM061131.1, read on the forward strand.
TCTCCAGATGAGATACTTGCCTTGGTGGTAAAGCATGTGGGTAGGAGGTTGTGGGTTTGATAGGAACACTAGAAACTGATCCCAAGACCACTTATCTCCAATCCAACTGTAATACCACTAGGCTAACAATTTCTTCATTAAAATATATACAAACAATATTTTTGAAGGTTTGACTGAAGTGACACCCTAACAATTTGGCCGCACTTGCCAAGTGCGGCCAAATTGAGTTTTCACAATTTGGCCGCACTTGCCAAGTGCGGCCAAAGTGTGAAAACTCAATTTGGCCGCACTTGGCAAGTGCGGTCACATCAGAGCAGGTCCAGGCGCGTGCCAGAGTGCTGACGTGACCAAACTTGGTCGATTTCTGTTATTATTTTTTTTCCCGGTCAAAATCTAAAATTATTTTGATTTTTTCTCCTAAATCTAAAAATTATCCAAAGACAAAAGAAGAACCATTTTGAGAATTTTAGAATTTCTCCTATGCAAACAAACAGACCCAGATCGCTGACATTGATTGCCAAGAGAGTTCAAATTTAGATTGAAATTGCTTGCACTCGGGTCTCTTTTGGGTTTGAAACCAAATATCGTCTCTACACGGTCTCTGCTCGTGCCTCCGATTTGCCATAGCAAAGCGCTCCCCACAACTTCATTCCGTACAAAGCATCCAAATGCCCACTCCTTTTCCTCCTTTTCTATCTCGCTCCGATTCTTCGCCCAATTTTGAATCGAATCGATCCCTAGCTTTCGATTCAACCAATTCGAACTTTCTTCTCGATCATTTTCTCAATTTTTCCTGCTAATCGATTCGATCGGATTGATGGCGACCGTGTCGGCGCTGAACAGGAACGAGAGCGCTCATCAGATGGATCGTGATGGGAAGCACGGCGAGGTCCTCGATCTCTATACCGAAGCCCTAGCCCCGGCGAAGACAAAAGCGCAGAAGATTTCCTTTCGTAGCAATCGGGCCACTTGTTATCTAAAGCTGCACGATTTCAAGAAGGTCCGTCGATTTCACTGCCGTTGTTTTTGTGAAATATCTTTTTCCTTTTGTGTTTGGATGTAGAATTATATGATTATGTTGATTGTTTTTTGATTAATTTTTTTAAATGTTAAGTTGCTCACATGTAGATATTTAATATCAAAATAACGTGGTACAAATTGATCGAGGTAAGATGTTAGCTTGAAAAAGATGTGACAGGAGGGAATCAGGGTGTCCATCGGGTCGGTCAGGCCCGGCCCGGCTTTGACTGGGCCCCGGCCCGACCCGGCCCGGAATGGAGGGGGGGGAGCCCGGGCCGGTCCGCGGGCCATCCCTTCATTTAAAAAACGAAACAAGTAAGAAAAATGGTTTAAAAAATCAAAAAAAAAAATCAAAAAAAATCAAATATATATATATATAAAAATCATTGTCTCCCTAAAATGTCCAAAATACCCCTCCCAAATAGCCGTTTGTGACCGTTGGGAGGGGTATTTTGGTCAAAAGCCCAAGAAATGACAAAAAAAACCCCCTCCCCGAAATTCTGCCCTTAATAACAAAATTTTTTTAAAAAAAAATGCAACGGTGACCGCTTCAGCGCGCGCGCAGGTTGCAATTGCAGCTGCACAACTGCAGGCTGCATTTGCAGCCTGCTGGCCCGGCCCGGCAAAATGGACTCATTTGTAGCAATGAAGCTCATTTTTTTTGGACCCATAAATTTTTTTTGGCCTGAAGCTCATTTGTAGCAATGAAAATATGGTCTATGGGCCAGCAGCCCCATTCATATTAATAATTAATTTTGACTTCTCAATTGGGCCAGCAACCTAGTAAATCCAATTGCAAAATGAATACGTTAATTAAACTTTTGCAAATGGGCCTGCAGTCCAAAACATTAAATTAATTATTAAATTATTTATGGGCCTGCAGCCCCAATAAAAATAAGAATTCATTTTAAATTCTTGTTTGGGCCTGTAGCGCAATTAGTAAAATTGCTAATATTATAACACTCTCGCATTATTATTAATTTATGGAATATTAGGATTTTTTAAAAATATAATTATCTTAAGAATCATGCGACCGCTCTGCCATTAGTCAACTAACCTAACGGTGTATGACGTCTCCCCGTGGTCCGAGAGATTATTATATTTTATAGTCTCTTTTTCCATATTATATATGCATGTGTTATATAAACTGTGTGGTTGCTTATTTTGTGCCTGTAGCATATTATAAACTGCGTGGTTGTTAATATAAGCTAAAATGTGATTTTTGGGATCGGCCATTTTGATACCCTTTTTAAATTCCTTGCAATTTTATTTTCTTTTTGAGAGAATTTGTAAGTGAGGATTAAATGTATTAATGCCAAAGACCGGTGTACCGATAAATGAAAACGGAGGCGAAAATTGGAAAATATAGGGACACTTCTGGGTTTCCAAGTTGTATTTTTCTTTTATTTATGGACTGTATATTCGGACTTTGGACTTTGTATGTCTTTGGGTATCTGGCCGATCCCCACATTTTACTTATTTTATTGTTTATGCATGAATTTACACTTTAATTAATTCATGCTTATTTTAAATTGCATAGATAAATGGTAAAATTGGCAAGCGTCGATTTCGAAGTTCTTGATGCTGCAGTAAATAATTACCTGAGTTGGCGAGTGGACCTGAAGTTCCACTTGCGTTCGATGGCCCACCTTGGCTCAATTTTGGCTCCTTCATCGGTCCCAACAGCGACCGATGCTTCTGCTAGTAAGGCACCCGAAGCGGAACAATCATCTAGCAGAACTCCTACCACCGTCTCTGATGTGGATAAGGCGAAAGCCATTATCTATATTAGAAGACATATAGATCGGACCTTAAAGGCCGAATATCTAACGGTAGAGGACCCAATGGAGCTGTGGACAGCGCTGGAGGCACGGTATAAACATCAAATTGATGTAATATTACCGCGTGCCAGTTATGAGTGGGAAAACCTCAGACTTCAGGACTATAAGTCCGTCGCTGAGTATAACTTTGCACTTCATAATATCAACTCACGCCTGAAGTTGTGTGGTGAAGAAGTGACAGAACAACGCATGTTGAACAAGACATTTACCTCGTTTCACGAGAAAGATGCAATCCTCATGCAGCAGTATCGTGAACACAACTTCACGAAATTCTCTGATCTGATCTCATGCCTACTTAGAGCAGAGCAGAATCAAGATTTACTGCTAACCCCTCATAATTTACGTCCAGCTGACACTGCACCTATCCCTGAAGCCCACCACGTTTCTCCCCAGAAGTGGAAAAATAAGAAGAAGGCTAATAATAACAAAGGGAAAGCTGTGATGAAGAATGGACGAGGAGCAGCACCCCCGTCCAATAACAACAATACAGGAAAGAGTAACTTCACATGGAAGCAAAAGAACACTGACCAAGTGTCACTTCCTACGAAGAACTGGGAGGATAAATGTCATAGATGCGGCATAACTGGCCATTGGTCCAGAATCTGCCGCACTCCTCGCCACCTTCAGGCACTATATCAGGCGAGCCAGAAGTCTCTGCCTGAAACAAACTTGGTGGCTGTTCAGCCACCATTGATGTTCACTACAAAAGACTTCGAGAACGACGACCTGCTCGATTAAGCTTCATCTTTTATCTATGCATTTAAAATTCAATGTTGCTTCATCTTTAATTTGCTTAAGTACGAACTTTTATTTTGAATGTCTTTTTCATTGACTTAAACAAAATTTCGTTTTGCTTATAGATGAAGTATTTAATATTGTGGACAGTGCCTCGTTGCACTGGTGTAGCATTAATATTGCTCCCACATACAACGAGACTATAAGATGCAAACTTCTCCCCTTAAACATATAGGAATTTTCCAAGTTTCAAGGATATTTCGTTTAAACGAACATAACTTGAAAACTGTGGATAATAAATATTGAATATCAATATGTAACTCGTAAAGAGAAAGGCCAGAAGCCCTTCTACTTACGATTTCAATGGACCCCCGTCGGGCCCCTATAATTACAGATATTCATCCTATAGAAAGCCAACTTGACTGAGCACCAGAAGTGCCTTTCATTGCCATAATTTTTAACTCTGGAAAAATGGACTTAATCATCTTGGATCAGCGATGATGGACGCATCATCAAATGAATCCATTGGAGAACCTGAAGATTCTTCAAAAGATTGAGTTTCCTTTGTCGTACGGGCATACTTTGAGAGAGACCTTCCCTCCTGAATGTGGGATGAGTGTCTCCTGGCTTCATTGAGAGAATACATTGTGACCTTTGCGGGCCTATTCACCCCGCAGGTGGCCAATTTTCGGTACTTCATTGTACTGATTGATGCATCTACTAGATGGTCTTATGTGTGCTTTTATATTCACTCACAACATAGCTTTCTCAAAGTTTATAATGTGGGTGAATTCACTACATATATCTTTAAAGACTTCTGCCAAGCAACTGGCATTGAAATTGAACATCCTGTAGCATGTTCCTACTCAGAATGGGTTATCAGAGTCTCTGGTAAAGAGACTCCAATGGATTTCACGTCCATTATAAAATTGCAGTTGCCTGTTGATTTTTAGGGACCATCACACTGCATTCCGCATCGCTTATCACGATACGGCCCGCTTGTTGCCATATCTTATTGCTGATGCTGCTTGCTTATGGTTTACCACAAGTCTTGATAAATGTGAATTTGATGAGAAAAATCTCATTGAAATAGGCACGCAGTCTAAAGAAGCCTGAAGCTTCTGAGACCATATCATGGACACAAAAGTCCTAATCTCGTTATGATCCGCATACTTTTTCTGTTGAAGATGAGATCCAGAAGACCCTTCACATTCAGACTAAAGTACATCAATTGCCGGATAAATTTGCGGACAACCAGAAGATTGTTCGTTCACACGTCCCTGTTGCCAACACGCCAGCTAGGATTGACATTCCCAAAGATGGATGCAATCCACCGGCAGCAGAATTGGTTGTACCTCAATTGAAAAGAGGTCGCCTGCCAGGTTCAAAATATAAAATTCCTCAAAAGAGGAAGATTCCTGGCTATATCAAAATGATCCAACCACAGGATGCTGAGCTCAGACCAGCAACCTCTCCCCTCCTAATTTCCCCTGCAGAGGAAACAACAGGAGAAACATCATTATATTACGTACGTACTGGAGAGGTACTGGACATATATAGCACAGTCGTCGACGACGGTTTTGCTTTCGCTATTGCCGTTCACGTCGCTGAATACGACGATGACGTCTACCCACTTTTCTATAGCGTAAACGCATAGAATGGCCAAAGTGGGACGAGGCAATAAGAGTAGAGCTGGACTCACTCTTGAAAAGCAAAATCTTTGGACCGGTGGTCCATAAACCTGAATGTGTAAAACCTGTGGAATATAAGTTGGATTTCACAAGAAATTTAAATGAAGGAAATGTGATCATTTTCCTACTAAAGCCTAAAATGCTCTGAAAAAGCCAATAAATGCAGCTCATGGACGTTGTGACTGTATACATATATGGCAATATAGATATAGAGATCTATATAAAACTTCCATAAGGATATACTCTACCCCCAGAGATGAAAGAGAGACGTAGAAACGTCTTCTCCATAAAGGCTACAAAGATCATTAGTTGATCTTAAGCAATATTCTGTCCGTGTATCTTTTTCGAAAGATCGTTGACAAGATTTGTGATATTCGCCGTACACATGGTCGACTTAAAGCTAATAGGATCTCCTGCAGAGACCATTGAGATATCAGATAGCTTTAAGCATACCTTGGAAATGAAAAACCTAGGTATAACAAGGTATTGTCTCGGCTTATATATTTAACACCTTCTTGGTGGAACCCGTTAATATCCTTCATACACCTGGAGTTTATGAAGAATGATGTCCATTTGCAACCTATTAAATTAGATGCTTATTTATGACACCTACCAGTCGCTGGAAGAGGGGGAGGACATCCTATGTCCCGAAGATCCTAGCTTTAGTGTACTTGTTACACTTCTTTATCTGGCTAACTGCACGTGTCTTTGATAGAACGTCTGCAGTAAAGTTGTTAACCAGATACAGTGTTGCCCTGGAGAGCACCACTAGACCAAGGATAAGCTGCTTCTGTGCAACTTCCAAGGGTCAAGGAATATATATTGCATATGCAGGTTTAAAGATCATCGCGATGACTAAAACATAAAAGGCCGGCCACCTCCCAAATATCTACACATCATCCTCCAAAGTCTACATCTTCTGAGAAGCTCATCATCCAACAAGTATTGAAAATGCTCAGCCAGCTCCAGCAGTTTCTTGCCGACACAGTGAAGACTGATTCAAAGAATACTTCAGTGGAGTCATCTACCAACTTCAAAGAGCATTCCACTCCAGAGCGTCACTGCTTTCCAATAGCCGCTAGATGAGTGAAACTTGTATAAATGAGTGATGATTGTATTTGCTTTCAGAACATGGTGGATGTATAGACAAATAGGAGATGATTGTATATATACATAGGAGATCTGCAAGCCTGAAGCTTGTACAGATCAAGGGGAGTACCTCGATAGTTGTATTCTTTTCCCTTAAGCTGCTGGTTTTTCCCACTGGGTTTTCCACAGCTAAGGTTTTAACGAGGCAACCACAGTGGCTCTGGATCCAGAAGTATCCACCCTATTAGCATACTGAATCCTGAAGTATATATATGATTAATCCAAGGTAATGGAGAGATGCGGGGGAGTGTTGTGAGTTGAGGGAGGCTTTTGGCCTCCCTCCCCTCATCATCTCACCATTACTCCCCACTAAGTTAGTGGGGAGTCCCTTGGACTCCAAATCCCATGATGAAGTGAATATATTGAGAGCCATGGCTTATGCCATGGCTACTCCGTATGGAGAGATTATTTTACTCTTTTCCTATCTCTCTCAACAAAAATTTTTTTAAAAAAAAATGCAACGGTGACCGCTTCAGCGCGCGCGCAGGTTGCAATTGCAGCTGCACAACTGCAGGCTGCATTTGCAGCCTGCTGGCCCGGCCCGGCCCGCAAAAACCTCACAGCGGGCCGGCCCGGCCCGTCGGGCCATGGCAGGGTCCGGAAGCCCGGCCCTGGCCGCGGGCCGTGCTTCGGGCCCGGGGCTGGGCCACGGGCTTTCGGGCCATTTGGACACCTTGAGAAGGGATTGAATGTAGAGTTGCAATTTTCGGCTAAAATTAGTGAAACAATGAGAGTAAGACCTATATAACTTGAGTGTTGTTAGTTGTACCTCATATCTTTATGAATTCACCGTACTTATGAATTCACTGCATCACAATTTTGTTATTTATTAATTCACCACTATTTATTTCATTTCTACCCTTTGTATCTCATAAACAGCCGTGGGAATCTACTGCATGATTCGCACCGAAGTTTGGTTTTTTAAAGTAAATTAACAAAACAAAGAAACAATGCAACTGCTGCTTGACGGCATCTGCGGTGGGAAAGATTCGGACCAGAGTTTGACAATTCTCTGCCGTGTGATTCGTTATGGGTTTGCCTGATTTTGACAATTCTTATGGAGTTTGACAATTCTCTGCCGTGGGAATGATTAGCACCAGAGTTGCGTTAATCTACGGTAGAGAATTGTCAATTACGAAGCAACATACAGACATTAACCGTGGGAATCTAATGCATGATCAGCCCCTTCACCAGCAACCCTACAATCACAATCTCCAAAGCAACTTCAGTTTCGTTAATTTGTCCAAATAAAATCCCTCCGAAAATATAAATGGAAATGATGTTGGGAAAACAAACGCGAAGAGCATGAGCAGCAGAAGCAACAGAAGCAGATCATCGAAGGCAATCATGATTCACACTGAAGGCCTCTGCTGCTTCGAAACCATTGTCTCCCACTAAAATTTTCGGTGACCCGTTCGCTACTTAACCTATTTTCGTTTTCTATTAATTTCATCACAAAACACCCACTGTCTCCCTCTGTCTCAAACATCCCTCAATGCTAACAAAGACAAGAAAGAGAGAATTGGGAGACTTTTGGTGATGCACGCTAACAGCAGAGATGTTATATTTGCGGTGAAATCAAAAGATCAAAGGGTAATATTTGTAATTAATTAAACATTTTAAGAGTAATAGTTAAAGTCCAATTAAGGTTAAACTTGTAATTTCGAAAAATTTAACTATTACGATGAATTCATAAAGGTATGCGGTGCATTTAACAGCACTCATATAACTTCCATTAAAAATGTTTAACAAAACAAGTGAAAGAACTTTGAAATTCCTGAAATATCCTTGTCTAGAGATTGTTTGAGAAGAATGAATGCGAAACATTATCAAAATTCATGAAAAAGAAGAGAAATCTGGGTCTTGATCTTCTAATTGTTCGTACGAATACAAAGAAGGGAGATGGGAAGCCCTTCTGCTTTGTTTTTCTCTAACGCAATATTTCTAAGTGAAAGAGCGTAAAGAGAAAAGAAAATAACGTACGTCAGCAAGAAACCATACCACTTAGGTTTTTACTAAGTAGGCCATCATAAATTAGTAATTATCACAGGAATTCCACGTATTTAATAATAAGTCCACCCACACTTATTATTAAATGACTAAGACCATAAAACTTTATTCGGTCATTACAATTAGGTCCTTAATCCATATTCAGTAATAGATATGTGATGATTATGCAATATGTGTGCGTCCTCACGCCCAAATACATATACGAATGTATGTATATATATGTGTTAAGGCCAAAAAATGACCGAGACAATTTTCAAGCTGACGTGGGCCCTTCGAGCTGAGTCAGAGTCTCGTCAGCAAGTGAAGTGGACCCTAGGTTGGAAGAACCAGGGTCGGATGTTGGTACTAATTGAGTTGCGGTGCTCGATCGACCCTCGAGCAGCTTGTACGTCGACGGATCGAGTCTAGAAAGCTCGTAAACGACTTTTGCATGAGATCGGGGCTCGAAGATCTACACCACAAAGAAACGTCAGAGGGTCAGATCTGTGTCCCGACCAAAATCCCCTCCGATGCTTAAGTTACTATGGAAACTTAAGGAAGAGAGAGCTTGGAGCAGCTGAGATCGATCCACAGAGATTCGTCCCAGATCTGACGCCGCAAGCTCTATAATGTAAGAAGTATCAGCTGAAAGAGTAGTGTATGTATTAGATCTCATACCTTGAGAATTGGAACTCATTTACATTTGTCCTTTCGGGTATTTATAGGCAGCTCCCTGTTGATTGCGTGTAACCGTCCTTTCATTGATTTGAGCACGATCTTCTCGGAATTCGAGATAACAGCTGCCCATTTATTCGGCCCCACTAACTGCCCCTAATATCAGTACAAGCCTAACGGTCGAACGAGCCGTTCACTTGACTCGGTAATATTCTGCTTTGAGCGACGGGTATCGGGCTATGGGCACCAAATGGGTCGGGTACGTGGATTCTCCAGCATGATCCGTACCCGTGCACTAACAATATGGTATGAAGTCCATAGTTCCAATAATCTATCACTTAGATTACATGTATAAATAGCCCGTCCTAAATACCCCCCTTACGTCTTCTTGTGTTGCAGGTAACTCGGTGGGTGTACCTTAGCTAGCTCGGAGCTCCTCTGAGTTCGGTCGGATATTTTCACAGTAGCTCAGCCGCCACCTAGCAAACCAGAGCTAACCAGTTGAGGAGCCTGATCATCTCGGCTAACGAAAGCACGCGTTGACCCGTGGCGTCAAAGTCAGCCTACTTTATTGTTGACCGGAACCCTACTGTCAACAGTTGTCGGTGTATTTCTGTTCAACGATCATTTTTATTCCAAGAATTTATATTTTTGCCCGGTTTATTCATTCATCTTTCAAGCACCTTGCTAGATGTAGTTTACGCTTTATGCTTGCCTCGGACAGGAGGCAGAGCTGTCATATTGTTTTGGGGTCGTCATGATTCACATTCACAATCCTAAATAAACATAGACGAAATGAGTGTGAATCAGCTTCTTCATGTCGCCTCCTTGTTAGCATATTGGCTTGGACCTTGTGGAGCATTGAATCACTAATAAAACCTGTTGATAGTGCATACGGATGTTGGTTTGCGCTGTCTGCTCATTGCAGATGGTCCATAGCCAATGGTAATGTGGATGTGGGATGGTGGTTCCAAATAAATTTGAAGCTTCATTTTTGCAGTTATTGCTGACCACAATTTTGTGTGTGATGAAGGCTAAGATGAGAATGATGATATTTGCAGTTATTCATCATATGCTTTTAATGCATATGCAAAGGTTGCACATCTTCTCATAGACTTAGTTGAAACTATCTATCTGACTTTGAGTTTATCGATTCACTTTTTTCTTGATCCTGCAGGCGCTAGCTCCTATACCTGATTCTGAGAAGCACTGAATATTGAAGAAGATGATGAAGAGGATGTAGTAGTAGTAGGACAAGAACAGAGACAAGAAGATAAGATTGCACCAAAGGACATAAAATGAACGAACCACCAATCATCAATACCACTAAATCTTTTTTTTCTCAAAGTCAGAACCAGAATCTGACTCTAAAGGCCCCATCTGATGTGCACTCTAAAGGATGGGAAGCAATCCCGAAACCAAGGGTGCATTCACGTTTGAATTACTCACAATGGGACAGAGTTGATGATGATTCAAATGAGGAAGAAGATGAAGAAGACGGGCGGCAACAACCTCAGTATCGGTTTCGTGTCAGAACTGGTGGTGCCCGGCCTGTAAAGTGAAGTGGCATGGAGATGAGGATCCACAGATTCAGTCTTGACACGACTTGCAAAGAGCTCCCCCTTGAACACCATAACCATGATCACGGTTGGCACTGTGGACTCGTAGGTTTTCTGCGCCCCCTTCATGGTAAGATGACATGTATATCAATCACCTACTTTGTGTGTGCTTCCTACTTTCGTCTTTCGTTCTGTATCATATTAAACACACATCCTGTGTGGGATGCAGGATGGTCTTGAATCAGTGTTTGAACTCTGCAGTCTGCGCGCACCGTCCCTTTGAAGCTACCGACTAACATAGATGGTGTTTTTCTTTCGTTCTGTAAATATCATCAGTACTGTTTCATGATCATTTGGACAAATCACAGTTTGCAAATATAATGTTACAAAGTTGCAAATCATGGTGGTTTTGTTGCTAATGTTTCTACTATGAAATACGGATTATGGCCAACTAAGAGCATGCGGATTTATTATGGTGGTGCATTATGCTTTATTGTTGTTGTTGTTGTTGTTGTTATTCTGAAAGTTTGATCAGTTTGATTTCAATTATTTAGGTTGGTTATGTTAAAACGTAACTGGGAACTGAATTGGATATCCATACATGCCTCGTCAGAGTTTGAAGCACTGAACTTCCCAGAAGTGATTTATAACAAATTTTAACTTCTTGCTATGTTGTCGGATTTGTCACTATCGGTTTTTGTGCTTGTTGATTTACAAGGCAACTTACTGCATGCTTGATTGATTGATTTTTGTTACTTCTTACATAAGTTTGATTAGTTTGATTAGCTTCTGTTTGAGAGACAACTCAAATGTATGGCCTAAAAGGAGAGATTGATTATCGTCAGTGATCCACCACTAATTGGCTTGTTGGTCAATCACATGGAAGGTAATGGGCCAGCTTATCGGCTTGTTGGTCGACAATTTAGGAACTGTATTTGGCTTGAAAATTTTCTTGAAGAGCTGTTAGAATTATGTGAGACCTACTATTCCACAATAATGTTTGAGAGATGTGGTTTAGTATGCATTAAGGGTTGATTGGCACACACAAAAAGAGAGAAAGATCCCAAAACCATAGCAGCTCTTTAGGGCCTGTTTCTTTCTGCGGAAAGCCACGAAGAAAGTGAAAAAGTTAACTGTTGCTTGTCAAATCAACCCGTTTTCCCCCGTTCTGTTTCTTTTCTTGAAAAATTTGGCACGGGATTTGGGCTGGCTGGCGCTTACGTGGAATCAGCAATTCCCTCTCGCACAATTCGCGCATTGCTCCATATTGCCGAGAAAGCTGCTGCGTGGAACCCTTCCTCCTATCTCTCCTCTGTTTTGACCAGTTGCAGCAGCTCCCGCCAGATTTAATCCTCTTTTTTAATTACGATTAACTAATTAGTGGACCCCACATCAAACTTTCCCAAAGAACTTTCTCAACAAAAGAAACACACAAACACAAGAAAGTTGTGTGGAGCACACCTATAATTCTCAAACCAACTTTCCAATCCGTGTGCCCTACATCAAGATTACACCAAGATTTACTATTCAGAACAGTAAATCGCACTCCATTCTCACCCAAAAAAACAGGCCCTTTGTTTCGTGTGTAAGGTTGCAATGTTGCCTCGAAACTCTTCATTTTCCTCCCATATAATCTCCAACTCAGCTCCACGTGTACGAACTAACATCTGTCTCTTTCAGCGGCCCTTTCCCTTTCCGAATCCCGCCAAAATCATAAAAACTAAAAATAATAAATTATTAAAAAAAGACAAGCCTCGCCCGTAACTCCCCGCCAAACTCATCCACCCATTTGTCACTTCATCTTCATCTTCTTCTCTCTATTAATAGTTAACAACGAAAAAGTAAAAATAATAAAAATAATGGGTAAGCCTGAGGAGACTGAGAACTCAATCTCAGAGGAGTTCAAGCTGGTCGGGTTCAAGCGGTTCGTCCGGGCAAACCCTCGGTCGGACCGGTTCCCGGTCCACTCCTTCCACCACGTCGAGTTCTGGACCGCCGACGCCACCACCGCCGCCTCCCGCTTCTCCTTCTCCCTCGGCCTCCCCTTCCACTCTCGCTCCGATCTCTCCACCGGCAACTCCACCCACTGCTCTCATCTCCTCAAATCTCGCAGCAGCAAAGGCTCCCTCGCATTTCTCTTCACTGCCCCTTACCCCTCTCACATCCCAAACTCCTCCCCCTCGATCCCCTCCTTCGATTCGGCCGGGGCCCATAGCTTCATTTCAAACCACGGCGGCCTCGCCGTCCGTGCAATCGCCGTCGCCGTCCACGACGCCGTTGAAGCGTTCACCATCAGCGTCTCCCACGGAGCTGCCCCCGCTTTTGCCCCGGTAGACCTCGGCCGCGGGTTCTCTCTCTCCGAGGTCAAGCTCTACGGGGACGTCGTCCTCCGATTCGTCTCGGGGCCGGAAAATTCCGAAATCAAGTTCCTTCCGGGTTTCGAAGACGTCGACGGACCCGACCCGGAACCCGATTACGGCCTCCGCAGCCTCGACCACGCCGTGGGCAACGTCGAAAGCCTCGCCCCCGCCGTCTCCTACATAAAGAGGTTCCTCGGATTCCACGAATTCGCGGAATTCACGGCCGAGGACGTGGGGACTGCCGACAGCGGGCTGAACTCGGTTGTCCTGGCCAACAACGAGGAGACGGTGCTGCTGCCGCTGAACGAGCCGGTGCACGGGACGAAGAGGAGGAGCCAGATACAGACTTACCTGGACCACAACGGCGGCCCTGGGGTGCAGCACCTAGCCCTGAGGAGCGACGATGTGATTGCTACCTTGAGGAAGATGAAGGGGGTCTCGGGCCTGGGAGGGTTTGAATTCATGCCCGCGCCACCGCCCAATTACTACGAAGGGGTGAAGAGGAGGGCCGGCGACGCGCTGAGCGACGAGCAGATCAGGGAGTGCCAGGAGCTGGGGCTCCTGGTGGATAGAGATGATCAGGGAGTTCTTGTGCAGATCTTCACTAAGCCTATTGGAGACAGGTATCATCCGATTCTTGATTCGGTTTAATTTTTTGATTAGTTGATTGGTTTGTGCATGAATGTTACTTGCTGATTATAGGAGTTTACCACATAAACGATGGTTGCATACAATTTACATGATTAAATACAGGCGACAGATAAGCTTTTGAAACTTGACAAATAGGAATTTTAAGAATCAAGAGGCACTTGAATTGTGAAATGTGCACCCAAAATTCATCTATTTCCAGCATGATCAACAAAACTTTGAGTTGAGGAGAACTGGGCACCACCACCACGTTAGAGAGTTCAAAATCGGGTTTATGGCTGGTCTGAGCATACAATTTGGTCGATATCTTTCATTAGCCAGAATTGCCCGTCTCCATTTTGATTGGGAAAGGGATAATGATGCAATCTAGGGCTTGTTTGTGGGAAAAATGGGAATTTTGGTGGACAAAAGCAACTAAAAGAGATATTTCTATAGAATAACCAGATCTTGAAATAACAAGATGGGCCCTGATTCGAGATGATGTGATCCCCTAACTTTCTCTTCGAGATGAAAGTCTAAATCTACAAAGAAGGCACGTTGGCCAAGGGTTTACAATCTCAAATCAAGCATGGAAAATGGCCATTTGGGCCGGCCCTAGCTAATAAGCACAATAAAGGCAATTTTACACAAAAGCCCCCCACAATTCAGATTTGCATAAAAGACCCCAAAAGTTCAGAATTTACGAACAGCCCCCTAAGTAGTCGAAATTGCCGCTGTGCGCCTCCTCTTATACGTGATGATCGTATCATTACTCTTTCCAAAAGAGGCACCTTGTCATCAAGGTGGAAATCTGGAAATTGTTATCGGATCACCTCACGAGACTCCCATGTAGCGTCATACTCAAGTAGACATCGCCATCTGATAAGCACTTCTTGGACTCCTGATGGGCTCTGCCGAACTCCCTGAACCTCCTGTGGCTCAAGCAATACCTCTATGTCGTCGGTAAGGGTGAGCGGAAGAGTAGGTGATAGAGTGTGGTCACCAACTGCGTGTCGTAGCTGTGACACATGGAACACCGGGTGGATGGTGGATGTAGCCAGTAGATGTAAGCGATAGGCCACCTTTCTGATCTTGGTTGCTATCTCAAAGGGCCCATAATAGCGTGCCGCTAGCTTCTCATTACTCCTATGCGCCAATGTCCTTTGCATGTAAGGCATCAGCTTCAAGTACACCTTGTCACCAATCTCAAACTGCACATCCCACCTATGCGTGTCTGCCTTGGCCTTCATTAACTGATGTGCTCGTAGCAAGTGACGTTTCAACTCTTCTAGACGTTTCAACTCTTCTAGCATCTTGTCCCTCTCCTACAAATGCTCCTCCACCTGAGACACTGGGCTACTACCACGGCTGTAGTAGACCAGTTGCGGGGTCTGCTTGTAGAGGATGCGAAAAGGGGTGCATTACACGACCAAATGATAGGAGGTGTGTATCGATACTCCGCCCATGCCAACCACCTCGCCCACTGCTTCGGTGAATCGGAAGCAAAACAATGCAGACAAGTCTCTAAGCTCATATTCACCACCTCGGTCTGATCGTCTATCTGCGTGTGATAGGCCATGCTTCTCCTTAGTTTAGTACACTGCACCTTGAACAACTCCTTCCAAAAGCGCGTTGCTTAGGAAGATTTTGTCGTGATCTGATATGATAGAAGCTGGAAAGTCATGTAAGCGAAATATCTCCTTCATGAAGGCAGTGGCTACTGTAATTGCCGTGTACGGATGCCGTAGGGGAATAAAATGGACGTATTTGCTGAGGCGGTCCACAACAACAAATATGGCAGTATATCCCTCAGACTGCAGAAGCCCCTGAATGAAGTACATGCTAATATTTTCCCTGACCATCAGGTAACACCAATGGCTGAAGTAGCCCCGCCGGAGCATCGCTAAATACTTGTGATGCTGGCAGACGTCACAGTCCACTACTAGATGTGCGATGTCTCGCTTCATCCCTGGCCAATACAACTCTCTGGACATCCTTCTGTAGGTCTGTTGTACTCCTGAATGACCCCCTACCAAGCTGTTATGGAACTCTTGAAAGATCGTCGGTATATGGAAAGACCCCTGCGCCGCCCCTGGTACAACAACCTCTGCTCACTCAGTGTGTACCCCGGGTACTCCGTAGACTCCTGCTGCAACGCCTTCCGTATCACAGTCAGCCCTTCATCAGCCTCTATATCACGCACCAGAGGCTCCAGTTCAGCAATACTAGCACAAAAATCGCCGCCACCTCTGCTACCTCCTCTCTGCGAGACAAAGCATCCGCTACCTTGTTCTCCAAGCTTGGACTGTACTGAATCTCGAACCTACAGTGCACCAACTTGGAGAGCCACTTCTGATGCTCCTCTGAAACCATACGCTGCTCCAAGAGGTACTTCAGACTCCGCTGATCAGTCCGCACTACAAACTTCCTCCCCATCAGATAAGGCCGTCACTTCTGTATAGAGAGTACTATCACCATCAGCTCCCTATGATATAATGACTTCAGCCGCGCACGGGCAGATAGAACCTGGCTAAAGTATGCCACTGGACGTTGATCATGCATAAGAACCGCCACCAACCCATATCCTGATGCGTCCGTCTCCACCACAAATGGCCTATTAAAATCAGGCAAAGCTAGCACGGGCACAGTTGTCATCGCCTGCTTCAAGGGCCTCAAATGCCCTGGTCGCCTCCTCTCCCCAATGGAAGATGTCATTCTTCAACTGCTCCGTCAATGTCCAAGCAATCGTGTTGTATCCATGTACAAACTTCCGATAGTACACCTGAGGCTGAGTCCATGTACAATGTCGTAGGGCGGGTCCAATCCAACATGGCTGTAATCTTCGACCCATCAGCCGCCACCCCCCTCAGCTGAGACTATTTGACCCAAATAATCCACCTGAGGCTGCCCAAATAGACATTTCTTCCTGTTGGCGTACAACCTGCAACTCTTACAGTACCACCTACAAGTGTCCTACATGCTCCTCCAAAGTATGTCTGTAAATAAGTATATCAAAGAATACTAATACAAACCTCCGTAAGTAGGGACGGAAGACCTTGTTTATCAGGGCCTGGAATGCCGCAGGGGCGTTCGTCAATCCAAAAGGCATGACCAACAACTCATAGTGTCCATCATGCGTCCTGAACGCCGTCTTGGAAACATCTGTTGTCCTAATTCGAATCTGATGGTACACCGATCTTCAAAAAGATTGTAACCCCATGCAGCTTATCTAACAACTCGTCAATCACCGGGATCAGAAATTTATCTGGCATTGTCTCCTTATTCAAGGCCCGATAGTCTACACAGAAGCGCCAGCTGCCATCTTTCTTCTTCACAAGCAGGACCAGGCTAGAAAATGGGCTCACGTTCTGCTGGATCACTTCTGCCTGCAACATTTCCCCCACCATTCTCTCAATCTCATCTTTCTGCATCTGGGGTCACCGGTATGGCCGTACACTGATAAAGGACACCACATCTCTCAAGAAATGGCGTGCTCATGGTCTCGTGACGGTGGGAGATCATGCGGGCTCTGAAAGACTCCATCATAATGGCTAAGCGGCTCCTCCAATTCCGGTGCCAACTCCTGCTCCTTCGCTCCCTTTTATCCTCTAAGGAGAAACCCTGTAATTCCACCAAGAAACCCCCTCCTGTCGACTGAAGAGTTCTAGTCATGGTCTTATAAGAGACCAAGGAACATCATAAACTGGGGTCTCCTTGCAAAACTACTGTCTGTCCCCCTCCTGATACTCCAGCTTGAGAAGCTTTCATTTGGTCTTTGTGTTGCCGAGGGTCTGCAACCACTTCATCTTAAGGATGATATATGTACTCCCCAACTTCAGAGGAAGTCGGCGATGATGACGTCAGTAGCAGGCCTATACACACCCCGCTGTGCTGCCCTACCTGTCATGTCCCCAACATCACCCTAAATCTTCCTATGTCACTGAGCTCCAACCTCAACCTCTCCACTAGCTGGCATGGAATAAAATAGTGGGTAGCCCCACTATCAACCAACACCGTCACCTCCAACTCTGCAATATGCCCCACCAGCTTCATGGTGTGATTCGGAGTGAACCTCACCACAGAATTGAGGGAAACCTCCGCCATGTTCAAATGCAAGTGCTCTTGATCCTCCTCACCAGCCTCCAATTCTACTACGTCCTCTCCGTCCTTGTCATCCACTATCAATATCTGTAGCTTATGGTCGCCACAACGACGCCCATGGGAGAACTTCTCATCACACTTGAAACACAATCCATTGGCTCTCTTCTCCTGAATCTCAGCCTCAGTCATCCGTCGTACCTGCCACCTGGTCATGCCTCAGCCCCTTTCTCCCTACTGGCACATGTCCCAACAACTGATGCTCCTCCTCCCTTGGTCACCCTCAGCCCCTACAAATGATTGTCCCCAAAAAGAGGATCCTCCCAAGCCCCGTGGGCCTTTCTCTCATGGTCTATTGTACTCTACTATTCTAGCCAAACTCATGCAATCTCGCAGACTCGACGGCATATGAGCCCTCACCTCTGATCTGATAGCCGGCTTCAACACCTTCATCAAGCACCCCTCCAGTGACTCTCTCGACACCACTGATCCGACTAACCAGCATCTCAAACTTCTTGATGAAATCTCTCACGGTCCCATCCTGCCTCAGAGCATACAACCCCTCAAATGCATTGCCAGCATGTACCTCCCCAAATCGCTCTAGCAAGAGCATAGTAAACTCCTCCCACGTGCAAAAAGGCTGGTCCTGATGCGTCCATCGATACCACGACAACGCTTGCACTTCCAGGCAGACCCCAACTGCCCTAAGCCACTCCTCCTCCTGTATCATAGAGATCTTAAAGTATCTCTCGACAATGTACACCTACGAATCTGGGTCCACTCCTTCGAAGACGGGCATCTTGAGCTTCCTGACTCAGTTTTCCACAGAAACCCCTCCTGGAGCTCCTCTCCCCTACTGGTAATTATGTCGTCGGTATGGGGGTGTCGTGGTACACCATATCCAGGGCCTCCATCTCTTCCATTCACCGTGTCGCCTCCCCAATCAGCACCTCCTCCATCTCCGTAGCCCCTAGATCATCCTCATGGTACCTGTCATAGTCCTCAAACTCCGTCTCTCGACCTGTGGGCCCTCTTTCATAGACATCAGCTCCAAAAGTACCACCGGGGGTCCTCAATCCCCTTAACGAATCCTCCTCAATGCTCCATCCCATGTCGCAGGACCGCCTGAGATCCCAGAGGAGCTTGACGGCCAGAAAATGGCAGATCGGGGCTTGGCGGCCCGCCGGAGCCCCCAAGATACCCTGGCAGGCCGCCAGGGACATCGTAGGGCCCTGGCAAGTCACCAGGTCCTCCTGCAGGCCTTGGCAAACTCGCCAGGGTCCGACGAGGCCCTGGCGGGCCGCCAGGGCTTCGCGCCCCCTGGCGGTACGCCAGGGGGTGCAGCTGCCCTGGCGGTTCGCCAGGGCAATCCGATTCCCTTGATGTCCCAGATCCGATGCGCCGGCGTCCGGATCTCCTTCGTGGATGTCGTAGGGGCCCTGTTGTGCCCTGTCGTCTTCATGGAAATCTTGTTCTTCATCATCCGTCACCAGATCCACATCCAAAAGTAGTCCCTCGCGAATGTGATCAACTTTCTCCTTCCTCTTCGCTAAAGATCTCGCCTTTCGCTCCAGATCTAGGGTTTCGTCCTGTTTTGGATCCATCCGCTGGGACAACACATTAAGTTTCAAATTTGTTTGCCTAAGGCCTACATGAGTTTCGAAAACTTCCGACTCGCTCCTTTGCTCGCCGGCGTTCTTCTTAATCAAGTCATGGATCTCGCATTCAAACTTCTCCATCTTCTATGCCATCGCATCGATCTTATCTTTTGACCTCGTGTTCGCCATGGATCGACCGCTCTGACACCACTTTGATGCAACCTAGGGAAAAATGGGGATTTTGGTGGAGAAAAGCAATTAAAAGAGCGATTTTTATAGAATAACCAGATCTGAAATAACAAGATAGTGCCTCAATTCGAGATGAGGCGATCTCCTAACTTTCTATTCGAGATGAAAGTCTAAATCTCCAAAGAAGACACCTTGGCCAAGGGTTTACAATCTCAAATCAAGCATGGCCATTGGGGCCGGCCCTAGCTAATAAGCACAATAAATGCAATTTTACAGAAAAGCCACCCACAATTCAGATTTGCATAGAGGACACCAAAAGTTCAGAATTTATGAAAAGCCCCCTAAGTAGCCGAAATTGCCGCCGCACACCTCCTCCTATACGCGATGATGCGTATCAGATAATGATTACGATCAATTTAACTTCATATGCACTTTTGCAAGCGAACCATTAAAAACAATTTTTGTTCCCATTTTCGGAATAGGATTAATGTGCAAAGCCAAAATATGATGGTTGCTATGTTCATATCAATTGATCATTTGGTGTTTGTTTGGGAAGTTTTCTCACAATATCTCGACAAGGGGTGATAGTGGTTGCTCTCTATAGCTAAGATGGATTACCATGGTATGGCCCCCAATATGTTTCGCATGGAATCAGACTGTAAAACCCACCTAATGCAAGCCTGTTCATTACTGCATAAATACTTGTAGGCGAACTTTTGCATGTAGTCTAGATTGGTGGTCAGATGGACCATTTCATTTGCTTGATCGGTGTTATCCAATGAAAACACTCTCGTTCTCGCTGAACTCATTGGTGTTGTTCGGGAAAAGAATGTATTTGTATTGATTTGCTATTGTACTTCCTTCCCATTCCTATGAACATGGAAAGCAGATATGTGACCAAAACAAGATTGTTATTGGCCAGAAGCAAACTGTGTTGTTAAGTCTGTATTTAGTAGTCTCACACTGCAGGCATGCAAAATGATTCCATGCATTGTTCCTGCCAAATAAAATTTTGTTCAGAAACCGTTGGATAGTTCAAATTTGCAGACCATCTGTCAACAATTCATACCCCATACATGAAATTGTAAGCTAGCCATGATATGTTAGAAGATTATGTTAATTATTTTCTTTGATGTAAATGGTCATTATTATTATTTTCTAATGTTTGTTTTAACATGCATTATTGCTGAATTGAGGAATTCTTTCCACATTAAACTCATCACTCTGCATTTCTACTTGTATGAATGTAATTTTTTTAACATCTTCGCCCTGACATTTTCCTTGTTTCCTCATCTTTTGTTTATTCTGAAATTATCCTTGTAGTTAAATTATTTCTGCATGCCCCTTGACGTATCACTCTATTGTAGTTGATCACAGCTCCACATGTAATACTTGATACCTTAAATCTCCTTTGCATCACAAGTTTAAGTAACTTATTCTAAACATGATGCTTTTTTATCCTACTGCCACACAAAATATGGTTGGCCAAATTGCTGGACATTGGAATGCAATTTAAACCGAGCATTTGACAACAAGCATGGTCGATTCTAACCAGATGTAGAAGTAAAATCCAAAGCTAGATTGTTCAATTGCTTCATGTCAACTTTTTAAAGAACACAATGTTATTTGTGCGTGCAGGCCGACAATATTTATAGAGATCATACAGAGGATCGGCTGCATGATGAAGGATGAGAAAGGGAAGGAGTACCAGAAAGGCGGATGTGGGGGGTTCGGGAAAGGAAATTTCTCCGAGCTCTTCAAATGCATCGAAGACTATGAAAAAACACTGGAAGCCAAGCAACAACCAACTGCAGTCTCATCTTCATAGGAGAAGGGAAAATAAGGCATTTTACTGTATGAATGTAACAGAAATAATGTACGGGAGCCCATACTTAATCTATGTCTGCTCTTTGTTTGGGGGGTGCTAGTGAACAATAGAGAGATGTAGCCTTCATTGTTGTAACTTGTAACTGTCAGTAGTTGGATTGTATGGACAAATAATCACTTGTCAATGTGATTTCTCAAACTATATCCTATTGGCATAATGTGATTCAAACTACATACAACATCTATACGTCCAGTTAGTTCCTGATATATTCTGACCTTAAGCTTGTTCAAATTCTCTTCTGAGGATCTCTAACAAAATCTCATTCCAGGCATCAACAGCCCCCGGCGTGCACCAATGCAGGCAATCCTGCGGCGGCGGCTCCCCGTTCGGCCCCCTTTTCGTCGTTACGTTCCCGCCCGGGCTCCTGTAGGGCCCCGGATGCCCGTCTCTCCGGTAAGACATCATCTCCGTCACGTCCATCATTATCATCTTCACACCACCATCTTTCAGCCTCTGCACCGCCCTCCGAAACCCCTCAACCTGCTTCCCATGCATCGCGTCCGTGGACTCATCCCTGACCGCCCTGCTCGCCGGCCGCACCTCCCCCATGCACGACCCGCCGGTGTTCCAAGCTCCTCCGTCGTAGTGGCTAGGCGAGTAGGATCTCACGATCACCAGGCCTGTAAATTTCGGATGATCCGCGATGGCGTTCAGCACCGTCTCAACCGAGATACCGAACGCATCCAAGCCGTTAACCTTCATCTCGCCGGCTTCTTTGGGCCACCAGCGCTCTCCCCCGACTACGGTGTCGTTGAGGACATAGGCGGATTGCTTGACGAACCAGTGGCCCGAGGACACAACCACCACATCCATCCTCGGCAAGAACTCCATCAGGTTCTTGTCCGGCACGTCGAGGTGAACCTTGACGACCCCCTCGGGCGCAACCCCGAGGGGCTCTACCGTCGTGTCGACCAGCCACGACGACCATATCCT
Source organism: Scilla litardierei (assembly GCA_030789695.1). Classification (NCBI taxonomy): domain Eukaryota; kingdom Viridiplantae; phylum Streptophyta; class Magnoliopsida; order Asparagales; family Asparagaceae; genus Scilla; species Scilla litardierei. The sequence continues at coordinate 12,831,096 of CM061131.1, forward strand.
CGCCACGATCGTCGATGATCTGCGATACAACACACACGGCGTATGTGTAATTAGCAAACAACCAGTGCTTCTATGGCCTAATGATATGCAGCGTGATGAGCAGAGCGAACCTAAACAGCCATCTCATCATCCGAAAGGGTCCGTAGTGTTTCCCATGGTTCTGGAACTGGGTCTCCTCCGCCATCAGAATGCAGAGCAGGGACTGCATCTGGTTCCGCGCCAGCGAGTCGCCGACGAACGCCAGCGTCCTGTTCCCCATCAGGCCGAAGAACTTCTCCACGTCGAACCTCGGCAGCTCGCAGGCGTCGGGCCTCCACCTCCAGTTCTCGTAGTCTGTATCGGGCCTGCCGTTTCTCCGGCAGTTCTGGCCTTCTGTGATCACCGGGCACGAGTCGGTGTACAGGCGGGCGTTCGGGTCGTGGACCCATCTGCCAGTGTACAGATCGCAGCTCTGCGACTGATTACTGATCACTTTGGATCCATGTTTAGATTGAGATTGGATTCTCGAGAGCCCCAATTGATGGAAATAGGATTGGATGGATGAAGAGATAGGCGGGGAATAGAGAGAGAGATAGGTCACGATGAAGAGAATGGTGAATCCTCCGACTGTTTGAGCAATGGAGGTTACAGGCCTTGACGAAGCATTCAACATTGGATCGATAAAAATCTAGAAATGTAATTTTTTTTAAAACTTGGATTAATTTCTTTGAGTGAGTCTGTGTTGAGATCTGAATTCTTTTGTGTTTTGAAGAATTAATGTTTTTTGATGTTTTTTTCTGGGCTACAAAAACTCTTGGCCTTACATTTGGGAATTCAGGAAGTTTCATTTGGAACCCATGGTTTGACTAAGATTTAGGTTTTACGTCCGTTGACCAAATTATCAATGTTTCTTTTTTCAGTAGTATGTGTGTGCGCGTGAGCAAAACGGTGGGTGCGCGGAGCAACTCCTCCCTCACAGTGATAGGAAAGCTCTCAACAATGGCGTCCCTTCGAACCCCAGTCTCTGTACTCATCGTCTTCTCACTCTTCTCTCTCATCATCTTCTTCTCGTCCAGCAAATCCTCGATCCCCTCTCGGAACTCTAACCCTAACCCTAGCCCTAGCCGCCTCAGAGTCCTCGTCGCCGACCTCCCGCGGTCATTCAACTACGGACTCCTCGACCTCTACTGGTCCCTCTCCTCCCCCGACTCTCGAATCAACGCCGATCCGGACGCCGATCTCCGATCCCAGATCAAATCCGGCCGTCCGTTCCGCCCGCCGTACCCTTCGAACCCTCTGATCCAGCAGTACAGCGCTGAGTACTGGCTGCTGGGCGATCTCGAGACTCCGGCAGCGGAAAGATCGGAGCTTTCTGTGGCGGAGAGGGTGGGGGGAGCTGACGTGGCGTACGATGTGGTTTTCGTGCCGTTCTTTGCGACGCTGAGCGCGGAGATGGAGCTCGGTTGGGGGAAAAAGGGTGGGTTCTTGAAGAAGGACGATGTGCAGAATGATGATTACAGGAGGCAGAGGGAGGTTGTGAATAGAGTGACGAGTTCCGAAGCTTGGAAGCGATCTGGAGGGAGAGATCATGTGTTTGTGTTAACTGGTACGAGAAAGTTCTCTCCTTTTTTAGGGAAATTTAACTTAAATTTCATTGATTAGTGCAATATGGTTCACTTTAATGTCTGATTATTATTTTTTCCATTAAGGTAAGTTTTTATCTCAGCTGAAATGCAAGCTAGAATATTAACCTAAACAAATCAACTAATATAACAACTAGATTAACTACTTTTGGTTTGAAACAACAAAATTATAGAAATTTAGCATTGCATTTCTCTCAATAAAAATAAAATTAATTGCCTTAGCTTAGTCTTTATTTCTGATTTAGCATGAGGGTTGGGAATGCTTAACCTATTTATTTGGTGCACATAATTATTGTATTCAACTTAATTATGATAAAAATTCACAACTTCTTTCACTTGCTCTTGAGAACTACTTATTTTTTAGTCGAACGATAGTGAAGGAGTCAAAACAATTTTCTTTCCTTTAAACATGAATGTGTATGTATTGGATCTCCCAGAATGTGCAACATCTAAGTCATACAGCCAAGGTCTACCTAGTAAAATATGTGAAGCATCCATATGTATAACATCACACCAAACACCATCATGATAGCTTAAAAATTGGACAACCACTAAACAACGTTGGGTAACAGAACGTGATTATCAACCTATGTAATATTATAAAGCTGAGATGATGTTCAGCTTTTAGTCCCATCTTTTCAATAGCGGAGTTGGCAATTAAATTAGTACAACTACCTCCGTCAATCGTCACTTTGAAAAATTCATCCTCAATTTTAAGTTTTAACGTAGGTAAAGAAAACATTAGTTCTTCACCAATCAATCTCACTCATAGGTGTAGTAACTAGAAATCTAATGACTTGTAAACGGGCACTAAAATCCTCTTCTTCATCATATGGGATAGTAAAAATATCAGGACATTTATGCCTCTAAGGTAACACATACCAGAGCATAGCTAAGATACTCATTTGAGTCCTTCTTTCACAGTGAAGTGCTGAAAACACCTCAATACGTTTTTCTTATTGAATCACTTCCCTGCCGATATGTGTAACTAGGTGGAATATCAATATGAGATATTTGATCTGAATAAGTTCATTCCATGGCCAATTATTGTGCATATTGGAAACTGAATTTTATGTTATATTTTCATATTACTGTTATATTTATCTGCTTATGGTTCAGCTTTGGATTGTCAGGTTAGTGTTAAAAATTGAAGCGTTCTTTGACAGACCCAGTTGCAATGTGGCATGTCAGGAAAGAGATAGCCCCGGCGATTCTTCTAGTAGTTGATTTTGGTGGATGGTACAAGCTTGACTCAAAGGGATCAGATGGTAACTCTTCGCATATGATTCAACATACCCAAGTTTCTCTGCTCAAAGATGTGATTGTTCCATATACCCATCTTCTCCCAAGGTTGCACTTATCAGAGAATCAGCATCGGCATACCCTGCTGTACTTCAAAGGGGCTAAACATAGGCACCGGGTTAGTGATCTGATTCTAACTAACGTGTATATCTATGCGAGCTTTTGCCAGTCACTTATATTAACTTCATGCATGCCTACTTGGCTTGGATATAATACATAGTTCGCATGATTACTTGGTGGGGTATTATCTAGTTTGCTATTTTCATTATGGGAAATGTCATTTATATAGCTTAGATTTTTCCCTTTGTTTAGATATCATGCCATGATGCATTGCATCTGGTTTGTCCAGGAATATTAATGGTTTCGTCGTTTTAGAGTTTGTGTTGTGATATGAAACTTGTATTGAATATTATCTTGTCTGTGGATGGATTCGTAAACTGGTAGAAAAATCTAAATGCCAATGGCTTTCGTTTTCTTTGATGGTAGAAGTCCAGAAGCACTTGTAAGTGAACAACCAAGTTTTAGGCTGTCTCTGAGCTCAGCTTGGAAAATGTACTTCAGTCTTTAACAAGGAATTGAATGTATATTCAGTTCTTCTCTTCTCATAAGCTAAGGACGCGGCCTGGTTTCAAACTTGTATCCCCCATTTCCCAACGTAACCCCTTTCCCGATGAGCCAGATACAGTGGCAAATGCATTCTTAATTTACTGAGTGTATTCTTGATCTGTCTCATGACTATAATGATATCATACGTTTCTCAACTCAGGTGATTTACTCTATTTAGATTGAAATTGGGGGAAATTCTACGCATAGCCATATAACTGAAACCATGTCAACCTTCTGACTGTAGTTTACTCTCTGTTTCAGGGCGGGCAAGTCCGCGAGAAATTATGGGATTTGCTGGTTAATGAACCGGATGTCATTATGGAAGAAGGTTTTCCTAATGCAACTGGTCGAGAGCAATCCATACGAGGAATGAGGGGCTCGGAATTTTGTTTGCATCCAGCTGGAGACACGCCTACATCATGCCGCCTCTTTGATGCCGTTCTCAGCCTCTGCATACCAGTTATCGTTAGTGACAACATTGAGCTTCCATTCGAGGGAATGGTGGACTACACAGATTTCTCGGTCTTTGTTTCAGTTGGTAACGCCCTTCAACCTGGATGGCTTGTCAACTATCTGAAAGGCGTCTCCAAAGAGACGAAGGATCAGTTTCGAGAAAGTATGGCTCGGGTTCAGCCAGTCTTCGAGTACGACAATGGCCATCCGGCTGGCATTGGTCCTGTTCATGCTGATGGTGCCGTGAACCATATATGGAGAAAGGTTCATCAGAAGCTTCCCATGATTAGAGAAGCCATCGTCCGCGAGAAGAGAAAGCCTGAGGGGGTGTCGATTCCTCTCCGCTGCCACTGTATTTGATTGCAATCAACATTTTTTATTCCTTCTGCGATTTTTGAACCCATTTGTGTGTTACAATGATAATAGTTGGTTCAACGTAGCTTTGTTTGATGACTACGGGTCCTGCTGATATGTTGTTGTTGCAGTCTCTGATCTGTGAACTTCTAGTTCTCGTTGCCTTTAACTCTTTTTAATTATGTTCTCTAATTTTAGCTGGATATTTGAATATATACGAACATCTGGATCCCTAGAGCTATTGAATCCCTACCGTTCATCGCAAAGTAACCGTTATTCATGTACTTTACTTACACTGGCAGTTAGGTTCTACACTTGCCAGCTTATTTGAGATCTCCTCAATAAACAGTCGGCAAAACTAACATGAATAACGAAGTGCTAATTTGAGATCTCCTCGATATAAATTAGAAATATGAATGATCCATGCAAACATAACCCGAACATAGAGAACTTAGTATGCAATCATCTTGACACACGATATCTGTGAACAACGAAGTGATATGCCAGGTAAAACTTCTTCGTATTGGAGAACCATGCTGCAATGGAATCGGAAAACTTCTATTCATTACGTAGGAAAACAACATTTAATAGTTAAACGAACACGCCAACTTTGATGCACAAACGTTTGATTGGGATAAATCCGTAAATAGTAACATAAAACCCGAACGCCACGCCACGTTGCTCATCGCTGCGCCACCGCTGTGCAATGTGGCAGCTATCGCACTTGGTGCTACGTTGCACGGACAGCTGAAGTGCTGTTTGCTGGCTGCTCTTTGGTGATGCTAGTGACTTCCTGATACTGATCCTATTAACCTGCACACAAAAACCCTTGATGCTCTTTTTGTACCTCGTTGGAATTAGATCTGTTCCTAGCAGGCACTTGTAAGGGCTTAAAGCTGAACTGAACACCAAATATCGTTCCCAAGACTGATATAGCCGAGTAGTAAACCTACTTAAATTAAAATAAATTGACCGGCCGATCTACAACAATCATCCAGAACATCGACGAACTCAAAGCTTCATCAAAGAACTCCAACTAGTAAAGAAACGGAGACATGATCTATTGGCATGTTCCATCACTCAGCTTGCAACTCAACGGTCTAAAGTTTACTTAATTTACTGAACCTCAGTTACCATGTGCTAGGCAATAACAAGTATTATAGCCACAATTTCAAAGTTCCTTTCCTTTTGGACAAATGTGAATCTCGAAAGCAAACGCACCTGCCAAATCACAAGAACAATCTTGCGTTCAGATCACATCCATGTTCAAATAACAGCTTCAGCGCCACATCATGCTATATAGTTTTGGCGAGTCGGAGGTTAGTTTCAAAAAACCCGAACAAGGAGCGCAATTTGTTGAACAGCCATGCAGAACAATCATGATAGACAGTTGGGCTTACATCAAAGGAAGTCCCATACTGGAATAGCGCAATGCCCTTGGTCACTGCTTTGGGGGTCCAGCTGTGGGTTGCTCCCTACAAATTGCAGGGGATGCATGTCAGGGGTTGGAAAACCCTGCATGGTATTCTGCACAAAAAAAAACCAATCAAGAGTTAATATAGTTAGTATGTGAAGCCGAGGCGATATCTCAAACATAATATTAGAGACTCGGCGAAAGTTTGCGTTGTAATCTAGTTAACAACTTGACTTCCCAGCTACATAGCTCGGTACACACACAAAGGGCACGAAGGAGGAACGGGTGATTAAAACGGTTGATCATCGTTAAGGCAGAGCTTATAATAGGAAATTAGTACAGATGAGACAGAAATTATTGAAATGGTTACGATTAAGACTGAAAAAGTAGTATTGTGGAAGGATGATTTAGGCGGTGAACTGTTGCTACCAGCCCTTGCACTTGAAAGTGAGAATGCTAGACATCAAAAGATACATCACTTAAAAAGACCAAGTTTTTATGGCAATCAAGTACCTGGCCCAAATGTGTGTTGACATGGAATGGCGGTTGCAAAGCAGGTGCCGATGAATCCTGCATTTTATTATGAATCCAATCAACTTCAACAAGTCAAATGAAGCAGAAAGGAAAGGCACGCTAAAAAATAGTTTACCTGATTAAATTGAGTCATGGCTTGAAATCCTTGTGCTGTGCCAAGTCCAAATTGTTGGCATGCACTAAAAGTACTTCCCTGTAAAGAGACCACATAATGTCAAGCATCCATTAAAGTTCCAATAAAAATATCTGCATATAAAATCAGCTATATACCTGCATAAAGATATTTGGCGTGAAGAACTGATTTGCAGGATTTCTTGTTGGAGATGGAACATCACCGGATACCATAGGTGGTCCAGTATCTCTTGATGCAAGCTCCACTTCATCAGATTGTCCTGCAAACAACCAGTTCATTAGAAATGCACACCAACATTTGAATCTAACGTTCATGGAGATAGTTAAGCAAGTAACTAGAACAAACCTTTCCTCACTTTTTGTCTCTTACTGTTCATCTCGGGCCCATTATGGTTCCTACGCCTGACACATCCATCCTTCTTTCTTTTCCCGCTGGCCTGCTGCGTTCCATTGTTACTGTCTGGAATAACAATTTGGCCATCAACCGCATTTATCGTTGGGCCCTTGTTAGCATTGGTGAGAGAAGGTTTCTCAAGTAGTTTTGTTTGCAAAATTCGCTCTACTTGTTCAAGAAGCTGATCTGATTGGCTAACCATTAGGGTAAATGCATCAATATTATCTGCAGCCCTTTCTGCAATCTTGTACAGAATGCGACAGAGAGCATTGTAACGTTTGGACACAGATGAGCTAGGGTCAGCATCGGGAGCAAACCCATGGTTCTCTCTTAAACTTCCAGCCTTGGCATCTTTCCTCCATCTCTTAGTGATGCACTGTGGTGGGAGCTCTTTAATATTTCTGAAATCAAGTACTTTCAGTACATGACAACATTGAATCCCCGCAAACTCAAACTTTTTGCAAGTGCATATAATTGTGCTGTCTGAGGAGTCAAATCTGACAAAGTGTGACTTGCTTTTTTCTTTTGTAGTAACCTCATACTGAGATAATGTTCCAGCCTCACCACAATTGTAAACCATACAATCCATGAACAACTCAAACTCCCTTCTGAACATCTCAAATACTGCTGGTGTATATGCAGTGGCAGCTTGCCACAATAACCGCAGAGGTGGTATTCTGGGAGTCCCTTGATTTGCATGATAATCAGCTTGTAACTCGGCATACCTTCGTTCATCCAGAGATCTATCATATTGTTTAAAGAACTGTGACATATCCATTTCTTGATTCAGGTACTCCTTTAACGTATTAGTTAAATTCTCATCACGTAAAGTGCTATGGATATCTGCACAAAATATATGCCGACCATAAACAGGTGCCCACTTTTCCCTTTCCTGGAATAGCTTAGCCAACCATTCATTGTCCCTAAGACTGTACTTTTCTAACATTGTTTCCCATGCTGAACAGAACTCCTCTTCCTCCTCATAATCATAAAAACAACAACTCAAATCATGAGCAAGAGTTTCTAAGCTTTTTATCATATCATTCAAATGCTTAGCTGAATTTTGATATATATGCCAAACACAATACCGATGAACTGTGCCCGGCCACACAGCAGCTACGGCATTACTAATTGCTGCACACTGATCGGTCAAAAGGGTTTTTGGTTGTTTTCCGGTCATCATGCTCTTGAAAGTCTCAAATAACCACTTGAAAGATTCTACAGTCTCATCGTATAAAAATGCTGCACCAAAAATAATGAGTTGCTTATGATGATTTACACCGATAAACTGTACAAATGGCCTCCCATAGTCATTAGCTTTATACGATGTGTCAAAGCACACTACATCCCCAAAGTAGTAATAATCTGTCATTGATCTTGCATCTGCCCAGAAAATATTGGTCATCTGATCATCTTCATCAACTTGAATAGCATAGTAGAAAGATGGATTCTCACCCTTCATCTTCTGTAAGTATTCCAATATGACTCTTGCATCTCCTTTTTTCATGTCTTTCATTCTCTTTGTCCGAATATAATTTTTATAACTAGAAGGGATTATGCTAGCATTTTGCTGGACCACTCCAGGTTGAGTCTTGGCTAATGGTTTCTGAGACTTTAACATCTGAATGTCCAAAGGAGTGGCAAGCTGATGATTATGCTCTGGGATGAACTCAGTTACACGATATCTACCTTTGGATGTGATCTTTATGGCCATACGTGCAGGGCAGCCGGTTCTTGTCTCGGGCCTAGACTTCTTGGCCTCGTTAGTAGAATTTTTTGGGCGAAACCCCTCTCTTGAACAAACATACACCCTTGATCTGGTAACATTTCTGGCAGATTTATCCCACCAACCTTTCCGAACACTAAAGCCTTTATTTCCAGCATAATTGATGTAATATTCATATGCCTTATCCTCATTTTCAAAAAGCATTCCAACCACCGGTGCTCCTCTAGCATTTGCTATAACTTCTGCTGAAACTTCTGGTTCATCCTCTGCTGGTTCCTCCTGCCTGTTCAAGGTCTAAACCATTTATCAAGTTTAGAAAGGATCAAGCAGATTGAACACTACTAGTAAAATTATATCACATGACTAGGTAAATCAATGGAATCTCAAAAATTAGCAGCTGATGGAAAATAAGATGGTCAACAGAAAGCAGAACTTTAGGCTATTCCTGTGTGGTATAAAGAAGTCAACTGGGTATGTTATCGTTAAGTGCCAACCTTGGTTTCTAGTACACCAGACTGCCCTACAGATCAGAGCTGTTTCTATAACACAAAATAGGAGCTGTTTCTATAACACAAAATAGGAAAATAGAGAAGCCAAAAGGGATTAGCTTCTCCCTCTCTCTCGTTGCTGATTTACAACATGAAGAACTTTACCAAAAGTAAAATATGTGGCTACATTGCACTTTTAGTATCTAACATCAAACTGCTATCTAGAAAAAAATGGTGAACCTTTTCCAGCCATTCTATGCCTTAAAGGTAACAGGTAGCTTCCTTTTGGGAAGCAGAAACAATATTTACAACTACAAATAATCTGAGGCATCACTAATCTCACATAAGCATTTTTCTATATTGTGCTCCGAGTCTCTTCTAACCTCAGACTGCTAACTAGAAAAGGTGAAAAGGGGTGAACTTTTGTCAGGTGTTCTTTGCCTTAAGGCAACAGCTAGCTTACATTTGGGAACATCATTTATGACATCCATTTCATTAAAGACATAATACCGGTATTTTCAAACATGTACGGTTCATTTAATTTTCGATAAATAAGAGAGAACCAAGGAAAAATAAGACGAGGAGGAGGACGAAAACACCAAAGGTGCATCCCATCTTTTTCGTTTTTGCAAATATTTTTATATAACTTCGATTCAAAATTCAGCTTTTCTAGTCCAGTTATCGGCACATAATTCTGACATCTAGAGATTTTAAGTAGGTTTGGTTTTCAGTATACTCATGAGTCATATATTTTCTTTTTGATCTGTTCCCCCTTGATGCACCAAAAAAATGGAAATTATGGAAATTGATCCATGTGCTGAAATTTGCAAAATATGATAAGTGTGCCATGGTATTCAAGAAAGCTCAAACAAGTGCATATAGTTTAGCATGCACAACCCAATGTGTTCACCAGACACTTGTTATCGGAGTTCATATAAAATTTAGTACCGTGTCACTGCATACCAGCCACACACAAAAAAAGACTGCCCTTTCAAGAAATATAGACCAAATGTTAATACATGAGACCAATCGATATTGTATATGTGCAGTTTCTGTGAACTCTAATGTCACATAATGCATAATCAGATATATGGATGGTCATGGATCCATGTAATTACATGATTTACATCATATACTAGGCTGCATGATGTCTTTCAGATCAAGAGCACTACCGCATACCGCATACCTGGGCGCATTCTGTAATCGGAGTACCACATAAGGTAGGCACGGCTAACATATGAGCTGAGCATAACATCGATGGAGAATGGGTATAGATGCTCAATAAAGAGAAGGTGGTAGAATATGTATGTTTCTGTATATAAAAACACACATGTGCACAAACTATTTATTCATCTCTATGTGCATATGTTTTTTTCTAAATAGACATGCACATGCCTATAAGGAAGAGAGTAGTAAGGTAATGGGCAAGAGCCAAGAGGATAGACAAAACTTCCAACTTTTAAGCAACTTATTTTCTGGGCACAGGCAAAATGCACATACTGTAAATTTTTTATATAAAATTAAGTATTTTTTATACTTTTACAATTATGACATAATTTAGAATTGGTATAAAAAGCACAATGTTACATGATAATTTAAAGTGATACCTCTTTTTTAAGAAATATCAAAATTTTGATTTGCAAAGGGCTTTTAGCAATGGGTCATGTGTTTTTTTGGGAAAAATTCCAAACATGAAACATATACAAACTTCGCTTCAAACTTCCCCTTGAACTGTTATTTTCACAGGGATTAACAAAGAAATAAATCAAGGTAAAATAATTTGATAAGTGAAAATAAAGAATGTAAGAGTTTCAATTACAGTAATCCACTTTTAGTTCTGTTATGCTTTTTTGCTTGCATATAAATTTATAAATCATGAGTGGCTTTCTTGTAAAACCCTCTTCTTATAATATAAACATGCAACCCATCATTTTTGTTTTATAAGTAGTTTTGCTATGCGTGCAAATAAACCAACTTATTGGTCGGAAGGACCATAAATGTAAATTTAATAGTCAAAAGGTTTGTATACAACCCTCTTAAAAAATTTCACATAGATCCTATCATTATAACATGCTGCTGATACTTGTTCTTTTTGGGGTAGTTATAATATGTAGGTCCGAGTTTTGAATTAAAAGCTTGCAACAAATATGCTTTTTATAAATTTTTTGAAATTGTATTAGGTGTATCATGACTATACTGTTTGCATATTATTATTTTTAAAATCCAAAAACTATACACAACCATTTAAAATGTATCTGTAAAATAAAATTTTATATAGGTCGTAAGGAAAATTAATTAGTTTTAGTATGTTGTGGTTGTCCGCTAGGCATAAAAATTTATTAATTTCGAGGATCTGCCAGGAAAGTTTAAGAATCCTATAGCAATGCCATGAAATATTTATGTTTTCAAGGAACTTATATGTAAATCCAATGGTATGTAGAATAAAGTAAGCTAAAACCCCAAATAGCTCATGTCCCCTTCTTGTAAATTTTAAAACATGGTAATAGAAAAATCAGATTGTACTGATTTTTGGCTCGTGAACCTCCACAAGTAATTGTATCTGTAATTTTTTGTGGGCCGCACCTAAAACTAACTCATAAAAAAATGTGGGAGAAGGCCAGTTAGATTCAATCCAGCACGCGACCTTTTCCCTTTAATATAGTGGGTATGGGTAAAAAAGAGTTCATAAAGCTTCCAACTTTTAAGAATATTTTTCATGAATACACCAGTACCTGTGATTCTTCCTTACTAAGAAATTTTCCTCCAAAACCTCGTTGACGCCTTTCTGCTAGAGCTTGACGGGAGGGGAACTGTTAGGATCAGAAAACAAAAAAGAGAACCGTTAAATCATTCATTTCATTCAAATTTTATAATGGCAAAGCAAAGAAGAATCCACAAGCTGACCATAATAGCTTTAAATGTTCATGGTCGAGGAAGTGAATCTACAATCTGACTTGCACAATGTATCAAATGCTTGCTTCAGACTAAATATTCTTAAGTGGCATAACCATGCCTTCAACCTTTAAAATTTATGCATAAAACAAAAATAAATTTGATTGTTTCCAGTGGTAGATTGTAGGCAGTACATCAGAGAGTCATACCTCGGTAGGTAAAGATCTTAGAGAAGCTTGATATCTTCTTTCTAAACGATTTTATCATTAAAAAGGGTAAACTATACTCATACCCTCTGCTCTATGTGATATCTGTTACTAAACACCATTAAGCGTCGATACTAACACTGAGACTACAAAATTAACCCTAAAATCCTAGTGTTTTTTTTGTTTTTTTTTGTTTTTTTTTTTTTTTTTTTTTTTTTTTTTTTTGTTTTTTTGTTTTTTTGTTTTTTTGTTTTTTTGTTTTTTTTTTTTTTGGGGGGGGGGGGGGGGGTTCAAAGCGCAACTTTTCCTTTATTACTCAGTCAGTCTATAGTGTCTCAGTGTCATTCTTAGGTGATCTCTACGTTAGTATCAAAGAGTAATGGTACTTAGTTATAGGTACCTCAAACCATGAGGCCAAGTGTAATTTACCCTTTAAAAGGTGTAAAGTCTGATGTGTCCGCATAACTCTGGATGACTTGCATAATGCATTAAAGGCATACATCAGACTAATGTTCTTAAGTGGCGTTACATGTCTTTGATGTTTGTTAAAATTTATGCATGATGCAACAATAAATTTGATCATAATTCAGTGGTAAATTGTAGGCGGTATATTAAAAGAGTCATACTTCAGCAGCTAACAATCTTAGAGAAACCTGCTGACTCCTCGCCAATAGCCTTTTTTAGTAAATAGGAAGGTGTAAATTTTAATACTTCAGCATAACACCATGATGACTTTTAAAATCTTCACCTTCCCATGATTCCGTATTTCTATTCATAATTCTAGCCTTGATTACCCCTTTCACCTTTTTAATGCCAGCGTATGAACTATGCTAATGTTTGAGTCTAGACCTTCCAGAAACATGATAATTGACTTTCTGTCTTTTTACTAATCAACATAAGGCAACGCATGCTCCAAAAGTTTAGACAGTTGTCACACTAATTACCAAACTTCTACACTAACAACAAATTTTCACTGAGAAAAAAAAGCATAATGAGTCATTCTAGAAAATAAAATAATGCAAGAATACAACAATTAAATTTAGAAGATTACCTTAATTGATCTATCTACTACTTGCCTGTTGTTCCTCTTCTTCATGTACCTGAGAATTATATCCCTCCTCTCCTCATTAGTATACTTTGAAACTCTTATCCCAAGCTCTCGCAACAACTTCGACTGTGAGGGGTTCTCCACTAAAGGCACCTTCTCCTTGAACCGATTCTTCATCAAATCCCCGACGACCTGTGTGCGAGTCAGCACTGGCCCCCCATCCTTCTCTCCCAAAACCCCATCTTTCTCTTGGTTACTACTCCCCACATCACCTGCCCTCTCATCGGAACTGTCGACTGGAATCACTTCCACAGATTCACTGTCTTTCTTTGCAACCCTCTTCTTATATGGTCCCCTCTTCCTCTTAATCGCTGCCTCATCACTGCCATTGCTATTTACAAGATAATTTCCTTTTGAACAGAAGAACCTCTGCATTATCAACATCCGAGTCCCTTTCGATCTCCTTCCCGAACCTGTCTTTGCCTTGAACCCCATCTTCTCACTATACGCAATGTAGAATGCCTTGGCCATAGATATGGACTCGAAATCCATCCCAACAGCAGGCAAAATCCCACCACCAGTCTGGTCCGGCGACAAGATTGGATGAGAGTGCTCCGAAATGAATTTGGATACAGACCACCGTCCATTCTCCGTTCTCATCACCTCCATCATCGCCCTGCACCGGTCTCCTGCAGAATCACGTGATGCTCCGGCCGCTCCATCGCCGGACCCCCCGCCGCCGGCAGAGGAGGGGCGGATGGAGAGGTAAGATCGCATGATGTAGGCGACGCGAAGGGCATGCGCGTAGTCGTTGTAAATCGTCTTTCCAACCTCAGCCGGGACCTCTGCCCTCTCTGCCGCCGGTTCGCCAGCGTTTTCTGCCGGTAGTTCCACCGCGACTGCCGGTTCAGCAGCGAGTTCGGCCGGTCCTTGAGACTTCTCGGCGATATCGATATCCGAGCCGTTCTTTTCTGGTTCAATACTGCCACTGGCTTCTGCTGGATTCGATGCGTCTTTGGTAGAATCCGCCGCAATTTCAGAGATTTGCACCATCTCCACTGTATTCGAAACGAGCTTGAGCTTCAGTTCATCACTAGAACATATAATTCAACTAAATTCAAATGAAATCGCAGCTTTGGGGTCCTAGACCTGACAACTCGATAAGATCGGACGATTCTTCGAAGAACAGCACCATCTCCAGCAGATTTGAGAGCACTGAAACCCTAGAAGATAAGTGAATTCCATAATTCGAAGCCCTAGAAATTTGGGATCGTCAAACTGAGAATTGAAGCGGGAAGAAACCTTAGAAATTTTCTTATACTTCTTCTTTTTAAATAAAAAGAGCATGCTAACCGGTGATGCCTGTCTTAGCTGTCTACCGGTGATGCCTGTCTTTTGGTGTTTGGGGCATCGGAGGGGATAGGATTGAAAGAGAACATCTGCAGTTCTGTTGTCGACAAAGGACGAAGAACGCTATTTTGACCGAAACAAGGAACACCGACCGCATCCACATATTGAATTTTGACACGCGGACAAGTTTTGACGATGTGATGGTCACGTGAGTTTCGCGTGCGTGGACAATAACAGATGGAATGGATTGGGCCAGGGGTTACTGTAATTTGTTTTTCCTTTTTTGAAATTGTTAATGATGCATTTTCGTATTACTCTGGTATTCCGAAAAGAATTAAATAATAATAAATATATATGTATGTATATATGTATATATAGTTCATCTTCAAACTAACACAATGCAATTTGATGTATGACAATTCAATTATCTAATGATAGTTGGTTTCTTTTGAATGCTATATAGAAATTACATTGATGTCATGATGCAACTTCATTCGGAACATTTTCCCTTCGCCTACCACTGGGTAATCACATCATCTGGACACAACATAACAAACAAAAGCATTAGTAAGCCTAACCCAGGGTGGATATCCCGGCTTCAGCTCCACCAACGTTCAAATAAAAGCTTGCGGAGTAGGTAATAAGTATCGGAGTATGTTCTACCAAACGAGAATGATATATATAGAAGGATTTAATGTAGAAAAGATGGCACCTGATCCAATGGATCAGGTGCTAAGACACAAAAAAGGTGGAAAGTACAAGTCTCCACATGGGCTTGTACTCGCTGGGTCCCACCTTTTTGTGTCTAGCATCTGATCTATTGAATCAAGTGCTACATGCTCTACATTAATCCCTATATAGAATTTATGAAAATATATATTGGCAATTCAACTTTGATAATATGTTTTTATCTAAGTTAGGCTTTTTCTAAGCATGTTTTAGCTCTAGAGACTGAGCTTTTGCCAATGATGGGCTTGAAACCACCTTAATGGGTGATATTTTACCGGATTTCAAATAAAAAACATAAAAGGATAATGCAATTAATTAAGATTTTAATCATGGGTTGGACTTTAAACCCTTCCAGATAGAGCATAAAAAAGATCACTTCATAAGAAAGTTCGTAAAGCCGCTATCATCCTGATCACTGTTTAGGTACTAATCATTAAAATTATTATTATTATTAGGCCATAAAAGACACGTGAAATTGTTATGTGATTCTAATCTTTTTCATGTTGCCGCACTAATGCATGTCTTTCACCTGCAAGGGGTCGTATAAATCAAACATATACGTCTGCTAGATTAATGTTGTAACATAGTCAATAATATTGGATGCATTTTAGAGATGTGCATTGGATGCCATTAAAGACAAAAAGACATCCAATACTCAACCGCAAAACCAACCAAAATAGACCAACGATGACGAGAAACAACAAAATACAACAATGATAATATCAAAAGAGATTTAAAGGGTTTGTATGTTCATGCAACAAGAAATAACAAAGACTCCAGCATACAACCATTAAGATACAGGTCTGATAATCTCCGACATAAACACGTCTACAGGCCTGAGATAAATAATAGCCAGTAACAAGATGGGAGACAATAGCTTTTAACATAGAATTTTGTAAAGGCTCGGCCATGGCCACATAAGTGGAGTTTATAGAATCTCCAACAACAGCGAAAGTCGGAAAAAAGAGAAGCACCGCCAGCAGCAAAGACAGACCGAGGAAGAAGCTGATACAACATAAGATTCATCAAGAAGTTAAAGAGATTGCCTACTACAGTCATCCTTTTCATTTTCTATGGCAATCGTCCTGTAAATATTTATGCATGTAAGAACAGAGATTTTCAGGCTAAATTTGATTCTTCCAACATGCTCTACAATTTCCTTCTTATAAAACATTCATTCGTATGAATGCCATCTCTGTAAAATCAAGAAAGATTATTACTCCCTGAGAGGAGCTCGGTTGGGAAGTGATCCCGCTTCCGGAGGGAAGGTCATAAGATCATGCCCCGGAGGTAATGTTAAATATAGAATAAAATTGAAGGGGGGCCAAGGTCCGACATATCTCAAAAAGAAAATCAAGCAAGATTATTCATACACAAGCAAATGTTAGAGACCCAGCCCATACTAGGCCTCTAACACTAAGCCTTGTTAGAGACTCAGTCCATACTAAACCTCTAATACTTAGACTTGCTAAGAACGCATCCCATACTGGGCCCCTAACACTTAGACTTGCTAAGAACACATCCCATACTGGGCCCCTAATACCGGGATCACGCCCCAATTGTGAAGTATTAGCTAGCATCCAACCTAAAACCAATTGATATTAGGTGGAGATGCTTTCTAATACTTAATCATTTCATTTCTTTTGTTCTTGTCCGATGTGAAACTAAATGGGATCGTAACATGCCACCACGCTTCCGACAACCGCCGTCCACGACGGTCCACTCTGGGTTGCCCACTCTGTCTTTTACCAGGTCGCTCCTTCCCCAGATCATCACTTTCGCAACGTGGATCTTAACATGTGGCTTGCTTTGATACCATTTGTTAGAGAGCCAGCTTATAGTAGGCCTCTAACACTTGGCCTTACTAGAGACTCATCCCATACTAGGCCTCTAACACTTAGTTTTGCTAAGGACTCATCTCATACTAGACCTCTAACACTGGGCTCACACCCCAATTGTGAAGCATTAGCTAGCATCCAACCTAAAACCAATTGGTATTAGATGGAGATGCCATTTAATACTTAAACATTTCTTTTCTTTTGTTCTTATCCGATGTGGGACTAAGTGGGATCGTAATAGCAACTAATATTGCAATATCGAGTTACATAAATATCCAACTCATGTGAAATCTCTTAGTTTACTTATATAAGTCCTACACATCGTCCAGTAATAAAGCAAAATGGATAAACTAATCTTTAAAGGAACCTATTAACTTGTGCTTTTAGTCTTGCTAAACTAATCTTTAATGGAATTCATCATGCCATTCCACCATTTAATCCCAATCGAAAAGCAAAAAGAGCCCTCTCTCACACAAGTTCGAGAAAGTATAAAGTTATAATCCATTCAAGCAAGAGAGATCATTTCCAGTTTCAGAGGGATCTGTAGAACGTGAAGAACTTTGACTAGAAACCCTTCAAGGTAAACCGGGACCTTGCTAGTGAAGCAATAGATGGATCTGTAGAATGTGAAAAACTTTGCCTAGAACCCCTATTATGTAAATCGGGACCCTGCCAATGAAGCAGTATGAAAGTTCAGTACGCAGTAATAAACAATAAAGCCAAAAGAACAACACAAACCAATCAGAGACACTCAAGACTTGGTAACGCAGTTCGGTGCGCACACCTTCATCTGCGGGGCCACGTCCAGAAAATCAGAATACTCCACTAAAATGATCAATGAGTACAATCACTAATTATCGCGATTCTATTAGGAGAAACAACCTCCCCCTCAATACAAACCGTGATGGGTGGTCTCTACCAACCCATGGAGTATTCTCGGCAAGCTCCCCTTGCACAACCGACTAGATCAACTCACTTGATCCTACGTGCGTAGCCGTCGGCCTCCTCCCGGAGTTCTTCAAAAACTTTCGTAAAAGCCGTCACTTTGCCGCAAAACCGCACGCACCTCTATCTACCCCGCTCCCCCTCAATCGCGGAGTAGTTAAGGTAGTTCGCTCGACAGATCTCGTGCAGATCGGCAGCCCACAATTTCTGGAACTACTTCGGGCCAGTAGTTCCACATATCTCCAAGGATCAGATCAATAAATTATTGCGGGCGAGAATCTCTCTAACCGATACAACAATAAAACCAAGAGATTGCAGCTTCCAAATGTATCTTCAACAGAATATACCAGAATACCTAAAAGAGATAACATGAGATCTGAAGTAATCCACCTTTGATAACCGCTGAAGTCCGCCAGCCGATTCCAGCCTTCTCGGTTGTGGATTGATACTTTCATTCACCTTCGTCAGCAAATCTTATGCATACCTGCATTCAACCGAATATCTGGAGAAGATCTAAACAATAATGCAAGATCTGAAAACATGCATATATAGAATCTTCAACCGCACATATCTTCAACCGCACAACCATTCAGATATGAACCCATTCAGATTTTGTAACCACTATTTATGGGTAAATAACTTCCTCTTTAATGCAGAATATTCGCCAATATTTCTAGGATCACTTCGGGTAAGAAATCTCATATTCAAGGAACCACCGAATCTAATTCATGTAAAATGATTAAAACAAATCTCATGTGGATATTTTGCCCATAGAATAAGGATCTATTTCTGGTAAATAAAACCAATAAATCTCCGCAAATATTTCCTCCCATCAATTTAGGAACAAACCAGATTCCCAAATATTCTCAACAAACCTCCATCAATTAAGAAACTAATTCGGGTAAGGAGTATAAAAATCTCACCAATATCTGGAATCAATCAAATCAGGAATCTCTGATATTCTAGGCTATAAATCAGATCTGAGATCACCACGACAGATTTGTAGACCAAAGCAGCATTTCTGTATACGAACAATTATTCCAGATCCCGAATGTTGAACATAATGTTGCAACATAATGTTCAACATTTTACTCAAACTGCTCAAAAACAATCCAGATTCCACAAACTGAGCTCTCCAGATATAGTGCCACTAATGCCAACAAATATCAGCAGATATTCAACCCTAACAATCTCCCCCTTTGGCATTATGTGGCATAAACCAAAGCAAGCGTCAACCAAGCGCACATTCTCCCCCTTTGAGCCACAATAATCCAAAACACATTCTCTCCCTTACTAGAGCAACCCGAGCAGTGATCACCTCAAAAAATATAGCCAAATTATTCAGAAAAGACACCACATTCTCCCCCTTTCAGCTAGCCTCACAACTCCAAAAGAAAATTCAGAAAAACTCAACCGAGGCACATCCAGAGGCTCATCTGTCTCTCTTAATAGCAAATAAAATCTCAGGCACAGCGGAATAAGAGAAAGAACACTATACCTCACATCTAACAGTAGGGTGACGAATGAAATGATGTTCAGGGTAGAAGTCGAGTTCTGAGGGGCCGAAAAATAGTTGGAGAATTGAAAACATCGGCGTTGTTGACAGAGGGTACATGTGAAGATCCAATGGCACCGGCGGAGGAAGAGCAGTGAGCAGAGCGGCGAGATAGCACTCTGATAATTCTGGAGGAAGATTCATGAGACTTTGGTGCAGGTTGCTCACAGTGATTGTCGAGGGGAGATGTCGAGTCTGGTGTCATAACATCTGCAGCAACATTGTTCTGTGTTGTATCTAATGTTACAACATTAGTCACAACATGAAGTGCTTTCTCTGAAGCTGTAGTGTTCTTGCTGTATAATTCAGACTTTCTGACACATTGCTTTTTCATCTTCATATCAGAGTGTCTAACATTTCTTCCTTCTGACCAATGTTGCATGCGACTGAAGCAGTCTCTCTCAGTATGGCCTATGAACTTGCAGTAAGCACATGCAGGACGACCACCTTTTACGCATCTAGTCTGCTTCTTCTTCTGATCATGCCACTTGTGTTGACCCATTCTTTCAAGTTCTTTGGTAACTTGACTTCTTCTTTCAGCAGACACATTATTGAAGGCTCCTCTATTGTATCCCACTCCGGTGCGATCTCCTGAAATCTTATCCATGTTTAAGATATCATCCAGCTTTGCTTTTCCAGAATTCCACTTCTCCAATGTGCATTCAGCTTTCTCTGCCCTGAGAAGAACATTTCTGAAGTTTCTTTCCAATTCTCTACAAGTTTCCTCAACTTTCAGACATTTGATTTGACCTCCTCTTTCTCTTTCTTCAGTCTTTCATTCTCCTCCTTCAGGACTTTATTGATACTGCAGATTTGCATCCACTTCTCAAACATCATCTGATATGTTTTTCGAATATCATCGTCATGAACTTCCTCATCGCTATCAACTTCAGACTCAGATTCAGTGCATGATGTTGTACTAAATGTTGCAACATTCTGTCTGACATTAGCTAGTTTGTTGCCAGATGTTATTTCTGATGTTGCAACATCTGATCCAACATGACTATGAGTGTCACTATCAGATTGTCCTTCCCGTATGGTTGTAAACTCAACATAGTTTCTGGTTGTCTCTTCATCTGCAGCACTACCTTCAGATTCTTCGTCATTCCAGGTGCTTGATAAAGATTTTTCTTTCTGCTTCTTGAGGGTATTGGCACATTCAGCTTGTATGTGACCAAAACCCTCACATTAGCTGAATGTGTCAAAACCCTCACATTCTCTGCACTGTATCCCTTTGCCTTTGTTCTTGCCTGCAAAGGGAAGATTTGCACGTGCCGCATTGTTGCCAGATCTGAAGTTTTGACCCTTGTTGCTTATCTCTTTCATCATTCTACTGAAATTCTTGGTCAGCAAGACAATGTCATCATCTAACTCAGACTCATTTTCAATCCATTTGTCCCTCTGATTCTGCTTCAGGTTCATTTCATAGGTTTGAAGAGATCCCATGAGTTCATCCAGTCTCATGGTAGACGTATTTCTGGCCTCCTCAATGGCTGCAACTTTGGCTGAGAATTTGTCTGGAAGAGATCTCAAGGTTTTCTCAACTAACTTCTTTTGAGAATATTTCTTCCCAAGCTGGAAGGCCTGATTGGCTATATCTCTCAACCTCCCATTGAATTCGGCAACAGTCTCGTCGGCATACATCCTTAGATTTTCAAACTGAGAAGCTAGCATCTGGAGTTTGGAAGCTTTTACTGTACTTGTTCCTTCATGAACATTCTGAAGAATATCACATACTTCTTTGGCATACTCACATGTGGAGATCAGCTTGAACTGCTCTTCATCTACAGCCGAAAAAATAGCATTAGTTGCTTCAGAATTGCACAAGGCCGCATGTTCTTCAATCCGACTCCAGTCTCTTGTCGGCTTGAGGTGTTCTTTGTCATCTTTGTCAATTTCGATCGGCGGTGTCCATCCTTCAACGACAGTGATCCAGGCCTTCTCATCAATGGACTTGATGAATACACGCATCCTAGACTTCCAAAAAGTGTAGTTTGTACCAGTGAGCAGTGGAGGACGAACAAAGGAGGCACCTTCTCGTGTAGCCATGATTCAAGTACTGAAATCCAAGATCACACCTTCTTTGTTAACAAAGATACACGGGTGACCTGCTCTGATACCAATTGAAAGTTCAGTACGCAGTAATAAACAATAAAGCCAAAAGAACAACACAAACCAATCAGAGACACTCAAGACTTGGTAACGCAGTTCGGTGCGCACACCTACATCTGCGGGGCCACGTCCAGAAAATCAGAATACTCCACTAAAATAATCAATGAGTATAATCACTAATTATCGCGATTCTATTAGGAGGAACAACCTCCCCCTCAATACAAACCGTAATGGGTGGTCTCTACCAACCAATTGAGTATTCTCGGCAAGCTCCCCTTGCCCGCAAGCTCCCCTTGCATAACCGACTAGATCAACTCCCTTGATCCTACGTGCGTAGCCGTCGGCCTCCTCCCGGAGTTCTTAAAAAACTTTCGTAAAAGCCGTCACTTTGCCGCAAAACTGCACGCACCTCTATCTACCCCGCTCCTCAATCGCGTAGTAGTTAAGGTAGTTCGCTCGACAGATCTCGTGCAGATCGGCAGCCCACAATTTCTGGAACTACTTCGGGCCAGTAGTTCCACATATCTCTAAGAATCAGATCAATAAATTATTGCGGGCAAGAATCTCTCTAACCGATACAACAATAAAACCAAGAGATTGCAACTTCCAAATGTATCTTCAACAGAATATACCAGAATACCTAAAAGAGATAACATGAGATCTGAAGTAATCCACCTTTGATAACCGCTGAAGTCCGCCAACCGATTCCAGCCTTCTCGGTTGTGGATTGATACTTTCATTCACCTTCGTCAGCAAATCTTATGCATACCTGCATTCAACCGAATATCTGGAGAATATCTAAACAATAATGCAAGATCTGAAAACATTCATATACAAAATCTTCAACCGCACATATCTTCAACCGCACAACCATTCAGATATGAACCCATTCAGATTTTGTAACCACTATTTATGGGTAAATAACTTCCTCTTTAATGCAGAATATCCGCCAATATTTCTAGGATCACTTCGGGTAAGAAATCTCATATTCAAGGAACCACCGAATCTAATTCGTGTAAAATGATTAAAACAAATCTCATGTGGATATTTTGCCCATAGAATAAGGATCTATTTCTGGTAAATAAAACCAATAAATCTCCGCAAATATTTCCTCCCATCAATTTAGGAACAAACCAGATTCCCAAATATTCTCAACAAACCTCCATCAATTAAGAAACTAATTCGGGTAAGGAGTATAAAAATCTCATCAATATCTGGAATCAATCAAATCAGGAACCTCCGATATTCTAGGCTACAAATCAGATCTGAGATCACCACGACCGATTTGTAGACCAAAGCAGCATTTCTGTATACGAACAATTATTCCAGATCCCGAATGTTGAACATAATGTTGCAACATAATGTTCAACATTTTGCTCAAACTGCTCAAAAACAATCCAGATTCCACAAACTGAGCTCTCCAGATATAGTGCCACTAATGCCAACAAATATCAGCAGATATTCAACCCTAACACAGTAGAACTAGTACCATACTCTCACTAAATTGTATTATTCGTCATTAACCAACTAGGGGAATCCGACGGATGCTTAAAGGATGTGTTAGGATCCAAGAAAAAAAGACGATTTTTATAGATAAATAGAAGCAATAACAAGATATTTGAGCACAAAAGAGGTGCGCTCTCTTCCCAAGACGTCGAAAAGGACGTCCGCACTCGTTTAATCTAAGATCTAACCTAAAGACGCTCAATAGAAAATATCAAATATCAAGCATAAAAAATACAAATGACGGCTAGCCCCTATAAATAAAAGAAACTAGGGTTCCTAGGCTAATGGGGCCCGCGCGCATAAGCGAAGGGGGGCCGGCGGCTATCCAATGGGCACGGCCCAAGGATGAAGCGGGTGGTCTATCAATACTCCTCCCAAAGAGCCACCTTGTCCTCAAGGTGGAGTAAATACCGGTGGTGCTACTCCGAGTGGGAGTCGCCCTCCCCTCCGATCCCTTCGTTCTCCACGTCATCTTCCTCGTCTGCTTCCGCTATCAACACTTGCAGCTTTCGATCCACACAGCGGTGTCCCGGAGTGAAGCGTTCGTCGCATTTGAAACAGAGCCCTTTTTGCCTCTTCTCCCTCATTTCCACATCGGTCATCCTTCGGAATTGGTCCTCAGCCGGTGGTGGGTTGTTCTGCTCCCCCATCTTCTCAAGCCCTGCCTGAACTGCCTCAGTAGTCGCCCCTGATCCGCCTGCTCCAGTCGCGGTGCCCCGCTGTAACTGCCCACTATAGCTGCTCCCGCCTCTCCTATCCTCAGTTCGGGAGTCCTCTACCATCTGTGCCATCTCAATGACCTCTGAAAGCCCCCGAGGCTTGTAAGGGCCTCACCGCAGCTCGAAGACTAGGTCGCAGCCCCTTCAAGAAGGTACCCTCCAGCGACTCGTGCGACACCTCATAAACTCGCTCTGCCAGTGTCTCAAATCTCTCGATGTACTCCCGAACCGGCCCCTCATGCCTGAGGGCAAATAGCTGCTCGTGTAGGTTCCCTACACGGGGGGTCTCTAAACTTCTCCAGCACCAAGTCTTTCAGCTCCTCCCAGCTCCGGATCTGCTGCCTCCTATCCTTCCACTGGAACCACCCCACAGCTCTCCCCTCTATGCAAATGGCTGCTGCCTCCAGCTTCTGTGCCTCGGTCATGTGGTGTGCCGCGAAATATCTCTCTGCTGTGAACAACCAGGCGTGTGGATCCTCCCCTGAAAATATCAGCATCTTCAGCTTCCGGACTCTGCAATCTCCTCCAAAGTGCCCCTGCTCGGGCCTCCCCTCCTCTCGGTGATGTAGACGATAGTGCTGCCTCCTCTCGTCCTGCGTCGCGTACCTTCCAGGTGGCACTCCTCCGCGACCCCCGTAGTTCCCACGGTAATCTCCCCTCGGCTCTCAAAATGGTCCCAACCTGCGTCATCGCCGAACTCCGCCTCGTAGCCACCCCTACCGTCAGAATAGTGATCTCTCCAGCGTCCGTCGCCATAGAATGGGTCCTCCGCTGCTGGTCGACGTCCCGCAGGGTCCAAAAATCCTCCTGAAAACTGTCTGCGACCCTCCACAACTGATGTCCGCTGCCCGGGCGGTCGAAAACCCCCCAGGGGTCTGTCCGTGCCCGTCGCCCCCCTGCGGCTGCCAGGGGGTCCCACCCCTTGCGCAGGTCGGGAGGGGCCTGTCGGTCTTCAGGCATGCTCGGCGAGCCCCTCCGGCCCCCTGTCTGTGTCGGCAGACCCTGCTTCCGACAGGGTCGGCGGGCCCTGCCGGAGGTCCGGCAGGGTCACCGGACCTCGGCGGGCCCCGGCAGGGTCCCGTCGCCCCTGCCGGGGCTCGCAGCTGGCGGGGGGTCCCCCGTCCTTCTCCCGCGGCGGCCGCCCCCAGTGGTCGTGGGGGGTCGGCCGCCCTTCCCCGATGCCGTGCGGCTCCCATGCTGGGCGGCTAGGGCCGCTGACTTCCCTTTGGCTCTCTACCGCCTTCCGCCGCACCTCATCGCGGTAGTCGACCCTCCATGGCTCCTCGTCTTCGTCCTCGTCCAATTCCTCCACCAAAAAGGGTTGATTTTGGGTTAAAATCTCCTCTTTTTCCTTCTCTTTTTTCAAAGGTGTCGCCTTTGATGTCGGATTAGGGTTCTCATCCCCTTTGTTATTCATCGCCAATTGATTTAGGGTTCCCATCAATTGCACGAATTGTTCGTCGTGCTTCGCTTGATTCGCCGCCAATTGGTTGATGGAAGCCGTCAACTTTGACATGGATTCATCGTTTGCCGCCAACGATTTCTTGATCCCGTCGATTTCGCTCGTGAACTTTGCCTCCAAAGCCTCAATTTTGTCATGCGATCTTGTCGTGGCCGCCATGGATCGTCACGTGCTCTGATACCAAAATGTTAGGATCCAAGAAAAAAGACGATTTTTATGGATAAATAGAAGCAATAACACGATATTTGAGCACAAAAGAGATGCGCTCTCCTCCCAAGACGCCGAAGAGGACGTCCGCACTCGTTTAATCTAAGATCTAACCTAAAGACGCTCAATAGAAAGTATCAAATATCAAGCATAAAAAATACAAATGACGGCTAGCCCTTATAAATAAAAGAAACTAGGGTTCCTAGGCTAATGGGGCGCGCGCGCATAAGCAAAGGGGGGCCGGCGGCTATCCAAGGGGCCCGGCCCAAGGATGAGGTGGGTATAGACCCGCAGGGTCTACCAGGATGCTCTGTTAATATATTGCTAATAATATAGAGTCCTTGGTTCCTACACATGTATGCATTTAAAAGTGAAACAAACCTCCAGAATTGTTCCTCAATCTATGTAGATACACTGACAAGATCAGATCCATTGTGGCTGATGGATGCCTCCCCTTCAAGGGATCCTGTAGCAGCAATAACACGACATGCAGGTACAAGCATTCAGAAAATATCTAGAAACAGAGGGACATGCAATGTTTATAAGGCTTCCATGAAAACCCAATATATGCAAGCAACAAAAAACATTTGCTAACCTGAAAAGACTTGCACCTTTCCAAGAAGATATTCTGGAGGTTGATTAAGCAAAGTCTGCTATATCAATTGATTCTTCCGGTTACCAATAAAAGTGAAAAAAGAGATGGAATTCTTCAAGCCGGCTAAAAAAGAAATGCAAGACATTTAAGAATCAGCTAGAAAATACAAAGTAAAGAAGATTTTCAGATTACTCAAACTCTCATGTGTGTTAACATCATTCAGAGGTTGAATCCTCTTGCAAGTCTCAGATTCTTGAACTATCCACAAGCCGATTTTCAGTAAAACAATCAGAAACACCAGTACCATCATCAAGCATAGCTTCAAACAGAAATATTTAAAAGGGGAAAAAATGACATCATCATCAGACACTGCAGAAGTCACCCCAGTTGCACCCATATGGATGTTCTGGAGGGTACGTCCATGCATTAGTGTTTTTTAAATTGATCTTTTAACTATGTAAGTATGGTTAGGTATTACATGCATCTTCGACTGAGTTAAAGCCATGCACATAACACATATTACAACAATTTGTTCTGTGAGATTCTAAATGGGATTCCCAAATGCAATCGACTCCCTCAGCTATCTGACTGGCTAACTAGACTATGATAACCTTGTGGCATTTGGAAGTTTTGTGCTGGCTGATTGCAGTTGATGGAAATTTTAAAGACATAATGATTTGCGCCTCCCCCCCCCCAAAAAAAAAAAAAAAACCACCACCACAAAGACCACCCAAAAAAAACTGCCACCCCAAAAAAGGCCACAAGTGTTTTTCACATAGCACAACTGCATAACACAAGACATATCATTGATAAAACATTTATCAAGATCATCATGTGAGTTCTGTATTATCATCATCATCATCAAAAATAAAAAATAAAAAAATTTGCTACTTTCCATTACACAAATTAATTGGTTGTTTTGCCGAATCATCTGTTTCATCCTTTCACCGTTCCCAAAAAAATGGGTATGGCTGTGGAACACATGTCACAATACAATTAAAATATACAGCTTCAATTTTGAATTTTATCATTAAATTTGATTGTTTTTATTTTGTGGTAATCTTTTAATTTGATAATGGCACAGCCTTGAGTCATATATTGTTGTGCCTGGTTTTAAACTCTCTTATCTACGTCATCAAAGTAAACTTCATATTTCAATCGGATTGTGCATGCAATGCTATTGCGCATAAGATAAATTGGGTGATTGTTGGTGGTTATTGAAGTTAAGCATAAACATGTAGCAGAAACTATTAAACAACTTTTGTTTTATGTCAATGAAAGAATCATTTGAACCATGTATGCCTGCCATATTCATGAAAAAAATGCTAACGAAAAAGCCAAAATGGTATCTCACTTACCACGCAACATAATCTTACATATGCAGAGTGGACATTATAAATGAAATATAAATGTTATTCACATTACAAAAAACAAATAATTCAGTGTTTTCAATCTCATTAAAATAGAGGCAAAGCAAATACACGAAGGTTCACAGAGGATGGAAGGAAACAAGGACAGAAAAATACAGCTTAATCAAATGCCAAATGGTGATTCATTGTATATCATTTTATAGCTAACAGAAAGGTCTCAACCAGTTGTTCTGTAGATACCAGATATATAATAAATCTGCCTAGATATTTGAGCTAAGATGAAAATTCCATAAATCGTGCCTGCATATAAATTCTAAGATATAGATATTCATATATGTAGAACCTCTTATGATAGTTAGCTATAGGAACAAATGTATATTTGTGCTTTTGTTTGCTTGTATTTTCAGGCATGTCATGAACATGTACAAATTTATATTCAAAACTGCTATTGCCAATACAGAGGTAATTATTCATGTAAAGAATTAAAAAATGAAAAAAAATAAAGAATGGAAAATATAAAGAATGGCACTGAACTCCCTTTGGTCAGCCGAACCAGTCTGAACCCATCATGCATCACACCCATGCATACATGAGCTGTATTTCTATGACACAACCTCAAAAAACAAGTTTATCAACCTGCTAAAAGATGCAGGTCTAAATTGTTAATTTCAATATAGACATGTATTAAGGGGCAGCTCAGGAACTGTTTCACGGGATGAGCGTCTGGAAGAAGAGTGTATCCCCCATGCTGATTATAATGCCCATTCCACCAAAGACTCCCAGCAACCCAGTGTTAACCCCTCCCTGTAATGACAACCTAATTAGAAAATATTTCACTTATGAAATAATTATTGAGCAACATGATGGAATATTCTTGTGTAAAAATAAAAACAGTAAGAAATGCAACAAGTACCATGTTTACATGTACCATAGGATCAAGGAAGCTACAATTCTTGCACATCAAACAAGATAGTAGTACCTACTGTTGCAATATTAGTTTATCTTTCACATCCTTCAACAAACTAGACTGAGTCGAAAAGTTGCCGAAGGAGACACCGCTAGGATGTTGTGCATTAGTTGGATTAGTTTAACTTCTACAGTTTTGACCAATTGTGACTTCAAGGTTAATTGAACCTAAGTAATTCTGTTTCTAAAGAACGCTGGGGCTAAATCTAATGTCGTCATAGGACCATAAAACTCAGGTAATTTTAATTAGTTCACCAGAAAACATTTTCTGAAATACTTACAAGGGCACCCTCAATGCCTTGTCCAAACTTAAGCATTCAATAAAAGTATAAAATCAGAATCAAAACAGTTGCACAAAAATATGGGAGGCTAGTACCAATATGCCAACATGAGTAGGGTTGGAGCTTTGATTCTGCGGTTAGGCAGCGGATCCATCGGTGGATGCTGCAAAAGAAATGGAGCACTTGCACAGTTTGTCGTGGTGAGTTATTTTCATTGAGATCCGAAACATTACAGCATACTCCTAGATGATGATATACATACCAAAGTCACTAATTATAGTCCTATGAGACACGATCTGGGCACAAAAATAGTGATGTGGGCAAAGGGGTAGCACCCTGCATGGCAGTGGAACGACACTCTAAGTTATATCATGCTAAAGGTTGCTCGTAAATATTAAGTCATTAATCTTTACTACGATGATTCAAATTAGTAATGTGTATTTGTTGCGAAAAGGAAACTAAAAGCAAGTTCTCGTATATATGTCCTTGAGAACTTAAAATGGAATTAGTTACTACAACTAACAAAAAGATATACAAACTCACTTGTGAATCTATAACGGTAAAATGGTTTTTAATATTTTCAAGAAAAACAAAAATTGTACATCAAGTGCAATCCTAGAATCAAGGTCAGATAGCAACTGCCACCACTGCATACGAATGTATATAGTTCTCATTGTTTTAAAAGATATGCCTGGGGGGCTTAGGCGGCAGCCTAGGCCTAGGCCCCCCTCTTGGCTGCCTGATCAGGGCTTAGATCCTCTTTCTAGGCTGGCTAGCTATTCAAGAAAACATGGGTGGGGCCGTGTGCTCGAGCAGGCTAGGCACTTGCCAGCATTTGACATGTTTATAGCAAAAATCTTGAAAATTAAAATATTAAATATGGTATGTATTTTTTACTTGTATTGCTCTTGATATAGTTTTTAGAATTTTAATATATTTTGTAAAATTTGAATGATCATATAAGTTTAGTTTCAGAGGGGAAAATGGATAAGTAGTGCCTAAGCAAGTATTTTATTGTTTATCGTGTTTATAATTAAAAACTTAAATATTAAAACATGTGACATTGTTGTTGCTCTTGAAATGATTTTTAGAATTTTAACAAATTTTTCAATGGTGATCTATATTTAATTTTATGGAAGGAAAACATAGGCATCGCCTAAGCCTCTAGGTCTTAAACACTGACTTTCTGCATCTCTTCCCCTTTGCTTTTTTAAAACATTGGTATTTCTGTATTCATGGTATAAAATTGTTCCTCGCATTATTATTATCTTACATAACGTAGCATTTGCTGAAAAAACGAAGAATGGTTCTTAGGCCTGGACTCGAGTGGAAATGATCCCCCATTTGGTTCGCATCTAACATTCAGAATTTGGCTAGATCACACATGGCATGTGGTCAGGATCCCATAGATATCTAGAAGAGCAATGGCTTAGCTAACGACATCATACAAACTTCTTCCCTTGACCCACGCCAGCAAAGCTGCAGCTTCAATGCCAATTGGATTAATCTCATCAACAGTCTTCTTGCTAAAAGTTGATAGAGTAACATCTTGAAACAATAGAAGTTGAATTTTATGGTCAGGGATAGATAATGTCAATATAATTATTTTAAGTTCAATGTGTTTTAATGTGAAAATTTGCTTTTCATTTTTCATCTAACAATTGCTCATAAGTAATTCGATTGTAATGGATATTAAAAAATTTTGAACAATCCTTGACATGATACAACGTGAGTGCCATATATCTCACTAGTTTGCAAGATAATATTGCTCTTTGTTCGCGTCCTTGTTATATATATGGGATGCATCTTGTAAGATCAAAATCAATTACTTTGGCACTTTGTTAGGATTGGGGTGCGGCCACAACTAGTGGCATTTTTGTAATTTTGGGCAGCACGTGGTATTTCTGTAATTTCAAAAATCAATAGCTTTTATAAAGGGGATGGGTGGAATAATTAGGGTTAGGTGAATTTGGAGAAGAATATTGAAAAGAGAAGAGATTAGGGATAGATTAGGCTAAATCCTAAGAGAGGTATGCTTGTCTCTCGAATCAAAAACTAAAAGAACGATCCTCCTCTCAAATAGAGACAAACTATTCTTTGTATTCCCTAAATTATCAATAAAATCTCAACTTTTATCCCAAAATCAGATTCGGTTTCTATCAAATTGGTATCGGAGCAAGATCCTGATGGCGGTGACGAGAAAGGTAGAAGCTTTGGAGGAGAAATTCGATGCCAACGTAAAAGGGTTGAAGAAAACGATGGAGGAGTTGAGATCGTCAATCGTTTCAATCGAATCCGGAGTGAAGGTGGCAATCGAATCCGGAGAGAAGGTGGCAATCGAATCGGGGTGAAGGCGTCAGAAGCAAGGATGAACGCAACGATGTAGACTTTCATGGAAACCCTAACACATCACATCTCACGACAATTCTCTAAGTTG
Organism: Scilla litardierei; assembly: GCA_030789695.1. NCBI lineage: Eukaryota > Viridiplantae > Streptophyta > Magnoliopsida > Asparagales > Asparagaceae > Scilla > Scilla litardierei. The sequence goes on from CM061131.1 coordinate 12,862,339, forward strand.
ATAGGAAAGAGAAACCATATTTGGACAAAGACATACATCCGTTTAGATCTAGGGCAAAAGACGTGATCATTGGCAAACGGAAAGGAGAAAGTCGACGATTTTGCCGAAGAACAACCCTCGTTCGATGTGGATCTAAGGTGAAAGGCAAAAATTTTGTTCGACATCGTGGGAAAGATCCATCTGAAGGATGTTCCGACACCAGATCTGATCGACGACGACTACAAAACAGATCTAGGGCAAAAGATGACACCTTTGAATCAGAAAAGATGAAAAATCCTCAATTTTGAGGAGGATCTGCATCCGGACGACGAAGATCTACGCGCGGAAGGTGGAAACCCCCACCAAGGTCTATGGAGGGGGACTGTTCAAGACGAAAGAAGCGCGAGACGACCACGAATGGCCCACCCAGGCTGTGGCCAACACTGGACGGGCCGCCCAGGCCGAGCAGAAACCTGGGTTGGTCGCCCAAGCCCCGCATGACCCGGGCCAGGCCGCCCAGGGCCAGGCCAGTAACAGGCAGACCGCCCTGATCTAGGCAGCCTTGGACAGGCCACTTTGGAGCCTGCGAGACCTGGACGATCCCCTAATGCCCGATGGCAGCTCCAAGGACCCCATGGTCCATGGTTTCCAGGTGCGAGATCTCGACGTCAGCATTCAGGAGGTGGTGGTGCAAGATCTCGACGTCAGCATTCAGGAGGGGGTGGCCCTTGGAGAGAGTTGATTACCATGACAAGGCTACGATGAGGAAGGTGGTGACCCTGATTAGTGCAATGATGTTTGGGGAGACGACAGTGGGCCCAAAGAAGCACAGTTTGGAGACTTTGATGCATAACAAAACGACAATCAGTCATTTTACTATGGCCAGTCTGGAGGGTGAGCCGGATAGGGGGGTTTAGCGTCGAAAGCAGGGCCAGAAAGGTGAATATGCATGTCTTTGAGGGAGATGATCATTATGCTTGGGTTTACAGTTCAGCGAGATATTTCACGGTGAACCACTTGACGAAGGAAGAAACACTAACCAGTATTTGTTTGGAGGGAAGGGATCTGGTATGGTTCCAGTGATAAGAGCAGAGACAACCTATCAGAACATGAAAGGAATTCAAGAACTGCTTGTTGGACCAATTTCGAGACACGCCGGGCGAGATTTACACTATCGGAAGATATTCGAGATGCTCTTGGACCGCGTGAGGAGGATTCCTGAAGAGGTGATAGAGAAAAGTTTCATGAAGGGCCTTAAGACAAGCATCAGAGTGTAGCTCCGCATACTGAGACCGAGGTGGATTGGAGAAGTTATGGAGCTGGCCAAGATGGTAGAGGACAGAATCATTACAGAGTGGTCCGCCAAGAGAGCAATGATTGGGGTTTTTTCCACATCCGTGGTCCAGTGTCACTACCGAAGTACAAAAGTCTCAGCATGCGGTGTGTCTGACAGTTCAAGAGATGAGTAGTGAGCCTCCAACAGACGACAAGATCAAGTGGCTCACACAGATCGAGATCGAGAACATACTCATCAAAAGTTTATAATTTTGATATGACGAGAGGTTCGGACCGAAACAGCGTTGCCGAAAACATGCTCTCCAGATTTTGGTTGTCGAAGATGAAGAAATCACTTCAGCTGAAGAGGAAGATCTAGAAGGAGACGAGAACCCTTATTTGAAGTAGCATATCCATGGTTTTCATGACACTATCTTAAGGTCAATGTGATTCTTTGGGGACGGAGTAATATATGATTAGGGTGCAGCTACATCTAGGTGCATTTTTGTAATTTTAGGCCACATGGGTATTTTTGTAATTTTAGGAAATCAGCAGCTTTTATAAAGGGGATGGCTGGAATAATAGTGGTTAGGTGAATTTGGAGAAGAATGTTGAGAAGAGAAGAGATAAGATTTAGGGATAGATTATGCTAGATCCTGAGAGAGTTGGGCTTTTCTCTCAAATCAGAAGCTAGGAAAGCGGTTCTCATCTCAAATTGAGGTCAACTATCCTTTGTATTCTCTAAATTATCAATAAAATCCTAAATTTTATCCTAAAATCAGATCCGGTTCATATCACGCTTATATCATCATCAAAGAGTATGTTTTCGAGCTTCAGATTTGATAAATATCTAACCTAATCCCGACAAATTGTGTGAATTCTGACATTGCATGGCCACATCAAATGTATTGGCAAAACTTCCGGGCTCAAAGCTCCCAATTCAACCCTATTGGTGCTGACACCAACATCAACACTAGTGCCATCATTCATGTTGGCATTAACATCGCGGCCGAGGTGGTGGTGAAGTGTGCCATTAGACATGGAGCATGGTGTGCTTGACCCCATCATCACAATAGCCAACTATCCAACCTTGTCCTGTCATGCAAAAATATGATGATGCAATAATGAAGATTGCATGGACGGTAGTGGGTTTTCAACTATTAATGTTGTTAGCATCTCTATGCATCATTGGCATTCTTGGCACTTGCATCACTCGTCATGCCTGTTATTTAAAGATGTGCTATTGTTCGATCATTAAGTCCAAGTCCAACAACTCTCCATTCAATATGTCACATCATTGACATCCCTAACAACCTAATCAGCCAAGTTGGTTTGGTAAAGTCTATCAAGGCAAACTCCAAAACAAAACTTTATTGACCATGATAAGATTCAAGCAAGCCCAATGTGGTTGAGGAGCGTCAATCAATTCTGTGTAGAGTTCGCACTATTCACAAGATGCGACATCAAAATTTGTTGTCCTTATAAGGTTATTGTGACAAGAACAAGTCCAACGGCACACTTCAACGTCACCGTGAACTTGATGCTAATTAATATGAATGTTCCTGGAACTAGTGCCAATTTGGTGCCAACATGAGCTTTAAGTTAAAGTTAATCTACAGATTCCATTGGATGTGGCAGATGTGGCGGACAGTAGGCTACTTGCATGATTTGTCAAACTCTGGTGAGAATAATATTTTCAAGATCAAAAGCCCAGCAGCATACTTCTTGACGATGAAATGAGGGCCGACAAAAGTTGTCATAGATAGATTGGTTCATTCGTAACCAGTGTAATCACTTTATAGTAACTTTAATTGTTATATATTCTTCTCTGTGTCTTTGTAGTAACTTTAATTGTTATATATTCTTCTCAATGGTGATCAATCGTTTTGTATGTTAGGCACGATCTGGTCAGCATTTCTTCGGTTTGATGCTATATCTGTCAAACATTTGTTTATATCAAGGTTTTAGGTCTCGGTTTTGGTCTGAATATCGTTCTTTCCAAAATTTAGGTTTCGGTATTGGTATCGCCCGTTTCGACGGTTTCGGAAGCAAGTTTCGGTTTCGTCCGTATCGCTAGTTTCGGCAGTTTCGTTTCGGGTATCGGTTTTGGTTTCGGTTTCGGAGATACTTTAAATATGTATATACTATATACAATGATGGTTTCAGAAGTTCTTAAATCTAAACCTATTAAATACTATTAAATACTTAAAAAACTAAAATATTAATCATATACTATCAAATACTAAATACTAAATAGATAAACTAAATTTGAGTTCGTAATCATATCAAATATTAATACTTAAACTTTGGTACTTAAATACTAAATATTAGATAAATGAATAGATCCTAAAGCTTGCCTTGCGCACCCACCGTTTTACCTTGCGCACATACCACTTATTTACAAGTTTGCCAAAAAATCGTTGGGCGTTGCTTTGCACACATACCACTTATTTACAGGGTTGCCACAAAATATCCGCTTGATATGTGCACCGACTGTTTTACTTTACGCACATACCATTTATTTACAAGCTTGCCTTTTTAAAGAATGCAGCATCTCATGAAAGGCGACTCGGTCCTTTTTCTCTCTCTCTCACGCTAGATGGTCGAGACGGGTTCGGCGAGGAAGGAGACAGGTTCGGCGAGGTGGTGACGCGATGAGGTGAGTTCAATTTTTTCATCATCTTCCTTTTGTCCTTTTTCTTCTTTTTTCAGCAATTTTTTTTGGTTCTGCCTCTTCTACATCTAATTCTTCATCATTTTCAAGCCTAAACCCTATGGTTTTCTCCTCTCTTTTAACCGGGCTTTCTATGCAACCTATTGATTGACGAAATTTTTTGGGTTTTTACAGAATTTTTATTCAATTACACATTCTTCTTCCTCCGTCTTCGACCGGTACTGAACGGTATCAGTCAGTTTCGGCCGGTATCGGTCAGTTTCAGCAAATATCGGTCAAAACTGACCGATACCGTTCAGTATCGGCCGATACTGAAACTAACACTTGGTTTCGGTATCGTCAACTTCCGATACCGATACGATACGACCGATACCTAAGTGTATCGACCGATACCTCAAACCCTGGTTTATATCACGTCGAACAGCATTTGCTTCCTTTCTTGTATTTCGTATTGCTTTCATTTATGAATGACAATGCCTTCTACCACACCAGACCCACATGCCAATGCCAATCTCTCAGGGTAGGTTCTCTTTCATTCGTCTTTCCTAAGGTGTGCATCTCCATCTACTAAAAGTAAGGGCAGTTGCCATAGATAGATTGGTTCATTCGTAACCAGTGTAATCACCCATATTTTAAATAAATAAATTTTTGATACAATTCTTTTCTAATTAAATTTTCCTTTTCCACATTATTTTTCCTTCTTTATTTTTCCTATATTTGTTTTGAACCCATACCATCTTCTTTTCCTCTTTATTTCTTTCTTTCCTTTTAACAAACCCAACACACATTCCGGCCCACATAACCGGCCTTTTCTCTCTTTAAAACAAAACCCTCTACGTACCCTCGCCCGCAGCCCTCACAAAGACCCGACCCGATTCTCTCCTTTGTTTCCCTCTCGCACAGCGATCGGCATAAGCCGACAACCTGATGGAAGAAAACCCTAACCCTAGCCATTTCCAATCGTCGCTGCCTCTCGTCGAGGGTTCCCCTACCATATCGGACTTTCCTATTTATCTTCTCACGCGTTTTCATCTGCTTCTATTTAAATGCAATAAGTCTCTAGGGTTTTCCTCATGCAAAAAATTATTCTTTCTCCTTCAAAATCTTCTGAGCAATTGGATTGGATTTGTTGGTCTTGATCTTTCGTGTTTTCTTCGATTTGGCCTTTATGGTGCACTGTAGACCCTAAACTTTAGTGTTATGTTGTTTCATGCATTTGATTTGTTAAAGTAATTAGATTTCGAAATTATTTGTTAGGTGGTTTCCTTTTTAATGGAGATGATGATTCAACTAGTTTATGAGGGAATCCTTTCCCTCTTGAAAACTATGCCATCCGACAAACAAGGTGGCAACCTTTGCCGTCGCTCCGTAATTGTGGCTTCGGTTTAGGATTTAGTGGGTTAGGGTTGGCCGTCGAGGGGTTTTCCTCCTCAGACATCTATTGTGGTTCCTTTTCTCTTATGGGTTTTCAGGAGGCTGTATTGTGGTTCATTCATTATTGGGGTTTCGATTCATACTGTAGCATAAGGGACAACTTTGTTGGATTTTAAATATATGCCTGAGATCTGTTAGTGTTTCTACACAGAATTTTCCCTCGAGCTGGTAAACCCTAGAACATATTCCTGGATGCCAAACTTTGAATTTGATTCAACGAATGTCTTATTCTTTTAAAAATGATTTCTTTTAGTTTTAATAGTTTAAATATTTGATTGTTTGAAATGTTTGGGTGTGGAACGTACTTCCATTACTATAAAATTGGATTAATAGAATTGTTATCGTTAGAGGATAAATTGTGTGGTTAGAATTATGCAGTTAATGATATTGTTACTGGACTAATGGCATATTGAATTGATTGCTATGGACAATACAGTTTTCGCGTACGATTCTATCTACATAGTTTTGGAAAGATCAGAACATATGAGATAAATGAAATAGAACTCGAACTAGACTGAATTGACGCGAGGTTCAGAAACTTATAATTAAAAATTGGAAGAGTGACTGAGACCATGCTAATTGACCGACTTGTTTGATCCCATTACCGACTTGACTGGATCCCCTATCGACTTGTTTGGACCATGGATCTATGCCACAGGTGAGCTCGCTTGTAGTACCGGGGTGGTCCTTCATGTCATTCTCCTCCCTTTCATTGTGAGTAAATTAATAATAAAATGTTTTAGTTAGATAGTCATAAATTGGTGATTAGTTTGTAACTATCATGTTAGTAGTAGGTTTGCATGTGAATGTTATAACTGTTCGTTTATTGTAAATATCGTCTACTTTATTGTTTTCTTTCATTGTTTTTCAACAGGTGACAAATAAGCTTACGAAGAGGTTCCAATGTACGAGAAGTCGGAGTTTCCAGTAGAGAGTACATATTTCTGAGCCATTATTAGTAAAGAGAGTCTTTTATATTTTCATTAGCATGTTTTCTTGTTTTATTGACAGAGTGATAGGCTAGTAGTCCTTTTTTCAGTTTATGCTCTCGAAGGATGAATAAAGTTATTCCCATTTATAGAATTTCTGTTTCATTTTTCTATTATTTTAATTGGTACTTGCATGACCTACACAAATATTGGCAAGGTCATGGCACCTGAACCTGGGACGTTACACAGAGTAGTAACCGATGCTACAACATAAAGTTTGTAAACTTTAAGATTTAAGTCTTATAATGGTGAGAGTATGCATGTTAACAACTAGAAAACGAAATATCAACTCTTCTTTGGGTTCTCTTGCAAACAAGCTCATACACTATACGTAAAGACTTAAGAACAGCGTTGGGGTGAAGTGTAACTCGTGCGGCCACGAATCCAAATCGAGCGGATGACTAGGGAAAAATCTGGATAAAATTGAGATTATCTCTGGGAGAGATGGCTGAGTGGTTGATAGTTCCGATCTTGAAAACCAGTAGTTACGATAACTATCGAGGGTTCACCTTTGTTTTCTGTACCCCTATTAAAGTTTCATCTTTTCGTAAATCCATCTTTCCCTTCAACTAAACCCCACTTAAATACATTTTTAAAGCCAACAAGGATGCCACTGAGGAGCTTGCTTGCTTTTCTCTTAGCTTCCATACAATTCTTGAAACTAACATGCCATGCTCGGCTCCCTGCAGGGTGGGGGGTTCCATAGGTTCCATAGCGCGTCAAGAGCGCCAGGCAAAGGGGTGGTTGAACAACTCAAGTGAATCGAACACTTTAGCCTTCCTACCCTTCCACAGTTCCCAGACAGCATAAGTCATCACATATTGCAAGAAAGGACTATCACTAGAGTTGAAGGTATTACCCTTCGACAGACGAAATCAGCTGGGTCATGCTCGAGACCTGAATAAGGCCATCACTTGGGAGTTCTTACAGTCTCCAAACTCTCTTTGAGATTATGCATGTTACCAGCAAGTGCTCAATGGGTTCCTCGTGGGATTCACACCTCGGGCATGCAAGATCAAGCATCATCACTCGCCCATGCAAAAGCACCTTGCTTATAAAATTGATTTTTAAGACTAACATTTGAGTACCTGCACAAGCTAAGTTGGTCCATCCATTGCTTCCTTTTTCCTGTTTTTAAAGCATTAAATAAATATCATGTTTGTTATCCTAGTCATTTAACGTCTTGCAAAGGGTATCCCATGAACAAAAGATTGCTAACTAACTAAATGGTAAGAACCTAGAATCTAATTCGCATTTCATTAATATTTAAATTGAGGTAATACATAAAACGAAAAAATAACGTCTGCATAGGGAATAATCATATATTTCTTCTTTCATTAAGAAAAATATGTGCTAATTCTTAACAAGTTGACAACCAATTTTGTACAGTTCTCCAATACCTAAATGTTAAGTTAAAGAAATTTACAAATGAACGGTCATCTCAACGAACAGAACTTACAATATAAGAAAATAAAAAGGACTATTATACCCACTGTGATGTGCATTCGTACCTTGCATTCGAAAAGAGCTTAGTGTGTCATGAAACCACCAACATTTCAAGGTGCTTATTTAACCGCCTGTAAAAATAGGTCAAACTGATCATTGATCTAGTTCATATAACCATGGATTCCATAAACTTAAATGCTAGCAGTCTAGTGAAAAGATACCATCTGCAAGCATATCGCCTTCAAGCAATGCAATGAACTGCAATCATCTCAGCCATCAGATAGCCATCTCCAAGAGCCCAAGAATCCAATAGTTCACATTGAAGAGAACTTTGAAATGCATGGATTAGATTCAGATAGCGGTCTCAGGGCATTGTGGAGACCGATGATGCTCCAGCATGTTAAATCATGTATTGCTTTCACAAAAATTATTTTGATGGTGGATGTCCAAGGATAGTACATCTGTAATGAAGACAGCTTAACATATCAAGGTCCACCATCCTGCTCCATCATGTCTTCAAATGTAGAATCCTTTTGATGCCCACCGACTGAAGACATCCCATGAACTAAAGTAGTGTAAGAAACATCATCTAGCACCAACCCTCTTTTAGACATCTGATCAGCCACCTCGAAGGCCTCCTCAATTCTGCCTTCGTTGCAGACACCAGACATCAATGTGTTATAAGTGATCACATCAGGAACAATACCATTATCCTGCATCAAATTGAAAAGCCTATACGCTTCATTGCGATTTCCAACTTTCCAGTAGCCTTGCATCAATGCAGTGTAAGTGAACTTATTTGGGGTTACACCACCTGCCTGCATCTCCTCGAAGATGCTGAAAGCTTCGTTCATCTTACCAGTCTTACAGTAGCCGTCAATCAGAATGGTGTAGCATACTACATTCGGTGGCAAACCGCTCTCTCGCATTTCATTAAAGACATCTGTAGCCTCTTCTACTTGACCGACACTGCACAACCCATGCATAAGGGTAGAATAGGTCCTTGCTGTTGGAGAAATACCTTTGGTTTTCATTTCAGCAACAAGATTAGACGCCTCTATGACATTGCAGTCTATACAGCACCCTTGAATAAGTGAATTATAGATAACATCATTTGGCTCTAAGCCCCAACTACCCAACTCTCGGAAATAGGTTTTTGCTTTACCAACTTCCTTGGCCTTGCAATAACCAGATATAATCGTACTGAAAGTATAAAGGTCTGGGTTCAACCCCTCACTCTTCAACTCATCCAAAAGTGCAGCAGCCTCATCCATCTTCCCCAAGTTGCATAATCCCCATATCAGGGTGTTATATGTGTATATATCAGGGTTTAACCCACCTTTGACCATCTCATTCCGAAGCATAAACCCCTTCTCAATTTGCTTTTCTTTGCACGATCCCGATATCAAAGTGTTATATGTTTTCCTATCTAATGACATCCCCTTCTCGATCATCAACTTGACAAGCTCAATAGCACTTGTCATGTTCCCCGACTCACAAAGACCATAAATCAGCGCGTTCGAAGTGATTATGCTCACGCCAAAGCCCTTTTCCAGCATTTTACTCCAAACTTCGATTGCATCCTTATGCTTCCCATTCTTGCACAGTCCCCCAAACATTGTTGTCAAAACTGAATCTTTTGGTCTTAAGTTCCTCAACAACATCTCCTTTGAAAGCCGAACAGCAGAATCTAACCTCAACTCGTCCTTAACAAGCCAAACAATAACTGAACTGAACAACTCTGCATTCACCTCGATCTTCTCTATTAACATCTCCTCTAACAAAATCTCTGCCCGGTTCATCTCACCAGCTCCACAATACCCTCTAGCAATCTCATTATATGTAACGGAATTTGGCCTCAGCCCTCTTGACACCATCTCGTCCCTCAACCTCAAAGCCTCCCCACACCGTCCCATAAGACAATGCCCCTTGATCAAGGTATTATACACAACCTCATTCGCATCAATTCCATTCTCTCTCATCTCCTCCATCACAAAAGCCGCATCCTCAAACCGATCCAGCTGAACCAACCCATTGATCAAACTACCGTAGGTAATAACACTCGGTTTTACACCATTTCTAACCATCTTCTCCTTCAACTCAAACGCTCTGTCCATCATCCTCTTCTTACAAAGCCCATCGATCATCGCATTGTAGGTAACGTTGCTTGGCGGGACCCCTGACCTCTCCATCTCCTCAAACAACCCGAAAGCCTCATCGACCCGCTGATATTTACACAACCCATTAATGATTGGTGTATACGAGTACGCATCAGGCTTCACAAACTTGTGCATTTCTTCGAACACCTTGCGTGCGTTTTCAAGCTTGTTAGCTTTGACTAGAGAGGAGATCAGAAGGTTGCAAGTTTTGATCGAGGGGCAAATTCCGAAATTGATGAAATGCTGAAACGCTAAAATCGCGCGGTTCAGGCCGTCGGATTTGAACTGAGTGCAGCAGATGTGAACCACTAGATCGGCGGCCGAGGACGGTCGATCGGCGACACACGTATCTGCGATCGAGCGGACGATGTCGAGGAACGGACGACTGGGATCGTCGATGAGGCGGATGAGGTGCAAGCGAGCGGGTGATGAGAGGTTCGAGCTGAGGAGGGTGTGGATGCGGATGGCCTGAGCTTTGAGCGAGAGGGGGAATCGGACGGTGGAGATGAAGCTGAGGAAGGGCTTGGGTCGGATGGACGGCCGTATTTCGTCGATGATGGCGTCGAGGCGATCGGGGGTAAGTTGCGCGAGGGTTCGTATTAAGAGAGAGCGGTCGGGGGAGGAGGATGATGTGAGGAGGTTGGCGAGGTCGCGGCGGAGGGAGGAATGTGATGACGTGGAGGTAGGGGATTGGGCGGGAGCTCGGGAGCTGGATAGCGCGCGTGTGCAGAGCACCGGGCGGCGGCGTTTCATGGTTTGATTGTTGCCAGGCGAATGGAGGAGACAGCGAAGAAGAGAGAGGAGGAGGAGAGGGCGATTTCGAGTGAGGGTTTGCGTGCTGTCTGGGATTAGATCTGGTCCGTTGGTTATCGGGCACACGGATTGGCGACGCGTGGATCCGAAAACGTTGGAGGGATTTGAACCAAGAGATGTTTCTTCCCTTTGATTTTAGTTAGAGCTAAAGCAGTTTTTGTTAATGTGATTATAATCATGCTACGTGTTCTATCTGCAATCATATAGTGTTTTGCTTATGTACATGTACACACAATTTTAATTTTTCAAACATATAATTTACTCAAGAGCAATTACTGTTCAGTTCTATCTTCATGCAATCTATCGTTTAAGATGCATAATAATTTTGATAAATATCAATTCTTTTAGCTATCATACGAGATTTTGTTGTAAACATTTATCTCTAAGAATTTAACCAAATATTGCAAATTAAATGATATTTCCCGCATAACATCAATCTCAACGTGCAAACATTTTGTAAAGAATTTTTTTTATACATTACGTGATTTTTTTTCTATCTATGATAATTTTTTCTAAATTACTTATATTGCATGATATTCATCTTATTTGTGGCTCATGTAAAAAAATAAAATGAAAATAAGAGTCTAAAATGAAAATATATCAGCTTTTGCCTGCAAGTTCGACAGTTCAATAAATTCGAACCAATGGTTAGAAACAACCAACGGACCGTAGTCTGGCGGCATATCTCTCCGCCTCTCATCAGAACGGCCAGTTTCGATCCCTGATGAACGCGGCCCGCGGAAACCGTGGGCGTGCTCAACTAAGTTTATTGTATATAAAAAAAAGTTATTTAATTCAGATGAATCAAAAAAAAAGTTATAAGCTTAACCCAGCCAATCGTTTTGACGGGTCCGGCCTATGCAACAAGCGTTACATCACGTGCTTTCACGTGCCACGTCATCAGCCGCGTTTATCCTCTTCCGTGCTTTCAAGAACAACAACTGGTATCCCCCCAAGGGCCCCTTTTCCTTTTTCTTCTTCCTTCTAAATTCCACTCCACTACAAGATCAAGTCTCAAATTCTAGGGTTTTATACCTCCCCTGGGTGAAACCGAAGTAAAACGATGGAACTCGAAGTGAGAGTCGTGAGAGGAATCGAGAGCTGCTTCGTCTCTCTCCCCCTCTCCCTCATCCAAACCCTAGAGTCCACAGCCGGCGGCATCCTCCCTCCCATCATTGCCCTCGAGCTTCGCTCCCGATCCGGTGACTGCTGGCACGTCGCTTGGTCCGGGTCCGCATCAAAATCCTCATCGATCGAGGTAGCAATCGCTTAATTTGAGCTTTAATCAGCATTTGTTTATAGTTTTCGTTTGAATTTTGATTTTGGATCTGAATTTTATTTTTCCATAGGTTGCACATAGATTTGCGGGGTGCATTTCGTTGCCTGATCGCACACAAGTGAAGGTGAAGGCAGCGGGGAATATTCCGAAGGCTGAATTTGTTACTATAGAGCCCAACAGTGAAGATGACTGGGAGATTCTGGAGCTCAACTCGGAGCTTGCTGAAGAAGTCATTTTGAAACAGGTAACGACTGTGAGACCTGAAACAAATAATGTTTGAGTCTTTATTGTCTTGGCTCAGTGCTATGTTGCTTATGTAAGAAATTTACACTGAAAACATATTAATTATAGTATGAGATATGTTAATATATGGATATAAGTATGAGCACATATTGATGTTATTTAACATATTCTCACAAGATAATAGTTATTATGGTTATCATATCAACGTTGATAGTTTCTATAACTTCTTGATGGAAGGAGTTATATACATAGTTCTTACCTATATAATTGAATGGTTAAGTGCATTAATTAATAAAAATCAATTCGTATTTTTAAATTAATTATTTTTCACATTAAGAAAATCATAAAGTGAGTGTTGTATGTAAGAATAATAATAAAATTGTGAATTTTTCTTCATATATATCATCAAAAGAGATATGTTCATGCTTAATATTTTGTTTAGTATGTGCATGAATTGTATTCATAGATTGTTAATTATACAATATAGTTATAGGAATCCAACAGTTCTCATAATTGGTATTATAGTATCATTACGGTTCTTATTTTCACAATTAGTATTTTAGTGGTTATGGAGTTTGATACATTGAACTATAAAGATATGGATGTAATTTAATATAAATTTTATAAGAATTGCTTCTATTGTATTTATTTCTTAGTGCATGAACTTGTTTTAAGTTTTAACTAATGCTTCAGCCTGTGAATTTGCACTAGTCATAACCCGTGCCCGTGGGCACGGTGCATTCAAAATTTTTTCCCGCAAAATCTTTGTCTCCAAAAAAATATTTCTACAGCCAAAATTTAAAAGAACAACAAATTAGCATAAAAAAATTTAGAGGTACGGCCGCCTTCGGCGAGGAACAATAAATTCGGCGCGGGCGCCTTCGGATCTGTGCTTGAGGGGTTAATTGAAACGGACGCCCAAAAAGCTCAGCCCGCCTCTTTGATTGCACATCCCTCTTTTGTGTTTTTTTAGAAGGGTATTTCGATGAGTGCAAAACGGATGAAAATGAGAATGGTGGGTTTGAGTGTGTAGTGTCTTGGGGTTTTTGGTTTTTTTGCTTGGGGGTGTGATTTTGAGTGTTTGGTTTTGGGTGTGTTATGGGGGTTGAGTGGAGTTTTGTGTTTTTTAGGTTTTGAGTTTAAAAAGGTTGTCCCATGTGGCGATGTGACATTGCCACATGGGACAAAGACTCAAAAACCTTCATCTTTTGTAATAGATGGATATGTATTTATATTTATCAAGCAATTTCATATTATGCTTAAAGTTATATTTCTACTTATATTTCTACTATTTTTGATTAACTAGAAGTTATTGTTAGATATAAGTAATAAGTAAGATATAAGGATGTTAGATGTTGGTATTAAAGTATTAGGAATCCACTAGTTCTCATATTTTAGTTAAAATTATATTGCTGCATCCCCTCACAAGGAATTGCCAAACCATTTGACCATCGACTTATTTTATTATTATAGATATAAATAGTAAGCATGATATACGGATGCTAGATGTTGGTATTAAAATTTTAAATATAAATTACTATAAAACTTATGAAATAGTCACAATATCTTTGATTTATATTGTAATTAAAATTCATCGGTCATGCTAACGAGATTTAGTTTTTGTCATGTTATTTTGTTAAAGCATAATATTTGTCTACTTTCATTAGCATGCGTATAAGTATTAAGTATGATAATTATACTATCTAGTTTTAATATTGACTCCATTTTATACGAGATTGGTATTAATGCTATACTAAAGACCAACCTTGAAAATGTGATATCCTATATATTAGATTGGTTTTAATGCTCTATTTTATGAATATTAACCTTAAAATTATGCTCTACTCTATCTGAGATTAGCTTTAATGATATATGTTATAGAAACTAGACTAAAAATTATATCCTATTATATATAAGTTAGGATGTAATGCATTTTAATTATGCATAGATGATCTTATATATGTTTTGATACATGTGACTTTGAAGTAAAGTTAATAGTTTCATCGACAAAAATTTCATGCATCATATAAAGTTATAGTTTTACTAATTGGATCAAGTAGACTATAAATATAATTATAAGTAGAAAGCATGGTTTTGATAACTAGATGTATATACTAAAGTTGGCCGGTATTAATTATTATAAAACTTATGAAATAATCACAACATCTATGAGTCAAGTAATAATCATATTTTATCTGTCTAACATGTTGGTAAACATGTAGTATTGCAATTAATTTACACTTAATATCTACTCTATAGTCTATCCCCATAAGGAAGTGGATATACATGTAGAGTAATTAAGTTAAGATAATTCCAAACTTTAGTGGGAATAATCTTTTATGCATGTAGGTACGAAGATTTCTTTCAGTAATAGTAAATTAAACATATTTTAATTAGAATTTTGTAATGAATGTTTGTTATATGGGATCTTTGCTCATATGAAGATTAAATTTATTACTAATAAAATAAAGATTATTTGTTATATCTAATTTATATTTTAGAAAGTTATTTCATTGATAATGATGGAATCATAATTTGTAAATTCTTATAAGATATTTATAGGTATAATGATTAATGGTTACAAGATATAAAGCAGTAAACTTATATCTTTACGAATTTTATCTTCTTACAACAATACTAGCAAAATTCAATTAGGGGATAATTTACATTTAGTTTCATAAGGTTGAAGTTAAAATTATGATCACACATGATATTTGAGTATATTATATTATATTATATTCATGATGTTGACATATTGACTACAGTATTTATCACTCATTTTGTTAAAAAGTTATATAAAGAATATGAGCTCATTTATATTTGAATGGTATTTGTTTTAAGGATCATGTACATGATGTTTTGATATGTTTTGAGTGTTAAAATTTCAGACATGACTTATAAAGTTTTCATTTTATATCTAAGTTATGTGATAATTATTTACAAAGCAAATAAAAGTTAAACTCAAAATATGTAAGTATCTATTCATAAGGTTATTTGCATAGAGTTATTTACAAAGCATAAATATTTTAACGTTTCTTAAAGTCGTGAAAATGCAACTAGTAAATTTTAACCATAAACTATAGTTGCAATATTATAGTGCTTTAAATTTATTAATAAGATTGTTTGAGTCAAGTGGGGGAATGTTAGAATGCTACACTTATGTAAGTCTTCGAACTTATTAATTGTAGCATGAAATATGTTTATATATGTATATAAGTATGAGCATATATTGATATATCATTTGACATATTATAAATAGATAATAGTTATTATAGGTATTATAACTATATATGTAGTTATTATAATGGAAGAAGTTATATAAAAAGAAGGTATTGCCTACATATATGAATGATTAAATGCATTGATCAAAGAAAAATTATTGCATATTGCAGATTAATTATTTCTCCAATTAAGCTAGCTATAAAGTGTGTGTTGTAGGTAAAAATAATAATAAAATTGGAATTTTTCTTCATATATATCTATTATATATTTGAGTGATGTTTTTGAATTTTGTCTCATGTGGCACCGATGTTCCATGTGGTAATGTCACACCACCACATGGGACAGCCATCTTACCCCTAAAGGCCCAAAAGCCACCAAAAACCCCACATACGCAAACCCCATTCAACAAACACTCGTAACAATCCCAAAAGGGACATCCCAAGCTCGAACAACACCCAAAAACAAACCCAACTTCCGAATCAAAACCCCCCCAAACTTCAAAACGACACACACACACACACACACTTTTTCCATTTGAACCATTTTGGGTCACGCGTCCTGATTGTGTGGTTTTTTGTGTTCGTGCACTTTGCGCACATGTTTTTTCTAGTATGTACATGTATATGTGTGTGTATGTACATATGTATGTATGTGTTTTTTTGAAAGGTAAGTGTGTGTGTATATATGTATAAACAAGTAACTATATCAGGGTATGCACCAATCAGTAGGGCAGGTAAGGGAGAGGCGGGGAAGCAATCACCTTACACCAGGACTACCATGCACAAATCAAGAAGGGAAAAAACTGTGCTGGGGAGGCACACAAAAACGACCTAAGATATCCCCCAGTTCCCCAAAAAAAGGGCGATCAACATGAGCAAGATCATCTAGGTCACCGGCGACCATAGCATCAAAAACATCAGAGGAGATCCTAGCTAACATGACATCATTGGTCGACGCCCTAGGACGGAAGATCCGGCTGTTCCTCTCCCTCCAGATATGCCAAACAGCCACAGAGAAGACTTGCATGGCAAGCTTGCCTCGAGGGGTGGTTTTCCCCTTGTTCCACACTTCCGTCTAAGCATGACTGCTTCAACGGTGATGGATTTGGAGTAGGAGGGAAGGCCAAGACGGAGCTTGCTTACCGCCCAGATAAAAGCACCATAGTCGCAACGGTAGAAGATGTGTCGGGTTGTCTCAGGATGGGAGCCACAGAGAACGCAGGGAGCATTCGCACGGATGCCCCGCCTAGCAAGCTGGTAATAGCTCGGTAGGCGATTGGAGAGGGTACACAGCAGGGTGAGGGCAAACTTGGGGATGTGCCCCGGGAACCAGATCAGTAGTGCAAGGTGGGAGGGAGAGCATTTACGGGAACATTACCATGCAGCACGGAGAGAGCAGCCACCAGACGAAGTCCAAGCCCATGAATCAGGGCCACCCGGAAGAGAAGTCGAGGCCAGGTGGGGGGCAAGGTGGGCGATGCAGTCAGGGAGAAGCCAGGTCTCGTCGTCCCAAAAGTTTGCAACACGACGGTACCTCAAAGAGTGCAGGGGCATGCACAGCTTGGCTAAAGGACCGTAAGGGAGCCAGGGGTCGAACCAAAAGGACGAGGATCCACCATCCACCACACCCGACGAAAGCAGGAGGCAGCATAGTCACGGTAACGAAGAACATGCTTCCAGGAGCCCGAGTCCAAGACCGACGCCTCACACTGAAAGAGAGGCGTATGCTTCAGGTACGTGTCCCGCATATAGGAGGCCCAGGGGGAGAGGGAGTGGAGAAGACTCCACATCAGCTTTGCACCCGCCGCCACACCAACCTCCCGCAAAGATCTCAAACCAACGCCCCCTCACACTTTGGCAAGTAAACATACTCTCATCTCCAAATGTGAAGTTTGGTTCCCCAGATGAAATCACGACACATACGGTCAATCTCCACAAGAACAGAAGAAGGGATGCGAAAAGACTGGATCCAGTAGGACACAAACCCGTGGATGACAGTACGAACAAGCTCGATGCGTCCAGAAGAGGAGAAAAGTCTGGATGACCAACCGTGATTTTGGACTTGCACTTATCAATGAGACCAGAGAAGAATCTCGCCATTGGGTACGTAGACGAGAGAGGGAGCCACATGTACCTGACCGGGGAAGGGCAATATGGATGCCAAGAATAACAGAAAGCTTCGCTCCAATGCTGCACCCCTTACTCAGCATCAATTTCCTCCTTCCCTTGTTCATCTCAAGGCCTGTCAGGAGGTGGAACGAGGAAAGAAGCCTACCAAGTTCCTCAAAGGAAGCGGCATCTGCCTTACAAAAAACAAGCATGTCATCTGCAAAAAGGAGGTGTGAGGGGATACCCAGGCCCCCCTTTTGGGGGGACGGATGGCGACAGAAGAGGAGGCAATGTCCATGATGAGAGTGAAAGCCTCCATAACGATGATGAAGAGGAAAGGGGAGATGGGATCACCCTGACGGACACCTCTACTGCTCTCAAAAAGGCCGGCTGGAGACCCAATGATAAGGACCGAGAAAGAGGCGGAATCCACACAGACCATAACCCAACTGATAAAGGAGGGGGGAAAGCCAAGGCGGACAAGGAAGTAGTAGATGAACGTCCGGTTGATACTATCAAAAGCCTTCCTCAGATCCAGCTGAATACAAGCTTTGGCTTTCATAGAAACGGAGAAGTCACGGATGAGCTCGTGGTCAAGAAGGGAGGAGTCCGAAATGAGCCGATCTTTAATGAAGGCCGACTGGTTCCAGGAAATCAGGCACGGGATCACCTGAGCCAACCTGCGGCTGAGGACCTTAGAAATGGTCTTGTAGATCACGTTGCAGCAAGAGATAGGTCGATAATCACCAAGTGAAGAAGCAGTGGGAGACTTGAAGACCAGAGTGAGGAATGTATGATTGATCTGCCTGAAAATACTGCCAGAACTAAAGAAAGAACGCACTGCATGAAGAACGTCCTTGCCCACCACACCCCACAGCTCCTGGAAGAAGAAAGGAGGAAACACATTCGGGCCAGGGGACTTGTCCTTGTCCAGGGAGAAGAGGGCATCTTTGATCTCTTGATCAGAAACACTATTGCCCATCCCGTCACTAGCTCCAGGGGAAAGGATACGCTTGGGAATAAACTCAAGGGAGGAAGGATAGGAATCCTGATGAAAGAGAGTGGAGAAGAAGTCAACTGCCTCAGTCTTAAGGGCGGAGACTCTGTAGGCGGGCTCCCCCCTCGCGTCAACCAGATGCATAAGACTGTTACTAGACGCCCGATCCTTGGTAGCCGCATAGAAAAATGGGTGTTCATGTCACCCTGAGTGAGCCAAGTCTGGCGACTCTTCTGTCTGGCCTGGCTCTCCTCACAGTCCAGGCTAGAAGCAAGAGATAGTCTTAGAGCATGATCCTGACGAATAAGATCCGGGCAGGAGTGAAACTCAGGCCTAGCCCGCAGGATGGAGATGTCATTCCTAATGGACTCCGGCGGAGGGAAATGATGACGGACCGAGGGCCAAGCAAGGATAGCAGCCTTGAGGGCATTAAACTTAGAAACAAGCATGAACATAGGAAAACCAGAGATCCGTCCGTGCCAAATCCGGAGCAAGAGAGTATAGAATCCAGGAATCTGAAGGTAGTGTGAAGAACATGAATGGTTTGGGTCCGGAGTCGATGGAGAGGATAATCTGGATCAGCAACGGAGAGTGATCACTGGTCCCAGGAGGAAAGTAGGTGGCAAAAGTATCAGGGAGAGTTGCAATCCAATCCACACTAATAAGGACTCTATCCAGTCTACAAGAGATACTAGAATCAAAGGAGGAATTGTTGCTCCAGCTCAGCTGATCTTCCACACATCGCATGTCATCCAGCCCGCACCCCACAATACAACTGTTAAACTCTTCCAGGAGGCCCGTCGAGAGGGGACGCCCTCCGCCTTCTCATCAATGAAGCGTGTGACATTAAAATCTTCCATCACCGCCCAAGCATTTCCACCGATGTGGGAGTGATCACTACGGAGGGACTCTCATAACCCACCACGCTCAGAGGCAAGATTGTAAGCATATACAAAAGAAAGATACACCGTAAGGCCACCTCGATTATTGCAAGTGAGGGTGATATGCTGAGCCAAGGTGGAGAAGATGGAAGAGACCCACACCGTCGGGTTAGCCAAGACCCAAATCCTACCCTTGACGACGTGCTCATAGTTATGGAATGACACCCAACCCTTGGGGCAACAGGAAGGCACAATATCCCCCATGGGATCCAACACCTGAGTCTCCAAGAGCCCCACAAGAGTGGCCTTATGCTTGCTGATATGGTGCCTAACATCTCTATAACGAGTCTTAGAATTCAATCCATGCACATTCCAGACTGAGATAGACATAATTTAACTAATATGGGGGGTTTGGCTCCTGGTACTCACTCGGGAGGGGACCGGTCCTCCAGAGTTAGATGTTTTCTTAGCTTTGTGGTTTGGGGGAATGACATAAGCGGGGTTTGGAATGGTGGCCGGGTTAGGGCAATTTGAGGGGGGCGGAATGAGGGGAGGGGTGTTTGGCAAAGGGGAGCAACCCGAGGGGGGCTAAGTGGAGGGAATTCAAGATCGAAACTTCCACCATCCATACCATCCGATCCCAAAGGGGATAGAACGACATCCCTCACCACATTCAAAACCCCACATTTCGCATCATTCTTAGCTTCGTCCAAACCCGAGCTCCCACCTACATCAACCAGGCTACAGAGAGTAGGGGCCACTACATTCAAAACCACCCTACTGCTAGTAGCACCCAAGCCCAAATCAACCCCAACAACGCAAACTCCAGTACCATCTTCAAGCTCTGACCCCAAATCAACAGCAGGTTTGCAAGGCTCATCAACATCAATTTTAGAGAGGAGGTGGGGTATTGTGGTACCTGACTCCAAGGATTGCGCAGAAGCACGGGAGGGCATATCTGCCACAGAGGGGACGACAACAGCTGGAGGAGCTTCCGAGGAAGTTGAAGGCTTCTGGAGGGCAGCCAGCTCGTCGACAACAAGCAGCATCTCGACTTCATCCTCCGAATCAGTGAGATCATCCGCATCAGCGTTTATGTCAGCGGTAGGAGGGACACCCATGGCACTAGCAGAGGGGGCAAGAGGCATCAGGACATTTGCAATAGCGACATCGCCCTTGGGGAATAAGAAGGGGTATGGCTAGGCTCAGAGTTCTGCGGCCTAGTATGCTGTTGGCGGCAGTCATCTTCCTGGGGTGATGACGGAGGTGGGAAACTCGATATTGTGAGCAGAGAGGAGGGATGCACTCATACTCGACAGCAACATGGACAAGAGAGCTATCCGGGAGTCGAGCCATGACGGAGGTGGAAAACTCCGATTTGGAGTCAACCTCGACGAAGCATCGTGCGTAGGAAAGTCGTGAGGCGGCCGTCGTCGCAGAGTCAGTAAAAAGCGGGCGACCGATAACACTCGCCAATTTCCCAAAATCGTCTTGGACCAGAACTGGATCGGGAGATGAGGGAAACGAATCCACATAGGTACCTCCGAAAGCAGATCCAGATCTCGTACGAGACCAATGTTATGCGCCCAGCGTCAGAGAACCATTAGGCTCCCCTCGATGAGCCAAGGGCCGCCGTGTATAGTATCATCGCAGTTGGACCCCAAATCAAACTTGAAGAAGAAGAATTTGTTCTCATGGGTGTGGATATGAACCGCGGCCTTGGTTTTCCATACACGCGACACCCAAGCCTTCAGGTGTCCGTAGTACGACCGAGAACCAACAACGTGCCCAACAAGGGTGTGACCAATATCCAGCCGCCTCAGCGGTGTCAGCGGTGAGAATTTCGGCCATAACCCCATCATCGACGGGGGAGGGGGGACTGAAGTCGATGGCACAATTGGGGAAGGGCTTCTTGGGGCCACAGATATCGCTATAGGTTGGAGCAGTCGAGTAGGATATACAGGGGATGGAGGGGGCAGCCCTCAGGGGCATTTTTACCAAGCACTTGGGGGGTGTGACGTATCCGAGGAGGGGGAGCACGATTAGGACGCCCGCAAGCCCTATAATGGAGTAGGGGGCACTCGGGGGCGTCGAGGGACCCACTGGACCACCGCCAGAGTTTGCTGGAGCACCACGATTATCAACCCTAGGAGGGGGCCAAGGGCTGGAGAAACCCGACCCTGATGCCGGCGCCCCACCACAGGGACCCATTTGCCTGCACCATCGTCGCCACCGTCAGGAGGACCGCCGCCCGCCCCGCCTAGACCAGACTGCAGAACAGCGTCATCATCGCCCAGATTTGGGGCCCTCGAGCTTGAGGAGGCCATGGGAATGTATGGAGAGGAGAGGGAGGGGAGGGGAGGGGGCTCCGGCAGTCGTCGGACAGCCAGGGCGAAGTGATCGCCGCATATCGCAAGGAGTCGCCGGATGGGGGAAACTCAGAATCGCCTTTTGTGTATGTATGTACATATGTATGTATGTGTGTATATGTACTATATACATATGTATGTATGTACACACACACATTCATGCTTACGTGTTAGGCATATTCATAAGTTGTATTTGTGGATTGTTAATCATGTCATATGGTTTTGGTAATTCAATGATTCTCACAGCTAAGAGTATATAATTGTGTAAGTCAATATGACTTAACATGCTAGTGTACTACAATCTACAAAAGAGCAAATATGTGATGATCCAAAGTCCATGCAAGCACATTGATCTTTGTTAACCATTGAAAAGGAAAACAATTAAAAGCTATGCTACCAATTAACCACTTATTTTGAAAACAATGACCCTCCAAAAGAATTCATATATTTCATATAGCATTAATAGTGTTCCTACGGTGACTTGTCTACGTCTTAAAAATGTCAGAGAAGGGTTGGGGTTCTGAAATTATAGTATTTTTAATTAGGGTTACCTCTATGGCATGTCTAAAAATGGTTGGCAGGCTTAATGAGGAGCTTTGGTTTCTGACATCTAACTGACACTACTTTGGCTAATTCACTAAGCCAATACTTGTTCTGTTGAAATGATGGTCCAGTGAGAGTTGAAAACATAATCATATTATTAAATAGCTTACAGACGAGTTTGCAATTGCCTCATGTGGTGGTAATGTGACAGAATAAGGTTTTTCTTGTGCTATCCAAATGCTAGTATTATGGATGCTGCCGTACCTCTGAAAGACCCACTAGGACCGAGGTCGGACAAATCCATAGATATGATATACATGCTTTATTCTTTTCTGGTCCGCGGATACGAACGTTAATGTTTGTTTCTATTTATCTGAGTTTGAGAAACATTCAAACCACTCTTTGTTACATTTGTTTTCTAACCTTTAGTAATTATTACAATTTTAAGATCAATCCTAGTAACCAGTATGGAAAACATGGTACTTTCTTTGAATAGTTTGTGTATGGCTTTGTTCGAAATGATAAGGCATGAACCCCATTGTTTTACTTTAGCCATATTCCCTTGTACCAGATAGGAGTTAATCTGGTTTGGGCAGTTTTTTTCGGAAAGGAAATGTTTGCAAGAAAAGGATTCTTGGCCTAGGCATCAAGCCCTCTTCCTTGGGTGTTTGATTTCTTGAATATTTCATTTGCAAGATCGAAATTGTTGATGATTTTTCACTGCAAGTCTGGTGACAAATGAAGGCTTTGGAAGTTATTCTTTTACTTGTGTTTTATGTCTCCTTTCGTGAAGAATATAAGTAAATAACAACGCATGACTAATTATCATTAACAGACCCACAATACTTAGGCAAGTTAATGTTTGAAGAAAAAGACCCAATTACGCAACATAACCCAGCCCTTTTTGTAACGCAATGTCCATTGGTAACCTAAAATCATTATAATGATATGTTTTTTGCAAGGTTTTAGGTCTCGGTATCGCTCTTCCCAAAATTTAGGTTTCGGTATCGGTATCGTCCGTTTCGGTGGTTTCGGACGGTAGTTTCGTTTCATTGGTATCGGTAGTTTCAGATACTTAAAACTCTATTAAATACTATCAAATATTATCAAATATTAGCACAAATACCTTTTTACTAGTTACACATTTTGTTAAAAGTATTATGCTAAATATATTACATTTTTTTGATCAACAGGATTGAAAATAAATGAGAATGGCAAGCTTTTGAATAAATGGAAGGGTTTGGTGGCTGAAAATGATAACTTTGTAAATAAATGGAAAACCTTTAGTGGTTGAATGTCAAGCTTGTAATTAAATGGAAAGCCTTTAGTGGCCAGCTCACTCAAAAGGTCAAACTTCTTAATAAATGCTAGCATGTGTTGGACAATTGCACTTGCACCGTGCAAACAAAATTTAAATTAAATGCTAGAATATGCTACCATGTAAGACCTCAAATTGCAGGAGGCGGGCTTCTTCGGGGATGCGACGAGAGGCGGGCGACCATGAGGTACGTCCATCTCTTCGTTTCTTCTTCTTTTTCTGGATTTTGGTGATGTTTCCTCCTCCTCCTCCTTCTTGTTTTCATTTTTTAAAGTTTCAGTCGGTATTGGACAAGTTTCGGCCGGTATCGGCCAATGCGGCCGAAACCCAGGCCGATACGGCCGAAACCCAGGCCGATACGGCGGAACCCCCGGCCGATACGGCCGAAACCCGGCCGATACGGCCGAAACCGAGAAGTAACTTGTGGTTTCGGACCGGTCCCCTCCGAAACTGATCCGAAACGGCCGAAACCGGTCGGTTTCGGCCGAAACCTAAAACTATGGTTTTTTGGATTACGTTACGCTAAACTTTAGCATATTGTACCTACTTTACAACCAAAAAAGGAAAAAGCAACATTTAAATACCATGATCTCTTTTTCCTGTGAACTTGTTTTGATGTGAAATTGAATGCATACTTCTTTTGTTTAACTAATATGTAAGTTGTGAGACTTTAGTTAACTTTTCTTAGTTTGTGATTTGCATAAGACTTTAACTTGTCGTAAGTGAAGCATTTGCTTTGCATTATTTATTATGCTTTTATGACTTCTTTTGTGTTACTACTATATATATTAGTGATATTAATGCATATGTGTTGCTAATTGCTAATGCATGTTAATATTGTTTATTATTTACCTTTGCCATAATTTTTATTATTTTTCAATTTTTAAAATTTTAATATTATGTATCCTATTTTTAAAAATATATAAGAATTATTTTCATTTTTAAATTTAACTTACATTATGGGTTGCATTATATATGCTACGCATGTTTTAAAGATCCAGCGTTATGCAAGGTGTTACGTTACTTTCAAGATTGGGTAAGTTAACCTTAGAATAACTAGTCTGCTGCACATGCTATGTGAAATTAGAATGTCATAAAAATAAATTGCTTTGTTTTCAGAGAGAATTTGACAATGGAAATCTCAAACATCTCTGAAATCTTGTATTACGATGTTCTTCATATGTTCTACTATTTTTTTGTGTTATTTAGATATAGAAGATATATTATTCTTGCAACATTCAAACAATAAATTCATACAGAATAAGCACGTAAACTTTGCATGGTGCACATGCAAAAGCTGATATCTTCAGATGTTGCAAAAAATTAGATAACCTTTGAATATAATTTTCAGTTATGATGGTCATATATGAAATATAATTGAAATATTTCTGCATATGTTTTCTTAAGTTATAGGAATTAGATGTACAATCAATATAATTTTCTATCGTTTTTGAAGTCGTCGTCGTCGTCGTCGTCGTCGTCAAAGTCTTCATCCCAAAAATTTAGGGCCGGCTTCGTGGACCTGATAGAAAGAGAGGAAATAATAAAATAATAATAACAAATAAAAAAGAAATAATAATAATTTAAAAATAATAATAAAAGGAAATAAAACTAATAATAATAAAATAATAAAAGAAATAATGAAATAAATGAACACAAAAAATTTTAAAAAAATCACGTCAGATCGTGATCAATTGGGATCGTAATGTGAGATACGTATTTTACATGCATTAAAATCTAAAGATTTTTCTTCCATTTAACCAAGATCTTTCATATCCCCGTTTATTTCTTGTTGTCATGCCTTCTTCAGTTTCAATCTTTTTCTCTTTATCCATTTATAATATGTCTTTCTAATGGGCGTATCAGTAGGTCTTTGATACATATGATCAAACCATCCCTAGCAATATTCTCCCATCTTATTCTATAAAGGGGTCACAGACCTTCGGTCTCTCATCTTCTTATTTCTAATGTTTTCACACCTCTATCGTAACATTCGCATCACACACTCATACTATGTTCATGCTTTTTGATGATAGTCCAACACTCTATACCTTATAATTAAGCTGGTGTAATCGTCGTCTTATAAAATTTACCTTTTAATCGTAACGGTATATTCCGATCTCACAACTCTCTTATTGTGATGTTTCACTTCAACTAATCTTCTTAATTATATGATCGATATCTTTCTTAATTTCCGTATCCTTTTGAATGATCGATCTGGGATATCTACCGTGCTTATTTAGATATATATTTTTAAATCTAGTTTCATCATAATATAATCTGTATGCCTCATCTTATTAAATTTATATTACATATGCTTGATCTTGTTCCTACTACAAGTCTTCAAAGTCTACGTATGAAGTTGTGTTTAAAGTTGTGTTTCACATTTGCTTCGTTTTTTATCTCATCCATCAAAACAATATTAGCTACAAATATAATACATCCATGCACCTTATTGTGAATATGCCTAGTGAGCTCATAAATCAGTTTATCACAGAGGAATAGACTCAGAGTCAAGCCTTGATATAACGTAATGATAATCAGAAGGTTATCAGTTATTCCTTCAATTCTATAGTTTTGAAGTATTTATACAAAATATACTTCAATATGTATTTGTTAAAAAGTCTCTCCTTGTTTACCTTTCCATGCATGCAAACATATTTGCTTGGTGGAGCTCCTATTTATCAAATTTTCGTTGCTATGAACTTGTTGAACATTGTAGCACCTATGAACTTGCTGAACGTTGTAGCACCTACTCGTTACAACTACAGAATGTGATTTCGGCTAGGTGTTTCATTTTAGTTTTGAAAGGGGGAGATATGAAACTATCTCTGAATCTCGGTTTCACCTGGTTTCGACCGATTTCGATCGGTATAACCAAAATCGACAGAAACAGGATCTTAAACGAGATTGAATATAGGTGTGGGTTTAAATAGAACATGGAGGGTTTAGGTTTGAATACACAAGCTCATTTGAAACCGAAACTTAAGTTCAATAAAGTATGGATTTTAGGTTTAAATATTCGAACACATTTGAACAATATATATATAAATATTTATTAAAATTCATTAAAACTGTAATATTTATATTATAAAAATTATAAAAGTTCATTAAAACTCTAAAAATTATATTATAAATGCATTATTATAGAAGGATTTAATGTAGAAAATATGGCACTTGAACTAATAGATCAGGTGTCAAGACACAAACAGGTGAAAAGTACAAGCCCCACATGGGCTTGTACTCGTTATGGGCCCACCTTTTTGTGTCTTGGCATCTGATCTATTAATAGATCAGGTGCCACCTGATCTACATGAATCCCGTTGTAGAACTATATACAAAAATTACAAATAAATCCGAAACCAAAACTTAAAATGAAATCTGGCAACGGACGAAAGTGGCCGAAACTTAAAATTTTTCCAGTGGCTGGAACTGGGTTTTCAAACCTTGGTTACAACTAAATGTAATATAGATTTTTGGTTTATTGACAAATGCCTTTGTTTTTGAATGAGACTTTTAGGTGGCATCAATGCCAGATAAGGAGACATCTTATCTATTTTTATATCTGGTCACATAAGTTGATGTGCAAAAAATTCATTAATCTGGTTTGGATTTCTAGGGTATTATCCCCAAATGGATATGCTAGTTAAGACTTGGACGCTAATGTTAATAGAAAATGGAGTACTGTGGTTGGGTAAGATTCAGAATTTTCAGGCTATTATGTAAAATATACTGTTTCATGTGCATCGTTGCATAAAAGTCTACTTAGCTTCCTAAATGGAGAACTCACCTGGCCTTGAATGGCTATGGGGTCTACCATTCGTATTTTGTTAACGTGTTGGTTTAGCCAGAGTATGGGCTAAGCGATAACATGGTTAGAGGTCTTTTTACAACTTTTTTAACAGACAAGGTACACTCTTGGGTCTGGCATAACCGTAAGATTAAAAATTTTTATCAGAATAATATAACATCGGCTATTAGTCATTCATGGTGGTGAAGTGATGTCAGTTTTCTTAAAGATGGGGTTCACACTTTTTGATTTTCAGTGGGAGAACCGAGTCGAGCCTACTCTTTGCCTCAGGTTGTAAAATGCCTTTATTTTTGGGTGCACTTCTGTTTTTTCTATGTTTTATTTGGATTAATTGCTGATAATAGTAAGCGTTACATTTCACTAGGGAGAAGATGGATGTGAGATGAACAGGAACACCAGGACTTTGCATTAAAAATATTAGATATATTAGAATTTATATTCTTAGATTTAAATTTAGTCAGCCATGGTCTTTTAGACTCTTTTTCCATCCATGCCGTATCGAGATACGATGTGGCTACTAGTTATGTTGTTCACATTCATTCTACACAACTAGTGGCCTTGTTTGTTGAGTAATGGCATTTCATTGAGTAATGGCATTTCATTGAGTAATGGCCTTGTTTGTTGAGTAATGGCATTTGTTGAATAATAGTAAGCGTTACATTTCACTAGGGAGAAGATGGATGTGAGATGAACAGGAACACCAGGACTTTGCATTAAAAATATTAGATATATTAGAATTTATATTCTTAGATTTAAATTTAGTCAGCCATGGTCTTTTAGACTCTTTTTCCATCCATGCCGTATCGAGATACGATGTGGCTACTAGTTATGTTGTTCACATTCATTCTACACAACTAGTGGCCTTGTTTGTTGAGTAATGGCATTTCATTGATAAATAAAAAGAACACACACACAGAGAGACATAAAACAAAAGAAAGAAGGAAATGATTTAAAAAAGCCGCCACTACTTGATGAAATTCCTATCAGAATCATAAGATATAATTAGTTTTAGATGTGGCAAAAAAGTTTTTAATCCACAAGCCCTGGTTATGCTGTTTCAATAACGAACGACCTGGTTTTGTTTCTGTCAACTCCTTACGCTGCAAAACAAATCAGGAATTCCTGTGTTTATTTTTTTGCACTCTACTTTGATCTATCATGATAGATGTGTATATTTTTTCTAAATGTAGGTCAGTATTGTCAATGAAGGAATGAAATTCCCTTTGTGGTTGCATGGACACATAATCGTGGAATTTCTAGTTGTATCAACTTCTCCTAAGAAATCGGTAGGTAAGATCAATGCATTTGGATTCTCCAGCTACCTTGTATGCATATTATTGACAACATATGGAGTAGTCAACTTGATTTACTTATTATATATGATGGAATTTATTGATGATAATTCCATTCTAGTTGTTATTTCTTATGTGCATCTTCAATAAACTACTGTAAGTTTTGTGCGTTCTCTTTCTAACGTTTGTTTGCTTGTTCTAATTATCAGGAATGCACAGTCTTCTATATTTTCTCTTGAGAACCCCAATGATACAGGGAGTCATATATGAAATAGAAATTGATATGATGCAGTCCTTTATTTGCTACCTAAACATTTGCGTTATAAGTTATATTGTTATCATACTCCTTATCCTGTTTCATTTGTGGCTTATCTTGGAAATCGATTTGCTGTATTTGAACCCATGAGCTAAGAATTTGATGTCCCTTCTATACTGTTTATGTTAATGATGCTATCTACACTGCCAAACTCCTCAACATATTGCTGGTCTAAATTATCAGAATTTTCAAACCCTTCAGGTTTTGGCTTCTGGAAATTTCTCATTGTAAAATTCAAATATGTAATAGATCTCTATGGCTGCAAAGGTGTCAAATGATTGCTTCATGATTTCTTTATTGATGTTTCAGTTATGTCTGATTCTCTTTTGGTGTTCAAGTGCAACTTGTGCCAGGAACTGAAGTTGATGTTGCACCAAAACTCCGCGAGAAAAGAGTGGAGTCCAGCCAGGACAGCCAAAACCAAAATTCATTGCAAGAACAACTACGGACAAGGGCACTTCTTCGTGTACAGGCATCACACAGGGAACATGTGCATAGGTTTAAGTTTAAAGACATTGAACTAGGTGTAGTTCTTACAACTGTTGCTTTCATGCATCCTGTTACAGCCCAGAAATTTTCATTTGATAATCTTCAATTAGTTATCCTACTGCCGAAATTACCTCCACATAGGAAATCACATAATGGGAAAGCTATTAATCCGAAAGAAGAAAGCAATATTCCTAGTGTGGAAGAAGCAAATGGCCTTTTAGCGAGTGGCAAAGACAAGGCCAGACATACAGTTGTTCGTATCCTATTTTCAGAGTCAGTTACTCGAGGGCATATTATGCTTCCTCAGTCTCTCCGTCTTTTTCTACAAGCATGTGTACACTCATGTAAGTGCTGAAACTACATCTGTCCCTTGCTTTCACAATAATATGCTATGCTATATTCGAATGGAGTTATGGAGTGACTGAAATACTGTTTATGAATAATGTTATATATGTCCTCCTGCATTAGATAAAGTTTTCTTTAGTACCATTGTCGTGTAATTAACTTGGCAGCTGGTCCAAAGACATGAGGGTCATCTGATTCATTCATATTAGCTGTATATTGTACCATGAGCCTGTGTATAGTAGTAATCTAGTTTCCTCAAATGTTGAATCATTGCCTCATTTTAATCATTCAACCAAGAACACCTCTCATCCATTTGTGATACTGTTAATTGGCAGGATTCTTCAAAGCAGTTCTAGATTCAGTTTGTTGTTAGTATATATCAACACCTACAGGATGTTCTTGGTTATCAATGTATTATCTTCAGCTATCCATTGGTAGCTGATTGTTGACATTTTCTGTATTCTAGGCTAATGTTTCTAGCAGCCATTTAATTTATCAATTACTTCTATCTCTTTAACTCTTCAGAACTGTAACTAGTTTAATTCTGTGAAGACATGTGTGAAGGCTGTTGGATGTCAGTGAATGTAGGGCAGATCTAGGACCTCGGTAATTGCAGTGCAGATCTAAACTTACCAAAACAGGACTATTGCAGATGGTGCAGAACACCTATTCCTTTGAGGGATCCTATGGAATTGATTATAATGAATATCATACATACATACATGTGCATTGACACGAATCGCTTAATGATGGGCAAATGAAACCCCCCCCCCAAAAAAAAAAAAAAAAAAAAAAAACAAACAAACAAACAAAAAAACAAAACAAAACAAAACAAAAGGAAAACACACAACCCCCACAAAAAAATATAATAATAAATAATAAATAATAAAGTAAATAAAAACACACAGCACACAGCACACATAAACCAACAAAAACCCTTCTTCCCCCCCCCCCCCCCCCCCCCAAAAAAAAAAAAAAAAACCAAACAACAACAACAACAACAACAAAACAAAACAAAAAAAACAAAAAAAAAGAATTTGAAATGTAGCTTATTTCATATATATATTTATTTATATATTAGTGTATTCACCTGCTTGGCAATCTACAATTACTTAAACACGTTCAAAGTTCTCCATATTTTACCTTATGTTTCTGGTATTGCTCTTAAGGTACTCTCCCCCCTTGTTCACCTTTCAAGTGCTACCAGAATGTCATTGTCACAACATCTTCCATTTGTTGTTTATAGCTTCATATATTAACATGCTTTTTGTTCAAGTTTTATTTTGTGTCTTTTTTCGTTGAGAGAGCTGTGAAGAACCTGGTATGTAGCTTATCAAATATTATGGTTATGAGCATACCATCTTTTCTATCTAACATTAGTTAAACTCATTTAATGTTACTTATCGCATGTTTTAGCTTCTATTTTCTGTTATTGCTCAGTGGTTGGGCTTTCCCCTTGTCACCTTTCAAGTGAATGTCATAATCATAGTAGTCTGTTCTGTTTGTTTTTTAAATAACGTTATATAGGGACATACTTTTGATTCAGGTTCTATTTTATATCCTTAGTTGATAGAGCTGATTTCTTCAGCCTGATGTAGGATAGAGTTTCATTCTTGTGTTGCCTTTTTTTACCTATTTTCTAGGCAATGTAGAGTTTACCTGTACTGCTGGGATGACAACGATATGTGCTGAGTTATGTGGGTTCATATAGAGGATGCCGTAGCTTGTTTGTGCTTCTTCCATTGCAATTCTTGTACCAACTTACTTAGTGTACACTTCTCTTGCAGGGGTTTATGTGAAGAAGTTCTTCAATTGCCCAAGGAAGGATGTAAGTTTATTGACACTTTCCCCTTGTCAGTTTAAGTTAATGGAAAGGAGTAAGGGTGTTGATAATAACGGGACAGATAATGTTGAGATCCAGTCAAGTCTTAAGCGGAAAACCATGCCTTCAAATTTGAGTCTGTTTCCTAATACAAGTGTGAAAGAGTGGTGGCAACAAGAAGAGTTTCTCTCTAATATTTCAAGAGAAATTTCTGAAAATGGAGGAAAAAATGGTTCTAAGCACAATATTGCAGAGGAAAAGAAATTTCTTATCCATTCCTGGCTTATTGGACAGCTGAAGGAGATTGCCTCGTATGTTGATAAAATAGAAGTCACTTCAGTGGTTTTGACATGTGAAACATTGTTTCATCTTGAAGTGATTAATCACAAGTCAGGGAACAAACTAAATGAACCATTCTCATATGGTACTTCAGATAAAAGCAGTGCTAGTAGAGAAGTTGTCGTTGACCTCTTATATCTTTTAACAGCAACTTTTGATGAGTCTTCTCGTGATAATCTGCAAGATAGTTATGAGCTTGTCTTAAATGCCAAAAATAAAAATGGCAGTGATCTCTATGATTTGGAATTAGCCCTTGGAAAAGTGGAGTTATCAGACCCTGTAACACTTGAGTCTGTTTTGGAGAGTAGCTTCAACAGAAACTTCAACTTAACGATCTCTTCTCTTAGCTGGATGGAGAAGGCTACTGCTGACATTATTAACCGTAGGTATTTCAATTTTATACAGTGTCTCTGTTGATTTAGTTATTTAGCAGTTGGGGTATCTTTTGCAAACATAAAAATAGCTCAATAGAACTAAATGACTTGTCTTTTTTGGAATTTATGCAGGGTTGTTTGTACTTCTATCTCCGTTGTCTGGGAAGTTATTAAACACTTACGATCTTCCTCATCCTGGGCATGTACTTATTTATGGGCCTCCTGTATGGAACGTTAACCTTTCCCTCATGATCGAGATATATATTTTCGTTTTATAAGCTTGAAGTTGTGTATTTTCTTTCACTTCTTTCAACCATATGATATTCTTGGTTTTGCTAGTGCAATGCATTTGCACCTGTGAAAAAACTGTATCTATGGTTTTGCGAGATTTGCATATAACTGGTTCAAGAGAAGTAGAAAATTTTTTGTGCAGTGTGGCAACTGATAGTTCTTGCTTGGTAATTTTTTTAGAAATCTTGAATATGGATGCTTTCAGAAGTGCAGAAGTTCTTTAAACAGTAGAACAATACAACTTTCCTTAGGACCGTTTTATCAGAATCCATGGTTATTCTGTTCCAATTGTATTGCAATTTTCATATGGACCCCCCTTAGAAGTAATTGCAAATCATGTGATCTCCTTTCTTTTCCGGATTCTTTTGTAACTTTTTTCCTTCTTTGTAGCATGATCTTAATTGCTTGATGAATAACATATTATCCTATATGTTAACTGGTTTTATGTGATATTGCCTACACATCTTTGTATAGGCATGAGAGATACAACATCATCTCAAATATTTATATGCAACTGTTAGCTGGCTGTAAAATTGGTGTAACCTTTCTGTGCAGCCTTCTTAATAAGAGTGATACTCGTCTCAACTTGACAGTTGTCAGAAGATTTTGATGATAATAATGGTACCTATGGAAATTTTAATACAAATAACATGTTTTCATTTTAAACTCCTCAGTTTGACATATATAGAAAAACATGCATGTTTAATATGATTGGAGATTGTCAAGCACAAATGCATGTATGTAATGGAGATGCATCATTCCTCCATCCCTTTTGTAAATATATTTTTTCCTTGGTTAACTTTTTGGTTATTCAGGTGGGTATATTGTAATATTAATGCATTATTTAGAGTTATTTGTTGGATGGCCCTTTTTATTTTTGATGTCTAGCTTCTTGGAAGCTGATCTTTTACCACCATGACAATATATGCTTATTTGTTTTTTATGTGTGGGAGCTCATTGACATTCCAGTACTCCTTATTTCTTTTGTATGTAGTAATCTCCTTACTGCATTTCCATTTTGGCAGGGCTCTGGCAAGGGTACATTAGCAATGGCTGTCGCTAGATATTTTGAAGAACATCCAAAAATTTTGGCACACATGTACGAGATCAATTCATGTTTGTTTTTTAAAAAACATTTAGATTCATTTATCTGATTACAGATAAACTTTGTTTTTTTTGGGCTGTAATCTTGTGATGCGTTTCAGATCTGGATTTGAGATAAAATGTGATTTTTACGGGTTTTTGGGTGAAAGATGGGATTTTTATGGAAAAGGAGGGATTTTTATGGATGGGGAAAAGGTGTGGGGAAGAAAAGAGGGATTTTTATTGATGTGGAAATTGAAAATACAAGAGATAACTAGTCTTGATTTGAGAAGAGGCCTTTCTCCTAGCTTTCTATTCGAGATGAAAGCCTAAGATCTCCCGAGATCACCATGGACAATATTCTCTCAAGAATAATCAAGCACACCCACATCCCTAGCCGGCCCTAGCTTTAAATAAAAGAAAATTACATATTTGCAACATCTACGAAAAACCCCTTTAAAATTTAAAATTTCCTAAAATTTCCTAAAATGCCCATGTCGGGTCCTAAAATCCAGATCGCATCATTGCTCCGTCCCTGAAGAACCACCGTGTCCTCAAGGTGGTGCGTGAAGTACTTGAACGGGCTATTCTACATGCATGTGCTCTTGATCCTCCTCTCCAGCTCCCAACTCTATCACGTCCTCTCCGTCCTCATCATTATTCACGATCAATATCTGCAAGGTACGGTCGTCACACCTGTGCCCCGGAGAGAACTTTTCGTCACACTTAAAGCATAATCCTTTGGCACGCTTTTCTCGTATCTCAGCCTCCGTCATCCGCCGCGTGTGCCCCCCAGGTCGTGGCTCTACGCTCTTCTCCTTGCTAATTGCTGCTCCTCTTGTGGCTGTGGGCACCTTCCGTTCCTCTACCGGCGCCTATCCTCGAAAATAGGAATCTTCCTAAGCCCTGCGGACTTCCTATCCTGGTCCAGTCTGTCATCCACCATTCTCGTCAAACTCATGCACTCTTGCAGATTCGTCGATATCTGGATCCTCAGATATGATGGTGGGTTTCAACCCCTTCATGAAGCATCCCTCTAACGACTCTCCTGACACCCCACTAATCTGGCTTGCCAGCATCTCAAATTTCTTGACATAATCCATCACTGTCACATCCTGCTTCAGAGCATACAACCTCTCAAATGTGTTCCATGTCTGTACTTCATCTAATCGCTACAGAAGTAGTGTTGTGAACACCCCCAAGTGCTGAAAGGTCGGTCATGGTGTGCCCACCGATATCACGACACCGCCTCTCCTTCCCGACAGACCACTGCTACCCTAAGCCAATCCTCCTCGTGCACCATCGATACCTCAAAGTATCTCACAAATCTGTATAACCACGAATCTAGGTCATCTCCTTCGAAGATGTGCATCTTCAGCTTCCTGACTCGGTTTTCCGCAGAAAACATTCCTTAAGCTCCTCTCGTATGCGGGTACTCATGTCGCCGATATGGGAGTAGGGGATGTACATCGCCTCCTTGGCCTCCAACACAGCCTCCTCTTTCGTTCCACGCTACACCTCCCCCATTCAACTCCATTCCCAGCATCTTCCCAATCAGCTCTTCCTCATTCCACGAAGTCCCTTAGGTCATCCTCGTGATATCTGTCGTAGTCTTTAAACTCCGCCTAGCGCCTTGGACGATCCCCTCCGTAGTAATCGGTGCCCAATTCATTCTGGAAACCCCCAATGCCATCGCAGAAACCTCCTCGTGGCCCTCTACCTCCTCATGGTATCGCCGGAGGATCCAGAAGTACTCGGCGGCCCTGTTGCTGCGGTCTGGGATCCTGACTGGCCGCAAGGGGCTCTGCCTGGCCCTGGCAGTTCGCTGGGTATCTTGCGGCCTGGTGGGCTCGACAGGGCTTGGCGAAGCCCTGGCGGGTCTGTCAAGTGCACTGGGGTGCAGTTGGTGCTGTCCGACCCCTCGTTCGCCCTCCCGGCGGTTGTAGACCACAGGTCGCATGTCCTTGCCTTCGTTGAAATCGAGATCCTCGTCATCCGTCACTAGATCTGCATCCAAAAGAAGCCCTTCGCGAAAGGGATCAACTTTCTCCTTTCCCTTCACTAAAGTTTTCGCATTTTGATCCAGATTTAGGGTTTCGGCTTGATTTGAGTCACCTTTCTTTGAAAAAGTATCCAACTTCTGATTTAGGGTTTCCAAGAATAGTGCGAGCTTCCGATCTGTCTCGGCTCCTTGATCTTCAATCTTTTTTGTGAGGTCTCTCGCAAGATCTTGGATCGCGCCTTCCATCCTCTCCTCCATCGCGTCCATCCTATCTTTGGGTCTCATAGCCGCCATGGAGTGACGTGCTCTGATACTAATTTGATACGTTTCAGACCTGGATTTGAGATAAAATGTGCTTTTTATGGGTTTTCAGGGTGAAAGATGTGATTTTTTATGGAAAAGGATGGATTTTTATGGATGGGGAAGAGATTTGGAGAAGAAATGAGGGATTTTTATTGATGTGAAAACTGAAAATACAAGAGATAACTAGCCTCGATTCGAGAAGAGGCATTTCTCCTAGATTCCTATTCGAGATGAAAGCCTAAGATCTCCCAAGGTCACCTTGGACAATATTCTTTCAAGAATAATCAAGCATACCCACATCCTTAGCCGGTCCTAGCTATAAATAAAAGAAAATTACATATTTGCAACGAAAACCCCCTTAAAATTTAAAATTTCCTAAAATTTCCTATAATGCCCTTGTCGGGCCCCAAAATCCAGATCGCATCATCTTGCTTATCTTTCTTTGTACTTTCTGCTTCTGTTGACTCCAACTGATATATAATTACACGCACGCATGCACGCACAACTAGTCTATGTCTAAAAAAGACTTTGTGGGGGTTTCTATGGGTTTTTTTATTTGGTTAAGCAATTTATATAAAATATAGGTTTTATTATTAGTACAAGCAAGATCTTGGACTATGCTTTACATCTCTGCCTGATAATGACTCTATTTTTGATGAATCCTGATGACGATTTCTGCTTTGTAGAGTTTTTGTAAGCTGCTCAAAACTTTCTCTTGAAAGGAGTCAGGCCATTCGGCAAGCAGTGACAAGCTATGTATCTGAAGCACTGGTTCATTCACCGGCCATCGTCGTTTTTGATGATCTTGACAATGTTGTTTCATTTTCTCCTGATTCTGATGGACCTCAGCCCCCAAGTTTGGTCACTATCGTAAAAATTTTCTCAGATATTCTGGATGAGTATGGGGTGAGAAATTAAGTTTCACAATGAATTACCTACAAACTAGCACTAAAAGTAGCTCTATTTCAAAGCTGGGTAATGCAATTGGAAAATAAAATTAACCTATATTATCGGTTTTTTTGTTCTTGAGCATTGGATTTATGTTGATTGTTTTGTGCTTTGGAGTAGGAGAAGTATTGTAGTTCTTGTGGATATGGTCCAGTTGCATTTATGGCTACTGCACAATCTCTCAGGAATTTACCACAGTCCTTAAGCTCTTCAGGTTTCATCTCTATTTATATGAAGAATGCTCCCCACTTGAGCTTGTAATCTAATCAAAGTTTATTTCTTTTTATTATGTCTTTGACATTTTTGGCTGAATGCTGTGCCGTTTAGGGAGGTTTGATTTTCATGTTCAACTTCCTGCACCTGCCGTATCTGAACGTGGTGCTATATTGAATCATGAAATCCAAAAGCGTTCACTACAGTGTTCAGAGAACATACTTTCTGATATTGCTTCAAAGTGTGATGGATATGATGCGTATGATTTGGTATGTATTTCTTTTTGTGGTGGTGGCTGCATTCTGTTGCAGTTACCATGATATCTGCATCATCAAATTTCCACTTATTTTTTGGTTTCTGTGCATCTATTTACCTTCACTAAATAGCTGATTAGATGAACGGAACTATTGGCAGGAGCACTAGTTAATTTTGCACCTGTGTTATTTGTAATTGTTATTTCAACTGTTCGGATATGTGATCTGTGCTGTATATTTGTCTTCTATTATGCATTTTGTAGGATGAGTAATGGTTTACTTATAGCTATGCACTGGCAATTGTTCATATGATGATATTGCATCTTTTGCATATTTTAGGCTTCGGGAGAAACCGAAGTTTTTGTTGTTGCATCCCTACTAAAAATTGAATGCATGTAAATGGTTCCAAACTTGTTTTCTTTGCATATTCTATGTCTGGTGTGTGCTGTATAATGTGGACAAGGGAAGGCATGGAGTTTGTGTTAAAAAGTAGGAAGAAGTTTAATTCCATCCCAAGATCTTTGTTAATGCATTAGAAGTTCTATGGTCCATGCTCTTTAAACAAATTAAAGACTTGTGACTGAACCAATGACTGAACCAGAGGCATAGGGAATAGTTAGAAATTATTGAAAATTGAAATGACTTGAAAATTAATTACATGTCAACCTCCACACTTAATTACATACATGTAACATCGTGCAGGGCTGTTCTTGTGGTTTTTTTTTGTCTTAATGGGCAATTTCTTGACATAAATTTATCCATTTTGTGGATAATTACGGCTGTAAGATGGATCTCCCTTTCAAATTGAAAGATGTAGGTAGCCGGTATGAATTGTCAATGATATACTGAAACTAAGTTTCCCGCGCACTTCAAAGAAATAAAATAAAAAAGACCCCCAAAACACACATGCATTCTCTCTCTATCCCCCCCCCCTCCCAATAATGTGCCACATGTTTACTTCCTGCACCCAATGTTAGTATAGTCTATGGCTAGAGCATTAGCTTCAAAACAGTGCTGAAGTTGTCTGCAGGTGAAATAAATTAATAATTTAAGTTAATTGTAGTTGATCACTTTGATTTATTAAATGATTTACATTGGAAAGGTCATGGTACTATTGAGCATTGAGGATAACCAAGTTCTGTAGTTAATGAGGATACGGGCATTAAATTAAGTTGATTTAAATTTCAAGTTTATTTTTTAACAAAATAAAAAGATGTTACATTAGTTCATGACATCTCAATTTCAATTGAGATATCAATTGAAAAGAGGGGGAATTGGAGTTATACAAGTAAAGATATTTAATGTCATTCTCGCTTTTAACAAGTATTAATACAATTCTCATATGTGACACCATTTAATTAACTTGGAAATAGCAACACAAACTGATCGATTCCGATTGTAATTTGAAAAAGAAATTTTATTTCCATAAAAGTTGAATCAAATATGTACTGACTGTATTAATTTGTAACCTATTAACCCTATGAACTTGTGTGTGCTGTTTGTGTGCAATATGACTCTTCATCTTGATGTATGGTATCACATATTTATATATTAAAACACAATTGTTTTTGAATGGGCTGACTAGGACAAACTGACTAGTACACACAGGTTGATAGAAAGACGGCTTGGATTTAATTGAAGAATGAATGGTTGAGATGAGATTTTGTGGAAAGTTTTGGAGGGAAAAACATTTCTAGGGAAATGAAAGTTTATGGGGAAATGAAACTTTATGGTGAATGAAAGTTTCTGGGGAATAGCAGAGTGCACGCAATTATTGCATTTGGAAAAAAAACTTTAACTTACACTTAATGTTGCAGATCGAATGATCTCTCCCTCAAAGCGGGGCACACCGTCTCTTCGACGCATGGGCGACAAGCTGAGAATAATTTCTCGCGCCGCCGAAGGCGTCCACCCTAATTTTTTGTTCTGTGCAGAAGGCGTCCACGCCGAATATGTTTTTCCGTGCCGATGGCGTCGGCGCCGATTTTTTTTACGCTAATTTGTTGTTCCGTGTCGAAGGCGACTGCGTCGAATTTGTTGTTTCGCACCGAATGTACCTGTGCCGCTAAATATTTTTACGCTAATTTGTTGTTCGGCACAATTTTGGCTGTGGAAATAATTTTTGGGGGAACAAAGATTTCGCGAGAGAAAATCTTTAATGAACCGTGTCCGCGGACTCGGGTTATGACTAGTTACTTCATATGTGGGGTCTAAATACATGCTAATTATTCCTCAAAAGGGTATATTGTGTGACAGAGTATCGAATTTTCTAAAGCAAATATGAAATGTGATTGTGACACAGTCTCTTATTAGTCTTTATTTTACAACATATGCAGGAAATTTTGGTAGATAGGGCTGTTCATGCTGCTGTTAGTCGCTTCTTGTCTTCTCATGATGCATGCAAAGAACAAAAGACTCCTTTTTTGGTGAAAGAAGATTTCTCAGAAGCAATGCATGACTTTGTCCCTGTCGCCATGCGTGGGCTTACAAAGGCCTCGTCTGAAGGTGGCCGTAGTGGATGGGAGGATGTTGGTGGCCTTATTGACATCCGAAATGCCATTCAAGAGGTCAGTACAGCCTGCTTTCCCTGATGCATAATATTTTCAGTCAAGCATTATTTTAATTCTCACTCCGTCACTCATGTACTTACATTAGCTTTCCTATCCTTGGGTTGCAGATGATTGAGTTACCTTCAAAGTTTCCTAGTATCTTTGCAAGTTCACCATTGAGGTTGAGATCAAATGTTCTATTGTATGGACCTCCTGGCTGTGGGAAAACGCATATTGTAGGAGCTGCTGCTGCTGCTTGTTCATTAAGATTTATTTCTGTCAAGGGACCTGAGCTTTTGAATAAATATATTGGTGCTTCTGAGCAAGCTGTAAGACGCCTTTTTTTAAATATTTGCACCTTAATAATTATAATCATAACCATCTTGCTATCTTCACTCTTATGTCTGCTTTAATGTGTGCTTCTTTGTTTTATGTTTGTTCGATAAATCACTCATATGTTTGTTAATATTATATTTTACCTTGACTTTTTAAGATCTGCATCTATATGATTATATTGTTATGGGCTCTTAGATTTTTGTTGTACCCATGTTATCAACAATTTTGTCAGCAATTTCTCATTACTTAGTTTAAACTTCATCCACATTACCGTACTTTTTAGCACTGTCTTTGTAGAATTAATTTCAATTGTCGACCAAGATCGTGACCTTACAGTCAGAGGTTCCGACCAGACCTTTGGTTTTTGTGGGGTCCCAATACATATATATTTTTAGTTGAGGTCTATTAATTATACATACATATATGCATATACAAATATATATACAAATATACATACATGTGTACCTTTTTTCAAATTTTGTTTGGGGGGCAGCCCCCTCAAGGTAGTGGATAGTTCTGCCTATGTTTACGGTGTCGTTAGCATTTTATTATGCATTATTTACATATCGCAAAGAAATGATAGGTCAGATGATACCCTAGAGTAACCTTTTATTCTACTTTCCAATTTTTTTCAAGTTGTACCATTGTTTATATTTCAATTAAAAGACCTTTTATTCTACTTTCCAATTTTTTTCAAAGTTGTTACATTGTTTAAATTTCAATTCTTTTATGTCTTGATCTGCACTCTTATATCTATCACGATCTGGTTTATTTTTCCCTGCAATCCTACTTAATTTACTCCTATGTTTCTACTCAAGTTAATTGTATTTTCTCAAAAATGTTGCCCGCATATCCAATCTAGTTCTAAAACCTTTTCTTGCATCATCAACCCGATATCATGTGCTATATAATAATACCTGCATTGTTTATTCGTAAGTAGGCTAAAGATCAAGAGGTTAGTCTTGGAGTCCTAACCTGTTAGACTTTCTAACCATAATTTATTGAGTTATTCAATTGCTTGTCAAGTTAGAGTTCCTCGAAATTATTTTGTGGCCACAATCTATTTAGTCCTTTTGGTGCATTTAAACGACCAAGTCTGTAGGTTAGTGCTTTGGCACAATAATTTTGTCCTTGGGGCACACTGTTAGATGATTATCTCTGTAGGTCAGGGATGCAGGACAAACAAGCGTCTTAATTGTCAAAATGAGAACATGGGAAAGCCCTGAGAAAATTGTGATTTGCCAACTTTGAGTTAAAAGGAAAGTTTATGGTCTTTATGTCTCCACCCTTGTTCATAAATCTATTGGAGTGCCCTGGAATTATTGTTCATAGATTTGAGCTGGCTGTCAAGAGCCACGTGTTATCCTGTTCCATTAATGTTACTGGACAACTGGAATGTGATCTTGAGTTACTTTTACAGGTTCGTGATTTGTTCTCCAAAGCAGCTGCTGCATCACCTTGCCTTCTATTTTTTGATGAGTTCGACTCTATTGCCCCTAAACGGGGACATGATAATACTGGTGTTACTGATCGTGTCGTTAACCAGGTTAGCTGCTAACTTGTCGATATTGACGGTTTTAGGGTTGTCTTTGGACGTGTGATTTGAAATGAAGCAGGGGTAATGCGCATTGCATTAAATAGAAGCCATGCTATTACTTCGTTATGTGCTCTAATCTTTGTTTGGATTCAACCTATGCAGCTTTTGACTGAGTTAGATGGTGTGGAGGCCTTAACTGGGGTTTTCGTGTTTGCTGCGACAAGGTGAGTACTTTCTAAGAATGGTCTTCGTATGGAGTACAGTACTTATATCTAACCATTTAGTAAAAAGTAAGGCCAATATTGATATCATCTAGTCAAGGAAGAAATTTCCTCTTTGGCTAGCTCACGCAACACCACATCTCCTATGTTTTTTGACAAGCGGTTCCATTCATTTTGGTCTTCATGTTCTAAAATCACAACCATCAATTTTCAAGTGATTTCAATTGGTTTTACTTGTTGATCTAAATGTTGTGAAATCATTGAACTTGTGATGAGTTAAACTTGTGACAATTGGATGAACTACCCCTTTGGATTTACTACAAAATTGATGGTTTGGTGTTTTAGAAGTTAGAACATGATGATCCAAATGAACGGATTGGATCAAAGGAAAAAAATCAGGGGGTTGAGGTTTTGATGCTAGTCAAGGAGGATTTTTCTCAAAAAAGTAAAATTGATTCTCTAAAAATATCAATAAAGATGTTGGCAACATGGAAACAAACAGACACTATGAAAGTCAAAACCACTAGTCTATTTTGCAATTTGGAACTTCTCTTTTCTTTTCTGTCTATTATTCCATTTCTTTTTAGCTATCCATGCCACAAAAAGTTATTTACATTACTCTCGGAGAAGACAGACAATATTTCAATAAGACGCCAGAACTAGGTCCATAGGAAAATCCTTAAATGAGACATACTTGAGATTGGCGAACAGCAACATCTGCAAAACCAATCTGCTGGTTATTATTTGGTATAAATATGTGAGGCTTTTCAAGAAATTTGGATGTGCATGTTATGTACATCCTTGAATTGTGGTAGACAACTAATGCATGTGGAAGGTTGGTCCTGCAACAAAGCACAAATACATGAGTCTGACATTCAACTCATATACTGGCTCCAAATGCTGTTCACTCTATCATTAACCCTAGCCATAGTTCTTGTAACTCTACCATAATATGGCATTCAGCTCGAAAACTTAGAAGAAACATGCAGGGGGGGTGGGGGGGGGGGGGCTTTTTTGCTTGTAAAAATCTATCTCATCGAATGCAATGGTTGGGTAAGCTCACCCTTGTAAGGTCATTACATACGAAGAGCGCAATATTTTTTTTAATGCATTCAGCCCTTTACAGTAGTCAAGCTCCCCATGTTCTAAAAAGCGTTCCTTATGAGAAACATGTGGGCACCACTGCTTCTCACAATGGAATTAATTTCTGTACTTCCACATGCGCCACGCTATGAAGTTGTGTCGTGCTAGACACACATGTGGGAAACACATTGATAGAACCGAAGGCAAAATCTGAACTTTATAGATAAAAATAGAAAAAAATTGATAAATTGGCTATAATTATAAGGGGCAACCACCCTCCCAAGACGCCTAAAGCTAGGACGTTTGCACTCTCCTAAGATCTACCTAAGAACTCTCTCAAAACAACTCAATAATCAAGCATTAAAATCAAATGATGGCTAGCCCTAGTTTAAGAATAAAACCATCCCCTAAGCAATTACAAGTTTGCCACTAAAATATAATAAATCAAAGAGGAGTCGAAAATGCCCCTAGGGTGGTGCGGCATCCCTTGCGCGCGTGCCTACTCGCGGGCCCGCCTCCTCTGGCAGTCGGATCTATCATCACTCCGCCTCCAAAAATCCACCTTGTCATCAAGGTGTTGCTTGAAGTTTTTGGTGGTCCTACTCCGAGTGGGAGTCGTCTTCCACTCCGTCCTCTTCATCCTCCACGACATCCTCCTCGTCATCACCGGCTATCAGCACTTGCAGCTTATGCCCCACAGTGGTGCACTGGGGTGAACCTCTCATTGCATCTGAAACACAGCCCTTTCTGTCTCTTCTCCCTCATCTCGGCGTCAGTCATCCGCCTGAACTGCCCCAATGCTGGCTGTGCGTTGCTTTTCTCCTTAATTTTCTTCTCACTCGCCTGATCTGTCCCTGTGGTAGCCTTCACCCCCTGCCACAGTTGGAGACCCGCACTGCACCTGACCACCATGCCCACTCCTAACTCTCCTCTCCTCAGCCTGAGCATCATCAACCATCTATGCCATCTTCATGACCTCTGACAGCCCCTTGGGCTTGTATGGCCGAACCCCAGCACAAAGAATGGGCTTGAGCCCCTTCATAAATGTGCTCTCTAGTAACTCATCAGTGACCCCGTGCACTCGTCCCGACAATGTCTCAAACTTTTCAATGTAATCCCTCACAGGTCTGTCCTGTCTGAGGGCAAACAGCTGCTCGTGAAGGTTTCCCGGGTGAGGATCACGACCCGCTTCCCTAAAATGGAGGCGAGACGTGAAAAGGTCCGCACGGGAGTGGAGCGGTGAAGCCCCAAACCCGATAAGCGTCAATTTAGTATAAGCAGGTCCCTGTAATTGCAAACGAAACAACAACAATAATAATAATATGAGACAGATATAAAATACCAATCCCACAATTGTCCACAAAGTATTCAACATCACAGAAAAGCCACCAGGCTAAAAGAAAGAGTCTAAGGGCCCAGAACAAGGCCAAACAAAAGTAACGACATAACAAAGTAAAGGTGCTACGCACCGACAACAAAACAACTGTCTAACAAAAGTAAA
Source organism: Scilla litardierei (assembly GCA_030789695.1). Taxonomy (NCBI): domain Eukaryota; kingdom Viridiplantae; phylum Streptophyta; class Magnoliopsida; order Asparagales; family Asparagaceae; genus Scilla; species Scilla litardierei. The sequence goes on from CM061131.1 coordinate 12,907,177, forward strand.
CACAACGAAGACACTAGGACTGGTCCCCAGTGTCCGCGTACTCCCCGTCCAACACGGGCGCAAGCTCGGCGTCCGCAAACACCTCACCCTCAGCAAGCAACTCAGGCTCAGGGTCTAACATGCGTCACCCAAAAGAGAAAGGGGCACATGTCAGCAAGTCTAAAAGACTTGAGCAAGGAAACGGAAAGTAACTAACAACCTAGCACTTATAGTATTAAGCAATGATATGGCAGTAAGGTATGATGCAACAGTTTAAAAGAAAAGGCAAGCACGCACAATGTAGCAAAGCTACCAACTCACTAATTCACGAATCACTTATCACTGTTATCACTGAAACACTTAGAGATTTCGCCTGCTGGCCGGAGTGGCGGATCAGGCCAACTCGGGGCTCAGGTGGCCGCTTATCTCTTACCCCACCCATATGTGTCGAGCGTTGGGGTTTCCAACACACTGAGCTCGCTTCTGGATCACGAGCCAGGAAGTGTATTTGGCATAGGGTTGTGCCCGCAACGCAGGTGCCTAGCCGGTATCCGAGCGTTGGGGTTTCCAACTACAGGGCTCGCTTCTGGAACACGAGCCAGGAATATAATATTGTAGCGTGTGCTACACAATCACAATAATTAATCACTATGCAATGACATGAACAAATGATTGCGTACCGTTAATTGAATTTAAACGTGACATACAAGCATGATGAGGGTGACGGACCAAGCTTCGTTGTCAAGCTAGGTCAATGGCGTCTAAACGGCTATCCTTTCACCGTTTAGTCTCTTTTACGCTAAAACAAGGTAATGGCCTAAGACATGGCCCAAATCAAGAGATGCAAGTTTCACTTGCCTATCACCGGGGACGACGGTTACGAAAGTTCGTCTCCGCGGATGCTAGCCTACGGGGAATCGCTGTTATGGGAAACAATCATCAAAACACAAGTATTTTATTAGGGTTTCATAAAAATTACAATAGGACATGAAAACAACGGTAGATCGATTTCTTACCGAGAGGAGGCGGAAGAAACACTCCGGGGAACCCTAGGATCAGATCTGGAAAAGTTTGGAGAAGTTTGGGGAAACTAGGGTTTTGGGGATTTTGATGGGTTTTGGTGAGATTTTGGGGAAGATGAGAAGTAGATAGAGTGAATGGATGGATTTGATGATGGATTTAGGGTTTGGAATGAAGGATTGAAGCTTGGAGGAAGATGGGGGCTTAGAGGGGAAGAAACTAGGGCTTAGGGTCGTGTTGGAGAAGAAGAAAACGATTGGGTTGGGTATAAATAGGTTGAGCTGGCGGCTGCCCAGAAATTAGGGTTTTAACACAGGTTAGTCGGTCAAAGAGCAACCACTGACCGACTAGTTTGGCAACTAGTCGGTCGGTCGACCAACGCAGACCGACTAAGTGTAAACAGTAACTCCTGAACGAAAATAGGATTTAGAATTAGTCGGTCCATGAACAATTTCTGACCGACTAGTTTAGCATCTAGTCGGTCGATGAACGTTCTTAGACCGACTAAGAGTAAACAGTAACTAGTGTCAAAATAGGAGTACAAAACTTAACCGACTAGTTTAACAACTAGTCGGTCGAAAGATGAACTTAGACCGACTAAGCAATGAACAGTAACTATACAAAAATTTAGATGATGTGTTAGTCGGTTAAAGAAGCATTGCCGACCGACTAGTTTGCAACCTAGTCGGTCAACCAACGTTCTTAGACCGACTAACGATAAACAGTAACTTCTAAGAAATTTAGATAGCCCACTAGTCGGTCCAAGAAGGATTGCCGACCGACTGGATCGTCATCTAGTCGGTCGGTGCCCCTTCTTACACCGGCTAATGAGCACCAAAAGTTCCGATACGGAGCGCGAGGCCCCGTGATCGAATCCTAAGACTCCTAGGCTTGATCTAATAATAAGATACGACCGTTATGAAGTCCGTCACGAGTGACATACTTCGAAATCGACAATCCTAAGGAAGAAACGAGAAAATACGACGTTTCGATCGAAAATGAAGCTACGGAGACGAAAACCACACATGAGGAGAAAATCCATTCAAAACACATATTATATTATAATAAATCCAGATACATGAAAAGCAGTCGTTACATCCTCCCCAACTTAAGAAAAATTCCGTCCTCGGAATTCCCAAATACTCACGAGTCCGGAAACAAAAGTGGGTAGCGCTCTCGCATCTCATCTTCTCTCTCCCAAGTAGACTCTCCCGACGAACCGTGCCGCCACATCACTCTAACAAGATCGACGACCTTGTTTCGAAGTGACTTCTGACGCCTGTCCAGAATCTGCACTGGATGCTGGTCATACGTCAAATCTGAGCGAACGGCGATCTCCGAGAAATCCACGGCATGAGATGGATCGCTAATGTATCGACGAAGCTGCGACACATGGAAAACATTGTGAACTCCTTCCAAAGATGGCGGCAAGGCCAAGCGATAAGCTACCTCGCCAACCCTCTCCAAAACATCAAATGGTCCAATGTATCGCGGGCTCAACTTCCCACGCTTCCCGAAACGAATCACACCACGATTCGGGGAAATCTTCAAGAACACATGGTCGCCCGGCTGAAATTCCAAAGGACGACGTTTAGCATCCGCCCAATGCTTAAAACGGTCCTGAGCAATCCTCAACCTCTCCCGAATATTCCTGACAATATCCACGGCCTCCACGATCATCTCAGGCCCCAACAACTCCCGATCACCCACGTCATCCCAACTCAATGGCGATCGACATTTCCTCCCATAAAGAGCGGCGAAAGGCGCCATGCCAATACTCGCCTGGAAGCTGTTGTTGTAGGAAAACTCCACCAAATGCAGATGGTCCTCCCACGAACCCTTGAAATCCAACATGCACGCCCTCAGCATGTCTTCCAAAATCTGAATTGTCCTCTCGGACTGGCCATCCGTCTGCGGATGGTACGCCGTGCTGAAACTCAGACGCGTACCCAAACTCTTCTGCAAACTCTGCCAAAACTGAGATGTGAACCTCGTGTCTCTGTCCGACACGATACTCACGGGGACTCCATGAAGTCGCACGACTTCCTCCATATATCTCCTCGCTAGCACCTCCGTGGACTGTCCCACTCGGAATGGAATAAAGTGCGCAGATTTGGTCAATCGATCTACGATCACCCAAATCGCGTCATTCTGCTTCGGACTCCGAGGTAGTCCAGTCACGAAATCCATAGTGATGTGCTGCCACTTCCACTCCGGAATCGGAAGCGGTTGTAGCAACCCGGCCGTACGCTGATGCTCCGCCTTCACTTGCTGGCAAACCAAGCACTTGGCCACACTCCGAGCCACACTCCTCTTCATACCATGCCACCAATAATTCAGACGAAGATCCTGGTACATCTTGGTGCCACCAGGATGCACAGAATACGGCGAACTGTGTGCCTCCACCATCAACTCCTCTCTGATATCCCCAGCCGGCACACACAACCTGGCTCCAAACCTCAGCGAGCCATCCTCATGAATCAAAAAGTCAGTCCGCAGACCGGCTTCCACCATCTCCCGAATCCTTACCAACTTCGGATCTCCGGCCTGGCCAGCCTTAATCCGATCCACGATCGTCGACTGTACCTGCATGTACATCAACGAAGAAGCCTCCCCAGGAAGAACAATTTCCACTCCAGACTCGCAAAAATCCTGCTGCAATCTCCACTGCGAGGTCAAAATCATCACCGCTGGAAGCCTACTCAAAGCATCTGGAACCACATTCACCTTGCCAGGGTGATACTGCAAATCAATCTCATAATCCGCCATAAGCTCCAACCATCGACGATGTCGCATGTTGAGCTCCTTCTGAGTGAAAATATACTTCAAGCTTTTGTGATCGGTGAAGATTTTCACTTTCTCACTCAACAAGAAGTGCCTCCAAATCTTAAGAGCAAACACAACGGCAGCCAACTCCAAATCATGCGTCGGGTAATTCTTCTCATGAACCTTGAGCTGACGAGACGCATACGCCACAACATGCCCGTGCTGATGCAACACGCAACCGAGACCCTTGCCAGAAGCATCGCAAAAGATCTCAAATCCACCGCTGCGATCAGGCACCACAAGAATAGGGGCCGTCGTCAACCTCTCCTTCAGAATACCAAAAGCACTCTCACAGTCACCCGACCAAACAAAAGCAACATCCTTCCGCGTCAACCTGGTCATCGGCTCAGCAATACGAGAAAAGTCCTTAATGAAACGACGATAATATCCCGCCAAACCAAGGAAACTCCGAATCTCAGACGCAGACGACGGAACAGGCCACTCTCTGATGGCCCTAATCTTCTCGGGATCCACAGAAATACCACCTCCAGACACCACATGCCCCAGAAAAGCAACTCGATCCAGCCAAAACTCGCACTTCGAAAACTTAGCATACAAACGATGCTTCCTCAAAATTCCCAATACCGTCCTCAAGTGCGATGCATGCTCTTCCTCCGACTTCGAATATATCAGAATGTCGTCAATAAAGATAACGACAAACTTATCCAAAAAGTCGTAGAAAATCAGGTTCATCATATTCATGAAAACTGCGGGCGCGTTAGTTACGCCGAAAGGCATAACCACAAACTCATAGTGTCCATACTTCGTCCTGAACGCTGTCTTCGGAACATCTCCCTTCTTCACCTTCAACTGGTGGTAACCACTCCTCAAATCCAATTTCGAAAACACCCTCGAACCTCCAAGCTGATCAAAAATATCATCGATGCGAGGCAACGGGTATTTATTCTTAATGGTCACCGCATTCAACTCCCGATAGTCCACGCACATGCGACGCGAACCATCCTTCTTCTTTACCAACAGCACCGGTGCTCCCCACGGAGACACGCTAGGATTAATATAACCCTTCTGCAAGAGCTCATCCAACTGCTTCCGCAACTCTTCCAACTCTGCAGGTGCCATACGATACGGCGCCTTCGAAATCGGCTGCGCACCTGGAAGAAGATCGATAGAAAATTCCAAAGCTCGATCAGGCGGCAAACCAGACATCTCCTCGGGGAAGACGTCGCCAAAGTCACGCACCACAGCTGGCCACTCCAACTCCATCTGCATAGCTACAGCCTCTACCGGCCTGGCCCGAAATCTGACAGGACCAAGCGAACTGCTACCACGACTGAACTCAAACACTGGATGTCCGGGAATCTCGAACACCACCTTCTTCCTCCTGCAGTCAATCGTAGCATAGAAGCTCGCAAGCCAATCCATCCCAAAGACCGCATCGTAGTTGGTGATGTTGTGGACAATAAAATCAGCATAAAGCTCATGTCCACAAACCACCACAGAGCAAGGACTGCACCCACGATGCACCGTGACTACTCCATTCCCTGTGACGATATTCCAACTCTTAGAGAGAGGGGACGTCGACAAGGAATGCTTCTCCACGAAGCTCTGGGCCAAAATGCACATCGACGCACCTGAGTCAAAGAGAACTCGGGCAGGGAACGTGCAAACCAAAACCACACCTAACAAACAGTCTAATCAATCAAATCTTACTCTAGCAACATTCATACACAAGCAGCCAACATAATGCAACAATCAACTAATTAGGGAAGGAACAACTAGATTGGAAGTTACCTGCAATGACCTCATCCATGGCCAAAACCTCCTCCTCGGTCATCAGAAATGCCTGCCTCCTTGGCAGAACGGCCTGCCGAAAGGCATTCCCTTGCGGAACAAGGGGTACCCCACGACCAGCGGGCACCGGGGCTCTCTGCTGCAACGGCGGGGCAGCAATAGGTGTCCTCCAAGGTTGCCTCAACTTCGGGCACTCCCTGAGAGCATGGGCGGGATCTCCACAAGCAATACATTGCCCCAAGAACTTCCTACACGATTCCTTGATATGACCCTCCTTGCCACAGAAATGGCAAACCTTCCGAACAGGCCCTCCTGGCCTCTTGAACTGAACAGGCTGGTTCGGCCTGAATCCAGGTCGAACCACAGCTCTCGCCTGCTCCACAGGCCTCTTCCCAGCACCAACAACAGACCCCTTCCTCTGGTTCACAAGCAGCTCCTGCCTCTTGGCAGCGACCAAAACCTTCTGATAAGATTCCCGGTCAGAAGAGGTCACAAAGCTCTGGAGCTCTGAAGCAAGCCCCTGCAGAAACCTCTGAGCTCTCTCCTCAGCGTCCTGCACCATCTTTGGTGCAAACCGACTTAGCCTCATGAACTCCTGGTGGTACATGTCCACCGACGAGTTCCCCTGCTTCAGATCGATAAAACGCTGCAGCATCTCTTCCCTGGCAGCCTTCGGGAAGAACTCACCATCAAATCTGGCCTTGAAGGTAGCCCAGACGATCGGCTCTACCAACATCTTCTCTTCAGCATCCCACCAATTTCTGGCGTTATCCTTCAGCTGGCGCTTCGCCAAGTCAACCCAACCTACTTCGTTGACCTTGGACATCTTCAGATTGTCCTCGATATTCCTCATCCATTCATCAGCAGCTAATGGACCTTCGGTCCCATCAAAATATGCAGGACCCAGCTCTCTGAACTGCTTCGCCCCGGGCTCAGGGCGAGGGGCTTCCACCACCCGAGCAGCTCGAGTCACCGGAGCATTCTGCACCTGCAGGAGCACACCCTGCTGAACCTGCATCATCTGCAACATCATCCTCATCATCTCCCCATTAGTGGGCTCCCGCTCAGGCTCCTCGTCATGAGGGGGCGCACCACTACCACCACCACGGGTGATTCGCCTTCCTGCCATCTAATGACACAGAAAACGAAACAATTAGACTCATAGCTTAGGGCTCAGATGTCGAAATTATTTGTTGGACAATCTTATATCATTATCGTTATCCCGATAGTTGCAGTTACAGAAGGACCTGCATGGGCCACCACTAAAACCTGTCACGACCCGCTTCCCTAAAATGGAGGCGAGACGTGAAAAGGTCCGCACGGGAGTGGAGCGGTGAAGCCCCAAACCCGATAAGCGTCAATTTAGTATAAGCAGGTCCCTGTAATTGCAAACGAAACAACAACAATAATAATAATATGAGACAGATATAAAATACCAATCCCACAATTGTCCACAAAGTATTCAACATCACAGAAAAGCCACCAGGCTAAAAGAAAGAGTCTAAGGGCCCAGAACAAGGCCAAACAAAAGTAACGACATAACAAAGTAAAGGTGCTACGCACCGACAACAAAACAACTGTCTAACAAAAGTAAACACAACGAAGACACTAGGACTGGTCCCCAGTGTCCGCGTACTCCCCGTCCAACACGGGCGCAAGCTCGGCGTCCGCAAACACCTCACCCTCAGCAAGCAACTCAGGCTCAGGGTCTAACATGCGTCACCCAAAAGAGAAAGGGGCACATGTCAGCAAGTCTAAAAGACTTGAGCAAGGAAACGGAAAGTAACTAACAACCTAGCACTTATAGTATTAAGCAATGATATGGCAGTAAGGTATGATGCAACAGTTTAAAAGAAAAGGCAAGCACGCACAATGTAGCAAAGCTACCAACTCACTAATTCACGAATCACTTATCACTGTTATCACTGAAACACTTAGAGATTTCGCCTGCTGGACGGAGTGGCGGATCAGGCCAACTCGGGGCTCAGGTGGCCGCTTATCTCTTACCCCACCCATATGTGTCGAGCGTTGGGGTTTCCAACACACTGAGCTCGCTTCTGGATCACGAGCCAGGAAGTGTATTTGGCATAGGGTTGTGCCCGCAACGCAGGTGCCTAGCCGGTATCCGAGCGTTGGGGTTTCCAACTACAGGGCTCGCTTCTGGAACACGAGCCAGGAATATAATATTGTAGCGTGTGCTACACAATCACAATAATTAATCACTATGCAATGACATGAACAAATGATTGCGTACCGTTAATTGAATTTAAACGTGACATACAAGCATGATGAGGGTGACGGACCAAGCTTCGTTGTCAAGCTAGGTCAATGGCGTCTAAACGGCTATCCTTTCACCGTTTAGTCTCTTTTACGCTAAAACAAGGTAATGGCCTAAGACATGGCCCAAATCAAGAGATGCAAGTTTCACTTGCCTATCACCGGGGACGACGGTTACGAAAGTTCGTCTCCGCGGATGCTAGCCTACGGGGAATCGCTGTTATGGGAAACAATCATCAAAACACAAGTATTTTATTAGGGTTTCATAAAAATTACAATAGGACATGAAAACAACGGTAGATCGATTTCTTACCGAGAGGAGGCGGAAGAAACACTCCGGGGAACCCTAGGATCAGATCTGGAAAAGTTTGGAGAAGTTTGGGGAAACTAGGGTTTTGGGGATTTTGATGGGTTTTGGTGAGATTTTGGGGAAGATGAGAAGTAGATAGAGTGAATGGATGGATTTGATGATGGATTTAGGGTTTGGAATGAAGGATTGAAGCTTGGAGGAAGATGGGGGCTTAGAGGGGAAGAAACTAGGGCTTAGGGTCGTGTTGGAGAAGAAGAAAACGATTGGGTTGGGTATAAATAGGTTGAGCTGGCGGCTGCCCAGAAATTAGGGTTTTAACACAGGTTAGTCGGTCAAAGAGCAACCACTGACCGACTAGTTTGGCAACTAGTCGGTCGGTCGACCAACGCAGACCGACTAAGTGTAAACAGTAACTCCTGAACGAAAATAGGATTTAGAATTAGTCGGTCCATGAACAATTTTCTGACCGACTAGTTTAGCATCTAGTCGGTCGATGAACGTTCTTAGACCGACTAAGAGTAAACAGTAACTAGTGTCAAAATAGTTGAAAGAGTTAGTCGGTCTGAGTACAAAACTTAACCGACTAGTTTAACAACTAGTCGGTCGAAAGATGAACTTAGACCGACTAAGCAATGAACAGTAACTATACAAAAATTTAGATGATGAGTTAGTCGGTTAAAGAAGCATTGCCGACCGACTAGTTTGCAACCTAGTCGGTCAACCAACGTTCTTAGACCGACTAACGATAAACAGTAACTTCTAAGAAATTTAGATAGCCCACTAGTCGGTCCAAGAAGGATTGCCGACCGACTGGATCGTCATCTAGTCGGTCGGTGCCCCTTCTTACACCGGCTAATGAGCACCAAAAGTTCCGATACGGAGCGCGAGGCCCCGTGATCGAATCCTAAGACTCCTAGGCTTGATCTAATAATAAGATACGACCGTTATGAAGTCCGTCACGAGTGACATACTTCGAAATCGACAATCCTAAGGAAGAAACGAGAAAATACGACGTTTCGATCGAAAATGAAAGCTACGGAGACGAAAACCACACATGAGGAGAAAATCCATTCAAAACACATATTATATTATAATAAATCCAGATACAAGAAAACCAGTCGTTACATCCCGAAACTTCTCCAAAATGAGATCCTTAAGCTCCTCCCAACTGCGAAACTGATGCCTCCTTTCCTTCCACTGATACCACTTCAAGGCTCTCCCCTCCATACATATGGTCGTTGCCTCCAACTTCTGAGTCTCCGTCATGTGATAAGCAGCGAAATACCTCTCAGCCCGAAACAGCTACGCATGCCTTCCCATCGAACACTGGCATCTTTGATTTCCTCACTCTGCCATCACGCCCAAAATGTCACTGGTCTGGCCTACCCTCTGCGCGCCTGTGCTGGTTGTAATGTTGACATCTCTCGTTCTGTGTCTCATATCCTCCATGTGGCCCTCCAACGCGTTCTCCATAGTCCCCTCTCAGACCTCCTCTGTGTCACACATATTCATCCCAACCCTCACCAGCTCCATAGTCACCTCCGTAAGCTCCTCCGCCTTCATCAATATACTTCCCGCCCCCTCCTTCATCGCCGTAATGGTAAACCTCTCCCTGCACAGGTCCAGAAAATTCATGGCCCCCCTGAAACTGCTCCTCGCGTCCCTGACAAAACGTCGGAAGCCCCAAAGGGCCAGATCTGCAGTCGTCGTGCTCGGAAAAGCCCCCTAGCGGTTGCCAAGAGATCGTCGCACCCTTCCGGACCCCGGCAGGCCCTGTCGGGGCTGTCGGAGGCCCGACGAGCCCTCCCGTGGGCCAGACAAGGTCGACCGACCCTGCCGATGGCCGGCAGGGTTCGACCGGCCCCGCCGGCTATCGCTCTGGGCGGGACGGTGGCCCCCACCCTTGGTAGGGGTCGGCCGACCGCTGGGGTGGTTTTGGGGGTTCGACCGACCCACCTCGTTGCGCCGACGAGGTCCTACAACCTCCTCACTCTTCCACAGTTCTTCCTGCTCTTTGAAGAACTCATCGGCGTCGGAGAGCAAACCCTCTTCAAAAGACTTCACCTTTTCCTTCCCCTTCTCCAAAGGTGGGACGTTTTTTGAAGAACTAGGGTTCGTGCCATCATTCTCCACCTTTTCATGGAGAATCGAAAGTTGGAAGATGATCTGCACAAGGGCTTCGTCGGTTTTGTCTTATTTAGCCGCGAGCCGATCCACGGAAGTCGTCATCTTTGCGATCGACTCGCAGTTCGCCGCTACGGTTTTTTTAACTCTTCGATCTCTCCATTATTCTTCTCCTCTCCCGCTTTGCTCCGATCTTTAGCCCTAGTTGATGCTGCCATGGATCGAACGCTCTGATACCAAATTGATAGAACCGAAGGTAAAATCTGAACTTTATAGATAAAAATAGAAGAAAATTGATAAACTGTCTACAATTATAAGGGGCAACCACCCTCTCAAGACGCCTAAAGCAAGGATGTCCGTAATCTCCTAAGATCTACCTAAGAATTCTCTCAAAAAAACTCAATAATCAAGCATAACAATCAAATGACGGCTAGCCCTAGTTTAAGAGTTAAACCCTCCCCTAAGTAATTACAAGTTTGCCACTAAAATATAATAAATCAAAGAGGAGTCGAAAATGCCCCTAGGGTGATGCGGCCTCCCTTGCGCGTGTGCCTACTCGCGGGCCCGCGTCCTCTGGTAGTCGGATCTATCGCACATCCTATGTAGTTTTATGAATTTGTCAAGCGTAGGCATGTTGTTTCCGTGTTGGCACAGCCGTCTCCATGCAACATAGTGCCACACATTGTTCAACTTACCAGCTATCACTTTCCTAATTCTAGTTTAGCAACACGTGCCAAGACCAATTGTGAAACTTATCCAACATGAACCCAACATGGTTTTGACGCTAAGTCCCAACATTCTTGAGACAAAGGATAGCTTCAAAGAATATGTGTCATGCCTCGTCTCCCAAAATGATACAGGCAACATGGAGTGACAAGTCCGCACACATTTAGGCCTACTGATAACTCCATCTTTTCAGCCTAAATGTGAACGTGTCTAAATAAAATCTAAGTTTCGTCTGCATCTATCTAATAATGAGCAACAAAATAATAGCATATACAGTTCTAGATCTATGATCAACAGATATAGTGAAAACTTAAAAGACAATGGATACGGACATAATGAAATATAATTAATAAAAATAAACTTATTACATGGTTATTGGTACTATGTGTCCTCCAAAAGCTCTGAACCCTCAAGATCTATGCCTCCTAGGTAACCGCTTCCTACACCTAACGGAAGCAAAAAAGCAACCGTTAACGTTGTTCATCTCCAAACACTATAAAAGAAAACATGTTAGATCCGCATATAAATAAAACATATTAATAAAGCACAACAAGTATGGATAATATCATAAAATCTAAAACACAGTAGGAAGTGAAAAGCACAAATACAGTAATAACCCACCTCTATTTCTAGAGACGAAAAACATAGATACAGTAGTAATAATCATCTTTCTCTCCCACATCCTCTGAGACAATGAGTCTCCCAACCCGATGTGTTTTATCCTAGATGCGGTGTCAGGTGAGATAACATGTGTATTAATCGAGAACAATAATTAGTACCGGAGTATGAAATCATGAACAATAATCAACATCAATACTTATACAATATTGGTGGACATGAAATTTGGTCCAATGAACATTATGTGTAGTAACTGTGAACAATAAATATGCACAATGTGAACTCATATAATGAACAATATCAAACATCATATGTGCAATGGCAAACATGTATATATATTTAGTGAATGTCATGTCAATAGCAGTGATAATGTATGTTGTATGTATTCAAATCAACAACTCAATGTCGTTTATAATCATGTACAAAGTTTGATTATCTTATGGGATTTACATGAAAAGCCAACATATCTATATGCAGCCCAAGGGAAATACCTTGAGTCAATGTATAAAGTCAAGAATAAGGCCTATGCCGTAGGGACGGTATCTCGTAAAATTTTCATATCAATCCAATATAATGTAATATCTATGTGCATAAGAGCAACTAATCCAAGCATCATAATTTCAACAATATAATCATAGCATGACACGGGACTTTACTCTAAGGATTAACTGGGATCAAATCTAATTTCATAATTATTTATGCATGCATAAGTATATCACATATTTAATAATGAGTCCATTTCCAATTTAGGTTTATGTCAACGTTTTCTCAGAACAACGTCTTCATCGACACATATATAAATATTTACCCAATAATATTAATTTCCAACTAATTCAGGGCAGCAAAAGTGGAATTTTTATCAACCACAATCAAGTTTTTTTTTCAAGATTCAATGTAACATCTCTAATCCTCCTAAGCCCCTATTTATAATAATCAGATTTTCATACAATTACAGAAATACCCCTAGACTCCAAAAAATTACGAAAACGCTCAAAAATTTTTGAAATTCTCAAAATTTCAAAACTTTCCCCGCCACATAAGATCTCATCATTCCTATGTCCCTGAAAACCCGCGGTGTTCTCAATGTAGTGTATGAAGTGCGTGGGCCACTCCTCACCGACTGATGGTGCTCGGCCTTCCTTAGATCAAAGCTTGAAATGCTTTCGACGCCGTAGTCGTTGCTCTCGAAAAGGCCGATGTCTTCTTTTGGTCCTCCACTGGATTTGCCTAAGCCTTGTGTCTCTACCGTCGTAGCGCCATCCAATATCTCCACCGTCCTCTGCAAAGCCCCGAAAGGAAGCTACTGTAATCACTAAAGTTTCTTGTGGATCTGTCGTATTCCGAAGCTAGTCACCAGCCCCGAACGGGCCCACCGTCAACCCCCAAGGCCCCATGGGTCCCCTAGCTATTTGTCCATGAGCCGTGAGGACCCTGGCTGCCAGGCGAGGACTCGCAGTGGCCCTGCAGGCCCCCGACAGGCTTGTATGGCCTCAACGGCCTTGCAGGCCTCAGTTGGGCCCCGGTGACTAGTTAGAGGGCCATCGCCCCCTTTCGCTTTCTTCCAATGGTCATAATGCCCTAAATTTGCGTCGGGGTCGTCGTCGTGGTTCAGATTTGAAGTCGGCAAATAGTTGTTGGGCTTCTATGTTGGTTTCCCTCTTTAGTGAAACAAGACAAATGCTCTCTTTTCTCGGATGATCAGAGTATCGGTGGATGCATCCGACAATGCATCTGTTATCACTGAAATCTATGCCAAGCATAACAGAGAAATCATTCTTGGGAACAATAGAGAAATCTAGAAGTCTAATCCACTTAACGAGGGTGACCTTTACATTATAGGCCTTCACAGATAGACTTAGGTTCTGAACTAACACCCTTGATCCATCCATTCTCCTCTTTATATTTAAGTCCACACTTCTTGGCTTCTTCCTTGATGAAGTTGTTGGTGGCTCCAGTGTCAATAAGTGCTTGAATGGTCTTGTCTCTAATCTTAGCATCAGTAAAGAGTCTTCCCTTATTACCGGCTTTGGGCATCTCCACCTTGGCTTAGATGGCATTTACAATCCGCCAGGATCCAAGCTTAGATTCCTCTCGACACCTTTGTCGTTCGTTATATTCTTCAATTATGGCAGAGATCTTAGACTTCTTGGGTCAGTCACGAGCTTTCTGTGGTCCTTCACAAAAGTAAAACTTGAGCGGCTTTGTCTCCACTCTTAATATTCTGTGCCTCGTATGGTTTGGTTGGGTTGGTCTTGTGATGGTGATCTCTCCTACTCTTTTCCTTACCAGCTTCTCTTTTAAGAGCTTCAACTTATCGGATTTTGTATACTCGGTCAAGGATTCAGCAGTGGAAATGACAGAGGCGAGATCTTGGACTCCATGCCTTTCAAGCTCAACTTTAGCCCACTTCTGCAAGCCATGAAGGAAAGCAAAAAGGCCTCACCTTCAGGGTAGTTAGGGATCTCCGGAGTATCTCTGTGATCTCTCGAACATAGTCATGTATGCTTCCTGTTTGTTGTAGTCGTCTTAGCCTAGTCCTTGTATCATTCTGTGCATTAACCAGATAGACCTGTCGCTTAAGGTCCCACTTGAATTCCTCCCACGTATCGATGGTACAAGAACCCATCTCAACATCCCACACTACCTTCTCCACCATACCATGGTGGTATCTTCCAGGTTGAATATGGTACGATCTACCTTTTGGGAATCTTCAGTAAGGTTGAGGGCTTTGAAGTATATTGATTCATCCCTATAAGAAAGTATCGATCTACTTAGCATTCATCGACCTTTGGACGACTTGGGCTTTGCAACACTACCACTTGGTGAAAGAGCAACAGTTGGTGCAACAGCAGCCCTTTAAGCAATAGCTCTTCTGCATACAGCCAACTCTTCCCATAAAGTAGCAATCTCAACATAAAGAGTAGTATCGAGAGATGTTACCTGGTCTTGACTCTCAGCAAGAACCATGTTCAAGACTTGGATCAAGGCATCATGGAAGCCTAACACTTTCCATTCAAGCTCTTCGACCTTTTCTTGTCCTTTAGCACAGGCCATCCCCACCCTTCCTAATCTTGCAATCCCACAAATTCAAGGTATGTGTCTCTTGATCTCTCGCAAAGTCTTCTTATCATTCTTTCTCTTGTTTCCTTGTTCCTCCATCTAGATCACCTCACTGGTATTGTTGATGTTGACTTCTCCCCCAGCCATCATAACCGATTTGATACCACTTGTCATGGGCTTAGTCTTCTCCTCAACAATGATCGTGTGGCATTAGCTCTTACTCCCCGTAAAGAACTAGCTCATCTTTATAGCCAATGCTCAGTGGAAGACTCTAGTTGCACTTGAAACATCGAGAAGCTAGATAGCTTCGAACTTGAGAAGAACAACTGAACTCAAGATGTGGAAGAACTCTCAAAGGAAACTCTTTATTACTCAAGATTTCTTTCTAACTTAGGATGAATTATAGATGAACTAAGCAGCCCTATTTATAGGCATTCTCTTACAGAATGGATGGTCAAGATCAATTCGATCTAACGGTTATAAATAAGCTTTTTAAAAGTTCTACTCAATATATACAACAATGGATAAGTCTAAGACTTTCTAGAATGACTTACTATTTACATGTCTTTCTAGAATTGTCTATGGACTTGGATCTTATAGAATGGTCTTCATGATTCCTTTGAGCCTTGGTGATCCAATAAGACTCATTAGCCTCTTTCAACCCATGTTGGCCTGATGAAAAATCTTGGGCCATGATAGGTTTCATGGGAGGAGCATCAGTGATGTGGGTTATGCCGTGCGCCCACGTTGCTATGGATCATGCATAATGGCCCACAAGAAGACGAGCCGTGGGTAGAGAAAAAGGAAAAAAGGAAGAAGAATTGGGGGAGAGAGAAGGAAATGGACCAAGTTATAAATGGGTCGGGTCGGGTTTGAGTTAAATTAATGGGTTTTGAGATAGGAATGAGCGTAGAAAATTTGAAAAAAAAATACAAAATAATCACTAAACTTTATTTGTATTTTAACAAACTTTTAGTGCAAGAAAACTTCATGATGATGGGTTTGGGGTATCACAATCTGGATGGTGTATTCAGCCACATCCCGACATCTGTACTATTGGGGTTTAATATCTAACTCTGTTAAGTTCTATTTCTATATGGAGCCTATTATGACCTACCTTACATACAAAAGATTGCAACCTCTGAGAAACCAAACCCAGTCAGCTGCAGTTGGAATTATCTGCTACTGAGTTTGAAGAAGCAATTAGGATCGAAGTGGTTGGGTTGGGTAAATGGGAGGTCCAGGCTCAATGCTGGCTAAGACATTTGTTTAGAAAATACAAAAAGGAAATGAGTTCAAGGAATACATGACTCCTTTGATGTGTAACCCATGCCAACCCATACCTGAGGCTAGGAGTGTAAATGGAGTAGTAACTGCAATATCTGTATCCAAAACCCATCATTGAGATTGTTGTCCGCGCCTGATCCGATATCTGATCAGATATTTGGTTTGTTACTCGCATTTGAATTTGAATGTATTATTTGAATTTCGTTATTATCCTAATCTGCTTCGTAGGGGTTTTTTTTTATTACGCCGAGTTTGTAATCACACCAAATGCCTTATTTGGAACATGAAGAGTAACGTAAATGCAAAGTAACAATCAACCTTTTGACTTCCTTTTTAATACCAAATTTAGCAATTTAAATTCTTTGCAATAATAATTTTGTTAAATTTAGTAATAATTGCTGTGTGCATAGTAATGGATATTGGTAGTCCTGCAAAAGAAATTCCTTTATCAGCCCTCAAAAAGTTCACTATTTTTTATTATCGGTAACATACAAGTCGATCAACATACTCTAAATTACAATTTGATAGCATATAGAGTGATCCTTAGAAGTTTTAGTTGTCAACTTATAGGTCACAAAAATTCTATTATCGCAAAAACCTTGAATTTTGCAACCTCTAGATCAATATTCAAAACTTTAAAAGTTCAATTGATACTTTAACTATTTGTGTTTTAAAATATGTACATCAATTTGAACGATACCAATCATAAATAAAGATAGGTGAGAATAGATTTTCTTAAGGGATAGCGGAGGCATTTCCTCCGGTACACAGCTGATATCCATTATATGCAGGCGTGCGTATACACATAGGCATTCAGAGTGGATATCATAGCATTCGATTTCTGCTCCATTTTAAGCAGATATCCATTTAGATTTCCGATTCATTCGTGGATCAGATGTACCCCATTTTGGAATCTGCTTAAATGAATGCTCATATAAACTTCAGATATCCATTTACACATCTGCCAAAGGGCATCTTGCAAATGACCACATCAACCATTGGTACAACAGTTTGAATAGCAAACAGGAATCTGAAGATTTATCTGCTTATTTATGGTCATATTTGTATGTCAGATTTTGTGCTTTGTTGGTTGGTTCAACTTTTAAGAACCAAGCATTATATCAGATCTAGCAAGTGGTTAAGAAACTTAGATGTAGTCCTAGTTGGGTATTTTAGCTGGTTTGTAGCAGTGGTAGGATTAATTGCATCAAAATAAGTATCCACACAAAATGTGCTTTTGATTTTACACGTGAACATGAGAAGTAGGAATCCCAATGGATGGATGATTGAATGATTTATGGACTATATGGATTCTATTATTTCATACTAGCTTTAATAACATATTTAGCATTATTTTGTATTAATGTTTATGTTACCATTTTATGCTGCCCAATTGCCTATAGGAGATTGTGCTGTCATTATGTATGTTGCCTTTTGTTGGATAGTGTTATCCTTCATATTGTTTGGTAACAACACTATTAACTCGAATGGACTCTTGGCCCTAGGGGCATCATCTAACCAACTTTCATGCTATCCCTTCTCGTGGATACTTACCAGGGCATACAACATTATTGTTCAAATTGTCTTTCTACCTTGGTGTTCTTCATAATAGTCACCTCACCATTTACGTTTAAGCATTGCTCCAATGTTCTCTTTGTAGTGAGATCACACTTATTTCTCCTTTTCTCAACTCTTTCCGATGACTTCCTAGTTTCTTTAATGATCAGCATTAAGTATGATTGTATTTTTGTATATTCCGGTTTATGATACTTGTTTATTGTATTATCATTCATGTTTCTTCTTGACCATATGGATGAATTGCATCGTTTATGTTTGGGTGGCAATTAGTCGACCAGATCTACTTGATGCTGCGCTCTTGCGGCCTGGAAGGCTTGATCGTCTTCTTTTTTGTGATTTTCCATCATGGCGTGAACGGTTGGATATTCTTACAGTCCTTTCAAGAAAGGTCTCCCCACATCTCCTCTCTCTCATATGGTTTTACTTTATATTTTTACTGGTGTTCATTTTGCGGGTTTAGGTGGTAGTTGGATGTCTTCCTCTTTATTTCCGTTATAAATTTGCTTGATTGTTAAGCATATTATTCCATTTTGCTTCAATTATTATGGTTTCATGGCTTTTATTTTTTTTTTCCTTCTGATTGTAAAGTACCGCCACACTTATAGGAAGGCTGTGGATCTGAAGTGTGCAGAATCTACATATTTAAAAAATCTATTCCAATATGGTGCGCTCACCTGCACTTCCAGAGTAGATTTAAAATCAGCCTATTACTTGTATTCTGTTATTTTCAATTTTTTGACCTATTGGATATATGTAGTTGAGGATCTTATTTACTTATGTGGATTGTCAGATCTAAAAGTTCCACTGTATACTTTGTTTCTATGTGAAAGGCATGAAATTTGTTGTTTCTTTTCTTATATTAGTTAACTGATTGGTTTGTGTGTATCCATATGCTAGATTCTCGTACATAGATGTAATAAAACCAGTCGAGTGGTGCTTTTTCCCTGGTAATAAAAAATTATCTTTCATTCATAGCACCAACTGTGAAGAGTGTGTAAACAAATAGGTCGACTCCCCCCATCTTTGATCCATATCTGAATGCGCTAAAATGTCGATGCGTCTTTGTGAAAGCTGCGGTCTACTGTTGCAAAGTAGATTGTTAGGAGATTCGCCTCTACCAATTAGATACATGTATGCAGAGAACACATTCATTTATATATGATTACTTCTTACGCTGTTACTTTATGCTATATTAATAATTTGCCGGTCGATATCATATTGATGGATGCATCTGAGTCCATGTTGCAGTTTACTTGGGAACTATAGTGATGTCGGATCTCTTTTTCCCAGCCTGGGCCTACCTTTTCATTTGAATTCTCTTCATGGATCTTGGACTCTACCTGTTCAACTCTGCTTTGAGATACAATCAATCTACCCCACTAAGAGCTTCATTATCATTTCCATTATAGCCTTCATGAAATTAACTAGGACCTTAGTATTTTAAGAGGACAAGAGAGAAGCTGGCAAAAGACCATATTTAACATATTTTCTGTTTTGTTATAAATAATTTGTGTTTAATTCATTTTCCTTCGCGTGGAAATACATTGACATTCTTCCTTGTGTCTTTCCAGCTTCCCTTGTCAAACAATGTCAACATGGAAACTATAGCTTCCATGACCGAAGGGTTCAGTGGTGCCGACCTCCAGGCTCTTTTGTCAGATGCCCAGCTTGCATCAGTCCATGAGCTTCTGGACCGCCTAGATGGAGACAAATCAGGAACAATGCCCGTGATAAGTGATGAGCTTCTCAAGTCTGTTGCTTCGAAGGCAAGGCCTTCGGTATCAGAAGCTGAGAAGCACAGGCTTAATGCGATTTACAGCCAATTCTTGGACTCCAAGAAGTCTGTTACGGCCCAGGTGTGCCTTTCCACCAGTCTATGAATTAGACTAACCTTGCACCATGTTAATGCATATATTACTGTTCTAAGAATTGTGATGATCAATGTGGTAAAAGATAATGCATAATGAGATGTGAATGTGATTTTTTTTTAAGCCAGAGATATAGAATTGACACTGCATAACTCAATTCATGTATGTCTGATGGTCCAGTAAAATTTTGGATATAGAAATATAAAACACAATCATTACATACAGAGCTACTCTTAGCTCTTTGTATAAGCGGCATTTAATAATCACAACTGGTAGAAGCCATTAACCTGTTATTTTTAGGGACTGAAGACGAAGAAGAAACGTCATGGGTTTAATATCATTTTATGTGATCCGATAGCTTGTAACTACATTCACATTAAGTATAAACTGGAAAAATAATGAACTACAGCTTTAATACGAAATTGGCAATTGTAAAAAAATACCTACATGAGACAAATACAGATTACCTAAATAAGAAGATGCGTTGGGAGACTTGATGTCAGAGCTTGAGGTCAATAAACGTTGAGTTGCACAGAATTTAGCAACACGAGAAACCCTGACGAGATTTGAGAGCTCATTAAGCAACTTTAGTGAATTACTTATTGGAAATAATGTTTCAGAATAATTGCAGACTACAGTCGGCAATATTATTGCATGTTGAATTGTTTGTTGAGTTTATTTTTTCTTGCCATCTTCCTATTATGCAGACCAGGGATTCAAAGGGCAAAAGAGCAACCTTGGCCTAATAGCATACATAGCGCAAGTCAAACCGTAAATCTTTTATATCGAGGTATTATCCTAATCTTGCTCACTAAATTGAGGTTATGATTCAGCTTTTTGGCTAATTCCATGCATTTTATTAAGCTTTTGGCTGGCGTTTCCGTCTTCTTGCAGCAATAATAATGGATAAGAGGCTGCCGCTCCATCTTGGATTCTCATAAATAAGACAGATAAATAATGTTACGCGTAGATTGTACTCTCAAGGAATGGACAAGATCACCATGATGTAATATTGATATTTTCATTTAGGATACTAGAAATAGGGAAAGCGTTGATGATGTAAATATCAAGTGCTACGTATCAGTTTTGGGGAAATAAGAATGAAAATAAGCAGCAACCCTGCTGTGTGAATCATGCATTCACACATGAAAGCAAACAGAGAATGGATAAATTTGCTCCCTTTTAAAGGCACTTTCCTTGGTATCTTTTCTCAATAATTGTGCTTTCAGTATGGAATGTATGGATAAGCTTTTGGGCTTTGATTTATAAGTAGACCGTTTGAGCTTAGAAGCCGGATGCTAATATGCATATTTGATCCCTAAATTTAAATTTAAATTTAAGAGATTTGTATGATAAATTTGTTTATCTTGTATATAACTTCTTGTTATATCTATATGGATTAAAGAGATAATAATGGGTATCATATGTACATGGAATGAAATTCATAATATACTGTATTTTTAGCTGTTTCACTTGGCCTCATAGAGAATAATGGATTAAATGTGTACATAATATGGAATGAAATTAAATAATCATCGCTTTTTATACCGTAGCATAAATAAAATAGAATATGAATTTGATAATGGTAAATAACTTTTCGTTTTAATGTATAATTTGTCACTAATGCATAAATATTAACTTTTACCCAAAAAAAATTGACCCTGTTCCTTATTTTTTGATCGATACTTTACTAATGTTTCAATAAATTGTGCATAATGTTATAATATATATGAATAATATGTGTACATAGGAGGTCTACGACTGGATACAGCACATTTTTCTAAAAAGTTTCTTTTTCGGGGGAAATTTTGTGCTGTGGAAGAGTCAGAAGCAAACAGTAACTGTCGCACGGTCGAATGCTTTGTAGCAGAGGATAGAGTAATATGGCTCACACGGCTTGTGAGCTTATTGCACAAGCTTATTTGGCTTCAAACCTTACCAAGTGAGTTATGGTCATGTCTGAATTTGCACCTATTTGAACTTCTACTCGGGCAGCATAGATTTGCCGTCAGACACAGTAGGTGAGCCGATTCATTCTCACTACGGGCATTCACATACCTACCCTTTCATCCCCAAGGCCCAGAGACTGGACGAGTAGACAAATCAAGAAATTTTTCGGACAACACAGAAATGTAAAAAAAATTGATATTTTTTTTTGAGACGAGGCATGGATAATCATCACATTAAAAATAAAATCAAGTGGATCCAACCATATTTGACCCTCCATCTACCGTTACAAATATGATTTTCGGAGAATAGAACTTTTAACAACGGCTGAAACAGCTGAAACGCAAGTTAAATATCATTAAGGTTCACCGTTGAGGTTTGTTGAGGTTTAGGTATTTTAGAATGTGTACACCAGTAAAAAAATTTGAATTTTTTTTTTATTTCCATAAGCGGTCAGCACAACCGCACATATCCATAATCCGCATAGTATATTTACTTACTTTTAACAAACACAGTCCGGTCCAACGAAGAACAAATGAATGCTGCATAAATCCGACAACGATTGATTCATCACATAGCGTCAATTCAATCTCGGATTCATCACAAAAAATACTAACTCAGCCGATGATCAGCATAACACATGCCGTAAACACACAACCATCGTTTACTATATTGACACATTTTACATGCCGGATCCAAACCATAACATGTACATAAATCGATAATACATACGGCATAACACAGCTGAATCCCACCAAAAAGGGCATCCCATCGGCAGCTGTACCAGCAAATCGATTGCATCAACTGAATTCATCCCATGCATCCAGCTCCAAATCAGAGAGGCTTCTTTCTCTTCTATTGACATCCCCATCCTCAAGCTTCATTTCTTATCGACGCGAGCTCAGCTCAGAAGCGTCCCGCTATGTTATCGGTTCGTTTTCTGGTGGTGGGGTTGGCGGCGGCGGCGGTTGAGTGTAATGCTGGCCTTGATCTCTCAAATCTCTGAACATAGAGAAGAAGGAGACGAGCCCATCAGAGGATGCGCCTCCCAGTATTCTGAGGAGGAAGGAACTGATCGGATTGAGGGAGGCGGCCGTAGGAGCTGCTTCGGATTGTTGTTGTGGGGTTAAACCCGTGAAATGGAGGGAATCGCTTGTGGCCGAGTCTGAATTCTCCCTTGCTGCTTGTTCTTGTGCTGCCGTGCCTACCGCGTTATCGTTGGCCTCGGCTTGATTGGGTCTTGTAGGCAATTGAGGTCCAGCTCCAAGATCAGCATTGGCCAAATTCGGGCTTCGAACATTTACCCTTGCGATATGCACGGTCGATGCGTATATCGTCGAAGATGTTATCTGAACACCAGACTGTTGCTGAAACTGAGCGCGTGTCCTCAGGAACCTCTGGAGAGCTGGAACCTGAGATAGGACGTGCAAAATCAGGACATGATTATGGCGAAAGCCCGACAGAACTAATGATCATGCCTTTTTAAATTAAAAAAACAGACTTTAAGCCTAGTGTTGAAAACGCCAAATAGCCACTAAGGAATTTGTGACGGAAAAAAAACTCATACTTGATGTATTTCTTGCTTTGTCCTGCTATAAGCCAACCACCACCACCACCCCCCCCCCCACCCCCCCCCCCCCCCCCCCACCCCACCCCCCCCCCCCCCCCCAAAACAAAAAAAACAAACAAACAAACAAACAAAAAACCGAAAAAAGGAGGAAAAAAACACCCGGGGAAAGGAACCAAACAAACAAACAACACAAAAAAAAAACCCCCCACATGGCAACCATTAACAGTCACCTTTTTCCGAAAGCTTCCCTAGACCTTTGCTTGTTTGTCACCCACATGATCTTTCATTTCCAGAAAAATCCTCCATCAGCCATTCAAGATTGTCTGTAAAATGGAAGTTTGGGGGAATTTTACGGGCAATGACAATTGGGAGTTACACGGACAAACCACCACCACCACCCCCCCCCCCCCCCAAAAAAAAAAAAAAACAAAACAAAACAAAACAAAAAAAAGGAAAAAATAATAATAATAATAATAATAATAATAAAATTAAATTAAAAAATAAAAAAACCAAAAAACAAAAACCCCCAGAAATATAAAAGGATTGAGGGGGTTTCCCCAAAACTGACGAAAATTTGTGTGTTTTGTTTTTTTGTTTTGTTTTTTTGTTTTTTTTTTGTTTGTTTGTTTTTGTGTGTGTGGGGTGCCATTAAATTTACACCATAAAAGGATTGAGGGGGTTTCCCCAAAACTGACGAAAATGTGCGTGTGTGTGTTTTTTTTTTTGTTTTTTTGTTTTTTTTTTGTTTTGTTGTGTTGTGTTGTGTGTGTGTGTGTGCGCGCGCGCCATTAAATTTACACCATATTCCTCTTCGCCTCTTCGGAAGGTAAGACCTATGATGCAGATTCCATGCCAGGAAAAGCATTTGCCTGCTAGATTATCCCATCAGTCCCCACCCACGTAGGCATGCATACACACAGAATGAAAGTGACATATGTGCCAATGAATGAAATAATGGTATTGCATTTGTTTCTCTTTTAATTCCCATTTCTATTGCTTCTTCATGTCCTACTCCCATTATTATAAACAACACCATAAAGACTTTGTATGAAGCTTGAAAAAATATTGAAACCATAACGAAAAGTTGTTGCTATTAACTAGCAGTCATCTACCAAAAATCCCTACGTATATTCAATCATCATGACCATTGGATCTGTCTAGCCTGTGGGTATCAAAGCCATGTCATTCTCTCTTAGATTAAGGAACAATAGCACTTATAAACAAAGTAAATAATTAATAGATTTCAAATCTAGATTGATAGTTACAACTTAATGTTCAGGCAACTACAGGATATAGTAGATCTCAGTAAGCATCCAATTTTAAAAAGTAACATAAAATGCTGTAGCACCTTGTATGACTAGCAGGGAAACGGAAGATACCTCAAATCGGTTCCAAAAATAAAGTATTAAGTGCTGCATGAATGCTGCAGTTGCTGAAAACGCCAAATAAGAAAAGCCTACAAGAAATTTGGGCCAAAAATGTCTAATATGAGTATTCCCCTCCTCAAGAAATTGTTAAAGATGAAGAAGAAAGGATATACTCAAATGGGCACGGAAAGACCATACCACAAGCATAAGAAAAGAAGTAGATGTGGAACACCAAGAAATAAAGCAAGAAGAAACGAGGAAAGAACTGCATTGAAATCGGAGTCCGTACACTGCAAAAGAAACACAATCAAGGTGCAGCAGAATTAGCGTTTCAGCTTATCATGCTGTAAAACTCGTATCTCGGACAAATTCTAGTAACAGCTGTAAGAATGATGGAAATTCATCTTGAGACATTACAAACATCAATACTAGGGGCCTATGGCAAAAACCAAACATGTTACTGTTGTACCTGATCATGGTAAAGAGTTCGCACAGCCAAACAAGAGTCAGGACAAGGAACGCAAGGAGCTGGTCATCATAGAACTCAAATAGAAAGAATAGAATGCCAATCATGATCTGTAACCACAAAAACAATACAAGATCAAATTTAAGGATTCAACAATGGATAATATGTGAGCAACACATCACTCAAGAAGAGAATCAACTTACCGGTACAAAAACCAAAGATTCAATTACATGAACAAAGATCAGTTGGAATGTAGGAAGCTGATGGCGAGCATGATGTTGTAGCTGCACTGCAAGCAATTTTAAAAAATGATATCAAATTAGATAAAATGAAAGCATGTATATCAGTCTCTCATACAAAAGATCACAGCGTAAACAAGCAGACAAACTAAGATAACCTGTGAATCTAAGCATGCGAGATTGCGTTTCCCTCAGAGTAAAGGAAACTGACATGGTTGTAGTAAAGAAAACAAACAGTGACATTATCAGAACGCCGCATTTGGTCACAAAATAATCTGCAAGAGACAAATTTAGATGTTAAACGAAAGGATTACTCCTAGAAAAAGTGCAACTGGGATATAGAAGTGTATTATTAACTTTAACCACCGATTTCATCATGGTTGACATTAAAATCTGTTTTTTAATCTGAATTTAATATCAAAACAATTTAGCATTCTATAAATATGCATATAA
The DNA here is from genome assembly GCA_030789695.1 of Scilla litardierei. Taxonomy (NCBI): domain Eukaryota; kingdom Viridiplantae; phylum Streptophyta; class Magnoliopsida; order Asparagales; family Asparagaceae; genus Scilla; species Scilla litardierei. The sequence continues at coordinate 12,932,644 of CM061131.1, forward strand.
CTGAGACTGCAAATTTAAAAATTGTCCTACCATCAGTCTTCTGCTGCAGATATAATTATTACTCTCTCATATTCTACAGCTTAAATGCAAAGCCGACATGCTAAGCTTTGGCCTGCATATGCTTCATACTTTGGAATAATATGAAAAGTTAAGTCTCGCGGTATCTTGCACATAATCAAAGAATACAAAGTAACCGCCCTGTTTCAGATTGTGTTAACATCAACTTTACACTCAGCTGGTGGTACATAAGTATGCCACTATTAACCATCATACCATCAAAAATACTCCATGGTCTGGGTAGCGTAGGCAAAGTTGGCAATGATTAAATTGAATTGCCAACAAGTTGAAACTCGGGAAATATTATAAACATATCCCGGTTAACTGCATGCAATTAACAGTATGTTTTTATGTGCATGTACATTTACTGCATACCCTCACCAATCTGCTTGCTCAGTTAAATCGTTGAAATCTGGAACAATAAGCTCTTTTAATATCAAATAAAATTTTGATCTGGGAAAGTGCACGTGTTATATTTTACAGGTAAACAACCTAACCATACATAAAAAAAAGATGGCTATAGTCCACTGTTTTTCTCCAATGACACCAACTACATTAAATAAAAAAACTGCAGGCAAATTTACTAGTAGACAATTATTGACAAAAAGTCATGGGGATTACCTCCAAAACGAGCAGGGCCAGATGATTCATGACCATAGCTAAGATCATAGAACTCCTTCGTCTGATAGTTATAAAGATAACCTGGAGAGATATTACAATTACCAATTAGGGCACATCACAACTTGCAGGACTGTGACACATCGGATAGGGAGTGATTCACAGTCATATAATTAGAAGAGGTTTTCCATGGAGGTTTAAATGACGCTATAACGCGAATCCTGTCCAGATTTAAGAAAAGATAGAGCAAGAATGAAGATGCAATGCAGTAAGGATAATTCAAAAGACAATGATATATCAACATGATTTGTTATAGATGTGCCAATAATGTATGCATTCTTGGATGAAACCAACCAGCATCGAAGGTATGAACGGAAATATACCACTGAAGACTACAACCCGTGTTCTAACTTATATGCATCCATCTTTTACCAGAATTCAGTAGAAAATTAAATAAAAGTATAATAAAATTTAAAAAATTAATAGTACAGTACAGCTATAACCATTTGTAAGAGATATGGTTAATGATAATAAGCATATAAGTTGTGCTCTTGGCATGAGGAACAAAAATTAATTTATTATTTAGCAATGTCAGCACCGAAAATTATTCTTTAAAAAAATCTATTTTAACTATCCGTCATCAAAAGCTGCAAAGCGAAACATAAAATATAAAAAATATATTATTTGGCATTTCAGTTGCATGTCCTCTAGTTTCATAGGATGAGATAAATTGATACACGTCATCAAGGATTCTTCTACAAGCCTCTGGTGGGTCTTTGTTGGCACTACATGCATACACGCCATGCATAACTAGTTCCTGACAATATAAATTCTAAAATACCAACCCTCGATATATATTTTCACCCATCAGGTTATCTTACATATTTAAGGTCATATTTGAAAAATCAAAAGATTTCTTTTAAAAACAATGGGGCAATAATTGTGGCAAACACAATCTTATGGACTTGGTTTGTATATAAAGCCCGGGGAACCCCAGAAGTTACGTTAAATATCAAGCAATTTAACACAAATGACATATGACATTACTAACTCTTATATGTATTGTGCTTCATGCAATAATCATGGTAAAAATCAGACAGATGATAATTGAAACCGAATATATTACTAGGACTGAAATCTTCTACCTTGACCAGGATAACTCAATAAACTGTTCATAAGAATTGTATCATAACCAACAAGACTATTGATGATAAGCTTCTGCCACCTGTAAAGAAACAATACTTAATTAATATGCGCAAACCAAATAACATGGTAAAAAACTGAAAATAAAAAGAGATGAGCTCAAATGGCACTGCTGCATGAAGTAGTTTAGCATTAGGCTCCTCTATTCTAGGCTTCTAGCTGCCTGCATACACGCTACAAAACTACAAATCTTGTTATTCGCTGCAAAACAAGCTCTGTATTTTCAAAGGTACTCCACTGGTGACAGAGCTATTATTTGGTCTAAGCATATCTATGGTTATCTCCCATGGTGCATGCTATCAGCTTGCAATATCACACTTCCTGTTGAACAAGGGAAGGGATAATTTCAGGAACGTCTCCAAGAGCCTTTGCAGTAGTACATAAATAGATATCGGATGTAATTTTAGTATCAAATCTATAAAAAGAAGAGTTTTTTAGATATCGGTCCCCCAAAAAATGGGTTATTTTAAAAGAGTCTTTCAAATAATAGCTTTTATTATTTGGTCCCCTAATTTAACTAACTCACACTCCAAAAGAGTCCCTAATTGTTAAAACCCCCTATTTTACCCCTCCACCTCTCCTTCCTCCTCTGATGGGCTGTGCGCGCAACGGGCTTCATCGAAGAAGAGGGGGGGCAGCCGCCCCATTCGCCGGAGAAGAGGGGGGCAGCCGCCCCATTCGCCGGAGAAGAGGGGGCTGCCCCCTCTTCTCAGGCGAAGGAGGCGGCTGCCCCCCCCCCCCCCCCCCCCCCACTTCTCCCGTGAAAAGAGGGAGCTACCGTCCCCCTTCGCCGGAGAAGAGGGGGGCAGCAGCCCCCTTCACCGGAGAAGAGGCGGCTGCCCCCTCTTCTCCGGTGAAGGAGGGCGGCAGCCCCCTCTTTTCACGGGCGAAGAGGGGGCTACCGCCCCCTTCGCCAGAGAAGAGGGGGGCAGTCGCCTCCCAGCTGTGAAAAGAGGGGGTTGTCGCCCCCTCTCCGGCGAGCCCCCCTGACTCTGGCGAAGCCCGCCGCGCGCGCAGCCCATCAGATGAGGAAGGAGATGTGGAGTAGCAAAATGGGGTTTTTTAAAAATTAGGGACTCTTTTGGAGTGAGTGAGTTAAATTAGGGGACCAAATGGTAAAAGCTATTATTTGGGGGGACTCTTTTAAAATAACCCATTTTGGGGGGGACCGATATCTAAAAACCCCTAAAAAGAAATGTGGGCATGTGTTATTGATGGTCAACCAATGCCTAGAAGTAATCATCTTTGCTGCTTAGATCAATCTAATGATGTGATACTGAGGGCGTTCTTCATAGAACCAAAGTGAGTTGGTTTAAATGGAGCTCCTTTTGAGTGTGATGTGGCTGTAGAATACCCAGAATTGAAGGGCAATTTTATGAGACTGTTACACGACCACACGTGTTAGGGAGTAGAATGTTTAAGAATTAGGAAACATGTTTTGAAAAAGAAATATAAAGCATAGTTAAAATGATGATGATGAGATGGATAAGTGTAAAACACCAAACAACCTCATAAGATATCAGTCCATAAATAAGAAATTGATGGTAAGTTCAATTTAGGATAGAATGAAGGATAGTAGACTGAAATGGTATGGTAATCGGCAATAGGGGCCAGCAAGTGTGCCCATCCAGAGAGGTGATAGTATCACAGGCGATGGGCAACAAGAGCTGGAAGTAGACAAAACTAGATATGGATTGAGGCAGTACACGGTGGAAGAGGACAAGAAAAGGTATACTAGTTATTGTCTTGTTGGTGTCAGATAACAAATAACCCTCAAAAGAGTCGAATGGAGAAATAGAATTAGTACAGCCAACACCTAGAATTTGGGATAAAGGACTAGATGATGTTGCTAAACTGTGACTAACTTTAGTTACACGGCAATTTTAAGAACAGTTCAACCATCTATCTGCCAGAAAGAGTAAACAAAGAACGTGGTAACTTGTAACAGAAGGATTTGGACTGCAATATAAAGCCAAAATTTAACTGGTATCAATACTTGAGTTTATGTCACATGTAGCCCACAAAAAATAAGGCACGTCACACATAGGAACATAGTTATGAATCTGTGGAGCTTAGCTCCCTACCAATATGTCCCAAGTAATTTTCTTCTCCTGGTATGAAAAACTGTATTTGTTTAATCCTTGTCAAGCAGTTTCATTGAGAATATACTTGGCCCAAAATTGCCAACAGTGTGGTGCAGTCACAATAGAAACCATAACAACACTCTTCCTCAAATTATGATGGTATCACCTGGCCTATGATACATGAAGATAACAGGTAAAGATGTGAAAGAAAGGTATGTGGAAGCACAAAGCTTTAAAATATAAAGGATACATGCAATGCATGTCATGGATCAATCACATTTAGAAATGAGACAAAATTCACAGAGAAATTTCAAACTGCATTAAAAACATAAGCATATCAAGATTCTATATTGATACGCAAGCACTGGTATTCGATGAAATAAGCAAGGTGGCATGAAAATGAAAAGTCTTGAGAATGACCTGTTCCCAAAGCAGGAATTCTCAGCAGATATCGTAATATTAACAGTTTGGATGTTGTGTCGAGCTTTAGCTACTTCTGGAAGCAAGAAATATCCCTGAAAAAAAAATTAAGTTACCAGTAGATAACATCTCTTAAACGCTCAGCAATTTACTGTCAAAGATACAGATAATATAACTCGGCTAATCCACTACCACTGAATGAATATGCAGGCCACTTTCAAAACCCCATGAAGGTGTACGCCGAATATAATGGTCACAGCAAATTGATTGAAATTGTTCATCACTTTTAGAAACTGTCTGATTTTAAAAAGGAAAAATCGAAAGAAAAAAAAAAGAGAATGACTATTACCTTCTCAGAAGTGTACAAATATGTTGGTTCAAATGCTTTGCTTCTCCTTTCAAGCCACTGCACTGCAATAGATGCTAAAACTTAGGCAAAGTCTATATGGGAAAATTTATCAGATGGCACCAACAAGAATTCCACTGGACACATGCTGTTAACTGTTAAGTGCACACATTGCAACAGCCAGAGATTCGAGTGAACATTACTTGAAGGGTGTATTTTGACATCTAAGTTCTTAGCAATGTATAACAAGAAATGAGAGGTTTGAAATCAGAAGGTGAAAAGCTTTACATTACCTAAAAATGAGTTCAGATGTTCAATGTGAAGCAGATCTGAAAGCTTTGGAAAATCTACATTCCATCCTGCAGTTTTCTGTAGTTCAAACTTTGGTCATCAGAGTAGAAACATATGTTATATTTAAGATATAATTTACAAAACCAAAATTTCCAATTCATAGAAGGGTGAACTTGCACATAAATGGATTTGTTATCATAACACTAAATGTACAAACACAATTTAATCAATAATAGAAAAAAGAGGATAAGTCTGCATTAAAAGGGACGATCCCATGATCTAATGATGAAAATGCCAATGTCTGATTGGTCTCGTTTACAAGCTGGAGCTTAATCTGCTACCACTATGAAATATTATATTTATCATTTTGTTTATTTAAAGTGCGCCACTTAGAAATTGCATTACGTGGTAAAAGAAAAGGGCCGCAACAAAGTGTATTTTCAAGATTCTCACCCAAATTTGATTGTTGCCGCCAATGAACTGCTTTGCAATTTTCCAGTATGAAGAAATATAAATATTCCATTCAGTGCAGACGTGAAAAACTGCAGCTTTGAATGCTTCCTTGGCAGTTATTTGATGCTCCTTTTGCAGTTCTTCTGTTTCAGCTTTGACCGCTGTCTCCATCTGATGCTCAAGGAATTCTTTATCACTTCTCCAAGATCTAAAAATTAACTTGCTCCTTCGAGCACCTGAACCTATCCAGTGTGACCAAAATTTTGTTGAAAAAAATGTAAATCCATCTCCATTTATATCTGGAGTATTTGTACTTTCGGCCAGATTTTCGTGCGTTTGAGACATCGCTGTATTCTGCTCAACGGAAACACGAGCCCAAAGCTCACCACTAGTTATCTGCAAGAATTGACAGGGACAACTAATTGCCGTCAGAATTTAATAAAAATGCAAGTATTAACGTTCTCTTATTATAGGTCCCTAGATAGACTATTATGTAGGTAATATAAAAAAGCAAATGTTTCTAGTAGTTAGATTAATGTTATCAATAATATCGGTGTGATACAGGATAGGTGCAAAGTAGTAACTAGCATAAGAACAACTGCAGGAGGAACAGATGCATTTCCCTAATACCACAGGCTAAAACAAAGGATCAGCGCTACATTGAATCATTTATGGGAGTGCCTGATGTGCATCTTAAATGTGGCCATGTACCACATGTCTTCTCCGACAAATATTGTCAAAGATGACAAGCCTAGAAGTATTATTCTTTAATTTTCTAGCAGACCGCGGAGGGGGGGTTGAAAGAAGCTTTAATATCTGAAGTAATTACAATTAGGAGGATAAGCACAAGATTTATTGAATGTAATTATGGATGAAATAATTAATCGAAGGTAAGTTTGCAATTAAGGGAAGAAACCAGCGTGTAATTGAAATTGGCCCAAGAGATACTTAGACCTAGCTGTTTTTAGCTATTTCGGTCAATCATCCATGATGATTGTGATGCTAAAGGTCTACACATGCAAGACAGTTAAAGTGAAAAGTATTTTTGCAGTAATACTGAACAAGTTTAGAAGGGAAACTTTCCTAAAATGGACATATGACCATCCTTGCTCTTTGCAACAGTAATCTAAAAAAGAACGTTTAGATGGGGTGTGTAGCACTATGCTAAATAATGTGCCGATAAACGACCGAATTTGGACGAACTTAGAGTCAACTTTAATTGAGGTAAAACAAGCAAATTGATAGAGATAATGTCGACGTGTGCAAGGAACCAACAACTTGGTGAACTATGCGGAAGAAAATTATAGTTGAAGAAGAAATTAGGACTAGACCTAAAATAACATGGATGTCCTAGTTATTCTTAATTATAGATTATAGTGATTACACAATCGCATTGGGGTATAACTTTGGGGCAAGGACTTTCCCAGGGGACACCCATTGTAGTACTACTTGATCTCGAGCGCACTACTGATGCAATTTACTCACATAAACAAGTAAAACAGCGAATATATGTGGAAAAAATGAAAAAAAGTGGAAACTCTATTGGAATTTTGACGAAGAACAACGAAGAACGATAAGATAATGGATCTCTTTAAAGAGGAGACCCTCTCTCCTAGCTTTAGATGCACAGACTAAAGCATAAACACCGTCGAAGTTGACGCCTAAATGTTCTTCACACAATTAAGCATAAAGGAAAATGACGGCTAGCCCTAGGATTTAAAATAAGGGTAAAAGTTCAGATTTATGTTGAAAGACAAAAATGCCCATCTAAGAGTTAAGTCGTGTCCACACGTCTCATCCTCCTGAAGTAAGTCACCAACCCCACCGATGGCTCGTCCCGCACGACCGCATCGTGCGATGGGCCACCCCCATCATACGGGTCCGCCTCCTGTGGATGTGGCACGTCCGCATCAATACCCGCCCGTAGAAGAGCCACCTTGTCCTCAAGGTGGAAATCTGGGAACTGTTCATGTATCATGTCGAACGCCTCCCAAGTAGCATCAGAGTCGGGTAAGCCAGCCCAATGTATTAGCACCTCCCTCCGCCGACCCGGGTCTTGACGCACGGCTCTCACTTCCAGCGGTTCTAACAGCACCTCCATGTCATCAGTAAGTGTGGACGGTAACGCTGACGACACCATATGATCACCAATCACCCTCCGTAGCTAGGACACGTGAAAGACTGGGTGTATCGCCGACGTAGGGGATAACCTCAGTCTGTATGCCACCTGACCAATTCGGGCTACAATCTCGTTGGGCCAATAATACCGTGCCGCTAGCTTTTCATTCCTTCACTGAGCTATTGATCTCTGACGGTAGGGTCGCAGCTTCAAGTATACCATGTCGCCCTCCTTAAACTGCAATTCTCGACGGTGCACATCGGCCTTCGCCTTCATTACCTGATGTGCCCTCGTCAAATGCCTCTGCAATTCCTCCAGCATACTAGTTCTCTCCCCCCAAATAGTCATCCACCAGTGACAACGGCGTCCCCTGTTGCACATAACGAATCAACTGTGACGGGTCACGACCATATAATATCCGGAATATGGTCGTCCCTACTGAGGAGTGGTATGCGGTGTTATACCAGTACTCCACCCAGGCCAACCATCTGTAACGCTAACGCGGAGTCTCCGAAGCAAGACATCGCAGATACGTCTCTATGATGCGATTCACCACCTCCGTCTGATCATCCGTCTGGGGGTGGTAGGCGGTGCTCCTCTTGAGTGCAGTCCACCGCACTCGAAATAACTCCTTCCAGAACCCGCTTGTGAATACCTTGTCTCTGTCAGACACTATAACGTCAGGTATCCCATGCAGTCTAACCACCTCCCGAATAAAATCGGTTGCCACGGATACGGCCGTGTAAGGATGCTTCAACGGAATGAAGTGAGCACACTTACTAAGCCTATCCACCACAACGAAAATCACTATGTACCCCTCTGACCGTGGCAACCCATCTATGAGTCCATCATAACCTCCTCCTAAACCCTCTCTGGCAAGGCTAGCGGCTGTAACAACCCCGCCGGTGCCATGGCCATGTATTTGTGACGTTGGCAAACGTCACAAGCAGCTACCAAATGAGCTAACATCTTCCGCATCCTCGGCCAAAATACATCCATGGCCATCCTCATGTACGTCTGCTGCAAGCCCAAATGGCCCCCCCCACCGAGCCATGGAACTCCACAAACAGTATTGGTATGAAGGTCGACGTTCTTGGCAACACCAACCAGTGTTCTAAATATCGGACCGATATCCGATATATTGGTCGCAATATCGGTTTTATCACTAGGTCGATACGATATAGACTTATATATTGCGGTTTCCGATATTTGGGGAAATATCACTGCAATATCGGGTTGCGGTCGATATTGCGGCCGATATATCCCTTTGAAATATCGGCCGCAATTCACTGTTTTTGTAAAATAAAGTTAACAGGTCGGTCCATTTAAAAGTGAATCCGACCCGAGTCACCGGACCCAAATCATTTACGTTAAACGATACTGCATCGGGATTTTTTGAGGGATAATCGATGCTTTGCCCTAAATCTAATCACGCCGCTCCACTCCTCTCGACACTACGGTCCTCATGCTGCTCCGCTCAGCTCTGTCTGGTGAAAATTTCCTGCAACAATCGATTGAGCTTAGACGTCCAACATTCAATCTTTGCAAGGGAGTGTTTTCCGATCAAGGTGAGTAATCGAGCCCTTTTTTCAGTTTTCCATATTTTTCAGTTTTTTGATTTTTTTCCTTCCAGTTTTGGGTTTATTTGACATCATTTTTAGCCTCTGATATGACACTCTGATATTTAGTCAATATCTCCAATGTTCATGTTTAACGAGAGAAGTATAACCAAAACATACTTTTATTTGAGTTAGTATAGTTTATTTCTTCTTAGATACATCTATGCTTGCATATGTCATCGTTTTTAAGCCTCCGATACGACACTTCGATATTTAGTCAATATCCCCAATATATCCCGATATCCGCAATCCGATATCAAATTTCATAGGCCGATACGCGACCGATATCCGATATTTAGAACATTGACACCAACCTCCCCTGGTACAACCGATGTCCTTCCAATGAGTATCCCTTCGGTCCTTCTCCTCCTCCATGCAGCGCCTCCCGGATCTATCTCAACTCTGGGTCTGACTCTGCCTCATGTAACATCGTCTCCCAATCCATCCACATAGGTAAGGAAAGAGCCCTCAAACTAGCCCCCTCCCCTCTGCGAGACAACGCATCCGCCGCTTTATTCTCCAACCCCGGTCTGTACGCAATGTCAAAACAATATCCTACTAACTTGGACAACCATCGCTGATGCTCCTCCATCACCAACCGCTGATCCAGTAAGTACTTCAGACTTCGCGGTTCTGTCATAACCACGACGTCTCTCCCCAACAGATATGGACGTCATTTCTGTATGGCCAAGATGATCGCCATCAGCTCTTTCTCATATACTGACTTCAGTCGTGCACTAGACGATAGCACCTGACTGAAATACGCAATCGGTCGTCCCTCTTGCATCAAAACCGCTCCTAAGAAATAACCCGACATATCCGTCTCTATTACAAATGATACACTGAAATCTGGTAGAGCTAGGACCAGTGCCGTCGACATTGCTACCTTAAAGGCCTCAAAGGCCTTGGTCGCCTCCTCCTCCCACTTGAAACTGTCCTTCAGCTATTTGGTAAGGGGCCATGCTATGGTGCTATACCCCTTCACGAACTTTCTATAGTACCATGTCAGCCCAAGGAAGCCATGTAATGCCCTCAGCGTCGTCGGCAGTGGCCAGTCCAACATCGCCTCTATATTCGATCTATCAGCCGCCACTCCTGCCTCAGAAACTACATGTCACAGATATTCAATCTGCCTGTCCCAACCGACACTTCTTCTGATTTGCATACAGATGATGTGCCAACAATTCCTGAAAAGCCAACTCCAAGTGCCCCAAGTGCTCCTCCATAGTCTTGCTGTAGATGAGTATACCGTCAAAGAACACCAGGATGAACCTCCTAAAAATGACTGGAACATCTTGGTCATCAAGGTCTGAAAGGTCGAGGGGGCATTGGTCAAACCTAAAGGCGTGACCAAGAACTCGTAAGCCCCTCGTGTGTGCGAAACACCGTCTTCGGCACATCCTCCGGCCTCATCAGTATCTGATGGTACCCCGATCTCAGATCGATCTTCGAAAAGACCGATGCCCCATGAAGCTCATCCAACAGCTCATCGATCACTGGAATAGGAAACTTATCGGGACAGTTTTCTTATCCAGTGCTCGATAGTCTACGCATAAACACCAGCTCTCGTCCTTCTTCTTCACTAGTAACCACGGGCTAGAAAACGGGCTAACACTGGGCTGGATCACCCCTGCATGCATCATCTCTCGCACCATCTGCTAGATCTCATCCTTCTGCATGTGCGGATAACGATATGGTCGTACACTCACTGATGCCGTCGTCTCACGCAACAGTATCGTGTGCTCATGCCCACGTACCGGTGGTAAACCCTACGGATCCTGAAAGACCTTCTGATACCGCTATAACAACTGCTCCACCTCGGCTGGGGCTTCCTCATGTGACTCCTCACCCTCTGTCACCATACCTCGGCACTCCACCAAGAATTCCTCTCCTGACCTCTGTATGGCACGCGATATGGCTTTGAAAGCCACAAGGAGCAACAGAGGCTGGGGTCTCTTATCAGAACCATCGTGTGATTCCCCTCCTGGAACTCCATCCTGAGCTGCTTCCAATTCACCTTCACCTCGCCCAACCCCTTCAGCCACTGTACGCCCAAAATCACTTCAACGTTGCCCAACTCCAGGGGTAAGAAACCATCCACGATCTGCACACCCTGCAATGTCAAGCACAGCCCCTTGCACATCCCACTGCTCTCCTCCATCCTCCTCGTCCCTAACAAAACCATAAACTTCTCCAAAGTGCTCAGCTGCAAACCATGACGATCCACCAACTGTCGAGAGATGAAGTTGTGAGTGGCTCCACTGTCTATGAGTACCGTCACCGTCGTGTCGTCCAATCGCTCTGACAACTTCATGGTATGATTCGTGGTAAACCCTGCCACGGAGTTCAGACACCTTCACTACATCCAGATGGGACTTCTCCACGACCTCCTCTACCTTGTACTCCTCATCGTCAACATATCCCTCCTCATCCGGTACTATAGTGATCTGCAACAGGCGACTCGCACATCGGTGACCGGGGGTAAACCGCTCGTCACAGCGAAAACATAGTCCTTCCGCCCGCTTCTCCCGCACCTCTGCCTCTGTCAGTCACCTCCCCAACGTCGCTGGGCGAGCCTCTCCTCTGACCTCCGGTACTCATGTATGAGCCCTCTGTGCTACTGCTGGTGCTGGGCAGGGATTTGGGGTCCCCCAGGCCCCTCGTATCCGCCTCACCTTCGCATGCTTCTCCTCCGCCTTCTGTGCGATGCAAATCAAGTCCTCCAAGCCCACATGGCTCTACATCATCAACTCGACCCGAATGGAAGGCTTCAGTCCCCCATGAAGTTCCCCATGAGTATCTCCTCCATAACGTCATGCACTCGGCCCGATAGCAACTCAAACTTCCTGATAAAATCCCGCGTTGTTCCCTCCGGTTTAAGAGCTCTGAGCTGCTCGTAGAAATCTCCCCCTGGTGTCTCCTGAAACTGATCCATCTTATATGCCGTCAACTCTGCCCATGAGTAAAAAAGATTCCGAGATATCCTCTACCGATATCATGCCAATGCCTCTCCCTCAAAGTAAATGCCAATGATGTGTAAGGCCTCCTCCGTGAATCCCATCGCCTGAAAATACCGCTCCGCTCTGTAGATCCATCCATCCGGATCATGCCCCTCAAACACCGGCATTTTAAGCTTCTTCAATCTCCGATCAACATTGACGTCCCCATATGCTGCTCCTTCAGCCCTCCTCTCCTGCGGTACATACCCTGTCCAACTCTCACGTCGCCGTGACCCAAAGGTGGTTCAATCTCCTCCCACGCATACTCCTTCTCAAGCCACTGTGTTCTACCGTTTGGTCCCAACCCATTAGTCCCCCAAAAACTCCATGTGCCGGGTTTGTCCAATTTGACCTCCAAATCGCCCACCCAGGCCTCGTCCGTGCCCCGGAAAGCCCGCAATAGCCTCCCGGGGCTCCGCCATCACCCCTCGCCCCTGGAAAAGACCTCCTCGACCCCCAACCGACGCGGCAAGGGCTCACAACGGCCAAACGAGGGGCCTCCAGCCCCTGTTCTGTAGGAGGAAGCATGCACGGCCCTCCTGCGGCTGTTGCAGGGCCGCACGGCTGTCCTGCAGTTGCTGCAGGGCCGTGCAGCCTTGCGACTGCTGCTGCAGGGCCGCGCGGGGCCCTGCTTGCTGTCACGGGCCCCCGCTGCCCTGCTGGGGGCCGGCGACCCCTCCAGTGGGTGCGTCGCCCCTGGCCGCCCCTCCTCGACCTCCCCGAACTCCCTCGTCGCTGATCATCCTGTAAACATGGTCGCCATCTTCGCTCCGTGGGCTCTTTGTTGTTGGATTTCCGGGTCGGAAACGTCGAGGATCTCCTCCAATGCCTCCCCTTGAATCTTCTTCCCCTTCTTCTTCTCTTTTTTCGCCATTAGAGTTTGAAAAAATTGGCCGATTTGACCGATTTTCGCCCTCATCGCTCGTAGATCTCCTTGCATATCCTCTTGCGACGTCCTTGAACCCTACATTGGTTCTCATTCGTGGCCTCCAATTCTTTATTGATTTCTTCATGCAACCCTTGAATTTTCTCGTCTACGAAATTCGCCTTCGATCTCGTGCCCGTCGCCATTAGATCTCACCGCTTTGATACCAATTTGATGCGATTTACTCGCACAAACAAGTAAAACAGCGAATATTTGTGGAAAAAATGAAAAAAAGTGGAAACTTTATCGGAATTTTGAAGAAGAATAACAAAGAACAATAAGATATTGGATCTCTTCAAATAGGAGACCCTCTTTCCTAGCTTTAGATGCACGGACTAAAGCCTAAACACCGTCGAAGTTGAAGCCTAAATGTTCTTCACACAATTAAGCATAAAGAAAACTGACGGCTAGCCCTAGGAGTTAAAATAAGGGGAAAGTTCATTTTTATGTTGAAAGACAAAAATGCCCCTCTAAGAGTTAAGTCGTGTCACCACGTCTCCTCCTCCTGAAGTAAGTCACCAACCCCACCAGTGGCTCGTCCCGCACAACCGCATCGTGCGATGGGCCACCCCCATCATGCAGGTCCGCCTCCTGTGGATGCGACGCGTCCGCATCAACTACCTTATGAAGTTTTACCACAGTTTCCCCCTCAAAATGCCACATACAGACACGAACTATAATATACCAGACACCCTCTAGCACACGGTCCAATCGAGATTAGTGCTTTCGCCTAGGCATGTGACATTCACATTCTAAATGAACTAAAAACAATCAAGAAATAGATATGTAGTAACTTTAGATTATTAATGAGAACAAGTATGAACAAGTTCCAAAAGGAAATACAAAGCATGTTGCAGAGAAATGCAACTAGTTCGTCATAAGATATCTCAGGGAAATATTTTCCTCAAAGAACGTGAGAAGATCATGGAAACGGTAGTATGGAAACGGTAGTAATGAGAATCATGAACAAATGAGCAACTGCTCCACTCAAGGGATTACAACATTATGGCATGTAGAAGAGGCTCATAATAACCTTGTGATATAGTAATAAACCATAAATATGTATTGAACTTAAATCAATAATCCAAGATAATACATTAATTATTGTGACAATAGAGTGAAAAAAAAAAATCAATATACCTTGATCTGGAAAAGCTGAGCTTCAGTAAAATTTATTCCAGCAAGCTCGCTCGAACAGCCAGGCTTCACATGCAAAAGGAATTATGAGTTCATTTAGATACTCTTCAATAAAAAATAAAGAAATATTAGAAAATATAGCCAGAAGGAAGATATACGACATGCGATCATGCTAATTTCATGGTGAATTATAAATAAACATACGCAACAAATTTTCTCGCGTTTTGCAATAATAACCGAAATACTATTACAAAATCACAAAAACTAGAAATTTTCCCGCACTAATGTAACAACATTTCGGCAACTGTACGCAATAAACACTCTAAATCAACGAAAAAATCTCGTCGTTCGCAATAACAACCCCAAATTCTACACAAAAAATCACCAAAATTTGCAGGACGCAGGAACTAAACACTAGATCAGGATCGATCTCTCTCACCTGCTGGACAAAATTCGTGTGCATGACGACAAGCAAGCAGAAGAGAGCGACTGCGACAGCGAGATAGACGTACTCGAGCACCAATCGGATCCTGGGCGTGAGGAGCTGCGAGAGCATCCCAGAAAGCCGAGCGTGGACTCGAAGGAATGTCTGCTCTGGATCCATTTTTTTGTCAGCAAAACCCCTGGAAGAGACCTAGGGTTTCTATCGATGAGATCAGAAGAGGAAGAAGAAGGGATGAGGCGAGGAGAAACAAAACGATTCTCGTTTCGATTCGAATCTGCTGTATTCTCTCTTATCTGTGTGTCTTGTGATCGATTTTTAGGAAAGAAAGCCCACAAATAAATAAAATGGATGTTTATGTGTGCCGGTAGAGTGTTGTTATTTGTACCATAGAAATTTATAAATACATAACACTATTTGGTTTACCACACCTTTGATTTGGAGATCCGAACGGTTCTAATACAACACATGTGTAAATCTGAATACAATACATATTTTATTATATTGTTGGGCCTTGCAATTCCGAACGAAAGAATAAAAGTATTAGAGACGTTCGGATATCCAAATCCGAACACTGATGTTAAAAATATAGGTATGGTGAATCAAGTAGTGTGGTGTGTTCAGAAATTTCTGTGGTGCGAATAACAACACGCGTGCCTGTGTCGTCACTTTCTTCCTCTATCTGTCTTATCATAGACGTCGATGCTCCAATATTTGTGGTCTACAAATATATTCAATAAGCACATTTGCTTGATTGGACATGGACTCCTGGACATATGGTCATTGCAGATAAGTTGGGCGAGATGCATAACCTCATTGTCCCGCAATATTCCAACTGATAATGTCATATAAAAAAGTGAAATTTTTATAATTTCGAATTTACTTTACATAGATATAACATAAATGTATGTATTACTTCAACAATGTCGATACTTACACATCCTCTCGTGGGTAATACGAACATGAATAAAAGCTATATATCATCGTCATCTGATATCTTCACAGTTGTAAACATGTGATCCATTATCGGCCATTTGCACACCAAATTAAATGCATACTCATGACTGTTGAGCATTGGACTTCTCCCTACTTGGTGTTGATGATGAGCAAACATAAATATGTGTGCCTAATTTCCTATTTGCAGTTAATCTATTGCCTAAGCATATCATAAAGATCAATTAGCAATGGATGTCACTCAAGGATCAATCAAAGCATGAAAAGTGGAGTGGATGATCAAAGATGATGAATGAAGCTCCTAGAAGACTTCAAGCTCATTCTTTGGAAAGAAGAGAGTCTAATACAAGATGTAATCTTTTTATTATCTTCTAGTATGTAGCTTAGAAGTAGAACTATGTTGGAGCATCACACACATCTTTATTTCTGTCCTAAGAAATCATTAGATCACATTTCCTTGGCCTCCAATTCATATTTCTCAAGCATGTGCATTTTAGATTGCAACATGCGACTGTTGAACGTTTAACAGTCGCCTATCTCCAAACAACCGCATGTGATTTGTTCTACAGTCGTCTGTTTTACACATACTTTATCATTTGGTTTTTGGGCTTTCAATTATAACTTTCATCAGGCGACTGCTATACAAAGTACAGGTGCATGTCCAAGTTACAGTCACATGTGACTTGTTAGTTAGTCACGTGTCTCTCTCTTGCCCAAAGATCATTATCTTATCTACATTCGGCCAGACGACTGATGTTGACTTGACAGTCGCCTGCCCATGGCACAGGCGACTGTGTATGCTTCTTTGGTCGCCTATCGATCCTTGTCTTAACACTTGGTGGTTGACAAGTTTTGCAAGTTTCAGCCAAACGACTGATGTTGGTTTCACAATCGTCTGTCCATGGCACAGGCGCCTAGGTATTCCACATCAGTCACATGTCCCGTCTTCCTAAAACTTCTTAAATTTTCTCAACTAACTCATGTTTCACTCAGTCACTTGTAGAAGATTTCTCAGTCGCTTGTTAGGTTTACAGGCGCCTGTCAGACATTCATCAGTCGACTGTCTTACATGGTAAGTTACCGTTTGAATTCTCACCTACTCTTTGTCACAGTGCAGCAGTCGACTGTTGGCTCTTCATCAGTCGACTGTCTAGTGTGTAAATTCTATCCGTTGGCTATTTCTCCATGAATTTCAAAGGAGGTTTTAGGGATTCTGTTTGAGGGTTTTAGAAAACATATAAAGAGGGTTTCTAATGTTCCATTGAGGGATTACTCATCTACTTGATCATCTCTTGAGAACCATAAGCTTTCATCTTCAAGTTTTAAAAGCTCTCAAATCCAAAAGCCCTAGATTTTTCCAATCGCATTCTCTCTTACTCTCCAACCTAGAACCAAAGTTATATCATCGAGGCAATTGGTGGTGACAAGAGAAAAGGGCTTTCTCTCTTCTTGGAAGAGACTTCAACACGCAACACATTTGCTCCTTCAAGTTCTACTTCAAGGCATATGTGATTGTAAGTGTTGCTATTTCATTATTTCATATCTTTCGATATTAGTTTTACTCTCAGGGTGTGAGAGTGGTTTTGCTTGATCCCAAGTGGTGGGAGTCAAGGACATCGATTGTGTTTCGATTTCACTTGTAGGATTGCTACAAGTGGATTTAAATGAAACCTCGAGTTAGGGTTCTAACTTGAGTATCCGGAGGTATCTGGGTGGAAGAGACGTAGTATTACCGGGAACAAGTCGGGAGTTGACTTGGGTAATCCGAACCCTTGAAATATATTTTGTGTTAGCATTGTTTCATTTTGGTTTTATTTATAATTCCACATTTATTGTTGGTTAGAAATTTAAATTGGTATAACTATCGTTTACATTTTATAAACACTATTCAACCCCCTTCTAGTGTTTTCCTCATAGCCAGGGTCCTTATAATGACGGCTTATTCTTGTGCCCTGATATATCCGATCTACTAGCTTAGAATAAGTTGACGGTCTTTTTACAATAATTGGTCTCATGGTTCCCCTGATATACCTCTATTCGTGATTGTTATCAATCAATAAATCTCCAACAAAATAGCATATGACAAAAATTTGTTCACTTGCCATTATTATAACCCTGCATAAACACCTTCATAATTATGGACTAATTATAATCATCTACATGAAAAATTTTAAGCCAACTTTTGCTTTCATATATTTTCATTATGTATTTCAAAGCACCCATTTATATAAAAAAATTCACCTACAACTCAAAAATTATTTCTTCTTGCTATGGTTTGAAAAAACTTACAATGATGGGTAATCAAGCGAGATCCAATTATGTCGTTGTTCTTGAGTGCCCTAGAGTGTCGGATAGAGTGATCTTTGAAGGTAATGGCTTGATCCAAGTTTTTTTCCTCAGAAAATCTGGGTCGGCCGCGCCAGGTTTGTAGGATCTCCTGCACGCTAAGTAACACTAGATGGGGTGAATAGTGTATTACCAATTAAAATGCTAATTAAACTAATTAAGCAATGCGGAATATAATTGCACACAATCACAAATCAAAGAGACAATGCAAACACATACACATGGATTTTATTCTGGTTCGGATCCCTACATCGGTGATCCTACTCTAGTCTCATCCTCTTAAATCAGGAGCGATGGCTTTCCACTAATGCTCCCTAAACCGAGATACAAAATCACACTCTTTACGAGTTACAATCCCTAACTCGGGATCAATCCCTAAACCGGGATATGAAGAGAAACTCTCCAAGTGGAGTAGACCCCGACTATGTGCTCACAACCCGAGTATTAGGTTTCGTAACCAAAGAAACAAAAAAGAAACAATCTTACAATGCCTTGATATATCTTACCAATGTGTATGAAGGCATGAAGATTGAAGCACCAAGTGCTTGAAGTAGAGTATGATGCACTTGGAAAAACTCTCTCTAATGTAATCTCAATGCATGAACACTTTTAACCAAAGTGAAAGAGAAATGAGAGAGAGAAAAATGCTCTAACTTTAAGTTTTTGGCTCTAAAAGAGTTCTTAATCAATGAGCATTGGTGCCAAAAACTACCTCACAACTAAGCTTAAATAAGGCCTCTATCTTGCAGCAAAAGACAAGAAAACGGCTCTATGAAAATATCTATCTACATCTATAAACGGTCAGATTTTATAGTGACCAGACGTCTGGAGTAGAGTGACCAGATGTCTGGTCACTGTTCAAACGTCTGGCAAAACTGCTTCAGATGACAACAAAATCTGTCCAGAAAAACACCGGATCATCAAAACAGTCATAACTCCCTCATATAAATTTCGATTGAGGTGATTCAAGATGCTTTGGAAAGCTAACAAAATTTCCTATTTGATGAGCTTTAAATAGATGCAAAGCTCCAACTAAAGAAAAAGTTACAGTCATTTAAATGCAGACTGACTGCAGAAAACAATTTCTGAAAACAGAGAGCATTGATATTTTGGTTCTACTTGATCAGACGTCTGAAATTCATATACCAAGCGTCTGGACCACTGTACCAGGCATCTGGTTAATAACCATCAGGCTACTAATCGACGACAGTGTTAGCATATTACGAAATCTGACACTCTAGGAGTCTGGTAACCCTTCACCAGGCGTCTGTCCAACTCTAAAATGTATACCCATGTGTGTTTAAACAAATAGACCAAATGAGATGGGTTCAACATGATTTAAAGGAACCCTATGATGGAATATGATGTATATGGGAGTGTGTTTGTGCATCTAATCAAGGCTACAAGTAATACATGAAAGAAAGATAAGATTACATGCAGATGAAACATAAAATACAATGAAGTATAATATCTTCATGAATCCCCTTGCTTCATAGCCTTGATCCATCATCCCATGATTGGGGCGTATTTTGGGCGTATTGGAGGCTCTAGGAGCCGTATTCTCCCCCTGAAAAATTCTGTAAAATTCCAGAGGCTTGTTTTATTATTTCCAGAGAGTTTGAAGTCTTTTCAAGGAGAATTGGTGATATTTTCTTTAACTCAAACCCCGTATTTTGGTGTTTTCTATTGTATTTTGCTATGAACTTGAAGTATTTGGCTATGAAACTTGTTTATTATTGCATTATGAGTAGCTAAATCTCTGTTGTGCATGGTATGGAGTAGTTAGGGGATATTATTTGTGTTAGTTTGGTTGTATTCCTTGTGCTAAATCGTTAAACGTCGCTAAAATTGTAATCTTTGTTCGTAAATCGACTTTTTCAGATTCCAAAAGAATTGATTTAGTTGATGATCGCCCCAAAAGGGTGAGTTTTGATCTCCCCAAAAGGGAGTTTCATACCGTAGTTTTGATCTCTCCAAAAGAGAGTTTCATATCGTATTATAACTTTAGCGACGATCTTATTGAATATTGTGTTTGAACCCCCAAAAGGGCATCTTCCGATGAGTTGCTCCCAAAAGGAGAATTCATTGAGTTATATTGGATATTTTCCGGTGAATTGCTCCCAAAAGGAGAATTCATTGCGTTATACCTATCAACCAAATTAATACGAATCGTTGATCCTAACGAACCCATACCATGTGCATACTTTTTATAGATATTTGGTCTCACGTATTTTCCTTGTTCGTATCATTCACGTATCCCCATTCACACCACCATCACCACCATTAAAAGTGTTTAGTTTCTCTTCGTTGGCTTTCTATTTGATTTGAATTGTGGTTGCAACAGATTTCTTCCCGTGGATTCGACATCTGGACTCCCAGATTTTACTACTTGTACGGACTCTTGCGCTTGAGAGAGAGCACCCTTTCGAAGCCCACCAACAGATTTCTTCCCCGGCAACGATCCCCTCGCGCCAAAAACTTGGTGGGCTCCGAAAAGGTGCTCTCTCTCAAGCGCAAGAGTCCGTACAAGTAGTAAAATCTGGGAGTCCAGATGTCGAATCCACGGGAAGAAATCTGTTGCAACCACAATTCAAATCAAATAGAAAGCCAACGAAGAGAAACTAAACACTTTTAATGGTGGTGATTGTGGTGTGAATGGGGATACGTGAATGATACGAACAAGGAAAATACGTGAGAACAAATATCTATAAAAAGTATGCACATGGTATGGGTTCGTTAGGATCAATGATTCGTATTAATTTGGTTGATAGGTATAACACAATGAATTCTCCTTTTGAGAGCAATTCACCGGGAAAATATCCAATATAACTCAATGAATTCTCCTTTTGGGAGCAATTCATCGGAAGATGCCCTTTTGGGGGGTCAAGCAAAATATTCAATAAGATCGTCGCTAAAGTTATAATACGATATGAAACTCTCTTGTGGAGAGATCAAAACTACGGTATGAAACTCCCTTTTGGGGAGATCAAAACTCACCCTTTTGGGGCGATCATCAACTAAATCAATTCTTTTGGAATCTGAAAAAGTCGATTTACGAACAAAGATTACAATTTTAGCGGCGTTTAACGATTTAGCACAAGGAATACAACCAAACTAACACAAATAATATCCCCTAACTACTCCATACCATGCACAACAGAGATTTAGCTACTCATAATGCAATAATAAACAAGTTTCATAGTCAAATACTTCAAGTTCATAGCAAAATACAATAGAAAACACCAAAATACGGGGTTTGAGTTAGAGAAAATATCACCAAATCTCCTTGAAAAGACTTCAAACTCTCTGGAAATAATAAAACAAGCCTCTGGAATTTTACAGAATTTTTCAGGGGGAAAATACGGCTCCTAGAGCCTCCAATACGCCCAAAATACGCCCCAATCTGGCTTGAATACCCCCAAAAACCCTAAATACGCTTATATAATAGACATTGCGGGTTTACTGTGCGTATTGGGTTGAAAACCCGCACCAATATCGCGCCCGAACTCATCTGATCCGTTGATCTCAATCGGATCAAACGAGGGCCGTTCGATCGAGGCACGATCTATCCAGGAGCTGCCACGCCCGCGCCCGCTTTCCTCCAGTCCGAATACGCGTCGGATCTAATCCAGGCCGTCGGATCGAAAATGTGCGTTCGCGATCAGGCCACTCCATGAGTTACGCCCGCGTTCGCTCCTCATTTCAAAACACGGGGATGACCTTGGCCGTTGGATCGTTCATCGATGGTGCAAAATAGGCCACGTCGCCCGCTCGTTTTCGCTTTAGCGGGGACAATCAACGCCATCGGATTCGCGGGCGACGGCTCCGATCGAGCCACGTCGCCCGCACTGTGAATTCTTGCGCTTCGATTGCTAGCCGTTGGATTTCAATCTAACGGCGACTGAATTTCCACGCATCAACGTCTGCCAGCCGTGCGATTTGGCGGGAACCGTTGGATTGTAGACACGTGGCAGCATCTGATTGGGTCTGCGACCGTATTTCTGTATTTTGAGTGTATTTCTTCAATTAATTGGTATTCTGCATTCAAAAATTCATAGAAATTAGCACAGATCTCAGAAAAATACAAATAAATAGTCGTTGGAATCGTGAGGTCAAGACCAAGCTATGAAAAATATAAAAAGTGCAGAAATACTTCGTTAATTACTGTTTTGTGCTCAAATAGTGTGTTTTCTCTAATAAATAAATGTGTAGAAAATACGTATGAATTAGAGAACAATGTAGCATCACATGAGCACAAAATAGGGCTAAATGGGGGGTTAAATATGTAATATTGAACCCGAATCACACCCCCCAACTAGCGATTTGCTAGTCTCTAGCAAAAAGAGCGATAAATACGGATGGGTAATAAAACAATAAGTTCTTTCAAATTGCTCATGGCATGGCTCAATAATACGCATTCCAACATGATCTTGACCATTAATATACACATCCATGAACAAAATCAATCACATGATATTTTCTCTAATTTAGTATGAATAAATAACATGCAAGCATCGTTTTGCGCAAGCGAAAGTATAACACGTCGTTATATACTAGTGTTCGTGTTTCCAAGGAATTGGCCTATCAAAACAACCATTCAAATCATGGGTATTGAAGTTGCGTAGTATATTCACCATTTCTTTTCTTTTATTCGTTCCGCGTAACGCGCATCAAGCAACATTCGCAGAAAAAAAATATAACTTGGATCGCTCCATCAAATGAGTGAGGTTCCGGTCAATGGCTCCCAAATCAGACGATCATATGGCATTAGGCCAAGAAGGACCCCTCGGACTGTACTACTCGAGCCAACCAAGTTATTTATTTAGTGACATACTTCATCATTCATTTTCCTTCATTCATTTTTCATTTCATTTTCTTTTCTTTCTTTTCTTTCTTTTCTTTCTTTGTAAGCAACTCAAAACCCATCAACATGAATATAAACATTAGTAACCAAGGCCAAATTCCCCTTCAACTAGAAGACTATTCTTATAAATCGTGTATACTTAAGCTTTTTCATCACATTAGCATGCATGGAATATATTCAAACTATTTCGAGATATTAATCATGGAAATTGAAAGTTTTTCATGAATAGCATATTAACGGTAATTCCATGAATGAAAAATAATTTAATCAAGCCATAAACAATTTTTAGAACTCAATTAATGTATAATCATCCGCATTTGAGGCATATGGAGGAGTTTTAAAATGATGAGATTTCGTGATTTATTCTTAAAAAAAATCCTAAGGTCTCATACACACCCCCCAACTAAAGATGGACATTGTCCTCAATGTCGGAAGAGGTACGAGTTTATTCAAGCAAGCAACCTAGAAAGCATATAAAAATCTACACTACTGGAAAGAACACACCGTGATCAAATGGTGGATCCTGAATCTTTGATGGTGGAGGAAGTTGTTCAATTTGCTCCTTGCGCTCCTCGGCGATTATTCTTCCTCCAAAAACTAATTTGGACCCCAGCAACACAACTCCAAGCATCTCTATAAGCTGTTTGCCAATGTCCTGCGAGAGATAAGTTATGTCAGTCCAAATTAATTTAAGATTCCCTTCAATAAAATTATTCCAAACGTAGTCATCAAAATAAGTGAAATGAATTAAAGCAAGTTGACGACTACTCCCTGAAAGATTTGCACTACTCTCTGTACGATGCTCGATCGTTGGGGAGAGGGATAAATGATGTTGGGACAAAACTGGAGGAGGGCATGGTTCTGACTCCATGGCGATAGTCTCAAAACCCTTGTCCCTAGCTGTCTCCTCCTCTCGTTCATCCAAAATTGCTAGCTCGTCCTCTCTTTTGCACACACTTTCTGCCATGTGGATATTTTCATTCGTGCCCGCAGCGTGACATGGCTTGCTCGATTTTCCTGCAATAGAAGATAAACTCGTATTAGATTCTTGAAGTTGAGTTTCAAAAGCATTACCTTCTTCTAAGCAAGTGGCAATCAAATTAAGATCTTCAATAGATTTTTGAATCTGCCGGCTCCGAGCAAGGAAATTCTCCTGGAATTGAAGGGATGTGGCCTCCTGTGTCTGAATAATCAGGTAAACTTCCCCTTTCAAGGATGGCAAAGGTATGTCTATACTTTGCTCCCCTTGATCGAGGCACGAAGGCTCCGTTGAATCGCTCTCTGAAGTCTCTTTCATGGTTTCTTCGTTTTCTTGCAGAGACTCCATGTATTGCCACGCCTCTGTCGGCGTCATGAATCCCAATAATTCCTGCAGCTGTGGTCGTAGTCCATCTAGGAAAGACACCATAAGCTCTTCATTTGTGAACCCATGCTGCGGATAGCTCGATACTATATCTGTGAACCTCCGCCAGGCCTGAAAGAAAGTTTCACAGCCAGTTTGATTAAAATTAACAATTTTGAGCTTCTCCATTCGATGTTTGTGTGCATTATCATACCTTGCATCATACAGATTGTTTGTGCAATAGAAGTTCATATATTCCATTTTTTTAAAAAAATTAAAATAAAATAATAATAAAAAAGTTTATGTACAGTAAAGTGGAAAGATCTCACCGGAGGTCCTCTAAATGAAATAAACCGTAGTCACAAACCATTCCTCCCCGGCAACGACGCCAAAAACTTGGTGGGCTCCGAAAGGGTGCTCTCTCTCAAGCGCAAGAGTCCGTACAAGTAGTAAAATCTGGGAGTCCAGATGTCGAATCCACGGGAAGAAATCTGTTGCAACCACGATTCAAATCAAATAGAAAGCCAACGAAGAGAAACTAAACACTTTTAATGGTGGTGATGGTGGTGTGAATGGGGATACGTGAATGATACGAACAAGGAAAATACGTGAGAACAAATATCTATAAAAAGTATGCACTTGGTATGGGTTCGTTAGGATCAACGATTCGTATTAATTTGGTTGATGAATATATCACAATGAATTCTCTTTTTGAGAGCACATACCTTTTGCTTTGTCTCCTCAGCTAGATAAACATTAATATAAATCTGAGACTAAAACAATGAGAGTCATTAGCAATCAAAATAATTAGGTGATCATCATTAAAACAAAACAAGATGGAAGTGGGCTAATTAGCCAATACCTAACAGGGTTGTCTAAGAAGGGTCGGTTTTTTCTAAGTTCGAATGAGAGCTACTGTCAGATGAGTCTTATGTGTGACCGCAGTTGGTAACCACGGCCAAATTTTTTTATTATAACCCTACATAAACACCTTCATAATTATGGACTAATTATAATCATCTACATGAAAAATTTTAAGCCAACTTTTCCTTTCATATATTTTCATTATGTATTAAAAGCACCCATTTATATAAAAAATTTCAACTACAACTCAAAAATTATTTCTCCTTGATTTGGTTTGAAAAAACTTACAATGATGGGTAATCAAGCGAGATCCAGTTCTGTTAATGTTCTTGTGTGCCCTAGAGCGTCGGATAGAGTGATCTTTGAAGGTAATGGCTTGATCCAAAAAAAATTTCTCGAAAAATCTGGGTCGGCCGTGCCGGGTTTGTAGGATCTCCTGCACGCCAGCAACACTAGAGGAGGTGAATAGAATGTTGCCAATTAAAATGCTAATTAAACTAATTAGGCATTGCAGAATATAACACACAATCACAAATCAAAGAGACAATGCAAACACAAACACAATGATTTTATTCTGGTTCGGATCCCTACACCGACAATCCTACTCCCGTCCCATCCTCTTAAATCTGGAACGATGGCTTTCCACTAATACTCCCTCAACCGGGACACAAAGGCACACTCTTTACGAGCTACAATCCCTAAACCGGAATCAATCCCTAAACCAGGATATGAAGAGAAACTCTCCAAGTGGAGTAAACACCCACTATGTACTCACAACCTGAGTACTAGGTTTCGTAACCAAAGAAACGAAAAAGAAACAATCTTACATATGCCTTGATAGATCTTACCAATGTGTATGAAGGCATGAAGATTGAAACACCAAGTGCTTGATGTAGAGTGTGATACACTTGGAAAAACTCTCTTTAATGCAATCTCAATGCATGAATACTTTTAACCAAAGTGAAAGAGAAATGAGAGAGAGAAAAATGCACTAACTCTAAGTTTTTGGCTCTAAAAGAGTTCTTAATCAATGAGCATTGGTGCCAAAAATTACCTCTCAACCGAGCTTAAATAAGCCCTCAATCTTGCACAAAAGACAAGAAAATTGCTCTATGAAATTATCTCCCTACGGCTATAAATGGTCAGATTTTATAGTGACCAGATGTTTGGTTCATTGTTCAACGTTTGGCGAAACTGCTTCAGACGGCGACAAAATCTATCCAGAAAAACACCCGATCATCAAAACAGTTATAACTCCCTCATATGAACTCCGATTGAGGTGATTCAAGATGCGTTGGAAATATAACAAGATTTCCTATTTGATGTGGTTTAAATAGTCGTTTAAAAGCAGACTGACTGCAGAAAACAGATTCTGAAAACAGGGAGCACTAATATTTTGGCTGTACTTGATCAGACGTATGGAATTCATATACCAAGAATTTGGACCACCGTACCATGTGCCTGGTCAATGACCATCAGGCTTGATAGTGTCAACAGATTACGAAATATGACACGCCATGCGTCTGGTAACCCTTCCCAGGCGTTTATCCAACTCTAAAATGCATACCCATATGTGTTTAAAACATGGACCAAATGGGATGGGTTAAACTTGATTATAAGGAACAATATGATGGAATATGATGCATATGTGAGTATGTTTGTGCATCTAATCAAGGCTACAAGTAATATATGAAAGAATGATAAGATTACATGAAGATGAAACATAAAATACAATGAAGTCCAATATTTTCATGAATCCCCTTGCTTCATAGCGTTGATCCATCATCCCATACCTTTTGCTTTGTTTCCTCATCAAGATAAACATCAATATAAATCTGAGACTAAAACAATGAGAGTCATTACAAAATAAACATAATTAGGTGATCATCATCAGAACAAAACAAGATGGAAGTGGGCTAATTAGCCAATACCTAATAGGGTTGTCTAAGAAGCATCGGTTTTTTTCTAAGTTCGAATGAGAGCTACTGTCAGATGAGGCTTATGTGTGAATTTTGGCCGTAGTTGGCAACTGCGACCAAACAATAATTCACGGGCGTAGTTAGCGTGTGGCCGCGTTTGGAAATTGCGGCCAAATGTTTATTATGCCCGTGAATTGGGTTTTGGCCACGGTTGCCAACCGCAGCCGGCTAAAGGCACCTTATCCTAGTTAGCACCCACGCACGCGTTGGGCGCTGATGTCATGTTCCGCTCACCAGGATACTCGGGAGACGAGAGTGAAGAAGAAAAAGGAAAGAAGAGAGGGAAAACAAAAAGAGAAGCAAGCCCATTGCGCACGTGCTGGGATGTACAAGTAATGCTCCCAAGATAGAAATACATGAAAGAAAAGACTACATCACAGATAATCAGCCACAGAGACAACAAAAGCAAGCCAGATCTTTTACACACTCCATCATCATGTCAATATACATCTTTAACACAACCACAATTCTTATACATGAATAACTCACATTTCCCACCTCTCACACTCAAACAAACACACAACACTTCTCAACTCTCACGACTCCAGCTCTACGCCACCAACACCTGCTACCTGAAAGCCACAGGTGGGACACGTCACAACGTGACACAGTATGAATTCCAAAATCCAACTAGTATATTATCTTCATATGAAAACTACTAAGTATGCATGATATGGCAATGTGTAAGTGATACATGAAAAAGAACTAAACGAACAATGTCATGGCATAAGGTGATAACTACAAGTACTGGCTAAGGAAACATAAATTATAACAATTACACACTAATAATAATCATAAAGTGCCAAGGAAGATTAAAAGAGGGAAATAAATTATAAACATAGACATAACAAGGGAAGCTACTTACAAAACAAGTGATACAAGAGGGAAATAAACTACAATACTCCACAAGTGCTACACAAAAAGAAGCATAAACTATGAAGAATGAGATACTTATACAACAAAAGTGATAATGAGCTAAAGGGAAATAATTTAATTGTGTAATTAGTCGTTTACCTTCAAAACATGGGTACCGAATGTAACATAAGGGCCTGGACTTCACCCAGGTTGGGTGGAACAATCATACCCAGCCAGTGGTATACGAATACTGTAATTAGTAACTGGGAGTGAGATAAATAAAGGGAGATAGAAGGAGCCACTACACATGGTGCATCACGAGTACACCTATGAGACTCTCTAACCCTACCCACTCCGTGCTGCTAGCTGTGGGGAGTGCGAGTGAGACATCTCTAATGAGTTCAATCCTTATGCCCACGCGACAATCATGTTTCCCCCAACCCCATCAAAAATCTCACCCCCTTTGAGGGGATTGAGTCAGTCATTTATAAACTTGTATTATGTGCGAAGTAAGATAAAGTATACATGCATAAGGTACGGAAGGTAAGCTACAACTATGACCATATTAAAAGCAACAATTACAACATGGAAGCGCAAGAGAGGCAATAATGAAGTAGTGACAACTTTATATAACTTGCTTGTAGAGTCATGTAGGCATGACTATTTAAAATTTCTCCCATTCTCGATCTTTCCACATTTCACATTATAATCGGGACATGCATCTCCTTGTGCATTCCTATTCCTATTTTCATTCACATTATTCCTCGTTTAATTTCCACTCGGTATCTGGTATGTGCATGCTCATCTCCGAACTTCGCCGACTATACTGACGACCTACACCTCACCGCTTCAGAGAAGGATGTTGTTTTTTATTGCTGACAAATCCCAAGTTGCACAGCACATGGGGCCCTCTCTTTATTGCATTGTTGGGTTTCTTTATGGCTGATTGTTCAGCCAATACACACAGCAGTGTATGACCGAAAAAAGGAGCAGCCAGGGGCAAAATCAAAGGCATCCTCTCCGTTTTCCAGAGAAGAGAAAAAGTGGGCAGGCACTCTGAGTTTCAGAGAGCCGAGAGCAAAAGCAAGGTGTGTCCGGCTGCCATTTTCTCAGGGGAGAGCAAAAGAGAGGAGCTTGGATCTGAAAGTGGAGGGGAAGAAAGCTAGGGAGCTTCTTCTCGTATGAGATCCAAGGTGAGTGTCTTCGTTTCTTCTTCCATGTTTGAGATCTAGAGTCCCTTGGGTAGCTTCCTAGTTTGGGGCTATATTACCAAGGAGTGATCTCCATTTGTGTGAGATTGGTCTCTTGAGAAGCTCTACGTGTTGTAGAGGCTTTGTTATCAAGGATTCCCACTTGGTTGAGAGTGTGTGTGAGCTTGGTAAGAGATCTAGGGTTAGGTCTTGTTGCTTGGAGCTATTCTCTCATTGTGGAGGAAGAAGATGATGGGATCGGTGTATGCCTTGCTTGATCAGTAGTGGAACATGGTGCATTGGAGGCTGGATGTAGGTTGTTCGCAACCGAACCAGGGTAAATCTCTGTCTCTTTTGTATTGTCTTTATTTCGTATTATATTTGCGTACTTACATTGTCTATCGCAAGATTGTTGAGGGAGTTGGTTGTTGGTGGCAACTCTCTCTTGTGCCCGTGAGGTGTTTGGTTTTGTGCCTAGGTGACATCTCGGTGGAATTCGGGCTTGGGATTGTTTGGCCACCGTTTCCGCGTATCGTAGGTGGCATTGTGTACCTAGCCTAAGTGTTGGGGAGGTGCACGGGGATCCAACTAGTGGTATCAGAGCTTCCGGTTTGCGAAGAAGTGTAGTACCGTAATGGCGGCTTGCTCATGTGAGGAGGCGTCCGGGTGTTCATACGGAGTAGAGAGGCTAAATGGCCGGGACAACTATGGTCCGTGGCGACAAAAGATGGTGGCTTTGTTGAAGCACCATGGAGTTTACGGTGCCGTATGTGATACGGGCATGCCATGTAAGGCAACGGTGTATGATAAGCGAATGATGGAGCTTAAAGCCCTCGGTGAGATATTGCAATCCTTGGAGGATGAGATCCTTCGGCAATTTGCCGATGTGGAGGTCGTGAGCGACCTATGGAGGATGCTTGAAGCTCGGTACTCGACCAAGGCACCAATTGGATGAAGGTTGCAACTGTGGCAACGCTTCTATACTCACAGGATGAAAAGGGGAACCTCTTTGTGGAACCATGTTGGTGAGATGGACCGTATAGTAATGGACCTACATGAATTGGGGAGTGTGATAGAGGACGAGAAACATGCTATGGCACTATTATGTTCTCTTGCTCCGGTGTATTCCAAGTTTGTAGGCTCGATGTTGAATGGCCGAGACTCACTCACGTTGGATGAGGTGAAGTTTGCATTTCATACGGAGGATTTCCAGAGTTTGGTGTTAGCTGACACCGATGGTTGTGAGGTACCCAATGTCATCAGGGGTCGCCAAGAGGGCGGACCCACTCCAAGATCCAAGACGGGCCGTTCCAAGAGTTGGAATCGGCGGCAGCGGCAGCGGTCCAAGTCAAGGGGCCGCGGTGACAACAAATGCTTTCTATGTAAGGAAAGCGGGCATTGGAAGAGGGATTGTCCGAGGTTGAAAGCGAGGACGTCGATTGGTATTGTGGAAGATGTTGCTCAGAGTTCGACTCATGTTGGAGCACGAGACAGGATGTTGTCTGACGAGGATGATTGCTCGGTGTTTGCGGCATACTCAGTGGGAGAAGCGCAATGTTCGTGGCTATTGGACTCGGGGTGTTCATTCCATATGACTCCTGTAACGACTGGTTTTTGTATGATTGGATTATCGGTGTGTTTTGCTTGCGATGGTGGGTTCTCTCCTTGTGTGGTTTCCATTTCCATAGTTCTCGCTTTCATTCATCTCGTTGAGAATTCCTAGCTTTCGTTTTCATTCCTTTTCATGCGATCTTCTAGCTTCTTCCTTAGAATCATTGAACTCGGAGTAAGTCACTCGTGACGAGCTTCATATCGATCATATCTTAGAGTATAAATCGATCCTAGAAGCCATAGAAATCTTCCCGAAGCTTCGCGCTTCGAATCGGCACTTTTCGTGCATGTTAGTTGGTTCAAGAAGATCGACCGACCGACTAGATTCCAATTTAGTCGGTCAGGAAATCAACTGGAACCGACTAGTTCATTCAATCAATTATTCAGGAGTTACTGTTTACTCTTAGTCGGTCTAAGAACAACCATCGACTGACTAGATGCTAAACTAGTCGGTCAGGAATCCTTCTCAGACCGACTAACTCTCATTTCCATGATCTCTCTCAGAATTCAGCCTTTAGTCGGTCAATGAACACTCACTGACCGACTAGTTCTCAAACTAGTCGGTTGACAAGCCTTCACAGACCGACTAACTCATAGTCCAGTTTTCCTGAGCGAGCTACTGTTTACTCTTAGTCGGTCCATGTTGAACGACCGACCGAATAGATCCTCAACTAGTCGGTCACCAATCCTTCCTTGACCGACTAATCAGCCCAGGAAACCCTAGTTTACCCTAGCCGCCACACGATTTTCTATATAAACCCACAATCGTTTTCTTCTCTTTCCTCTCTTATCCTGAACCTCCTCCTTCCCCAAATCATCACCCTTCATCCCCAAACCCTTCCTCCTTCATCCCAAGCTCATCCATCATCATCCAAACCCTCATTTCACATATCCTACCTCTCCTCAACCTCAAACCCTCATCAAATCCCCAAAAAGCCTCATCCAAACCCATTTCTCCAGGTTTTCCCTCATTTCCAGATCTGAGTGGTAGTTCTCCCGGATCGTTCATCCGTTGCCGTGGTTGCTCGGCGTTGATCTTCCGCTTCCATTCGGGTAGTGTTCTTCCTTTAATATTCTCTTAACCCCCATTATGATTTGTGAAACCCTAATAATAATGGATGTTGTTTGATGATTGTTTCTCCATGACAGCGATTCCCTTCCCCGTAGATTAGCGTTCGTGAGACGAACCTTCGTGATCGTCTTCCTCGGTGCTAGGCAAGTGAAACTTGCATCTCTTGATTTGGGCCATGTCTTAGGCCATTTCCTTGTTTTAGCGTAAAATAGACTAGACGGTGAAAGGATAGCCGTCTAGACGCCATTGACCTAGCTTGACAACGAAGCTTGGTCCGTCACCCTTATCATGCTTCTATGTCATGTTTAGTTACAATTATCGGTACGCGAATATTGTTCATGTCATCGCATTTTACCATGTCATGTTTTACTTTCCATTAACGGTACGCAAATTAATTGTCATGTCATTGCATTCTTTAAGTGTTTCTGTGATTGCGTAGCTTCGCTACAATGCTTGTGTTCCTGGCTCGTGTTCCAGAAGCGGGCCATGTGTTGGTTGATAGCCAATGCCCGAATTGCGTGTTTCCGGCTAGGTGCACCCCTACGCCAAATGTTTAAGAATGCGAGCTCATGTGCGGGGCAACCCTAGGCTCACTAGCTGAGCTCATTGTGTAGGGACCCTGGCTCCATTACGTGTGGGTATTGGGGGTAAGAGTTAAGCGACCAATCAACTGGGAGTCTGCCCGATCAGCAACTGCAATGGTAAGGCGTAAACTCTGGGTTTGGGGTAGTTGTTAAGCGGCCACTCAGCGAATGTGAAACCATTCAGCTGTAAGGCGTAAACATCTACAAACAACGTGAATAGTGAATTGATTGAGAATGTTAGTAGCTTGGCTACTCTTGTCTTGTCTTGTCCCGATAATTGTTCTCTTGTACTAATTGTCTTGCCATGTCTTGTTTGTGCACTCATGTTATAACTGCCATGTCATGCATACTATAACTGCTAGGTTGCTAGTTTACTTTCCTTTCAGTTTTCTTGCTCGAGTCTTTTCAGACTTGCTGACATGTGCCCCTCTCTCTTTTGGGTGTCGCATGTTAGTCGCCGAGCCAGAGCTTGTTGCAGAGGACGTTGTGTTTGCTGAGGAGGAGTCTTGTGGACACCAGTGACTTGTTGAGTTTCCCTTTATATTTTAGGATTCCTGTTAGTTGCCGGTGCGTGGCACCCTTGTATGTATGTTATACTTTGTTGGCCATGTTGGGCCTTAGACTCTTTTTCCTTTAGCCTGGTGGCTTTTCTGCGATATTGTAATTTGTTTATGGACATTTGGAGATTCAATAAAATGTCGTCTCATTTCCTTATTATCATTGTTGTTTCGTTTCGCTTTGCAAGGACTTGCCATAATAAGTGTTTTTATACGCTTATCAGACTTGGAGCTTCACGGCTCCAAGTCTGTGCGGACCTTCTCACGTCTCGCCTCCACATTTTTGGGAAGCGGGGCGTGACAACTCCGGATCGGAGTGCGTTCGACTCATACATTCCATGCATTGGAGAGCGGATTCTCGTGGGGAATGGTATGGAGTGCGAGCAGGTTGGGAGTGGCACGGTCAGAGTCAGGATGCACGATGGCATCGTCCGTGTGTTTGATGGCGTCAGACATGTTCCTGATCTTCATAGTGGCCTGATATCGATAGGAGCTTTGACCGGGATGGGCTACAGGGCAGTGATCGAGGAGGATCGACTGCATATTTCTCGAGCATGCCTGGTTGTCATGAGGGGGAAGAAGCGTGGAAACTTGTATGTGCTCAATGGGCACACAGTAGTAGGCGAGACTGGCAGATCACAGGAGTCCGAGAGTAGAGATCCAGCGAGACTGTGGCATCTCAGATTGGGGCATACTGATGAGCAGAGACTTGACATTCTTCAGAGGAGGAGTGTGTTCAGAGGTGATCGTGGGCATGAGTCTTGCAGTGACTGTGGTGCAGAGCGGCCGAGGCAAGTGCAGTTTGGGACAGGTGTCAGACACAGTAGGGAGCCCCTAGAGTGCGTCTACGTCGGCGTATGGGGTCCATGTCCAGTTCCTTCCCTGGAAGGCGCGAGGTACTTCGCGGCCTTCATAGATGACTTCTCAAGGAGAGTCATGGTTACTCTCATGGGATCTCGGGAGGAGATCCATGAGAAGTTGCGGCTATGGAGAAGCATAGTCGAGAGGCGGATGGGTAGACCCGTAGGAGAGATCCGTACCAACGATGTAGAGATACAGGATGTTTGCAAGTCAGAGAGGATCACGTGCCGATACACCATTCCTGATGGAGACCCTCACGGTGGCGTAGCAGACAGCATGATCAGGATGTTGGTAGAGAAGACACGGGGGCTATTGAGACCATCTGGCCTTCCTAGGGAATTATGGACAGAGACCCTTGCTACTGCGGCATACCTCATCAACCGAACACCGTCACTAGCCGCAGGTAGTTCTATTCCCGAGGAGTTATGGATGGGCAGAGTCGTTGACTTCTCGCATTTGCGTACGTTTGGATGTCCTGTGTGGCCACACGATAGGGATGATGACGATGTAGGACAGTGCATGCATGAGTGTGTCCTAGTCGGGTACGCCGGTGGAGGTGCGAGAGGGTATAGGTTATGGTGTCCTAGTACCCGTGAGGTGATTGTCAGACGACACGTCATGATTAACGAGTCTGCAGTGCTTAGTGCGGAGCAGACTAATGATGGTGTGCAGAGAACAGAGGACAGCCTGGTCCATAGAGAGGATGAGGTGATTCAGCTTCAGACTCAGGCAGGTGATCAGACACGTGTGCAGACAGACAGTGTAACGGCCTGTTTTTCTAGTCGTATTTTGGCCATTGTGTGTGTATTTTTACTTCCTTGTCCTAGTTATTTCCGTCCGTGAGATTTTCGTCCGTACGTTGACGCGAGCGCGTCTATATTTTAAGTTTTACCGTGGCGTAACTATTGGCCGAGTGGCCATAACTATTTACTAAATAACTAATTGCTACTAACAAATTTAAAATCACAAAATTAATTTTTAACTAAAGATTAATTTCAAAATTAACTTATTATTTTTGAATAATTTCATTTTACTATATTACTTTTCCTCACTTACTATTATCATTAACATGTCGGCAACCACCTTCCCCCTTCAAATTCAACGCCAGCACACATATTTCATCATCCAACCTCCCCCTTGTCTGCAGATGGAACATCAACAAAATTAATTCCCCAACCTATTGCCATAGATCTATTTAGAGGAAACCTTCCTTCTCCCGTTCTTCATCACCCTCTCCTTCAATCAATCAACAGCGACAACCAAACAACACCAAATCAGCCGTCACCTCCCCCGTCCCTTCCCCATCAGCCACCACCAACAACCACAACAACCAGCAACACCCCCAACATCTCCACCACCTCTACCAATCTCCGCAAACCCCTTACAATCCAAAAATCAAAACAAAATAGAAATTGGAACCCAATCAACCAGAAATCAAGAACAATCCCAAACCCAACCCCCAAAATCAACCCAATCACAAACCAAGATCAACAAATCAACCACCTGGAAGCCGCTCGACGCCAGATCTCGGCTGCTCGCTGCCGACCACCGTGTCAAAGCCGCCGTGCGCCACCCTCGGATCCGGCCTCCCCGTCGCCGGAGATCCCGCAGGCCGCCGCCCCCTGCCTTGCGCCCCCGCCTCGCGGCCCCCGCCTCGCGCCGCCCCAGGCCGGCCGCCCCCGATCCGACCTCGCGCCGCCCGGACCCCAGTGCTGCGCCGCCCTCCAGGCCGCCGTGCGCCCCCGCCGAGCCCTAGCCCCGTGCACCCTTTGGCCTGCTGCAACGAAGAAACAAAAAAAAAAGAAAAGAAAAAGGAAGCAGAGAGGACGAGAGTCAGAGAGAAGGGGAGAGTAACAGAGTGAGAGGGAATGGTTTAATAAGAGGTAAAGGGTTAGTTTATTAAGTTATAATATTATCTAAGTTTAGTTTTTAAATGAGTTAATTTTTGATTAAGATTATATATAAGTTAGTTATTTTAAAAAAAAAAGTTTCTGATATAAATTTTAATGAGTTACAGTGTAAAGATTAGTTATTAAGTTATGTTATAAAGTTAATTTAAAGTTATGTTTTGATTTCTTAAGTTAAGAAATTTTTATAATAAGTTTTAGTTATAGGTTAGTGTAACTTGCCCTCTTAACATACTATTAATTCGAGTAGCTAACTTGTTCGTAACACGTGTGAACCAGGTACCCCTACCGCTGACAAAAACGTGCCTTTTGCTACAAGGCGATTTTGGTAACTCATCGTACCCTTGACATGGGTCTTAAAACAATAACAAATGCATGCCAACCTAGTTTTATTTCGTTATCACAGTGTTTCCATTTTTGAACTGTTAGTTAAAATTGTATGGTACCGTATCGTAAATTGCACAGTATCGTAAAGGAAGCAGAATTGGGCTTCATGACATGATTGACAGAAAGTTGTAACTGGAAATGTGACATGCTAGAAAATTGCACCAACACTGGGTTTTGGGGTAACTTATAATAGCGAGGGTGCGGGAGCGACTAGTCCAGCCTTTGTTGTCACCGTGCGGGTTCTAGCAACCCATCATAGTAGCCGGTGACAACCATCACAGATCACAGAGTATTGCATAGTATTCATAGTATTCATAGCATAGTTCGCCCGGGTAGCACCCGTGGTAAGAGGTGGCCTCTTGGTTGCTCATTGCACCCCGCATTATAAGTCACGGTCTAGGTATCGGCACAAATAGACTCTTGTTACATAGTCACTTTTAATATTGCACTTTTAATTGCTAGAAATTGATGATGGATGTAAAACTACAAAGTTACCTTTCTGCTCTCTTTTTCCCTTACCAGTATTGTTTGCACTTTACCTCTTTACTTTTAGATTGCCATGCTTGTATATTTGTTTCAATATCCATGTATAGAGATACTTTGAGTTACGTCTGATCCTGGCGACCCTTCTCTTTGTGGTGGACTCGCCAGATATCTCACAGGTCGAGGAATTTGCACCAGAGGGCGCAGACGCTGAGTTTGTGGTTGAGTACGACCAGCAGGACCAGTAGGACCCTGTGTATTGAGAGTGAGTGTGAGAGATTTGCTATGTTGCTTTCAGTGTGGATTGATGTATCTTTTGAATTTTGTTGTATTTTCCTTTCCTGTTAGCTGCTGGGTTGTAATAAGGTTGTAAAACCACTTTCATTATCAGTATTTTGGCGTATTTCTGCAACATAGCCTGTGTTGACTTCATTGGTGCCTAGCAGGACTTGTGCATGTTCCAAGCAGTAACGGGCCCCGTAAGTGGGTCGTTACAAGTTTGGTGGCCCATGCAGGTCCGCGCTAAAAGCCACATGAACAATACAGGAAGTTCAGAATATGTCGTATAAAAATACTTGATGGAACTAATCAAACCTTATGAAATGCAGATAAGCCATGGAAAGGAACACTTCGGGAAGCGAAGACAGTGCCTTTGGATCCGGGATCAACCACCCGAATGAGGGTCCCAACCAGAATGATGCTGGCAATGGAGCCAACAACGGTTCTGGCGCAACAGCATTCCCGACTGCACCGTTGTCTGCAGAAGATTGCATGCGGGGCATGTATGCCCTTCATCAGCAGCTTGGACAGGCCTTGGAACAGGCTTTGCACAGAGAGCAACGAGCTGACCCAAGTGCTTATCACTTTCGAGGGATGAGCCCGAAGACCTTCGCAGGGACTGAGAGCCATCTTCAGGCGGAAGAATGGCTCAAGCGCATCACTGATGATCTGAGAGCATCTCAGATTCGAGAAGAAGCCTGGGTGGCTGTCGTCAAGAGGCAACTGACGGATGGTGCTAGAGACTGGTGGCAGGCGGTTGAAGACCGCTTGGGATTGCCGATTTCGTGGGATGTATTTACAAGTACCTTCAACGCTCAGTACTTTCCCCCACACGCAACGATCAAGATGAGGAAGAAGTTCATCAACCTGAAGCAGGGTTCGATGACGGTGGATCAGTATGACGCTGAGTTCTCCAGGCTCAGCAGGTTTGCTCCAGAGATGGTTACAAATGCTTTGACTCGAGCCCAGCAGTTCCAGCAGGGGCTCAATATTGAGATTCGAAGGATGATGGTCGGTGCTAGCCCGACCACACATGCTGAAGTTCTGGCCATTGCTCGTAACCATGAGATGGTCGAAGAGGAGGAAAAGGAAGAACGCATGCTGGCAGCATCTGCGAGGCCCCCACCGACCCAAGCTGGGCCAAGCAGACGGCCACAGATGCACCGTCCTATTCAGCAGGTTCAGTTTAAGAGGCCAGGACCACAGCAGCAGGCCCTCCCGGTCTGCCACTTTTGCGGAAAGTCTGGACACTTCAAATCTGAGTGTCGAGCTTTTCTGGGCCTTTGTCTGGTGTGTGGAGAGACTGGGCACGTGGCTAGGAATTGCCTGCATCATAGGTCACGTGCTCCAGCTCCAGCTCCGGTTCCAGCTCCAGCCCCTCGTGCTGCCCCGACTGGGATCGCCCCACAGCGACCACCACTGCCTCTACAGCAGAGGGTGTTCCAGCAGGTAAGGCAGCCACCACCGAGACGCCAGGCTTACACCATGTCTGTCGAAGAGGCCGAGGCCACCGGTGAAGTGATCACAGGTATAATACTTGCATTATTAGTATATCTTTTCTTTCATTAGCATTGGTTGCTTAGATTAGTGTTTGAACCTAGGTGTCGTGCTAGTAGCTGGGAATCCTGCCCTCTCCTTGTTCGACTCGGGAGCATCACACTGCTTTCTAGCGAGTCGATTCGTTCGCACCCATACCGTTCCTGTTACAACCTTATCTACCGGTTGGAACGTCAATACGGGTGGCGGAGTGATAAAGGCGACCAGTGGGTATCCTCAATGCCCTGTGGTGATTTGTGGGCGAGCTTTGTTCGCCGACTTTATGATGATTGATATCCCAAACTTTGATGCTGTATTCGGGATGGATTGGTTGGGAACTTTCCATGCCACCATCGACTGTTGTCGAAGGAGGGTAGCCTTTGACATTCCTGATCATCCGAAGTTCGAGTTCATTAGTGGGAGCAGATCTGTGGGACCGGTGAAATACAAGGCCAAGTCGACCGAAGCAGTAGCAGCCGCGATGGACGCTGAGCCCGAGATACCAGAAGTGGTTCGAGAGTTCTTGGATGTGTTTCCAGACGACCTTACAGGTTTGCCTCCGGATCGCACCCTTAAATTTGCCATCGAACTAATGCCAGGAGCCCAGCCTATGTCCAAGGGACCGTATCGTTTAGCACCATCCGAGCTAGAAGAATTGCGGGTCCAACTTGATGATCTACTGAAGAAGGGATGGATACGACCCAGTGTATCTCCCTGGGGATCTCCTATATTGCTGGTGAAGAAGAAAGACGGATCCCTTCGTATGTGCGTTGACTACCGCGAGCTGAACAAAGTCACCGTGAAGAACAAGTACCCCCTACCGCGCATCGACGATCTTTTCGACCAGCTCGGTGGGTCAAGCGTTTATTCAAAGCTGGA
Source organism: Scilla litardierei (assembly GCA_030789695.1). Lineage (NCBI taxonomy): Eukaryota > Viridiplantae > Streptophyta > Magnoliopsida > Asparagales > Asparagaceae > Scilla > Scilla litardierei. The sequence continues at coordinate 12,971,907 of CM061131.1, forward strand.
TCTGAGGACATGGTATCATCAGGTGAAGGTGAAAGATGAAGATGTTCTCAAGACTGCATTCAGGACCAGATACGGACATTATGAGTACTTAGTGATGCCGTTTGGTGTGACTAATGCACCCGCGGTATTTATGAGTCTCATGAACCAAGTATTGTATGAATACTTGGATAAGTTTGTAGTGGTCTACATCGACGACATTCTCATCTACTCGAAGAATGCGGTGGAGCATGCAGAGCATCTCAGGAAGGTTCTCGAGACCCTGAGAAGACACCAGCTTTATGCCAAACTTAGCAAATGCGAGTTCTGGCTAAACGAGGTGGCATTTCTAGGCCACGTGGCGTCTGGAGCAGGGATTGCTGTTGATCCTGAAAAAGTAGCCGATGTTCAAAACTGGCCAGTCCCCCGAACGGTGACCGAGATTCGAAGCTTCTTGGGACTAGCTGGCTACTACCGGAGGTTCATCAAAGACTTCTCGAAGATCGCGGGAGCCATGACGCGATTAACGAGAAAGGATGTGATGTTTGTTTGGTCGAAAGCATGTGAGGATGCTTTCCAGGAGCTGAAGAAGAGGCTGACGACTGCACCCATCTTGATCATTCCAGACCGATCAGGAGGATTCGAAGTCTTCTGTGATGCATCTGGTAAGGGACTTGGATGCGTGCTACATCAGCACGGTCGAGTCGTAGCATATGCATCCAGGCAGTTGAAGATCCATGAGAAGAACTACCCCACTCATGATCTTGAGTTGGCAGCAGTGATTTTTGCATTGAAGATTTGGAGGCACTTCCTATTGGGTGAGCACGTGAAGGTGTTCTCGGATCATAAGAGTCTGAAGTATCTCTTCACTCAGAAGGAGCTCAATATGCGTCAGAGACGATGGGTCGAGCTCATGGCAGATTATGACATTGACCTTCAGTACCATCCTGGGAAAGTCAATGTTGTACCGGATGCATTGAGTCGTCTTCCAGCAGTGATGACCCTTACGACTTAGTGGAGGTTGCAGCAAGAAATCCGAGACATGGGTATAGAAGTGATTCTACCAGGGATGACTGCATCTTTGATGGGCATGCATATCCAGTCGACCCTGGTAGAGAGGATCAAGTCTACTCAAATGGAGGATGAGAAGCTACGGAAGATTGGAGATCTGGTGATGGCAGGCCAAAGACCAGAGTTCAAGATTCATGCAGATGGGTCCATGAGGTTTGAGGACAGGATCTGTGTACCGTCTGGTGCCATTAGAGATGAGTTATTGGAGGAAGCTCACAGTTCTCCTTACTCTATACATCCTGGAGGTACCAAGATGTATCAGGATCTGCGACAGCATTACTGGTGGCATGGCATGAAGAGAAGCGTCGCACGGAGCGTAGCGAAGTGTATTGTGTGCCAACAGGTGAAGGCTGAACACCAGAGGACTGCTGGTTTGTTGCAGCCATTAACCATTCCGGAGTGGAAATGGCAGCACATCACGATGGACTTCGTGACTGGTCTACCCAAGAGTTCAAAGCAGAATGACGCTGTCTGGGTGATCGTAGACCGATTGACCAAGACCGCGCACTTCATTCCTTTCAGAGTGGGCCAGTCTACAGAAGTATTGGCCAAGAAGTACATGGATGAGATTGTGAAGCTGCATGGAGTTCCTATCAGCATTGTCTCAGACAGAGACACCAGGTTCACATCTCGTTTCTGGAGGAGCCTTCAGGAGAGCTTGGGGACTCACGTGAGTTTTAGTACGGCTTACCATCCGCAGACAGATGGTCAGTCAGAGCGTACTATTCAGATACTGGAAGACATGCTGCGGGCATGTATGCTAGACTTCAAAGGATCATGGGAAGATAATCTCCATTTGGTGGAGTTTGCATACAACAACAGCTACCAATCTAGCATTGGTATGGCACCTTTCGCGGCACTGTATAGGAGAAAGTGCCGATCCCCCTTGAGCTGGGATGATGTAGGAGATCGAGAGTTGGTTGGTCCTGAGCTAATCACCGAAGCCGTGGATGTGGTTCGGATCATCAGAGAGAAGCTGCAGCTGGCTCAGGACAGGTACAAGCATTGGGCAGATGCAAAGCGTCGACATCTGGAGTTCCAGCCCGGTGATCATGTATTTCTGAAGATCTCGCCCAACAGAGGATTGATTCGCTTTGGTCGGAGAGGAAAGCTCAGTCCACGATTCATTGGGCCTTTCGATATTTTGGAGCGAGTCGGAGAGGTGGCATACAATCTTGCACTGCCCCCTGCCTTAGAGGGAGTGCACAATGTATTCCACATCTCGCAGTTGCGTCGATATGTGAGCGACCTGAGTCATGTCGTGGACTACTCAGAGATCGCAGTTCGTCCAGACTTGACGTACGAACAGCAACCCGTAGAGATCATTGATCGACGCCAGAAAGTCTTCAGGAACAGGACTATCGACCTAGTCAGAGTGATGTGGCGTCGCGACTCGCCATTGTGTGTGTATTTTTACTTCCTTGTCCTAGTTATTTCCGTCCGTGAGATTTTCGTCCGTACGTTGACGCGAGCGCGTCTATATTTTAAGTTTTACCGTGGCGTAACTATTGGCCGAGTGGCCATAACTATTTACTAAATAACTAATTGCTACTAACAAATTTAAAATCACAAAATTAATTTTTAACTAAAGATTAATTTCAAAATTAACTTATTATTTTTGAATAATTTCATTTTACTATATTACTTTTCCTCACTTACTATTATCATTAACATGTCGGCAACCACCTTCCCCCTTCAAATTCAACGCCAGCACACATATTTCATCATCCAACCTCCCCCTTGTCTGCAGATGGAACATCAACAAAATTAATTCCCCAACCTATTGCCATAGATCTATTTAGAGGAAACCTTCCTTCTCCCGTTCTTCATCACCCTCTCCTTCAATCAATCAACAGCGACAACCAAACAACACCAAATCAGCCGTCACCTCCCCCGTCCCTTCCCCATCAGCCACCACCAACAACCACAACAACCAGCAACACCCCCAACATCTCCACCACCTCTACCAATCTCCGCAAACCCCTTACAATCCAAAAATCAAAACAAAACAGAAATTGGAACCCAATCAACCAGAAATCAAGAACAATCCCAAACCCAACCCCCAAAATCAACCCAATCACAAACCAAGATCAACAAATCAACCACCTGGAAGCCGCTCGACGCCAGATCTCGGCTGCTCGCTGCCGACCACCGTGTCGAAGCCGTCGTGCGCCACCCTCGGATCCGGCCTCCCCGTCGCCTGAGATCCCGCAGGCCGCCGCCCCCTGCCTTGCGCCCCCGCCTCGCGCCGCCCCAGGCCGGCCGCCCCCGATCCGACCTCGCGCCGCCCGGACCCCAGTGCTGCGCCGCCCTCCAGGCCGCCGTGCGCCCCCGTCGAGCCCTAGCCCCGTGCACCCTTTGGCCTGCTGCAACGAAGAAACAAAAAAAAAAGAAAAAGGAAGCAGAGAGGACGAGAGTCAGAGAGAAGGGGAGAGTAACAGAGTGAGAGGGAATGGTTTAATAAGAGGTAAAGATTAAGTTTATTAAGTTATAATATTATCTAAGTTTAGTTTTTAAATGAGTTAATTTTTGATTAAGATTATATATAAGTTAGTTATTTAAAAAAAAAAGTTTCTGATATAAATTTTAATGAGTTACAGTGTAAAGATTAGTTATTAAGTTATGTTATAAAGTTAATTTAAAGTTATGTTTTGATTTCTTAAGTTAAGAAATTTTTATAATAAGTTTTAGTTATAGGTGATTCGGGTTCAATATTACATATTTAACCTCCCATTTAGCCCTATTTTGTGCTCATGTGATGCTACATTGTTCTCTAATTCATACGTATTTTCTACACATTTATTTATTAGAGAAAACACACTATTTGAGCACAAAACAGCATTTAACGAACTATTTCTGCACTTTTTATATTTTTCCTAGCTTGGTCTCGATCTCATGATTCCAACGACTATTTATTTGTATTTTTCTGAGATCTGTGCTAATTACTGTGTATTTTTGAATGCAGAATACAATTTAAATGGAGAAATACGCAATTAAATACGAAAATACGCGTGGAAATACGTATCCGTATACCCCGCTGCGCTCCACAGACGGACACGTGGCGTAGTGATAGCCGTTGGATGCTCATCCAACGGCGGATAACGACTCACAGATGCGGGCTACGTGGCTTATTCGTCGCCGTTGGATCTTGATCCAACGGTCGCCATCAAGCGAAACGAGAGCAGCGGATCGAGATCCGGAGGGACACGTGTCGGCCATCCGTGCCTCCAGCCCCGCATCCAACGGCCACGAGCGGAGGACGAAGTAATCTCATTAGAGGCGACGCGGCGTCGTTTCGACCGTTCGATTTCGATCGAACGGTTCGAAATCCGCCCGCTCGAACGCAGAACGCAGCGAAACTCGGGGACGCGTGGCAGCAATCTAACGCACCCCCGCCACATCGAACGGCCTCAAATCACCCCGCACTCGAAATCGTTTTCGAACGTAGGCTGGCGACGTGGCACCATCGCAACGGCTGCGCAACGATCGAACGGCTCACAGCAATTACGAACGCGATTCGAATTCGCGTTCGCACGAGGCGACGTGGCTGCCCTATAACCCTTGATCCCCAAATCCAACGGCTACAAACGAATCGGGCGCGGAACGAAGAAACGAAGCGGCTTCGCGCGAATTTTAAAGGGACACGTGGCGTGCCCTGGTCGAATCCCGCAATTTTGAAGGTTGATCGGACGGCCACGAAATGAGGCGGTTTGGATGAGCGGCTGAGATCGCTCAGCAGCTTAATGGATGCGGGTTTAGACCCGTTAGCGCTCCCCAAACCCGCAATCTTATTATAAAAGGTATTTTAGGGTTTTTTGAGCGTATTCAAGCAGATTGGGGCGTATTTTGAGCGTATTGGAGGCTCTAGGAGCCGTATTCTCCCCCTGAAAAATTCTGTAAAATTCCATAGGCTTGTTTTATTATTTTCAGAGAGTTTGAAGTCTTTTCAAGGAGAATTGGTGATATTTTCTTCAACTTCTATCCCGTATTTTGGTGTTTTCTATTGTATTTTGCTATGAACTTGAAGTATTTTGTTATGAAACTTGTTTATTCTGATATTATGAGTAGCTAAAACTTAATTGTGCTTGGTATGGACTAGTTAGGTGATATAATTTGTGTTAGTTTGGTTGAAATTCCATGTGATAAATCGTTTAACGTCGCTAAAATTGTAATCGTTGTTCGTAAATCGACTTTTTTAGATTCCAAAAGAATTAAATTAGTTGATGATCGCCCCAAAAGGGTGAGATTTGATCTCCCCAAAAGGGAGTTTCATACCGTAGTTTTGATCTCTCCAAAAGAGAGTTTCATATCGTATTATAGCTTTAGCGACGATCTTTTTGAATATTTTGTTTGAACCCCCAAAAGGGCATCTTCCGATGAGTTGCTCCCAAAAGGAGAATTCATTGAGTTATATTGGGTATTTTCCGGTGAATTGCTCCCAAAAGGAGAATTCATTGCGTTATACCTATCAACCAAATTAATACGAATCATTGATCCTAACGAACCCATACCATGTGCATACTCTTTATAGATATTTTCTTACACGATTTCCTATGTTTATTTTGTTCACGTGTTCACATCACCATCACCGTCACCATTGTAAAAGTGTTTAGTTTCTTTTCGTAGGATTTCTATTTGATTTGAATTGTGGTTGCAACAGATTTCTTCCCGTGGATTCGACACCTGGACTCCCAGGTTTTACTACTTGTACGGACTCTTGCACTTGAGAGAGAGCACCTTTTCGGTCCCACCAAGTTTTTGGCGCCGTTGCCGGGGAGGAATGGTTTGTGATTACGGTTTATTTCATTTAGAGGACTTTCGGTGAGATCTTTCCACTTTACTGTACATAAACTTTTTTTTTATTATTTTATTTTATTTTATTTCAAAATGGAATTCATGAATTTCTATTGCACGAACAATCTTTATGATGCACGATATGCGAATGCACACAAACATAGAATGGAAAAGCTCAAAATTGTTAATTTTAATCAAACTGACTGTGAAACTTTCTTTCAGGCCTGGAGGAGGTTCACAAACCTAATATCGAGCTATCCGCAGCATGGGTACACAAATGAAGAGCTTATGGCGTTCTTCCTAGATGGACTACATCCACAGCTGCAGGAATTATTGGGAAGAATGACGTCGACAGTGGCGTGGGAATACATGGAGTCTCTGCAAGAAAACGAAGAAACCGTGGAAGAGACTTCAGAGAGCGATTCAACGGAGCCTTCATGCCTCAATCAAGAAGAGCAAAGCGTAGACGTACCTTTGCAATCCTTGAGAGAGGAAGCTTACCAGACTATTCAGACACAGGAGGCCACATCCCATCAATTCCAGGAGAATTCCCTTGCTCGGAGTCGGCAGACTCAAAATTCCATTGAAAATCTTAATTTGATTGCCGCTTGCTTAGAAGAAGGTAATTATTTTGAAACTCAATTTAAAGAAACTAATACGAGTTTATCTTCTATTGCAGGTATATCGAGCGAGGACACGAATATAAATATATACATGGTGGAAAGTGTGTGCGAAAGAGAGGACGATCTAGCAATTTTGGATGAACGAGAGGAGGAGAGAGCTAGGGAAAAGGGTTTTGAGATTATCGCCATGGAGCCAGAACCATTCCCTCCTCCAGTTTTGTCCCAAAATCATTTATCCCTCTCCACAATGAACGAGCATCGTACAGAGAGTAGTGCAAATCTTTCAGGGAGTAGTCGTCAATTTGCATTAATTTCTTTCACTTATTTTGATGACTACATTTGGAATAATTTTATTTCGAAGAATTTTAAACTAAAATGGATTGACGTGACTCATCTCTTGCAGGATATAGGTGGACATCTTATAGAGATGCTGGGAGTCACGTTGCTGGGATCCAGTTTAGTCGTTGGAGGAAGAATAATCGCCGAGGAGCGCAAGGAGCAAATTGAACAACTTCCTCCACCATCAAAGATTCGGGATCCGCCATTTGATCACGGTGTGTTCTTTCCAGTAGTGTAGTTTTTATATGCTTTCTAGGTTGCTTGCTTGAATAAACTCGTACCTCTTCCGACATTGAGGACAATGTCCATCTTTAGTTGGGGGGTGTGTATGAGACCTTAGTTTTTTTTTGAGAAGAATAAATCACCAAATCTCATCTTTTAAAACTCCTTCATATGCCCCAAATGCGGATGATTATACGTTAATTGAGTTCTAAAAATTGTTTATGGCTTGATTAATTATTTTTCCTTCATGGAATTGCCGTTAATATGATATACCTGAAAATTTTCAATTTCCATGATTAATATCTCGAAATAGTTTGAATATATTTCATGCATGCTAATGTGATGAAAAAAGCTTAAGTATACACGATTCATTAGAATAGTTTTCAAGTTGAAGAGGAATTCGGCCGTGGTCGTTAATGTTTATGTTTGAAAAAAAATGGGTGTTGAGTTGCTTACAAAGAAAGAAAAAAAAGAGAATGAAAAGAATGAAAAATAAATGATGAAAAATGAATGAATGAGTATGTCACTAATAAATAACTTGGTTGGCTCGAGTAGTACAGTCCGAGGGGTCCTTTTTGGCCTAATGCCCTATTATCGTCTGATTTGGGAGCCATTGACCGGAACCTCACTCATTTGATGGAGCGATCCAAGGTATACTTTTTTCAGCGAATGTTGCTTAATGCGCGTTACGCAGAACGAATAAAAGAAAAGAAATGGTGAATATACTAAGCAACTTCAATACCCATGTCTTGAATGATTATTTTGATAGGCCAATTCCTTGGAAACAAGAAAACTAGTATAAAACGACGTGTTATACTTTCGCTTGCGCAAAACGATGCTTGTATGATTTTTATTCAAATTAAATTAGAGAAAATATCGTGTGATTGATTTTGTTCATGTATGTGTATATTGATGGCCAAGACCATGTTGGAATGCGTATTATTGAGCCATGCCATAAGCAATTCGAAAAAACTTATTGTTTTATTGATCGTCCGTATTAATCGCTATTTTTGCTAGAGACTAGCAAATCGATAGTTGGGGGGTGTGATTCGGGTTCAATATTACATATTTAACCTCCCATTTAGCCCTATTTTGTGCTCATGTGATGCTACATTGTTCTCTAATTCATACGTATTTTCTACACATTTATTTATTAGAGAAAACACACTATTTGAGCACAAAACAGCATTTAACGAACTATTTCTGCACTTTTTATATTTTTCCTAGCTTGGTCTCGATCTCATGATTCCAACGACTATTTATTTGTATTTTTCTGAGATCTGTGCTAATTACTGTGTATTTTTGAATGCAGAATACAATTTAAATGGAGAAATACGCAATTAAATACGAAAATACGCGTGGAAATACGTATCCGTATACCCCGCTGCGCTCCACAGACGGACACGTGGCGTAGTGATAGCCGTTGGATGCTCATCCAACGGCGGATAACGACTCACAGATGCGGGCTACGTGGCTTATTCGTCGCCGTTGGATCTTGATCCAACGGTCGCCATCAAGCGAAACGAGAGCAGCGGATCGAGATCCGGAGGGACACGTGTCGGCCATCCGTGCCTCCAGCCCCGCATCCAACGGCCACGAGCGGAGGACGAAGTAATCTCATTAGAGGCGACGCGGCGTCGTTTCGACCGTTCGATTTCGATCGAACGGTTCGAAATCCGCCCGCTCGAACGCAGAACGCAGCGAAACTCGGGGACGCGTGGCAGCAATCTAACGCACCCCCGCCACATCGAACGGCCTCAAATCACCCCGCACTCGAAATCGTTTTCGAACGTAGGCTGGCGACGTGGCACCATCGCAACGGCTGCGCAACGATCGAACGGCTCACAGCAATTACGAACGCGATTCGAATTCGCGTTCGCACGAGGCGACGTGGCTGCCCTATAACCCTTGATCCCCAAATCCAACGGCTACAAACGAATCGGGCGCGGAACGAAGAAACGAAGCGGCTTCGCGCGAATTTTAAAGGGACACGTGGCGTGCCCTGGTCGAATCCCGCAATTTTGAAGGTTGATCGGACGGCCACGAAATGAGGCGGTTTGGATGAGCGGCTGAGATCGCTCAGCAGCTTAATGGATGCGGGTTTAGACCCGTTAGCGCTCCCCAAACCCGCAATCTTATTATAAAAGGTATTTTAGGGTTTTTTGAGCGTATTCAAGCAGATTGGGGCGTATTTTGAGCGTATTGGAGGCTCTAGGAGCCGTATTCTCCCCCTGAAAAATTCTGTAAAATTCCATAGGCTTGTTTTATTATTTTCAGAGAGTTTGAAGTCTTTTCAAGGAGAATTGGTGATATTTTCTTCAACTTCTATCCCGTATTTTGGTGTTTTCTATTGTATTTTGCTATGAACTTGAAGTATTTTGTTATGAAACTTGTTTATTCTGATATTATGAGTAGCTAAAACTTAATTGTGCTTGGTATGGACTAGTTAGGTGATATAATTTGTGTTAGTTTGGTTGAAATTCCATGTGATAAATCGTTTAACGTCGCTAAAATTGTAATCGTTGTTCGTAAATCGACTTTTTTAGATTCCAAAAGAATTAAATTAGTTGATGATCGCCCCAAAAGGGTGAGATTTGATCTCCCCAAAAGGGAGTTTCATACCGTAGTTTTGATCTCTCCAAAAGAGAGTTTCATATCGTATTATAGCTTTAGCGACGATCTTTTTGAATATTTTGTTTGAACCCCCAAAAGGGCATCTTCCGATGAGTTGCTCCCAAAAGGAGAATTCATTGAGTTATATTGGGTATTTTCCGGTGAATTGCTCCCAAAAGGAGAATTCATTGCGTTATACCTATCAACCAAATTAATACGAATCATTGATCCTAACGAACCCATACCATGTGCATACTCTTTATAGATATTTTCTTACACGATTTCCTATGTTTATTTTGTTCACGTGTTCACATCACCATCACCGTCACCATTGTAAAAGTGTTTAGTTTCTTTTCGTAGGATTTCTATTTGATTTGAATTGTGGTTGCAACAGATTTCTTCCCGTGGATTCGACACCTGGACTCCCAGGTTTTACTACTTGTACGGACTCTTGCACTTGAGAGAGAGCACCTTTTCGGTCCCACCAATAGGTTAGTGTAACTTGCCCTCTTAACATACTATTAATTCGAGTAGCTAACTTGTTCGTAACACGTGTGAACCAGGTACCCCTACCGCTGACAAAAACGTGCCTTTTGCTACAAGGCGATTTTAGTAACTCATCGTACCCTTGACATGGGTCTTAAAACAATAACAAATGCATGCCAACCTAGTTTTATTTCGTTATCACAGTGTTTCCATTTTTGAACTGTTAGTTAAAATTGTATGGTACCGTATCGTAAATTGCACAGTATCGTAAAGGAAGCAGAATTGGGCTTCATGACATGATTGACAGAAAGTTGTAACTGGAAATGTGACATGCTAGAAAATTGCACCAACACTGGGTTTTGGGGTAACTTATAATAGCGAGGGTGCGGGAGCGACTAGTCCAGCCTTTGTTGTCACCGTGCGGGTTCTAGCAACCCATCATAGTAGCCGGTGACAACCATCACAGATCACAGAGTATTGCATAGTATTCATAGTATTCATAGCATAGTTCGCCCGGGTAGCACCCGTGGTAAGAGGTGGCCTCTTGGTTGCTCATTGCACCCCGCATTATAAGTCACGGTCTAAGTATCGGCACAAATAGACTCTTGTTACATAGTCACTTTTAATATTGCACTTTTAATTGCTAGAAATTGATGATGGATGTAAAACTACAAAGTTACCTTTCTGTTCTCTTTTTCCCTTACCAGTATTGTTTGCACTTTACCTCTTTACTTTTAGATTGCCATGCTTGTATATTTGTTTCAATATCCATGTATAGAGATACTTTGAGTTACGTCTGATCCTGGCGACCCTTCTCTTTGTGGTGGACTCGCCAGATATCTCACAGGTCGAGGAATTTGCACCAGAGGGCGCAGACGCTGAGTTTGTGGTTGAGTACGACCAGCAGGACCAGTAGGACCCTGTGTATTGAGAGTGAGTGTGAGAGATTTGCTATGTTGCTTTCAGTGTGGATTGATGTATCTTTTGAATTCTGTTGTATTTTCCTTTCCTGTTAGCTGCTGGGTTATAATAAGGTTGTAAAACCACTTTCATTATCAGTATTTTGGCGTATTTCTGCAACATAGCCTGTGTTGACTTCATTGGTGCCTAGCAGGACTTGTGCATGTTCCAAGCAGTAACGGGCCCCGTAAGTGGGTCGTTACAGACAGGGTGCTGAGTTCATCCGATGTGGTCAGTGTCAGTGATCAGCAGGCATCTTATGATGTAGCTCCAGATTCAGTTCAGTTGGAGGTGCAGAGGACATCGGTCTATGAGGAGGCGTTGCAGTCGGTCGTCGTATCGATGCAGTTAGTTGCAGTATGTTAGGAGACAGAGGTCTCTCACAGTTCCAGCGTGCACGTTATGGGTGCTCTTGAGGAGACCCAGCATGTTGAGGTGTGCAGCTTTAGCTTCGAAGTAGAGCCGTTGATCTACGGAGGAGTAGGGCAGTTGGTTTCCGCGCCGATGCCAGAGGTTGCAGTGGGTGAGGAGACGGAGGTCTCTCATGTTTCTAGCACGCATGAGTTGGTTGCTTCTGAGGAGGACCAGCGTGTTGAGGTGTGCAGCTTCAGCTTCAGGGTAGAGAGGTTTTCTGAGGAGCTTGACATCAGGGTAAAGCATTTGCTGTGCATGGTAGAGCAGTCTTCACAGTATGGGCACAGGCGATATGTCTCTCGTTTGGCTAAGGGTGATGTATCAGGCGCATCTTCCGATACTTCAGAGGCCAGACCAGTGGAGATGTAGAGGAGCAGGGAATCTGATAGCGTGGTGGAGCGTGGAGACTCCCACGGCAGTGTGGAGACTGCGACGGTGGTCCCAGGTGGAGTTGCCACTAGGGACATGGAGCTGAGAGTTACGAGGCCACGTATCGAGTGCGTTCTCGATCGATATATAGAGGAGGCAGAGCCGAGGGGAGCTCCTTCAGTGTGCGCTCATCTCTCACCTTCGGCGAGTTCATCACAGGGCATGGCAGGTGAGGACAATCTTCAGAAGCTAGATGTTGGTGCGGCGGACAGTTTGGCGCTAGTATGTGCGCATTCGTGTCTTGAGTCGTCGGCACAGTCAGTTGAGGCGCAGAGTCGATGGACGATGAGTCTTGATGATAGACATCAGCAGACAGAGCAGATACAGACAGCGTATCGATGTGACCCAGCTGGGGTCAGTCTGCAGAGCAGTGGGGATGGCGTCATGTTTCTCATTGATGATGGCCATGGCGAGCATGAGTTGCTCGCGGACCCGTGGGGTGATGATAGGGATGTTCATGGATTGACAGAGGGCTCATTGGATACTGGCACAGTGTCATTTGATTCGTGCATGGAGTCCGAGATCGCATGGTTATCCTCAGAGACAGATGACTTCATCGCAGACATGGCGATGAACGAGGCGGAGATGCGTGAGGCTAGGCTCAGACGACTTCTGAGCTTGGTATCTCTCTCGGAGGATTGACGCGCCAGAGGGCGCGATTTCCGATGCACATAATGGAGGTTCACATGTCCGATGGTCAAGGCAAGGTGAGTTCATACACGATGGAGTGCTGGAGCAGTGCTGAAGAGAGTGTGTGGATTTATCAGCAGGGTAGAGTGTTGTTTTTATTGCTGACAAATCCCAAGTTGCACAGCACATGGGGCCCTCTCTTTATTGCATTGTTGGGTTTCTTTATGGCTGATTGTTCAGCCAATACAGACAACAGTGTGTGACCGAAAAAAGGAGCATCCAGGGGCAAAATCAAAGGCATCCTCTCCGTTTTCCAGAGAAGAGAAAAAGTGGGCAGGCACTCTGAGTTTCAGAGAGCCGAGAGCAAAAGCAAGGTGTGTCCGGCTGCCATTTTCTCAGGGGAGAGCAAAAGAGAGGAGCTTGGATCTGAAAGTGGAGGGGAAGAAAGCTAGGGAGCTTCTTCTCGTGTGAGATCCAAGGTGAGTGTCTTCGTTTCTTCTTCCGTGTTTGAGATCTAGAGTCCATTGGGTAGCTTCCTAGTTTGGGGCTATATTACCAAGGAGTGATCTCCATTGGTGTGGGATTGGTCTCTTAAGGGGCTCTACGTGTTGTAGAGGCTTTGTTATCAAGGATTCCCACTTGGTTGAGAGTGTGTGTGAGCTTGGTGAGAGATCTAGGGTTAGGTCTTGTTGCTTGGAGCTATTCTCTCATTGTGGAGGAAGAAGATGATGGGGTCGGTGTATGCCTTGCTTGATCAGTAGTGGAACCGGGTGCATTGGATGCTGGATGTAGGTTGTTCGCAACCGAACCAGGGTAAATCTTTGTCTCTTTTGTATTGCCTTTATTTCGTATTATATTTGCGTGCTTACATTGTCTATCGCAAGATTGTTGAGGGACGTTGGTTGTTGGTGGCAACTCTCTCTTGTGCCCGTGAGGTGTTTGGTTTTGTGCCTAGGTGATATTTCGGTGGAATTCGGGCTTGGGATTGTTTGGCCACCGTTTCCGCGTATCGTAGGTGGCATTGTGTACCTAGCCTAAGTGTTGGGGAGGTGCACGGGGATCCAACAAAGGACGAGGTACAGGTCGGCAACTAAGTCGGGTTGCGGAGCCAGCATAGTAATGGTTAACGTGCATGCATCTCCATTGATATATGGTTAACTTGCTTAATGACTGAATGTCTAAGGTATACTGACACTAATTATAGCACAAATATATACATGGGCATCATATAGAAATCTTAAGGCATATGTTTATAGCCCTAGCTAGTATTGTACTTCCTGCTATTACACTAAAATAGCAAAGCAAAACAAAATGAATCTTTTAGAAAATATGCATGCAGGCCTAGCTCAATATATGTATATATATCCGTTGTCGACCTATTTACAGATAAAAATGGCAGTCTACGAGCAGTCGTCGACGGACGACGAGACGTTGAGATCTATGTCCATCGCGCCTCTCCTCTTCTCAGCCTTCTTATCATGGTCATCGCCGCCGTCGCTGGATTCTTCGAACGCGTCGAACTCGATGCTGGATCCACACTCGCTGCAGGTTTCTTCGCAGCACCCTGCTCTCTGCTTCGTACGGAAATGGTGGTTTAGAGACGACAGCGTCAGGTCGCAAGAAGCAGCAGCTTCTCTTTCGTCGTTCTGCGATATCCTTCTCGGTGTGTTCGGACTTTCGGCGGAGAGGAATACATGGAAGCCTGTGGGGTTGTTGCCCATGCATCGGTACATCTGCAAGAAAGAAGAAAGCGTGTGTGTAGATCTCAGTATACTTCAATTTTGCATCCCATATTTTTCTCTAGTTGGTAGACATTACTTGATTTTGCTTGTTTTGGAGCTAAGAAGTATTTGTTCTTACTAATGAGAAAACAGATAAGTCTCTTCGTTTGCCAGGCAATGAAATGTTAAGATGAGATATTCTCTTCGTTTGCCAGGCAATGAAATGTTAAGCATAGAAATTGTTACAGATACTATAGTACGGTGAAATTATGCAAAGGTACAGAAAAATAAAAGGACACTTGAGCCTCGTTTAGGTGTGGACTATATACATCCTCAGGTGGTGTATGTACTGATAATCTTATCATCAAAATTATGCACTATCTATATTAGATTGGCTTTATAACTCTATTCTATGAAGACGGGCATTGAAACTGAGATTGGTCTTAATGCTCTACTTTACAAAGAGTACGTAACTTTGAAATTGTGTTGTACTTTAGAATGTTACATGTTATCCCAATCATGTGCAACTACATGTTTGGGCATCGCTAATAATTAATACATTATTATTCCATATAAAATTACATGGGATTAGAACCTTCACTCTAAATCTGCACAATAAATATATTTCCTCTCAAGTACATGCATGGATCAGTTCACTTATGGTTCATGTTTCACAAACTCAATGTCATGAATCCAACTTGAGTTTGAAGGATTCTATAGCTAGCTAGCGATTAGCTTAAGCATTTTGATTCTCAACCGGTCGACGGAGGTTTTATCGGTCTACATGAAATGCCAAATATATATTTTACCTACATATATAGACAATAACAGTCATCTCTAGTGAAGGTATAACTTGCTTCTATGAAGCAAAATAAGCATATTGTCATATTTAATTTCTGACAGTATAAACTGAAGCTGTCATATATTTATGTGTCAACTTTCAACTTCGACCTTAGTGTTGTCCATTTGTTGGAAGGTTTGATATTGCTATTGAAACAATATTGCAGTGGGAACAAACCAATGCTATATAAATTTGTATTGCATGGTTATAGCCATATACAATTTAATTGAAGTGACAAGCTACTTCAACTTGAAATTTAATTAGAAGAATGTCGATTATCAGAAATCATTCCCACACACAAAAGTGTGTCAAAATCCATATGATAACACAAATATATAATTGGCTAGTGTCCTGAAATGCAATGATCGAAATTTATTTTGAAAAATGAATGCCGCATTCGATAGAGGTTAATTTCATTTGTCTATGGCATTTTGCAAGGCGTGTGCTATATACACCCCCTAGCAGTAGTGTATGCAAGCAAAAATTAAAAACGTAGGAGAGAGAGTGTGTGAGCAGACAAGTGATAAGTACTTTATTCATTTTTAGAAAATAATGATTGCATACACCCGCTTGGTGTGTGTATATAGCTCCAATCCTATTGCGATTATGTAAAGTATCTATTCTCTGCCAAAGAGAAGAAGAGCACAAAGTATATACCTGCAGATGGCTTTTGATGTGAGATATGTTTAGCCCCTTCACACACATCAGTTGTAGGATACGCTTAGGTGTGGCTTCTGCAAATATTGCATATAATTAAGAAAGAGCAAAAAATGAGAAATAAAAATACTTGGAAAAGCTATAAATTGGAAAAGAAATATTCCAATTTGGTGTGCTCTTATATTAGATTTCTTCTTGGGCTTTAGAAAAGAAAAAATGCGATTAGTTTTTTTCTTCGGTTCGAGTGATATAATATTATTCATTTTTGCATAAAGCATATTATTTTGTTTATCTATATATATGTTGTAGTTATATTTAGAGTTTTTGCATGGTTGCAAGGTCTAAATTCTGCAATTAATAATTAAAATGCAGTTTCTCCTGGAAATGTTACATAGCATTTTGCCGTTTCTATGTTCAAATCGGTGATGAACATGAAAAGAAAAAGAAAAAAAGAAAAAAAGAAAAAAAGAAAAAAAGGAGCGATCGATGGATATTTACGATGTAGACGAATTTGAGACCATGATCTTTGAAAAGAACTTCTACTGTAGGTGTCCCAATCAATTTGCTAGGTATCATTTGGCCTCAAATCTATGAGCGTTCAGTCATTGAACCATTAACATATGCAATTTCTTCAAATAATAGTATATGATTTTTGTTGCTTTTCTCATGCAAAAGGAGTACTTCTAGCAGTAATTAAGATTTCCAGAGATATATAATTTCTTTTTTAAAAAGATATTCATAAAATTAACTTCGTTTGTTGGATAATTTCTTGGCATAAATTGCGCACATATAATTCCATGATAATTCAAATGTGCCATTAATTATATGTAAGAATTGATATTGATTCTTTCAAAAAAAAAAACAACAACCACAAACTAAACGAATATAAATTTATGCCAATTATTCAATCTTTTCACTCATTTAAGTGTTTTTGACTCAAAAGCATATTCAAAACTTCTCTAGAGATCCTAAACCTAAGAAAACTTTTCTAGAGTAAATGTGCCAACTTAATTATATGTAAGAATTGATGCTGATTCTTTCGAAAAACAACACAAACAAAACGAATAAATTTATGCCAATTATTCAATCTTTTCACTCGTTTAAGTGTTTTTGACTCAAAAGCATAAAAACTTCTCTAGAGATCCTAAACTTAATTAGAAAACTTCTCAAAAGCATATTCAACCCATGTTCCTTATATGAACTTGGATCATTTGGTAAGATTGTATGATGCATGATGGATAGAGAGAGAGAGAGAGAGGATTAAACTTACTTCTCCCTCCTCCAAGGCAGTCGACGGCCTCCACGAAGCGGCGGTGGAGCTCCTCGGACCACCGGAGCCTCGGCACGTCCGATCTATTGTACTGCCTCACCCCCCTCCTTTGATCATCTTGAGTGCTCCTCATCGTCACTTCTTAATTTCTCTCCTTGTATGCTACCGAGTTTTCTTCTGTGACTCTGTCTTTGCAGCTAATAATAGAAAACCAATGGAAGCTAACCGAGTTTGGCCAACCTATCTTTCACACAATATTACTATTATGTGAAGGTGAAGAAAGGAAGGAATGCTGTCATTTTTTGACTAAGTCCAGTCAAACATGCTCACTGTTATCCAAAAGGTTGAACAAAAAAACCCTAGGGCTACCTTGACACAACTCGCATTTTGAAAAGGCTGAGCTGTCTTCCTCTTATTGATCAAATTATAATACACCCTATTAATTATCAGATGAGACAATTGAGTACAGTGATTAATCAATTCTTGAGCTTCTAAATTGGACTATAAGAAACTTTTGTCTATAAAATAGTGGTTTAATTGCCTTCTTTAATCTCCTCCAGTGGTGCACATAGTGAGATTGCGCACGTTTTAACCATGTACAAATTAAATACTATGCGTGTGTGTATAAGAAGGTAAAATACTAAGAAACACGGCTTTCTTCATACCGAAGAGCCGGAAGCCACACTCTTGGTAGCACCGTCCCAAATTTATTTAAAAAACACTAGCATAAACTAAGCATGCATGTGTGAATCATCAATCTGAACAGACTAATATAAGCTGTACCCATTTTATCCAATCTATACAAACGTTTGATAAATCTCGGAAACTGCGCACTACTGGTAAATAAATTATTTTTTCCCATGACGCCAAGCCAAGCTAACGCATCAGCCACCTTATTCCCCCTCTCTATACAAGTGCGTTGTAGAAAAATCCAATCCTTCTAAGAATTCGCCCGAATTCTGGTGGATGGTTTATTTTCTGATCAAGTTTTTAGTATTGTTCCTTAACGGTACTGTGCATATTTGACTTCTACATATCAACAGTGTGCATATTTAGAATCGTAGTTGTTAAAAAACAAACATACGTACAAATCCTCAACTCCGCACAGAAAAGTAATGTATATAGTATTCACAATTTTTATCAAATTTGAGTAAAAAAATACAAGTTCATTTTGAATTCGTCTACTGGGTATTTTGTACGTGTGTTTTGTGTGCGGCAAAGATTTTGAACCACAAAGTTTGCATAGAGTTATTAATATTGCGGCTGAGATATATATGGGGAATATTTGTGTGTGCCATTATTTTCATGATGAAGACAAGAGAATGGCATTTTACGTGCAAATTTCAAGCAAGAAACTGAATTTTCAAGCAACAGGGGTGCGATTTTAATGTTGAAAGTCAAGAATTTAACAATTTGGCAACATCAACGAGAACGAAAGCAAAAAGGCATTTTCTTGCTGTCTCTCACGGCCAGAATTTAGAGAGTATCGAGGCCTGATCGGCTCGCGCTTTACTGCTTAAGGCCAGAATTTAGATCCTTCAAAAGATCAAAGTTCTCTCCTCTATTTACGAAGGGCCTTTAAAGCGAGCAAAGAGAATTAGTTGGAGAATGAGAAAAGCAATGCATTTTAAGTCAATGTTTGGGACTTTAAGCAAAAGCCAAAGACATCAAATTTCCTTCCCCACTTCCCATTTCAAATAGTGCCGGTGCCGACCGCAAGACTTCGTTCTTCAGCCTTGCAAATTCCTTGACTTGATTATAATCAAATAAAAA
This sequence comes from Scilla litardierei, assembly GCA_030789695.1. NCBI lineage: Eukaryota > Viridiplantae > Streptophyta > Magnoliopsida > Asparagales > Asparagaceae > Scilla > Scilla litardierei. The sequence continues at coordinate 12,990,726 of CM061131.1, forward strand.
AACTACTTAAGAGAAAAAACTAGTATCGAAAATGAATGAATAAATGATTAAGGAAAATTTTCATGATTGATAGATTTGACAATTGCTTTCAATCAATTTGAGCCCATGTGCTACTCTTTTAGGAGAATAAAACCTCGAGGGCCGGCCTTAGGGAATTCTGTGAAGTAGATTACATTTCTCCAAGAACTTTTCCCAAACATGTCTTGAACATTCACATTCAATCAGAATGTGGGATATATTCTCTCCTGCACAACCACACATGCAACACATACTTGCCAAATGAAATGATCACCTTAATTTCTCTTCAAAGCATGAGGAGACCGTCATTGAAAACCATCCAAGTAGTGAATGAATAGCGATTCGTCCGAGTCTTGAACCAAACCAGCGGCAACCAATCAACCTTATCGTGTGGGGGACGTTAGTTAATTAGCTGCAACTTAAATTCAAAATGTTGGCATATCAAACTTTTCGGCTGAGTAGCTAAAGTATCTCTCTTAAATTTAAAAACACACTGAAGAAGCCTCCTTAAAAAGTCATGACTAAAAAGTCTGCTTGTGGCCACAGAGACAAGAGGGATCTACGATAAAACGTGGGAAATTTAATATGAGGTGAACATTGAAGGACATGAGTTTGATAGGTGAACTAATCCCATATGGATTCCTTTGACCAAGCCTTGCATCTCATAATTTTGGATTCATTGCCACTTGCTTTGGCCTTTTGTGTTTGGTACGAAGAGAAGTTCAATTGAGAAAGCTTGATCCAAAAAAGAATGTAAGTGGCAATTGTCAAAGAGTGTCCCTCTCTGAAATAAAGTGTTAAAGGGACTTATGACTTCCATTTGGGTGCTAATTTAAGCATTCCCAATTTTAATTAATGTTCATTTTGGGACTGATTAGAACACAATCGAGGCCATGATTAGCTAATGTGACACTTTGATCCAAAGTCTTAAGGTGTCACTCAAAGCCCAGCTTTATTTTTTTGGTTCCTTTCTTTTTCTAACTTTTCTTTTTCAATTTTTGACTACTTTTCTACTACTATCAAACCTACGGTGCATTGAGACGTCTTAAGATTGGAAGCCGATCAGAGAAATGATTTACAAGATACGAATTTGTTAATTACAAGAGAATCCAAATTAGACCAAGCATATTACAGGAGTAATACATGTCGGAGTAGTATTACTGGCTTAATCTGGATCCAATTTGTTGGGTCACACGTGGTGTGATTGTATTGTCATTGGTGGCACTTTGTTGTTCAGTGAATCTTAATTATCTTGATGATGAAGATCTTATTAAAAGTCATGTTGTAAGTGATCATGTTGCAACATGAGCTGCAACATGCTACTCTGACTCAATAGAGAGATGTTTAGAGTTCAGGGAGTTGAAGATTTATTATTTTATTGGCTTCAGATAGTATATTATTGTTTAGATTCCCTCCAGATATTCTCTTATATGCTAATGTGTATAAGATGTGCTGAAAACGTAAATGAAGCTATTAACCTACAAATATTGGTTACAAGATCTGCTAAAGATATGTGCGGTTGAAGCTATTAACCAGCAAATATTAGTTACAAGATTTGCTGAAAATATGTGCGGTTGAAGCTATTAACCCATAAATATTGGTTACATGATCTGCTAAAGATTTGTGCGGGATCACTTGCTCTAAGTGGTTCCTAGATTTGCGGGCCGAGAAATCTGCCTGGTTTCTAAATTAGCTGTTTTCTATAACAGCCCATATATTAAAGGAGTAAGCCACATGCAGATTGATCTAGGGTTTATCTCGTTCGAAAGATTGTAGATCTACATCCCAGGACGGAGGCCGACGGCTACGCACGTAGGGATTGTAGGGAGTTCAATCTAGTCGGTTCGATGCAAGGGATCTTGTGGTTTCTACATCTGGGAACGGAGGCCGACGGCTACACACGTAGGGATTGAAGGGAGTTCGATCTAGTTGGTTCAAGCAAGGGGATCTTGCGGTTTCTACATTCGGGGATGGAGGCCGACTGCTATGCACATAGAGACTGAAGCGAGTTCGATCTAGTCGGCTCATGCAAGGGGATCTTACGGTTTCTACATCTGGGGACGGAGGCCGACGCGCACGTAAGGATTGAAGGGAGTTCGATCTTGTCGGTTTATGCACGCGGATCTTGTGCGCAAGTGGATCTTGCAATGATTACTCCATGGGGTTGATTGGGATCACCCATTGTGGTTTGTATTGATGGGGAGTATGCTCATTCTAATAGAAATCTGATAGTAGTGATTGTAATCATTTTTATTATAGTGGAGTAATCTGATTTTCTGGGCGTGGCCCCGTAAATGTAGGTGTGCGCACCGAACTGCGTTACCAAGCTCTTGCGTATCGTTATATTTTGGACTTACAGCATGTTCATGCTTGTTTATTATTTGATTAACATCTAAGTACCGAATTACACAAATCAATATGAGTCAGTTATTTCTGTAAAAAAAGATATTCAATGTGTGTTGAGAATAATATTGGTCTCGCATTAGAAAAATTGAAAGATGTTGATGTCTATATATTAAAAGTTAGACCTAATTATGCCTTTATCCATTGACTAAAGTTTTTGGATTAGATATATATGGTTATTATTTATGATTTCATCAATATCATAAATTATGGATCACCTCTCAGTCTATCATCTTCTCAGTCGATTATAACTGGATTAGAGGGTCCACTGTTAATCAAATTTGTGAAAACATAATGTTGTTTAAGACATTCGAATCCAAAAGTTTGTGTTATAATTAGCCACACCTAATTTTAATGTATGTTTCTTATTTGTTTTCCAATGTAAGACTATTTTTATCAATATAAGGCTATTGATTTAAAAATCTTGTGTGATAAAACAGATGATGACTTTATGTTTGCATAGATGTTGTAAAAATTCAGAGATAATAGGATGGTGCTATTAAAAATTAGAGAAAGGAATGGACGTATCAGTAAGCCGCGGCGTGCTAGGCACTGTCCTTAAGGAAGTAGATTTCCGACCCTCAGAGTGAATACTCGGTGCAAGGCAGGTCCAGCGGCTACCTCCAGGATTCAACGACAACGGTAAGAGATATAAACTAAATGGTAGTCCACATGTATGGCTAGCTACGTAACAGATAACATAAAATAATTAACATCAAGAATGATAATGAAGTGATAAGATACTAATATTTATTAATGACTATAGCTTCCAAGTTAGAAGCTATTTTGATGTTTAATTGAGTTATTTGATTTGATATAGATTCCTCTCTTCTTCTTTTTTGGGTTTGGTTGGTGAGCTTCAAACAATCATTATGCTCTCCATACAGACAATATGCATTGAAAATATGAGATTCATGCCCTCTCTAAGTCATCCCATTGTGCATAATATTCTTCAATATATGAGTTGTATATGACAACATTCCTTGTTTGAATCGTATGAATAGGTGTGAAATCTGCAATTGCAACCTTTGAGCCATCTTTTTTGCTTTTTTGAAAGAAAGAGGCCAGAGCTATGCTTGCAGTTTCCTATGAACTTTTGAATATTACTTTACGTGCCAACTTTTGGACGCTGGATGCATGAGACGTCGACATGCATAAAATATTATTAGAGAGCTCTCTCTCTCTCTCTCTGGGTTGTGTGAGAGAATTTTGAGACAAAAAGCTAAATTCAAGGGAATGAATGAAATAAAGAATGAGAAGATAGAGGTTAGGTAATGGGACCTAACATATCTAACTTGTTAGTCAAAACAAGGAATATGTGAACCTTTTGTGTTTTGGGTGATATCCCCCAAACCTTCAAATTAACAAAGGGTAGGGGAAGTAGCTAGGGGTAGGTATGTTGTTGCCTTTGAGAGGCCTTTTCTAGTGAAGGTCCGAAGGAGGAATTGGGTGTGGAATTCTGACACCAACTACGTACACTACAAATATTCCATAAGTTTTATGGTAGATCTCTGCCTCCTGCAAAACATATGCAAGACATGTGCATGTATATATAGTTTGTGAATCTCTAGCTGCAGTTTCATAAATTATAATTCCATCATATCTAACGTATAGTTTGGAGTTCGAAAATTTGTAGTCTTCATGGGTTTCGGGAAACAACTAATGCTAACTTTTGAAAGCAACACGTTACATAAACTGTGAACTTTTAGATGAACCGAAAGTACTTGTACAATCAAAGCCGTCCAAACTTTCCCTAAGGGCCTGTTCTTTTCTCATAAAGTAGGAGGAGAAAGTTGAAATTTCTACTGTTAACTCACTATTCATAAGATTCCAAGGGCCAAATCTTTAAGTGTGTTCTTTTCTATGAAAGTTGAATTGGGGAAAAAAGGCAGACGTGTCACCAAAATCAGGATTCTCGGCTTGTTTTTGTATTCTCTGCAAAAGCCGCTGGAAACGAAGGAATCCTCCAAACAGTGGGCCCCACTCTCCAATCGATAGGCAGCATTTGTACTTTTTTTTATTTCTTTGCAATCACAACGCACAAAACAGATACTAATTATTATGACCGTACACATTTAAGTGTAATTAGTATTAAATAAATAATATATTAATTAATTAGTTTAGATTTAAGTATTTAGTTTAGGTTTAAATAAAACAAATTAAATTTGGGTAGACCCCACGCCACTTTTCACCTCCAACTTTCTTCAACCAGAAGAACACAATACACGGAGTGAGACCCACCTCAATTTTCCATCTTCACAAACCAACCATACTTTCCAACAAAAGAACACACTACACAACATTTTCTCTCTCATCAGATTCCTCACTTTATCCACTTTTCCAAATATACTTTCTTGCAAAAAAACATGCCCTAAGGAGGACAATATTTTCCCCTACTTTTTTAGAGGGTCTAAGATTTAATTTTGTTTATTGCATTATTATATACCGAAATATTTTCTGCAGTGAATCATATCTTGGGGGTTTAATATGAAAAAGGTCCACAGGAAATAGAGTCATCACTCATCGGTGGGTATCAGCGTCTTCCCTCTCTGAAACCCAAATTCAAATTTCAAAACACAGAAGGAAAGAAAATTAAAAAAAAGAGAGAGAGATGAAGCCCTAGAATCGAGAGATATCTCCTTCTAATTTTATCATTTTAAATCCTAGATTGAGAAGAGAAGAAGTAATCTCTAAAATCCTAATTGTCCCTCGTATAGATACTAGAATTGGGGGCTCGATCCCCTTCAAAGATTCAAAAATTTCCACCCCTTCACTTCTCTGAATCGGTACTAATTCCTTCAGTCGAGACTCGAGATAGAGATTTATCTTCGAGATGGGTGGCTTCTTAGCTTGTTTTCGTATCAAAAATTGCGAGCGGCCGAAGACTCAACTGGTATCCAAATCGGTCGCTTCTAAGAACAGAGTAAGTGAAATCTCAGCTTCAGAATAGTTTCCATTTTTTATTAGAAGAGCTAATTGATGAATTTTTGGCTGTTTAATTTGTTCAGGATCTTTTGGTGACGAAGAATCCACTCACCTCTGTGTTTCTGTGTGAAGGTAATGCCCTAATTTCACAGTGCCAGGGTCTTGGTTTAGGATTTTTCCTATATATGTGGAAGCTTCATCTCATTTTTATTAATTCGAAAGCTTTCTGGATCTTCTGATATTTAAGCCGACAGATATTTTCATCTATTTCAGCATTTAGAACCTTTAAAAGTTTGAATTTATATTTCTATATAGAAAATGGGATATTCGTATAAGACGTTCTCTTTTTTCCCTAGTAAAATGTCATTTGGTGCTGGTATAAGGTCAATTTCTTATTCGTTTAGTTATTTTCTCCTTTTGCTGTGAATTTGTAGAGAAAGATTCATCAAGTGACCAACCGAGACATTTGAGTTTACGACAGAACTTCGATAGAGAGAGTGCCGATGAGGAACTCAGAGACGAGGTCCGTGTATTGGTCATAAAAAATTTCATTTATGTGTTTTTGGTGCCAATTGCCCACTACTTTGGTGGTGTCTTGTGATCTGTTGCATCTTATTGTTAGATATGCTCTATGCATTCCTGAAATGGATTGACAGGCTTATATGGTTTATGATCTCATCCCATATTGTTAAGATTGATTTGCATTCCATTTTTTATGGACAGAACTACATGCACCTCAGTACTCTGAGGTGCATGTACTGTATTTTGCTTAAAAAGGTAATTATGTCACTCATTGCATTCCATCAACTCATATTTTTTTTCCAAAAATAAACAAAAATTACACTAATTCCTATATGCACCTCAAGGATTGAGGTGCATTTAGCAAATGCCTTTTTTATTAGGGCAATTTTTGGGTTTAAAACAAAAATTAAAAATAATCGGCAAATTCGAACAAAATTTTTTTATTTAGCAAAACCGACCAAAATTGTACTTTACAAAGTCCAATCTTTTGCCTGGTTTTCTACTTGGCCACACTTGGGAAGTGCGGTGACAAAAATTGCCGCACTTGCCAAGTGCGGTTAAATTTATATTGCTAACTTCCCATCGATATTAGTACAAATATAATATGTATACACATTCAAGTTCAAATATAAGCAGCATGGTGGTAAGGGCAGTCCCAGCGGGGCTTTTACCAAAATGTGGGGAGGGGGGAGAGGGATTTTGGCCAAATCCCCCTCCAATGCGCTTCACACCAAGCGGTGAGCTTTTTCCAAAATGCGGGGTGGTGATTCTGGCCGAATTTTCCAAAAAAATACAAATTTTTGTAAAAAACACATTGTTTCAATAATTGATCACTACAACTCTTGATCTATTGTAGAATCCATACAGCCAACCAATGGCATATTCAAATTGAACTACAAAACGAGTACAAGTGCAACATAACATAACATACTTAATAATAAAATCACATTCTCAGGCATAGATTGAATTACAAATTAGGGTAAATTGCCTTCCATTGACCAGATGTGCTCAATCAGGTCGTTTTTAACTGAGCGTATCTGTGCCTGTCCCGAGTTCGACCTCTTTTCTGGATGTAGGCCGCCAAGGTTGAGGTTGCACCGGGAGTGTATTCCGAGTTCGTACCACTATTTCCATTGTGGTCGTACTCATATTGGGTAGCATAGTTATGGCCTTCATCCTCCACAATCATATTATGCAATATAATACAAGCCCTCATTATTTTCCCTAGTTGGTGTAAGTGGTACATTTGTGCTTGACCTTTGATAATGGCAAATCTTGCCTGCAAAACGCCGAACGCCCTCTCCACATCCTTTTGGACTGCCTCTTGGCGAACATCAAACAGTTGCGCCTTTGCGGATTGCGGTAGATGAATAGATTGGACAAATGTAGCGTACGGTGGGTAGATACCGTCAACCAAGTAATATCCATGGCATATTCGTGACCGTTACTCGTAAACTGAACAGGAGGTGCACGATCTTCATAAATATTGTTAAATATAGGGCTTCTATCCAGAACATTAATATCATTGCACGTACCGGGAATGCCAAAAACCGCATGCCATATCCATGTGTCATACGACGCGACGGCCTCAAGTATGATAGTAGGTGATACATGATCCCCCCTTGCATATTGACCTTTCCATGCTGTTGGACAATTCTTCCATTCCCAATGCATGCAATCAATACTGCCCAACATGCCAGGGAAGCCACGGGGTGCATTTACATTTAGAAGCCGTTGCATATCCTCCGCATTTGGCCTTCTCATGTACTCTTCACCGAACACCGCATCAACACATTCGAAAAAAATTAGTAAGACATTCTTGAGTAGTTGTCTTACCGATTCGAACATACTCATCAACGGCATCCGCTGAGACTCCATATGCCAGTATCCTCATCGCAGCAGTACATTTCTGTATCGGTGATAGGCCCGTAATCCCGGGGGTAGCGTCGTGACGTAGCTGGAAGTATGTGAAGCGAGAACTGAGGGTTACTACAATGCGAAGAAAGACAGGCCTCCGCATTCGAAATCTTCGACGAAATTGTCGATCATTGTATGTTGGTTGGTCAACAAAGTAGTCTCTGTAAATCCGATTATGACCTTCTATCATCTCTTTATCGATGTTTGCGCTACACCTGTGATGATCAGAGGTTGACTGCGGAATGCTGGGGTTGAGGATGAACGTATTGAACACAAACTCATCCATGTTTGACATAACCTTGCCATCAAATTCAAGTGCCTCGGCAGAAGAAGAATGCGAAGACATTGTAATATGGTTGTCGATGTTAATGAATGGTTTATAGTGAAGTGTTGGGATGTATGTTATATATATGGTATATATAGGACTCCATATGACTATTTCACAACGGCTCCATTCCACAACGGCTCTATTCCACAACGGCTCTTTTTACATCGACTCTATTTCCAACGGCTATATTCCACAACGGCTCTACTTCACAATGGCTTTATTTCCAACGGTTATATTCCAAATTGCGAAAAATATTCATGAAATATAAAATCACAAAATACTCATCAAATTACCATAAATTGGTTACAGAATGTAGAAACTTAAAATACAATAAATACTATTACAAATAGGCCAACCTTATTATGGCAACAATTCAGACTCCAAAAGTTGTATAAACCGTTGTTCACGCTCTGTAATATTTTCTTTCATTGCTAACTTCGAATACAATGTCATCTTCTTCATGCAGACATTGTTCGAAATCGCAGTGGCCGCCAACTTTTGTGTATTCATGTATTCGGTTACTATAGCTCTCTTATCGTGGTCGGCCTCATCCATGTTTGCGATCGGTTCAGGAATGCCTTTTGCCACAGACGGCATTGGATGTGTCTTCGCCTTCGCCTTTCTTTTGGCGGTTTTCACACCTATGGGACGGATGCGTATATGCGTAGGTTGAGGTATGTCCCCAAATTCAGAAAGTGAGGCCGGGGTGTTCGGTGTAGTTGGTGTAGTTTGCCCAGACGATGGACTCTGAGAAGAAGATGAAGTATAAGATCCATATTCATTATTCTTCGTTCTTTTGGATGAGCTACCTTCACCTACACCCTGCCACTTTGGATCGTCCTTCAACAAGTACCATACATGAACTAAGGTGAACCTCTTCTTCACTTCACTTTCATAAATCTTGTGGGCGGCCAATAAAACGTCGCTTTCTGACTCATCACTCTTCTTGCGGGTAGTTGCATTGCCGTATGCTCCAACGAACTTGGAAATTAGGCCATTCACAAGATGCCACCGATTTTTGCAAGCCTTCTCATCTCGAATGTAGCCTCCTTTTTTGTACTTGTCGTAGTACTCAGCGATCCTTTTCCAAAAGGACGGGTCCGATTGATCTGTACCAACAATAGTCTTTACTAACATTTAGATACGCACTCACCAGGACTTTGTCTTCATTGATTGACCATGTGATCGTTTCGCTGAACTTGCACTCTTCGGAATCTCACTCCCTAATTGGTTCACATCATGACTTGTTGGTTGAGATGCTTCCACCCCAATAGAACATTGCGAGGAAAATTCGGGGTACATTGGGCTATATAGAAAACTAGGATCGAAGGGTTGATACGGATTGTATGCGAAACTTTGATTTTGTTGAATGGATGTGCTGTTTTCAGGAGTCGATTGCGGTGGATCATTTGTGTATGGAAGAGAATTTGAAGAACCTAACATAGATTAGTAGAAAAAGGGTTGATTTGGATCCATGGAAAAAATGATTATAAAGAATATAGTATGGATTTAAAGAGATAAACAAGGAAGGGTGTGAAATTTGTCTCATATTTATAGAACTTCAAGGCCCCAACAGCTACTAACGGCTACTTTCTTTTTTTATAAAAAATATCACTTTCAAATTTCCCCCAAAATCCCAACGTCTACATCATTAAAAAAACTAATTTAATTGCCCAAATCCCGCATTTTGGGAGGGCTTTTCGTTGGAATGCATTGGAGGGGGGCATTTTGGTCGGGGGGTTATTTGCAAAAATCCCCCCCAAAATCCCCCCCAAAAAATCCCCCCCGGTGGGAGTGGTCTTAGGCATTAGGGTGTGAAATAAAAGGTCACAGGTTCAACTCTTGTAACCAACATGTTTTAACTTGCTTTTAAAAAAAATTCTTAACCAAAAATTTGGTTTAAATTTAATAAAAAAGGGGAGCTCCAAGACTTGAACTTGAGACCTCCAACTTCACAAACAAGCTTTACGCCACTAGGCTAAATCACTATTGCTTTAAAAGACATCCACATAAAAATAATTAAAGGAATCTCTCATGCTGCAGTAATACAATTTTTGACGCACTTGGGAACTCCGCACTTACCAAGTGCGGCCAAGTCGGAAAACAGTTCCGACAATACAATTTTTGATGCACTTGGCACGTGCGGCAATTTTTGCCGCACTTCCCAAGTGTGGTAAAGTCGAAAAATGCCACGTCACCATCCAGGGGCGCCTAGTCAGTGCCTTGGTCGCTGACGTGGCCAAAAATGGTCAGTTTTACTAATTAATTTTTGGGTCGAATTTGCCAATTGTTTTTAATTTTCGTTTTAAAACCAAATATTGTCCTTTTTATTAATGTTAGTGAGATACCTGATTCAACATTTCGTTTCTGCGCGTGCGCGTACGTGCTTGCTTGTGTCCAACTAGGATTTTACTATGATATGTCGATGTGTATGCTTCAGTCTTGATGTGACTTAACTTTTTGCGGGCCATTGCTTTGCCAGGGCCGATCCTGAAGATATTGGGGCCAAGGCGAGTTAAAAATTTGGGCCCTTTAAATTTAATTATTTTAAAATTGAAATACTAAAATTTTTGGGGGTCCGTTTTTCCGTATTATTATTAATTTATTATATAACATATTAATGCATTATATATACATTAAAAAAATGGCCCCTGGCCTTGGGCCCTGGACGGCTGCCCTGGGCGCCCTAGGTCAGGGCCAGGCATGTGCTGTGCTATGGTGTTACTATTTGGACCGATATATGTAAGCTTCATTCATCATACTAGACTTTGGTGTACGTGCAAATGCACGTGTAATAAAATTAAATACTTACATAAATTTGAGATTTCAATGTATCTAGATTTATTGTAATAAAAAATGATAAAGTAAAATAATGGCATTCAATTTTGATTAATTATGTTAAAATCTGGTGATTCAAATCTCCCACACACATTACCCAGATCGCTTGGACGAGCGGGTCCCAGACGATCGACTAAGCTGGTGCCACAAGACACATGTGTAGCTGCAAGGCGTATCGCTCGACCGAGCGCCCTTCAGCTCGGCCCGAGCAATGTCAGCTCGGGCAAGCGGCTCGAGCACTCGGCCGAGTTAAGCAGACAGAGATTTTATGGGCTTTACAGTGCAAGCACTCGGGCCGAGCGGAGCAGCCGCTTGGCCGATACCCTCAACATTTCAGCCAGCAGCAGCAGCAGCAAAGCGGCCTCTTGGGCGAGCTCAGAACCCGCTCGCCCGAGCGGTGCGGGGCCCAGTTTTTTAAGATGACGGGTTTGATGTTATTTTCAGCCATGTTTTGAGATCCTATATAATCTAACGGCTTAGATTATTAGGGTATAGTAGACTTCAAATCTCGTGAAGAGATTAGGTCTTGAGCCGTCGCCATTGAAGGTTTGTCAAGAGATTAGGGCTGGGAGTTTGTGCTAGGAGTTTGAGTGATTCTCTCCTTTTATCCTTGTTTTCTTATTACTTGAGTGAGTTTGTGAGGGCTTGTTCATCTTGACAAGTAATTACTTATGTAAGCGGAAGCAAGATTGTAGTTCTATGAAGATTTCTCTGATAGTGGAATCATCTCGGAAGTTGCTAGATGTAGGTTGTGTGCAACCGAACCAGGGTAAATCTCTTGTGTCTGCTATGTGATTTATCCGTTGCTATTCCGTTTGCTGCTTTACTTTGCAAGATCGTAGGAAACTTTGTTGGGGTATTTTGAGTATCCGATTTTGCTATTTCTAGATTCCTAATCAGCTTTTAGAAGTAGTTGTTTCCGCGGGGATCTTAAGGTGATAATTTTTTCCAACAAGTGGTATCAAAGCTTGTGTTCTTTTGTGAAGAAAGTTAGTGACAAAGATGGTGTCGTTAGTAACTTTGAACATTGAGAAGTTCACTGGTCAGAAAATGACTTTCGGATCTGGCAGACAAAGGTGAAAAATGTTCTGATGCAGATGGGTTGCTATCAAATCGTATTCGATGAGGCGAATATCGATAAGGAAGTAAAGGAACCCGCGAGAGCCAAGATGGAGAGAAATGCATACAATGCAATACAGTTGTCGTTGGCAGATAATGTCCTGAGAGAGGTTTTGGATGAAGCAATGATGTTTGATATCTGTAAGAAGTTTGATGGACTGCACATGAAGAAATCATTCACGAGTCGTCTCTATTTGCTTCAGCAGCTGTATATGCTCAAGATGAAGTCTGAATCCGCGGTGAAGGATCACATGGATGAACTGAACCGGATAGTGCTAGAGCTGCGGGGTATAGATGTGAAGATTGAAGACGAGCAACAGATAGTCATCCTGTTGTGCTCATTGCCTGAGGATTATAATCAGTTTGTTCGGTCTATGATATATAATCGAACGACTCTCACCGTGGAGGAGGTGAAAGCGGCGCTTCACACTGAGCAGCTATGTGGCAAGTTTCACGTTAGAGATCATGGGAATAACCGTGAGGAGGCCCTACATATGAGAGGTCGATGGGAAAGGAGAGGAGGTCAAGGTCAGCACAGGAAGTACAATCACCGCACCAAGTCGAGACATTTGCATGATAGATTCGCGAAGATCACATGCTACAATTGTAACTAGAATGGTCATTTTGCTAACCGGTATCCAAACAAGAACAGTAAGAAAGGCAAGGATGCTGATAAAGAGTCCGGTTCAGCATCGTTGGGAATAGATGGCATGCACATCAGTGATGAAGGACACGAAGATCAAGGTAGAGACGCGGAGATGTTTGCAGCAAGGATTGCAGGTGAAGCAAACATTGCGTGGCTAATAGACAATGGGTGCTCATACCACATGACTCTGCATCTGAGTTTCTCGATGTACCGTTCCAAGGAAGATGGAGGCTCAATCCTCATGGAGAACAATGTAGTGTGCAAGACTGCATGTATTGGAACCGTCTGGATCAATATGCATGATGGCATAATGCGTACACTAGCCGATGTGAGGCATGTCCCAGATTTGCGAAAGAGCCTAATCTCCATAGGCATTTTGGACAATGCCGGATGCAAGTCGGTCTTTGAGAATGACCAAGTGAGAGTGTCAAAAGGAGCCATGGTAGTGATGAAGGAAAAGAAAGTGGGAAACTTATGTGCCCTTCAAGGTACCACCATGAAAGGAGATGCAGACGTTGGCTCTACAAGCACAAGTACCGGAGATTCAGCCAAGCTGTGGCACTATCGTTTGGGTCATCCGTGTGACAAGACCCTCGATATACTTCGGAGGAGAAAGTTGATTGGTGCTACGGATGAGCGTAGAGTTCTGCGAGTCTGTACGGGAAAAGACAAAGATGCAGTTCAACACAGGAAAGCACACTAGCAGGGGACCGCTTGACTATGTACACACAGATGTGTGGGGATCGTGCCTGGAGCCGTCAAGAGGAGGGGCTAGATACTTTGTTCTTTTCATAGATGACTACACCCGCAAAGTCTGGATGTACTTGATGAAGACGAAGGACCAGACATTTGAGATCTTCAGGGAGTGTAAGACCATGGTTGAAAAGCAAACCGGAAGGCATGTGAAGGTGCTGAGGTCCGATAATGGAGGCGAGTACACCTCGAGGGAATTTAGGAATTTCTGCAAATTCCATGGAATTTAGGAATTTCTGCAAATTCCATGGAATTCGCCGTCATTTTAGCACACCCGGAGATCCGCAGTCAAATGGTGCGGTGGAGCAGATGAATTGGACGTTGTTGGAGCGAGTACGATGCTTGAGATACTCAGCCGGTTTGGGAAAGGAATTTTGGGGAGATTCTCACCACTGCAGTGCACATCGTGAATAGAGTTCCGTCAGTGGCTATTGGTTACAAAATTTCGAAAGAAAAGCGGAGTCGAGAAGCTGAAGACTATTCATACTTACGCATAGTGGGTTGCCTGGTGTATGTGCACGAGAAGGGCGATAAGTTGGATCCAAGAGCAAAGAAGTGCATCTTTCTTGGATATGGCCACGACGTCAAGTGATATCGCTTATCGGATCCAGAGGGACAGAAAGTGATTTTGAGCCGACATATCACTTTTGATGAGGATGCAATGCTTAGGGTGAAGCATTCTCACTCAGAAGGGGACACGTCACAGGAGAAGATATTGACATATATAGTCAATCTTCCAGTCCAGCACATTCAGCTGAAAGGATCGTCTTACCCTTGCAATACTAACAACGACATACTAGAGGGGGGTGAATAGTGTAATGACACAAATTACGTATTTAAAAATTAAACTTGCAACTGCGGAATTATAAATGCAAGAGGAATTTAAACACCAAAAAAATCCAAACGCAAACACAAGATCTTACTCTGGTTTCCCAAACTTGGGTACGTCCAGCCACACCAATATCCACTATAATTCTCACACAGAGAAGTGAATACAATCTCACACAGAGATACCTCACACAGAGGATTTGAATTCTCACACAGAGGTATCCTTGCTTTCACACAGAAAGACTTATACTCTCACACAGAGAGATTCAAACTCTCACACAGAGAGATCACAACCAACCCCCACACAAAAGGTTATTTTCTCACACAGAGAGTAACTAGCTCTCACACAGAAAGCTAGAGTTTCAATGAAATAACAAGTAAAACAAATACTCTTACCTATGCCTTGAGATGACCTTACTCATTAATGAATGCAAGGCATGGAAGAGGATCTCCAAGTGATGAGATTTGCTAGAAAGCACTTGCATAATTTCCCTTGAGCTTGACTTCAATGCATGAAGGAGAGAATGAGCTCTAAGAGGGAAATGAGAGAGTTTGAGAGTGGCTTAATTAAACTCTAAAGATTTTCAATAGCATCAAGAAGTTCTAATAAACTCAGCCCTCTCATATATATAGGAACCCTATATGAACTCTCAAAACCCAATGAAATAACCAAAAACAAAAAGCTGTAACGGCTAGAATATGGGCAAAAACATCATCGACAGTCGACTGATGAACAAATGACAGTCGATTGTCCAACGGCTAAATAATTTCCAACGGCTATAATCTGAGCCATGATAGTCGACTCTAGAAGACTACACAGTCGACTGTATAACAGACAGTCGACTGTATATTCTTCATCAGACGACTGCTGTAGTGCTGGAAATAAAACAGAGAGGGATGAAAATAAAACAGAGAGATATCCTTCATCAGACAACCTTTAAGACGATTGATGACCATTTCACAGGCGACTGTAAATATACATGCGACTATAGAAACAGCAGCAGTCGACTGACTTGCAGATTGGGATGAAGCCCAGCAAATGCAAGTTGCGCACAGTTTATTGTCGACCAATTCACAGGCGACTGTAGAAACACAGGCGACTGTAAATTGAACATTAGTCGACCGATGCGAAAAGCTCAAGAAGAGTCAATAAAAATGTTGGCTTGAGCAGTGCACCTCAGTCGACTGTAGAAGGCTCGACAGGCAACTGGAATCACCCAGTCAACTGTAAAACCTTCATCAGGCGATTGTTGGAGAGCCAGAGACTCCAATTGAGTCTTTGGGCTAGATGAACCTATTGGATTGGATTCTATGATAATCCTAACGCTCACTAAGATGGTAAAATGCATATGCATGAATGAGTAGACCATCTATCAAGGCATTACATTAAACCTAGACTCAAAAAATAGAAAAGTAATAAATGAAATATTAAATGGATTACATTGCTTTCCTTAGAGTCTTTTGGCTCCAATCTTGATGTCTTGATGCTCCTCATCATCTTCAAGCTTTGACACCCCTTGAGTTCAAACTTTGGCATCAAGTGTTTAGTCTCCAAAAATGATATTCTTCAATAGATAACTTAGAGACTAAAACATGAGAGACATTAGCAATAACATAATGTTGTGATCATTATCAAAATAACATTAGTATGAAACACCAATACTCAACATCAGCGACCAGGCAAAGAGTTGATGGTCGACGTCCCAGTTGGAGGACATGATGAGGTCCATGTTAAGGACCGTGAGCAGACACCCGGTCCATCTCAGGTACACGTTGCCACTTATGCAGGTGATGAAGGAATGCGAAAATCAAAGAGGGTGAAGAAGGCGCCCAAGAGATTTAGAGCATGCGACTATGTGTGATTTTCTTTCGATGACATGGCGGCATATGCACTCAACTTGGATCATGAGGAGCCGTCGACATATGGTGGAGCCATATACTCAGGAGATGCCGCTTAGTGGCAAGGAGATATGTAGGAGGAGATGGAGTCGCTCTACCACAATGACACTTTGGAGTTGGTGTCGTTACCTAGCGAGAAGCATGCCATTTGATGCCATTGGATATATATGGTAAAAGAAAGCTCAACCTAAGATGGTAATGATGTCAGGTAAAAGATGAGACTGGTGGTCAAGAGGTTCGTACAAAGGAAAGGAGAGGACTACAATGAGATATTCTTACCTGTTGTGCGACACACATCCATTCGTGTGTTATTGGCACTAGTGGCAAGCATAGACATGGAGTTGGAGCAACTCGATGTGAAGACCGCCTTTCTGCACGGAGATCTTGATGAAGAGATATACATGCATCAGCCATATGGGTTCATAATTGGGGAGAAAGAAAACTTGGTCTGCAGATTGAAGAAATCCTTGTACGGATTGAAGCAACCACCCATGCAGTGGTACAAGCGATTCGACAGCTTCATGATGGGAGTAGGTTTTGAGAGGAGCATCAAGGACCAGTGTGTGTATATGCGCACACTGGAGAATGGCATGAAGATTTTTTGCTGCTCTACGTGGACGACATGCATGTTTGGGGTGAAGAAGCAGAAGACGAAGCTGGGGCAAGAGTTCGATATGAAATACTTGGGGCTCGCAAAGAAGATTCTTGGAATGGAGATTTTCCGAGATAGGAAGCGACATGAGCTAAGGTTGTTACAACAGGGGTATATTCAGAAGGCGATAATCCGTTTTGGGATGGAGAGCGCGAAGCCCGTGACAACACCGCTTGGAGCTCATTTTCAGCTGTCTGCAACACAGTCACCGAGCACTGAGGATGAGAAGAAGTATATGTCTCAGGTGCCAAATGCGAGTGCAGTAGGAAGTTTAATGTACGCGATGATATGCACGCGTCGAGATATTGCACAGGCCGTAGAAGTGGTTAGCAGGTACATGGCGAACCAATGCAATGAGCATTGGCAGGCCGTTAAGTGGATTATGAGGTATCTGCGAGGTACAGCTAATGTCGGAATTCTTTACGGGAGAGGAGACGAAAAAGTGACGGAATATTGCGACAGTGACTACGTAGGAGACTGGGACATGCGGTGATTTACCACGGGGTACGTGTTCACATTGGGCACTGCCGCGGTATCGTGGATGTCGGTCCTACAGTCGGTGGAAGCTGTAAAGAAGGCCAAATATTTGAGGAGTCTGCTGAGAGACTTGGGGGTGTCGCAGAGTTCGTCACGAATGTACAATGACAGCCAAAGTACCATTCATCTGGCAAAGCACCATGCATACAGTTTGAGGACGAAGCACATTGAATTGCGAGATTCCTTCCAAGAGTTGGAGAGCAAGGAAGTTGAGCTTCAGAAGATCCCGACTGAGAAGAACCCGCATACATGTTAACCAAGCCAGTTCCCGCCATCAAGCTCCAGGTGTGCTTGGAGTTGATCTCCTTATTGGCTTTGGTGACACCAGAAGACACAAATTCCGAGATGATGGTGAAACCCAGAGAGAGGGTCATCGCGAGCAGCGTGGAAGTGCAGGAGTATGTGTAAGAAGATTTGAATTAAGGTAGAGTGTTAAAATATAGCGATTCAAATCTCCCACATACATTGCCCAGATCGCTCGGTCGAGCAGTCCCAGACGCTCGATCGAGCTGGTGCCACAAGACACAGGTGAAGCTGCAAGGCATATCGCTGACCGAGTGCCCTACCGCTCAGCTCAAGCAATGTTAGCTCGGGCGAGCGGCTCGAGCACTCGGCCGAGTTAAGCAGACAGAGATTTTATGAGCTTTACAGTGCAAGCTCTCGGGCCAAGCGGAGCGAGCGCCTCAACATTTCAGACAGCACCCGCAGCAGCAAAGCGGCCGCTTGGGCAAGCTCAGAACCCGCTCGCCCGAGCGGTGCGGGGCCCAGTTTTTTAAGATGACAGGTTTGATGTTATTTTCAGCCCCGTTTTGAGATCCTATATAATCTAACAGCTTAAATTATTAGGGTATATAAGACTTCAGATCTCGGGAAGAGATTAGGGCTTGAGCAGCCGTCATTGAAGTTTTGTCGAGAGATTATGGCTTGGAATTTGTGCAAGGAGTTTGAGTGATTATCTCCTTTTATCCTTATTTTCTTCTTCATTGAGTGAGTTTGTGAGGGCTTCTTCATCTTGACAAGTTATTACTTACGTGAGCGGAAGAAAGATTGTAGTTCTTTGAAGATCTCTCTGATAGTGGAATCATCTCGGAAGTTACTGAATGTAGGTTGTGCGCAACCGAACCAGTGTAAATCTCTTGTGTCTGCTATGTGATTTATCAGTTGCTATTTTGTTTGCTACTTAACTTTGCAAGATCGTAGGGAACTTTGTTAGGGTATTTTGAGTATCCGATTTTGCTAGTCCTAGATTTTTGATCGGCTTTTAGGAGTAGTCGTTTCCACGGGGATCTCAAGGTGATAATTTTTCCCAACAAATTATTCTACAAAGACATGACAACAAAATACATGTAATTGAGAATTGGAGCTTGTTCGGCAAGGATTTATTGTATGCATGTATGCATTGTTTAGATTAAATGTTTAACTGATTTTTCTTACTTTTTAAAAACAAATTTTAAAAAAGGTTGTCTGCCCACGTCAATTGTCTTTTTTGGTTGTTTTGTTGTTGTTTTTTGTTGCGGGGTTGGGGTGTGTGGGGTTATAATAACAAAGATATGTCTCGCCACTGAAGTTTTTATTGGTGATGGCACCAAATGGACTTGATAATGTAATTATTATTATGTCTAGGAAATTTTATTATGTCCCATGGGTTCATGTGTTGTCCCACTAGTTTAGAGCGTTGTCTCTTCGTGTAGTGCGCAAGTGTCTCTTGGCCTCTCTTGTGCTCTTTTGTCCAATCATAATGTATGTAGTGTGTGTGTAACATATGTAGTGTGCGTGTGTGATCACTCTTGTAACCAAAAGCATCAAGCAAATACAAGCTATTTCAATCTTCCTCATCATCAAACTTAACATGGTATCAGAGCCATTCTAATTTAGGCTCTAAGTCTTCTGATGCAACTCTCCTCCCCCTCTTGGGGGAGGGGGCCAATAACTCCTGTCCTCTACAGTACATCATATCTATGCCCTCACTCATCAGATCAGATCGACGTCCTCTTCTACAACATTGCCGCATTCTCATCCACTTCAATCAGCAGAGTCCCGCCTCCTCCTCAATCACCAGTCCTCAATCACCAGAGTCGAGCATAGCATCCTCCTCAATCACCAGAGTCGAGCATAGCATCCTCAATCACCGGAGTACAAACTCCTCAATTACCGGAGTCATAACGCAACATCCTCATCAACCAATCAACAACACATTGCAACAAAAGCAACCTTCTCGGCCCCATGTCTCTGTCCTCTGTGGCACCTCATCGGACCCATCGGCCTCGGCCCATTAGGGCACCCCAATCGGCCCATTACGGCCTCGGCCCCCAGCGACCTCTGCCCTCTGCGGGACCACCTCGGCCCTTTACGGTCTCTGCCTTCTGCAGTACCTTCTCAGCCCCCTTTGGCCTTTTCAACCACCACGTTTTGCACTCCGTGGCCATCTGATGCAGTCATCTCATTTCATTCATTCATTCTTTCGATCTCTCCAAACTTAAAGTCCCACCTTGAGTTTGAGTGAGGTGTCTAAATAATTATTATTATGTTTATGAAATTGTATTTTGTCCATTGGGTTCTTTTGTTGTCCCTTAGTTTAATGTGTAGTCTCTTGGTGTAGTATGTAAGTGTCTCTTGGGCTCTTGTACCCAGTCATAACTTATGTAGCATATATGTATGTAATAACGCTTGTAATTAAAAGCATCAAGCTAATACAAGTTATTTCAATCTTCATTCTCATCAAACTTAATACATGGCATGTGACCCAAGGAAAAATCCACATGTCAAATTGAGAAGAAGAAAATGATCTGTGTTACTTGATGCTTTTGGTTACAATAGTTATCCCTTAAATATATAGTACGAGAATTTTCATTGGATTCAAGAGCCCAAGAGCCAACACCAAAGCCCAAGAGTCACTTACACATGAACCAAGGAGACAAACACTAAAATATGGACCAACATGAGAACCAAAGAGACACATTATTATTTTCTAGATAAACTAATTATCATCTTAATACCCCCTGAAACTAAATATGTAGCTTTGAGTTTGGAGTGAAATTGCAGTAACTTGAAAGAAGATCAAAAGTGAGAGAGGATGTCGGTATTTGATGAATGCGGAGTGGAAGATGCAGGAGTTGGAGAGTATATGGCACGATGGCCGCATAGTTGGAGAGGCAGCATGTGCCGAGGAGGTGCTGCAAAGGGCAGAGGCCGCTGGGGGCCGAGGAGATGCCGCAGTGAGCGAGGCTGCATGTGACCGATGGGTGCTGCAAGGAGGCAGAGCTTGCAGGGGACCGAGGAGACTGTGCACCGATGCTGTTAAGATGATAATTAGTTTATTTAGGGAATATTAATGTGTCTCTTTGGTTCCCGTGTTGGTCCTTAGTTTAGTGTGTGTCTCCTTGGTTCATGTGTATATGACTCTTGGGATTTGATGTTGGCTCTTGGGCTTTTGTGCCCGATCAAGATTCTCGTACTACATATATAAGGGATAACTCTTATAACCACAAGAATCAAGTAATACGAATCATATTTCATCTTCATCTATCTTGATGTGGTATCAGAGCCAAGGCTCTTGCACTAATCCCCAAGCTCTCTTCCATTGTCGACTCTCCCTCTCTTCCTCTCGGGGGAAGAGGGTGGACGATCCAACTCCTACAACTCTGGCCGACCTCCTCTCCATCAAGAACTCGACTAGATCCGACCCGCTTGGTCATCATCTCTCAACCAACCCCACTCTATGAGTTGCTTAGAACTCCATGTGGGTCATTCAAATCCCTATCATCATCTCACGTCAACAATTAACCGCCTCCTTATCTCGTGTTGCGCATAGCTCACCAGCGGATCCACACATCATCAATACAAATCATTTTCTTCTTATCAAATTGACAGGATTTACCAAGTGTTACTATAGATTGAGGTATACTAATTTTCCGTTAATATGGTCAACTCTAGAGATGGCCTTTGCAAGTTGTTCAAGAAGGTTGTAACTTGCTGATGCATTTGTTTCTTCCATTCATATTCCCTTGCCGGAATATGTTTTCAAAAATTTATTGGTGCTTTTTTCACTATTGATATCCAGATACATACTTGTGTTGATTTTGGTATAAAGTGCGGGTGATATTTCTCACTTTTGCGGTTTGCTTAATTCTCCCCTTTTGTCATTATGAACAAGAAGATAGTAGTGCAGACTCTATGGGGTTGACAGTTTACATTCTAAGCATAAACAGGAGAGGGTGGGCAGCATCACAGCAGCCACATCTAGAGACTAGAGCATGCAGGGGATGGAAAGAAAATGCAAGACATGGAACTGACTTTATTTCCTAAGCTAGCATATGTTATTTATAATGCACTTTGATAATTGTAAAATACGTAACGTGTCAATCATACAAAATTCAAAGATTCATATAGAGCTCTTGGCTTTTGCCTCGAACAATCCATCTCTTTTGTCTTGATAGTGTACCCGTAGAGTAAATTGATAGCCTTAATATATTACCATAGCCATCTAAGGTAGCTTGTTCAATGAAGAAAGTTGATGGCAGAGATGAGAGTATTGTATTGATAAAAGAGATATCAATGGAGAGCGCTGGGCTCACATCTTTCTAAATACTTTAATTGGAGAAAGCATGATTTTCTAATGTTTTACTCCTTAATTTCACTGGGTTTCCTCGGGAGTATCAGGTTGCTTTTCCAACATGTCTATAACAATGTCCTCTGATGAATCAACATGTATCTCCTGCAGCATTATCGTGCATTTACTAGTATTTTTGCCATTAAATTGTCCACTTCTATAGGAGCTTGGAAGGGGTTGTGTTCTAAAATTTTCAATTTTAAACGCAAGGCCCCAACAAATCATTCTCTTTCCCTTGAAAGGTAAAGTTCTTGAAGTCTTGTGGTGTGCTTCTAGAAACACCAGTAGAATTGCGGAAAGGATCCGAAAAAGCAGTTCGAACTCATAGCGGCGATGGACTGCATTCAAATTTTGATCCGAGGTTTCTGGATTCATCATGTAAGACACTTCACTGGGAAGATCAAGGAGATCAATTCTCTGATACTGCCACTGCGGTCCATGAACATTCAGATCCGCTAGAAAGTATACATGGAAGGTAAACTTCATGATTCATGTTCCTTCGATTCCCATATTAGCGCATATCTGTTGCATGCATGCATGCATTCACTATTCCTTGCTTGCATGATTTACGCTTGAGAAAAGAAATCTATGGTTTACAGCCTGTGTTTGAACTAGACTGCAGTTTTACGAACTTCTGTAAATTATGGTACTGGAAATGCTACCATACCTTTTGTCATTATGAGGGGTTCGTAATTGCAACATCATTTCCATTTTGTGCACTCTAGTTTACTCAACTAAATGGACTATGAATAATTTACACTTCACAATTATCAATCCAAGTGGTGCAAGAAATTATTATTTTGAACATAACAGTAAATTTTTAATCACAGTTCCTTCGGTTCCAAATGATTGAAAGATCACACTCTCCCGTTTTTCTTTATTGCTTCGTAGCCGTTACTTTGAGGAGGATCGGACACAGAGGAAGATTGTGAGGTTTGATGAAGGAGTTGAACATATTTCTCGAAATGACTTAATGGAGTCCGCTAACCTGAACATCTCCCCTCAAACCGAGAACCAGATTCAGCAATGTGGATCCGATGATTCACCCTATCTGACTCCTCGAAGTCTAAGCGACGATCTTATGACTCCAGGAACTGCTTGTACACCCAGATCAACAGGGAACGATACTAGGATACAAACACATTATGTCTATCCTGTTCAAAACACTGTGCAGAATTTATCTCAGTGGAAGGAAATGAGAGAAGGATCCGTGCTTGATCAATCAGATGATAAGTCTGGGCAGCAGAGAGACAGTTGGATTCAACATGGAGATAGGCCAAAGCAGACTTCACTCTCTTTTCGGTCTAGAGATTTTTCTCCAGATGAGAAAAGCGGCCAGGACCAGCATGAACTAGATTCAAGCCAAGAAACTCCCAAGCTTGTTGTTTCGAGTTTATCACAGTGGCTGAAACCTCCGCTTTCGAAGGAAGAGAGATGGAAAGCCAAGAATGCTACAAGGGAAAGATCGCCTTCTGACAAGAGCCCCGATGCTGATAGGCCAATCATTGGAACGGTTGCAGCCCATTGGAACGATAACGAACCTGCTCGTGTTTCACCCAAGTGGTACGATGGAAATGGAATTCCAAATTCGACGAACAAATACAAGGAGGTGAAATTTACATTTTTCCGCTCTTAATATGTTTTCGCATTGTGAAGGTTTCTAATCCTAACCTTACTGCGAACAGGACCAGAAGGTTAGTTGGCATGCAACTCCGTTTGAAGAGAGGCTAGAAAAAGCTCTATCGGATGAAAAGCTTCTCCCAAGGAGGTTTGTTATTGCCGTGAACCTCGTAGTGGCCATGATTCTTAGGTTTTGTGTGTACTTGATATCCATTCTTTTTTTTAAAAAAATAATCTCGAAATATCTACAAATTACTCACTGGGTCAATGAGTTCATTCTAAACTATTCCGAATATGGCTTTCAGAGAGGATGTAGCACGTGTACATTAATCGCTAATCCTTGTTTTTATTGCTATCTCGAGCCTTTCATGCGTTCCTAGATTAGCAAACTAGTGAAGTTTAATCGTATACTATTATTCGTGTAATTAGACAACTTTGGGAAGCTTTTTTTAAAACCTAAGACAGCGAATTGAAATATTGAATTTCATTCTAAGTTTCTGATTAATGTCCTCTTCTTTGTTCCCCTAAGAATGTAGCTTTCTTCACAAACATGTCTTCCATTTTTTAAGAAATATTCTTCACATCATTTCAGGTGCACTGATTGCATTTGAATGATAAGTCTTAATTTTCTATTTTCAGGGAGGTTACTGGCCGGCATGTCAATTTAGAGGAGGAAGACGAAGAGTGCGACACATCAGCATCCAAGACGCAGCTATATTAGCTTGGCACTGAAGTTTTGATCCATGTCGATATATTCCTTAGGTTCTTATGTCTGGTACCTGAAAATATCAACCGCTCCCTTGCTGGGCTGCAACTTTGTTGTTCGCTTTGTACATATGGACCTTAGCATCGATAAAATGCTTATTTCTTCGGAGTTATCATACACAAATCTATTATACAAAAGTGGGAGGGATGATGATGTGATATTTGTCCTATTAGGACAAAAAAGTGAATAGTGGTGGTCATGGTTTAGTCATCCCATCATGGTGTGGTTTATTTGGGGGAAGGTGGAGATTTGGGTGAGGTTTTTATTATCGTCGTGGAGCCCCCAAGTAATAGGCCCCCGCATTCCTTTTATTTGCGTGTTTGCCATTACTAGAAAATCTCATCTCTCCCTTGTTTTATATGCTTGCCATTGGCCATTTTTCATTGGCCATTTTTCACTGTTGGGTGTTTTTTGTGTTTTAGCCTTTGCTGTTCCCCTTTTAAGTTCCTGATGATACATTCACGCAGCCGTACTTATCTCTTTGACATTTTGCGTGGGTCCTTGTATTCACACTTCTCTCTTCTTTGACGTTATGTGCCGGTCTTGCACCATGTGTGTTTTTTCCTTGGGTCCCCGTGCTATGATATACTATGGGCTGAAACATCCAAATCTTGACATCAAACTAATCATACTAGAATTTGAGTTTCTGTTTGCATCTGTATGTCATGGACTGGTTATCCAGACTACTATTTCTGTATTTGATCGCGCACACTTCTGAAATAAGGTAGTTCGTGAAAGCAACAGTTGTGAAAGTAGTGACCGCAACATTCATTGGATGAAATATAGTGTTAATGAGTGATCAGGTTGTGAATCAAATAAATTCTTTTTTTATTGTCCATCCAGAAAAGACAATCCATGACAATGGCTGAAGATTAAAAATTTATGCTCAGATGCATAATCAAAGGTTGATGTTTGATAATCTGCAACTTGATGTACTGTTATAAAGTAAAATAACCACATCACTAGTGAATTTAAATGCGAACACAGACCCTGAAACTCAAAATCTCACATACATTGTTACGCAAAGAATAGAAGTTAGCTCTGTGAGAGTGGGCTCCATTGCACGACCTTGGCACCAACAGAAAACATGAAATATTAAGATTAAGATCCACATGACAATGTCTCTCTTCCTATTGTTCATGGCGGAAAAAGATGCATGATGCAATAAACAAAAGTTTCGTTTATATATAAAAAAAAAATCATTGGGCACATATAACATATGGTCCTATCAAGGGTTTACATCCAGATTGCTATAGACCTCCATGAATTTACAACATATTTCTGTTTAACAATTTATATCCACTGTGATATCATTTTACTTGGTATTGGCATTATTGTCCGATTTACTTTCTATTTAGTTTGTGGACAGAAACAGTTCTTGTCCCACATGAAGCCACTTGTCTTTGTCGTCTGCGATGTTGGTATCCTCGTATCTAAGTAGAATGCCAAACAGGATCTTCCCCTGCTACCATGAAAAAAAACAAACTCGTCAGATTTGGAGGTTTCAAATTAAAGACTGGCACTTTTTAAGGATGTTGGCACTTTTATTTTCATTTATTTATTATTATCATTCAAGTAAAGCTGTAGGAAAATGTTGTAGTTTATCTTGCTGTTGGGACTTGGGAGTGGTGTGAACAAAGCTAATTCATTTCACATTTATTTGGCGCTTAGATACAATTACAACATCTAGGAGACTGACCTGCACCCTACGGTATGATGCCAGAGTCCTCAAAGGTTCCCTTGGCGTCAGCAATTGCCCACTCTGCTGATCAATGTTGATCATCTGACAGCGGTTGCATCCGCCGAGTGACTGGAAGAGCATATGAATAGGACAAACTTTAGAGATCTACAACAGTGGTTGCGGTAAAATAAAGTAGTTTTTTTATAGGAAAAGGATATGCACTGAATAAAAATTAGGAAAGACAGAACGAAAGAATGTAGGTGATGCCATTGTAGCACGTCACCAGTATTAACTGTACTAAATCACATGATCAGTATCAATCCTCCCTCAAAACATGACTGTCACTGTTGTAAGTAATCGTATATCGAACCTGCTAAAAAATCATATTATAGAATCATACTTTAATTACATTTTGAATTGTGGGGCTTAGTTAGGTCTACCCACATTAATTAGGTTGTCTTGTTTCAGTACCAACCTGGGATTTAGACCGACGTTTTAGGTTTCAAGTTTTATGCCAACACAAAGGCTGCACCTTTGTATCAAATCACTGCCTTTATAACCTAATACCACTCTTTAAACTGCTAATTAACAAAAAATTGATGCAGGACAAACTAAGTCTAGGCTTCTGATGGTTACATATATTGTTTATGTGGGGGTGAGAAATTAGGTTTGGGATAAGTCTAGAATTTGATATTTCTAGGAATAGCTTTGGGGCCTCATGCATGGGTGAATCACTCTTACCCACTCTCAAGTCACACAATCATAGATTCAAAAGACTCAAGTGCTGCTCACAAACCGCACTAAGGTTTTCATTAACAGTCAAATTAATCTCTCTGATCTGAAATTGTTCCATACATAGTTATTTACAACCTAAGCTATAGGCATGACTAGGGATGCAAATGGATACTGTTTATCCGAATTAAATCCATATCCATATCCTTTTGGATGTGGATATATATGTCAAAATTTCCTATCCGATGGTATATGAAATCGGTTTCAGATAATAAAATTTGAAATTTTTGGATACAAATTCGGATGGGGATATCCTATATTACAGATAATATATTAAATCCATGATTTATTTATAGTTATTTACCCTCATTTATGATGACATGATAGAACCACTATGTTTTCAGTACATTTTATCATGACATTTATTATTTATCCCAAATTCGATCAAATTGTCAATATCCAATACATATCTGATCCGTATCCAACCCGTTTACAACCCTATGCATGACATTGACAAAGATCACAAAATCAACTAATATCTCAAAAAACTCTAGAAATAACAAAAAACACACATATGCAACACATGCAACCATTAAATCAAATAAACTCTAAAGAACAAAGTCTGAATTGTCTGCCTATCATACTTTTGGCTTTGAAACATTCGCCTCAGGTGAATGACGCAAATGTAAAGTATCTCTTGAGACATGGTCAAAATGATCAATCTCCAACTAGCAACCCCATTATAGCTCGAGCAACAAATAGCAAGTCAAGTAATCTATGTTGAAATCTTAACAGTGATCAAGTTCCTGTGAACTGCGCAACTCACAAGCATCTGTATTTGTCCTCGTAAGGGCTTGACACAATACAGCATATCGAGCACATTGGGCACATTGCTCTTTATACTTCTTCGAGGGAATTTCTTTGATCAAATTCTAAGTGGAACATCATTCTCAAGAGCAAAATTTTGTAAGTTCCTTTATGATTCTGCAACAAACTTGAGGATATTACAAGTTATTGCAACCATGGACAGAGGTATCAGTCGATAACCATAGGTATCGGCCGTTTCATCTCGGTTTCGGAGTAAACCAAGACAGAACTTCATATTTGTTTCGGAATCGGCCGAAAAGGAGTAGTTTCGCCCCCCCCCCCAAAAAAAAAAATCCTCAAATGAACAACTCCGAGGGAGAAGATGGCAAACAAATTCAAATAAGTAAAAAAATTCAAATAAGACTAGAATACCCCTAGACCCACTAATCCCACTACGCGGTTCCTCCACGCCTCCTACGCCTCACATATGTCATCAAGGGTGGGCCCGCCCCTTCACCAAGGGAGCTGGCTCAGCTGATTGATCCGGCTAGCCGACCCCCGAGCCAGCTCAGCCAAGTTGGTTGACCCGGACAACAGCTTGCCCAAACTGTTGACCCGGTCAATGGCTCAACAGTGAGCCGTTGTAATTTTTGTCCATTTTCGACTAGATTTTTTCTGACTTTTTTGAACAATCTCTGTAATTTGACGATTTCAGACCCATTTGGAGTCTACATTCTGTACCGCTCATACCGGTGGATAGCCGACTCAGCCAACTACACATCAATATCATTCGTGCAAAAAGATCAGCTGTAAGTTATGTGATATTATGATGACTACGAGGATAATTAATGCAAGACTTATTCTTCGTGCACAATGTATGATCAGATCTCATACTTTTATGGCTTCAAAAACAGGTATGGATACGATGACTTTGAATCACATCTAGAGTATTTCTTCTCATGTTTTAAGTTTTCAGACGAACCGAAATTTACATATGCATATCACGCATTCAAAGCAGTATGATCCTGGTATAGGCAACTTCCACGTCATAGTCGTTGATGGTCAGTCTTCAATTTCCGTCTTCATGATCGCTATTCTTCCTAACATCAACATACTCCACATGCATCCTCGCAATCTTCAAACCCAAAGATAGAGGTGTGGTCAAAAAAGAGTTAAGTGAGCAACAAACGAATTCTTCAAGCGATCGCACAATGGGAGAAAGAGCAACAGAGTAAACTCAAGCCAGAGTCGCTAAAGATTGATCCAACACATGAGGCATAGTGTGAGCTTGGGATTGAGATACATTTGGAGTCTAATCCCAAATTAAAGCCTGAGCCTGATTGGGAACCTGAGCCAATATTGAGCCCCAACATGAGCCCGAGCCCGAGCCCGAGCCCGAGCCCGAACAAGAGATTGATCATGTGCTGCAGTCAAAATCAGAAGCAAAGTTTGATCGTGTGCCGCATTTCGAACCTAAGCCAGAATCTTATCTTGTGCCATCAGTTCAGACTGCTTTAAAAGTGTCAAAAGAAGCGCCAATGGATCCGATTGAACACATTGAGTTCGTGATCCTAGATTCTCCTCCATTAACCAACAAACATGTGTTGAATGCTTTTCTTTCATCATTTGAGACAAATTTTTAGAAGACGTCTATCGACAAGTCTGTATCCTACTATACTTCAGAATTAGTGGGTGTATCTTTTCCAACTACAGAGGAGTACTGATTTCTACCCAGCTGTACTATTTTTGTCGTCCTTCACTATGAGGTGAAGTTCTCAAGCCGGGGAGAATGATAGGGATCAAATTGTAATTTTTAATTTAATTTTTAGTATGAGTCTTTAGTTTATTTTGAGTCTTTAGGAGTTTTAAGTCTTTTGGATGAGTTTAGTACAACATCGGGTGAAATATGAAAAGTCTTGGTTTGTAAGCCTATATAAAGGCTAGACTTGTTTTGTTTTAAATCATTGAAGGAAGGAAAAGAAATCAAAGGAAATTTTCCGTAAACCTGTGAAAGGTACCCCTCCTTGGTGTGAAACCTTGGAATCATTGGTGCGAAGTCAAGAAACCATAGTTATCTAGTTTTCCCCCCATTCTTCCAATTCTTTCCCAAATCCTCCACTAAAATACCTAAATTCCACCACGTCCTACTTCACTAAGCTACGTGCACAACACATGCAAAAATCATAAAATCAAACAAAATAAAAGAAAACTCTAGAAGTACTAAAAACACACACATAACACGTGCAACCATGAAGTTAAATAAAGTCACATAGAATTTAGTCCGAACTTGTTCCCCCTCAAAGCTCCATTTGAGGGATCCAACATTTATTACATAAACTGACTGGGTGTATTAATGGGCATAAAGTACCCATCATGCCACATGACTAAATTTAATTCTTTAGCAGTAGACAGTTCCCATATGTATGTATTTAAAATCAGCGTGCAAGGGGCAGTGGGTGGGGGAAGATGGGCTCAATGCTGCGGGCCTTAATGTAGACATTCAAGTAATATACATGAAAATCTGCATGTTTCTGATAGAGCCACAACTGATAGACCCACAAAGGCTACTCCAAGGACTTCAAACCAATGGGAGGGTGGGATGTATGTTTTAACAGAACGAGTATACAAATTTCAATAGCCCAGTACGTTGAAAATATATAGTGATCAACTTACAGTAAAGTGTGCCTTCCCAATGCAAAGGCTATGCCAGTTATCTTCGGCAAATGGTTCTGCCCCTGCAACCACAAGATTGGGACGAAATCTCATTGCGTCGACATGTGTTTGCTCCCCAAACATAGAATCTCCTCTCTGGATATCTGCTTATATAAAATACACCCACAAAAAGGACGAAAAAGAATTGGTCATCTTTAAAATTGATCAGCAACATCTACACTTAGTTTAAACAAATGGTATACGCATGTTCTTTCCCTCCACACCAACTGTAAAAACTGATTAACAGTATATAAAATTCTCAAAAATTATTGAGTGGTTACAAAATGATGGTCTTCAATGATATAATAGATCGGACCACTTATATCCATTTGTAACTCTCTACCCCACACGATTTCTAATCAGCAAATGTTATAACTGCAGAAAAATTACAATGAACAGTGTGGATCATCAATTGGGATGGTTTATAATGTGTTTGAGCCGTAAATAGCCTGCCTCCAATAGGCTGTAATAATGGCTCGTTTCTACGGTTTGTAAGAAATGAGATCGCCAATGGGTTGGGATTTTGATGCAATGTAATTCATGATATAGACGAAATCACGTACCCAAGAAGTTTAAAATATCAAATTAATAGACACATCAAATATTGTACAAAAGAAATGAAGGGGCATACTTGATATTAGGCGACTATTGAGATCATTAACACTGCCTTCAGATATTAGTAGCAACTGCCCTTCATTAGCAAAATTCAATTTGCTTCGAAGATCTCTGCACAGTCCGTTTCTGCCACCTCTATTTAAGCAATGACGATTTTTTGAACTCACGCATCTCACGAAGGTGCAAGGCCGAGATATGGCTTCAGTAAACCACATGTCTACTTCACTTTCATAACTCTGCACTTCATATCTAGCTCAATAGAAAAGTAAAAAATTACTTCCCACTGGTATAGACTGATTATTCATCTACTCAAAAAGGACAATTTGTCATGCTCATGTGACCCTCACATATGAGGTGTTTCAATAGGGTGTAGCACTTCTTAGGTATAATATTAGCATATCTCAAACAACTTGCATATAAAAGTAAATCACAAAACAAACCGAAAAACTTCTTTTAACCAAGGGTCAACCATTAAAGAACACAATGCTCTCACCTATTGAAGAATGCCTGAGGGAAGGACATGTTAGATTTTTATCACCGTATAATTACATTTCGAGCCCATGCTCCAGTGGATTCCTCATTTTTCTCTTCAGCCTAACCGACACCAACATGATACTAAATCCCTAGCTAGAACAGGTAACTACATGGCCTTGTCTGACATGAAATGGTGAAGGTTAATCAACAGTATGCTATCTGGTTCATGGATTAACTTCACATATTAGAAACATTTGAAATAATAAAATACAGGGGAAGCCTTTATAACTCCAAAATTTTCAGTAAATTATCTTCCCACAAACGTCCACCAAAACTCGGAAACTCTCATAAGAGTTGAGGGAACTACATATATCCAACTTATTTAAACGAGGAAGAAAATAACGTTGAAAAGATTTTAAATAAGCCATGAGGAGATTTCATATTTAATACATCAATTAGATATTGCAATGACAGAACTCCATTCATCCTTATCTTGAAGAAAATAAAAAAGGAAGTTTGTACCATATCTAGCTTATATAATTTGATATAAATGATGTGCTGCTAGTTTGCAATATGCATTGTCACTGTTGTGCTTGAAGATTACACAGTTTAAGCTCCAGTTATTAACTTTCAAAATAAGCTGTTTCTTCAAGTTTCAAGAAAATCAATGTGTAATCATATGTTCTGTCATTCATTTTGAGAGTAATCCAAGTTGTTGTCAGTGGAGTTCTTGTTCTAAACCCACCTGTTTCTAACAACACGATAGAAGCCCAAATACTGAGACTAGAATGCATACACAACCAAAGGAATATATTAATGATATATCAGGTTCAAAAAATTAGAATTAAAAAGGTAAGAATTTTCCATCATTTTTTGCAATGAATTATGGACCAAAGTGGTTTTATAACTCTTTCTCAACCTGCATCAATTTTTTACCTAGCAAGGGTTTAATACATGCATCACTAATTATAGACAATACATTTATGTTACACTGGTACAGACATAGACACGCCGATACGTGGACGACACCATAGAACATGGCGACACCTAAGCAAATTGTACAATTATAATAAAAATAGAAATATCATGTTCAATACGTATATCTGACACATGTATATCTGACATGTGTATCTGATACATATCCGATACGACTCGGTTTGACGATTGAAGTATACATACTTCATAGCATTACATAACTGAGGATGATTCCAAATAAGGTACTTGTTAGAGTTAATCACGTTACATTTTCTTGACCAACGTAACTAGGAATGTGGATTGCTTCGACACATGGAACAAAAGGTGCCTTGCAAACATGTATATTGGGTTAGGCTTCGTTGGATGCTTAGGAGGTATGGAATACAATTATTTTGAAGAAAAACTTTTTCTAGTACGCTAAAAGAGTTTTTATATTGCCGAACACATGGATGTGTGCATAACAACTTGATTATTAAACATAGCGAAGGTTCACCTCATTACAATTATCTTTAACCACATTTGTCACATTCTCCCAAGTAATTGTACTTTATATATATACACATGCAATAGATTTTTATTTTCCCTAATAAACTATATATGTCCAACCCTTCTTTTGCTCTACCAAAAAAAATCCGGCGCTTCTCTTTTTACCGCTTATACTAGTTTCATAAATAGTAAGAAAACCAAACAGCCATACCCATTGTCGTCAACGAACTGTTGAGTCTAAAAAGGTATCAATGATATGGAACATTGATTTTATTATTCCAAATCGTTGATGTCATATACTACTATTCGGAATAAGTGATCCGGATCGCAGAGCGTGGAGGTTTACCATGTTCAGATAACACTGTTCTGGACAGAATTTCAGTGACATCTGAAGGATATATATACCTTAGACTGATTCCAAATGGTTCTAAGGAGGCCTGATGGCTGTAGTTCTGTCAGGGTAAATAGCTTTAATGTTGCAGATTCTTGATTTATGTAAGTGAATTAAATAAAACAAATGAGCTGTTAGAACAATAATAACGATATAGTTTGGCATGCGTTTTAATGGCTCTAATATTTTCAGCTCGTCTTTTTTAATGCGACATATATTAGACTCTAGTTCTTCTCAACATTATTTTCCAAATTAAGAAATGTATCCAATTTCACCAGAACATACATTATATAATAAGATTTCACTGCACCCAGCTAGCTATTAATGTTTCATGACATAAACAAAGGAAGCACTGATGATAGGCCCGAGAAGATCAAGGCTTTCTTGAATATTAAAAATACTTCTCATTTCTTTTGTTTTATGTTTCTCACTTCAATATTTTTCATTCTTTTTTTGGAGGACAATATTTCCCACTCTCCCCGTTTTGTGCCGGAAATTACGATTGGTTTGGTATTTAGGGAATACAATTAAATGATTCATGAGTAATGTGGCACAGCAAAATAGAAATTTTTAATATAGGTAATTATAGTAGAAAATTAAGAAATTCTGTGATCGGAGCAATAGTCATCACTATTATTTTTAGTTTACAAGAAAAAAATAAATTTTAGTTTATTTACTTAATATGGTATTCTATCATTGTCACCACAAATTTTATAGCGTGAATCTTAAAAAATTGATCTTATGTCATACTATTTAGGCCTGTATTCTTGAAATTGGTTTACTCTCTAATATTTGGCTAAAATTGTTAATATTTCCGAGAAGTTCGACGCACAACTGAAGCTCGTTGACAGCTCGCATGAGCTCATGTGATAATCAATCAAACCAAGCTTGAGCATAATATTAAACTCACTTAAATAATTGAACAATATCTAAAGCTTGGCTCGTTCAGCTTGATTAGCATCCCTAAACAGAGGAATACATCATGAATGTGTTTTGATGATTAGCCCAATCAAAAAGATGCTTTCAAGGATAGATAATGAGGGTTGTTTTTCTCCAGCTTCCTTTTGTGTTGGCCTTTTAAAATGGTCATCAATGCATATTTCAATTATATATATTAACCACATATCAGTTGTTTTTTCATATGAAAGTAAATGCTCTTTTAAAAAAATGCAATACATGATTATCCACTCCAAGTGAACTGACTTCGGCAAATGAAAGAGAGATGCACTAGAATCCCCATATGTAGGAGTACTCAACATTCAGACTCTGGCTATCAGGAACTGCAAACAGTCTTGCCATTAATGTCTAGATATTGTCAGGGCTGTATGCTTGTAGAAGGGAGAATGGCATACCTTTGTCCATACACATCCATTTCTTCCTTCAAGCTACATAATGAATTTTTCTGAAGAGGAATCTGCAATTTTGTTTTGGAATGTGCTGATTCTAGGTACAGCCTTTCCTTCTGTAAATCAACAAATGTCCTAATATGGCACATCTCAGGAACCTGCAGTTAACATCATCATGGGTCAAAACAAATATTTGTTATGTCTGTCTGGTAGGAAGATGACACAAAATCTGTTTTTAGAAGCATAAGTGAAATATAACACAAAAAAAGACAGCATATGGATAAGTAGAAAAACAAATTTCATTAGTGAACCAATCAGAATGTACATAGTAATATGGTAAAATGCCCAAATCAAAATAATTATGGCATAGAGAAAACCAAATAATTCAGTGGCTACTTCTCTCAATGTTGGCTGACATACTACTAAGAAACATATCTAAATGTTTCAAGAGAGCAAATACCTAAAAATGAAATTTACTAAAGCATCTGGTATAAATTTATTAGAACAGTAGCAACAACAACCCGTCTTTCTCCTAAACTTAATTGCATAGTCAGATCCATCGTGGAAGACATTAACCTATTGCACATCAAGCATTTCTCATGTAAAGTTCATCACGAGTAAAGCAACGTGCATTTTCCATACTCCATACGATGAGCAGTTGCTGTGTTGTTTTCTATTTGAGGATGGACGATCAAAAAAATCGGTTCTCATTTCTTAAGAATTTTGGTCAATGATTTGATTCCTCTCCACATATTGTGTTTGTAAGGCCAATTATTACATATGGGTGGCGATTCAAGAATACAATGGAGTAGTAGTTTAGTCATTTTAGCTAATTACCTCATTAGTGAGGGCTTTTGTTTAAATAAGATGAAAGAGGTCATTAGGGTTTTTATGTTGATTATGGTGAGAGAATAGTAGGCTATTAGTTTCCTTGGATAGTCGGAAGAGAATTAGCCTTCTCTCGAATTGGAAGTCGTAACTTGTTGGATCTATTATATTATTAGTAAAATTCTCTCGTTTGCTCTAATTTTGCCCTAAATCCTATCAAATTGGTATGAGATTGCTCAAATATAGTATCAATGACAGCAAAGAAGGTTTGATGCGAAGGAAGAGAAATTGAAAGCCGAGGTGAATATTCAGGTGAATATTCACGATGGAGGAACGTGATACGATTTGGATCGTATCAAGGAAAAATCAGCGAAGAAAAGGAAGAAAAATTGGAAAAGATGAGATTTTTATTGGATTTTTGAGAAAGAACAAGATCTAATAGCAAGATAAATTGAGCCCTTTCGAGAGGAACTCGCTCTCCTAACTTTGATGAAAGAATCAAAGCCTAAAACCCTCACAAATGACACTTAGAATGTTCTTCACACAATAAGCATGCCCTCTCATGACAGATAGCCCTAGATATAAATAGAAAACCTAGGAACAAAACAACATAACAAAAGACTAATCTGCCCTTCGACGCCTCTGATAGTAAGTGACCCATCCTCCTTGGGTCCCGTCTGAGCCCGTGACTGCCGAAGAGGGTGCGGCCGTATCAATACCCGCCCCTAAAAGAGCCACCTTGTCCTCAAGGTGGAAATCAGGGTACTGCTCCTGTATCGCCTCATACAGCTCCCATGTCGCATCGCACTCCGGTAGCCCCTGCCAGTAAATGAGTACCTCCCGACGTCGCCCTGGTCCTCTCCGTACCGCCCGGACATCGACTGGCTCGAGCATCACATCCATATCATCTGTGAGTGTAGGAGGAAGTGTGGATGATGTAGTATGCTCGCCAATCGCTCGACGCAACTGTGAAACATGAAACACCGGATGTA
The DNA here is from genome assembly GCA_030789695.1 of Scilla litardierei. Lineage (NCBI taxonomy): Eukaryota > Viridiplantae > Streptophyta > Magnoliopsida > Asparagales > Asparagaceae > Scilla > Scilla litardierei. The sequence continues at coordinate 13,027,145 of CM061131.1, forward strand.
TCGCCGTCCCTGGTGGCAGCTTCAACCTGTAAGCCACCTCTCCAATCCGAGTCTCCACCTCAAAAGGCCCATAGTAACGGGCCGCAAGCTTCTCATTCCTCCTGTGAGCCAAAGACTTCTGCCTGTAAGGTCGAAGCTTCAGGTAGACACTGTCCCCCACCTGAAAAGTCACATCTCGCCGATGACCGTCCGCCTTGGCCTTCATCACCTGCTGTGCTGGTGTCAGGTGCCTCCGCAGCTCCTCCAACATCCTGTCCCTCTCCTCCATCTGCTCCTCCACTTGTGAAACCGGTGTCGCTCGGTGCCCATAGTAAACCAAGGATGGTGGGTCTCGCCCGTACAATATCCGGAAAGGTGTCGTCCCCGCCGCCGAGTGGAAGGAAGTATTGTACCAATACTCCGCCCACGCCAGCCACTTAGTCCACTGTCGTGGTTTCTCCGAAGCAAAGCATCTGAGGTAGGTCTCGACACTCCTGTTGACCACCTCGGTCTGACCGTCCGTCTGCGGGTGGTAGGCGGTGCTCCGCTTCAGCACTGTCCCCTGCACTCGAAACAACTCCTCCCAGAAGTGACTAGTGAAAACCTTGTCCCGGTCGGACACTAGATTGCGGAAACCCGTGCAACCGCACCACCTCTCGCACAAAGACCGTCGCCACCGAGACCGCTGTGTAAGGATGCTTCAAGGGAATGAAGTGAGCATACTTACTCAGCCGGTCAACCACAACCAAGATCACGGTGAACCCCTCCGAACGCGGCAAGCCGTCTATGAAGTCCATGGATACCTCCTCCCACACCTGCTCAGGCAATGCCAAAGGCTGTAGCAGTCCTGCCGGGGCCATCGCCATGTACTTGTGACGTTGGCAAACGTCACAAGCCGCCACCAATCGCGCGATGTCCTTCCGCATTCCCGTCCAGTATACCTCCCGAGCCATCCGCATATACGTCTGCTGCACGCCCGAATGACCTCCGATCGCCGACCCATGGAACTCCTGGAAGAGAGTCTGAATAGATGCAGACACCCGCGGAATCACCAACCTCCCCTGGTAGAGTAACCTCCCCCTTCTACCGTGTAACCTGGCACCCCGTTACCTCCACACTGTAAACTCTCCCTGATCCGCTGCAGCTCTGGATCCGCCTCCGCCTCTTGCGACAGCTGGTCCAAACCTCTCCACTCTGGTAACGACATCGCTTGCAGCTGGCTCCCCTCATCTCGCCGAGACAATGCATCCGCCGCCTTATTTTCCAGCCCCGGTCTGTACTCAATATCAAACCGAAATCCCACCAGCTTCGACAGTAACTTCTGGTGCTCCTCCGCCACCAACCTCCGCTCTAACAGATACTTCAAAGCCCGCTGATCTGTTCGCACCACAAAAGTCCGTCCCAACAGATATGGCCGCCATTTCTGAATAGAAAAGACTATAGCCATCAGCTCTCGCTCGTATACTGACTTCAGCCTCTCCCTAGTAGTCAACACCTGGCTGAAGTATGCAATCAGCCGCCCTTCCTGCATCAGCACCGCCCCAAGACCATACCCCGAAGCATCTGTCTCTACTACAAATGGCTGGCTGAAGTCTGGCAATGCTAGGACCGGTGCCGTCGACATCGCCGTCTTCAAGGCTTCGAAAGCCTTAGTCGCCTCTTCTCCCCACCGAAAACTATCCTTCTTCAGTTGCTCCGTCAGAGGCCAGGCAATGGTGCTGTACCCCTTCACGAACATGCGGTAATACCCCGTCAATCCCAAAAAACCCCGCAAGGCCCGCAGTGTCGTCGGTAGAGGCCACTCCAACATCGCCACAATCTTCGCCCGATCTGCCGCCACTCCTGCGCCTGAGACAATGTGCCCCAAGTACTCGATCTGACTCCTCCCGAACGAGCACTTCTTCCGATTGGCGAATAACTGGTGCCCCTGCAACTCCCTGAAAACCACCTCCAGATGCCCCGTGTGCTCCTCCAATGTGCGGCTATAGACCAAGATGTCGTCAAAAAACACAAGGATGAACCGCCGCAGGTAGGGACGGAACACCTTGTTCATCAAGGCCTGAAAAGAAGACGGGGCGTTTGTCAATCCAAACGGCATCACCAGGAACTCGTAGTGGCCCTCGTGCGTACGGAACGCCGTCTTCGGAATGTCCTCCGCTCGCATCCGGATCTGATGATACCCTGACTTCAGATCCACCTTCGAAAACACCCTCGCCCCATGCAGTTCGTCGAGCAACTCATCTATCACCGGAATAGGAAACTTGTCGGGCACAGTTTCCTTATTCAGGGCTCGGTAGTCCACACAAAACCGCCAGCTCCCGTCCTTCTTCTTCACTAACAGAACTGGGCTCGAGAAGGGGCTGACGCTGGGCTGGATAACCCCTGCTAGCAGCATCTCTCTGACATGCCGCTCTATCTCATCCTTCTGCACGTGGGGATACCTGTAAGGCCGAACACTGACGGATGGTGCGACATCCCTCAGTACGATCGCATGCTCGTGGTCCCGGGGTGGAGGTAACCCCTGTGGCATCTCGAACACCTCTGCGAACTGCTCCAACACCGACTGCACCTCTGGTGGCTCCTCCTCGGGCTCGGGCTCCGCCTCTGTGGTCATCCCCCGAAATTCCACCAAGTACCCCTGCCCTGCCCTCCGAATTGCCCGAGTCATGGCACTGAACGCTACCATGGCATAGCACAAGCTCGGGTCTCCCTGGAGCACCACCGTCCGCTCGCCATCCTTGAACTCCATTCTCAACTGTGTCCAGTTGGTCATCGTGGTCCCCCATGTCTTCAACCACTGGACTCCCAGGATGAAGTCGACCTTCCCCAACTCGAACGGTAAAAAATTCTGCACGATCTGTACCCCCTGAATGACTAGGCAAAGTCCTCGACATAGCCCCGTACTCTCCTCGCACCGTCCATGCCCCAGCTGTACGGTGAACCTCCCACCTGACATCTGCAACCCCAGCAGCTCCACCACTCGCAGGGACACAAAATTGTGGGTGGCCCCACTGTCAATCAGACCGTAACTGCTGTCTCCCCGACCTGTCCAACCAACTTCATGGTGGAGTTCTGCGTGAACCCCATCACGGAGTTGAGTGACACCTGCCCTCGCTCCAGCTCCACCGTCTGCTCTACAGAGACGACCTCCTCTTCTGGCTCCTCTGGTTCGATGTATTCCTCCTCGTCCGGCTCGATAGTGATCTGCAGCAACCGGCTCGCACACCGATGGCCCGGGGTGAACTTCTCGTCGCAACGGAAGCACAACCCTCTGGCTCTCCTGTCTCGCATCTCGGCCTCGGTCATCCTCCGCCCTTGTCCCGCAGGACGTGCTTCTCCTGTCTCCTCCCCCGCTCCGGCTGATGCGGCCGGCGGTAGTCTCGGGGCGGCTGCTGTAGATGGGACCCTCTGCTGTGGCGCCCCCACGTCCCTCTGATCCTCCGCTCCTCCGCCTGCTTCTCCTCCGCCCTCAACGCCAGACGAATCACATGCTCTAGGTCTCTGGGACTTTGCATCCATAGCTCGGCTTGTATCGAGGGCTTCAGCCCTCGCATAAATGCCCCCAAGAATACGTCTTCCGACACTCCCTTCACCCTGCCTGCCAACACCTCGAACTTCCCCAGGAAGTCCAACACCGTCCCCTCCTGCCGTAGTCCAAGCAACTGCTCGTAGAAATTTGCCCCCGGCTTGGCCTGGAAACGGTCAAGTAGGAAAGCGGACAACTCCTCCCAAGTCCGAAACGGGGCTCGGGACATCCTCCAACGATACCAGCTCAGCGCATGTCCCTCCAGATAGCAAATGATGTTCTCCAATACCTCCCACTCTGAGATCCGCATCACCTGGAAATACCGCTCCGCTCGCACTATCCATCCGTCGGGGTCTGTCCCCTCAAAAATGGGCATCTTCAACTTCTCCATCCTCCTGTCTGGGTACATGGTCGGGTGTCCTCCTCCCTGAGCTCCATGGCCTCCATACTCGGTCCTGCCCCTACCGTAGGCCCCTTCGGAAAACCCTCGCGGGCCCCCAAAATTTTCCGCGTACTCCTCCATAGGCCACCTCTGCCTCTCCTCCTCGGTAGCCCCAAGAAAAATCCGGTAGCCCCTTGCGGGGCCCTGATCGCCCCCCCCCCGGGGCCGAAAAACTGACCCGGGGGGTTTACTGGGCCCCCGGGCCCCAAATTCTTCTGCCGGAGCCCAGCCAACCCCAGGAGAGGCTGCGAAGCCCCCCTGGGGGCCGGCGGGGGCCTGGTTGGGCCCAGGCGGGCCGCGCGGCCCTTCCAGCGTCCCGCGCGGGCCCGCCAGGCCCTCCCAGGTGCCCGCGCGGGCTCGGGATTGGGCCGCAAGGCCTCCCGAGCCCTCGCGGCCCGCGCGGGAGGGGGTTAGGGTTTCCCCCTCCCCAGCCGCCGCCTCCTATGTGGTCCGGAAGCCCTAGCCTCCCTTCCCCTTGCATGCCGCGTCCCCTCGCCTCCGCAAGAAACCCTAGGGGATCTCCTTCGCGCCGCCGTCGCTCCCGCTGCACCTCCTCCACCCACGACTCCTCCCGAAACTCTAGATCTTGCTTCTCCTTTGTGATTTCGGTTCCCGGAGGTGCCCCAGTGGTGTTCGCCATTAACTTCGGATCGTCCGCCTTAGCATGATGATTATCCGCTTCGGATTCTTCCCCTCCGATCTCCACATGCTTTCCCTTCCCCTCAAGTTTTTGAAGAATTTTCAAAATCTGAACTTGAGTGGCGTCCGACTCCTCGTGCTTCTTCAACAACCAGGCTTCCATCTCTTTTTGGGAATTGGATAGCATCTCTACCGTGACTTCCAACGCTCCCACCTTTTTGCTGACCTCTTCCCGGATCTCCTTTCGCAGCGTCTCCATCTCCGTCTTGAATCTAGTACCTTCCGCCATTGGATCTATCGCTCTGATACCAATTTGATACGATTTGGATCGTATCAAAGAAAAATCAGTGAAGAAAAGGAAGAAAAATTGGAAAAGATGAGATTTTTATTGGATTTTTGAGAAAGAACAAGATCTAATAGCAAGATAAATTGAGCCCTTTCGAGAGGAACTCGCTCTCCTAACTTTGATGAACGGATCAAAGCCTAAAACCCTCACAAATGACACTTAGAATGTTCTTCACACAATAAGCATGCCCTCTCATGACGGCTAGCCCTAGATATAAATAGAAAACCTAGGAACAAAACAACATAACAAAAGACTAATCTGCCCTTCGACGCCTCCGATAGTAAGTGACCCATCCTCCTTGGGTCCCGTCTGAGCCCGTGACTACCGAAGAGGGTGCGGCCGTATCAGAACGGTATGCGACCGTTCAACAACAATTTTCGTCTCTGGAGACTATGATGAAGCAGTTGTTCGAGATGAACAGCCGCCCACCACCGGTGGTTGTTCCGACATGGACGAAATAGACCGGGAGAGATGCTGGAGATGGCGGCACGACAACAAAATGCGCACTTATAAATGAAAAAATGATCGCAAATGGAGGCGAAGTTAGGATGCGGAGACCAAATGACGAATCGCCTTGGCCAAGGGGGCGGACGAATCTGGCAAGATCCGCACATGACGACAGACAAAACCTGTGCAAAGGTGAAACATGGCCTCCCACAAGTGGGGCACGCCCTGGGAAGGTAGGATCTCGCCAGATCCGACTAGATTCATGTCGTGCAATGTGTGACGCGACATTGCTAGCGGTGTTTGGGCAGAAGACGCCCGGAGGAGCACAACGGTGCACACTTACCCCGCGTCTGGCCACGAACAGCCCCTCGACGACACACACATCTCGCGTGCCAGGCCCGCAAACGAGGTGATGCGCGCTTCCTGTGTGCCTGGCCTACAAATGAGGGGTCCTGCGACTCGCGTTTTCCGTGTGCCTGGGCCGCAAACGACCCACCGACCATTGGGGCGACGAGGGCAGGAGGTCCTGGGAGGTGGCAGGGGCAGGGGAGGCGGCAACGAGGCTGGGGGAGGCCGACAGTGCTTCAACGAGGGCACGAGGCCCTAGAGAGGTGACGACGAGGACATGGAAGGCCGACGAGGCTTTAACGAGGGCATGAAGCCCTATGGAGGCGGTGTTGAGGCTGGGGAAGGCCGACCGGGCGCGTTTGAGGGCGGAAGGCCCTAGGCAAATAGTGGGACGAGTTTCGATTGGTGATTTTGGGGGTCCTAACGTTCCTAATTTGAACATGTATCATCAATATTATTACAGGCAACACCGATTTAAAACCGTGCAGTGGCAATTAGGCGCCAACTTGTGAATTCGAAAACCGAAGAAGTCAATTTTTGAGGAAGGACGCCTATGGATGGGTGTACCGTGTCGAACAATACTTTGTCGTGAACAGACTTACAAAGAAAGAGAAGCTGAAGGCAGGGATCTTATGCTTGTGGGGAAAGGCACTGGCCGGGTTCCAATGAAGGGAGCAGCGACAACCCGTGCGATCTTGGAAGGAGTTTAAGGATCGCCTTCTAGAGCGGTTTCGTGATACTCAATGAGGTGATCTGCATGAACAGTTATTCACACTCAAGCATGAGGGGACTGTTATGGAGTATATAGAGAGGTTCAAGTTGTTGTCGGACCGAGTGAGGGGATATTAGAAGCAATGTTGGAAGAGAACTTCATGAAAGGTGTCAAGGTAGACATTCAAGCCTAACAATGCCTTCTGAGGCCGATGGAACTAGGTGAGATGATAGAGTTGACACAAATGATCAAGGACCAAAACATATTAGAGTGGCGTGACAAGAGCGTGTTGAGCAGGTTCACTTTTCGTACCAACACTACGATGGGGAGACAGAAGACACAATAGGGGGTTCAGACAACCTGAGACAAGAATAGTGAGACGTGACCAGAAAGTAAGTTCAAATGCCTTATGGATACAGAGATATAGAATAAGTGAGCAAAGTGGTTGTGTTTTTGTTGTGACAAGAAGTATGATCTAGGACATCGATGTTGAGACAGCACCTTTTAGGTTTTGACCACATGTGATGATGAAGACGATGGCGTAGAAGTTGAGGAAGAATTTGGAGAGGACACACACACTCACTTGGATGTGACTAAAGTCTAGCTAAATTTCGTGGTGGGATTTACACTAAATCACACCACGAAATAAGCGGGAAGGATCGCAGAGCAGGATGTCACCATGTTGATCGATAGTGGGGTCACCCACAATTTTATCTTCAACCAGATCGTGGACCGACAGAAGCTTCAATTAGAGGATACATGGGAGCTTCGACGTGGTTATAAGGACATGGGTGGTAGAGCGAGGTCGAGGGATATGACGTGCCTATGTATTTGCATGACCTCTGTAGATTTGACTCTACCTCCACCCGTAACCAATCCCCTAACGGTCCTACCATCATGTCGCAGAGCGAGAGCTCGAATGGAACCGTCGAATTTTTGGCGTGACCTAATCTCATCCCTACAGTGGTTCCAATACCGGAGGATTTCCTTCCTTTAGAGCTAGGCAACACATACATAATTCTGGGATGAAAAGGCTACAGTCCTTGGGAGAAATGAAGATCAACTGGAAGTTGTCACGTATGAAATTCCAAGTGAAGAACCGACCAATGACACTAAGGATAACCGAACATATGTCACACCTTGGTTTCATTGAAGACCATGGCGAAGGCGATACAGATTGAGGGGAAGGATTCTTGGTGGAGATATAGTGATTAAAAATAGAGTCAACGAAGAAAGAGCGAGACATTCCTGAATCCTACACTGGTCCAGTAGCTCCTAGTTCGATTCGAGTGAGTTTTCCAGATGCCACATGAGCTTCCCCCACAGTGAGACCATGCACTAACATTGTTTTAAGAGAGGATGTCTCGCCCATCAGTGTGTGGCTATACTAATATACTCAGGTGCAGAAGGATTAAATAGAGAAGATGGTCGGGAGATACTATTAGCCATAGTCATCCAACCAGTGTGAACACATTCTCGAGCCCGATCCTTTTGGTCAAGAAGAAAGATTGTCACGATCTGCTCCATGACTGTTTTTCATGTAAAGCAGGTCCTGCAGATACCAAAAAAACAATATAGTGAAAATCAGGAAATAAACCAAATTAAAAATACTCATTTATTCAAATTCCTTCCAAGTTAAGGAGTACAATGTCTAATGCATGAAAAGGACTGCAATCTCTCAACCGAAATAAAATAAATAAAAGAAAACTACATAGAACTCTCCCTACTAGGCCTGAAACGCAAAACTCAGCATACTGCACAGTAAATCCTCTCCAAATCCTCGTACTCAGGTGCCTTCGTGTTACTCATGCTCTGTACAAAAACAACAATAAAGAAACCACTAGCTTAAAAGTAGATTATATCTAATCCAAACATATGGTTTATGTACGAAGCAAAATAGTATTAATAGTACGAGGCATGTAAAAGTAAATTACGGAACAAAGTGTAACATGTTATGAGTGTGTCAAGTAATGAACATATTAAAGAATTAAAAGACAAGTAAATAGTCGAACTGAAATGTAGCAGGTTATAAGTGTTTTCAATGTCATCAAATTCTAGAGTATTATCTAAAAGTTTAGTTAAACCATTTTTAAGCTGACTCATAATAGAGAGCACGATATTCAACACAAAGATCACCTTGTACCACGGAGGTTATCACCCGGACTGAGTCCAAAAATAGACAACCAGATGGTACTCTGGTTCCATCCGACATAACAGGTCTGTGACTCTAAAAGAGCCAGATCGAAAAAACAAAGGATCCAACCAGATACGGTCCGAAAGCATAGCTCCATTCACTCACACACTCTCTATTATGGGTTTCCCAAACCCCGGTGAATCAAGTGTATAATTGTTTAGGTTCAATTTTGTGTCAAGTGTAATGTCAAGGTATTGTAACCGTTTTCTAGTTGTTCTCAAGGTTTTCATGTCATAGTTGTTCTGTCATAGTTGTTCTACTCAAAGTCATACCATTCAGTTATATGGTGTAGTGAATAATCGGCATGCATCATACATTACCATAGTTCTCAAAGGTACTCAAGATTCATATCATCTAAATTTTGTTTAGAGGGTTCTATGCATCAAGCCAATATTTATGTGTTTAATAACAACAAAAGTCATGTGTCAATTTCCAATATCATTTCATTCCAGTGTTGTAATATGCACAGCCCCTAACTACGTAATTTAGTGATAATATAACATTTCTAACTATAGCATGCTGCCAAGTAATTCTAGAATTTCATTAAAGATGGTGTTATAACATATACCAAATCACAAGATTATTATTCATGAGTTTCAGTCAATTAAAAACATTCTGATGTAATTTCTATTTTCTACGCAAAAACATATCACTTAAAAATTGATTTAAAACTGATATTTAAATATTTTTGCAAAAAAGAAAAAGATATAAATCATATGGGATCAGGTCCACATCTCTCAGCAACCAAAAACTAATCTACAATCTACCACCCAGATGAGAGCCGCCACAGCCAAGAAATATGGACAATAAATAAACCCACAAGCCCACACAACAAGGCCAAAGGCCAGAACGCAACCACATGGTAAAAAGCTCATGAAAAAACACAACAGGGCAACCCCATTCAACCAACAGCAATGGCCTGCCCTTGAAAACACTACAGGGCGAAAAAGCCCAAGATTCAATCATCCGGAAAAAATGCACAAGCCCAGAAGTGTATCAACAGAGCCAGGCCCAAAAAAACTAATAACAAGTCAGCCCAAGAGAAAACTACCACAAGGCAAAAAGCCTGGGGCAAAAGCAGTCGACAAAATACTCAAAGGCAACCACGACGGTGACGAAACTCAACTCATCAACGGTTTTAACGAAACCCAAACAAACACAAGGGACGAGGAAGGCAATGGCAATGGTCGCCGCAAAACCCAAAAGGGTGCCAAGAATCTTTATCACACCGGGAAAAATTACCTTAAGGAATGGTTAATCATCACCTCCAAAAAATTAACCCAAAATCCCAACCAACATCCCAACGCATAGCATGGTACAAAAATAAAGAGAAAATCGTTCCAAATTAAAGATTCAATCCTTAAAAATAAACCGAGATAGTTTTGGAGAAGAAAAAATCTACCGTGCACCATAGATGGCCAAAATTTTCAAGAATTTCCGCTCAAGCCCTCTGCCGTGGTGGTTGCTGTTGGACGCAACGATCTAGGATCTCTTTGTTTGATGATGACAAACGTGTCGTGATAACTAATGTGTGTGCTAGTTTGTTTCAGGATTGGCGAAACAATATAGCTTCACCTTTTGGCGGAATTGCTATTCGTATAGCATATTGGGAGAGAGGGAGTGTGTGTGCACAAAGAAGATTTGACTTGGTCAATGTGGAGAGAGATGAAATCTACTTGGGATGTGGTCAAATCAATTAGAGATTTATTTCCAATTTCATATTCAATTTGAATTGCAAATCAAATCCCATATTGATTGGGTCAAATCCCTAAGCGGTTGGCACAACCCTATTACCCTTGTCCTATAAATACCAATCTTCTAGGGTTAAATTTTTTCCACTGCTTAAACAATTTTTTAAAGAGGGAGCCAAAGTTTTTTAGTGCCGAATTCAAAGAGGCCTTTTTTAATAATAAACAAAGTTTTGAGGAAAGGGGATTCTTTGATTGCATTTTTCTTTTGAAAAGCTTTTCACGCATGATATCTCCAATTCTCCTCTCCTCTTACAAACCTTTTCCCAAGGCTCTTAGAATATTGGGTTAACATATTTTTTTATGCTTGAAATTTTACCTAGCAGCCGAATTGTTTTGTTCTCTAATTATTTGTGGTGGCTTGCAGGCACATGTTTATAATTAATATTTTATTATTACTTTTACCCTTGTTTTCTTTGTACAGGCCGAAACAATTGAACCACACCCGAAAAAGCCAGTACAGGCCGAAACAAATTGAACCCTTAATTCAATTAGCAGCAAAAGCCTAGCCGCCACATCTTATATATATATAAATCAAAAGAGCCCCAAGAAAACAGCTGCTCTCCTTCAATTCTCCAGGAGCCGAAACCCTACAAGCCAAAATTATAAAAGCTCTGTTTTTTTACGAGCGCCGTACAACAACAATCAGAAGGAAGGCGCAGTTCTTGGAATTGAGAAAATGGATCAGCCGTAACTCATCAAAGCTAAGTCTTCTCTCCATTGTTTTTTTAATCCCCAATGGCTAATATTTTTTTTAATCTCTCTTGAGTGCCGCACAAATCATAGGGGCAAGCACATCATCAAAAACAGGGCCGCATTGTTTTTTCACCTGCATTCTTTGTCAAAAGCCTATTAAAAAATAAAATCTCATCATTCTCTTTTGTAGTAACCTGTGCATGCTTTGATTGCTATTTAATTAACCCATCGTTACACTTGTGTTTACATGCAACATCAAAATGGTTTGAAGGCACTCACGTGTTAAGAGATTTGGGGGAGAATTGTTTGTAGTGCTCTTTTATAAGAGTAAAAAGGCCTTCTTCATTTTAATTATTTTTAAAGGGGCATTATCATCTTTCTTTAAGTGATGTGCCTCCACTTTGTTCTAATTTTTTTTGGCAGAGCACTTCCATTCATTTTTGGGATCATCATCTATTTTGAGCAGCACAAGATATTTTCCTATAGGCTGCCGAAATATTTTTGGGCCGTTGTTTTTTTTACCGCAATGTTAACATGCTCTTCTTTGATTAACAGCCGCAACTGTCGAGATATCTCCCAAAGACTAGGCCGCAATATTTATTGAGAATCCCCAGGAGTTTTTGGTGAAGGAGCCGCAAGTTTCAATCTTTGGTGAGGTGCTACGAGTTTCAACATTTGGTGGAGGGCGCAAGTTTCATCGAGAGGGGAGCCGAACTATTGAGGGGACATCGGAGACTACATCTTGTCAGAATACTTCTGACCTATGCTGATTGACGAAGACGACGCTGCTACACAAACTGAGCTTCCTAAACTCTGTTGTTTATTATTTTGTGTAGTTGTTTGCTAGATCTTCGTAGGGGAAACATTACCTATTTGTGACTATTTTGGGACTTGTCTAGTTGGGACTAGACAAGTGGGACCCAGCTAGTTTGAGACTAGCTGGTAAAAAGCTTTGCTAGGAGTGATAGTGAGAGGAAACACTGCGTGTGGGGTACTGAGAGTCTGGCGAGTGTAGGGACGTAGAGGGTGCTCTGAGCGTGCTCTAACTTGTGACTTTGTACCTATTGCACTATTCAATATAGTATTAGCTTTGGAGGCTGGAGTAGGTCGTTGGGACGATCGAACCAGGGTAAATCTGCTGTGTACTCTGTGTCTGCTTTTCATTACTCTGGTTGTGCTTTTAACTGCGTGTGATTTCTCGTGGGTTGCACGAGAATTTTTTATTAGCCTATTCACCCCCCCTAGGCTAGGATCCAGATCCAACAAGTGGTATCAGAGCAGGTTTTGGGATCTAGCCTAGGATTGACCATGAATAACCATATGGATAGTGCTTTTGCTGAGGGTCAGTCTGTTTCCCGTCCCCCTAGGTTTAACGGAGGTGATTATGCTTATTGGAAAAATCGTATGAAAATCTACCTTATTTCTGTTGATTACAAGGCTTGGCAAATAATTGAAAAAGGATATAAACTGCCTGTAATTAAAGTAGAAAATGCTGAGATTGAAAAACCAAATGACAAATGGGATGATAATGATTGGAAATCTTATTCTTTAAATGCTAAAGCTATGAATGCTCTCATTTGTGCACTTGATAAATCTGAATATAATAGAATCTCACATTGTCTAACTGCGCAGGAAATATGGCATACTTTGGAGGTGACGCATGAGGGAACGTCACAGGTGAAGGAGTCTAGACTTGCACTTCTGAGCACGGAATACGAGGGATTTCGCATGCTACCATCAGAGACGATATCAGAAATATTTGCGAGGTTCACCAACATTGTCTATAAGTCTAGTTCGCTTGGTAAGCCATATTCTAGCCTTGAGCAGGTGAGAAAGATATTAAGAGCACTGCCAAGCTCTTTCAGGCCTAAAGTCACTGCCATCCAAGAAGCGAAAGATTTGTCACAGATGAGGGTGGAGGACTTAATAGGTAATTTAATGTCCCACGAGCTTGAATTGCAAAATGTTGATGAAAGGGAGAAGCCTGAGGAAAAGGAGAAAGCTACCAAGCCACTTGCTCTGAAAGCTGACGAAAGTGAAGATGATGATGATGACATAGCGCTAATGGTCAGAAATTTCAGAAAGTTTGTCCAGACCAAGCAAGGAAGAGTAGAAATGGCACACAGGTTTAATCGCTCTAACTTTTTTCAGTCTTCTAAGCAAAATTATGATCAGAACACTACTAATAGAATGACTTGTTTTAAATGCAAGAAAAGAGGACATCGAATGAGGGATTGCCCACATGAGACAGCTCAGGTAGCTAAAGAAAAGGGAAAATCCAAGGTGCTTACTTGGGACATGGATAGCGAAGCTGAGAGCGAGGAGGAGGAACACGAAGCCCATTCATGCATGGCATTGATGGGAATACACAATGAGGTAACTTCTGGTAGTAAAACTGAACTCCTTACTCTTTGTAAAGAAATACAAGATAAAATAGTAGAGCTTGAATACACTATAGATGATTATCAAAATGAGAACTTTGAAATGCAACAATCTGAATATGAAATGTCTAAAGAGATTGAAAAACTCAAAATTAATATTGTTGCTCGTGACTCTACTATTGATACTTTGAAAAAGGGAAAATCCAGTTTTAATAATGAAGCACCTTGTCTCTCTTGCCCTTCCTTGATGAATAATATTAGCATGCTTAAACTTGATTTGATTAAGCTCGAGACTGAAAAAGACTATGTTATTAGAGAGCTTAATGATAAATTCTGCATGTTAGATAATGATTTTAAAAGAAAAATGGTTGAATTTGAAAAGAAGGAAGAGGAAAACAAGAGAGCTTTTATAAGTAAGTGCACATTGCTTGTGGAAGAAAATAAATTGTTGAAATCCAAAGTCTCTAATCTTGAATTGGCCATTAAGAAATTCTCTATAGGAAAACAATCGTTGGATAATATTTTAGAGAATCAATTATATGGCAATAATAGAAGAGGACTTGGATTTGGTTTGAAAAATGTTGAAAAGCCAAAATTCAAGAAATTCCACAATGCACCCTCCATTGCAAAGAACTTACATGCAAAGTGCTTTACTTGTGATAGTGTAGGCCACACCTCGTATTATTGCAAATTTAGGAACACTAATATCAAGTTTAAACAAGTGTGGGTTCCTAAAACAATATTGGCTAACACTAGTGGACCTTGTTGGATTCCAATGTCACACTTAACACCTTTCATGTAGGTGTGATGGAGTTTTGGCAAGGAGCGTTAAATTCAATGTTTCATTTTTTTAGCTCCTTCGTCAAAAAGCGACGAGAAGGTATAATTTTCTATCCCTCTTTGCATTTCATTGCATACCTTCATAGATTGTTGTGTGTGCTTGATTTATTTTGGTTTGTGTGCTTGCATGGATGATTTTTAATGTTTTTATTTCTGAAAAAAATTGAAAAATCAAAAATAAAAAAGAATGTGCTTATTGAATCCTCTTTTGAATCTCTTGAGTGATATTGTATGAATGATCAATTCTATCCCTTGTAGAAGTCAATTCATTATTGTTGTAGCTACATGAACATGATGTTATTCTTTTTAATAGCCATGACATGTCTCTTAAGTTTCAAACTTGACTTCTACACCTACATTTGCACTTTCACGATATTTGACTTTTTAGTGCTTTTGGAGATTCTTTTGAAGAATAATGGAAAGTGAATGTAGGAATGATTAATTTCTGAAATTTCTAAGGGATATGATGTGTTTAGCCATGAATTAAAATTGAGCACAAAAGAATTGAAAAAAAAACGATATTTGCTCCGTATGAAAAATGGATACATTTCATGGCTAAAACACAACCCACGAGTATCCAACTTGTGCTACATGGGTAATCATTAGCGTTGGTGTATATAACTCGTCAAGCAATGTCATCCCACATTTAAAAGTCCTTTTAGGCCATGTTTTGGGATTCGGTAACTTGAACTCATCTTTGATGAGGTGGGAAAAATCAATCCTAGTGATATTCATGAAAATTGGAAAACGTGGATTGATTTGGTTGATTTTCTGAAATTGAATCTCCTCTAGTACTTTATTGTCTATATCATTACACTTACACAAAGGTGGAGAAGTCTTGGTATGGAATTCTATGAACTTGATTTGTCCATTATTTGGAATACTCATGCAAATTGCACACTACTTCTAATAATGATTATTTTTGCATGGGATATTTTTGTGACTTCATTAATCCACTTTTGGTGATTACAAAGGGGGAGAAAGAAAAGATTTTGACAGCTTTGAGCTTTGATGTTGATATTATTTGTTGAAGGGGGAGCATGAAATATTCTTGAATACTTGTTGACTTGTTGAAGGGGGAGCTTGAGAGAAGGGGGAGCATGCTATTGTATTTGTTATTAGTTTGTGCATGCCTTGTTGTAGTGCTTGAATTTTCATCTCATGATTTATATTGCATTACACCCTTCAACACACTTCACACACCCATACCTATTGCTCAAATCTTTTATGGGTTTGTCATCACTAAAAGGGGGAGATTGTTGGCCGCAACGATCTAGGATCTCTTTGTTTGATGATGACAAACGTGTCGTGATAACTAATGTGTGTGCTAGTTTGTTTCAGGATTGTCGAAACAATATATCTTCACCTTTTGGCGGAATTGCTATTCGTATAGCATATTGGGAGAGAGGGAGTGTGTGTGCACAAAGAAGATTTGACTTGGTCAATGTGGAGAGAGATGGAATCTACTTGGGATGTGGTCAAATCAATTAGACATTTATTTCCAATTTCATATTCAATTTGAATTGCAAATCAAATCCCATATTGATTGGGTCAAATCTCTAAGCGGTTGGCACAACCCTATTACCATTGTCCTATAAATACCAATCTTCTAGGGTTAAATTTTTTCCACTGCTTCAACAATTTTTTAAAGAGGGAGCCAAAGTTTTTTAGTGCCGAATTCAAAGAGGCCTTTTTTAATAATAAACAAAGTTTTGAGGAAAGGGGATTCTTTGATTGCATTTTTCTTTTGAAAAGCTTTTCACGCATGATATCTCCAATTCTCCTCTCCTCTTACAAACCTTTTCCCAAGGCTCTTAGAATATTGGGTTAACATATTTTTTTTATGCTTGAAATTTTACCTAGCAGCCGAATTGTTTTGTTCTCTAATTATTTGTGGTGGCTTGCAGGCACATGTTTATTAATTAATATTTTATTATTACTTTTACCCTTGTTTTCTTTGTACAGGCCGAAACAATTGAACCACACCCGAAAAAGCCAGTACAGGCCGAAACAAATTGAACCCTTAATTCAATTAGCAGCAAAAGCCTAGCCGCCACATCTTATATATATATAAATCAAAAGAGCCCCAAGAAAACAGCTGCTCTCCTTCAATTCTCCAGGAGCCGAAACCCTACAAGCCAAAATTATAAAAGCTCTGTTTTTTTACGAGCGCCGCACAACAACAATCAGAAGGAAGGCGCAGTTCTTGGAATTGAGAAAAGGGATCAGCCGTAACTCATCAAAGCTAAGTCTTCTCTCCATTGTTTTTTTAATCCCCAAGGGCCAATATTTTTTTTAATCTCTCTTGAGTGCCGCACAAATCATAGGGGCAAGCACATCATCAAAAACAGGGCCGCATTGTTTTTTCACCTGCATTCTTTGTCAAAAGCCCATTAAAAAAATAAAATCTCATCATTCTCTTTTGTAGTAACCTGTGCATGATTTGATTGCTATTTAATTAACACATCGTTACACTTGTGTTTACATGCAACATCAAAATGGTTTGAATGCACTCACGTGTTAAGTGATTTGGGGGAGAATTGTTTGTAGTGCTCTTTTATAAGAGTAAAAAGGCCTTCTTCATTTTAATTATTTTTAAAGGGGCATATCATCTTTCTTTAAGTGATGTGCCTCCACTTTGTTCTAATTTTTTTTTGGCAGAGCACTTCCATTCATTTTTGGGATCATCATCTATTTTGAGCAGCACAAGATATTTTCCTATAGGCTGCCGAAATATTTTTGGGCCGTTGTTTTTTTTACCGCAATGTTAACATGCTCTTCTTTGATTAACAGCCGCAACTGTCGAGATATCTCCCAAAGACTAGGCCGCAATATTTATTGAGAATCCCCAGGAGTTTTTGGTGAAGGAGCCGCAAGTTTCAATCTTTGGTGAGGTGCTACGAGTTTCAACATTTGGTGGAGGGCGCAAGTTTCATCGAGAGGGGAGCCGAACTATTGAGGGGACATCGGAGACTACATCTTGTCAGAATACTTCTGACCTATGCTGATTGACGAAGACGACGCCGCTACACAAACTGAGCTTCCTAAACTCTGTTGTTTATTATTTTGTGTAGTTGTTTGCTAGATCTTCGTAGGGGAAACATTACCTATTTGTGACTATTTTGGGACTTGTCTAGTTGGGACTAGACAAGTGGGACCCAGCTAGTTTGGGACTAGCTGGTAGAAAGCTTTGCTAGGAGTGATAGTGAGAGGAAACACTGCGTGTGGGGTACTGAGAGTCTGGCGAGTGTAGGGACGTAGAGGGTGCTCTGAGCGTGCTCTAACTTGTGACTTTGTACCTATTGCACTATTCAATCTAGTATTAGCTTTGGAGGCTGGAGTAGGTCGTTGGGACGACCGAACCAGGGTAAATCTGCTGTGTACTCTGTGTCTGCTTTTCATTACTCTGGTTGTGCTTTTAACTGCGTGTGATTTCTCGTGGGTTGCACGAGAATTTTTTATTAGCCTATTCACCCCCCTCTAGGCTAGGATCCAGATCCAACAGTTGCTTCATCTGTGGATGAGTTGGCTCGATTCGGTGCAGGAGAAACAGTCGTATTGCAGACGAGTTACCTTGTGCAGAGATAACTCGTCTGTGCTCGGATTCGACCTATCTGACTTTGCACAAGTCAGATACGAGGATGCTGAGCATTTGGCTTTTACAGCGCAGTTGGTCGATCAGTCGTTAGTCAGTTCGAGTCTGAAGGGCAATCGTTCAACATTGGGTCGTTCGGCCGTAACGCGGATAGAGTCGTGTTTGTTCGAACGGTCGCGACAGAGGCTCGTTGAAGGTTGATCGTACGCGTGGCTCGGCACTTCGGTTGTTCGACAAAGAAGGAAGGCCATTTGGTCGAAGGGAACCCATTGGGATGCAGCCCACTAGGAAGCGGCAGATGGCCACTAGTGTGCTGCGCATTAATTGCGTAAAGCAGCGATTGGTTCAGATGTCGTAATTGTCGGGATCCGTATCCTTTAAAATTCCTAGTCAATGATGACATTAACACCTATTGTAACCTCTGGTTTTATATAGGGGGTTTTAGGTTAGGGTTTCGTGTGAAACACTTTGTAACCTTTGAGATAGCCGCCACATTGCGAGAGCCAACTCTAAGAGATTGTATTGTGAGCTTTGAAGAGATCTTGTGTGCTTCTTCTTCGTTGGACGAAGTGAAGATTTGTATTGTTCTATCCTTGCGTAATAAAGCTCATCGTTGTTCCCCCTTTCCAGGTCCACGGCCTAAAAGCAATCTCCTTTTGTATGTTATTGGTTCTATTGTGTCTGTGCTACTGATCCTTGTCACTGGTCCTCAACGATCCTGAGTATTCTGTTGTGTGCGCCTTATCCTTCTCCATCTTATGATATGAGGGAGTGGTTTTGCGCTTGGGTCATGTGGGCGAGAAAGCATTGCAGAAGCTTATCGTCGGAGATCGTCCGAAAGGAGCCAAGACCGGAAAGATCGAGTTCTACGAGCACTGTGTGTTTGGGAAACATGCACGTGCTTCATTTGGGATGGCCATCCATAGTACGAAGGCAGTGCTCGACTATGTACACACCGACGTTTAGGTCCCGAGTAGGACGACCTCATTAAGGGGGAAGCACTTCTTTGTGTCGTTCATCGACAATTTCTCACACATGGTATGGATGTTTCCACTGAAGTCGAAGAACCAAGTTCTTAGCACTTTCATCGAGTGGAAGAAGCTGGTCGAGACTCAGACTGGTCGGCAAGTCAAGCGTCTTCGAAGTGACAACGGTGGTGAGTATAGGTCAGATCTCTTCGAGAAGTTCTGCAGATCAGAAGGGATACAGAGACACTACATCATTGCTGGTACGCCGCAGCAGAATGTGATAGCAGAGAAGATGAATCGGACTTTGCTGGAGAAAGTTCGATGCATGATGTCAAATGCTGGTATATCGAAGGAGTTTTGGGCAGAGGCCATGGCGTACACGACCTACTTGGTCAATCGGCTACCATTTGCTGTATTGGAAGAAAGACCTTCATTGGAGGTATGGCCGGGACAACCAGTTTCCGACTATGGATCACTTCGAGTTTGGGGTTGTCCTAGTTACTATGCTGTGAATGAAGACAAACTCGATGCTCGAGCCAAGAAAGCCATCTTCTTGGGCTTTAGAAATGGTGTCAAAGGATATCGACTGTGGTGGTCCGACACAGAGGAAGGTGATCCTGAGCAGAGACGTAAAATTTGATGAGTCGGCGTTACTAAAGAAGGAGAATAAACCAAAGGTAGAGCTCGAACAGTCATAATTGAAGCATGTCTTCAACAACGTGTCTGATACTCCACAATAGTCGATTGATAACTTAGATCGACCCACACTAAAAGTAGCAGAAGACAGGCTCCAGGCCGTTGGTGTAGTTGGTGGTTCAAGCTTAGTTGGTGGAGATAGCTTGTCTCCAAGGGTCGTTCAGGCGAGAGATTCTACCGCAGTGTCGAGACAAAGGCGTGAGATACGACGACCTGCAAGGTACTCGGAGTTGGTTTCATTTGCCTTTCCCGCAGTATGTATCGATGTTCCCAACTCATTTGTTGAGGTGGAGCAAACCAAAGACCCGAAGCGGTGGAGAAGTGCAATGGACAAAGAGATGGAATTACTAGAGAAGAATGACACATGGGATCTCGTGGAGCTTCCAAATGGCAAGAAAGCAATTGGGTGTAGGTGGGTCTACACCAATAAGTAATGGGTCGAATCAGGAGATGTTCGTTACAAAGCTCGCCTCGTAGCGAAGAGCTTCGCATAGAGAAAAGGCATAGACTACAATGAAGTCTTCTCTCCGGTGGTGAAGCATTGCTCGATTCCGATCCTATTGGCTTTGGTTGTTCAGTTCGACCTTGAACTGGTGCAGCTAGATGTTAAGACGACGTTCTTGCATGGAAAGCTCGAATAGGAGATCTATATGGCTTAGCCCGATGGCTATTGGGGTGACAACGGTCGTGCATGTCGACTGAAGAAGTCTCTATAGGTTGAAGCAATCACCACGACAGTGGTATAAGCATTTCGAACGCTTTATGACGGATGATCAAGGATATGTTTGTAGTCCCTATGATCATTGCGTGTTCTATCAGAAATTGGTTGACGAGTCATTCATCTATCTTCTGCTTTATGTCGATGATATGCTCATAGCTTCATCGAATAAAGAGAATATTCGGATATTAAAGTCTCAATTGAGTTCTGCATTTGAGATGAATGATCTGGACAAGGCACAATGGCTTCTTGGGATGGAGACCACAAGAGACCGAAGTGGATGTACAGTTCATCTTTCACAGAGTCCCTATTTGAAGTCTGTTATACAAAGATTTGGCTGCGAGAAGGTGAAGTCTGTAGTTACTCCGCTTGCACCTCACTTCAAGCTCAGTACCGAGCAGTGCCCGAAGAACGAAGAGGAAAAGAGGCTCATGACGAGCATACCATATGCCAATGCGATAGGGGCCTTGATGTATGCAATGGTATGTACTCGACCGGATCTATGTTAGCATGGTGAGTAAATACATGCATAATCCAGGGAAGGAGCACTAACAAGCAGTGCAGTAGATCTTGCGGTACATCAATGGCACGGCTGACGTCGGACTGACTTATAGCCGAAGTATTCAAGGTCCGCACACTGTCGGTTATGTCGATTCTGATTATGCAGACGACTTGGATGGGAGACGATCGATGATAGGTTACGTCTTCACCCTGTCTGGCGCTCCAATATGTTGGCGAAGTATCCTTCACTCTACGATGGACATGTCTACTACGGAGGAAAAATATATGACATTGACTGAAGTGGTGAATGAGACGATATGACTGATAGGCTTGAGGGATGATCTGGGAGTCTACCAAGAGCGGTACGATGTCCATTGTGATATCCAGAGTGCAGTGCACTTGGCTAAGAATCAGGTCTTCCATGCTCGTACCAAGCATATCGACATTCGATTCCACTTTGTCAGGGACTATGTGGGAGAAGAAAAAGACAACATCAACTTGCTGAAGATCGGAACAAATGACAACCCGGCAGACATGCTGATGAAGGTTGTATCGGAAGTCAAGTCCAAACATTGTTTGGACTTGCTCAATGTGGTTCCTCAAAGAAGTTGACGTCGGCCCAAAGAGGGGGCATTGGGCTCGGTGGAGCCAGTTGAGGCTCGGTAGAGCCACTTGTAATCCTTTGGAGCAAAGTGCTATTTGAGAGAAAAATGACTGGGGAACACCATTCAATGCTCGACCAAGGTCGGTGAGGGAAGTCTGTTGGACGGAGGCTCGAATCTCGTCAAGGTGAAGATTTGTGGAGGAGTTGTCTTGATTCGGCATAAGAGAAAAAGTCGTATTGTAGACGAGTTACCTTGTGCAGAGATACCTCGCTTGTGCTCGGATTCGACCTATTTGACTCTGCACAAGTCAGATACGAGGATACTGGGCATTTGCTTCAACAGCAAAGTTGGTCGATCGATCGTCAGTTCGAGTCTGAAGGTCGATCGTTCAGCATTGGGTCGTTCGGTCGTAACGCGATTAGAGTCGTGTTCGGTTGAACAGTCGTGGCGGAGGCTCGTTGACGGTTGCTCGTACGGTTAGCTTGGCACTTCGGTCGGTCGACACAGAAGGAAGGTCGTTCGGTCGAAGGGAGCCCATTGGGATGCGGCCCACAAGGAAGCTGCAAAGTGCCCACTAGTATGCGGTACATTGATTGCGTAGAGCGGCAATTGGTTCAGATGCTGTAATTGTCGGGATTAGTATCCTTTGGAAATCCTATCTAATGATGACATTTATTGTAACCTAGGGTTATATATATATGGGGTTTTAAGTTAAGGTTTCGTGTGAAACACTTGGTAACATTTGAGAGAGTCGCCACATTGCAAGAGCCAATTATGCGAGATTGTATTGTGAGCTTTGAAGAGATCTTGTTTGCTTCTTTTTCGTTGGACGAAGTGAAGATTTGTATTGTTCTTTCCTTTCGTAATGAAGCTCATCGGTGTTCCCCTTAGCCGGTCCACGGCCTAAAAGCAATCTTCTTTTGTATGTTGCTAGTTCTATTGTGTTTGTGCTGCTGATCCTTGTCCCTGGTCCTCGACGATCCTGAGTATTCCGCTGTGTGTGTGTGCCTTGTCCTTCTCCATCTTACAGTGGGAGCGGGTGGTTTTGCGCACCTCATCATCAACGATGACGGAGCGAAGAATCAAGCCTGGAAGAAGAACGAAACCCAAGATCGAAGGAAATCAGAAATATTTTGAGGAAATTATTTCTCACATAAGCAGAAAACCCTAGAACAATAGAAATATATATAGAATAGTATATGGTATAGGAGGAAATTGTGTGAACCGATAACGCAGATGATTAGGATTTCGAAACGGATTCTTTGCCGTGAGATGTGAGGGTTTCCGAATGATAAGAGGGGTGCGGTAGGGATGTGTTTTGCGGGAGAGAAAAGGGGGTTGCAGGTCTGATGTGAAGGAAGGGCTGATGGGCTTTGACTTGAGCTTTGTTTTAAGTGGGGGTAATGAAAAAAAATAAGGAGAACAAAGAAAAAGGAAGTGGGCCATGGGCTGGGTCAAGAAGAAAGAAAGAAAACGAAAAGAAAACGAAGAAAGGAATGAAAAATTAAATTGAAAAAATTTATAGAAAACTTTCAAAAATTCATGCCATTGCAAAGATGACAGATGTAGGTTTTGTATCAACTATCGGGCCTTGAACAAGTGAAACTATCCCAGATAAATTTTTGATTCCAGTGATCGATGAGTTGTTGGACGAGTTGCATGCTATGACAATTTTCTCTAAAATTGACATGAAGTCAATGTATCATCAGATTTAAATGCGAGCAGATGATGTGGCAAAAACTGCGTTCAGAACTCTCACGAAGGGTAATACGAGTTCCTTGGCATGCCTTTTGGCCTGACCAATGCCCCGACCACTTTCCAGTGACTCATGAATAAGATATTCGGCCACACTAAAGAAAGTTTGTTCTGGTTTTCTTCGATGACATTCTGGTGTACATCGAGACTATAGAAGCACACATGGAGAATCTGAAGGTAGTGTTGTAGGAGTTGCAGAATCATTAGTTCTACGATAATCAAAAGAAATGCATGTTTGCTTAAATGCGAGTGGAGTATCTCAGGTATGCTGTTTCGACAGAAGGGGTCGCAACCGACAGATCCAATGTAACGACAATGTTAGATTGCCTACGTCCCACAACACTGAAGGAGCAATGACGATTTCTGGTGCTCACATGATATTATCGACAGTTTGTCAAGGGATACAGTACGATTGCATGGACATTGACACAACAGTTGAAGGGTAACTACCACATGGAAGAGACAACTCAGGCCTCTGAGAACCGAAAACGACCCATGACCAGCGTTCCGATGTTAGCCTTACCTGACTTCAGCTGTCGTTTCATCGTGGACATGGATGCTTCGGGGTATGACTAACGACAGTTCAAATATAGTTTCAGCGGCCAATTGCCTATTTCACTTAGGTATTGACTGCGAGGGTTTGGCTCCAGTCAGTCTATGAGCGCAAGCTTCTAACGATCGTGTTGGCAGTACAAAAGTACAAAAGTGACAGTCATACCTGTTGAGATTGTATTTTATGGTTTGGACGGACCAGAGGAGTCTCAAGTTTTACTGGAGCAGCAGATGATGACGGAGGAACATTAGTGTTGGCTCTCCAAGCTGCTGAGTTATGATTTCACGATCCAGTACAGACCAGGCTTGAAAAATAAGACGGTCGACACCCTCTCCAGACGGGAAAGAACCATAGTTGATAGCTCTGTCTGTTCCCGTAATGCTCGACTTATTACATGAGATTGAAACATATGGGGGCTTAGCGAAGATTCAAGCAGCCATATTGTATGGGTCGACGGAGTACCCAGGCTACTTGCTGCACTGGCGGCAACTGTTATATCTGGTACGACTCGTACTACCTCAAACATTTACCCATATTACGAGGTTGCTAAGTGAGTTCCATGGGAACACCATTGGGGGACATTCTAGAGTCCTCGAGATATACCATTGCTTGGCAACGGAGCTGTATTGGGTGGGCAAGAAGGATGTGAAAGAATTGATGGTTAATTGTGATGTCTGCCAACGTCACAAATACATGAGGATAGTTCTAGGAGGACCGATGCAGTTGTTAGCTTTGTCGAACCGGGTCTACCGTTAGCTTTGTTGAACCGTGTCTGGAAGGAAGTTACGATGGACTTCATTGACGGATTGTCATGATTGGAAGGATTCTCGAGTATTCGTATTGTGGTGGACCACAACAGCAAATATGCGCAATTTGTGGCCCTTCAACACCACTACACTACTGTGACTGTAGGAACCGACCTGGAAGGTGACACTACACTACTGTGACTGTAGGAACCGCCTTTACCTGGAAGGTGACGTGCTTGCATGAGATTCGGGACCACATCTTCTTGAGCCATTTTTGGATAGAGATGTTCAGGATGTATGGAACAATTTTGAAACGAAGCACTACGTATCACCCTCAGACAGACCGTTAGACAAATTGATCAATCGAAGTATAATACACATTTACAGTGTTTTGTGTATGAGTATGAGAAGCTGAAACAATGTGCTAGATGGTTAGCTTGTGCAGAGTATCGGTACAAAACTTTCTATCATATTGCATCTCAGACAACCCCTTTTAAGATCGTATACGGGTGAGATCCTCCACACCTGTTGTATTATGGCCACAGTTTCCCACCGATGTCACAGGTTGAGAGGTATTTGGAGCATATTGATATGGTATTAAAGGAGCTGATGCGACATTTAACAAGGGCACAACAGATCATGAAGAAACAGGCGGTTGGTCACAGAGGGATGCACAGTTTGCAGTGGGTGATCAAGTTTATCTGAAGCTCTGGCTTTATCGCCAATGATCCTTGGTACACATGAGGAACGAGAGGTTAGCGCCTCAGTATTTTAGACCTTACGACGTCGAGGCAAAGATTGAGAAGGTGGTTTATCGCTTGAAATTGCCGTCAACCTTTGTTATACACCCAGTCTTCCATGTCTCACAGCGCCAAGCAATTGGTGATCGCACACCTTCACCATCCTTACCACCGCGCCAAGCAATTGGTGATCGCACACCTTCACCATCCTTACCACCGACCTTAACAGATGACATGGAGTTGATGCTTGAACCGTTCGAGGGATATGCCAATGACAGTCAGGTACCAAGAAAGTGCTGATGTAGTGGAAGGACCTTCCAAAATATGAAGCGACGTGGGAGCCGTCCGGCACAATTCAGCAACACTTTTTGGAATTTCATCTTGAGGACAAGGTGTCTCGTTGGGAGAGGAGTAAGGTTAGGCCGATTGTTACATATGGATGGCGACACAAGAATACAAGGACGGTGTGGTTTAGTCATTTCGGCTAAATACCTAATTAGTGAGGGCTTTTGTTTAAATAAGGAGGTCATTAGGTTTTTTATGTTGATTATGACGAGAGAATAGTATGCTATTAGTTTCATAGATAGTTGGGAGAGAATTGGCATTCCCCTCGAATTGGAGGCCGTATCTTGTTGGATCTATTATAATATCAATAAAATCCCATCTTTTACCCTAATTTTGCCCTAATTATCAGTGTTTCATATCTACTGCTGCGAGAATTGAATAGTGGACTGCTCAGAATAAATTCTACTTGCAGCTTCCCGAAGTCTTATGTACAGGACAAAATAAACAACAAGAATAATCAAAATATCCACTGTGTTGCAGTTACAACAAGGCCTTTATTCCAATATCATGGTCAATATGGACCAACATGTTCAGTATGTTAAGAAAGCAATGCAAACTCCAGTGAGTTAAATAAGGTGGGTCTGTGGTTGCTATGTGGTAACTGTATGGTACATGAAAAAGCTGACCGCATACACACACAAGCTAAGCGAAGTTACTACAAGAAAATCTGATTATAAGACACGAGAAATCACAATTGTAATGTAAGCCGCACCTTTTTTTGAGTAAAAATCTCACCATTTGGTCCTTTAAGAAGCCACTCGCGATCATATAACAGACCTGTATAAGCAGTACGAACCAAGCATATCAGTTTTAACTAGCCACGTTAGAATAGTGCCATTTTCAAACTGAATATGGATTCTTGCTTGAATATTATTTTTTTCTATGCGCATTTAACAAATCACAAATGCGCATTTAACAAATCACACGTAAAAAAGGAAAATACAAAAGCATGTCGCATCACGATGAGGGTTGTGAAGAGAGCCTCAAAAGATGAAAAGAAATACATAAGTAAAGAACTGTGGTAAGTTTTCAAGATACTGATATAAGGCATGTAGTTTCCACTTTTTAAGTAATCAGAGTACCAAAATAGCATGACACAATCACTGAATTAAAATTTTAAAATAACCAAGGGAAAGAGATCTAGACCGAAAAAGGCAGCCAGAAGTAATAAGAGGGAATATGAAAGATTTTGGTTTGATTAAAAAACATTAAATTGTAATACGTGGAAAACAAGTATAAAACATTCTGATCCGACGAGATTACAATCCGACGTAATTTTTCTAACTTATTTGCATTTATTATTATTATTATTTATTTATTTATTTATTATTTTGTTATTTTTATTTCTTTTTATTTGTATTATTATACAATTACTGTTATTAATGTTTCTTTTATTTATTATAATTATAATTATTATTTTTTACTCTCTTTCTATTGAGTCCATGAAGCCGACCCCAGTTTTTTACGGTGAAGGCTAAGATGATGATGATGAACCTTAATTGTATTTGGATTCTGAACTTTAGTTTTCTTCAAGGGAAAAACCATGCAATTATGTCATCAAAGTAATAGGATTGGGGGTGTGATAGGGTGTTTGGGTGCAATTGGGACCATAGGTGTCAATATCACCCAATAATGGATGTGTATTGTACGACACAATACAATATTGAAAGTTTTTCGAGCATAGTTATCAAAGGCTCTTATTTATTGGATGATATGAAGGGGTTATCAAACGATATCCCCAACATGAATCTTAACATGTTTTAATAGAAAATTAATAGGTTCAACCATTAAATATTACCGTAAAAGCCCCAATCTTGGGCTTTTTCCTCAACTTTGAATCTTTTTTCTATCCAAGGTCAATAGTTAATTATTCTTGCCCTTTTTCTGTCATTAAGATGGAACTGAATCAAGAATTCTCTTTCTTCATCATCAATCAAATCACTGTTCGACCATCAACATCATCCTATCTCATCAATGCAATTCCGGCATTGCCGGACCTTCCATGAATCCCTACAACGTCATGCGCGTACCAACAAGCTCCTGTGAATCCCAATCTCATTGGAACATGTCCCGATTACAAACAAAGCACCTATGAGCAATTTTGAACTTTTCACAAGCACCAACGAAGCTCCAATCACCCATGTAACCCTCACAATCTCTTTATCTCTCCTTCACTTTCTCTTGCTCTTTCGTCATCAGACCATCTATCGCTCTCTCAACCCTTTCCCATATCTTTCCCCTTTATCTCTCGACCTCTCTGTTAAATATCTTTGTTAACTGCTTTACTGTAAAGTTCTTAAAACATCTACAATACTTAGTTGTACATAATTAATTAGAATATAAATTCCAAAGTGGTAAGAATGTTACATCAATAATTAATTAAATTTTCTGTGAACCTTGTAGTTGTGATTAGTGAATGGTTAAATAGTAGTAACATAATGCACTAATTGAAATGTTTTTGTTGATTGAATCAATTGAGTAATGTGATGTCTTAATTGGGATTGTTGATTAAGTTGTAGTTGTTAATTGTTAAGTTTCACTTGTTCATTTTTTATTTGTAATATTTTAAACAGGGAAAGAATGAGTTAAAACAGTTCAAAGAACCCCGATTCAGTATCATCATGGAAGCATTGTGCAATGTCAAAGATAGTAACAGTTTATTACTGAGGTGCAAGTATTGTGGAAAGGAACAATGAGATGACATAACAAGGTTAAATACTCATTTAATTGGCAGCCACACAAGGATCCCTTTTCGTGTACACATTGCCCGTGTTAGGTTCCCATATTGTTCAGAGTTACTGAAGAAGAAATATGAAGATGGCGATGAGTGCTTTAGAAGTTGATGTCACTAGTGGGCATGGGAGTGTGCGCCTGAACAAAGGTACCATTGGTTCCTTTGTAATGAAAGGAGAAGCACCCTGACCGAAGGGGTAAATTGAGGCAAATGACACTCAGCTAAGTAGTGGGTGATCGAGATGCAGGGTATAAGGATACTGTGGGGCTCTCTAATTTGACAAGGGTTTGTTCTTCGCAGATATAATTGAGTTGGTTGGCAGTTATATGCAAAAAAATTAAAGCCTCTTTTCTATCATGAGATAGGGTTATGTCCTTGCAAAAGAAAGCAGAAAAATTGAAAATATTAATTTAAAAGGTATACAAACAAATGGAATATGAGTTGCACTTTGATGTTCGATGGATGGACCAATGGGAAATCAAAGTCCATCACCAACTTTCTTGTCAATGACATTTTAGCTACATTGAAGAATAGAACAGAATTATTTAAGATGATTGACTCCTGCATAGGTGAGATCAACGAGGAGAATATGGGCCAAATGATCACCAACAGTGTATCTTCCAATGTTTCTACCAAAGCAATGGTGGAAGAGAAGGGAAACTATTCTTTGGAGTTCTCGCACCGCCTGTATCAATAGGTCAAAAGATTTTGGTGATTGGACGATCCACAAAGACATGATTGAAAAGTAAAAAGATGAGCATAAATATCTATCAATATTATCGGGTACTTAACATCATGAGAAGATTCACAAACGGAAAGGAGTAGTGTTCTAAAACAAGTTATATGCGGCCATGTTAAGACATGATTGAAAAGTAAAAAGATGAGCATAAATATCTATCAACATTATCTGGTACTTAACACCATGAGAAGCTTCACAAATGGAAAGGA
The DNA here is from genome assembly GCA_030789695.1 of Scilla litardierei. NCBI lineage: Eukaryota > Viridiplantae > Streptophyta > Magnoliopsida > Asparagales > Asparagaceae > Scilla > Scilla litardierei. Next base: position 13,056,347 of record CM061131.1, read on the forward strand.
GTGGTATTCTAAAACAAGTTATATTCGGCCGCATATAAGGAGGCGGCCTTTGACCGCATGAAAAATCAATTATGCTGTTGGCAGCATAATCGGCCTCATAATGTTACGCACCCGCATATGTGAATATACGTGTGCATAGTCGACAACTAAAAACCCCAAACCGTTAAGAAACCCGACCCGTTAAGCATATGATAAAAATTAGTTTTTTTATTTTAAGGATTTCTTCCAAAACAAAAATCGATGGCCACGCTCTCCATCCTATCCAAGACAAAGCAGCATCGGATCGCGGAGGAAAGCAACGGAGCGAAGCAGTGGCAGAAAGCAGGCATGCCCACAGTTTTTTTTTTTCTTTTTTGCCCCAGCGGGAAGAAGCGGCTTTGCCGTATATTTTTTCATCTCTTCTTTGTTTCTTTTTTGTGATTGGGGGTTAGATGATGATGTTTGGTATGAAGCTGACGAGGAAACTTATGAGTAGATATAGAATGTATTTTTTGTTATTTCAAAATTTACGTTTTTGATTTGGATGTAATACTAATATTATATTTTGTGTGTAGATTGCTTTAGACTTTAGTTATTTTACGTATTGATCGACTTGATGGTGCTGATGTTTTAGTATGAATTAATCCATATTTTTAAAACGTAATATGATTTTTTTCATGTTTTCTTTTAGGATTTTTTTAATTTAATATACACAACATATATCTGTATATATACTTGCTGCTTATTTGTTTATTAAAATATTCATTTCCACTTAAACCGCATAATCCGCTGATGCGTCTAGGGCTTTTTGAGGAGATAAAGGTGGGATTTTTATGGAGTGTGGAAGGTAAAAATAGGATTTTTAATATAGCACGCAGATCTGAAAAATGATTTATAATAGCTACGACAATAGATCTAGATGCTAATTACTCTAGAAAATTGAAGAACAATTAGCTAGCAAAGTAATCTAGGGCTTAGAAATAAAACTTACAATCCAATTCTTCGATAACCTGCTAAGGCCGGCCGACCCTATTGTTTAAGGGGGAATTAGCACAAGTGTTGAATTACGAAGCAACCCCCCTCCTTGTCACGGAACTACAAGTTTGCCACTGGGTCCGTGGTGCACCCGCACCTCCTCATTTGATAAACCCGCACACCTGGCTCTGTCGCCGCACCCTCTCCATGAATCCGCGCCGCATCATTACTCCCCCAAAAGTACCACCTTGTCCTCAAGGTAGAAGTCTGGGAATTGGTCTCGTATCACCTCACGGGCCTCCCACGTAGCGTCATAGTCCGGCAGCCCCCGCTATCTGATCATCACTTCTTGCATCCCCTCTGCGGTCTGTCGCACACCGGTAAGCTCATGGGCTCAAGTAGCACCTTCATGTCATCAGTCAGAGTGAAAGAAAGAGTAGGCGAGAGAGTGTGGTTCCCAACAGCTCGTCTCAACTGCGATACGTGGAAAACTGGGTGGATGGTAGATGTAGCAGGCAACTTCAGACGATACACCACCTTTCCTATTTGGGCGGTAACCTTGAATGGCTCATAATAGCGGGCCGCCAGCTTCTCATTGCTCCTACGAGCCAGTGTCTTCTGTCTGTATGGTCGTAGCTTGAGGTAAACCTGATACCCTACCGCAAACTATACATCCCTCATGTGCTCGTCTGCTTTAGTTTTCATAATCTGCTGGGGACATAGTAAGTGTCGCTTCATCTCCTCGAAGTGCCGGTCTTGCTCCTCTAAATACTCCTCAACCTGTGAGACTGGAGTCGTGCCCCTACTGTAATGGATCAACTGGGGAGGGTCCCGCCCGTATAGAATACGAAAAGGAGTGCTCTGTACTGCCGAGTGGTATGAAGTATTGTACCAATATTCAGCACATGCCAACCACCTGGCCCACTGCTTCGATGAGTCTGAAGCAAAGCACCTCAAGTAGGTCTCCACGCTTCTATTCACCACCTCGGTCTGTCCATCTGTTTGTGGGTGATATGTCGTGCTCCTCTTCAGCTTAGTCCCCTGAACCTTGAATAACTATTGCAAAAAGCTGCTCATGAATACCTTATCACGGTCTGATACTATGGAAGCATGGAACCCATGCAAGCGGACCATCGCTCGCATGAACGATGTAGCTGCAGTCATCGTTGTATAAGGATGCCTCAAGGGACGAAGTGGACATATTTGTTGAGGCGGTCTACCACTACGAATATAACACTGTAACCCTCTGATCTGGGTAGCCCCTCGATGAAATCCATGCTAATATCCTCCCAAACCCTCTCCGGGAGTGCTAGAGACTGTAGAAGTCCTGCAAGGGACATCACTAAATATTTGTGACGCTGACAGACGACACACTTTGCTCTACCATCCTAGCAATGTCCCTTTTCATGCCCGGCCACTACAACTTCTTAGACATCCTCCAATACGTCTGATGTATCCCAGAATGCCTCTACAGAGCTGCCATGGATCTCCTAAAAATTCAAAGGGATGTGGGTGGACTCTCTCGGTATCACAAGCCTCCCCTGATAGAGCAATCGTTGTCCACTCATGGTGTAGCCGGGAAAATCTGATGAGCCATGCTGCAATGCCTCCTGCATCTGTGCCAACTCCTCATCGGCCTCAATCTCTCTGCCCAAAGGCTCCCAGTCTAGTAGAACATGCACTGATATGGCGCTACCTCTGCTGACTCCTCTCTAAGGGACGAAGCATTCGTTGCTTTGTTCTCCAAACTTGGCATGTACCGTATCTCAAATATATAATGAGCCAGCTTGAAGAGCCATTTTGATGCTCCTCGGTGATCATACGCTGCTCCAGTAAATATTTTGAACTCCGTTGGTCGGTCCTCATAATGAATCTTCTCCCCAGTAAATAAGGACGCCGCTTCTGAATGGAGAGCACAATCGCCATCAACTCCCTCTCGTAAACTGATTTCAATCTGGCTCGTACTGACAGAGTCTGACTGAAATACGATACTGGCCTTTGGTCATGCATCAGCACAGCCCCCAACCCATGTCCTGAAGCGTGGGTGTCTATCATAAAAGGTCTGCTGAAATCTGGTAGTGCTAACATCAGCACAGTCGTCATCACATGCTCCAAGGTCTCAAATGCCCCGGTGGCCTCCTCACCCCGCTGAAAACTTTCCTTAAGCTGCTCTGTCAGTGGCCATGCTATCAAGCTGTATTCATGTACAAACTTCCTGTAGTATCCCGTGAGGCCCAAGAAGCCCCCTGACCATGTAGTGTCGTAGGTAACGATCAGTCTAACATCGCTGCAATCTGTTCCCGGTCTGCCGCCATCCCCTCCACCAAGACAATGTGTCCCAAATACTCCACATGCGGCTGTCCAAAAAGGCATTTCTTCCTATTGGCACATAGCTGATGCTCCTGAACTCGTGCAAAACTGCATGTAAATGCCTCACATGCTCCTCCACACTGCGACTGTATATGAGTATGTCGTCGAAGAATACCAAGACAAATCTCCATAAGGACGAAACACCTTATTCATCAAGGCATGGAATGTCGTTGGAGCATTCGTCGGGCCGAATGGCATGACTAGGAACTCATAATGCCCCTCATGAGTGCTGAAAGCGGTCTTAGGCATGTCGGCTGCCCTCATCCGAATCTGATGATATCCTGACTTAAGGTCAATTTTGGAAAATACTGCTATCCCATGGAGCTCGTCAAGAAGCTCATCAATCACCGGAATAGGAAACTTGGTAGGCATTGTTTCCTTGGTCAAGGCTCGATAGTCTACGCTCCAGCTGCCATCTTTCTTCTTCACCAGCAGGACATGGCTAGAAAATGGACTCTCACTCGGCTGAATCACCCATGCCTGCAACATGTCCTCCATCAACCTCTCAATCTCATCCTTCTGCACCTGGGGGTATCTATAGGGCTGCACACTGATAGGAGACACGCCCTCCCGCAACACAATGGCGTGCTCATGATCTCTAGGTGTTGGCAGTCCCTGTGGGGTTTGAAAGACCTCCTCGTACTGGCTCAAAAGCTGCTCTATCTTCGGTGCCATCAACCGTGCCTGCTACTCGCTCTGCTCCCCTACTGTCACCGCCTGTAGCTCTACCAGATAAACTCCTCCTGCCGTGTGTATAGCTCGCGTCGTGGCCTTATAGGACACTAAGGAACGGCATAAGCTAGGGTCCTCCTGTAAAACTATTGTCCTCCCTCCGTCCTGATACTCGAATCTGAGCAGCTTCCAGTTAGTTTTGGTTTCCCCCAATCTCTGCAGCCACTTCATCCACAGGATGACGTCTGTGCTCCCTAACTCCAGAGGAAGAAAATCAGTGACAATCTGCACCCCATGTACGGTCACGTTCACGCCTCGACAAACACCTGGGGGTATCTATAGGGCTGCACACTGATAGGAGACACGCCCTCCCCGCAACACAATGGCGTGCTCATGATCTCTAGGTGTTGGCAGTCCCTGTGGGGTTTGAAAGACCTCCTCGTACTGGCTCAAAAGCTGCTCTATCTTCGGTGCCATCAACCGTGCCTGCTACTCGCTCTGCTCCCCTACTGTCCACCCGCCTGTAGCTCTACCAGATAAACTCCTCCTGCCGTGTGTATAGCTCGCGTCGTGGCCTTATAGGACACTAAGGAACGGCATAAGCTAGGGTCCTCCTGTAAAACTATTGTCCTCCCCTCCGTCCTGATACTCGAATCTGAGCAGCTTCCAGTTAGTTTTGGTTTCCCCCCAATCTCTGCAGCCACTTCATCCACAGGATGACGTCTGTGCTCCCTAACTCCAGAGGAAGAAAATCAGTGACAATCTGCACCCCATGTACGGTCACGTTCACGCCTCGACAAACACCGATGTGTGTCACTTGTCATGTGCCCAATACTACTCCATATCTCCCGGTGTCGCTTAGCTACAGACTCTGCTCTCCCACCAATCTGCTGGAGATAAAATTGTGGGTGGTCCTACTGCCGACTAACATAATCACATCATGTCTGCCCACTTGTTCCACCAATTTCATGGTGTGGTTTGATGTGAACCCCACCACAAAATTGAGAAACACCTCCACCAGGTCCAAGTGCTGGTGCTCCTGCTTCTCGTCCTCTCCAGCCTCCAGTACAACCACATCGCTCTCCTCATCATCGTTCACTATCAAAATCTGAAGAATACGATCTCCGCAACGATGCCCTGGAGTAAATTTCTCATCACATTTAAAACACAGCCCCTTAGCCCACTTATCCCGAATCTCCACCTCAGTCATCCTCCGAACATGTACCACTGGTCGTGGCTCCTGTCTACTGTCTATGTTGCCTGCTGCAACTGTCGTAGCTCCCTGGGTAGTGGCCGCTCTCTGTCCTCCTGATGAAGCATGTCCCCGGAATGAGGTACCTCTGCATGCCCCGCGGGCTCTCCTCTCAGTCTCTTGGTGGTCCTCCACTATCATCGCTGAGGTCATCATCTCTCGTAGATCTCCAGGCTTCAGCTGTCTCAGTCTCGATCTAACCGTGGGTTTCAACCCCTTCATAAAACACCCCTCCAGAGATACTCCTGACACCCTCCGAACTCTGCTGCAAAGCGACTCGAACTTCTTAATGTAATCTTCGACACTCCCTTCTTGTCTCAATGCATACAGACGCTCATAAGCTCCCCTAGCCTGAACTTCTCCAAAACACTCCAACAGAAGCGTGGTGAACTCCTCCCACGTACGAAAAGGTCGTTGCTGCTGCGTCCACCTAAACCATCCTAAAGCCTCTTCCTTCAAGCAGACTCCCACAGCCCTGAGCCAGTCCTCCTCCTGTACCACGGACACCTCAAAGTATCTCTCCACTCGGTACAGCCAGTTATCAGGGTCTCCTCCCTCAAAGATGGGCATCTTCAGCTTCCCCAGCAAATCCTCCTCTCCCCAGCAAGTCCTCCTCTCTCATGTGGATGATCATGGCACCTCGGTTGAAAAATATGTGGTCTCTCAGGCATATACCCTGCGGCCGGATCGCGAGCTCCTCCATCTGTGCCATCCCACTGCAAATCACCCCATGCTGCTCCACCACCCCGATCATCTCCATGCAGTCGGCCGTAATTCCCCTGAGGTGCTCTCTGTGTCCCCGGGGGTCCTCTCCAATCTCCAGTCACTCCCCCCAAAAGGTGGGGGATGAGTCGATGGTCCTCCCACATGTTGCTGAAGACCCCCGTGATGTTGAAATCCTCCCACAGGACTCATCTGGGGCTAAAAAGGTGACGGCTGAGTCATTCGGATCCCATACTGGACCCATTACATCGCGGAAGGGGGTGACGGAGCCTGTCGGGCCCCCAAGTGGGCCAGCGGGCCCCCAGGAGGGTCGACGGGGGCTTGCCGACCATCCCTGGGGTTCGACAGGGCCCCCCAAGGAGGTGATGGGCCTGTTAGCCCTAGTTTTAGGCTGACGACCCCTGTCGAAACCTCTTGAGGTAGCGGCCAGGGGATGTCTGGGGGCCGCCAAAGAGCCCATGTGGGCGGTAGAAGGCCCCCTGATGTGCGACGGCCCATGTGGTCCTTCCCCGAGCTGCCGGAGGGGTTGCCGCCCCCCTCTGAAGCCCGGCACCCCTCCCTGGGGTGGCGTGACAGCCAGAAACACCTCCCAATTCTCCACATCAGTCGTGTTTCGCTGATTGGTTGTGTGGTTGCCCTCGTCTTTGGCATCTTCAATGAACCCTTCGTCAAAGACGACATTTTTACGCTTTCTCGTCGACAAAGGTGGCTCCCTTTTGCTGGGATCTAGCTTTTATATCATCGCTGCTATGTCTTGCATCATCTGTGCCGCGTTTGCCGCTGCCCCTTATTGGAGTATCTCCATCATCTGCGCGAGACGTTGATTCAGTTGATCTACCGCTTCCTTCCTTACATCTTGAAGTTCTTCGCTGATTTTGCTCTCAAACTTCTCCAACTTCTCTTCCAACAAGTCGATCCGCTCCTTGGATCTCGTGTTTGCCATTGATCTACTACTCTGATACCAAATTGATGCGTCTAGAGCTTTTTGAGAAGATAAAGGTGGGATTATGGAGTGGGAAGGTAAAAATAGGATTTTTAATATAGAACGCAGATCTGAAAATGATTTATAATAGCTACGACAATAGATCTATAGGCTAATTACTCTAGAGAATTGAAGAACAATTAGCTAGCAAAGTAATCTAGGGCTTAGGAATAAAACTTACAATTCAATTCTTCGATAACCTGCTAGGGCCGACCGGCTCTATTGTTAGGGGGGAATTAGCACAAGTGTTGAATTAAGAAGCAACCACCCTCCTTGTCACGGAACTACAAGTTTGCCACCGGGTCCGTGGTGGACCCGCGCCTCCTCCTTTGATAAACATGCACACCTGGCTCTGCCACCGCACCCTCTCCATGAAACCGCGCCGTATCATCCGCATCATCAACCGCATAATCCGCATATGTGTTATGCGCTTCTGGACCGCACGCATAATGAAACCACCTTTTAGAACACTGGAAATGCGTTAGAAAGGCACGTGCTAACAAGGTTTGCTAGTACCTTAGCTTGAAGAGCATTTCAAAGCCATGGGTTACACTACTTGCTATGTTTGTATTGTGATATGTTTGTATTGAAGAAGTGACAAAAGTCCATATTTTAAGAAAGATGGTGTCACTGATGCAGTATTCACCATTCTTGTGGATGACAATTTTGCAGGCAATTAAAGTATTGTTTGTAATGTGATTAGGTTTGTGGATGGTGATGTGAAGTGTGTGTGTGCGTGTGTAATAGAAGGCCACAAATAGAGCCACGGAGCAAATTAAGAGGAATTTATAGAACTTGAAAATTGTATAACAAAGAGTATGGGAACATCATTGATGTGATGTTAGAATAGAATTATATATGCCTCTCCATATGCCCACTAGTTTTCTTAGTCCCAACGAAGGTTATGTTAGCCTACCTAGTTTATGTTAATTTCAATCCTAACATAGATACATGAACGGATACTAATATGGATACATGTACGAACACGAGTAAATGGGACACTATAAATTTATAAAAGGTAGTGTACATGGATGATGCTGCAACTTAAAATCTTAAAATACATATTATGATATATACATATGCACACACAACACACAAAACATACAAGGTAACATCAAATGATATTACTGTTAAAAGGTACATATTTTAGATAAGTGCATAACTTTCACTTGTAGTTTCATTTTCTAATTAGGCTAAATTGCATAAAGATACCTTAAATTTTCTATATTATTGCACAAAAATAGCCTAGTTTTTTTTTCTTACACTAAAATATCACAACGTATCAAATTGTATTTGCTACATTATGACGTTAATAAAAAATGAAATATCGGCTTTGCACTTAGTAATGATGGAGAGACGATGAAGAAAAAGAGTGAGTTGTGGTGATAGTGGTGGCAACAGAGTAGAAGGTGGAGACTGGATTGAGGATCTTTAGGGTGGAGACGAGCTTGGGATCTAAAGACCAAACTTTCTTGATTTAAACCCCTCTTCAATCTCATTTCATAAAGATATCAAAGATTTAAAAGAGAGGGAAAAAAGGAAAAGGATGTGTTTGATCAAAAGTTGATTCTCCTTTGTTTTTGCTAGGGTTATTGTTGGGATTGTAATTTGATGAGAATATAATTAATGGGATCCATTGTTCCTGTTGTTGTTGAGGTTGTTGGTGGGGAAGAAATAAGAGAGGGGCCCGACGATGCTGCGACAGTTGAGAGGACAGCGGCGGCGGCCTCAGGCGTTGCAAAGGCATGGAGGTGGATGATGAAAGTAAAGAACACGATGATGATGGCTGTGGACGTGGTGGATGAGGGGATAGAAATTTAAGGTTTTGATATGGTTAAGGAATGGTTTGGATGGTCATGGTTTGTTCGTAAATTTTAATAAACACAAAGGTATGATGTCAAAAAATCATGCTTTTGTCACATAAGAATATCGTGTTCGCGACGGCTTAGCGATGGAAGATAACAAAATGTAAAATTTTGAAAACTTTAAGGTATTTTAGTGCAATAAAAAAATTACGCAATTGTTGTCCAATTTCAGGAAAACTTTAGGTTATTATTATGTGCACTTAAGTCGTCTTGTTACCTTAATACACAAAATCATAAGTGTATAACCAAGGAAATTATATATATATATATATTATATATATATAAGTCATAACCCGTGCCTGCGGGCACGGTTCATTTAAGATTTTCACCCGCGAAATCTGTGTTCTCAAAAAAAATTATTAAAATTTAAAAGAACAACAAATTAGCGTAAAAATATTTAGCAGCACGTGTGCCTTCGGCGCGGAACAACAAATTCGACGCGGGCGCCTTCAAAGCGGAACAACAGATTAGCGTAAAACAACAAATTCGACGCCGGCGCCTTCGGCGCGGAACAAATTAGCGTTAAAAAAACCTGTGCCCATTCATTTAAGATTTCTCCCGCGAAATCTTTGTTCCCCAAAAAATTATCAAAATTTAAAAGAACAAATTAGCGTAAAAATATTTAGTGGCACGGGCGCCTTCGGTGCAGAACAACAAATTCGACGCAGGCGCCTTCGACACGTAACAACAAATTCATATAGAACAACAAATTTGGCCCGAAACAACAAATCATCGTAAAAAATTTGCAGGCGCCTTCAGCGCGAAACAACAAATTAGCGTAAAAATTTTAGCGAGCGCCTTGTTCACTGGCTGCTTTCAAAGTTGGACCAAATTTCAAAGCTCACATTCATGGTTTCAAAGCTCCCTTCATTTCAAAGTTGAACCAAATTTCAAAGCTCGACCAAATTTCAAAGCTCAAATTCATGATTTCAAAGCTCCCTTTTTTGAATTAAATCTTGACCCTTGGATGCAAAGATGTGGATGCATACTAACCGTTGTTCATGACTAGGACTTGTCCCAGTCAGCCCTAGGATTCAAAAACAGTTGTGTTTTATAGAATAGATAGGTAAATCTTCCATTGCAAACATTTCGCACGGTGCAAAAATCTTTGTATCTTTTTTTGAAAAAAAATTCAAATTTTTTTCCACATTCATTTTATGTTATACACGCCTCAAAAAATAATGGTTGAAAAATAATGTGATTTGGCCTTCGATTAAGACATTTCAACAAATTCGCACGTTTTGATACCATTAAATTTGTAACAGATGGATGTGTGCTCTAATCCCCTAGGGTTCACCCATTATTTTCACTAAGGTATATAATTGTATGGATTAAACAACAACAAAAATTTGAAAAAAAAATTCAAAACAATATAATGTTTTCGCACCTTGCAAAACCCCTTTTTCGCAATGGAAGATTACTACACACACACAACACGTAAAAATACATGTTTATCCCCATACATACAATTATAGAAGTATTTGTGTCTGGCAAGAGTTGAAAAGTGTTCAACATGTGTCTGAGAAGTGTCCAAAAAATGTCGATTTTTGACACGAGTATTAGTGTCTGATATAGGTTTAGCTTCGTGACAAAAGTACGTGTGCTACATAGCTTGTTACTTATTGATTTTTTTTTCATTATTTTTAGCTTCTGTGTACACAATGATAGGTTTCATTGCTAAAGATTTCTATGCAGATGCCGAAGTGACGATGAATTGTATCAGACCATTGAGAGGATGTATCCATCTATTAAAAATCGGTTAAAGAATGACGGGCAATAAGAAAGATTCATGAAAATGTAGGTGATGTTTGGATACTTTGGAATAGACATGTTAATATTGATGAGCGATAAGAATTAACCGATAATTATATTTGAAAATTAGAAATCCAATTACCAAGAATTTGTCTTTTAACAATTGCTTTTTATATGCACATTTTCTTTGATTTACTACCCTAAGAGTTATGCGGAAGAATACAAAGAGCTTCAAAGGCTTTCCATCGATGTCTTGAAACTCACATGCAGTGCAAGGTATGATAGGAATTAAAATATCTTTGAGTGTATCCACTCCAAGAGCCTTAATTTCTATCTAATATAATATTCCATTAACAATGTGACAAGAGAAGAAATGTGAGTCTTATAATCTAATTTGCTTGTCGGATATAGGATTTAATGATCGGATAACGGAGGTTCATATCTCCCATAAGACACTATATGGATAGCATTGAGGAGTTTTGCAGTCTAATAAGGAGAATCAAGTAGTGCTATGCAAAATAAGAAGATGAAAATCGATATATTAACTAGTACATTTTTCATAATTTCAAATACTAATTTCTAAGTTTATGTTACATTGTCTAATAATAATTTTTTTTAAATTTATTATGACCTCAAAATTTGAATGCATGGAGAATCATGAATGTAGAAGGGAATAATGAAGTGCTGAAGAATGAAGAAGATAAGACAAGGAAAAAGAAAATATGGTTCTTGAAGAAGATGATATGCTTAGGATAGATGGATCGGTTACAGACGATTGATCTATGTCATAGACCAATGGCAGCTTCTCTTCTGTGTTATTTTTTAAGAATTGATAAGTTACCATGGTAATGGCTTCTATTTTGATATCCTTGCGTCTTTGTTCATGTATCAAAACAATGAAAGCTCCTTTTTCGCACTTCTAGCATACTACATTGTCTATCACTTGTTCAATGTTTTAATTTCTCAATATTTTTGTGATATATTTAGTTGTGTGTGATTTAGTTTTTTAAGCACTAGGTCATTTATCTTACGATACGATATATAATATTTAACGAAAAAGATAAAAAAACATTTATCATGATATAACAACTATAGTTGGGAACATGGCATGCTCAAATAGAACCAAAGCTACCACAAACAAAATTAAATTAGGCATAGCTTGCATATATCCTCTATCAAAGTCCAATCAAAGATTTACAAAGTGCAAGTTATTTTAAAGTTTAATACTCATTCTTAGTAATGACCTGGGCATAGTTTGAATATAATCAATCAAAAAAAGATAAATTGTAGAAGTTGCAACATCATTTGCTGCTGGCATCATCTACAAGGAAAGTGAGCAAAAACAATACGTGTTCAATAACAGAAATTTGTTTAAATTTACTTAGTTTGATATTTATTTTGACAAATTCTGCTTGTAACATTAGAAAAGAAATGAGAAAGTGATCCATCTTTAAGGAAAAATATAAAGTGCACAAAGACAGATAGATACCTGTATTACTCATGGGCCAGCTTTGTACACTGAATCCTGCACAAGATTTCACTGGATAGATTGTTATGGATTTAAGACGAACTCCCCCAACCAAGTCCTCCCCTGTATTAGCCGTTGTTTTCCCAAAATAAGACTCCAGATACTTTTTTTGATAACAACTATAAGCAGTAGAACATTGCTAAGTTATCAAATTGGAAGTATAAAAAATAACAGAGCTCAGCATTTCTATTCTAGCCACGACATATGAACAACTTCAGTTTTGTATATACCAAATATGCCAAAATGCATAATGCAATTTGGCCAGGTATACCATAATTACAAGTTTGATAATAAGTGGTCTCAAATGTTCAATAACATTGATTACCACCCCACACAAACTCGTATTCGTAAAAGGCAACCCCTGGCTTCATGTATTATTAACATGCTGATTACTAGATATTAGAAGAGCTAGGAAACATCAACCCAGATATTAGGAACTTACGGAATGATACAGATGATCAACGTTGCACTCTGAATGATGCATTAACAGGTAACTGGTTTGCAATCAAACATTTTATGATGTCCCCATTTCTGAAATGGTAACATAACATATGATGCCAGTGGTCTGTTCTATCTGGTATGGGGACAAGTACCCTACTATCCTGATAGGGAAGGGAAGTGAGAGGGAGAGAGGGGGCAAACATAATGCCCGAAGGATTTAAATATAATACTTCCAATAAAACTCAGAAATCAAGCATAGATAGCAATTTTAATGGAGGAACCATCGTAGTAACTCTTTCCCTTACCCAAGGATTTGACATACAAGTGGACCAATGCCACTTTATTCCCGTGATTTGTGTTCATGATCCAGTTCAAATGAAGCATGACACAATTAAGGTAATATGTTAGATATGAAGGTTGAGCCATATCTCTCACAATTTAAAACACATGTTTTTATATGATCAGCAAATACAGAGTAACAGAAGACATGAATCCCAGTCAAGTATCTGTAGGCTGTCGGACCGTCAATGGTCAAACATCAAGGATGCTACTTAAAAGGTTGGAGCTCTAAGCTCCCTTTAATGGTCCAAGCTTCCTATAAAAACACACAACTTTTGACATGGTGTTTGATGCCCACATACACAACAAAAAAGTTATATGCAAGGGAATATTCTTGCCAATAGGATATATTTTCTTCCAGGGAATATGGTAGTAAAGGAACATCCAGAAATGTATATCTAATTAAAAATAGTGCAGATTAAGTAGCAACTTTTACCGGACAAAGTGTGCGTCTTCATTTCATATGGATATACATCTTTCGATATGTTTGGCTTTGCTACAAAAGTAGCCCCTAAGAATATCAGAAATTTCTGCAATAGGGAAAAGAACCTAACTTTCAGATATCCGTCAAAAAGATAATAGAGCAAACAAATAAATAGTAGCATAAGTATATAAAAACAATAAAGTAACATATGATGTGTTGGTAGCCACACTAATCTGATCTTATATTCATGAAACCTGATGCAAATGCATGTATTTGATTAAATGTGAGTAAGGGGGCAAGTGTCAATGATAAAAGCCACCGGAATAATATATAATTCATCCAAATAAATAAATATAGTAAATACATAGTTATTACGTTGCATGGTAGGTGTTCCTTCATCTTCTTGTGATTTTGGCTGAGTCACAAGAACTATCTAGGAACCATTTGGGAACAAAATTAAAATAACTAGAGGTATCTCTTAACTGGAGGTTTATGCAAACTCTATTTTGCAAGGCCTTACCTCCACTTTGGAGTTTGGAAGTAAAATAGATGTTTGGTGAAAGTGGATTTTTCATACCTCCGTTTTTTTTTGGACAGTTGAAGCTAGTATCTAGACTCCAAATTGACAGCCAAACGCACCACAGTTTGAACATTATAGGGAAGTTAGTTGTATGCCAAAAAAATAGAGCTAAGATAACTCCAATCCGTCACAACGCCCTACATATAAAGCTCCCTTATAGCGCACATGCGCATTCCACATCGGTTAAAGCTAGTCTCAATTTTCGGTACAGAAAATTCCGTGTAGATTTAACTCTATGAGGACTAGGAAACAATACAAGAAATATGAACTTGAAGGAGACTGTCAATGACACCTGCTTCTGAAGGGGAAGGCAGAGGTACAAGATCGTCTCCAACAATATAGCAGAAAGGAATCTTCTCCCTTGAGGATGCGCACAGAAGGAGAGCTTGTCCATCTAGAAAACGTGTATGTTAAGTCGGTCAATGGATCAAACTATGAGTAGGGGCAGCCGGGCCGTATTAAGAAGCTTGATGTGCTGTCTTATTAAACAACATGTCTTCCTTACTATTCAAGAGCACTTAGACCACATGACAGTCAAATGAATTTGGTCAAATGAATTTGGATCTACATTTACATATAATACGTTCATGACTCGATAACATTTTTCTATAGAAAACTTATCAGAGTTGTAAATAATCTTATTCTTCAGATCAGAACAAATCCAGTGACACATTTGTCATTCACATTAATATCAGAAACAAACAACCCCCAGCCAAATCCATGGAAACTCAGAGAGGTATAAACATATGCAAATGTTTTAGCTCAGAGTTAAGCGACAACCAAGACCTAAAAACTGTAACACACACGAATCTTATGGGATAATGCTCAGTGATGAAACTTTGGCACAAGTACCTTGATTTTTGCAGTGAAGAGCAGTCTAGTCATGTTTTAAAACAAATTTGAACAAGGTTATTCATCAACTCATCATCCATTTTTTCACTGCATACTCATATTTCTTTTGCACTTCGGGATGCTCACAACCAAGGAATTAGTTAAGCAAATATGATCCAGATACGGAAAAATCAATTTCCTTTGAGTTTCAGGATAGATGATTTGAATTCTGGCGCTTCCCTGTACAAGTTAGTTCTTTAGGAGCGAACACCGGTTTTGATGAAGTTTGACAAGAATGGTCATGATGACAGAACGTACTATTAATGCAAAAAGCTGTTGCATAAGTACTCTGCATGAAAAAATTTAAAAATTAAAACAGAAGATCCAATCACATTAGCTTTTCAAGGTTAAAGCCTGAATCTGTATGCTGTCTCAATGTGTGTGTAGGGTTTGGGGTCGGGTGGGGAATTGATGCGGCCGCACCATCTTCGGCAGTCACGGGCCCAGACGGGACCCAAGGAGGATGTGTCACTTACTATCGGAGGCGTCGAAGGGCAGATTAGTCTTTTTGTTAGGTTGCTTTGTTTCCTAGGTTTTCTATTTATATCTAGGGCTAGCCGTCATGAGAGGGCATGCTTATTGTGTGAAGAACATTCTAAGTGTCAATTGTGAGGGTTTTAGGCTTTGATCCGTTCATCAAAGTTAGGAGAGCGAGTTCCTCTCGAAAGAGCTCAAGTTATCTTGCTTTTAGACTTTGTCTTTTCTCAAAAATCCAATAAAAATCTCATCTTTTTCCCATTTTTATTCCTTTTCTTCGCTGATTTTCCATTGATACGATCCAAATCGTATCAAATTGGTATCAGAGCGATAGATCCAATGGCGGAAGGTACTAGATTCAAGACGGAGATGGAGGCGCTGCGAAAGGAGATCCGGGAAGAGGTCAGCAAAAAGGTGGGAGCTTTGGAAGTCACGGTAGAGATGCTATCCAATTCCCAAAAAGAGATGGAAGCCCGGTTGTTGAAGAAGCACGAGGCGTCGGACGCCCCTCAAGCTCAGATTTTGAAAATTCTTCAAAAACTAGAGGGGAAGGGAAAGCATGTGGAGTTCGGAGGGGAAGAGTCCGAGGCGGAGGATCATCATGCGAAGGCGGACGATCCGAAGTTGATGGCGAACACCTCCGGGGCACCTCCGGGAACCAAAATCACAAAGGAAAAGGAAGATCTAGGGTTCCGGGAGGAGCCGTGGGTGGAGGAAGTGCATCGGGAGCGACGGCGGCGCGAAGGAGATCCCCTAGGGTTTCTTGCGGAGGCGAAGGGACGCGGCATGCAAGGGGAAGGGATGCTAGGGTTTTCGGACCCCATAGGAGGCGGCGGCTGGGGAGGGGGAAACCCTAACCCCCTCTCGCGCGGGCCGCCAGGGCTCCGCGAGGGCTCGGGAGGCCTCGCGGCCCACTCCCGAGCCCACGCGGGCACCTGGGAAGGCCAGGCGGGCCCGCGCGAGGCGCTGGAAGGGTCGCGCGGCCCGCCTGGGCCCAACCAGGCCCCCACCGGCCCCCAGGGGGGCTTCGCAGCCTACCCTGGGGTCGGCTAGGCTCCGGCGGCAGGATTTGGGGCCCGGGGGGCCCAGTAAACCCACCGGGTCAGTTTTTCGGCCCTTCAGGCGGCGATCAGGGCCCGGCAGGAGGCTACCGCGGGATTTTTGGGGCTACAGAGGAGGAGAAACAGAGGTGGCCTATGGAGGAGTACGCGGAAAATTTTGGGGGCCCGCGAGGGTTTCCCGAAGAGGCCTACGGCAGAGGCAGGGCCGAGTATGGAGGCCACGGAGCTCAGGGAGGAGGACACCCGACCTTGTACCCAGACAGGAGGATGGAGAAGTTGAAAATGCCCATTTTTGAGGGGACGGACCCCGACGGATGGATAGTGCGAGCGGAGCGGTATTTTCAGGTGATGCGGATCTCAGAGGGGGATGTATTGGAGAACATCATTTACTATCTGGAGGGACAGGCGCTGAGCTGGTATCGTTGGAGGATGTCCCGAGCCCCTTTTCGGACTTGGGAGGAGTTGTCAGCTTTCCTACTTGACCGTTTTCAGGCCAAACCGGGGGCGAATTTCTACGAGCAGTTGCTTGAACTACGGCAGGAGGGGACGGTGTTGGACTTCCTGGGGAAGTTCGAGGTGTTGGCAGGCAGGGTGAAGGGAGTGTCGGAAGACGTATTCTTGGGGGCATTTATGCAAGGGCTGAAGCCCTCGATACGAGCCGAGTTATGGATGCAAAGTCCCAGAGACCTAGAGCATGTGATTCGTCTGGCGGCGGCGGAGAAGCAGGCGGAGGATCGGAGGATCAGAGGGACGTGGGAGGCGCCACAACAGAGGGTCCCATCTACAGCAGCCGCCCCGAGACTACCGCCGGCCGCCTCAGCCGAAACGGGGGAGAAGGCAGGAGAAGCACGCCCTGCGGGACAAGGGCGGAGGATGACCGAGGCCGAGATACGGGACAGGAGAGCCAGAGGGTTGTGCTTCCGTTGCGACGAGAAGTTCACCCCGGGCCATCGGTGTGCGAGCCGGTTGCTGCAGATCACTATCGAGCCGGACAAGGAGGAATACATCGAACCAGAGGAGCCAGAAGAGGAGGTCGGAGTGCGATGCGACATGGGAGCGGTATGAGGCGATACAGGAGCAGTACCCTGATTTCCACCTTGAGGACAAGGTGGCTCTTTTAGGGGCGGGTATTGATGCGGTCGCACCATCTTCGGCAGTCACGGGCCCAGACGGGACCCAAGGAGGATGGGTCACTTACTATCGGAGGCGTCGAAGGGCAGATTAGTCTTTTTGTTAGGTTGCTTTGTTTCCTAGGTTTTCTATTTATATCTAGGGCTAGCCGTTATGAGAGGGCATGCTTATTGTGTGAAGAACATTCTAAGTGTCAATTGTGAGGGTTTTAGGCTTTGATCCGTTCATCAAAGTTAGGAGAGCGAGTTCCTCTCGAAAGGGCTCAAGTTATCTTGCTTTTAGACTTTGTCTTTTCTCAAAAATCCAATAAAAATCTCATCTTTTTCCCATTTTTATTCCTTTTCTTCACTGATTTTCCATTGATACGATCCAAATCGTATCAGGAATCCTTGGATTTTCTGAGTTTTCTACATTTAAGTCTGCTTTACTCAATAAATCACCTGATGATAGATTGAATTAATAAATCATCATGGTCCTCAACGGGTTGAAACCCGGTCAAATAATCTCTCTCATTAAAGCTCAACCATTCGCAACCCACATCTTGTAGTTCTTCTGGCAGATGTTTAGATGGTCTTCAAGAGGTGTGGGAGGAAATATGGAGAAAGGGAGAAACTGGACTAGTACAAGTTGATGACCTCAAAGTTGTCCTACATCACTGGTGTATTTACCGCAGCTGGTATATTGGCAGTGTTGTTACTTGGTTGCTTCAGGTGTCTGATATGAAGACCATTGTATCCTTTCATAGTGGCTAGGAAAGGAGAGTATTTGCGAGAGGTTTGATCATGATGTTTGATGTTTATGGACATGATTGTTTGGGAATGTGCATTGTCATTTCCATGATGCCAACCAGCACAAATCAAGTGCAGGAAGAAAGCTGACATCAGCATCCATGTGCAAGTACAGGAGCATTCTAGCTCTTTAGGTGTTTAACTTTTCCTAATGGGTGGATTTGAGACTAGATTTTGTCAACTAAGCAACTAAGTTATCGATTGCCCTTGGGCCTTCGTCTAGGTGCTTTGAGATTCCCAGGCAGCAGATTACTTCCCAATCATGATTGTTGCAGGGCTACATCATTCCAATGCATAATACAGGTCATTCATTACCTGGTTGCACAAAGGCTTCAGTTATAATATGTTTCTATATTTACTTCTTGTTTGCCTTAGTTACATATAAATCTAGGTTTGTTAGGCCTTTGGATCATTGCCAGTAAGAAAAAAAGAATGATTTACTCGTTATTAGTGTCGAATGCATGAAGGACCATTATATGTCAAGTTGTAAGCCAAATTGAAAGCATTCAGTTAAGAAATAAAATTCCACACATGCAAAACAAAGAGAAAGCTTGGATGAAGGATTCAGATCATAAACTTTCATGAAGTGTTCACGGGCTCAAGTACCGTGATAAAGAAACAAAATGGATAAATCATATAGGCATATATAATTATAAGATTCACATAGCTAACTCGCCCAGAAGATACAAGTTTCTTTCTATATTGCTAATATATGTGAATACAGAAGATATGGACAATGAGTATGAATGATGTTTAAAATTGCACACGATAAAAGATTTTTCACAGTGTTCCAGTAGGCATAAAGCAGTTGCAAAGTAAAGAAAAGAAGCTTTACCTCTGCATCCTCAAATGTAGACATATAACCAAATGATATCCTAACAGCACCTGTTGGCTTCCCATTTAATATGTCATTGTCATCCCAGCATACATGACCAGCCTGACATGAATACAGACTTCAGTAATATATACACAAGATGCATGTGGATGGTTTCATGAATTGCACTTAAGCAGAGTCATAACTTGAGTATTTACTCCCCAAAAGTTGATATACGTAAGCACACACCTTTCTAATAATTGAAATTTGCAGCTATGCCCCTCTGGTTTTTTGTCATGGTCTGAATGCTAAGGATGCAACTATTAGAGTAAACCGGAACTAGATTTTTTGGACAAATACCAGTAAATGAGGATATATAAAGACCATTGGACTGCTAAAGGTATGTCCTACCTGACGCATAATGAAAGGTGGAAGAGATTTTTTTCATCACATAATGAAAGGTGAAGATTTGGGGAAGAAGGAAATTAGGAATTTGATAACTTTTCTGGCCCCGCACTCTATTGATCTAACAATTACCGACTCACGTGTCTCGCAAGCAAGATTTTTCAAACTGCTCGTCCAGGCAACCAAGCCCACGCTCGCACTTTAATGTAAAAATTTTGATTTCTGAAAAAACTAAAAGTTTACACCAAATATTTATTCTATTCTTCATTGATAAAAAAATTAATAAGTTTGTGATCTTTGATAAGCTTACAATTTAGCTTTAAAAAATCACATTGGATGTGTGATAAAAATTCTAAAATAACAAAAAGACCTAAATGAATTAAAAAATCAAAAGGACTCAAACTTTATCTTAAGTAAAACAACCAAAAGATTCAAAATAACTAGTATATTCAATGTACTCAAACTCTATCTCTATCTAAAATTTAAAATAATCAGATTATCTAAAATTTAAATTGAATCTCTGTCATTCTTCCCGATTTGAGAACTTCACCTGGTTAAGGATGATAGGAGTATCACAACCAGACAGAAATGAGCAATCCCTTGTAACTAAAGCATATATGCCCAAGAACTTTTAAGTATGATATGATGTATATTTGCAGACAAATATCTTCTTAAAAGCTTTCCCAAATCATAAAAAATATGAAAGCATATAGAACCTACTTATTGGTAGGGAATAGCCTATCTATGATGACAAATTTAGTGTACTCAATTTCCTCAAGCAGTGTCTCCAAGCAAATACGAGCATATGATGAATGTGTGGCTTGAACTTTACCTCTAGTTGTAAATTCATCTCAAATTCGGGCTCAAACTTACTTTTTGATACGGATATACACCGAGACTCCAATTTACAAGAACATGTACAATGTCAAGAGCGTGTAATCAGTATACAATATCCAGATACAATACCAAGGTATGTGGTCATTTTATAATATTCATTGCAATCATGTCATGTAATTGGATCATGTATCTTGTAATTGTTATCATGTTGTGACTATGTGATATGTAAACCATATAACAGAAGCATTCCAATGACTTATTGTTGTGATAACTTAGCAAGCATCATATAATTATCTAAATGAGATGGTCTCTCAAATGTCCAAGGGTTACATCAAACTCGATATATATAGTTAGGGGTTCTATGCATCAACAATCATCTCAAATTCATGGTTCCAACGGTTTTACGAGTCAAGTATTGATTTCCAACAATTCCAATCATTGTGACATAGATCAGTTTTAATCCAATGTCACATTGCATGCATAGTCCCTACCCTAACTATGCATATCAGTGATGTCAATTAAATTGTTCTAATCACTGCATGCTTTATCAAGTAATTCCACAATTAATTAATGGATGGTAGCAATATGTGATCTCCAAGTGTGACTCATCCGCGAGCGTAAGGGTCAAATCAATCTATATATTTAAAATTACAGTCCAATAACCCATCAATGAATAATTCTCAGGTTAAAACACAAAATTTGATTTAAAGACTGAATTTAAAGTAAATTGAAAGTTTACTAATACCGAAATTATTATGCGGGAAAATAAAAGGTCATGAGGGGCATATTACATGTATCTGTTTTCCATCTTTCTTTTCTGAAATGAGGGGTTATACTACTATACTCATTTTTTCGCTATTTACACTGGTAGCGGGGTTATACACCAGAACTCGTTTTCTGCCTGATTTGCACATCGTATCCTCAGACTTGAGTCACATCACTAGTATAGATGTATCACAGTCTAATATGCAAGCTAGTACATAAAGTGTAATTCACATCATGCATTGTATTATTGTTATACTATTATCGTCCTCATTAACATGTTTGTGATGTTGTTGACCATAGTTATGTTTTTTTGTTCTGGCTATTTGCTACTGAGATACCACTATACATATTACCATGTTTTGTTTTCCATTTTTACATTATCATTTAATGTTACTATACCTACTTTGCATGCTTGTCTTTTAGCCTAGACATATTATAGCTTACGGTTCGTTTAATGTTTTAGCCATATTTGTACGCACTGCTTACATTTCGAATACTTAAATGATTGTAAATCTGCTCTAACCTAGTGGTTCTATATATTTTTTGTTCCATCATGTTCCGATGTGGAGTTTGATGAAGCTTTCAGTCTCTGCCGTGCATGACGTATTTATATAGGTATGTATGTTGGTATATTTTGTTGGAAAATCTAGTCCCACCCCAGGTGGTTTTGATGATGATCACACCAAATATTGTTATGTACTAATCATACTACTTGAGTGTGTATGTTGTACAATAAGCTAATTGAAGCTCGAAGCATATTCCGAGAAGACGAACTATGACTACACACATAGAAGATGAAGAAGGATTGAGCTCACATTCCACGTCTACATCTAAAGCTGTAATTTAAGCACACGAGGAGCTCGAAAATGAAGCTCAAAGAATGTGCTCAAGCTCAAGATAAAGAGGAGCTCAAATTCAAGTGAAGCATATGCATCAAGCTCAAGTTCAACCATGGCTTCAAATTCTTCATAGTGTCTAGTGTGTGAGTTGTTTTTCATTTTCTTAGGATTATGTCAAAGCCAAGAAGAATATGCGCACACACACAAAATGATTTTCTAAAATGTTTTATAAACTTGTTTTAAACTCATTTGATAGCATACTTTCCATAGAAGCTAAGTTTCAACTTGTAGTCAACTACAAACACCCAGTAGTCAACAACTCTGATTTCTGAAATCTTCTCTGGGAGTCGACTACCAGCTGTGGGAGAGTTTTTCCCTGGAAATTCTCTGGGAGTCGACTACCACATTGAGAGTCGACTACCAGGTGTGCGACCAGAATTCCTTGATTCACTCTCTCATTCATTCTAAGCTAATTTTTTTGGCTGAAGTCAAACCTCATTTGAATTATTTCAAATCCCTTCTTAGCTCTATAAACCTTTGAGATCATTCTTTTAATCAATCATTCTTGAGCAAAGTTATAATTCTCTCAAGCAAATTCAAGTTCTCAAAATTCTCATCGCTCTCAAGTTCTTCATAGCCAAACTGTTTTTAATTTTCTGCTCTTATCATTGTGCGTATTTTATATTCTTTTAAGATCATTTTCATTTGGCTATTGTAAATCGTTTTTCAAATCCTTCTACTTTATTTTTAAATATTCTTAAAGGATTTTTGAAACAACAATATTTCTTGATCACATTGAATCATCTAATATTCTTTGTGTGATCAAAGAATGATTTATTCTTTAGCCACTTAGAGCACAATTGCAAATTCATCTTGGCTATAGAATTTTGGGTGTAAAACCAATCTCCACTAATTTATTGTGGTGAATTGAATTTTGATCTTACGTTGAGTCCCTTGGAGATAAGGGTGTTGGAAATCCTAGTTGAGTCTAAGTGGTGTAAATCCTAGTTGAGACTATGTGATTGGAAATCCTAGTTGTGGAACCAAGTCGTTGGAAATCTAAACGAGTAATGCTAGATAATTGTATTGATAAGGCAATAGTGGATTAAATCTCGATCTGTGACGGTCGGGACTGGACGTACCCAAGTTGTGGGGAACCAGGATAAAATCTCTTGTCTCTTTGTGTGATTTTTCTGTGATTGTCTCTTGTATTTATTTTGTGCTAACTCGTTCATTATTTAAGAATATGTCATTTGCAATCACTTGTTAATTTACTCTTACTAATAAACTTCGTTATTGCAAGTTTATATCCGTTACTCGTTTGATCTTTATTGTTTATATCGTATCTTATCTTTATTTGGAGATCATCGTGTTGATTAAGGACCAAGCGTACATCACACTACTTGGTTTCTTAGACAACATTGGAAGGGAAGTTAGTATTGTTTTATTGATCGCTGAAAAAATTTTATTCATACAACACTATTCAACCCCCCTTCTAGTGTTATTTGTCATCCACATGATCCAACACATTTCTGCTTTTCTAAATTGTTTTCACTAGTAACTTGCAAGACATTCTTTGTATATAAAACTGTCACGTTTCTGGGAAGCGGGACGTGGCATGATCTTGGACTCAACATCTGACTTATTAGCGTTCAACACATTCTGTTAAACAACTCGAATCTTAGGTTGGGAAGGTTTCTACATAATTCTCTTCCATTTAAATATGAATGTGTGTTTGTTGTAATGACCCGAAAAATTTCAATAAGATTATAGGGATTTCAAAAATATTCTCAAATATTTCTAAATTATTTTTCCTTTCTTTCTTTCCATTTTCATCCTTTTTATCTTTCTTTTCTTTTCTCCTTGGGTTGAAGCCCATCCATGTAACCTCTCCTCTTTCCTCTCTTAATTTCTTCTTTCATCTAAACCAAGGTATCACTAAACCCTAGAGACTACAGAAGACATCCTCGAGGCGATCTCGCCGCCGTCGAAGCCGCTGTGCCAGCTGGAAGAAAAGGCCGGAGGGTTCTTAATTTTCCAACTCGATGGAACAAGGAAACCGTAGTTGTAAGCTAAATTGTTGTATTGTGCTAGAATGGGTATAAGGACAAGAACTTGTCGATGAACTAATTGGGGAGCGCAGGTGGAAAAGAATTGATCTAAACATACACACATGACCACTTTCAACCAAGTCCAGTTTCCTTTCAAAATTTATTATCTCTTCACCCTCCACTTATAAAAGCCCAACCGCCCTATTTTTCTTTTAAATTCTATTCATTCAAAAGAGAAACAAGCCCACTTCAAAAGCCTGCAACCAGCCCAAGCCTTACTTCTTCCCCCTCCTTTTTCTTTTCTTAATTTTCTTTCATTTTGTTGGAGAGAAGCCTGGTCCACTACAATATTTATTTCGTTCTTTCTTGAAATTCTTTTCCTTCACTTTAGATCCTATAACTCATTAGCCCACTAACCTCTTCAATTAACAAAACCCTTGCCCTTTCTTTCTTTCGGCGGAACACAGCACACCGTTCAGTGCAGTTTTTCGGCAGAACACAGCACTATTCCTTCTGCTCTCTTTTTCCTTCGAAACACAGCATACCCGCTCCTTCCCTCCGACCGAACCAAAACCCTAGTCGTAACCTTCAAGCCGTCGCCTCTCCACGAGAATCATATTCGATTTCAAACTCCTCTTCGAACACGATTTCTCCTCTTCTTTTCCTATTTATATGATGCTATTTTCTAGGGTTTTAATCATGCAAAAATATTCTTTTCTCTTCCTCAAATTTCTGATTTCAGTTTCTTTTGAATTCGAGCTTGGGGATTTTGGATTTCGGCTATCATCGGAAGATTACTTCTTCTCCGACTTTTGGTTTATTTTCCTGTTTAATTTTTAATTTATTTGGACGTGGAAATCATGGGATTTTGGTGATTTTTGGATGTGTGATTGTTGGAAAATTGTTTATGAGGGTGATAGGATGTTGAGTACTTGTTGGAAGTTTTTTCCTCGATGATTCAAGACTCCGACAACTCCTTAAGGCTTCATGGCGTCTCTTGACGCTACCATTTCCTTCCTCAATTTTATGGTGGATTGTTCAGCTATAGCTAGCCGCCAAGGGGTTTGGGTTCTTGTGATTGTTTCCCGACGATGAAACTTGTGTTGATGTTGGATTGGATCATGCGACTTTCGTGAGCTTAATCCCGCAGTTGAAATTTTTGACCTTTTCGCCGTTGTCGTTCCTGGGCCCTACCAATTGTTGGGTCACTGGCTTGTTGGTCGCTAACTAGACTTGGGCTTTCAGCTCTGCAGTCATCTCTAGGCTTTTGGGCCTTATTATTGTGTTTCACAAAATTGTGTTGCTAATGTATTTTTTGTCTTAGGCATTATAGTTTCGATCTATGTGCTTATTACTGTTCCTAACTCTAAGTTGCAGAAAATCGCCTCTGGTCAGTAGACTATAGATTCCCAATGGGGTTTCGAGTCTGATCGCATACGTTCATATCTTCTTTGTAATTATTTAAAATCGGCTTTAAAATAACTAAAACAATTGTTTAGATTTCTTCCTTAACTATAAACAAGTGGTTAAGTAATAAGTTTCCTTAGTAGACGAGAACTTAAGTTGACATAATTGAGGACAATACATTAGGAAGCCGATACTACATAGTTCACATGTAACATGCTCAATATTTGATCCAAGTTGATGTGATTACAAATGAATGGTATACCATAAATCACTTGAAATACCATACACTGATTCATATTTTCTATATTGATTACACATAAATTACAGACTCTGGATATTTATACATGTTCATGATTAAGAGCTAAGTGCTACATGGGACAAAGTGTCACGTATACCGAGAGCCACCTCTAAAATCCCTTCCACAGATTATAATGGAAACCATTACAGTAGGAGATATAATATTGCTTGACAAGACACTGAACTTGACACGCCTCACCAACATTGTATACAGTATATAGATTTTACTGGGGACTGTGATAACTCATATTAAAGAGAGTGCGGAAACGATTGAAGTCATACTTTCGGCCCGTATCTGTCAGGATTCCTTTCTTGTTTCTTGTTCCAATGATCTTGTGCCCCTTCCTGTTTTCTATTTTTGTATTCGGCTCGGGGTAACTTCGGGGTAACTCCATGTGGTCCAAGATGGTCTTCGGGTCGCATGTCGTGCTTACTATATGAGTCACATCACTAGCATAGAACATCACAGTTTAGTATATAAGATAGTACTTGTAGGAATGCTATCTCATACTTGGTCTATTACTACAGTTTCTTGTTGCCTTCGTTAGATAATTTTATTAATGTTTAATGTCCTGAATGATTGCTAGTGAGATACTTCTTTGCTTTTGTTCGTGTATAGTTTAATAATATGTCACTACTATCTTATCGTTGATTGTTAACATACATATCTTTTAAATCTTTGAATTGTTCATAACTTGATACTCTCTAACATGTTACACGTTGTTCCGTAAATTACCATTCACTTGCCTTGTATTGTTATTCATTTTGTTTTGTACATAACCCGTTTGCTTGGATTGTGTATAATCTACTTCTAATCCAATCCTACATCTCTCATGTTGACCAGGTTTTCTAGAGAGTTTCAGAGTTCTAGAATTAGCTTCCTTTCCTTTGAGTCATACACAGAGATATTGAGTCCTTTCAAACAGATATGTTTTTCGGTATATTTATATTTCACTTTATATTGTTTTCACTGGTAACCAACAGGATCTACAGAATCGAGATGGTCCCCTTCAATCGGGTCATTGCCTTTGACCTTCCAGAACTCGTCATATCTAGGTCGTACAACTAAAACAATCTTCTCAAAATGTGTGATGCGCCTACGGATATAATATCACACTAAATGTAATCATGATAGGTTACAAGCTGGAGAGGTACTAAATGCTGAGGGGTACCTGAATACACAATCTTATCAATCCAAATAACGATATATGGCTAAGGGCGAGCTCTGCTACTAGGCTCATTTTTCCTAAGGCTGAGGCTGACTTGAAAAAAAATTAACAGCCACCTTCATCAATTATTAATTTGTAGGATTTATCACGTACCTTGATGTATGTATGAAAAATATGGATCCTTCGTTGATCTTTCTCATCTTCAAGTGCTATAGACATCTAATAATATTGGTATGAGCACCAGATTCACATAAATATTCATATTCACATAAATATTCATCAACATCAGTAGTACCTACATATGCATAAACTTCTTCAATCATTCCTTTAAATTGTACTGTACCACATGGAAGATGATCAGTTCCGAGGGTGATGACGACGACAACAGACGTGGGCAGCGGTGAGCTATTGTTTGGGACGACTGTGGTAGTAGTAAAATTTTTCTTCTTATCTCTTTTTTGGAAAAATTAATTTCTTTCTCCTTTTTCCTATTTTTCTTGATTTTTTTATATCTCTATTTTTATTTGTTTTTTATCTATCTCTTTTAGATATTTTTTCTTTTGTTGATATCTCTTTTTTAATTTTTTTATCTCTCTTTTTGATTTTCTATCTATTTTTTGATTTTTTTTATTTGATCTCTCTTTTTATTTATTTTCTTTGATCTCTCTTATTATTTTTTTACATCTCTCTTCTTTTTTTAATACCTTTTTTATCTCACTTTTTAAAAAATCCAAAATCTAATTGTAAGACAGAAAAAGAAAAATGCGGTCTTTTTGATTATGAAAGAAAAAGATTAAGAGTTTTTTTAATCTAAATTTCTAAATCTAAGGTGATGATGACGAAGAAAAAAGAAAAAAAAATAAGATTTTTTTATCTTTGATCTAAAACTGTTAAGATTCCAATTAGGCCCATATTGGAAAGAACAAGAGAAAATGAAATGTATAAGTATTAAAGGGCCTCTCCATCTAATACCAATTGATTTTGGGTTTGATGATAGCAAATACTTAACAATTAGGTGTGAGCCCAGTGTTATGGGCCTAGTATGGGCTGTGTCATTAGCAATGCTATTGTTAGAGGCCTGGTATGGATTGGGTCTCTAACAAATGAGCTAGTGTTAGAGGCCTAGTATGGAATGGGTCTCTAACAAATGGTATTAAAGCAAGCATCATACTACGACCCACGTTGCGACAGGGACGACCTAGGGAAGGAGAGACCTAAGAGGGGGTGACCTGGTAAAGGTCAGAGTGGTCACCCTAGAGTGGGCCGCCGTGGACGGTGATTATCAAAAGCAGAAGAGGCGACCTGAGGAAGAAGCGACCTAAGAGGTGATGACCCGGTAAAAGCCAGCGTGGGCCACTTAGAGTGCGCACTCCAGAGTGAGCCGCCATGAACGGCGGTTGTTGGAATCGTGGTGGTATGTTAGGATCGCAATTAGTCCCATATTGGAAAGAACAAGAGAAAATGAAATGTATAGTATTATAGGGCCTCTCCACCTAATACAAATTGGTTTTAGGTTGGATGATGTCTAATACTTAACAATTAGGTGTGAGCCCAGTGTTATGGGCCTAGTATGGGATGGGTCCTTAACAAGGCTATTGTTAGAGGCCTAGTATGGGATGTGTCTCTAACAAATGGGCTAGTGTTAGAGGTCTAGTATGTGATGTGTCTCTAACAAAAACCTAACTAAAAGGAAAAAAAGATTTTTTTAAAAGAAAAAAGTAAGACAAACTAGGCTTTGGTGTTGATACCAAGTTGATGTAGGACGAAGTGGTAAGGGATTTGGGGGAATTTCCCGAAGAAGAAAATTAGAAATTTGATACCTTTTCGAACCTCGTACCCCGGAAATCTAATGTACACTTGCTCGCACACCTCGCACGCGAAGATTTTTTAGACCTCGCTCAAGCAACCCAGTCCACTTTCGCACTCCAATGCAAAAGATTTGATTTTCTAGATAAAGTATTAGGATAAAACTTTTAAATAACTAAAAGACCTAAAATATAAAAAGACTCAAAAAGACTCAAACTCTATCCTAAATAAAATAACCAAAAGACTCAAAATAACTAGAATAATAACTGGAATAATAACTAGAATACTCAATATACTCAAACTCCGTCTCTACCTAAAATCTAAAATAAAAAGATTCTAACTGAAATTCATGTACGATGTACAAGGAAGTATTAAAAAAGTGGTTTATATTGATAAAGTCATACAATAAAGCTTGAGAGTTCATTCAATGGCTTCATTTAATATCACTGCAATTAGAAATATAATGAATAAAGGAACAAGACTGTGATGTACCTCAATATTGGAAAGAAGTTCAGAATGAGATAAACCAAGACTTTTGGCACATGCACCAGGATTGCAAAAACAGCCTGTCTACAATAAAACCATAGCAACAGAGAAGTGTGTCAAAATGCCACCATGCAAAGAACTATTTTACACATCGTTAAATCTTATTTGTAAATTATAACAAAATGCTATCTTATTCAGAAGTGACATATCCAGTTGCAGCTTCAATTAGTCCATGGCTACAATTAACTTTTTTTGTAACTTGACAAGAATAAATAGAGGCATTGTGTGTGTGCGCATGCATGGATTGTTTTTTTTTTTTTTCGTTTTTTTTTCTTTTGGGGTGAGAGCGGGAGGGAATAAGCATGTCTTTATGCAGTAAAAGTATTGCATGTTGCACGCACATGTGCACAGAAGAGGGGAGAGAGATCCGTTGCCATGAGAAAATTTCAACCTATGTCGGTCAAAAAATCCACTATTTACTTTTTTTTCTTCCCGATCACCACTGATCACCACTATTCATGTTGATCTGCACATCCTAAAGTATAGATACATCAAAATCTTGTCGCTTGCATAGTGTTTGCCTGATGCATTGAATTGAAAATTTAATGCTTTTACAATACTAGAACTTTTCATGCCCCTAGATAAACAAAGTAAGAGCATGATGTTAACTATGTCCGTTTCCTTTCTTAGTGGCATTCCCTTGTCTAGGTTACCATGTCCGTTTCCTTTCTTAAAGGACAGGTTGAAGACATGTCTGGTGCTCACTCCTATGACAATGGGCAAACTCAATTGCCTACGAGGATATGCCCTCTGGGCGCTCATAATCTTATTGGTAGACAATATAACTACTATTATGCAACACCAAAAAGGATTGCAAGGGAAATCATTGGGAGATGCACCCTTCTAAAAAATTTTAAAAGGAGCAAAAAAGTTGATTCACAATTATCTGATAAAAAATGAGGCATGATTAGTCAATTGTTTTCATAGTTCACTTGAAGAAGGATGACATTTAAGATTTGCCTGTTGGATACAATATGGAAAAGAAAAAAGAAATTACAATTTTCCTAACAATCTGAATTATTAAGCCTATACGTTTTTAATGGCAATGGTATACTCAAATTTATATATTTCTGAGGGTAGACTTTTCAAATCATGTGTGCCAAACGTTATGGAAAGGAATTAAATCTCTTCATCCGAACATTAGTTTTTCTGTTACCATTGGAAAAACGTTAGCAATCTAAAATAGGTTTGAGCTTTTAAGGGGAATATTGTTTACGGCTTTATATTGATAAGCTTTTGGGATTTATTTAAAATAAATATCCCCTCCAACTCAATATCACATACATGCATGTGCATGAGATCTAAGATGGCCCTTACCTTTGACTCCTTATATGCGTAAAATAATTACATTCAGAAATCAAGTTTGTCCCAATTTTTGTTAAGCTGCAGAAGTGAATGTGTGGGCGATAGGAAATGCTAGGGTTTTGGTGGAAGAAATTTAGGGATTTTGGTAGAAAGATGGGGGTTTTATATATGAAATCGGAAAATACAAGCCTCGATTAGAGAGATGACCACTCTCCTAGCTTTGATTCGATATAAAGCTTAAATCTCCCAAGATCTACACTAGTCAACTCCTAATCGTTCTTCTTTTTCACTCAAATTCCACATGCTCCCAAGCCCTAACCCCTCCTCTTCTATATAAAGGACTGATTTGTCCCTAATTACAAGATTGCCCCCTGAAACCCAAAATTACAAGTTTGCCACTCCCATGCCAAATCTCAACAGTGGGCCCGTGGCACATAAGAAAAACAACGAATTCCAAAACACAGCTATTAGAGGAATGTTATAACAATTAATGCTGACAGACACTACTCAAAACTTACACGCAATTGGATCCCAGATAAAGAAGCCAGTTTTTCCACTTCACGGTAGCCAAACCATGACCCATCTGCCCGTCTCAAATTGAATGCAATTGTAGGGCCCATATCAAAAGATGATGCCTTCAAAGGAATCAAAAAGAAAAATTGGGTAAAGATAATCAGTTAATGAATCAAATAGAGAGATTATCATTCTACAGAAGTAAGAAGAACAAGGATGAAAGCTTTGAACACCCACTCCCTTTGCGACAAACATAGAGAGCCACATGGAATATTACCAAAATATAAAGAGACATGCATGCATGTGTGTGTGTGCTAACTAAATTAACACAAATTAGGTAATGCAAGAGGTTGATCTCACACGTAAATGGAGAATCACTGTGAAATACAGGGATACAGTTCTGAATATTATATGTTAAAGATTACAAATAATTATTACATGTTGACACGCTAGTTGAAAAGTGCATGAAACAGAGAATATAAAATAAAAGTATATTTTCTTTAGTATGCAACCCCAAATTTTTGGGATGAATGCTATGATGATGATGATAAGCCCATTACATTTTTTTATTTTATGTACTAAACCTTGTTTTATTGGATTAAGGTATCAATGATCATATAGTTTTTAAGAGAATGATGTGAAAAATGTGCAATTAGAAGCCCCAGGAAGGAATTAAGTAGCTTCATCCATGTCACTAACATTTAAATGTTGCATGTATTGATCAAGGGATAATGTATAGTCTTGGTTGCAGTGATTACTTGCAATGAAATACCCCAAATTTGTTAATGACAATGCATAAATACAGCCTGTTCTGGCAGGTGCACCAAGGTTACATGATAACAAAGATATGAAAATATCCTTGCATTTAATATTAAACATGCATCAGAATTAAACAAAATCAGCAAAACAATATTCTCTGACCCAAACACAATTAACCAGTTAAACTATGATAGGATCATGCATCCCCTGTCAAATGAAATTTTTCCTTCCTTCAGTTTCATCTAATCATCCATTATTCTGCAACACATTCCCCTCTAAGAAAAGGGTGCTGCTATTTTTCCTTGATCAATTTCAGAAACAATAGTTAACCCCTTCAAAGATTCCCAATTACTTAAGCAAACAAGCAATGACCCATAGAAAAATTAGCCTAATTGCTTTGGACACATCTACAACTTTGTTTTCATCTTTGTTTTTGAACAATAACTTGGACATCCCCAATCCTCTATAGAGAAGAAAACTTCTTTAGGATTGTTTGGATGGTTGAGATAAAAATCCAATGGATTGCATCTTAAATCCAATGGATCATACCTATAATCCAAGGGGAACTTTACAATCCAAAAATTTTGATTGGATATCATATTACTTCCATGGTTATGTTATCTAAGGCATCAAGCAGCAACATTAGAAAAAGAGGAGGAAGAAAAAAAAGAAAAGAACAAGAAGCAAAAACTGAAAGAAAATGAAACACTGCATGTGCTAGCAACGGCTGCCTCACCTGCTGTCCCCATGTCTCCTGCCTTCCCACCCGGTCCTCTGTCGTTACAGTCCAAAGAGGGTGAGAGAAGAGAGAAGAGGGAGTGGTTAGGGGCCATGTCCTAACCACATTACTTATAAAAGCGGGTCAGCTAGACCTGCTTCCATTTAATATGGGGTTTTCTTTCTCCTCTTCTCTCACCCGATGGTAGACACCAACAGCAGCAAGCAAAAAAGCCACGAACAGCGGCAAGATCTATTTATTTTAATTTTTTTTCTTTTCGTTTTGGCTTGAGCGCCCACAGCCTACAAGGGTGGCCTAGGGCCACTCCCAGGCCGCTTTTTAAACATTGCATATATCATTAATTTTGGTCAAAAAGTAGCTTTTGACAAATAGGCATTCTTTGTATTAAAAAGGTCAAGACCTCTCTTTTGTAATCCGAATGATTGGATTATTTTTTGACTATAATTATTTGGATTTGTTGTCAAAAAAGACATCCAAAGACGTAAATCATTTAAACTGCCCCAATCCATAAGAAAAATGCCATCTAGAATAATAATCCTTTGGCTTGGGGCTATCAAATCATGTCTCTAATGTGTTGAAGGAAAGCATTGAATTGATACTGTGTGCAAGTGCTTTCCCTAACTTTCCTTCAAGTTCCTCCCAAAATTGGTATGTGAAGCAACGTGATTAGGGGCAGGTCAGGTCAAGTCCCTGTCTATTAGAATGGGCCAAGGGTTCCCTTTTTCTTTTATTTCAATCAACTAGCAAACTATCAAGTATCTGTCTGCGTATTAGGTGCAAACATGTTGCATATAACCTACAATCTCTCTGATTTAGTTTGTTTCAGTCCAGTCAAAATGAGCCTGTTTATAGCGTGTCATGTAAAATTTGCTTCACTTGTAATTATAGATGAAATTATCATTTTCAAGATTTCATGTATTGCAATTAAAAGGTCACATGGCAGGTATTATTCAAATGTGCTACAAGTATGGAACTATCACCCTTAACTCCCACCGTAAGTTGGGAGCTTTTGGTGCAGTGGTGAAGAAGGGACTTAAATATGGCATCAGTGCAACCCAGGTTCAAGTTGTGCATTAGAAAATATAAATGAAAATAATATTGTGCTAAAGCCCTGCTTTCAGCCCTTAAAAATGGGTACTCAACTTCAGAGATGTCTTGGGAATATTACTTTTAACCCTCACCATAAATTCGGAGTTTTGGTGCGTTGAAAGGAACTTTTAGCGTATGGTTGAGTCTTTCGTATTAAAGCTTAATATAAGAGTCCAGTTATCATTGGGAAGAGGCACTTAGTCTAGTTCAGCGGCACTCAAAATAAAATTGCTAAAGAAACGAAGAGAAGTAGGCAAAAGTTTTTCAAGAATCAAGATACTACGCATGCCCAATGGATCTTTACAGATCTAAAATATGTCAGTAAGAAGAGAAATTGGTATTTGCATGATGTTAAGGGAATTGATTATGAATCTGTGCTGCACCCTCATATTTAGCCATCACGATTCACAAGGACTCTTACTGGGATATGAGCCTGACTTGAGTTGGGATTTCCCGGGGTAATAATGCACGGATTCAGAATTGGTGTTCCACACTTGACCAGACATGAAAACATCAAGGGTAGTCATATTTATTTTTCAGGTCAGACTTCCAATGTGAGCTTAGTTTTCCAATATTTTAAAAATGAAAACTTGCTCCCATAAAGCATGCATAAATGCTTGATGTATTTAATTCAATAATCATCTTCATCACTACAAATTACCATTCACTTTCAGTTGTGGTATAGAAATTCTACTTTTTATAGTGCAGATCGCATATCTTTCATTTGACTCCATGACAGATTAAACAAAATCTATTCAGTATCATTCACCAACTCATGTAGTAGGTGCTGAGGCTAGTTAAGTCTCTAAAGCTCCGTTTGGCAAGTGGGGTTGGGTTAGAGTTAGGCCCCAACCCCCACTAGCCCCAACTGAACAACTAATTTTGAGCTGTGGTTGGTGGAGCTGAAGCTCCGCAAAATGCCTACAAAGTTTATCAACAAACTGCCATTTTCAAGAGCAAATGGGTCTATACCAAACCCCAGCTTTGAGTTGAAATTGGCAAAGTTGGCCCACAGCATGAAACCCCAAAAAAAAAAGGAAAAGAAAAACTCTACGGTTCAGCATGCAAAATTATCTACAACCCCAACTCATAAACCAATTGCCAAACAAGGCCTCAAGGTACTAACAGCTACAGTACAGTGTCAACCCCTAGCAGCCAACAGAAATCACTCATATAGTGAGATCCGCAATGTAGCAATCTAGTTTAAACATCCCGGCCTGCAAGAGTAGGTACTATCATATAAAAAGGTGTCTATGAACAACTCTAACGATCAATGGGGGTGGTGAACGGCAAGCATAAACAGATAAAGTATTTTAAGTCCTTTCGTTGTAAACTCCTATCAAAACATCTCTAGTATGGATTTATGATGACAAATTATAAATTCATCATACCAACAAAAAATTATGGCGTCTTCTCCTAAGACATTGATCTCTTTTATAGGAACACCTACGAGTTAAGGGTCCTGATACAGATACGTATATAATTTTAACACTTTAAAGTTCCTATGCATGCATTATATCACCAAGAATGATGCACATAGCGTCAAAAAATAATTCTACAAGTAATTATTGAATGCACAACTGCATGATTAGATTATTAAATACATTAGCTCACTTTGTTCAGATGGGGGTGTTGAACGGCAAGCATGGTAAAGTATTTTAATTCCTTTGGTTGTTTAACTCCTATCAAATCATCTCCAGTATGGCTTTATAAGGACAAATTATAAATTCATCATACTAACGAAATATTATGACGCCTTCTACTAAGACATTTATCTGTTATATAGGAATGCCTATTGGTTAAGGGTCCGCATACAGATACGTTTATAATTTTAACACTGTAAAGTGCCTATGCATGCATTATATCACCAAGAATGATGCATACAGTGTTAAAAGATAATTTTACAAGTAATTATTGAATGCACAACAGCATGATTAGATTATCAAATTCATTAGCTCAATTTGTCCAGATGTAGAATCACCGAAAAAAAGTTAATATCGTAATCTCTTGCATGAATACTTCAATAAACAAAGTGCAGTGATATATCTGACCTTGGCCATATCTCTTCCATATAGGGTGCAGACATCTGCTCCATTTTCATGCTTCAACCTCACCATAACATTCCTCACATAGGCAGCAAGAGATGTTGTATGCCTAAAAATAGTGGGCATGTGGTCAATACTTGATCAACATACTTTCAATAAAACTCTCAGATGCTTGGACTAATAATAAATGAATACCACATTCCTATGAACTACATGTTTGATTACGTCTACCTCAATCAACCATTCTATTCAGCGCCTTTGAGATAAAGCATACAGTTCCTTACCAAGTGGGTAATGGTCAAGAAATGGTTATGATTTATTTTAATGTCTCCTATTATAAATACTACTGTGTAAACCCCAAACACGAATAAGAAGCCACAATTCCTTATTAGACTAGAATCGTTAGATTTCATTGCTTTATACTTAAAGCCTGTTATATATCTGATGAGGACCCAGTGTATCTGCAAATAGATGAGCTCCACATGCATCACGGAATGATGGAATTTGCCGTCTTTATCCTAAGCTTTGGGGTCACCTAAATGATATCTTTTTCTTTATTCAGGTTAAGGGTTAAAGTGCAGTGTGTTTTACTTTACAATGAAAAGAAAATACCAAAAAAGATAGAATTCAGATGTCAATTTGTCCCATGTGAGAAAAATCATTAAAATTATATATTTTTTGAAAAGGATGGATCATAATCGGTGTAGCAGTGTGTTACTGTTATGCTACAATATTTCCCCACACACACACACACATGTAGTGATGTTATTATGAGATGGTGAGCTCAAATCCTTATTGTGAGCTAGCACAATCGGCAACACCAATTAACGATCAGCACCGTTCATCTTGAAGATCATGTTGATAGATCTATACCCTAAAAAATTAGAGATTATAAACCCCAAAATCCTAGAGATCAACCAGTTCCAATTTTGTTACATTTGCAGGCAGCTTGTAAACCGTTCATCTTGCAAACACTAGATGGATTTGATAGAAATGTCCAAATAACAAAAAAAAATTATACATAAAAATCACTTGATAGATAGAACAAGTTAGACGGTTCCGATTGATGATTTGGAAAATAGTTTTGGCTAGTTCAAGATATAAATATCTCATTTCACCATCTCCCCATCTCATATTATCATCTTCTATATATATATATATATATATATATATATATATATATATATATATATATATATATATATATATATATATATATATATATATATATATATATATAGAATAATGGGTATCATACGCCATATTAGAGGGTGTCTCATATGCCCTCACATAAAAGGGGCAAGTACAAGCCCACATGGGCTTGTACTTGTTGTACTTGACACCCTTTATGTGAGAGGGCACATGAGACACCCTCTCATATGGCGTATGATACACATTAATCATATATATATATGTGTGTGGTAAAGGGATCCTAACGTGCCTCCTTAGATTCAATCTAAGGAGGCGCCCTCATTTCCCCTCATCTCCAATATTATTTTTGAAATTTTTTTCATGGGTTTGTTGTTCATCTCAAGGATGACCAACATTCCATATTTCAAGAGATTCCAATACTTTTTGAGCACTCATCTACCCCTTGCAATTTCATGAATTTTTCAGCACGTTTTCAGACCGTTGAAGTTGTAAGGGGTGGATGGAGGCTCAAAAAGTATTGGAATACCTTGAAATTTGGTATGCTGATCATCCATGATGTGAACAACAATTCCATGAAAAAAATTCAAAAAAAATGTGGAAAATAGAGGAAAATGGGGGCGCCTCCTTATATTTAATTTAAGGAGGCACCCTAGATCCATTTTTCCCACGCACACACACATATATATGGTAAAAGGATCCTAGGATGCCTCCTTAGATGAAATCTAAGGATGCACCCACATTTTCCACTATTTCCCACCATTTCCTACATTTTTTTCATGGGGTTGTTCACCCCACGGATGATAAACATACCAAAAATCAAGTGATTCCAATACTTTTTGAGCCCCAATCTAACCCTTGCAACTTCAACAGTCTGAAAACTTGCCTTGAAAACTTGCTGGAAAACCGTTGAAATTGCAAGGGGTAGATGAGAACTCAAAAAGTATTGGAATCACTTGATTTTTGGTATGTTTATCATCCATAAGGTGAACAACAAACCCATGAAAAAAATCCAAAAAATGTGGGTGCATCCTTAGATTTCATCTAAGGGGGCACCCTGGGATTCTTTTACCCATATATATAGCAATATTCTAGTGCAAAAAGTATGGTGTAAAAGCCTGTGCAAAAAAACATTTTATCTATTTTTAGAAATTTGTTTTTGCAAAAAAATTGATGTTTAATCCATACAATTATATACCCCAAGAAAAAAATGGGTAAACCCTAGGGGGGTTTGAACATCGATCCACCCATTACAAAATTTAATGGTTTCAGAACAACACAACTATCAACTTTTTGTAACACCTTGATCACATTATTTTTCAACCATTATTTTTTGAGAGGTGCATAACATGAAGTGAAGGTGGGAAAAAAATTGGAAAAAATTTTCAAAAAATATAAAAACATTTTCGCACGGAAATTTCAATGCGAAAAGTTTACATTTGAAAATTTTCATATGTACATATATATATATATATATATATATATATATATATATATATGAGAATAATGGGTATTATATGACATGAGAGGCATCTTCTCATATACAAGACACAAAAAAGTGGGATGATACAATAAGTATAAGACACCAAAAAGTGGGGTGATACACCAAGTATCATATGACATGGAGTTGTACTTGTTGTACCACCCCACTTTTTGGTGTCTTGGTATATGAGGAGATGCCTCCATTGTCATATGACCCCATTATTCTATATACTTATTTATTTATTTATTTATTTATTATATGTATAGCAGATGTGTACGCTTGATACAGATTGTGGAAACAAGTCATAGCGAACTGAATTCGATGAATGATGCTGATCATATAAATTGGATACACTTTGGCCAAACAATCATACAATCATATGGAAAAAAGGGTGAGTACAATATCAGCTATATTTTAATGTCAAACGAATTTTCTTTTGTATGTCAATATCAAATCAACTAATAATTACTTCAGAAGATTGTTTTTTAGTGGTTTTACTTGAAAAAAAATGAAAATGAAAGTCCGGGATTATAAGATGTCATCTACCCTGATCCGGTTAAAGTAGCCGGGCAAGTTTTTTTAGTTCATTGTGTATCATACAGTAAATAACAAGAAATCATGTCCCAATCCTACTGAAATATAAGCATTCCACTCAATTCAATGATCAATAACAATTTGAGATGGAAAATATAGCATCTCCTAAAATGGTAATTATAATCAAACCATGATTGACCTACATGCTTAGCTATAGTTAGATATCGAATATTAGAAAAAGGCAACTCTCATGGAAGTGAATCATTAGGCTGAAAAGCATGGGCAAATAGACTAGAACACTACAATTGGACATAGTATTGGGTAACTACCAAGTATAATATAGAATAAGCATACACGCCATGCAATTAAAAAAAATTGGCAAAAACATTTTCCTTGCTCTTTAATAGATGTATTGCAACATGGTGATTTTGTCAATATATCATGTATTAGCAGACATCTGCGAACATACCGGGCAATGGCAGATACTGTCAACATGTCAATTATTTTAAACCCATGGCGAATGGATGCTATACTCAAAAATGGGAGAGTGCCGTCTTCTAGCAACTGTTCGATGTTTTCTCTTCTGTTTATGATATCAATATCGGCAATTGAAGCTGATACGGTACCTGGATGGTTCAACATATTAACACTAAGCCATTAAAACCAGACAGTATCGGAAGAAACATAATAGACAAAAACTAACCTCCACTGAAATATTTCTTTTCAAGAATCCTAGCTGCCTCTGTAAGCACATTGAAAAGAAGGAGAATTAGCATCTGTTGCAAGCAGCAAGGTTGGCCAAGAAGAATGAAAAAACAAGAATAGAGCTGCAACAAAGTTTTTTAAAAAGGATATAACCATTTTGATTTTCTAATCTGGTTGTAAGCCCACACAAAAGACCAGTATGCTCTCACAGAGTATGATTTGTTCCCAACAAATGTTTAAACCTAATTCAATTTCCTAAAGATATATATTAGCTCTCCATCTCTAGGAAGGATTTAAAAGTTAGCTGTTTGGTTGGTTGCATGAGCTTAAACTTAAAAGGTAAAAAGGTAGGTTACCCAGCTGATCAACTAGTTATTTGGACTTATAGCAAGCAAAGGAATACACTACCACTGATGTCTGTATCGAGGGATACATTTTGTGACTTTACCCTGCTGCTCAGCTGGTTTTAAGGATTTATAGCAAGCAATGGAATACCCTGTCAGTTGTGCATGTATCCAGGAATACATTTTGAGAGCATGTCAATTTGACAGCCAGCTGTAAGATTTGTTCACTCTTTCCATGGAGCCCGCTTCTCCATAGCCAGTTCAGTTTTGATGGTAAAAGGCTTAGGTAGCAGATAAAATGAGCAAATTATTGAAAATGTATCAATCATATGTACCAAGGTGGTCATACATTTGCATCCAGATGAGACTTAAATATTACCAAGAGTGTGCAAACAATCCAGTGTTACCAAATGCGCGGTATAATCGAAAACAAGGGACAACTGCTATAACGCCGTGAATCTAAACTGGGTGCTAGAAAGATTAATTCATCGGAGGGATACTCCTCACTAAATTTTGCATGAATCATCACTTCCATTCTAGAAAATAAATAATTAAAAGCTTAATAGGGATCGAATCTACCTGAACCGAATTTGCAAACAAAAATCAATAGATCCGAAGCCAACAGCGCAAATCCGAAAGCCTAAGAGCAAGCCGAAGCCCCCAAAAGCAAACCGAACCCTTAGGAGCAAAATCGAAGCTCCAATAGCAAGATCGAAAACTCGGAAGTAAAAAATCGAAAACTTTTGACGGGAGAAAGATAATTTTCGCTTACCAAAACCCTAGAAAACATCCGTACAAATAAAGGAGAGGAGAGCGGACTTATCGCGTGAAGATTGGGATCCGAAATCCTCGAGAAAATCTCGCAAGGAGATCGCACGGTTGAAGGATGCCATTTCGGTTTCGAAAAACCCTAAGATTTCGCCGCCGCTCGTCAAGAGATAGAAAAGAACAAAGGGCTTCGGTTTTTTTTTGTTTGGGGTTGGGTGCGTGCGTGGTGCGGTGAGAGATGAGTGGGGTCTTAATTAAAAGGAAAAATTAGTGGGCCTTGGGGCCTGGTGGGCTTCAAAAATAAAGAGGAAAGAAAAAATGAGAAGAATTAGAAGTTGGGCTTTTAAAAGAAATGGGCCCTTACATCTTATACACCTTCAAAGAAATTCTGTCCTCGGAATTCAAAGGAAACACTAATCGGTGAAAAGATACGGATACCGCTCCTTCATCTCTTCCTCTTGCTCCCAGATAGCCTCTCCTGGCGAGTCATGATGTCACATCACTTTGACCAAATCTACAGTCTTGTTCCTGAGAGCCCTCTGTCGACGATCAATTATCTCCACTGGTTGTTGTTCATAGCTCAAATCTGGGCGTACTGTGATCTCTGAATGATCAAACCACGTGGGTTGGATCTCCCACATACTCCCACAACTGAGATATGTGAAACACATTATGCACCCCTTTCAGAGATGGAGGCAGTGCAAGTTTGTATGCCACCTCGTCCACACGCTCGAGTATGTTGAAGGGTCCAATATGCCGTGGGCTAAGTTTTCCTCTGCGACCAAAACGAATCATGCCTCTATTTGGTGAAATCTTCAGAAAGACAAGATCTCCAGTCTAAAATTCCAAATGTCGCCTCTTTGCATTTGCCTAGTGCTTATAACGGTCTTGTGTCACCTATAGCCTCTCTTTGGTAGTTCGTACAACATCCAATGTTTCTACAATCATCACGGGCCCAACCAGTTCTCTGTCTCCAACGTCGTCCCAGCTCAAGTGTGAACGACACTTTCTTCCATATAAAGCAGCAAAAGGGGCCATTCCAATACTCGCATGATGACTATTATTATAAGCAAACTCCACGAGATGTAGATGGTCTTCACATGACTCCTTGAAATCTAACATGTAGTCCCGTAGCATGTCCTCCAAAATCTGTATAATACGCTCGGATTGTCCATCCGTCTAAGGATGGTAAGCTGTGCTGAACTTCAACTGCGTACCCAACTTCTTTTGTAGACTTCCAAAAATGCGAAGTAAACCGGGTGTCCCAATCTGAAACGATACTCACTGGGACCCATGTAGCTTCATAATTTCCTCCATGTATCTCTTGGCAAGAGTCTCTGTAGACTGTCCAACCTTGAAAGAAATAAAATGGACCGACTTGGTCAATTGATCAACGATCACCGAAACAGCGTCATGTTGCTTCTTGCTCTTTGGAAGTCCTGACACGAAGTCCATCGTGATATGTTGTCACTTCCACTCAAGGGATGGGCAAGGGCTGTAACAGACCGACAATGCGATGATGCTTAGCCTTTACCTGCTGACATACCATGCATCTGGCGACACTTCGTGCTACGCTTCTCTCCATTCCATTCCACCAATAATTTCGTCGTAGATCTTGGTACATCTTGGTGCCTCCTGGGTGGATGGAGTACAGGAAACTGTGTGCTTCCTTTAATAATTCATCACTGACATCTCCTGATGGTACACATATTCTGCTACCATATCTCAAAGACTCATCTGCATGTATCTGAAATTCTGGTCTATGTCCTGTCAATGCCATGTTCCTGATCCGCTGAAGCTTTACATCTCCTGTCTGAGCAGCCTTGATTCTATCTACCAGCGTCGATTGTATCTCCATGTTCATAAATGATGAGGTCGGATCGGGTAACACCACGTCTATCTCCATTTTGCAGATCTCCTGCTGTAGCATCCACTGCGTCGTAAGCGTCATCACTCCTGGAAGCCGACTCAAAGCGTCAGGTACCATATTAACCTTCCCAGGATGATACTAAATGTTAATGTTGTAATCCGCCATGAGCTCGATCCCTCCGTTGTCGCTGGTTCAGATCCTTCTGCGTGAAGATGTATGTTAAGCTCTTATGATCCGTATATACTTTCACGAGCTCCCCTAGTAAAAAGTGTCTTCAGATCTTCAAGGCAAATATTACTGTCGCCAACTCAAGATCATGAGTGGGGTAATTCTTCTCGTGATTCTTCAATTGCCTTGATGCATATGCGACAACGCGTCCGTACTGGTGAAGCACACACCCAAGACCTTTGCCAGACGCGTCGCAAAACACTTCAAAATCTCCTATACAATCTGGAATGACCAATATCGACGTTGTCGTCAACTGCTTCTTCAATTCTTGAAAGGCATCGTTACACGCCCTCGACCAAACATACATCACGTCCTTCCTTGTCAACTGTGTCATGGGCTCTGCGATCCTCGAAAAATCCTATATGAATCTTCTGTAATAAACAGCTAGTCCCAAGAAGCTTCGAAACTCTGATACTATCTTAGAAACTGGCCAATTCTGAACTGCTGCAACCTTTTCTGGGTTCACAGAGATTCCTTCTCCCGAAATCACGTGGCCTAGAAATACCACCTTGTTCAACCAGAACTCGCACTTACTGTACTTAGCATACAATTTGCTCCGCCCCAATGTCTCTAGGACCGTCCTCAAATGCCCGGCGTACTCCTGTGCATTCTTAGAGTATACCAATATATCATCCAGATACACCACTACAAACTTGTCCAGATACTCACATAATACTTTGTGCATGAGATTCATCAATATCGCTGGTGCATTTGTCACACCAAACGGCATCACCAGAAACTCATAGTGTCCGTATCTAGTGCTAAATCCTTGGTCAACTTCATGTTGCACATCGTGCTTTCCTCTTATAAGTCACATCACAACATCGTTTTACCTTATTTTATTTATAAATTGTGCTTTAATTATCCTTTTTATGAAATTGTCAGTTTTAATTGATAAACGTGAT
The DNA here is from genome assembly GCA_030789695.1 of Scilla litardierei. NCBI lineage: Eukaryota > Viridiplantae > Streptophyta > Magnoliopsida > Asparagales > Asparagaceae > Scilla > Scilla litardierei. The sequence continues at coordinate 13,099,949 of CM061131.1, forward strand.
GTTTTCTGAATATTGTGACTAGACATGTTAAATCTAGAAATTCAAGTTGTCGAATATACTAAATTAAGTGATTAGAAGTTATGCAATAAGATTATACAATGATATTGTACGCCTGCTTTATCTTGCACAAGACAAGACAATGCTACACATAGATTTGCATAACTCTCTAATTATCTAATTTAGGGGACAATTACATGAACATGATACTCGACACCCAAGTACTAGACCAACCACACATGACATCACATGTATTGGGTAACTTATAATTGAGAGGGTGCGTGAGCGATTGAAGCCATGCTTATGGCCCCGGTCTGGGTGAATTTTCTTTTATGGATCCTGAGTTCTCGGTACATTTTGACCTTATACTCGGCCCGGGGTAGCACCCCGTGGTACAAAGTGGACTTCATGTTGCACATCGTGATGTCCTCTTATAAGTCACATCACAACAACAATTCTTTTGGTTAGTTGCTTAATTCTTATTGCCACTTAAATCATGCTGCCAGGTCAGTAGTTTCCCCTTTATAGTTCCTTTTGTATATTTTTAAATTCCTGTAAAATAAATCAATTAAATGTTTAATATGGATTCCAATCTACTTTATTAATGGTGGTTCAATTCCATCAGGTGATACTCAGCTTAAAGAGGAGGCTTCGCGGTACGAAGAGTCCGAATTTCCAGTTGAGGACGCAAATTTCTGATCCTTAGTGTTACCAGGAGAGTTTTTACTCTTATTTTAGTCGTTTTTCTTTCAGTATTGTTTTTAGTTTGAGCCATAGTTTCTCTTTTGCCTAGACAATGTTATTCCTTTCAAGGTTTAATAAAAATGAGTATTTTCTTTATCTTTGTCTTTAATATTTCCTGTTTAGACTATATTGACTTCACTGATACCTGCAAAACCTGCAAAACTATTGAGAGTATGACGGCACCCGTTTCTGGGACGTTACAAGTGGTGGCACATGCAAGTCATTATTAGCGAGTCAGCAACAAAAATGACCCAAGAACAAGATCGGCCTAACCCAGGAAAAATGTAGACAACCCCAAGCCGTGCCTTCCACCCCGACGGCCGACCACATGTAAAATCGTCGTTAGGGTCAAAATCGAAAACAGGGGACAACGGCTATAACGCCGTGAATCTAAACTGGGTGCCAAAAAGATTAATTCATCGGATGGATACTCCTCACTAAATTTTGCATGAATCATCACTTCCATTCCAGAAAATAAATAATTAAAAGCTTAATAGGGATCGAATCTACCTGAACCGAATTTGCATAAGAAAATCAATAGATCCGAAGCCAACAGCGCAAATCTAAAAGCCTAGGAGCAAGCCGAAGCCCCCAAAAGCAAACCGAACCCTTCGGAGCAAAATCGAAGCTCCAATAGCAAGATCAAAAAACAAGTAAAGATTGAAAACTTTTGACGGGAGAAAGATAATTTTCGCTTATCAAAACCCTAGAAAACATTCGTACAAATAGAGGAGAGGAGAGCGGACTTATCGCGTGAAGATTGGGATCTGAAATCCTCGAGAAAATCTCGCAAGGAGATCGCGCAGTTGAAGGATGCGATTTGGGTTTCGAAAAACCCTAAGATTTCACCGCCGCTCGTCGAGAGAGAGAAAAGAACGAAGGGCTTTTGGTTTTTTTGTTTGGGGCTGGGTGCGTGCGTAGTGCGTAGTGAGGTGAGAGATCAGTGGTGTTTTAATTAAAAGGAAAAATTAGTGTGCCTTGGGGCCTGGTGGGCTTCAAAAATAAAGAGGAAAAAATGAGAAGAATTAGAAGTTGGGCTTTTTAAAAGAAATGGGCCCTTACAATTTTTGTGATGTGATAAAGAAGTAAATTGCACCTTCAAACCTAATGCAACTGTATGATAGTCATTTTAAATTTAGCACAAAAGGATGTTGCATTACTATGACTCATTTAGATAGAAAATAATAAAAACAAATATGGAAAATTATAGGTTGTAATAATAAGAAATTGTAGCAACCCTAAATTATGTTTTTTACTCCAGAGCCAACCCAGCTTACATGCCCAAGTTATTGGAAGACTTTAAGGGTAACCAATATGTCGCTGCAATTTTTTGGCCTAAATCAGTTTAAATCCCATTGAACAACAATATAAGGAAGAACTCAACTTCTTAGATGGCCCATGTCACATGACAAAAATAAAAGTATGAAGTATCATGCTGTGAAGGTGTTCACTGTATGATCCAAGAATTTGATTATCAACAACGCTTTTACTCAAACGTTTATGCAGGTATCTTGCAATCACTTGTGTGCTTGATGAATGAGTTACTCAAATGTTCAGTTTTTTTTCCTTGGATAAAATTCTATGGAATACATAAAACAACAACAAAAGCAGTCATGTTATATAAATGAATCCCATTAAAGATGATATGTGAAGGGGAAGATTGGTTAAAGTCATATGTGATTATGGGACTATAGTAGTCCAACACTGGAACACGGCATGTATGAACAAAGACACAATCAGAAATTTATCTATATCTATCAGCCAAACCGTTTGGTCAGAAGAAGTCTCATCTCAAAATGTCTTCTCGTATTATGTCTTCGGTGATTTGTCACAGCAAAGTTCTGGGTTTCTCATTACAACAGAAAAACCATAGATGCACACAGCAGCAGGGGAACACAAAAATGTAATTAAATAATTAAAGAGCTCAAAAGATCAGTAGAACATTGGCAGCAATTAAGCCAAAGTTGCAGCTGCATGAATTTATAGGTAAAATAAACCAATAGCCTTTGAAGTTCTAAGTAAAAAGTCGCAAACCAGTTCGAACAACAAGAGCTCCAAGGCCAGTTGGATAACCAAATATCTAAACAAGAAAAGCATGATTAGTACCAAATGTGTTTGTTACCGAATTTAGGTGCAAAGGTGCCAGCGACAGCACATGCTGCATATACCTTATAGAAAGAGAAGACAACAAAATCAGCAGGATACCTAGACAAATCCGGTGGTTCCGTTGAACACCCTTTTGCAGCATCTATCAAAACGAAACAGCTACCTCTGCATTCCAAATGTGAAATTAAAAAGAGTTAGTGAGTATGTGCTCTTAAGATCCAATGTAGTACACTGGTTAGGCAGACAACACTTCAAGGCAGCAGAGGTAAAAAATTCAGAGGTTACTTCAAGGCATAAACAAACATGACATGAATTTCCTCAATCAGGCAGCATGAGAAAACATACCCCATTGGGTCTATTCGAGGTTTGTTTTGATTCTGTGCAGGCAATTACAACAATAAAGAAAGAGGGTGAATAATCATTGCAATATGAGTTAATTCTTTTTTTTTGGGTTTTTTTTTGGGGGGGTGGGGATTGGGTAGATGTATCTCCATTTTCTGATGTTTAAAATTTAAAATATAATCCCTTTAATGTTGTAGTCCCCTGCAAACAAACATTCCTCAAAATCAGCAGCCTGACTACGCAAGGCTAACTCTCAGCCAGGAAGCAGAAGTGGTGGTTGCCACTGCTTTCCTGACCAATCTTTCACATACCTCTTTAGGAGCATCTAGTTCAGATTTAGCTTATTTTAGACTTCATTTTGGTTGCACAAGCTGTACAGATGTTATATTATTTCCTAGAGCTTTATTTTAGTTTTGGTTCAATTTATGCGTAGAATTAGAATAGGAATGGAGACCTGCAAGCAAAGCCAACAACCTGTATTTGAAACCATATGTAACCTAAAAATTTTAAGCCAATAGGTGATGGCCAACTATTAATTTATGGACACCACCTTTTCTATTTTATCAGTGTACCTTCAAAGCCAATGTAGATTCACCTTTGAGTTTGTAAAGTAATACTATAGCATAGCGACAATACCATAGAAATAGTTGTGTTGTAGCAAAATAGCAATATACAATAGCAGTTACTATAACCAGATAATTTTTTCATGACTCCAATACCATGTTAGAAGTAAAATAGAAAAGGGGGTCACAATTATTTTATATTGATGAAGCCACAAATCGGTCGTGAAAATTATATCAAAACCCAAAAGCTAAAGCCTACAAGTCCAACTATAAATTCATAAACATGACCTTTTCTATTTTCTCCAATATGTGAATATAGTTTGTAACATTATGATTTGCAGATGTGCACAAAGATTGATCTTTAAATAAGGTTGTATTGAACAATTTCATATCAGTGAATTAGAGATTTATTTTTTGTTGAGAGATCATGGTTTTGTACATAGGAAACTAGTCTTCTTCTTATGGATCTCTTTTCTTGTGAGTTAAGAGTTGATGGGTGAGGGTCATGGATGTGAGACCCAAATTCTATCCTTCAAATTCTAAATTTCTCACCACCAAAAAGCCCAGATTTAGATCCCAAATCATAGATCTACTTGTCCGAGATAATTATTGGTATCTGATTGAATAGAACTTTAAATCAACGGAAGGTAGATCCATAAATCCATCAACCCCATCACCATCTTCTTCACCTTCCATTAGATTATTAAAAAGGTAAACCTTTTACGCTGGCAGCCTCCATATTTCCTATCAAATTTAGAATTTAGAAAAAACTCTCAAAACTATAGTCCAAGCCGTCACTACCACCCCCTCGAATTTAAGAGTAAAAATCCAAACAAGTTATTGTTCATCCCCTCCCCCTAACCCATCAGTTGATCCTAACGCAAGCCGTAATCATCAACTTCATTGCCATTGATTCCATCATTATTGGCAACAGCATCGTTATCACGTCCATCAAAAAACCACCACCTTACCATCTTCGTCCAACAACATTGCCAACACCGCATACATTTCATCACTTGACATCATCATCAGCTTCATCTTTATACAGCTCTGCCATTGATGGCATCGCCATCGTTGTCGTCATCAGCCAACACCTGCAACTGCCATCATCAACTTTTCCTTTCCTTCAGCCAAGGTTTGAGAACTTAGATTCGGATTCGATTTTGGTCTCTTTATAAAACTTCAACTTCAGCAAGTTTTGATAGTTTCAAATGGTTTGTCACTAGTTTCAATTCCATTTATTACTGGAATGATTGTCATGTGCCGCTTCCCGTGAAACACGACAGTTTTACATGCAATGCAAGTCTGCTCGTTACCAGTGAAAATAATATATCTAATAGTAGACATGTAGCAATATATCCATACAAATTTTTTCTTTCACAAGATATGATATAAACATTACAAAGAAATGCTAAAGTGGTCCTCAACGACCAGTCACTTAGAAATCAGCTTCTTGTACAGTAAACTCAGCTTCCTCAAATTCATAATTGGTACCTGACAGACGGAATTAATAAGAACAATAAAACCGTCAAGTTAAAGTAGATTTACACTAATTCAAATATTCTGAATTAAAACAATATATATGAGTATGGCTATATGGGTATGGCTGAAATCAAGCAGTAGAAAATATGAAAAAGGACAGTATAAAATGTAAAGTGACAATATGAACAAAGTATGTAAAGTGATATTATACTAAGATGTCATGTGTACAAATTTATTTCTATGTAATCCTTGATCATGTTTCATGTGAATGTAACAGGTATACCAATCCTAAGCTGTGACTTATGTCCGAGGATACGATGTGCAACTCAGTCAAGAGACGGGTCATAGTGTATAACCTTGCTACCAGTATGAATGGCAAAAAAATGAACATAGTAATATAACCCCTCATTCCATAAAAAGAAGAGGAAAAATGAATACATGTAATATACCTCACTCCCGCGAAGGGAAGTGGAAATGAACATAGCAGTATAACCCCTTATTCCATAAAATAAAGAGGAAAAATGAATACATGTAGTATATCCCACTCCGGCAAAGGAAAGTGAAAAAATGAATATAGTAAACCCATCATTGCTTCTGTACCATCTGGACAGTGAGTTGTCCCCAAAACCCCAATTAGTCCGATACGTCAATTGTAGTATGTTGTTATGTACGGCTTCAGCGTCAAAGTGAGTGTTGTTAAAGGTGGTACCTACTGTCATGTCGTCATTATTTTCAGAGTTTACATGTTATGTTATAATATTGTGGTAGCAGTAACCCGCCTGATTATGAAACCGTTATGATACTTCTAATTTCTATATTGTAGTGATTTACTTTAAGCATGCATCATAAAAGTAAATGAGCCATAGTCTCCCAATAGGTCAAGGATCACATCACTATAAGTCTGCATGGCTAAGTGTTCTATGCAACCAATCCCATATATATACATGTTTCCATTAATTTCAAGAGTCATGTCATTTCATTATTCCATCAATTTCATGTATCCGATATTTTAAGGATCATTGCAAATAATTTTCTACTCACTCAATTTATCAACAACAAAAGAACCAATATCAATTTATTCCAAACATAACCATAAACCTAACCCTGCCTCCTAATTTGATGTGAGAAATATTTTTCTAATCATCTGCATTCTTATAGTAATTTTTACAATATTTTAAGGAAAAAGGTCATGCCTTTTTTATTCCATGTATTTAATTTTTCCGTCAAGTATAAAATAACTATTTTCAGATTTCATCACTTTTTTGCAAGAGATGCTGAAATTTAATTGCAAATATTACAGGAAAAAGGCCCACAAAAATAATAAACCCCACAGATGAATAAGCAAGGACAAAAGGCCCAAATATTTAAACAGCAAGGCAAAGGCTCATGTGATATACAGCAAGACAAAAGGGCAAAGGCCCACGTGATAAACAACAGTGCAAAGGCCCAAGTTCACCATCAACAAAACAAAAAGAGCTTTAAAACAAACGGCAAGGCCAAAGGCCTTTGAACCGACAACAAGAGAAAAAGCACATGGCTTCAACCGTAAAAGGGCAGGACAGGCGGCTGTTTTCTAAGCAAAGCCCAGGTGGCTATTTTCTAGGTAAAGGCCAGACAGACACGGACTGCTACAAGGGGCAAAGTCCCTTATGCTTTTAGGGCAAAGCGCCTGGCAGCTGGGGTTGGCAACAAATAGAGCGGCCCCCTATTGCGAACGAATAAGGGCGGCTTTCATAATGTTTTATTTTACTTTATATTTTAAAAAAATTATTATTTCTTTGGGATGAAATCCCTCAAAGAATATAATTCTCATGCTTAATTCATCATTGCATTCAAGAGGGAAAATCCTCAAAAATAATCCGAAATAAATGAATTAAAGAAATCTACCTTCACCATCGAAACCAAGCCAAAACCCCTCGGATCGTCGGTCAAACCTTGTCGTATTGCCGTATGTGAGGCTGCAGCTACTCGATCGGCACCTTCGAAAAGATCCGAGCTCAAAAATCAAAACCAGAAACTCACGAATCGAATTCAATACTTCGAATTATTGTTTTTCAGATTATTGTTTTTTAAGAAATTTTCTTTAATGCGATGTGATTTAAGCCTGTTGATTTAATCTTTTTGAGTGATTTTTATCCCAATGAAAATTTAAAGAAATAATATATATATATAATATTTCTTTGGGGCGGCTTGTCGTCGTCCACGTTTCTGTTCGCATGAGTGGGATATATTACATGTATCCATTTTTCCTCTTTCTTTTATGGAATGAGGAGTTATACTGTTATGTTCATTTTTCCACTTCCCCACACGCGAGTGGGAGGTATATTACATGTATTTATTTTTCCTCTTTTTTTATGGAATGGGGGTTAATACTACTATGTTTATTTTCCCCTACCCTTCGTAGGAGTGTGGTATATTACATGTATTCATTTTTTCCTCTTCCTTTTATGAAATGAGAGGTTATCTTATTGCAAACAAAAATAGTCCCCCAAAGAAAAATTATATATTTATTTCTTTCTTTCTTTAAATTTTCATTGGATAAAAATCCCCCGAAGAGATTAAATCAACATGATCAAATCATCATCGCATCAAGAAAAAATTCTTTAAAAAGCAAAATTTCAAAATATTGAATTCGATTCGTGTGTTTCTTGATTTGATTTTAAGCTAAAATCTCTTCAAAGGCGTCGATCGAGCATCCACAGCCTCACGTACAGCAAGGTGTCAAGGTTCAACCGATGATCTGCGAATTTTCAGCTTGGTTTCGACAATGAACAGTAAATTAAATTCATTTATTTCAAATTATTTTTGAAGATTTTTCCTCTTGAATGCAATGATGAATTGAGCATGGAAATTATATTCTTTGAGGACTTTTCTTCCCAATAAAAAGATTAAAAAATAAAAATATAAAATAGAATAAAACATTATGTGGCGGCTTACCGTCGCCTATGCTCGTTCGCAGCAAGGGGCTCCGCTCCCTGCTGTGTTTGTTCACCAGCCCCAGCCACCAAAAGGCTTCGCCGTTGCAGCAACCCGTCTGGGCTTTTCCCAGCAAACAACCGCCTAGACCTGCCCTTTTGCTGTTGAAGCCATGGGCTTTCCCCTTTTTGATGTTGGTTCAAAGGCCTTTAGCCTTGTTTGTTTCAACCCCTTTTTTTGTTTTGTCGTTGGTGCACTTGGACCTTTGCACTGATGTTTATTACATGTGCCTTTGCCCTTTTGTCTTGTTATTTAGCACATGGACCTTTCCCTTGCTGTTTAAATACTGGCTTTTGCCCTTGCTAATTCACATGTGGGCTTTTGCCTTGCTGATTATTTTTGTGGGCTTTTCCTGTAATATCTGCAATTAATTTTCAAACCCTCTCGCAAAAAAGTGATGAAATTTGAAAATAGTTATTTTATGCATGGCTGAAAAATGAAATACATGAAATCAAAAAGGCATGACTTTTCCCCTTAAAATATTGTAAACCTTACTTTAAGCATACAAATGATTAGAAAAATATTTCTGACATCAAAATAAGAGGCATAAATAAGAGGCACGGTAAGGTTTAGGACAATGTTTGGAATAAATTGATATTGATTCTCTTGTTAATAAATTGAGCAAGTTGGAAATTATTTGCAATGACCCTTAGAAATTAGATAAATGAAATTGTTGGAATAATGAAATGATATGACTCTTAGTATTGTTGAAAACATGTATATATAGAAGATTGGTTGCATAAAACCACTAGCCATGCAAACTAGTTGTGATGTGACCCTTGACCTATTGGGAGACTAGCTCATTTACTTTTATGATGCATGCCAGTGTTATCAAATGGCGGCGCCATGGGCGCTATGGCGGAATGGCCTGGCGGTTTTTGGGCTCATCGCTATTCGCCATCCGCTTTTCAGCATGATATGGCCCCGTCCGCTATTTCCGCCATGGCACCCGCTATTTCCGCCATAACGCCCGCCATGTGGTGGTTTATGGCGCACATGGCGGACGTTCAATTATTTTTTTGATTATTTATGTTGTTTTTATTTATTTTTACAGTTTTTTAGTTTTTATACACACACACACATACAGATACACACAGATACACACACGCACACACGCACACACAGAGAGAGAACGTACACATACATACATACAGATACATACATACACACGCACACACGCACGCACACACGCACGCACACACACACAGAGAGAGAGAGAACGTACACATACATACATACAGATACATACAGACACATGCACACACATACACAATCACACAATCACACACACACATAATTACATATACACACACGCGTGCACACACACACAAAATCACACACACAGCCACAATCACACACACACATACACACCCACATATATACACACATACACAGTTACACACACTCACATATTCATACATACACACACAGAGAGAGAGAGAACACACACATACACACATATGCCGTCCGCCATAGGCCGTCCGCCATAGGCCGCTATTTCATCCGCTATATGTTTATGGCGGATTTTTGGCTCACCGCCTTAGGCCGCCATTCGCCATTGATAACACTGATGCATGCTAAAGTAAATCCACACAATATAGAAATTGAAAGTATCACAGTTGTTTCATGATCGGATGAGGTAATACAACAACAATATTATGATATGTAAACTCAAACAATGATGACATGACATTAGTTACCACCCTTAACAACACTCACTTTGACACTGAAACTTTACACAACTACTACACTTGACATATCAAACTCACTAGGGTTTTTGGGTAACTCACTGTCCAAGCAATGATGGATTTACTATGTTTATTTCTCCACTTTCCATCGGGAGAAGGGGGTATATTACATGTATTTATTTTTTCTTTTATTTTTATGGAATCAGTGGTTATATTACTGTCATGTCCCGCAACCCTGCATGCGGCTGTTTTTTGCAATAATTGACAGGTCATGCAGTTAACCAGTGAAAATAATCTGGGCTACGAATAGATGTGAATCAAAATACTTATATAGAAATTCATTGATACTTGAGAATTACAAAGTCGGATACATTATACTCTCCCAAATACATAAAAGATACATTAGAGATCACTCATGCCCTTACAAATCAAAAATCTGTGCTCTCCACAGCAAACTAAGTGTCCATAAAAGCACGGGGCCTCCTCTAGTTCCATCTCAGCACCTAACGGTGCAACAAAAACGAAGAGCCGCCCGCATGTCAATGGTAAATCACAGTAATTCTAGAATTTGGAGTTAAACAGTTATATATGCATGAAAAATGACAGGCTAAGCATAACAGTAAATAAAGCAAAAACTGAAAAGTAAGACGAGCATGCAAAATAATGCAAAATAATATTCAGTTAATGTTTGTGCTAACAGTTTATAGCAGTTAAACCAATCCTAAGCTGTGAATCATAATGGAGAGTGTAATGAGTAACTAGGAGTCCACCTCGTACTAGGGAGCACTCACCCGGGCCAAACCCAAAAAATAACAATAGGAAGGGGTTGACTCATTTAACAAACATTAACAACGGGAAGGGACTGACCCATTTGCCCAATATTAACGACAGGAAAATGGCAATATATACGGGAGCATGGCTCCAGTCGCTCCTACTCTCACTAATATGATTTACCATAAACCCCATTAAGTCTGAAGTGCCAAGTGTATGTCAAAGTGTATTTCTCTCAGTCTCACAGTAGTGTAGCACCAATGTTGTTCTAAGGTACAGTATACTTGTTTAACCATGCATTCGATAAAAGTCCATGTGTCACATCAAAACTAACTATTATGGTTGGTGTGCTATGTGGTTCAAGTCCAATCATGAGTTATAAGTATAGCAGTTTATAGAAGTTCATGCCAACAGGCCCAATATGAGTATGCCACTAGTCAGGTGACATCATAGCGAGTCATATATGAGAATAATAGCATGGCATTCCAAGATCATATTTCTTCCATAGCACAACCAACATACTATTAATTTTAGTGTTACAAGATAGCATGCAACATGTGACATAATAAACTATCAAGAATAGCATGCAGCAAAAGGAATAACGATCTAAGCATGTAACATAACATTCTAAGTACAAGTGAAAAGTGATATAGTATTTAAACATGGAAAGCAAACCGTAAATGAAATAACATTCTAACCTATATATCACATAACTTGAAACATGGGGGATAACAATGGGGAGTTGGACAACTGTGACGATCTTAGAGAGTTCTCATCCTGGATCGTTCCAAGTGTCATATTTACCCACGCTCTTTAAATTTCAGCCAACATATTCATCAAAGATAATTTTCATTTGAGCATGAGGCGAAGCCGAGGGTAAATTCGAAATCCAACCATTATTCCTAAGAGGGACAAGGTTCAAGGGTCCAACAAGTGACAAGGGCAAAAGGCCTCAAGTCCAGCATTAACCAAACAAGTATCCACTAAACCAAACCACGGCCAAACGGCCAAAACACCAACCACACCAAAACATCAACCGCCACGGCCAACCTGCCAAACCACAGAGCCAACCAAAGCCAACAACGGGGAGTAAGGCAGAAGGCATATATCCTAAGAAGGTCACGGCAAGATATCAAAACCCAAACAGAGGCCACGGCCAAGGTCATAACCTCAAGACAGTCATAGCCAGGGGCTTAAAAGCCCAAAACAGTCACTACAAACCAACACCGACCAGTGAAGACAACTATTGGTTGGGGCAACAGCGAGGGTCGCCACCAAGCCCAAGGCTTAGTTTAACATCATCGCAGGAAAATTAAGGGGTTTAAAACCAAAAGTCCATAATTAAGTGATCTACCAAAAAGTGAAGACCGACGGAAGGATTCGAGCCTTGTCGCCTCGTTGGGAGACGGCTGTATTTGCTCGGGAGGGGAGGAGACGAAATCCGAAAGTCAACAGCAAAATCAAACACAAAGCCGAATTCTTTTTGAAGATGGAAAATAGTAATCACAAGTGATTTCAAAAACCAACAGCAAAACCCTTAAATAAAGGGCCTCGGAGCTACAAGGAAAAGATCTTACCTCTGAAGCTGCAAGAGTAAGAGATCTAAGAGCAATCATGACATGTAGGGGCGATGGAACCGGAACGGCACCGAAATACTCGAGTGCGAGAGTGATTTAACATAAAACAGCAAGCTAGGGATATGGTTTTAACCTCGTGGGTTGTCGGCTGAGGTGGAGAGAGAGAGGGAGATATCTGGACCTATCGAGAGCTCGGGTCTGTCAAGGTGGCATGATCGAGTGGTTTTTGTCGCCGTTGTTTCTTGTCAAAGAGAAAAAAATCAAGAGAGAGTCGGGGCTCGAGGAATGAGGGGTTGGGCTGGTAAGTTTGTAGAGGGAGATGGGTCGGGAGAATGGGCTGGAAACAAAAGAAAAGGAAAAAGAACAAAAGACAGAAAGAAAGAAAGGAAAAATTTGTTTGGGCTTGGGCTTGGGCTCTGGGCTCGGCTAAAAATAAAAACAAAAGGAAAAGGAAATTAGAACGTACATTAGAGGGAAAATGGTGCCATCACAATTACTATGTTCATTTTTTAACTTCCCTTCGGGGTAGTGGGGTATATTACATGTATTCATTTTTCCTCTTCCTTTTATAAAATAAGTGGTTATATTATTATGTTCATTTTTCCACTTCCCTTCGTGGAAGTGGGGTATATTACATGTATATATTTTTCTTCTTTCGTTTATGGAATAAGTGGCTATCCTAATGAGATCATTTTTCGGAATTCACACTGGTTGCAGATTTATACACTAGGACTCGTTTCCAACGTGAGTTGCACATCATATCCTCGGACATGAGTCACAGCCTAGAATCGGGATACCTGCTACATTAACATGAAACATGAACAAGGATAACATAGAAATAAATTTGCACACATGATAGCTTAGTATACTATCACTTTATATACTATGTTCATAGTGTCACTTTAGGTTTTATATTGTCCTTTTTCATATTTACGCCTGCTTGATTTCAGTTATACTCATATATCTTGTTTTAATTTCGAACATTTGAATTATTGTAAATCTACTTTAATCTGACGGTTTTATTGTTCTTATTAATTCTGTTAGGTACCGATTAGGAGTTTGAGGAAGCTCCAACCTACAAGAAAGCGGAGTTTGTTGTACAATAGCTTGATTTCTAAGTGATTGGTTGTTGAGGACCACTTCAGCATTTCTTTGTAATATTTATATTGTATCGTGTGTATTGTACTGAAAGAGAAAATTTGTATGAATATATTGGTGCATGTCTACTATTGACTATATTATTTTGATTGATAACCAACAGCACATGCATTGCATGTAAAACTGTCGCGTTTTTCGGAAAGCGGGTCGTGACATACTTGGCTCTAGAAAGGAGAGTGTGTTGGGGAGAGAGATTTAATTTTTCCTTGGGTTAGGTGAGAGAAAGTGCATAAATAAACGTTTTGTTGGAAAATTAAATAAAAAGGAGGTGGCGTTGGGTTCTCTGTCGGCAAAAAAAATGAGGGAAGGAGATGGAGTTTTAATTAAATGGGTGGTTGAGGGAATTTGATTTGGTGGAGGAGTTTGGCCGGTTGATTTAAGAAGAGACTGAGGGCTTGGTGCTAGTGGGATTTTGGAGATAAAAAGAATAGAAAAGAGAAAAGGGCAATTGGGTTTGAGCCGGTAAGCCTTGGTCTTTGGGGCTTTTGAAAAGGAGGAAAAGAAAAATAAGTGACGGGCTGGGCTACTTGGACCGAAGGGGAAAAAGAGAAAAGGAATGGAACGGAAAGAAGAAAGAAGAGGGATTTTGGAGATAAAAAGAATAGAAAAGAGAAAAGGGCAATTGGGTTTGAGCCGGTAAGCCTTGGTCTTTGGGGCTTTTGAAAAGGAGGAAAAGAAAAATAAGTGACGGGCTGGGCTACTTGGACCGAAGGGGAAAAAGAGAAAAGGAATGGAACGGAAAGAAGAAAGAAGAGAAAATTATCGGAAAAATTTTAGAAAACTGAAACTGAAACGTATAAAAATCCATTTGTGAAAATTTAGGCCATTACAATGATAGTAGATTTTACTTGGGTATTTATGTAAAACAGAAAATATAAAGGATTTAATAGTATAACATGACCTTCTGGTACCAAAGTTTATTAGCAGCTCTCAGTAAATTGGGTCGGGATAAACTGAATACGAGTCAGATCCAGTTATTTTAATCCATAATTCAATATCTCAATAAATTGAGCTGTGACATGTGGCAAGCCTCGGAGCAAACAAAGTTGGTTGTGGATGCCTTTTAACGCATGGAGATTTCAAAGAAATTGATGTCTAAATCAGAACCTAATGTTATGGCCTAATTTTCTTATTGTAATTACAAAATGCACCATTGTTAGTTGTAAACATTTGAAAGCACATTCTGTGTCAGTCACTAATAAAGTTCACACGCATATCACGTGTAAAATCTAGTGAACTTAGTCCTCTCCCCGTATGGCATCATCTTATCAAGATAGAGCATAGGAACAGATCAAGAGAGTGTCAAATGCGATCCATGAATGCTTGTGATAACTCTTTGTGATGGCTCTATTCGAGGCGAATCTCTTCCCGTTTCTGTACGGTCTTTTTCCTTCTCTTTCATACTTCTGTTTCCTCTTCTTTTTTTGGGTTAGTTTTAGATGTTATTAGGGTTTTTTTCTATTGTTGATCTTGATCTCTTATATTTTTATTGAAAATTTCTTGAGGGCTTATGTAGATTTGAGTACCAAAATCCTTTTATTGTGATTAATTATAGGTTTGTTTGCTTTTTTGACCGCACGGTCTGAGACCATCTGATACCAATATTTTACCACATGTTTTGGTCCACTTTGGTTCAAAACCAAGACAATATGGCCGAAACTTTTCAGTTTCTGCCTCAAACCTTGCCTTCAACAATCATCTTCATCGGCATCATCCTCTCATCATCACCATGCCATCATGTAACCAACAGCTATCACTGTCATCTCCTCTCATCCCTCTGCATTGTCATCGGCATCTACCAGTGCCACTGTTAAGATATTTGGTGAGAATAGGATCTGTTATTTCTTCAACTAGCAAGGACATACACGATACACTTCCTGGAGAAATAGAAAATTTCTATGTAGGTTCGCACATCGCCTCCTCACACAAGTATTCCTCTGCATTAGAAATTTGAAAATGGAGGTGTTAGCAGATGAGACCGATTCTTTCAGAAGTTTTGGAATGCTTAGATGATGCTTTCTTCCTTTTCAGCTACACTAGCGAAAACAGGTAGCCATACTGTGTATCTTTCTTCATGTACCCCTAAAGCTTTAATAGTTTATTCAGGTGCATATGATCACATGGGGATTCAAGTATATTATCATTTTTTGATTCCATGTCCATTTCCCAGACAATGACCTTTGGCTAAGTTCTAAATCTACTTTTGGGGGCGTTGGCCCAATTAATATCACAACATCTTTACTTGTTTAACTTTTTTGTAAGTGTTGTATATGCCCACATTTTCACTTAAGTTGTTTTTTTGTTAATCAATTGACACATTCTTTAACTTGTTCGATCACCTTTTCCGTGAATATTGTGTTTTTAAAATATTAGAACAAAGAAGATTGGCACAATGCGTGAACTTGATCAAGTTAATATCATCATATTTACGTTTTTTACCGTTATCTTATGTTTTGTATATGCCCAAATTTTCATTTAATTTATTTGTTGTTAATCAATTGACCCATTCATTAAATTGTTCGATCACATTTTCCTTGATTATTGTGTTTTTCGCGATATTGAAACAAAAAAGATGAGCACAGAGTGTGAAGTGGGAGGATTATATATATCCCTTGGATGCCAACGTTAGACCGGTAGCATGCTCAAGTATCACAACTCTGCTTATCTCTTAATGTGTTTAGGACATTTATCATTGTGAATTTTGAAACTCTTCGCACCTAAATTAAATAATTTATTTGTTTTCAAGCGTCAATCATGTCAATTGGTAGAACACTATCGTTCATTGATTGTCATAACCCATGAAATCAATAAACAGAATGGTAGTCCATTTGAATTTGTTCCATGTGATGTGTGGGGTCCTTCCTAATTGAATCTAAGCTTGGTTTTGCTATTTCATTACGTTTGTTGATGACTACTCTCATATGACTTGCTCTATCTTTAGAAAAATAAATCTAAAATGTTTTGTGCTAAATTCAAAAGCTCAATTTGATCTTTTGTTTATGTGTTACGAAGTGACAACATTAAGAATTAAAAATCATTTGATGGGTCCATGTCACGGTTTGGCATCATACACCAATCTTCATGCACTTATACTCAACATAATGGGATTGATCAACGTAAAAATAAACACTTGCTGGAAGTTGCTACAAAAATACTTCTTCATATGCATGTTTTGTAAGACCTATTAGAGTTATGGTATCCTTATCATGTGTTATGTAAGAAATCGTATACTTTCATATGTGCTTGATTGCTAAATTCCTAATATATTACTTTATCGTTCTGTCATTTTGTCTCTTACCACCCAAAAAATTTGTGTATGCTATATGCATGATCATGGGTCAGATAATGTAAAATTTGTTTCTAAAGCCTTGACGTGACTTTTTAAAAAAATTCAACCACAAAAAGTCTGCATGTGTTATTATCTCATAACAAAACAATTTTTAATGTTAGCATGTCATATTATTTGAGTCAAACATATTTTCTGTGAAAGCCATGCCCACCAAGAATTCGCTCGAAGTCCTCTGATGAATTCATGTTACTATTGATGCAACCCTCAAAGTCATCTTTGGGAGGAACAGAATCTTTGACATATAGAGCTATGAAAGTTACCAAAGTTTACACCAAACATTTAAAAGATCCACCTCCAAATTCACCACACATGCCATCTGCATCAAATTCTTCTCCTAATGCTTCTCTAAATAATAATAGTGAGTCACCCATCTCTGATCTTGATCATCTCATTGCACTTCGAAAAAAACACGCGTGCATTTACGAGTCATTCTATAGTGATATCTCCATCATTCCATGCCATTATATTAGTTGACATTACCCTATTTTTCAAGTTTATTTTAGATGTCAAGTCTCATCCATGTTAGCGAAATGCAATGATAAAGAAGATGGATGTGTTAGACCAGAACGGTATATGGAACATGGTAGATGTTGCCACAGTTAAAAATGCGGTTAGTTGTAAGTCGGTTTATCCTATCAAAATAAACCTTGATGATTCACTAATCCATTTAATGACTCACCTAGTGGTAAAATAATATTTATAGATGTACAAAGTTGATTATCATGACACATTCTACTTAATGTGATGATGACATCTGTGTTTCTTCTGATCTATCTTGCAATTGCACACCATTGATCATTACATCAACTTGATGTCAAAAATGCCTCTATAAAACAACTTCCTAATTTTTTTGATCTGGTTGAGTCAAGGAAGGTCTATAGAAACATCTATATGAATTGAAACACTCACCTAAAGCGCGGTTTGACAGGTTGACTGATGTTATGATGATTTTGGACTTTAATGGTGTCAAACTACTCTGTATTCTATCAACATCATCAAGGCAAGAATCTCTTTTTAATGGTAGTATGGATGATAGTTATCACTGTTGAGATATTGAGTCTCACCCCGTATGTTTTGATGATGAGCAAACGAATCATCTAATATATATAAGTGCAGGTATAACAACGTAAGATAAATCAAAGAAGCACTCACTGGATTAGTGATGAGCTCAACAATGACATGAATCAATTGAAACAAGACAACGAGCTTGAGGAGTCAAGAATGCATCAATCAATCTTCATTGTAATAATTTATTTGATGTATTTTTTTCTTTGTCTTAGCTTGTTAAAGCCTTGCTAGAAGCTCACACACATAGAAACACTTTAAAAATATTTCAAAAATGTTTTAAATTCATTTAAATAGTGTATCCTAGTGGTTACTGCTACGTATCAACGTATCAAAAGAGTAGTCGACTCCCACTAAAACAGGAGTCGACTCCTTAGGCCTAGGTTGTCCAAAACATGTTCTGGACTCTTGGCTAAGAGTCGACTCCTGTGTTCAGGAAAGTCGACTCCTGTGTTCAGGAAAGTCGACTCCTTCTAGAATAGGAGTCGACTACTGATGACCTGGCAGTCTATAACGGTCAAATTTTTGCTCGGTTTTTCTACCCGTTAGAGGTACATTTTGGAACATCTGCTTGAGCAGATTTTTGCTCTATATATTGGGGTTTGGTCTCAGATTTATTACCACATTAATGATCAATATTTTGTGAAGAAAAAGTGTTTTAAGCAAAATTCTTTCAAAAGAAAAACACTTTCTTTGGCCTATGTTTTAAAGCCTCTCTCAAATCTTTTAGCCAAAGCTTCCTGATCTCGAAAGCTTTCAATTCATATCCATTGGAGATTAATAACTATAGTCAACACATTCACAAGCTTCAAGCAACGATATAAGTAAAAGTGTATCATCTTCTTCATTAAACGTGAAAACTCTCAAGGGATAAGGTGGTAAGTTTGTAGGTGGTAAATTCCTCTTGGGAAGAGGTGTTGTAACTATTTGAGAATTAGTGGATTTAACCAAATGGGACTTGGGTGTCCGGATGTACGATACGGGATATCCGAACCAAGGTACATCTCTCGTTTGTGTTTGATCTCTATTTCATGTGTTGTGATTATTATCTCTTGTTCTCATTTCCGTTGCATACTCTTTTATTTGAGATCATTCTTATTGATTAAGATTAACTTAACTCCAGTTGTAAACTTAGGTAGATTAGCTAGATAAATATTTATACACTAATCACTCACATCTAGTGTTCACTTGTTATTCACAGGATCCCAACAATCACATGTGATGATACATACGGATGGCATAAAATATCTGAAGGTTCTCTCAAAATTCCATACCAAGGATCTTCGAGCTCTGCAATACTTTCCAGGTATTGAATCAGCCCTTTCCCAAAAGAGTATCTACTTATCTCGAAGAAAGTATGTGGTTGATATGTTATCAGAAGCTGGGATATTGGAATGCAAACCAGTTGTGGCATCTCAAGATCCTAATCCTAGCTTATGCCTAATTAGGAAAAGCCTATACATGATCTGAGGAGGTATAGGAGGATTGCCGGAAAGTAGAATTATCATATGATGATTCGTCTATGTATTGCATATAGTTATGGTCAGTTCATATATAATCCTCACACATGACATTTGGATGTGTGGATATTGTAATATCTTATAAATACCCCTTGTAGAGATCTTTTTATTTAGATTGTAGATCATGTTGTTCAGTCTCAGATTTTGATTGAACTGGTTTGTCATCTGATCATAAGTCCACAGCACGATATTATTCGTTAGTGAACTGGTTTGCCATCTGATCATAAGTCCACAGCACGATATTATTCGTTAGTGTGAGGCAATCTTGTACGTTGAGGAGTAACAATTAGCCAATTATCTCTAAATCGAGGGCAGGATCTGAATACCCAGCCCTGACAAATACTACTTGTGAGTTAGCATGATTCAGCAGCTACTTGCTAAATTTAGGCTTTCATCATAACTCCAATGAGATTTATCAACTCCAATGAGACTATAAAATGATAACAAGGTGACCACCTATATTGTAAAGAGTGATAATTCGGCTTTTTTATTAGCTTTTCATGAAAGAATTAAACATACTGAAGTTGATTTTCACAGGTTCTTGAGAATGTTCAGTATAGGTAATTGAAACTATACATGTTAGTTTTGCAAATAAGCTGACCGACATGCTTAATCTCTTACAAAGTCACAACTTGAGTTCATTTGTTACAAGTTAGGTGATATATCTGGTTTAGCTTAAGGGAAAATGCTAGAATAAATATATTGTAATGGGATTGGTGTAAAAGAGATTTATTACTTTTCCTATAAATAATAAACAATAGTCAGAGGAACCCAACTACCCTTTCTAACATATCCTAGTCTCCTCTTTCTCTCTAGTTAACATTATTCCCTGCTTAACATGTCGAAGCCAATAAGCCTCCCATTCACGCTCTCTATTATTCAGGGAAGTTTATATCATAAAAAAGATTCTTCAAATAGCTCCAAACTTGAGAAACCAAACTTGCCATTGCAGTAGTTGAAAGCTGTATCCTTTGAGATCTTTTAGCAATAGAGAATCATAAATCAAAAATGATGTATGATCAAGTTACAGGTCCAAAGAACAGATTATATAAAACCAGTTCAAAACAATTTGTTGCCAACAGCATGTACATTCCAACAGATAGCAAATTCATTGGATGGTTTGCATCGGCGGATACAAACCAGCACAATATAAACATGTGGTGTAGATAAGTTTATAAAGCAGAAAAAATGTAGCCAGTTTTCACTAGTTAAATAGCTTGTCATATAAATTGAGATGAAAAAAAGAAAATAGACAGAACTAAGTTGCCAGTTAAAGTCAAAGATTTGTCTGTGAAAGACCCAATGTTCCGAAGAACATAACAGTCACAATAACAGACTATTCAACGTTTGAAGCATTAAGAAATTGGAAACGTGACATATATGTGAAAATTGAAATTGCATAATTATTTATAGCTAGAGCCATAGAGAAAATAAGATTTACCTGAGATGTGGTGTGCCTTCCAAAAAATTTCCACTGCCTTCCTTAATAATATTAACCAAGTCTAGAGGATATTTCACACCAGAGAAATTGCACTCCGAAGGAAAGGCAAACAAATTGTAAACATTTCCTATAAAAATTATGCAAAAAATAATTATAATCATCATTTGAAGAAATGCAAGAAGTTAAAATTACTTAACATGCAGGACTTATCAAACATTGGCCAGCACTGCAATTGAAAAGCTTCTTTTTGACAGGAGTTGAACCCACATCATATTTGTTGAAAGTTGGACAACGTATGGTATGAGTGAGAATCAATTATTTTAGTTTCCATTTAGACATGACAACACCTACAATGCAAAGAAATCTCGGGGAAAAAGTTTATGGGAAATTTCTAAACTAATACAAAATTGTTCAAAAAGGTAGAATATACAAACATTAGGGTCAACTTGCAGTGAGGCATACAAAGAAAAATTCTGCATTTCAATTCATGATTTATACATCTTATAACACAAAGATTAAAATTATTTGCTTTAGGCTAATTCCAACTATAAGCTACTGAAAATCTAAAACAAAGAACAAAAAGATATGTAATACCCTTATTCGTGATGGAAATTTACTTTGTCCAATGAACCATGGTTTAATGTAAAAATTCTCCTAATGGATAAACCCTTCAAATTATCCTATAGGGCAACGACCAGGCCTTGGGTATAAAACAAAGCTTCCATCACAAATGCACACTGGCAAGTATAGGAGTACCTGAAGGATTAAAGTCACTTAACTCCTGTGATGCAGCCTTAGATCTTTTAAGTACTGAATGAGTTAGCATCTGAATGGATGGCCCAGTTGTTCCATGTTGTCCGTTGCAGTGTTCGACTTCTTCAACATCAACCACAACAGCAGTTGCTCCTTGATCAAGAGCATATCTAGATGTTTTTAAGGATAACCTAAATCATCAAATTTTTATGCTTCAAAAAAATATAATATACAACATTCAGTTGCAGACAAGCTAATTGTGCAAAACATGCAAGATAATAGTACAACTAATGCCAATACCCATTAGGGATAAGACATTATCAAAAATTCAATAATGTCCACACTTTTGGATATGATTCTTGCTTCTTCTTCTTCTTCTTCTTCTTCTTCTTCTTCTTCTTCTTCTTCTTTGGGGTTGTTAATGATTTTAATAATGATCAACAAGTTGACAAGTTCATAATTATTTTTTGTGTCTCTCACGAACTAGGATAAGATGCACATGTCAATGGCACCGGTCTTTTTACACATCCTTCCTTCCATCACCCATAATAACAAAAGCTAGCATGTTCTTGATCATTGTTTTATTTCACAAACATTGTCCTAGTATAGATGGATAAATATATATTAGATGGATAGGTAATATGCAGGCAACTATGCATTCATTACGCATGTACTTGTAGATCAATGGATATGCATGTATGTGGTGCACAAGTAGATGTCCAGGTGTGCTAGGTAGCACTAATACAATGTATCATATGATATAGACAATTCACCCTGCTAAAAATAAAATTTGCCATGTGCGACATGGCTAGACACAGCGTGTGTTTATCCATCCATGTCTAACACTTAAAATTGAATAATCGTCTATTTACTTCAAGAATATGTAAAATAAAAAGTATATTCAGCCATTTTTAACATAATGATTGTATTGTAGAACATCTAACTGTTAGGTCCTTTAGACTATGAATAACAACCCATGCATATGGTTTAGATGCATTAAGTACACACAGAAGACAAATACACAGTGGCCACATCATGTTTGGATTTTAGACAGTTGTTATATCCAACACCCCATACCTGGGCTCGCCTAAGAATGTTATTTATGAAAGTTTGAAACTGTTAATATTCTACTCTAAATAATAGATGCAAGCTAAAGATGATATTCTTATCTGGGCAGCGCTCAAATAATAGAGATTAAAATGCAAGATATGGGTTCCTTGCATTGGTAGGATACTCTCTAATCCCAAGGACGCTGTTATGATTTTCCATGGTGTACGCATAATAGCTTTCTTTGCTCCAAGGGAAGCATTCTCCAACAAGTTTTAAAGCGGCTGTCACCCCAGATGTAAATACACATTTATATTCCTTTGGAGATGCATTGAGATAGTCAAGGACCTAATCAGAGCAAATACACATCATGCATGGTCAAAAATATGGGTAAGAAACTAGGATCAACTGATCATGCTAGAACATAAGAACTTCATTTCTAAGAATTTTCTTCATAAGCTAAAAAGCAAATAATCTTGTAAATACCAAAACTACACTAACATAGCAAATGCAATAAAATGCCAAGTCAAACAAAAAGATATCTAACAAACACATGTATCGTGCAGTGTATTAAGGGACCATGGTGACAAGCTGTTGTGTACTTAACGATTGCCAAATATAGAAATCACAAGACAATCTAGTGAGGCAGAAATCACAAGACAATCTAGTGAGGCAGATAACGTTTCCATGTTTTAATGTTCAAAAAGTGAATAGAAATAATATGAAATAAGAGTTACCAGCATGAAAATATGAGAATTCTTTTTTGGCGGCACAATTGGCCAGCTCGTCATTAAAATTATATACTTTACAAAAAGAAGTGTTAGGCTTAAAATTGTTAGCTTATTATTAAAATTTTAACGAATAAAACAAAAGGGCATCCCAATACATTTAAAAATAATAATTCCAATAAAATATTTTCCAAATGAAAGCTAAGATCATCCTCATAATGTGAGTTATATATAGCACCTACGTAAAACACCCAAGCAACCAAATGGTGCAACTAAAAGTATTTGTATCTGAGATAAACAAGACCCTTATAATCTACAAATTCTAAGATGTAGAATGCATATGCTCTCTTAGAACAGTTTCAAACAAAGGCATCTAGAAATAAGTAGCGTCATGAAGCTGGTAGTTGAATGCCTATGACATAGTATTGGGACACTGCAACATAACAACATCAATGACAAAGACTTCATTCCAATCTTGTTCAAAGAGTCCTCAGGCGAAGTCAGCTCACGTGAATGACGACGATCACGATAGGCAGGCTATCGAAAGATAGAAAAGGGTAGCTCTCTTTCAAGAAGACTAAGGAAGGTGTCGTTGTTGATAGAGAAATAACGAAATTTCGTATAATAAAATAGATAAGAAGAGATGATCTAAAAGTGAAGAGAAACCACTTTGAAGCACTAGAGTATATCTAGGACTTATGAAAACTGACAACAACTAGGCAACCACAGGAATTCTCTTAGTTAATTGAGTTAAGGGAGGACCATTTGTGGGGGGTCGTGGAAGAATTGGGTTCGATTCCCGTTATACGCGATGTGGCTTTCTTGCTCTTGGATTGTTTTTTCTTTTTACCTTTTTTAATGTCTGTTTCCGTGTAATCTTCTTCAACATCTTTCTTTTTGTTTTGTTTTCGTAGATCTGATACAAGATCTCCTTGGTTTTGTTGTTCGTGTTTGTTGGAATTTGTTAATTCAAGATATTCTTTTTGATTAGCTAATATAGGAAGATTGTTTTTTTATTTACTGTCTTAGGGAAATGAATCTTGTCGCTAGTTCAGTTACGGGTGCCAATATTTCGTAGAAAGCCTTTTTTGCTTTCCGGTAGTTGTAGTCCAATTCTTCTTTCTCGGGCTTTTTTTAAGATTTGAATCTGAAGGTTCGTAAAGCAAACTCTTTACGATCCAAAAGAATGTTTCTGTTCCCTTTCTGCGATTTCGGTTCTCGATCGAAGGCCGGGCTTTGAATCGTTTTAGTACACAACACTCACAACAAAAGGCTTATAGCCGAACTGAGACAGCAAGCGGATTAGAAAAGATAGAGTTTCCTTGTTCTTGTTATGGTATCTAGGAAGGTAGGCTCTAAAGGAAATTCTGTAAGCGGATCAATTCGACGATTTGAATCTGAAGTAATATTTGGGTGGCCCATGAATCTTTCTCAATCATTCACTCTTAAGATCCAACTCCGCTGTGAAATTAGAAAGTGCATGCCCTTCCCCTAGTCCATGTCCATTGCAGTCGACCTCCAATGCTAGCCACTACTCAACTATTAGCTTTATCACTCCTCATAGCTTACCCACTCATATATCTCCTGCACATATAGAAAAACCATCTAAAGTTCTAAAGTGATCCCCCTCCCCCCACATTTTATTCTCCACTAACTATACCTCTAAATTGACATGTGTAAAATGATAATATACCGAACATATCAATGATTGCCTTCATGCAAAAGATACAAACGAATCTCTCTTTGCTAAAAATGCTATGAAATCATATATAAGAGATGGTTTTCTGCATAATGTTATCTACGACGGCTAAACACGACGGCTAAACACACGGAGGAGATCGCTAGTTATACTTAAACTCTAGTCAACCCATAACAAAGCTATTCTAAAAGATGACAAGTGTGTGTATGCATGCATGTATAAAAGATCATACATGCTCTAATACTCAAAACTATGCGTTGTATTTACTGTACTAAATACATTTATGAGAACTTGTAGGATTGTGCCTAATATGTAAGTCGCTCATATTCTTTACTCGCTTAGAATGATGCCTAGATTATTAGGTTCCACGTGTTCTGACAACATGTTGCCTATTTTTCCGACTCTATGAATAAGAAGGTTTGAGTTATGATAAATTGCATTGCCAAGGAAATGCATTAAAAATTTAAAATATGTCCCAGAGATGGATGTCTATGTAGTGCATTCCTAGATAAGAACCTCTAATTTATGATGGATATAACGAAGAACATTCTTCGTATCGTCATAGCCTATTAAACACTGATAAGCCAACATATGCAAGTAATCGTATCAATTATGCTTACAAATTTAGATATTTGAGTACTACTAAAGCATTGTCCTCAGATGATGTTGATAAGAAAACCTTTTATGGATCCAAAATCTAGAGTAAAGACTGTATCTCTGGGAGACTACTTTATAACACCCCAGAACATTCATTTAGCATGCACTGCTGATTGGTTTCTAAGTGTCATCGTTATTTAAATCATAGCTTCCAAATGCATTCAGTACATAAAACACCTACGTTTTAAATAAATGTTTACAAAATTGTTCAGGTGAGTACTTTACATTAGTCGAAAAGTCAGAGTGCACGTATCATCTACAAATTTCATTAAATGATTAAAAATGCTCAAGAAAAAGTCAAAAGCACCTTCTGCCGCGCGGAGCTTATCACCTCCGAAGTAGCAATGCTGGAGTCACTCTGGCTATCTGAGTTCAACATGTACATTAAAGAACCAAACTAATTGTAAATGAATTATTAAATCATACAGACTTGAACACACCAATCCAATAAAAACCACAAGTTATCGATAATTGAAAGAAAATCAAAGGATACGAGGGTTTCCGTATAGATTGGAAGTGAGGTCTCTGGCGACGGCTTCCATCTGAGTCTCAGAGTACAGAGTAGCTCCGGCGTGATCCAAGTAAACTAAACCTAAATTTCATTCAAAAAAAAATACATTACAACCCCTAATTCTCTTCACAAGTTTGCAACAAAAAATGGGGAAAGTTTAACACAACACGGGGGGAGTTTGAGGAGAGAAAGAGAGAGACCGTCCAATCTATTGAACTCGGTATTTCTGATCTCGTCGATGTTCTTGGGGGCGTTGGGGTAGCCGTAATCGTCCCGAAATTGCCGCAAAAATTCCTTTTTCGATGCCTCCATTCTCTCTCTATTCCTCTCTCGTCTGAATAGACGAACGGCGGATTAAGTCATTAAACTCACACTCTGGAAGATTCGTTTAAATTCAGGGAATTGCTTTGAGCACGTAACCGGGTTAGGTCCTGTTCTTTTGCCAACAATACGGGCGGGAATGGAAATATAGACATTGTTCTGCACTATTCATTCTATTCCAAGTTTGTATTCCAAGCGGTTGTTCTTTTGGGCGTGGAATAGAATCCTACGTGGCTATTCCAATTTGTTAAGGATGAGCACTTTTGTATTCCAAGTTTTTTGCTTGAAATACAATGGAATCCTTGGGAATGGTGGGTCCCACTCTCTCATCTCTCTCTCTCCCTTCCAACTCATCATCCCCTTCCACCTTTTCATTCAAACTCTACAATCCCAAAAGAACACAAGGATAGAAAGTGGACCCCACTTTCTATTCCAAACCCTCATTCCATACTCTATTCCACCCAAAAGAACACTGTTACGACCTAAAGATCATAATAGCCCGACTCCCGCCCGGATCCGCTAACATACCCAATTGACTCACCTTTTCACAAAAGGTCCGCCGCCCCGAAAATGCCGGGCGACCAGCCAAGCGGGCGCACCTTGCAGCGCTCCATGAACCGGCCGACTAATCGCTTCTTCGCCCCACTAATCGCTTGTTAAACAGCCTATCTAAACCCTCTTCTCCATATAACCACCGTGCCCTTGGTTCCCATTAATACAAATTCATTGTACGCGAGTTCCACCTCGTAACAATTGGCGCCGTCTGTGGGAACGAAGGGTCACACCCATGTTAGATTCCATACCAATCCCGCGGAACCCGGACCACGGCAAAGATCCCGTGGGGCAGGAACCGCTCTCCCTACAAATCACCCCGGCGTCCGACCCCCTTTTAGGGATGATCTCCGAGATCGAACACACTTCAGTCCCCGCCGTTCTGAAGAGCTTCGAGGCTGTCGCTCAGGCCAGGGGAGGCTTTCAGACGACTGAAACGGAGCCTCTGCCCGGCCCCTCGGAGCCCCTGAACGTGAGGCGAAACCTCCACCCTCAGTTCGAGGAGGAGGGGGAGCATAGGGGGCTCGCTGAGGAGATCGCGGCCCAGCAAAGGCTCCTGGAGGAGGAGATAGAAGTTGCGCAGCGGTGGAGGCGCCTGGGGGAGGCGGCCGCCGCGCAAAGGCGTCTGGACGAGGCGGCCGAGACCGCCCGGAAGGCTTACCAGGAAGAGGAGGCCGCCCGCCGCCAGCTTCGCTTCATCATCGCGGAGCGCGAGAGGCTGAGGACGGAGAACAGGAGCAACCGAGAACTCCTGGACGAGGCGACGACGGCCCGGCGGCCTGGGAACGGGCGGGACCCGATGCTGAACAGGTCCCCGCCTGGAGGGGGCGGCCCCCATCACCAACACCACCCCTCCGATACCCAGCGTGAGGAAGCCGTTTGTCGGCAACTACGCTTCCTCACCACCGAGCGTGAAAGACTCCTTCGGGAGAATCAAGAACGGATGGAGGCCCGAGGAGAGCTGGCCAGGAGGCGTGGGCGCTGGGAGGACCGTAGCCCACAACCCGTCGAATCCTCGGCCCAAGGAAGGAGCCCCGCCTGGAGACCGTCGGGCTACTCGCCGGGGACGGAGGACCGTCGGCGGCCGAGGCGCGACCGAAGCCCGACCCCCGAGTGGCGGAGGGGGGATGCGCCGGATCGCCCGACCTACCCGGAGGAGGCCACGCCACTCGCCCGGTGGATCACTTCTGCCCCCAGGCCCGTAAGGTTCAAACCCCCTCACTTGGCCACGTACAATGGGAGGGACGACCCCCTCACGCACGTGCAACAATACCGGGGGGCGATGGAAGCCCAGGACGTGGATGAGGCGTTCCTTTGCCGACATTTCTCCCAAAGCCTGAGGGACACCGCGCTGGACTGGTACTTCGGCTTGCCCGCGAGGTCCGTAGGGAGCTTTGGCGAACTATCCCATAAGTTCTGCCAAGAGTTCCGGGCCGGGCGAACAAAAAAGAAGCCCTTAGACTATCTCAGCACGATAGTCCAAGGAGAGGGAGAGACGACGGGTAGATACCTCCGCCGTTTTCAGGAGGAAAGACGGGCGGTGGTGACGTGTGGCGATGAAGTGCTTATGCTGGCCTTCAAAACGGGGCTCCGGACTCGGAGCCTCCACAAATCACTGCTCCGGGATCCGCCGACCGACTATGAAGCGTTGGTAGCTATGGCGGAGAGACACGCGCTGGCCGAGGAGACTCTCGGCGCCAAGGCCTTATTCCCCCCGGCGAAACCCCCCCAAGGCGAACCCCGGTCACACCCACGGCCGAGGCAGGAAGAGGGGCACCGTGGCCGCGACCAACTGGCCCGACCAAGGAGGGAACATCCCGGGCCCCGTCCGCAAGACCGACCTGGCCCGGCGCGCGATTTCGCTCCGGCCCAAGGGCTCCCTCGAGTCGCCCCGAGACAAGAAGGCCCCCTAAGGGCACATTACACCCAACTCAACGCCTCCTTGATTGAGGTAATGGCCGCGGCTACACGGTCCGGACTGCTGCCGGAGCCGCCCCGAGAAATGAAGTCGGACCCCGCCCGGAGAGATTTCAAGAAATACTGCCGATACCACCGGGACCACGGCCACGACACCGACAACTGCTTCACCCTCAAAAGGGAAATCGAGCGGCTGATCCAGGCGGGCCACTTGGGGGACTTCGTCGGAGCCCGGAGACCTGACCGGGAGGAGGGGAACCACCGAAGGGCACGGAGGGCAGACCCTCCGGCAAACGATGAGCGGGAAGAGCTTCACCCCCCGAAACCCGTCATGCGCATAAATACGATATGCGGCGGCCCATCTTCAGGTGGGGCATCGTCGTCGAGAAAGAAGGCGTATGCGAGACAAGTAATGACGACGGGTCTCGGAGGGGACCGGAGAGGGAGAAGGATGGCCTACCCACCCATAACTTTCAGCGACGAGGATCTGGAGGGGATCGAGCTGCCACACGACGATGCCATCGTCATCGAAGCACAGATCGGGACGGCCATCGTCAGCCGCCTCCTGATCGACACGGGGAGCTCTTGCGACATCCTGTTCATGTCCACGATCGAAAAGATGGGGTTAAGGCCGACGGACCTGAGACCCTGTATGGGACCCCTCGTCGGTTTCACCGGTCACTCGACCCCCATCATGGGAGTGATCACCCTGCCGATAACCCTCAGAGAGGAGCCACAGGTCGTCACCCGAATGACGTTGTTCGTTGTGGTCGACATCATGTCGGCGTACAATGGGATCATTGGACGACCTTACATGTCGGCCATCGGAGCGCTCCCCAGCCTACTCCATCAGATGGTCAAGTTCCAGACCCCTCGAGGGGTGGGGATCGCACGGGGAAGCCAGAAGCTGTCTAGGAGCTGCTACGTAGGGTCGACCAAGCACAAAGGACCAGAGGTAAACCTGAAGATCGACTCCTCAAGGCGGAGTTATGACCCCCTCCAGCCAGAGTTAGCCCCAGCCAATGCCACGGCCGAGGGAAACAGGATCGACCACGCGCCCAACCAAACCACCCCCCGAGAAGGACGGGCTAGTCACTCCAAGGGGCACGATGCGCCGGCCGGGGCATAGCCGGTAACTGTAAGTCCTGAACGAAGTACCATGTTCCCTTCTTTTTATCTTCAAATTTCGCCTTTCCTACATAACAGTTTCAGTTCAACCCTCTAAAAGACTCCGGGGCAGGACCAATCCTCGCCACCCAAACCGGAGAGGGGCACGGGCCGAGCTGCACACTCGCTCCCCCCCAAGAAGACCTCCGGGGCAAGTTCACTGAGCTTGGCCACCCAAACCGGAGCGCCATATGCGGGGTAGGCGACGGCCCAATACCCGTCCGACTATAGAGGCTGCGGGGAGGCGACGGCCCTGTACCCCCCCTCTAAAAGACTCCGGGGCAGGACCAATCCTCGCCACCCAAACCGGAGAGGGGCACGGGCCGAGCTGCACACTCGCTCACCCCCCAAGAAGACCTCCGGGGCAAGTTCACTGAGCTTGGCCACCCAAACCGGAGCGCCATATGCGGGGCAGGCGACGGCCCAATACCCGTCCGACTATAGAGGCTGCGGGGAGGCGACGGCCCTGTACCCCCCCTAAAAGACTCCGGGGCAGGACCAATCCTCGCCACCCAAACCGGAGAGGGGCACGGGCCGAGCTGCACACTCGCTCCCCCCCCCAAGAAGACCTCCGGGGCAAGTTCACTGAGCTTGGCCACCCAAACCGGAGCGCCATATGCGGGGTAGGCGACAGCCCAATACCCGTCCGACTATAGAGGCTGCGGGGAGGCGACGGCCCTGTACCCCCCCTCTAAAAGACTCCGGGGCAGGACCAATCCTCGCCACCCAAACCGGAGAGGGGCACGGGCCGAGCTGCACACTCGCTCCCCCCCAGAAGACCTCCGGGGCAAGTTCACTGAGCTTGGCCACCCAAACCGGAGCGCCATATGCGGGGTAGGCGACGGCCCAATACCCGTCCGACTATAGAGGCTGCGGGGAGGCGACGGCCCTGTACCCCCCCTCTAAAAGACTCCGGGGCAGGACCAATCCTCGCCACCCAAACCGGAGAGGGGCACGGGCCGAGCTGCACACTCGCTCCCCCCCCCAAGAAGACCTCCGGGGCAAGTTCACTGAGCTTGGCCACCCAAACCGGAGCGCCATATGCGGGGTAGGCGACGGCCCAATACCCGTCCGACTATAGAGGCTGCGGGGAGGCGACGGCCCTGTACCCCCCCTCTAAAAGGCTCCGGGGCAGGACCAATCCTCGCCACCCAAACCGGAGAGGGGCACGGGCCGAGCTGCACACTCGCTCCCCCCCCAAGAAGACCTCCGGGGCAAGTTCACTGAGCTTGGCCACCCAAACCGGAGCGCCATATGCGGGGTAGGCGACGGCCCAATACCCATCCGACTATAGAGGCTGCGGGGAGGCGACGGTCCTGTACCCCCCCTCTAAAAGACTCCGGGGCAGGACCAGTCCTCGCCACCCAAACCGGAGAGGGGCACGGGCCGAGCTGCACACTCGCTCCCCCCCCCCCAAGAAGACCTCCGGGGCAAGTTCACTGAGCTTGGCCACCCAAACCGGAGCGCCATATGCGGGGTAGGCGACGGCCCAATACCCGTCCGACTATAGAGGCTGCGGGGAGGCGACGGCCCTATACCCCCCCTCTAAAAAACTCCGGGGCAGGACCAGTCCTCGCCACCCAAACCGGAGAGGGGCACGGGCCGAGCTGCACACTCGCTCCCCCCCAAGAAGACCTCCGGGGCAAGTTCACTGAGCTTAGCCGCCCAAACCAGAGCGCCATAGGCAGAGTAGGAAACGGACCGATGCCCTCCCTCCCCCGAAAGGGCCCGTCACCCTTCTCCTCAAACCTCGGGAACCTACTCGCGGTCCGCGAATCGAGGCCACCCCTACGGAAAGCCATCCCCGAGGAGTAACGCTAGACCCCCTTAAAGCAGACGCCCGAAACGACTTGTCCAACTCAAGCAGGACCCTCGGGACGAGCGCCAATGACAAATGCCAGGCATGCCTGAGGGGTCACATCACCTGTCACCCATCGGGGTCACATCACCTATTAAGGAAGAATAAATGAGCGCAGACGCTCACCATTATAAATCCCCCCTCTCCTCAGCTTCATGGAGAGGGGGAGAAAGGCAAAGGAAAGGATGTGGAGAAAAACTCGTCATTTTTACCACCCTCCCTCCCTTGAAATGTGCGGAAGACGCAAGCTTCGCCGACCGCAAAGATAGACGATCCACCAACCGGATATCCCGCTTACACAACGGCTACCCAGCCTGCTGCTCCCCTCCTTCTTTTGGACAACTTAAGGCAGGAGACCGGGCGCTCCGTGGGCACACCATGCCTCTCCACGAACGCCCGGGGTACGCAGGAGCGGCTGGCTGGCAACCCGATGGATGGGACGGACCTGCCAAATCACCTCACCGGACCCCCCGGCAGCCGCCAGCGCCACCCCTTCCACTCATCGACCTCCCCTAAACCGATAACACCGGGGGGACGCACGGAGGGGATACAACCTGCATCCCTTCGCGCCTACCACGCGAAGCCTCCAATCGAGGGGAGCAACAGGGCCCCGTGGGATAGAACAACCACCAAGGACTCCCTCTCCCCCCAATTCTGGGAACGAGGGCCAAAGCCACTGCTGGGATCCGACGCGATCATCACCCCTACGCCAAGGGGGAACTCTCTGAATCCCGCCACCCCCACCTTGTCAGGGGCGCGACACCAGAGAGGCGGATCAACTGCGAAAAGAACGTCCACTTACCTAGATCGACACACGGTCACGCCTACAATATTACGCCTACGGGCCGATACAATGTTACGCCTACGGGCCGATACAATGTTACGCCTACGGGCTGATACAATGCTACGCCTTCGTGCCAATTCAACGTTACGCCTATAGAAAGCCCCCGCTTTATTAAATTTCCAATCGTAGCCGATGAAAAGGCCAAAGACAAGTCCCGGTTTACCGCTGGTCATAACTCGGATAGACCTAAACCCGAACAACCTACGCAAAGGGAGGCGACCCCGCTGTCAAATCTCTCGGGCGCCATACGCGAAATAAAGGGACTCGACACGATTCAGCCTACGCCAACATAGAAACGGCCGCACCAAGGTGTAAATCTAAGAAGAAAATCTATGCATACACAGGCGGAAAGCCCAAAAGAGGCGGGGGCGAGTCATGCGAATCCTTACTTTCTTTCATTTTTAAACATACACAAGGGGGGGCCTACACAAAACTACTCGGCGCCCCCACCAATCACGACGCCCTCTCCCTCCATAGAATCCCCCGCCGCCCCGCCGACCTCAGGCTCGTCACCATCCTCGTCCTCTGGCTCGTCACCATCCTCGTCCCCTTGCTCCTCACCCTTCTCGCCTCCATCCCCCTCCCCGTCGCCGCTTGCGACGAGCCCGTCAAGATCGACCTCTATTGGCGGGACCAGGCCAGCCGCCTTCTCCTTCATCCGCGCAAGGCAGTCATCCCACCCCTCAACGCGGCCCTTCCTTATGCCCTCGACCATCGACTTTGTAAGGGCGGGGATGACGGTTGTCTCCTGATACGTCCGGAATTCCTCGACCCTACGGGCCAACTCCTCTTCGGCGGCCTTGGCACGCGCAGCAAAATCCTCCACACGAGCCTCCTCCATCCGAAGGGCCCCCTCCAGCTCCTTCGATCTCTCTCCAGCCTCGGTCACGACGGTCTTCAGGCGCTCTACTTCAGCCTCATATCGGCCGCCCCGCTCCCTCTCCTTCTCCAGGTCCTCGCCGGCTCTCTTACGAACGGCAGCGACCTCGGCGACCATCCTAGCCACGGCGCCTTCGGCCTTGTGTATGGCCGGCACGTGCCGCATCAGCCCGAGCATCAAGTTGAGGATCTGCGTAAAGAAACACCAAAAAATAGACCCATTTAGGGCGAAAGCTAAAACCCGCCGAAAGACGTCACCCGTCTTACATAACATACCTGGACGCCATGCATCACTGCGGTCCCGCACAGACCCTCAGGCTCCACCGCTTCCAGCGCCACCTTGTCGCGAGGCAGGAAGATGTTTTCCGCCAGCCTCGCCGCCACGCTACCATCCTCAAACACGGACTCATTGTTCGCCACTTTGTACCGCGCTCGATGAAGCGCCCCGTCGGGACAGCCCTCGACATCGGCCCTCTTGGCCTTAAACTTTGCCAGGGCGGCCTCACAGTGGGGGTCGGTCGTCGGCCTCTCGAGACCAAACATGGGACAACCATAAGGCCAATGGTCCCATCCTCCTGATCCGGTCGGGCCGCTCGACTCCTCGACCCCATGCGACTGACCGCTGGGATCCGCCCCCTCACCCCCTGCAGGCGCCACGGGGCTAGGCGAAGTCATTCGGGGCAGTTCCCCCCCTCCCCCTGTCGACCCTTCTTCGTCGCCCTCCAGGTCGATGATGGGGTCCGCCACACCATCCCCTGTCGACCTCTTCCTCCTCTTCGTTGACGCCGGCACCCTAGTCGAGCTCCCGGCCCCTCCTTCCGCTCGCGCCCTCTTAGGGCCACCTCTCGTCGTCGATCGCCCCGCCTGATCCACGGCCCTCCGCATCATTTCCTCAAGGGATAGACTCATCGTGCCACCTGCCAAAGAGAGAAAGTTCAGCGTAAGCATATCAGGCGCAGGAACACCCAAATCTTCTGTACCTTCGGGCCATATATAGGCTGTTATCATCTCAGGCCGAGATAACGTCCGATAATTTCGGCCCTCTGCTGGTATAGCCATTAAAGTTTGGGCCACCGACTTCTCCTCGTCCCCCAATTCCACAACCTCTCTCGCCTCGGGATTCAGCTCGGCCCAATCAGCCCTTATCAGCACTTCCTCCGGCACCTCCACAAACACATACTGCTGGCGCCACAATTTAATTTTTCCAGGCAACCCCTTGATGAGCGGATGCGTCCTCTTCGCGGATAAATAGTAGCACGATCCATACCTCTTGACCAAGAAGAAGTGGCGAAATAAGGACAGGGACGGATTAACCTGATTGCTTACACACAGCACTAGGAACCCCACAATGGCACTGATGGCATTGGGCATCAGACGATACAGCGGCAGTTCCAGGAAGTTCAACACTTCCAGCATGAACGGATGAGGGGGAAAGCGCAAACCCTGCTCAAATGAAGAGACGTACACTCCAACCTCCCGGTCCCCCGCAAAACACACCCTTTCCTGCGGCTCCGGTTCACGAACCGAGTATGGCGGCCTGACGTACTTTGCGAAGATCTCCGCAATGGATTTCCTCAGCACCGACTTCACTCCCGCAATCTCGACGGGCACCCCTCTGGTCTCCGAGGCTGAACTTCCCTCCCCAACTCCCCCAGAACCCTGACCCAGAATCGGAGACATCGTGGAAGACATTAGTCAAATGGGCGTCTTACCTAACGGGTGTTGTCGCCTCGGACTCTCGCTTTGCTCCGACGACCGCTCCTACGAGAACAGCTCTGGAAAGGATTCTTAAACCTCTTACAAACCCTAGCTCCTCGACATTCAACCTTTTTTACCCCCCCACAGGTTATATATCTCTAAAGCGGTCCCGCAAAACATCGGCATCGTGACCGTCGAACCAACGACACGCGTCACCAATCTGGGTCCTGTCCATCACCAACCCACGTGTTCTGCCGCTTCGCGTCCCGTCAAAACCATCAATTGCGCCACGTGTCGTAACCACAGTGGTCGGGCCGCCTCGGTTCCCGCCCGCCGTCGATTCGCCAGGATGACGTCAAGTCAGACGACCGCCAACAAATCCCGCCCAAATCCCTACGAAATGATTACCCTCTTTTGAAATTACCCCACGATATCGCCGCTAGAGCCAAGATTTGGTCCGGCCTCCGACAGTCCGGCCAAATCACGGAACCAACGCCATACCCAAGATTGGATCCGGCCTCCGACAGTCCGGCCAAATCATGGAACCAACGCCAGATCCAAGATTAGATCCGTCCTCCATCAGTCCGGCCAAAACACCCTCAGAGTTGGACCCAATATTTGGTCTAACACCCGTCAGTACGGACAAAGCAGGAGCTTCCCTCGCATCATTGCCATTTCCGCTCTCCTTCGTCCCGGCCGTCACGGGAACCCATCTCAATTCCAACACTTAGCACGGGCGCCCAAGCAAACGAACAGAGACCGTGACTCATCTCAACTCCCCTCTACCGGAATCCCCGGCAGAGCGAAGTTGGGGGCAATCACATCCCCACAAATCGTATATTCTACGGGCTAACCTTACACGAATACAGTCTGGCACAAAACAATCAAAATTTATTTACTCCAACCGCTAACCCTTACATGGAACCTTTGCCTCCCCACCCACTACAACAACACATCGCTCATAACCCCATCACAAGAAGTTACGGCCCTCCCCGAACCCACGCTTCTAGCGGCGCCGCTTCTCGACCGACCGCTCCCTCACATCCTTGACCACTTGCCGAATCGCCGCCTCCTTAGCCTCTTGCAGCATCGGCACAACATGCTCGTCATGATACCGGCGGATAGCGGCTTCGACCAGCTTGCCCTCAGCGTCCCGCTTATCCTCCAATCGCCGCACCGCTAGACCCTTCTCCCTCTTCTCGGCCGCCAGAGCGACCTTTAGGTCCTCAATCTGCTGCCTCTGCAACCCGATCACAGACTCCTTGCTGGCAACTTCCGAGGTATATTTCGCCCGAATATCATCCCTCTCTCGCGTTATCTCTTGAAGCTGCTTCTCGACCGCCGCTTTGGACGAATCGAAGTACGCAGCCCGCCCCTTCTCCACGCCGCAGGCCGCCCTAACCCTCTCCAGCTCCGCCTCCGTGTCCCTCAGCTTCTCCTTGACCTCGCCAAGGTTCTCCCTCGCTTCACGCAGGGCCACCCGGGTGGCGACCGCGGCAGGACGGCCCCGCAGGGCTAGCACGTTCGTAAGCATCTGCTTAAACCTTGAATCAGTGAGACACAGGCACACAAAGCCGGCGTACGAGTAAAGAAAACCATCTTACCTGTACGACGTTCCATATAGCCGAGCCACACAGCCGCTCCACCCCCACGCGAGTCAACGACTCACGATCGCGCGGCAACCCGCAATACTCGGCGAGCCGCGCCGCCACTCCCGCATCTTCGAATACCGACTCGTCGCGGATGACTCGAAAGGGAAACTTGCGGAGATTGTCATCAGGGTACGCCTCGACCTCTTCTCGGGTCCTATTAAAACGAATGAGAGCGCCCTCACAGGCTTGACTCGACGACGCCCCCATTTCCCGCAAAGGGATCCCGTATGGCCACTTCTGAACCACATGCGCCCGGCGGGGCGCAACCACCTCGGATACCCGCGGGGGGACGGAGGGTCGGGCCCCTCCCTCGGGCACGCCCTCGGAACGATCCTCGCTGGACCCACCGGCGGAGCGGTCTCGTCCGACTGACGTCCGTCCTGGGTGCAA
Source organism: Scilla litardierei (assembly GCA_030789695.1). Lineage (NCBI taxonomy): Eukaryota > Viridiplantae > Streptophyta > Magnoliopsida > Asparagales > Asparagaceae > Scilla > Scilla litardierei. The sequence goes on from CM061131.1 coordinate 13,137,401, forward strand.
TCTCTCCCCCCGGGGGCCCCACCCCCACGGTCCGGGGATCCCGCCTCACTAGCCGCCCCCTTGCCTTTCCCGCGAGGATCAGTACCCCCCGAGGTCGGGGCACCGGCCGAACCAGACACCACCTCCGGCTCCCTCATCGGGTCTTCGCCTGAAAGGAAAAGAAAGACCATCAGGGCGAGCCTAGCCCGAAGTTAACAAAACGTCAAAGATACCTAGGGCCCAAAAGTCCTGGTCGAGCCGACTGCTTTGCGTCAGACTCGCCCAATGACGACACGCCTCGGGCAGCTCCCTCAAAATCTGAACTTTGGCAATATCCTCCCCGGTCAGCTCCACCCCTTCATTCACGAAGGGATTCCGCGCCCCCCAATTCGACGTCAGCGCCACGTCACTTGGCACCGTCACGAAGACGAACTCCCTCATCCAATCGCCGACATCATCAGGCACCTCGAGGATGAGTTCTCGCCCTCTCCTGGCGCAAACGCGATGATACACCCCCCACTTCCGAACCACGAAGAAATGCTGAAACAACGCCAAGGAAGGACTCAAGGAGCAAGCGAGACACAAAACGACAAACCCCACTAACAGGCCCCAGGAACGGGGCGCTAAGGCGAATATCGGCAGCTCCAGGAAATTCAAGTGAAACAAATACGGGTGGATCGGAAAGCGGAGCCCCAACTCAAAGGACCGGACATAGACCCCGACCTCATCATTCCCCGGTGAGCTCACCGCTTCCCCCGACCCGGGAACTCGCACCTCATAGGGTTGTAGCACAAACCGCACGCGAATCTCCCGGATGTTGATCCTATCCAACCTGCGTCGGGAGGACTCAATGTCTCTCGGTGCAACGGACAACCATGACCATCTTTCCCTGATCCGCTGCACCCCCGGCTGCGACGCCCCCTCGCACGCCGACTCTTCCTCCCCCACCCGGCTACTCCCTCCAATCTCGAATCGAGAAGCCATTGATCGGAAAGGAAGGAAATTGATTGTTGTTACCTGTTGCTCCCTCGAACCTGGAAGACGATCGGAAGAAGACGGCCGGCAACGGAAGGGACAGGTTAGCCAGTAAGCTCCAAATAGAAAAATCGAGCGCCGGAGGAGAATCGGAGAAAGACAAAAAATTCCCGCCGACCACCTCCCAGACCATTTTAGGCGGTACAGGGGGCCCCCGGGCCATCTCGGCCGTCAAACTTTCGCCACGCGGCGCCCATCGAGACATCCCCGACGACTCGACTGGCGTAAGAGTCACCTCATCCACGTGTCGCAAACTCAATCGCAGAGACGCTTCGTTTTCCTCTCCCCCCTTTTTTTCTTCAAATCGCAATGATGACCACTGAAGCGGGAGTTCCGAAGCCGCCGCTGTCACAACCTGGTGGGTCCAAGGCCCACATTGAGGGTCCGGAATGTTAGATATGATTCGCCCTCCGAGCCGAGTCGGGCTGCCGCCTCAGACTCGAAGGCCGGGGGCAATTGTTACGACCTAAAGATCATAATAGCCCGACTCCCGCCCGGATCCGCTAACATACCCCATTGACTCACCTTTTCACAAAAGGTCCGCCGCCCCGAAAATGCCGGGCGACCAGCCAAGCGGGCGCACCTTGCAGCGCTCCATGAACCGTCCGAGGTGAACCACCGCAGCCGCCCGACTCTTAGTCCGCCGCTAACGACAAAACAGCTTAGGATAAGGACATGACTGACACGTACGTCACCTGACATCCCGACAAAAGCACCCCCAGGCGGCTAGCCTATCGGACGGTTAGTGCTTTCGGCCCTGACATCCCGACAAAAGCACCCTGGGGCCGTTGCGCCGCCTGACAGAGGCAGGCCGAGAACTCCTGTTCCCGGCGTCCTTGTCCGAAACCTCCGCTGACACCCGGGCCAGCTCAGCACGCCTAGTCATCACCCGTCAGGTATAAATACCCCCCCTCCTCTTACGGAAAAAAGGTTGGCTGCTGAATTCTTCCTCTTTCTATTATTCACACACGAGTGCAAAGGTCTTCCATATCTTTGCTCTCCCACCTATAGCTCGCCACGCTCGGTCGACACACCGTTGGTCCGACCGGCGTGACCAGCCCCCCATTTTAAGCGCCATCACTGACTTAGGCATCGGAGGGGCTAAGGGTTGAACCCCAACCCATCCCTTCTGACGAGTTGTTCGTGTTGCAGGAGAGCTCGCCCATCAACACAGGTCGGTGTCACCCCCCTGCCCTTCAACCTGGTTCAGCTGCATCCGGCGAGATTCACCCCGTGACCATCACAGGCGTCGGGATCGACTTCTTCGCCCCACTAATCGCTTGTTAAATAGCCTATCTAAACCCTCTTCTCCATATAACCACCGTGCCCTTGGTTCCCATTAATACAAATTCATTGTACGCGAGTTCCACCTCGTAACAAACACAAAACTACATTTTTCTCTCTTTTGAGAATACAACATTTCCCTCTATTCCATTTTTCCCATTCATGGAAAAGAACAGGCCCTCATTTAACCCCAAAAGAACAACTCGCCGGAATGGAGGACGGGAAAGGCAAAATTCGTACTTGAACAGTGCAGAAATCCCCATTCTGTCGCCTATTCTCGCGAAAAGAACAGGCCCTTACTCACCACTTATTTAGTTTACCTATAATCCCGTGCACAAGCCACTTATTTACAATTTTATCACTGAATTTACTCGCCATGCACAACCAGCAAGGTCGGAACCAGGATTAGATGAATGGGGGGCCGGTCAGCGTTGTTACAAAAAGGCATACAAACTGTATTCGTAAAATACATAGATCCGATGGTGTTCAAGTCGCTGAGTTCAAAGAGATGGTGTTTTACCGTTACGTTTAAGTATATTTGAGGAGACGAAGTGAACAAAATAGATATGAAATAATTTCTTAAGCCCAATGCAACATATGTGTGAGGGATCGAGTAAGAAAGTCAAAAACAAAAACGACTTTTAATTGGATGAGTACGAAAATAAGTTACGAAGATTCAAATCAAATTACTTTAAATAAGCAGTAAATTTTTCCATGCATTTATTAAACACAAAATCGTTCACATATTAATGAAGATATGAACGATAAACTGACACTGATTACATCCTTAATTTGCAAAAAACAAAATTTTAAAAATATAACCATTGGGACTTGTCAAGAATTAATTAATGTTTTAAATTTAAGGGAATGAGAGAAGCGGGTTTATTAACTAAACATTTTAGGTAGATTAAATTTACCATGAAAATTTAAAAACTCAAATTATAGATCACAACATTTACTTGTGTGATCAGACAATTTTCTGTTTTACAAAATATCTAGAATTTAATCTTAAACTAAGTTATGTTTTTGTTTAGATGTTTTTCTTCTTAATCAAATGCTGACTCTGCTATGCTATAATTAAAAACATGAAGAAGAAAAGTAGCATAGTTTTAAAAGAAAATCTAATAATTTTGCAGACAAATTAATGTTATTTTATCTAAAAATCTAAAAGTTTACTAGACAATATCCCATATTTTAATGTTATTCTATCTAAAAATTATCTAAATTTTTACTTGAAAATATCCCAAATTTTAATGTTATTTTATCTAAAAATATAAAATTGTTAACTATACCAATTCCCCTAATTTCAAAGATGTTGCTTCAAGTAATCGAAGCCAGGACCTCAAGAGTAGAGAGGGAGCGAACAACGACCAGATCAAAGGGACTTTTGTGTTACTGGTAATGCAATTTTTTTACTTATCCTTATATTGTGGTCTGCTGCCATATATATATAACTATGTAAATTTTGAAAAATGGGGGGCCCCCAACCCCAATGTGGGTCCGCCCCTGACAACCAGTAACAAATTTCCAAAAATGACCATGAATGTGCATCGACAGAATGGCGGTAGACAACGACTCAGCCCCACCTCCAACCTCACCCGCCACACCTCCCCCTCATCCGACATCTACGTCCCCCTCTTCCCCTTTCACCACCTACTCCCACAGCGCCCCATCTCCTTCATCCGACCTCCCAAGCCCCCTCCTCCGACCTCCGACCTCTCCTTCATCCAACCTCCCCATCCATATCCCCCTCCTCCAACCTAGCTAGCCTCTCCCTCTTCCCACACTCCCTCTTCTGTCACCCCCCTCCCCCCCAAACCTCCCCAGCCAACATCTCAAACTTCACCCGCCCACTCCTCCGACCCCCCAAGCCCCCTCCTCCGACCTCCACAACGCCCCTCTCACTCTTCCCTCGCCACCTCATTCGACCTCCACAAACCCACCTCCCCCACATTCCCCCCAACCCCTCCCTCTTCGCCAGAGCGTGCGCACACACACAACCCCCCCCCTCCGTCCTCCTCATCCCCACTCCCCTCCTCTGACCTACATATACCTCGTCTCCCTCTTCCCCAGACCCTCCCGTCTTGGACCTTTTAAGGCTATAACATGTAGATAATTTTCATTTGTTTTAAGCTACTTTTTGATTCACCTTTTTTCCAAAATACCATCGTAAACTTTGAAAATAAAAGAAACGTTTCTTAAAATTTTCTATTCGCAAATTGGCACATTGAAACTTTATTAACAAAAAACTATATCTGTGCATGGGTGTTTTCTCACCATGGATATTATTTGATGATGATATGGTTGTAGTAGCCGACGTTGGATGATATTGGTAGGTGACTGGGTTCTGGGCGAGTTAACCCTTGGCGGAACAAACATCAGTCCAAGCTGTTGGAGCCAGGACTGAGCTATTTTCGGGCTACCATCAGCTTCTTGCAACACGAAGAGCTCGTTAAGGATGGTTGGATTTGGGGTCCGACCTAATCCACTCATATGCTTAGTCAGATATTGACTCAAATGAAACTAGTGTTACATATGTAGGAAATATAAAATTTCAGGTGGTGCAGATACGAATACATGAGTACCTGACTTGTTTGGTTCTCCGAGAATTGTCTTCTCTTCCCCATCCCTCTCCCATTGTCTGATAGAATACTTATATGAATGACTTTTTAGGGACGTTAATAGGTAATGTTCGAGCCTTTATGGTGCTTTATTGCTTCGAACAATCGTGGTTGATGACGAGCTTAAGGTCGGTCATTAAATGCCTTCATTCTGAGCCGATACTTTAAAAGGAAGAACCCTAACGGTCAGCTGAGCTGTCGCCTTAAATGAAGAGATGGCTGGCCTACTGTGCGAATGCATATGGTGATGTTAGGCTGAAGCCGTTGGCTTTATTGGGCCGACCCGGCATTGTATCAATGGCCCCCATTTCTCGAGCTTAACCATCGTGGCAGTTGAGGTCGAGTAATATGGTACGTATTAACTGGACGAGTAAGGTGGTCGATGTGAGGTCGGCTGAGATCGGTCCATGATTCATAGCCAAATCGACCCGTGTGACCTTCCGAGAGTTATCACTTATATATAGTTAGATCGACTTGTGAGGGCATCGGCCCTCGATCGTATAACCAGATCAGCTCGCGAAGTCTTTCGAGAGTTATCCCCGATCGTATAGATAGGTCGGCCCGTGAGGGAGGCGACCCCCGATCGTATAGTGTCATACCATATTTAGCACTATACGTGTATTCTACTGAACACACGTGGTATTTCTACATACGATGCATACGTAGACATGAAATAAACGTGGATATCGATGTATGTAACTTAGTATAAGGGGGATTGGGCCGTAATGCGTGGCTAAGAAACGATAAAGCGAGATTGAGTGCGAGAGAAGTGTGAAAGCCGTCGTGTGCGCAAAACAACAGGAATGTGTTAGACGTGTGTGCGTGGTGCATGTATGCATGTGTAGGTATGCATGGGTATGTGTAGGGAAACCATGCAAGTGTGAAAGGGGTTAGGGGTCTATGGCAACCCCCGAAAAATTTTAGAAAGGCGAGGGGCAAAAGGGGTTAGGGGTCTATGGCAACCCCCGAAAAATTTTAGAAAGGCGAGGGGCAAAATGGTTATTTGGACCAAAATGCTGAGTGAACATACTAAAGTGGTCTGTGCATAAAGTAATGGCACACTTGTAATTAGTGGGAAATTAAGAGGGTATTTAGGTCATTTCAAATTGCCATGGCTTATTCAAGAAGCCATGCCATGGCTTATCCTTCAAGTAAAAGGAGTGTGTAGAAAACTTCTTAGAAAAATCTCCCCTTTTCCTTTCTATTTTCTTTTCTTTTTCATGTGAATCCACACCCTCTATCCCTCTAATTAGGCTGGCCACCCTACCCCTCTTTCCTCATCCTCCTTCAACTCAAAACCCCTAATTTCCAATCTCAATTAGAAGGGATCCAAGCTTGCTTGAAGGAAGAAGGAAGTAGAGAAGAAGAGAAGAGAACGAGAAGAGGAAAAATCAAGTTTTGGATGTAGGAAGTACTTGGATTTGGAATTCCAATAATTTGTTCTTGCTACTATATTTTTATAGCATGATTCACTTAATATGTAGTATGGTTAGTCAACTTGATGTGCCATGATTCAATTTCATGAATATCCCCTTGAAATTCCAAGCAAAACCACCCCTTTTGAAATTCTGAATTTCGGTTGTGTGTTGTTGATGTAATTACGGTTACTGTCCTTGATTCATGTTTCGAAAAAATTATATTCTTATATATCTTGAAGTTCTAAGCCAAAATCATATAAATTTTGATAAATGTTCAATTCAAAAAGTAGGAGAAAAAAATTCTATCTTTACAACATGCCTGTATGATCTAGACAGTTCAGTAAAATCGACCTCAAGACCTGCACACACAATGGAATTTGATGTTCGTGGTCTCGTCGGAAAGTTAACAAGTTTTTCTAAAATTTCATCGCATTGTAAAATTTTTGAAATTCTAGCTAAACATGCTCAAAAACAGCAATATTTACAGGCCTTGAAATCTGTCTGAAAAACAGATTTGACAGACCTCACCAAATAATTCACCATAAATCACCTACTCGATATTTTTGCATGAAATTTAATCTGTGAATCCAGGACTAATATATCTGTAACTTTTATTTAGGACAATTTGTCAAATTCTCAATGCAAACTGATGTTATATGGCCATGTATTGTCACTTCCTGCAATTTCAGCAAGACGGATTCATTAAGTGCTGTTCTTACTCATTAATTGTGGTTAATTGGCCATCATTATTCTCGCTTAATATGGTTATGTGGTGAAATAAATGTTCATGCCCTTGGCACATGTAAATGATATTGTGTTGCTTTGATATGAATGACGCACGTCATGTGTTCGATGAAATGCCTCAATGAAGGCAATATCCAGTAATTTGATGAATGTGCATGTGTTAGTGTTGGCCTTGAGCCACAGTGATGATTGGTAAAGTTAGAGGCTTGAATGGCATGGGTACATCGTATTTGTGAGTGGATGATGTGTTGTGATAGAGGGCATGTCACGTGAGTGCATGACTCTATGTCTAATGATGAACAGCTGAGGTGATATGTGCATACCAATGCCATCATGACCCCCTAACGTGTCACTTATGATGTTAACTTATAAAATTGAATAAGTCTCAATCCTCTCTAATGAGGGTGAGTTAGCAAAACCCAGGTTTTAGGTGGGATTTGAGTAAATTGTGGATATGAGGCCTAGACTGAGAAGTTGGGGGAAATGATTATGTGATATGTGATATTTATACCCACTCGCCTTTACCGAGAGTGGAGGGGACATACGGAGGTTGTGTTATTATGTGGAGATCCTCACTCCTGCCAGGGACAGGGGAGCTGAGAGGCCCGGTGTCGTACAGTGCCAGTGTCCGCTACATCGTGTGCTATATTTACCCCAAATTTGGGGTGATGTCCAGGTCCTGGTATCACACAGTTTACCCAAGTTCCATGTAACGACCCGTTCTCAGGGCCCGTTACTTTTTGATATTTGCGCATGTCATACAGTTAACCAGTGAAAACAAAATAGCCACAATGCAGAGATGTACAAAATACCCAAATAGTGTCCAATTATTACATTTCATACTGTACAAAATGTTCCAACAATGTACATGAATGAAAGAAATACAACTGAAAATGACTCAGAAAGCTGCGGTCTCAGGGTTGAACTCTGGCGCTATTAACTCAAGAGCATCTGCCTCCATATGTACGTCGTCTGTGGTGCCACGGAAATGGAACCGTATGTAAGTCACAACAATTCTAGCAATAGAAATAAAGTAGTGCAAAAGTATGGAACATATTATAGTAAACAAAAGATGGTTACGTAGGTACAAAAAGTAAAGTATAAGCTGACTAGTATGTAAGAGTGATAAGTAAAGTACTGGTAACAACTCAGGTGTGGTAAGTGGTGTATGTAATGCATAAAGTAAAGGTGACTGTACGAGAGCAATAACTATGACATGGGATATGGTAGCAACAATATTTCAACCAACAGACAATGTGATGACGGTGGTAAGACATCTAGGTAGATATAGCAACACTTAAGAAAAGATGAGCGTCGTTTGGCTATCTAATAGTGTATGCGGGCCTAATAATAAGAAGTCTAGCATAACTCCCAAATCAGCCAGGCAGTCAGTGCTTGAAGGCACAGGTCACTTCTAAGACTGCAGGACAAGTCCTTTGGTTGACCAACCCCCTTTCCATTCCTTTCTAGACACTGATTCGGTTGTAATTTAAGATCGCTCATTATTATACCGTTCTATCACGTTCGAGTAGTCTCGACTAGTCAGTAGAATAGTCGTATCCAGTTGGTGGTCGTGACGAAACAATGGTATCAATCAACTAGTGTAACATCAATCAAACTAGTGCATCAGCCTTGGCTCGAGTGGACGATATGCAACCAGATGTGCACCCATCCCACGGAGCAACTCGCAGAGTATCTACCTACCATCCCCTGTAGGGTGATGGTGCAGCTTAACTAATAAGGGTGGACCCGGTCACTCCCGTACACTTCGTAGCTCAAGACTACCCCGTATCCCGTGTATTATCATAGTCCAATGTTCATATCAGTGTTCGTATCAAAATGGCCTCATGGGCACTGGTATCAATCAAGCTAGTGTAATAGTCTTAGCTCGAGTGTACGATATGCAACCAGAAGTGCATCCATCCCACGGAGCAACTCACGGAATATCTACCTACCATCCCCTGCAGGGTGATGGTACAGCTTACCAAATAAGGGTGGACCCGATCGCTCCCGCACACTTCGTAGCTCAAGACTACCCAATAACCCGTGTTATATCACATTACACATTTATAACAGTATCCATATCCGTATCGGTATGGCCTCGTGGGCCCATCACGTCATCAACAGATAAGCTTTCAATTTCAATCGGACGTTCCACAATATACCTTTCAATACAGTACGTCAATCCGTTGTTTCAAGGGCAAAGACACTAATGACGGTTGTGATAAATCGACTTACATACCAATAGAGTTATGCACAATAGTCTCACTCCAAATATGTTCAAAGGCAGTAACAATATTCCAAAGAGTCTTGCTTGTTGAAAAGTCAAGGCAGAAGCCTCAACATAGAGTGTCAGTCCTGAGCAATGCTTTGAAGTCCAACAACTATGATATTTAATTTCATAGAAGTGCACTATCTTAATTAAGTCCTAACCAATGCTTTGAAGTCAAACAACTATGATATTTAATTCCATAAAAGTGCACTATATCAATTTATTCCTGAGCAATGCTTTGAAGTCCAACAACTATGATATCTAATTCCATAAAAGTTCACTATCTCAATTTAGTCATGAGCAATGCTTTGAAGTCCATGGTCATTCCACTATTGATTAGTTATATAGTTAATTAGGTCTCTAATCATTGGTTCATGTCAATAGCTGTTCTGAGAATATATATAAGGTCCTAAGTTCATACGAGTACACTATCTAAATTTCTAAAACTAGAATTAGAGTGACTTACATTATTTGAGATCGTCGTAGTAAGACGAGGTTGGAGCTGGAGCTTCTAAGGATGCTGGTGCACGAGGATTGGTATCTGCAAACACAAGAAATCATTAGTTACAGTCTACCCTATTTCTATCTATTTAATCTGATTGTTTCGATTTTTATAATCGATTGAAACATTGTCGAAAAGTGTTTTAAATTTTTATATAAGCTAGATATAAGGAAAATAATTTTACAGTAAGAGGGAATATTTTTCGGAAGCTTATAGTAATTTTTATAATTTTTAAAAGTTCAAATAGATGTAAAAACTAATTTTTAATTAAGTGTGTAATTATTCAATAATTTATTCTGGATGCAATCTGTATCGAAAAGTTACAAATGAGCTGTCAAAATGGCCGTCTCGGAGAGTATTATGACATATATTTTTATTACGTATTAGTTTACGTGAAAAGAGCAAGTTACTGATTTTTGAATGAAAATAACATATTTACATTTTATGCTTAAAAATTAATTCTGGAAAAGCTAAGTATCGGATTGAGATGAAACTAGTGCCATTGGGTCCAGAATGTCATTTTTGATTTTCTGGAGCTAGTCTTGTAATTTTCTGGTTCTTATATTATTTATTATTAATTTTTATCTATTAAATCTATATTATTGAATTACTAAAATACATAAATACGTAAATACGTAAAAATAAAATATGTATTAAGTAACTCACCCTCTCCTCTCTTTCACGTTATCGTGCATGGGGGAGGGCTCTTCGTCGTCTTCGACGACAGCAACGGTGGTTGGGCGGCTGGGCGACGGCGACGAGGCCAGAGGGCGGCGATGCTGGCGGAGTGGGGCTACGGCGAGGGTGCAGTGGCAAACGACGGCGTCGTCTCCGAAGGCGTTCGAGCGGACATCGGGGAGCTGCTACGGTGGCGGTGAGGTGGGCTTGTGGGGTCGGAGCTGTCGGGGCGTCGTTGGACGGAGCTCCGAGAGCTCGGGGGTCGGAGCGAGGAGATGGCAGCAGTGATGGGCGGTGCTGTGGAGCCTTGCATCGAGAGGCGCTCGTGGAGACGTCGGAGCAGCGCTGCGGGCTCTCCTAGCGGCGGCAAGGCATCGGAGGGTGGCGGCGAGGCGTGCAGTCGGAGAGCGGAGCTCCGGCGCTCTCGGGGGTGTTGCTTTCGTCGGAGGGAGCAGGCAGACGGTGAACGAAGCCGCCGGAACGAGAGCGAAAAACATGGGCTGAGGGTGTTTCAAAAGAAATAGAGAGAGGGTGAGAGAACTGAAGGTGTGGCCTTGGTTCGAAAAAGAGAGTGTGTGTTTGTGAGGCTGTGTGAGTGAGCTGGGTTTGCCCGGGCTTGGGTTGCCATGGGTTTGATCGTGTAGGGTTTTAACGAAAGAGAGGAGAGACTGTGTGCCTGGGAGAGAGAGCGGTATTAGGGGTTGGGTTTAAATAGGCTAAGTTAAATTAATAATTAATTAGGGTATTTAATATTTAGTCAACCCTAATTAATACGTTAGGTTGTAATTAATGTCACTTTAGACTAAATGTGGAAAATGGTCTTAGGCATGAACCTCGTGTTAACATACGGTTAGGTGTTAAAGGTAATATAATTAATTAACTAACGTAATTAGTAAAAGTAAAACCCCCGTTAGTGAAAATATTTAGCAAATTACAAAAACGAAATTACGTTTTTGCCCCTACCAGTGAACGTGTCCGAAAAATTACAAAAACATACCCACGGGTTTGTATCGTTGCGAGGATCGCGAATACGAGATCCGTTTCAGGGTTTGAGCTACGGAAATACTACTTTTAGGCCAAAACGTTTAGGAAGCAGGTTTGTGGGTTCTCTATCGATTTGACTTCAGAAAATTACGAAATTAATGTGGTGAGCCCTAAATGATCATATAATGTTACTATAAAAGTTTGAATTCGTTTTGATGATGTTTTTATAGAAAATAAATTCATTAAGCCAAAACGGTAATATCTGAAAATGAATTTTTATCAGATTATTTAGAGATATTTGGTGAAACCCGAACTTACTAAAATACTTCATAACTAGTTTGATACTTCAAACTATTTTTTAAATTTTTTTTGAAATCTTAGAACTCCTGGAAAAAATTTCGAAAATAGGTTAGCCACTTAAATAGTTGTGTTAATGAAAACATGCCGTTACATTCCAATTAATTCAATAATGAAATAAAAGTCTTGCATGTTACTCTTCTGCTTACTGCACTTCCTTTGTCCTTATGCGCTATGCTTGTGATGACGTATATTGAATTACACTTGTGGCATTAATACCTTCCTTTTTAAATTATGTTGGTATGAGCACTTGCTTTATTATTCGTGCTAACCCTTTTCTTGCAGTAGCTCGACATTGGACCGCAGGTATGATCCTCTTCCGTGGCTATTTACTTTACGCCATATTACTTAGTTTACATGTCTTATGTCTCTTGCCTTGCCTTGTGTATTAATAACCTTAACACGATGTTCCAAATCCAAGTTGGTTCCTACTGGGGCATGCATTGACGTACTCCTCCCCATTTTTCAGGTAGTAGGGTCAGCTTGGTTGGAAGTGACTTGGAGTTGGGTTTCAGGGGTAGGTAGTACTCGGTGTGAGCTGTAGCTTGTAGAGTGATTTGGTTGTCTTGGGAGGTGGAGAGTGTTAGTGTATGTGAAATGATGTAACTGGGTTATGTATATAAATGAAAGTTGTTATATAAAATGTGTTGTTGTTGTTCTATATCATTATGAGTTGTTTGATATTATAGTGGAGCTTTACTTGTACTATCCCAGCATGTGCGCAGTGGCCTGCTTATTCAGTTTCTTTTTTCTCTCTCTTTTCCTCTCTCATCACCCTCATTCTTCGGGATACTTGAAAAAAAAATTAAATGCCGGGTATTTTGGGGAACGGGACGTGACATATAGCCAGACCAGCCCAAAAGGGAGTGGCCCCCGATCGTAGAGCCGAATCTGTTCGCGAGGTCTTCCGAGTGTTATCCCCAATCGTATAGCTAGATTGGCCCGCGAGGGCGTCGTCTCCGATCATATAGCGATATCAGCCCACGAGATCTTCAGAGAGTTATCCATGATTGTAAACCCATGTTTCCATATGTACTGATATTATGTCCATATTTTTTTCCATCGTATTAAATCACATTTCTTTATGTTTTTAGTGATTTTTACTAATTTTCCTAAAATTATTATATTAATAAAAGTATTTTTAAATATTTTAAACATTATTGGATGTGTAATATGTAAAGTATTTGGTGTAATACATGATGCATAGTATGTATAGGGTATTAGTGGGGGTATTTCTATTTTCTAAAAAAATCAAAATTCAATTTTTCATTAGATGACACATGCCTCACTATGTGTCACAATCTTGAGCTCCTTAAGCCTACATGTAACGACTGGTTTTCATGTATCTGGATTTATTATATTATATTATATGTTTTGGTGGATTTTCTCCTCATGTGTGGTTTTCGTCCCCGTAGCTTTCATTTTCGATCGTTTCGTCGTATTTTCTTAGCTTCTTCCGTTGATCGTCGATTTCGGAGTAAGTCATTCGTGACGGGCTTCATATCGGTCATATCTTGTTGTTAGATCAAGCATAGGAGTCTTGGGAATCGATCTCGGAGCTTCGCGCTCCATTTCGGAACTTTTGGTGCTCATTAGCCGGTGTAAGAAGGGGCACCGACCAACTAGATGACGATCCAGTCGGTCGAAAAACCTTCTTGAACCGACTAGTTGGCTTTGTAAATTTCTCAGGAGTTACTGTTTATCGTTAGTCGGTCTAAGAACGTTGGTTGACCGACTAGGTTGCAAACTAGTCGATCGGCAATGCTTCTTTAACCGACTAACTCATTAACTATTTTTGGTACCAGCTATTGTTCATTCTTAGTCGGTCTAAGAACGTTCATCGACCGACTAGATTCTAAACTAGTCGGTCAGTAGTTGTTCTTTGACCGACTAAATCTAAATCCTATTTTTGTACAGGAGTTACTGTTTGGACTTAGTCGGTCTGCGTTGGTCAACCGACTGACTAGTTTCCAAACTAGTCGGTCAGTGGTTGCTCTTTGACCGACTAATCCGTGTCGAAACCCTAATTTCTGGGCAGCCGCCAGCCCTTCCTATTTAAACCCCTCCCAAACGTTTTCTTCATCTTCCTCTCGACCTAAAACCCTAGTTTCTCCCCCCATTGAGCCCCCTACTACCTCAAACCCTTATTCCTTCAACCCAAGCCCAAAATCCATCATCCAAACCCTCTCTTAACATATTCTACCTCTCATCTTCCTCAAACCTTCATCAATCCCCCAAAAACCCCATTTCTCCAGATTTTCCCCATCTATTCCAGATCTGAACCCTAGGTTTCCTGGAGCGTTTCTTCCGTTGCCGTGCTTGCTCGGCATCAATCTTCCGCCTCCGATACGGTAATAATCGATCTCTTAATGTTTTCATAACCCGTTGTGTTTTTGTGAAACCCTAATGAAATGAATGTTGGTTTGATGATTGTTTCTCCATAACAGCGACTTCCCGTAGATTAGCATCCGTGGGACGAACCCTCGTTGATCGTCATCCTCGGTGCTAGGCAAGTGAAACTTGCCACTTAGGGTTTGGGCCATGTCTTAGGCCATTTGCTTGTTGTAGGCGTAAAAGAGACTAGGTGACGAAATGATACTCGCCTAGGCGCAAATTCCGGAACTAGCTTGACAACGAAGCTAGGACCGTCATTTATCATGTTGTATAACTATCATGCCATGTTTAATTTTGATTAACGGTACACGAATAAATGGTCATCCATGCTATCCATGTTGTATGTCGCATTCGTAGCACACGCTACAATACTTGTGTTTCCTGGCCCGTGTTCCAGAAGCGGGCTACGTGAGTTGGTTGATAGCCAATGCCCGACCTACTTGTTTACCGGCTAGGCACCTGCGTTGCAGGCATAACCCTACGCCATACATGTTAAATACACTTCCTGGCTCGTGTTCCAGAAGCGAGCATTCCGTGTTCGGGGTAATTCCCTGGCTCGATACACGTGGAGGGGTAAATAAACGGTCACTTGAGCTTAGGAGTTGGCCCGATCAGCCACTCTAGCCAACAGGCGGAATCTCTGTGCACAACTTGTTTACTTGACTGTTCACTTGACGTGAACCACTTGACTTGTACTCGTCCGTGTTTTACTTGTTATCCGTGACATGCTTGCTACTTGTACTTCCCTTTACTTGTCACTTCCATACTATACTTGCCATGCCATGCATCATACTATAACTGCTAGGTTGCTAGTTTACCTTACCTTCAGTTTCCTTGCCCAAGTCTGTTAGACTTGCTGACATGTGCCTATTTACTCTTTTGGGTGACACATGTTAGATCTCGAGCCTGAGTCCGTTGTTGAGGACGAGGTGTTTGCGGACGCCGTGCCCGAGCCTGTGTTTGGCGAGGAGTACGTGGACACTGGGGACCAGTCCTAGTGTCTTCGTTGAGCTTTCTTTTGTTTAGACTGCTGTTTTGTTGTCGGTGCGTGGCACTTATACTTTGTTACATTCTTCCTTTTGTTGGCCTTGTTCTGGGCCTTTAGACTCTTTCTTTTAGCCTGGTGGCTTTTCTGGATGTTGAACTTAATTTTCATGTTGGACAAATTATGAGATATGAGATTTTATTTCTGTCTCTCCTTGTGTTATTATTGTTGTCCGTTTGTGATTACAGGGACCTGCTTATATTTTATTGACGCTTATCGGGTTTGGGGCTTCACACCTCCACTCTCGTGGCGGACCTTTTCACATCTCGCCTCCATTTTAGGGAAGCGGGGCGTGACAGGTTTTGTTGGTGGCCCATGCAGGTCTCTTCTGTAACTGCGATTATCGGAGTGACGATAATAATATTAGATGTCCAATAAACTAAGTTCGACGTTCGAGTCATAAGCTATGAGTCTAATTGTTTCGTTTTCTGTGTCACTAGATGGCAGGAAGACGAATCACCCGTGGTGGTGGTAGCGGTGCGCCCCCTCCTGATGAGGAGCCTGACCGGGAACCCACCAATGGGGATATGATGCGGATGATGCTTCAGATGATGCAGGTGCAGTAAGGTATGCTCCTGCAAGTCCAGAATGCTCCGGCTGGTCGAGCCCCTCGGGCGACTCCAGAGGCCCCTCGCTCCGAGCCGGAAGCGAAGCAATTTCGGGAGCTGGGGTCCCGCATATTTTGATGGGTCTGAGGGTCCTCTGGCTGCCGATGAGTGGATTCGGAACATTGAGGATAACTTGAAGATGGCCAAGATCACCCCGGCTGGATGGGTTGATTGGCGAAGAGGCAACTCAAGGATAATGCTCGAAACTGGTGGGATGCGGAAGAGAAGATGCTGGTGGAGCCGATAGCTTGGGCTACCTTTAAGTCCAGGTTTGATGAGGAGTTCTTTCCGAAGGCTGCTAAGAAGGAGATGCTGCAGCGTTTCATTGATCTGAAGCAAGGGAGCTTGACGGTGGACCAGTACCACCAAGAGTTCACTAGGCTGAGTCGGTTCGCACCGAAGATGGTGCAGGATGCTGATGAGAGGGCTCAGAGGTTCCTACAGGGACTTGCTTTGGAGCTCAGAGTTTTGTGTCTTCCTCTGATCTGGACTCTTATCAGAAGGTTCTGGTCGCTGCCAGGAGGCAGGAGCTGAACCTGAGTCAGAGGAGAGGACATGTTTCTGGTGCTGTGAAGAGGCCTATGGAGCAGGCCAGAGCGATGGTTAGGCCTGGTTTCAAGCCTAATCAGCCAGCTCAGTTCAAGAGGCCAGGAGGGCCTATTCTGAAGACTTGCCATTTCTGCGGTAGGACCGGGCACGTCAAGGATCAGTGTAGGAGATTCCTGGGCCAGTGTGTCGTCTGTGGGGATCCTACACATGCCATGAAGGATTGTCCGAGGTCGAAGCAGCCTTGGAGGGCACCTGTTGCATCACCGCCGTTACAGCAGAGAGCCCCGGTGCCTGCTGGACGTGGAGCAGCCCTTGTTCCACAGAGACAGGCCTTTCGCAGGCTGTTCCGCCGAGAAGGCATGCCTTTCTGATGACTGAGGAGGAGAGCATGGCCGTGGACGAGGTTATTACAGGTAACGCTCGTTCTAGCTATTTTCTTTCTTAGTTAGTTGATTGTTGATTATGTTGGTTGCCTTGCTCATGTTTGTTGCTAGAATAGGATTTGATTGTTAGACTACTTGCTAGGTGTGGTTTTAGTTTGCACATTTCCTACACGAGTCCTCTTTGACTCAAGTGCGTCGATGTGCATCTTGGCCCGGAGCTTCGTGAAAAAGCATTCCTTGTCGACATCCTCTCTTCCTAAGAGTTGAAATATCGTCACAGGGAACGGTGTGGTCTCGGTGCATCGTGGGTGCAATTCTTGCCCGTTGGTGGTTTGTGGACGTGAGCTTTGTGCTGATTTCATTGTCCACGACATCATTAACTACGATGCGGTCCTTGGGATGGATTGGCTTGCGAACTTCTATGCTACGATTGACTGTCGGAGGAAGAAGGTGGTGTTCGAGATTCCCGGACATCCAGTATTTGAGTTCAGTCGAGATAGCAGTTCGCTTGGTCATGTCAGATTTCGGGCCAGGCCGGTGGAGATTGTGGCTATGCAGATGGAGTTGGAGAGGCCAGCTGTGGTGCGAGATTTTGATGACGTCTTCCCCGAGGAGATGTCTGGTTTGCCACCTGATCGAGCTTTAGAATTTTCTATTGATCTTGTTCCGGGAGCGCAGCCGATTTCGAAGGCGCCCTATCGTATGGCGCCTGCAGAATTGGAAGAGTTGCGGAAGCAGTTGGATGAGCTTTTGCAGAAGGGTTATATCAATCCTAGTGTGTCTCCGTGGGGAGCACCGGTGCTGCTAGTGAAGAAGAAGGATGGTTCGCGTCGCATGTGCGTGGACTATCGGGAGTTGAATGCGGTGACCATCAAGAACAAATACCCGTTGCCTCGCTCGATGATATTTTTGATCAGCTTGGAGGTTCGAGGGTGTTTTCTAAATTGGATTTGAGGAGTGGTTATCATCAGTTGAAGGTGAAGAAGGATGATGTTCCGAAGACAGCGTTCAGGACAAAGTATGGACACTATGAGTTTGTGGTTATGCCTTTCGGCGTGACTAACGCACCCGCAGTTTTCATGAATCTGATGAACCTGATTTTCTACGACTTTTTGGATAAGTTTGTCGTTATCTTTATTGACGACATTCTGATCTATTCAAAGTCGGAGGAGGAGCATGCCTCGCACTTGAGGACGGTATGGAGATTTTGAGGAAGCATCGTTTGTATGCTAAGTTTTTGAAGTGCGAGTTTTGGCTAGATAGGGTCGCTTTCTGGGGCATGTGGTGACTGGGGATGGTATTTCAGTGGATCCCGAGAAGATTAGGGCCCTCAGAGAGTGGCCTGTTCCGCAGTCAGCGTCTGAGATTCGGAGCTTCCTTGGACTTGCTGGTTACTATCGGCGTTTCATTAAGGACTTTTCCCGTATTGCTGAGCCGATGACCAGATTGACGCGGAAGGATGTACATTTTGTTTGGTCGGGTGATTGTGAGAATGCTTTTGGTGTTCTGAGGGAGAGACTGACGACTGCCCCTGTTCTTGCTGTGCCTGATCGCAGCGGTGGATTTGAGATCTTTTGCGATGCTTCTGGCAAGGGTCTCGGTTGTGTGTTGCATCAGCACGGGCATGTAGTGGCTTATGCGTCTCGTCAGCTCAAGGTTCATGAGAAGAATTACCCGACGCATGATTTGGAGTTGTATGCCGTTGTGTTTGCTCTTAAGATTTGGAGGCACTTCCCGCTGAGTGAGAAAGTGAAGATCTTCACCGATCACAAGAGCTTGAAGTATATTTTTACTCAGAAGGAGCTCACATGCGACAGCGTCGATGGTTGGAGCTCATGGCGGATTATGAGATTGATTTACAGTATCACCCTGGCAAGGTGAATGTGGTTCCTGATGCTCTGAGTAGGCTTCCAGCGGTGATGATTTTGACCTCGCAGTGGAGATTGCAGCAGGATTTTTGCGAGTCTGGTGTGGAGATTGTTCTTCCTGGGGAGGCTTCTTCGTGATGTGTATGCAGATACAGTCGACGATTGTGGATCGGATCAAGGCTGGCCAGGCTGAGGATCCGAAGCTGGTGAAGATTCGGGAGCAGGTGGAAGCCGGTCTGTGGACCGACTTTCTGATTCATGAGGATGGCTCGCTGAGGTTTGGAGCCAGGGTGTGTGTGCCGGCTGGAGATATTAGAGAGGAGTTGATGGTGGAGGCACACAGTTCGCCGTATTCTGTGCATCCTGATGGGACCAAGATGTACCAGGATCTTCGTCTGAACTATTGGTGGCATGGCATGAAGAGGAGTGTGGCTTGGAGTGTAGCCAAGTGTTTGGTTGCCAGCAAGTGAAGGCGGAGCATCAGCGTGCGGCCGGGGTTGCTACAACCGCTTCCGATTCCGGAGTGGAAGTGGCAACACATCACTATGGATTTCGTGACTGGACTACCTCGGAGTCCGAAGCAGAATGACGCGATTTGGGTGATCGTAGATCGATTGACCAAATCCGCGCACTTTATTCCATTCCGAGTAGGACAGTCCACTGAGGCGCTAGCAAGGAGATATATGGAGGTAAATTCTTTTGCTCTCCGGTTTTATTTCCTTTTTTCTAGTTTGGATAGTGATGTAATGTGAATCGTGCAGGAGGTCGTGCGACTTCACGGAGTCCCCGTGAGTATCGTGTCGGACAGAGACACGAGGTTCACATCTCAGTTCTGGCAGATTTTGCAGAAGAGCTTGGGTACGCGTCTGAGTTTCAGCACGGCGTACCATCCGCAGAAGGATGGCCAGTCCGAGAGGACGATTCAGATCTTGGAGGACATGCTGAGGGCGTGCATGTTGGATTTCAAGGGTTCGTGGGAGGACCATCTGCACTTGGTAGAGTTCTCTTACAACAACAGCTTCCAGGCGAGTATTGGCATGTCGCCATTCGCCGCTCTTTATGGGAGGAAATGTCGATCGCCATTGAGTTGGGATGACGTTGGTGATCGGGAGCTGTTGGGACCTGAGATGATCGTTGAGGCCGTGGATATTGTCAGGAATATTCGGGAGAGATTGAGGATTGCTCAGGACCGTTTTAAGCATTGGGCGGATGCTAAACGTCGTCCTTTGGAGTTTCAGCCAGGCGACCATGTGTTCTTGAAGATTTCCCCGAATCGTGGTGTGATTCGTTTTGGGAAGCGAGGGAAGTTGAGCCCGCGATACATTGGACCGTTTGACATTCTGGAGAAAGTTGGCGAGGTTGCTTACCGCTTAGCCTTGCCGCCATCTTTGGAAGGAGTTCACAATGTTTTCCATGTTTCACAGCTTCGTCGATACATTAGCGATCCATCTCATGCTGTGGATTTCTCGGAGATTACCGTTCGCCCCGACATGACGTATGACCAGCATCCAGTGCAGATTCTGGACAGGCGTCAGAAGTCACTTCGGAACAAGGTTGTCAATCTTGTGAGGGTGTTGTGGCGACACGGCTCGCCTGGAGAGTCTACTTGGGAGAATGAGGATGAGATGCGAGAGCGTTTACCACTTTTGTTCCCGGACACGTGAGTGTTGGGAAATTCAGAGGACGGAATTTTTCTTAAGTTGGGAAGGATGTAACGACTGGTTTTCATGTATCTGGATTTATTATATTATATTATATGTTTTGGTGGATTTTCTCCTCATGTGTGGTTTTCGTCCCCGTAGCTTTCATTTTCGATCGTTTCGTCGTATTTTCTTAGCTTCTTCCGTTGATCGTCGATTTCGGAGTAAGTCATTCGTGAAACTAGTCGGTCGGCAATGCTTCTTTAACCGACTAACTCATTAACTATTTTTGGTACCAGCTACTGTTCATTCTTAGTCGGTCTAAGAACGTTCATCGACCGACTAGATTCTAAACTAGTCGGTCAGTAGTTGTTCTTTGACCAACTAAATCTAAATCCTATTTTTGTACAGGAGTTACTGTTTGGACTTAGTCGGTCTGCGTTGGTCAACCGACCGACTAGTTCCCAAACTAGTCGGTCAGTGGTTGCTCTTTGACCGACTAATCAGTGTCGAAACCCTAATTTCTGGGCAGCCGCCAGCCCTTCCTATTTAAACCCCTCCCAAACGTTTTCTTCATCTTCCTCTCGACCTAAAACCCTAGTTTCTCCCCCATTGAGCCCCCTACTACCTCAAACCATTATTCCTTCACCCCAAGCCCAAAATCCATCATCCAAACCCTCTCTTAACACATTCTACCTCTCATCTTCCTCAAACCTTCATCAAATCCCCCAAAACCCCATTTCTCCAGATTTTCCCCATCTATTCTAGATCTGAACCCTAGGTTCCCCGGAGCGTTTCTTCCGTTGCCGTGCTTGCTCGGCATCAATCTTCCGCCTCCGATACGGTAATAATCGATCTCTTAATGTTTTCATAACCCGTTGTGTTTTTGTGAAACCCTAATGAAATGAATGTTATTTTGATGATTGTTTCTCCATAACAGCGACTTCCCGTAGATTAGCATCCGTGGGACGAACCCTCGTTGATCGTCATCCTCGGTGCTAGGCAAGTGAAACTTGCTACTTAGGGTTTGGGCCATGTCTTAGGCCATTTGCTTGTTGTATGCGTAAAAGAGACTAGGCGACGAAATGATACTCGCCTAGGCGCAAATTCCGGAACTAGCTTGACAACGAAGCTAGGACCGTCATTTATCATGTTGTATAACTATCATGCCATGTTTAATTTTGATTAACGGTACGCGAATAAATGGTCATCCATGCTATCCATGTTGTATGTCGCATTCGTAGCACACGCTACAATACTTGTGTTTCCTGGCCCGTGTTCCAGAAGCGGGCTACGTGAGTTGGTTGATAGCCAATGCCCGACCTACTTGTTTACCGGCTAGGCACCTGCGTTGCAGGCATAACCCTACGCCATACATGTTAAATACACTTCCTGGCTCGTGTTCCAGAAGTGAGCATTCCGTGTTCGGGGTAATTCCCTGGCTCGATACACGTGGAGGTGTAGAGATAAACGGTCACTTGAGCTTAGGAGTTGGCCCTATCAGCCACTCTAGCCAACAGGCGGAATCTCTGTGCACAACTTGTTTACTTGACTGTTCACTTGACGTGAACCACTTGACTTGTACTCGTCCGTGTTTTACTTGTTATCCGTGACATGCTTGCTACTTGTACTTCCCTTTACTTGTCACTTCCATACTATACTTGCCATGCCATGCATCATACTATAACTGCTAGGTTGCTAGTTTACCTTACCTTCAGTTTCCTTGCCCAAGTCTTTTAGACTTGCTGACATGTGCCCCTTTACTCTTTTGGGTGACACATGTTAGATCTCGAGCCTGAGTCCGTTGTTGAGGACGAGGTGTTTGCGGACGCGGTGCCCGAGCCTGTGTTTGGCGAGGAGTACGTGGACACTGGGGACCAGTCCTAGTGTCTTTGTTGAGCTTTCTTTTGTTTAGACTGCTGTTTTGTTGTCGGTGCGTGGCACTTATACTTTGTTACATTGTTCCTTTTGTTGGCCTTGTTCTGGGCCTTTAGACTCTTTCTTTTAGCATGGTGGCTTTTCTGGATGTTGAACTTAATTTTCATGTTGGACAAATTATGAGATATGAGATTTTATTTCTGTCTCTCCTTGTGTTATTATTGTTGTTTCGTTTGTGGTTACAGGGACCTGCTTATGTTTTATTGATGCTTATCGGGTTTGGGGCTTCACAGCTCCACTCTCGTGCGGACCTTTTCACGCCTCGCCTCCATTTTAGGGAAGCGGGGCGTGACACTACACATGCCACAATAGCACACGCTTGGCATGCTCTTAATTAAGAGGCGACGATGAGGATGATGGAGAAACTTTAAAAGGAAAAAAAGTAGAGAAAAAAGCGAGCAAAAATTGTCTTCATCTCCTTGCTTCCCCCTCCATGGCCGAACCAACATCACCACATGCACCTCCCACCGCCACCATGGCCGGCCACCAACATCACATCCATGGCTCACTCCTCTAGGCCGAACCAACCCTTCCATTTCATTGATCAATTCCATCTCACAAACCCTATTTTTGATGCTTGGAGCTTGGATGCATGGAGCCTGAAGGAGACGCTTGGAGAAGAAGAAGATAGGAGGAATGATATGGCTTGAAGAATGAGGATTATCTTGAGGTATGGTTCTCACAACTCTAGTTAGGAGCCATTTTTAGAGTAGGGTAGGAATAGAAAATTTCATTAGAATACATTAATCCATGGGCGTAAGGAAATTAGGGTTAACACTTATATTTGTGTTGGCATGCTCTAGTTTATATTCTTGTAAAGAATAATGCTAGACATATTATCAATTTGGTAGCTTGCTCTATGAGTATATTATTTGCATGCCCTATGTTGTTAATGGTATGTTGTTATACCACAAGTTGTAGTTAAGTCCCTTTTAGCATGCAATGTTCATTTAGTATGTTGAATACCATTAGTTATGTTAGCATGCTTCACAACATGCTTCACAACATGAGTTAAATATTGTATGTTATAACATCCTTCATGACATGAGTTTAATGTGGTATGTTATAACATCATTCATGACATGAGCTAAATGTGGTATGTTATAACATCATTCATGACATGAGTTTGATGTGGTATGTTACAATATCCTTCATGACATGAGTTAAATGTTGTATGTTATAACATCCTTCGTGACATTAGCTTAATGTAGTATGTTATAGCATCCTTCATGACATCCTAGATGTTGTATGCTAGTGTAGTAGCTTCATTTTGTTAAGTATGTCATATTGTGCCATATGCTAGTGTAGGAATGGTGTACATGCATAAGCTAAGATGTTGCTCATGTTTAGGAATGGCAATATTGCGGGGCGGGGCAGGTATTTAACTACCCAAGCTTGCCCCGACCCATCTACAGGCCGGGGCGGGACAGGTCGCAGGCCGGGACGGGGCGGGTTCTTTTTTACCAAAACCAGGCCGGGCCGGGTCGGGCCGGTCGGGTCAAGTCATTAATGCCACCATATGAACCCCAAATAAAAATTTTATTTTGTGAATTGGGAGAATTTTGATTTATTTGGTAATTTGGAATTGGTAATTGGCGCAATTAGGAGAACTGTGGAATAAAGTATGACTTATGGGTTATTCGCTGAGTGCATAGTTCATATTAAAATAGTAAACATATATAGTTTACCGGGGCGGGTCGGGTCGGGTCGGGGCGCATACAAAGCCCAAGCTTGCCCCGACCCGGTTGCGGGCCGGGTCGGGCCGGGCGGGTCAGGCCATTACTGCCATCCCTACTCATGTTCATGATAATGTTAATTATGATCAAGCCATGGAAGCATATTGCGCTATAATGTTATAGTCATCAGAATGTGATGCGATGTTCGTTTTAATGAGATTCTGTTACGATGTTCATTGTTTAATCATGACATCACCGGGATAATGGTGGAAAGGAAATGGAAATGTGATGTGGTAATTGAGACAACTGAATATTGAAATGAGGAATTTATTTATAAACTGAGAGTGAGGAAATAAGGGTAAACAACAACCTGGAATTCTCGGCCTATCTCGAGATATGTGAGATTTCAGGCAGCGGAGTTTAGGGGGAAATACGTGTAAAAAGTAGGTCTTAAGGAACGGAACCAGCTGAGGCTCCCACTTGCACTACTGAGTGAGGGAGTTGGCTAAGCGTGGACATAGTCTGATTCTCACTGGCGCTCCCGTAAGGGGGTGTTGGCTAGAGTTGAGAGGTCGGTGGTGTACTCGTGATGCATCATTTGATAATTGTTGGTTTTCTCCGTTTCTCCCAATAAAAACCGAGAATTGTCTCACTCCCGTTAGGGGTAGTTACGAGAGGCCCTCCAGTGCTCATGTTGCTAGTCGAGGTACCACTTTTCACCCATCCCGTGTGAAGTCCAGCTCCTTGATGTCATATGTTTTACACGGGTGTCCAAATACTAATTTTTAAATGCAACACCTAAAGATGAATGTAATTTAATCTCTTTAAACATGTGGACATTCATGCAGTGTTGTCTGTTTACTTTATGCGGTTCTCTCTTTCAGTACATGCTTGTGAAGTTTTGCCTTACTCTATGCACTAGTCTGTAGTTATGATTGTCACAAGTAGTTAGACCTTTGTAGTATAGAGCAACTCTGAGACTGGTCCCTACCTAGTGTTGTTAGACTTCCTACTGGGTCACGTTGTGACGTGTCCCACCTTGTGGTTACAGCTTTGGTTTGGTAGCATGAGCTGTGACATGGGGCTGAAGCAGTAGAGCTTATGTGATGTTTATGTATCTTGAGATTTGGGTTGGCGAGTGAGAAGAGTCGAGAGTGCGTTGTACCTTTTGGGTTTTGTTTGGTGAGAGTTGTGCGTTGTTGTATATGATGGGTAGTGCACGAGGATATTGTAAAGAAGAAATGATGTAATTTTTTGATGTATAAATGGAATTATGTTTTCGTCTCTTGTTTGTCTTTCTGTGTTGTATTGTCTGAGTTGGTTTGAGTTGGAGTATTGTCTGTACTTCCTAGTACGTGCGTAGTGACCTACGGAGTTTTTTTGATGTACTTCTCGTCTCTCTTCGTCTTTATTCTTGACACTCGTAGCTTTGGGAATACCTGATACAGATTCGTACTTATCGAGTATCCTGGGAAGCGGGTCTTGACAATGATCGTATAGATAGGTCGGCATGCGAGGGAGGCGGCCCACGATTGTATAACCAGACCAGCCAGCGAGGGAGTGTCCCCTGATCGTAGAGCCGAATCTGCCCGCGAGGTCTTCCGAGTGTTATCTCCAATCGTATAGCTAGATTGGCCCGCAAGTGCGTCGGCCCCGATCGTATAGCCAGATCAGCTCACGAGATCTTCGACAAGTTATCCCTGATCGTATAGCTAGGTCGACCTGCGAGGGAGGCGGCCCACGATCGTATAGCCAGACGAGCCCGCGAGGGTTTCCGAGCAAGATCTTTGATCTTATAGCTAGATTGGCCCGTGGGGAAGTTGCCCCCGATCGTATAGCCGGATCAGCCCACGAATTCTTGTGATAGTGATCCCCGTTCGTATAGTTTGATCGACCCATAAGGGAGTAGGCCTCGATGGTATATCCGAATCAGCATGCGTTGTCTTATGGTAATGACCCTCGGTCACATAGCTAGATCGGCCCGCAAGGAAGTGGCCCCGATCGTATAGGTGGATCAGCCCGCGTTGTTGTATATGAGAGCATAGAGTGAAGCGTTGAACATGAGACAATGGTCGTATAGTAAATATCTTGATATTGAATGAGATACTAGCGTTTAATCCAAAAATTAATTGCAATACAAATAGTAGATCATTTGCCCATACCAGGCTGAAATTAACCACGAGGTGATCTGGGGTGCTTGTTGCTTGCACGATAGTGTATCGTGAGAAAGATACTCACAATCAATGTGTTGACCCCATAATGGATGGCTTTTGAGAAAGTCATGCAATCATACGCGCGGAAACTTTATCGATCATAAACTATATTTGATGTGTATATAGTAAATACGAGGGCTGCGAGATACCAAAACGTCCCAATGTTAGTAGTTGCTTGAGGAAACCATACGATGCTTGAAGAATGAATAAAGTGACATCATCATAAATGTAGTGCATTTTCAATTTTTCCACCTTTGGTTAGATATCGAGTAAAACCAAAACTTTTTGCTTGTTAACCATCTCATTAGAAAATCAGCGGTTTGGCATGAATTTTTGTCAACCTTATATCGACATGCAAAATAGGTCGACTCTACTCGATATTTTGTATCATAATGTTTTCAAAAATCAACATTAAAATTTGCTGATATTTGAAAAACATGAAGAATGGACCTTCTGAACACCAAAAGATCGTGTGCTAACATAGGAGAGTCTGCCCATTGTCGTCTACATCTAGAAACCCCCTAGCCCACTGGGCGCAGTCCCCAATCACATGTGGAAAGGATGAAAGAAGAGCGCGTGCGAGTGTGGGTATGTGTCAGGGTTTTTTGTGTATTTCACATGTGGTTTCGAGGGGTTTAACAGTTCAATGGCAAACTTGTAAATCTGCAATGGCAAACCTGTAAAGAAGTGGGCTGGGGGCATTTTTTTCTGTTGTTGGATGACGTGATATTACCCCGCAGGCCAAGCCCATTGGCAATGTCACAGTTGTATAATATATTTTCCTTTTTTAAATCGTGGGCAAAAATGTCTAGGCCTGCGGAGTGTCCCCTGACGTGATATTACCCCGCAGGCCTAGACATCTTATCGGTCTGATTCATACATGAACCCTAGCATAAGAAATACAAATTCATGAACCAGATTGAACTGGAATTGATTCAAACCGCAATTCTCCTTTTAAAAAAATGGATTTAGGCAAATAGAATATTAAAGACCAATCCTGTCATCGTTGAAGAATTAAAGACCAATCCTGTCGTCTTTCTTGTTCGATGACGGGCGAGGTTTTGATGACATGGCATATTTTCCGTTGTAGATGGCATGATCATTAATTTTACGAAGCAGAGGACTAATTTTGCAGGATTTTTTTTTTGATACATCGGAAAGCGGAAATCAAACCCTCGACTCTCACACACTAGAAGGAGGGAGAAATACCACTAAGCCAATTGGCACGGATACAAGTGAATTTTTGTTTGCAAATAACAGAAACATATAGATTTGAACTCAAGGATAAAGGGGTACCATTTATTTACACGTTTAACATTAAAAATTTACAGGTGTGCCATTGCAACTCTTTCCTCGTTAACCCTTCAGATCCAATTATTTACAAGTGGTATGTGGGTCGGGTGAAAAGTTTTAATGGCAAGCTTGTAAACAAGTGGTATGTGTATAGAACAAAGAGGTATGCTCGCAAAGTAACTCCCAAAGATAAATTGAATGGAAGTGCTTCACACACGTCCTGTTTTACTCGTGCAAATAGACACTTATTTACAAGTTTGTCATTCACATAACGTACCACGCATTCCTTTTTTTACCATCATCCGCCTCCCGCCCCTCGACGACGATGACGAGAACTCCAACGATGATTTACTAGGGTTTGGAAGGGATCTCAGGAGGTCGAAGAAGGGGAATGGGCTTGTGGAGGCAGGGAGGAGGCTGGAATGAGAATGTGATCATCGGACGGGTAACAAATGTTTCTAAAGGAGTACAGAAAAGGGTTTTCAAAAAACGATGCAATATTTAAAAGAAAAATCTACAGAATAATTTCCATTGCCGGGATTTGAACCCGGGTCGCCTGGGTGAAAGCCAGGTATCCTAACCGGGCTGGACTACAATGGATTAGTGACATTTCCCGCAACGTTAACCATTTATCTTAATTAATTCGTCACCAAACTTAATAAATCAATGAACCAAACTGAGATAGGATTAAAACAAAGATAAAAAAGATGACACATTTGACACCTCCACGGCTGCTCAATAAGGGCCTGTTCTTTTGTAGGAAAGTGTAATTGGGAAAGTTGAGAAAGTGTGGAATCTGATGAGAGAGAAATTGATGTGTAGTCTGTTCTTTTGTTGAAAAGTGGGGTTGGATTGTGGAGTTGGAAAGTTGAGGTGGGACCCACTCCGTGTAGTGTGTTCTTTTGCTTGAAGAAAGTTGGACGAAGAAAGTTGAATGTGGGGCCCATGTGGTTGAAATAATAAATTAATAAATTACAAATTAGTATTTTTAAACTAACCCTAATTAATTAAAACTAAACTAATTAATTAACCGATTAATTAACTAAACCTAATTAATTAACCGAAATATTAACTAAACCTATTTAATTACGGTGCTGTGAGGAGTGACGTGTTGTGGCAGATGTATCTAAGAAAATATCTCCCCACTTTCGTAATGTGAGGTGTTAACAACAACAAAAGGTTCACTCTCACACAAGCGACAAAATGAGAAAAATAATATTTCACTCCTCTCGCAAGCGACAGGAGGAACCCTCCGTTTCTCCCATTGGCGATCAAAGCTCTGTGGGACCTAGCAATTGTAGGATTCCCGTGTAATCCACGCACAATGCGGAGAAAACGGAAGCCCAGAAGAATCTCAGTTTTGGCCGCCACGTAAGCCCAGAATCCCAACTTCCCTTTCTCGCAAACGAACAGCCAAAAAATTTACGGCCCGAGAATCCATGCTACAGTTGCATGAACAGTGGGATTTTTCACTTTCTCGGGCACATTCAAGGCAAAAGAACAGGCCCTAACCGAAACCATCCACGGGTCATACTCATCTATGCGGCAAAACAATGCAACAGTGAACAACAAGACTTGGGGAAATATTTGGGAGCGCTACTCGTGCATGGGAGAGTAACTAAGCATACTTTCAGATACATAATTGAGAAGATAAGCGCAAAGTTATCGGGGTGGAAAGCTAAGCTCTCGAGCTTGCGGGGTCGGGCGACTTTGACAAGGTCAGCGACCTCAGCAATTCCCTCTTATACCGTGATGACTTCGAGATTGCCAGAGCGTACTGTGAAGGAAATTGATAAGCTAAATAAATCTTTTTTATGGGGGAGAAAGTAATGGAAAGAGGGAGATTCACCTGGTTAAGTGGGCAGACATTTGTAAACCAAAGAGAATGGGGGGCCTTAGTTTGCGTACTATAAGATGGCACAACAAAGTACTGCTCCAAAGACTTGCTTGGCGTTTTCTCACTGAGCCACACAGCTTATGGGTGAATACCATCAAATCCAAATACCTTATTGAAGGGGATGTAATTACTGCGGCACGCCAGATAGACTCCTTCCATCCTAGTTGGTCTTTCTCGTTCAAATCCCTTATGACTGGGATGAAGAACCTTTCCAGAAGGCTAAGAAGAAAGATTGGGTCTGGGACTACTGCTTTTTCCTGGAAGGACATTTGGTTAGATAAACCACTCCTTGATCTTACCTCCCCTCCTTTGAATCCCTCCTCACTCCATGCCAAGGTTAGTGACTTCATGGGTACGAATGGTAGTTGGGACTTAGAGAAGTTACTCCTGCATCTTACAAATGATGTTGCTTTGAGGATTTTTGCATACCCTCTGTCGAAGTTCTGCTCACATGAAGATCATTATTGCTGGAATCTTACACAAGATGGCAGATTTACTACAAAGTCGGCTTACCAGTTGCTGGTTGATGAAAGCTTAGGCCCCTCTACTGACAAACTTGATTGGCTATGGCATCTCCCTGTACCATCAAGGTGGCTATACTTCTTATGGCTTGTATACAGAGGAAGGATTGTTACCGCACTCTTCATGTTTCAATGAGGAATTTCCGACTCTCCTACATGTGGTCTATATGGTGTGGCTGAGGAAGATATTATACATGCAGTGAGGGATTGCTCCAGAGCCAGAAAGGTTTGGCTTGCTCTTATCCCCACTCACGAACATCATAACTTCTTTTCCCTGCCTATTCTTGAATGACTTAAAGTTGGTCTAAATAGTGGTGCTTCTTCCATAAAAACAAGGTTTTATTTGCCACTGCTCTATGGCGGATATGGAACACTAGGTGCATGTTGGTCTTTATGGAGGAATATGATGAAGTAGGGACATTTCGTACTATATGCTTAATGGCTGAAGAAATTTTGAAAACATTTTAGACACTACCAGGAAAAAAGAAGTCCGATCTTAATGTCAGTTGGAAGCCACCTTCTTGCGGTTGGGTCAATTTGAATGTTGATGGGGCTTCTAAAGGAAATCCAGGAGGAGCTGGAGCAGGTGGCTTATTTAGAAACCATCTAGGAGTATGGCTGTTTGGTTTCTCTTCTTTTTTTGGGCATCTGTACTAATCTAGCAGCTGAACTACATGCTGAACTACATGGGATCAGGATTGGTCTTGAGTCTGGCTTGGGATTTTGGATACAAAAGGGTTATATGTGAGTCAGATTCTCAGATTTCTTTATTACGTGTACAGAGCACGGACTTCTCGTTTCATTCTCTATCTGCTCTTCTACTTGATATTCAAAGTCTGCTCAACAGAGGTTGGGAGGTGCAACTTAGACACACTGTGAGGAAGCGCAATTTTTGCGCTGATCATCTAGCTAACAAGGGAACTCATCTCGAGGAGGAATTGTTGATTTACCAAGATTCAATTGTTGATTTACCAAAATTCACTCGCTAAGCTCACCCCGTTAATATTGGCCGACGCAATAGGAACCTGCTACAAAAGAGATTTCAAGTTTTGATGCTTCTTTGTATTTACTTTCCGATGTACCCAAAAAAAAGAACAATAAGAGGGAGCTCAAAATAGCTTGCAAGGCATGCCGATCCCTCAAAAATAGCAATCAACAAGATCGATTGTTGCTGGCAATAAGCAGAAGAAATCGACGAAAGAACATCATGAAACCAAACGGCTTCCAGCAGTTCAAGAAAATAAGTATCCACACAAGTAACACAAAACGAAGAAAACCAATGTGAATACACACCATCAGCAACTGATCACAATCCTGAGATGAATAGTACTACCCGAATTCACAGGATTCGAAACCAACTCAAATGTATCAATGGCAACAAGAATACAGACTTACCTGGCGTTCTGGCAAAACAAAGATGGCTTTATGTGCAGAAGCTCTCCAAAATACAGAGAAAGCGCATACAACCAGAGAGCAGCTAGTAGTTTCTATCACTGAGGGAAGCACATGGTACAGAGATGCGTAGTCCTGTTGAGCTGCGTCTATGCAGAAACAACACCTTGTCAAAAGTCTTAACATAAGCTACTAGCATGATATCCTTTAAGAACCCTCTGCTTGGTGCTGCTAACTGACATTAAATATTGATTTCTAAAAAAAAACCAGCTTGCGGGGAAAACACGCATGATGACATGTAAAATTGCAAAATGTATCCAGTGTTCTTCATTTATCAAGATGGAGGTGAAATAAACAGCTACATTACCAATTTCCAGGGGGAAACCCCCTTTGAAAGTGCTCGCCGCTTGAAAATATAAAGGACTTCCCATCTATGACAAGCTACCCGATGCTGTGACTCCAGCAGTCGACTACATCAACTCTATCACCACAAAGATGCTACCAGTTTTGAAAACAAAATTAAAACACATCAGAATACTCGATGATTTCATTTATAAGTATTCAAGGTCTGCTCATTTTGTTTGCAGGGTTCCGTATGCAAGTATTTGCACTGCAAGCCAATAAATTATGGCCAATATGGGGCCATTAAATAATATGGGATGAGAACTGACATGGGTTCAAATGACATAAACACACAAATGAAGGCAATGGAAAAAGATCTAAAAACAGTAATATTCAAGATTAAACAAAAGAAAAACTTAAACATCAAGCATGTAGAAGTAGATGGTTGAAAAAGGCAAGATCTCCACATTCATCTGAGAGTCTGGGAAAATTTTTGCTTGTGTGTGTGTAAACAAGTAACTGTAACTGTTGACCTCACCCCCACCCCTCCCATGCACACATGCACACATATACATACAGCCACATTCACGCGCACATACATGGAAAAGGATAGAGAACTAAGTATCATCTATGGTGGTATAAAAAAATCCATCTCGACGTAGTTTCTTGATGATAGGCACTGTCCATGTTAATTTGCATGCCCTAAGCATAGATACACTAGAAATGTTATGGCATACATTTGGCTTACACATGCACTAGGTTGTTTGAAATTAAATGGTTTCTCGATAATATTAATTATAACACAAGCTTGGAGTTCACTAGATATTTAGTGTATTTGAGTTGTAAAAAATGAAGATCAAATTAAAACAGCACCAATCATCCAAAAAAGAAGATATGGAGAGTGAACTTTTTGACAATCGTAGAAAGAAATGTCCTCCTATGGTAATTGCTACTCATACTTCTCATATACACACATACATACATAGGAAGATTCTAGACATATGATGACAGCAAAGAAAATGTTGTCATGATGTATTATTTTATGCTTCTTTATTTGATTATCGAAACCATTTGATTTTCATATGTTAAAGCCTTGGGACACCAAAAATGTAGTGAATCACATGCTCCATGTTCATTGATCTAAAGATGAAAAAATTTCAATTATTGTGAAAATGTTTATTTTCAATAACTTGATGTATGACCAAACAATATGAAAATGACAAGATATTTAGCATATTTATATTTTAAGACGTGAAGATCTGCATGGTCAATTCTGATCATTAGGGAAAGAAGCAAGGAGTGGGTTTTGTAGTGCAACAAAGAACAATTATCTGTATGTATAGATAGTGTAATGTATACGAACTGGCATCGAAGAAATTTCCTATGTTGCCCCTTAAAATCCTTTCTTCCCTATGTTGACCCAAAAAATCCACTCCCCGCATTTTTTCTGCAATGATCAAAACCATTCACATTAATCTTTTCATGCTAAAACCTCACAACATCAAATATCTAATGAACCTCATGCTTTTTGCTCACTGATAAATCAGTAAGAATTCAACAATTTCTTATAATTTACTATAGAACTTTTCTCAACCCTAGATCATTGAGTAGAGTATGGAATTCACTAAATTTTTAGTTTGTTTGGGTTTTAGAATATGAAGATCAACATCAATGGTTATGGTTATGATAATCAAAGAAAAGAGGCATGTAGTGGATGTTTTGGCGACATCAAATGAAATTTCCTATGCTGCCAGCTCATATACATTATTATTACTCTGTGTATGTGTATGTACTTATCTGATCTACTCTTTCTCCATGACATATTTATCTCAATTTCAGAAAATAGGGGGAAACAATGTAATAGATCTAAGAAAATCTGAAAATATATTGATGAAAATAGGAATAAAAAGGATAACTTTGGCTACAATTATAGGGGCAACCATCCTCCCAAGACGCCAATAGAGAGAGGACGTCCGCACTCTTCCCTAGGAATCTCACACAAAACTCAATAATCAAGCATAAACTAGGGCCGGCCAACACCCCTCCCTCTAATACAATGTCAGAAAATAGTCAATTACCAAAAATACCCCTATACTAATAAAATAACATAAAACACTCAAAATGGCCCCCCTAGTCGACCGACCGGATCTAACATTACATTGCCCCCGAAAATCCACCTTGCCCTCAAAATGGTGCATTAAGTTTCTGGCGTTCCTACTCCAAGTGGGAGTCGTCTTCCCCTCCGACCTCTTCATCCTCCACGTCATCCTCCTTGTCTTTCCTGGCTATCATTACTTGCAGCTTGCGCACCCCACAGTGATGCCCTGAGGTGAACCGCTCACCGCATCAGAAAAATAGCACTTTTTACCTCTTCTCCCTCATCTCGACGTCAGTCATCCTCCTGAACTAACCCCCTGCTGACAGTGCACTGCTCTTCTCTCGCCTTCTCAATACTCGCCCGATCCACCCATGTAGCTGCCTTCTTTTCTCCTGTCGTGGTCGAAACATTGCGGGAAACCGGTCCACTCCAACAATATCTCACCTTTCCCTCCTCCAACTGGCCATTTTGAGCACACTCCATGGCCTCCATCGGGCTCTAAGGCTTCTGCATGCAAACCGCTGCTCGAATAGTGGCCTTTAACCCCTTCATTAAGGTGATCTCCATTGTCTCGTCAGACACTCCATGCACATGTCCTGATAGGGCCTCAAACCTATCTAAATAATCTCTCACAGTGTCCTCCTGCCTGAGTGAAAGCAGCAGCTCCCTCACATTCCCCAAATGGGGATATCTGAACCTCTCCACCATCTGATATCTGATATCCTCCTATGAGCGAAAAGGACACCTCGCATCCTTCCACTGAAACCAAGTGAGGGCCTTCCCATCCAGACAAATCGTCGATGTCTCCAGCTTCTGCTTCTTTGTCATGCGAACGACTCTAAAAAATCCCTCTGCCATGTAGATCCTCGAAACATGGTTCTCTCCCTGGAAGACATGCATCTTCAGCTTCCACAGCATGTCCATATTGAATGTCCACTGATCTCCTCGTCCTCCGCCGTATTTGGGAGGGTGGTAGTGTTGCCACCTCTCATGGTGTGCCTCAGGTCCTCCATGTGTCCCTATCCCACGATCTCCATAACCCCCTCGAGGTCTCTCTCCTCGTTCTCTGTAGCCTCCCCGCCGCGCCACCACCACTATAAGCACCTCTTCCATCGTCGTAGTAACTGCCTCCTCTGTCATCCCCATAATGAGTCCCATCACTGTGTTCCTGCCATGGATAGCCGTTGTGGAAGATCGTGCTCCTCATAGCCGGGATGCGTCACGGAACACCAAAAAACAGCAGAACGGGACTCGCCGGGCTCGTGAAACCCCCTAGCGGCTGCCATGGGGCTGTCGAAAGCTGACGGACCCCCGACGGCCCTTGCAGGGGCTGTCGAAGGGCCGACGGGGTTGGCCGACCCTGTCGAAGGCTGGCAGGGTTCGACCGCCCATGTCGATGCTCTTCCGGGGCGGGGAGGTTGCCCCTGCCCAGATCCGGGAACGGTCGCCCCTCCCAGATGGATTTAGGGTTCCGTCGGACCTCCTCCGCTCTTCTACGAATCGTTTCGCGGTAATCTTCCTCCCACTGTCCTTCTTCCTTGTAATACTCCGCGTCTTCAAGAAACGTTCCCTCGTCAATTTTCTCCTTCTTTTCCTTCCCATTGTCCAAAGGTGGCACCTTTGTCGCCGTTTTAGGGTTCACGTCACCCTTTCCATCCTTTCCCGTGAGGATTGATAGCTGAAAAATTATTTGTGCAAGTGCCTCCTCTTATTTATCTTGCTTAGCCGTCAACCGTTCAACGAAAGCCGTCAACTTTGCTAATGATTCATCGTTTTCCGCTAAAGATTTCTTCACAACTTCGATCTCGCTATTGAACTTCGCCTACAAAGTCTCGAACTTGTCCTGTGATATTGTCGACGCCGCCATGTATCGTTACATATTCTAATACCAAAATGATAGATCCAAGCAAATCTGAAAATATATTGATGAAAATAGGAATAAAAGGATAACTTTGGCTACAATTATAGGGGCAACCACCCCCCCAAGACGCCAATAGAGAGGACGTCCACACTCTTCCATAGGAATCTCACACAAAACTCAATAATCAAGTATAAACTAGGGCAGGCTAGCACCCCTCCCTCTAATACAATTTCAGAAAATAGCCAATTACCAAAATACCCATATACTAATAAAATAACATAAAACACTCAAAATGCACCCCCCTAGTGGGCCGACCCCCATAGTGGACCGACCGGATCTAACACAATGGTAATTCATGCAAGTCCTGTTAGATTTCCCTTAAACTAATAAGCAGTTCGAAGAAAGAAAATGGTCAAATTTGCTAAAAAGAAATTGCATTCGCTGCTAGCAAATTGTGTTTAGCCAGAATCTAGCTGGAGATATAATTAAACTCATCGAGCCAAATTAAACTTGCTTGTACGCTGAGAGCCCTTGGTCCTACTCAGCATTTAAAAAATGGAACACTAACAAATAATGAACTTCATTGATAAAGTATAAACAATCAAGATGGGATCTTCAAAGGGCACAATTCTTTACTCTATTTGATTATTTTATATGACTTACACGGCCTTGAACAGCAAATTTTTTGAGACCGTCTTCGAAAGTACAGAAAAACAATGGCTAAACAAGTCATTAGAGCTGACATGGTGCTCACTAGGGATGGGAATGGGCATGCCCAAAGCCCAATTGGGCATGCCCCATTCCCATCCCTACTAATCCTTCATTAATCCTTTCGGGCTAAGGATTAATGAATGATTAGTAGGGAAGGGAATGGGGCATGCCCAATTGAAGCCCAATCAGGCTTTGGGCATGCCCATTCCCATCCCTAGTGCTCACTGATGAAAACAGAACAGTCAATTTCAAAAAGTGTTATGGCTCAATGCATGTGACATTTCAATAAAATTTCTAATGTCTGTCATTTTTGGGCATCCTAACCCTCAAACTGCACTGGTGAAAGGCCTTCTCCATTAGAAGAAAACAGAACAGCAGAATAACTTATTCAAGCATCATATCACATTTGCCAAAACAAATGTAGGATTACCAATTGAAGCTAGCAAGTTCTACAAGAAAACCAAACATATATGTCTTGGGCAGATTAGTTGAGAAAGATAAGCTGCTAAATAAGTTACAACAGAGGCAAGACAATAATATGAAGGTCCTATCAAAATTGAGCAGTTGAATCATGAATGAGATTTTTGGCACTACTACAAATAAAGAGCTAAAAATAATAAGGCAAACATATTACACCTCAAACCTGGAAAAAAGAACTCTTGTGCAACCAGAACCCTTGGACAGGGTTAAAGGTTGTTCTACAAGCTTCCTTTACCAAGTTTTACAGAATCACACCATCCCTCATAGTGCTTCTTTGAGATGAAAGGTTCTCAGCATTGATCTAGCTCTGTCGTACTCATTAAGTTGAACCAACATAGCCTTCAACCGACGTGCAAGCCCAATAATCTCCTCCTCACTCACACCAGATGCATGCCTCTTCTCCAACTTCCTACCCAGATCAGCCACGCAATCAACCAAAGGCTGCAACTTCTGACTGTGGTTTGTGGTGACTTTGGGTCCATACCAAACCCCTGACAATGATATGATAATTCTCTCCATTCTCGTGATAGCATCGTGAATGTTTGGCATAATACTTCTAACGTGAGGAAGAAGCTTTCCTTTCAAGA
The DNA here is from genome assembly GCA_030789695.1 of Scilla litardierei. Classification (NCBI taxonomy): domain Eukaryota; kingdom Viridiplantae; phylum Streptophyta; class Magnoliopsida; order Asparagales; family Asparagaceae; genus Scilla; species Scilla litardierei. The sequence goes on from CM061131.1 coordinate 13,174,771, forward strand.
GCTCTTCAAGAGCAAGCTTCTCTAAAACTGGCAGAGAGAGGACGTCTTTCCACAGACAAATATTCCTCAGAAGTCGAACTGAGAACCCAAATCGATAAGCTGCAAACTGAGCAGCACCTGGAACAACTCTTGTCACAGCCGAGCTCCATACTGGCACGTTGAGGTCAGCAATGGCCTGGGTTAACCGGCTGCAAACAACTGTCAATAACTCCTGGAGGGCCTTGCTTGAGGCTGGAACGTAAGTAATGACCAAATTTGTGGCAAAAACTGCATTTTCTGTTCTCTTTGTACTAAACATATCCCAACAGTGTGCAATCTCATGGTGCAAGATAGGAAGAGCCACCTTTTCTACTAGCTCTGGAATAAGATTAACATCTGCATCATCTGCATCAAAATCCCGATCCTCTCCTGGTAAGCCATAATCGAACAGTAGCCTATGCCATTTCATGTCATTGAAATCAGTCATATTATAGAGAGGGTCCCACTTCAGAAGCTCCAATCTGACATAAGGCGAGAACACAGCAGGTGCGCTCAAGGACATGTACGCATCACGATAGCTAGAATGATATTGCTTTTTCCATCTCTCAAACCTTTCCTTGACGACTGAAAGGTTTGAGTACTCATCAGCTGCATCACTAAAGATTTGATCAGCAGTTCGAAGCAATTCGTCCCGTGTAGACTCGTAAGCACTGCTCTCACTGTCACTCTCATCAGTGGTCACTTCTCCTTCCAAATGATTGCAACTATCCCCCTTTCCAATATTAGAGGTTCTTATGGACTCGGCCCGTGCTCTTCTTTGTTTCCTTGACTCAGCCCTTCGTTTGAAATCCATGCGTCTCTGTAAATTGACATCCCTTCCAAGCTCATCTAATTGAACCGGCAAATTTGAACTTTCTCTCGCTGCAGCTAAAGCAGCTTGTGCTGCATTTGCAGCGGCCGAGATATGTGCCGGCCCAGAGCCTTTACTTAGAACTGACATAGCTGCACTGACCGCAGCTTCCACCTCGCCAGTTTCATCAGCAGTATCAGCCGTTCTTCTCTCTTCCACAACCACAGCCCTCGTCTCATGAAGCTTCTGCATCTCCTCTTCCAGCTCCTCTATCAACAAAGCCTTGTCTTTCAAGAAATCACACATGATGGAGATGAAATCACGAAACTGTTGCATGAAGACATACTTGCCACCAGCTGTTTCAAGGGAACTTTCCAAAGTGGTGATATCCGACAGAGCCTCCGATAAGTTCTCATCCGTCCGCACTAAATTATCCATTGTTCGCTTGTGAGTTTCCTTCATCTTCATAATATTCTCCTTTAAAGCTCTGGTAGCAACCTCAGCTTGTTGTGCAATTGACATGGCCGGCAAAAGAGGCAAACTGTGTGGCCCCAAAGTCAGGGGCCCCGCTGCTGGGTCCACAACAGGCTCTGGCTGCATTTTCGGTTGAATGCTATTAGCCCCTCTATAAGCCGAAACTTCCTCAATCGCTTCAATCCTCTTTCCAAGCCCTTTCCGAAACTGCTCTTCTTCCCATTTCATATCCTCATCCCCATCATCGTCATCATCCCCGGCAAGAGCAACAACTCTTGCATCAGACACCGGCTCCTCAATCCCCTCAAAAACACCCTTCTTCGGCTTCCCATCGCCCTTATCCCCAAACAAAGCAATCCTCCCTCGAAAATCATGATCATCCTCATCACTCGACCCGCCATCTGAAGCCCTGGTAGCCATCACCCCACCTGCATCCAGCAAAATAAAATCCGGTGCCGGTCCACGGGCCTGCCGCAACCGCTCTCTCCGGGCCTTAATAGCATTAATATCAGCTTGGCTTGGAATTGACGATGAACCCCTCCCCATCCCATCAATATCCAACTTAGCAAACTGTCTATGATCCGCATGCTTCCTATCTTCCTCTTCCTCATCCACATCTTCATCCTCTTCAATTCGCGGCTTACAACCCGAATCAATAGGAGCCGATACAGGCTTCACCAGGCCTTTGATGACGATAACGGGTTCAGCTGGGGGACCAGATCTGTGGGTTTTGGGCATGCTGCTGAGGGGCCTGGCATTCTTCTGAAGCTCCATGAGCCTCTCTTTGGTGTACTCTCCAGCCTGCGGTTGCAGGCTGGAGGGAACCGAAGGGCCCGGGCCCGAAAAGGTGCGATTTTTTGAAGAGCTCAGCTTGTGGATGGTATTTGTAGGAGCGGGTGGCCGAGAAACGGGGGTCCGGCGGCGGAGCGAGGCGGGGCCCAAATCCTCCTCCTCCTCATCGTCATCGGCGAAGCTGAGACGCTTCGGACCGTCATCTGCGCGTTTGGGCTTTGGGGATGGCTTGGGTTTTGAAGCTAGTTTTAGGGATTGGGTCTTGGGGTTTGTCGTGGTTGATGAGGAGGTTGTTGTTGTGGTTTTATCATCGCCAGTGGCGTCGTCGGCGTCTGATCGCCGGCGAAAGTTCTTGCCTTTACTACTCATCTACGCTAACATAAACTATTCAATTTTAGGATATAAGCCCTATTTTTTTTATAAAAGTAGTAAATCCTAGAAGAGAAACTGACCTCTTTGTTTCTGAATTGAACTCCTAATCGCCTCGGCTCTGGAATTTACTGCTTTAATTTTCCACTCTCTGTCCATTTTCTCCATATTTTCCCCCCATTTTAAAAATATTTCTTCTTCTTCTTCTTCTGTGAGATCTTTTGCTCCTCTTGCCATTCTTTTATTGATACTTCGCAGAAAACGGGTTGCGGATCTATATGATCCGGACCCGGCTCGCTGATTGGTGAGCTTGGCATATAACACGGTGGATCGATATGGGCCCTCATTTGGTAGGCCTAATATCAAGCCTCTGAATAGTCCTACAACCGGCCCGGCCCGGAGGCCCAACCCATCCCAAACTTTTGAAACTTCAAACTGGGTTGTAAGAACTATTTAGATGCTTAATTTAAGAAAATTACCATAAACTCATCGTGATTTTAAAAATATTAACATAAACTTTTATGATTTAACATCATCAACCTAAAAGTTCATGAAAGCCATCTTTCATTGTTGTTGTGATTGGATGTGGTTTTCATGGCAATTTTTGTGAATCTTTAGACACGTTCAATCAAATCAACAACGTATGGTGGCTTTCTTGCAAAGTCCATAGAGATTTTGATGAATTACGAAAGTTCATGTTAACATCATTCAACGTTTGGACAAACCTAAATGAACGGTGAACGTTTAGATTCAAATGATGAGCTTGGTAGATGTTTCATAATTGAACTACTTTAATTTGCTGCCCAAGTAACTGACGAGAGCTCGTAGTGATTTTAAAATATTTATGATTGGTATGACCTTGTTTTCCAGAAAAAAAAACAAAAAAAAAGCACCGCAAACTATGCGGTGCATTAGCAAAACCCATATTTATTTGGCTCTTTTCAAATCATATTGCAGTAACCCATAATTATTAGTGGAACCTAATTTGAAAATATTTCATAAATTAAAACAGCAAGTATCTTGTTGTAATTAAGTAGGTTATGTGTGTATAGCAATGCCCCCGGTTTCGCAAACAAGAAATAAACCCCCCAATTGCGGGGGTCACGGGCAGAGTCAGTGGCAAGAATGCGAATTCACAGAAAATTTGAACGCACCCAAAGATTCCAACCCTACAGAAAGGCTCCATGACAAAAGTCACTGCCACCATTATATTGTCTCCTCAAAACAAGCTAAATTCATCAAATAATAATAATTTCTTGTTATTCCCGCCGAAAAAAATTCTTAATTCCCCAACGGTAAAAACGAGAGATGCTTGAGAGGGAGTGAGAGGGGGGAGAGCAAGAATCCAAACTCCAAGCTTTAGTAGCAACGAGAGTCACTGAAAGGCCCTCCACCGTTTGTCTCTGGCATCGCCCACAAGCTTACCGACAAAATGCCTCACAGACGAAGAGCAGCAAAAAACAGTATCAAGTCCACCAAGCCTCACCCCATCTCATTCTGGATCAAAATTTCACCCAATGCCTTCTCTCAAAGATCTTCTCCTAACCCAGGATCCATCCTCTCCTCCTCCAAACCATCTACATCCATCTCCGGCACAAAACCCGCCGATCGACGATGCGGCCGTCCGGGCCGTCATCTCCATCCTCTCGGCCCACGTGGGCCGGTTCTTGAAGGACGCAGAGCTGCGGCAGGGACTGAGAGAGAAGTGGTCGGCATTGTGTTGTCTCAAGAACTCGGCCCACGCGGTCATTGCCAATCTTGAGCTTGGGATTGAGAGCATTGAGAGGTTGGTTGAAGGGGGCACCGGGTCGAGGGGGGAGTTGAAGATTAGGTCCTTGAGGAATGCAATTAGGTTGTTGTCGGTTGCAGCTGATGTTAATTCGAGGAGGAGGTTGAGAGGTGGCACCGGCGGGGGCGGTGATTTTACTGGTGGCGTGGCGAATTTGCACTTGTCGGCATGCTCGCATCTTTACCTTTCGATCGTGTACAAGATTGAGAGGAAAGATCGGGCCTCGGCAAGGCATCTGCTGCAGGTAAATTCCGACATTGGAACAAAAACATATCTTGAACTAGTCACATACTTTATTGGTGAAACGTTCTTGATGATGACCCGCAACCAGGGATGGGCTTCAGGGAAATCTGATTTTTTTTTAAAAAATATGATTCCGAATCAGCTTTTAATTCGGACTGGAAAAAAATCTGGTTCTAATTCCAAAGAATCGGATCCGAAATAATCCGATTCCATTTTTGGAATCAGAACATGATATTTGATCCAATTCTGGTTCCAATTCTGAACTCAGCCCAGTTCCGATTCCAAACCCGAATTCGGAACCTAGTCCTCTATTGATACCGGTGATACCTAGTCCTCTACCGATATCTAGGAATAGGAATCGGAATCGGAATCGGAATCGGATTGGATATGGATTTTTAGGTTCAATTCCAGCTCCGATTCCGATACAAAATCGGTTGACATTTTAAAACCCGAACCTTATTCCGATTCCGACAAATCGGACAATTTGGAATCGGATTCGGGTTTGGAACCGGAACATGGTTTTTTTCCCACCCTTACCCGCAACTGCAAACATAAATGACATTTTAATCTGTGTATAAATTTGGAGTTGTTATTTTACGACACAAAATAATTTCACTCATTTTAACAAATATAGGATTAAAAAGTTTTTGCCTTGGACTAATAGGGGTTGAACTTCCATTGTGCTCATCTGGATTTGGCATTTGTATTAATTGCTTGCTTTCTATCCACAGTTACATAGTGTTCACCAGAGAGGATATTCATTGTATTGCATGAATCTTGACACACCATGGATTGAATATATTTTAGCTCTCTGACTTGTAACTTTGAATGCATACTACAACTAGTTGCAATTCTATGAATCAAGAGCCTGTAAACTATGTACTATTTATAGGCGACATCATGCATACTGCTTTTGATAAGACAATATCAATGCAACAACATTAACTAATCCATCATCATATGTTCATAGAATTTAGTTCCTAAAAAATTCTTTAAGTTCTGGCGATGAGAGTTAACTGGAAGTTTCTATGTCTATTATTGGTTTTAGTTGAACATTGTATAATAATCCCTAGGCTTTTGTTGAAGCTATCATATGTTCTTTTTCATATAGGTATTCTGTGATGCACCATACCTTGCACGAAGGAACCTCCTCCCTGACCTTTGGGACCATTTCTTCCTCCCCCATTTACTCCACCTTAAAGTGTGGTATAAGAAGGAAGTGGATTTCATCTCAGGTTGGGATGATGAATTCCGAGAACAACGAATGAAAAGCCTAGACAGAGCATACAATGATCAGATGGATGTGGGCACTTGTCAGTTTGCTGCATATTACAAGGACTGGATCAAGCTTGGGGCCGAGGCTCCTCCAATGCCCTCTGTAAATCTGCCTTCGGTTGCTGTTAGTAGAAGCATGTATGTAATATAGTGCTTTCTCGAGGTCTGATCTTTATATGCTTGCACTTTGTATTCATAAATATTTGTTCTATCTGGTTTTGAAGATATAACCATATGGTCAGTGTTTCTTTGGAGAGGAAAGAAAGCGCTGATACCAAATTAGTTGTTAAGAGACAAATGGTGGCAAATGGAAGAAGTTCTGAGATGGGGATTTCTTTCCATGTGAGTAATTCTTCCCCCTTTTTGATTAGTTTGATGCAACGGTTGATGATTCATTGATTAGTTCTTCCGATACCAACCAGAGATAGTGTTCAGTTAATGACAATGATTGAAGATGTTTGCTTATCCTATTCCATAAAATATGTCTTGGAAGGTGTTGCTTGGCCTTAATGGGTTTTAGCTAAATATTCAGTCTTCTATATAATGGCTGGCCATTCGTTTCTATTCTTTCTTGACAAGTGTATTTATATATTCTCTATTAGGGGGAGAGGGATCAATGAAAGCTACATTTTTAGGCATGTGCATACCTTATATCACTGACGGTGAAATTTTAAGACATTACCAAAATATTTTATGATTAATTTTTTGGATGTTGTAATTTGTTTGTTACTTTTTTAGGAGGTAAGAAGTTGATGTTACTGAAGTGGCTTCATTGTGACCGCGGTTGCTTCTTTTATGTGATTATGATTAATTTTGTGCGGAGATACTAAACCCCATTGAACCTATAATTGAGCATGTCCCTTTGCAAGTAGCCTGTAGCTTACTCGAACTCTGTCTCAAATTATTTAAGGAGCACTGCATACAATGATGGTTATTGTTAAGACCTTGTCTTTCCTAAACACAAAAAAGATGTTTGTCTTCAGTTATAATAAAATTTACAGCTATTTTCTCAGATAAAAAATTGTGTTAGAATCACATGATGTCATATATGTTGCAATAGAGCATACATGCAAATAGCAAATAGCATGTAGATATCCAAAACCTAAGCATGACGTCTATGAAACACATGCAATTAAGCGAAGGGTAGCTTGTTGTCAAGGATCGAAGATCTCAAGCTCATTGGAACTCCACAAACGTCTTCTTCTCTCAACGGTGGATGACATCTCTAGGATCACCACCTCGGTAATAATGAGGTAGCAGCTTCTAGAATTCTAGGAACCTCTGTGAGGGAGGGAGGGAGGGAGGGAGAGAGATCTTATGTGTGTGAACCAAGAAGGCAATGACTTCCTTAATATAGCACTAGGTAGCCCCCTCTTCAAGTAATCAACCCAACCATCGGCTGCGATCAAGTGGCCACGAGGCTGCTTCCTATCATAACCCTAATCCTAACCATGCCATGTGTTTATGCTGATTTCTCCCGTAGGAGAAGTCGGCCCCTTGTGCCGACCTAATAGGTCGGCACGGGCCGGGTTAGCGGGTCCGCCCAAGTGGCTCCCAGGCCAGCATATTGGCAACATGTCCAAATGACAGAGAGAATCAATACTCATTGAAAATCACATGTTGGTAACCTCCAACTGTTTCCCATTGTTACTGAGTTCATATTAGAAGCTAAAAACAGTACTATAGAGGTCAACGGGTTGCACATTTAAGTTGCTATCCTTAGAGCTGTGTCATTCTTTTAACTTACCCACTTCATTTTAAATATTTCTCAAATTAAACGTCGGTGGTTCCTCAGGACATTCCTTTAATTCATTTCTAAATAAAAATTAAGTCCACCCTTCAAAATATTTCAGGGGCATCCCACTTGTTGTCCTTCAGCATTTGAACATTGAATCCATTAGTTTCTCTAACTTCCCACAGATGCTTTACGGGGCTCCTCATAATGCCATAGTACTCCTCTTAATGCAATAGTCATTTCAATCTTGGCTAATTTTGTCTGTTATTTATGATTAATATATATAAATAAACAGCAAGAGGCTTTTACCTAGTGCACATGTAACTATTGAAGACTTGCCACATTTCTATTGATGTTTTATGTCATTATACTTACTAAGCTACAAGCACTTGAAGTTTCTTACAAATTTCTTTTCTGAGTAGACAGAATGACTTGGGGTTTCAGCCAAGGCAACCAATCTCTATTCAGCAACACCAATTTGTGGAACCAGCAGCCGCACCTCGCAGATCATATTCTCTTAGGTTCTCTTGTCACAGCAATTCTCTCCGGTGTCTCTCTTGTCGCAGCAATTCAAATAGAGATTTAATTGTTCATCCCCAAATTTCTAAGAATAAATCATTCAATGACATCGTGATTTTAAATCTTGATCAAGCAATTTCTTTGATATCCAATTCAGATAATCTTCCGGAGTGTGAGATGGCTGTCCGTTTCATTGCTAAGGCTTGGTTGGACTCGCATGAAGAGTCTATTCTGAAGACCACGTTGTCCACTTCATCATTTCTTGAGGGACTTTTAGAGATATCTTTCATTTCTAAAGACGATGACGTGCTCGAGTTGGCCATCTCTGTTTTGGCTGAGCTGGTCACCAGAAGTGATGTAAATAGACAAGTTGTACTAAATGCCGATCCCCAGCTTGAGATCTTACTGAGATTGTCAGGAAAAAGCAGTCTTTTCTTAAAAGCAGTGGTACTGGTTTATCTACTGAAACCAAATGCAAAACAGATGCTATCATCCTACTGGGTACCATTAGTACTTCGTGTTTTGGACATTGGGCATGAAACCCAAACAATGTTTACGGTACAATGTTGCCCAAAATCAGCTGCAATCTACCTTTTGGATCAGCTAATTACAGGGTTCGATGTGGACAGAAACATGGAGAATGCAAGACAAGTGGTTGCACTTGGTGGGCTAGGTATTCTGATCAAAAGACTTGAAATGGGTAATGCACGCGAAAAGGAGAGATGTGCTTCATTCTTGGCTACTTGTATCCGAGCTGATGGGAGTTGCAGGGATTACGTAGTCACTAATGTAAAGAAGGCCTCCATAGTTCAGCTCTTTGTAGGGAATCAATTGAAATCTAATGGGGGTGCCATTTATCTGCTAAGCGAGCTTATTTGCCTCAACAGGTGGGCCTATTTTATAAACTTCTTCAGCATATCATTTATCTTTATATTTGATTAATGCAGTCTACATCATCATGTTACCTGCTTCTGTAGGAGAATTACTGTTACCTGCTTCTGAAGCTCAGACATAATAGTTGGATGGATAGGTTATGTCAGTGGTCAGTGAATATACATAGTTAATGTGTTGGTTATAGATAACCTATATTTCTGAATAATTCTTTCCACACAGAACAAGTGCAATGGATACTGCACGATTGATGATCTAATATTTGAATAAATCATTTCAACGAAAAATGAAAAATGAACAAAGGATGATTAGGATTGCAAAAGGACCTAACTATCATTTTTTTGGGTAATAGCTTGCTGCCAATGTTGCATAGTCAAGAACAGGACGCCATGGTGACAAAACAACATAGACACATCAACACTTAAGCAAGTTCTAAAAAGTATACTCAAAGTAGAAGTATCGTCGTCCATAAGCATGTTCGACATGCCACGGCTCCATGTTTGTTGAATACCAGCTGTGCTCAACAAATGTTGTGACCAAATTGAAAGAACACTCAAACTTTTCAGAAAAACTGTTGGCTGCCCGGTTGATCTAAAATTGAACTGCACCAGGAGTGCACTTGGTGAACCATACCTCAAATTTCGAGTATTTTCTATAAAAATTAATCATTCTTTTAAATTTATTGTATGCTCAAAGGGTCATGCTCAACAAGATTATCCCCATAATCTCTCATAGGTAAAAGAAATTCATATGTGTACTGCTAGAATTAATTATATCAAGTGTAGATGTGAGGGTCTAGAAGCAAGAACAGAGACGTCAAATTGGCTATCAAAAGGAGAGATTTCAGGAACAAGAACATAATTGATGTAGTTTGTTGTTGGCAATATTAGTTTTTTCATTGATTAGCATATTAGTTTCATGTCCATGATTCAAGATATGTCAGATGTATCATGGGAAATTTGGAAATATTGGGAAATTTGTGCATCCCATCTGGCCAACCCATCTATGATTTGGACCTGGAACCACTAAATTCCTTGAATTGCCAACTCTTATTGCATAAATGTGAAGCCATATCTAAGTGTAACTATCAGTTAACAGTTTTAGGAGAACAAGTTGAGTAATGTTTCTCCTGACGGAAAGATACAAGTGTCAGTTTAATAACTGTCTTGTAAAGAAATGTATTATTCCCTTGAATCAATCTAACAGTGAAGTTAGCTTTGATGAACTGTTATTGGTTTAGAATGAACTGTCCAATTTGTTGGGGAATGAAACCCCCATATACCGATTCGCATGTTGCTCTACTCCTTCTCGATGCACCTGACATTACCTTTCATCCTCTGCTAAGCTTAATTCTGGATATCAAGTAAAGCAGATGGCCTCAAGATTCCGTCTATGCTCCTTTCGACATGTCTTGCGTGAGGCGAATTTTTGTACCGATGCTCTTGCGATCATGAGTTGCCAATTAGATGCTGAACTCCAAGTTTGAAATCGTCCTCCAGCTTCCTTATCTCCGATAATACTTATGGATGTAACGGGGTCGGTGTACCTAGGGGGTTCCCCCTTTGATTTGATGTATTTCTATTCCGATGTATAAAGAAAAGAAATACACGGTTCGGCCGACCAAGCTCAGCCTAAACCACGGGATACTGATGGAAAAATCCATCATACGAAGAGACACAAGATCACAAGAAAATTCACTTCTTTACAATCCATCCTCTCACTCATATACTACTCATCGTTATGTTCCAAAGCCACCTCTCACCCATGCATGACAGATGACCAAAAGCCTCTCTCATCCAACCATTATATATATATATATATGTTGACTAGGATCCATTCGGATGGATCAAACATGCAGATCCATCCAATTGGAATTTAAAGCTAGACAATGTAAATAGAAAATCCGACCGTTGGATGTCATCTAACATGTCTAAACTAGCTCCAAACAAAATTTCAACTAATTTGGACATGTTTTGCCCATGCATCAAGTGGTTGCAAAATCGATGTTTTTGAATAGTTATAAAATCGGCTAATTTTGCAACCACTTGATGCATGGGCAAAACATGTCCAAATTAGTTGAAATTTTGTTTGGAGCTAGTTTAGACATGTTAGATGACATCCAACGGTCGGATTTTCTATTTACATTGTCTAGCTTTAAATTCCACTTGGATGGATCCGCATGTTTGATCCATCCGAATGGATCCTAGTCAACATATATATATATATATATATATATATAAGGTTAATGGAGGAGTGCTGACAGCGCTGGAAATTTTTCCAACGCTGGCAGCGATCTGGGCAACCTACATAAATTTTTTATAAATTTTTTTGCAGTAGTTAGATAAACTTGTTAGAAAACTCCCCACAAATTTTCAGGTCGGTCCGACACCGTTTGAGCCTCCTTTCATCGATTTCATTTGTGGGGAGCTTCCTAACAAGTTTATAACTAATGCAAAAAAAATTTTAAACAATTTTAACTTAGGTTGCCCAGATTGCTGACAGCACTCGAAACAACACTCCTCCATTTTTCACTATATATATGTATATATATGTATATATATGTATATATATGTGTATATATATATATAATGTCACAATGAAACCATAACTTAGCGTGTGTGTGTGTATGAGGGATCACGTGACCCCTAAAAATAACCCCCAAAAATGACCCCATATCAAAAATCATATGCCCCCCATTTTTTCGGAAGATCCGAACCGTTCATCTTGATCTCCACTCTCTAAATACCTGATCCATCAATTTTCAACCCGATCCCATGTGTTTTGCCCGTTCATCCATCCGACCCAAATTTAACGGTTTCGCATTAACAGAACTTTTGCGAATGATGGATGAACAAGCAAAACACATGGGATATGGTTGAAAATTGGTGGATCAGGTATTTAGAGGGTGGAGATCAAGATGAATGGTTCGGATCTTCCAAAAAATGGGGGGCATAGGATTTTTGATATGGGGTTATTTTTGGGGGTCATTTGATCCCTCCTCATATATATATATATATATATATATATATATATATATATATATATATATATATATATATATATATATATAAAATGTCACAATGAAACCATAACTTAGCACTACCCTTATTTAGTGACATCACACGTCACTAAATGAACCTGGATAGGCCTAAGCCCAACACATGGACTCTTGGTCCATTGACCACATCGGACAGTCCCCTGGATGCAACAACCATATGTGAGAAGTAACCCATTAATATGAACAAATATTATATCGGAAGATGAATGTTAGAGACTTTATTGTTTGCAATAACAAAATGATAAAGACAACTTATATCTGCCATTTGCTTAAATGAAGTTTTAGCTTAAGCCAACATCTCTTGAGCCCTTGGGATCTTCTCTCAGAACATGAGCTTTGATGACCTAACTAAAAAGTAAGATCATTGGGATACTGATAGGGGTAAAGTTTAATTTCATATACTTGGGCTAACATAAGCTTCTAATGCATAGTTAAAAGCTTCCAGTATTTATCTTTCCAGATTTGAGGGTGAGAGAGTATCTAGTGTAATGTACAACTCCAAAATCAACACTTAAAATTGCTTGGTTTATTCATCTTTCTTTCTGTTCCAATTATATTATCTTGTATGTTTCAGAATTTTCATGATCTTTTCATCCCAGTCAGTTTAGTCTCGGTCTCTGCCTATTGATATTTGCAGCTCTGTTATTTGCTTTGGATGTCGGGCATTGCACCTAAATGGATGACAATTACAACAATGCAACAAAGGCAGTGAAAAAAAGAAGATTAATGTTCCGTGGTGGTTAAAAAAGAATCATCACCAATTAGTAGTGGCACTCATAGTATTAGACATGATATTAATCGCAACAGACAACAACACTGTCACCGTCACCACCAAAGAATAAAGGATATTTCACATGTGTTGTTTCCACTCTGCAAGGGGGAATAGTTCTCACAGGAACTCACTCGTGGCTTTGTTCTTTAGGTAGAATGAGTCTGCTTATATCTAACATTATTCAACCAATTACATTCTTTTTTTTCTTTCTTAATAGAACAATTCATATGATTGACTTCTTAAATGGGCTAAAGAATGATGATTGCTTGAACACGATGCATGTTCTCTTGGTCTATCTCCAACAAGCTCCACATGAGCATCGTCCATTGGCTGCAGTGCTTCTATTACAACTTGATCTTCTGGTACCATTTCGAAAAACCATTCTTACAAAAAAAATTCTTGTAATAGTTACAGAGTCACCATTTGGTAGCCATGTTGCAGGGAGATTCTTCACGCTGCAGTGTTTATGGGGAAGAAGGAATTGATGCTATTGTATCCACCTTGGAACTTACTTTACATAACAAGAAAGTCCAGGATCGGTGTAGTCGAGCACTTCTGCTCTTGGGAGGACGTTTCTCTCTTGATGGAGAGCCACTAACTGAGGCTTGGTTACTTAAGAGAGCGGGGATGAGAGATGTTCAGGAAGATTTGTTCAGAAGTAAAGAGAGAACTGAAGATGAATTTGAAAAATTGGTATGCTTTTAAGTTTCCAAATGATAGTTTCCTTTGATCTGACATCCCTACAAGACAGAATTGGAAATAGAATGATACCGAAACTAAGTAAAAACGACTAAATTGTAATTTACTTGCTGCAACCAACTGTTTTCGTGTGTTCAATGTTAATCATTACCTTCGTAGCTGATATGTTTTCACAAAATCATCAGCAGGAAGACGCAAAAACAACAGAAAATTGGCTTAGGAAGCTGGCTATTGTGTTGCTGACAAGTGGCAATAAACGGTTCTTGGTAGCCCTGTCAAATTGCATTGCTGATGGGATCCCAGGTTTGGCCCGGTCATGCCTCGTCACAGTCGCATGGATGAGCAGCTCACTTTCCTATGTGCATAATGCTGAGAGTAGTCCCCAGGCTCTGGCTTGCTCTATTCTTACACCGAGGCTGTTAGAGAGCTTGAGTTATGATAAACAATTGGAAGAGAGGGTGTTGGCTTCACTGTCACTGCTTAGTTTTGCAAGGCATCGAGGTATCATCCGTTTTAACTACTTTAATTATTTCTTTCACTTTTTTCTTATTGTATGGTGCTTTCCCCCCTTAATATGTGTGACCCATACGTTGATAGCTATGGGCAAGAAATGAGTGCATGTATTAAGCCATTCCCCACGCCTTTTTGAGTCGTAACAATAACAAGAACAATTTCAATAAGCCTTTATCTCAAACATTTGGGTTCCGCTGCATGAATCATTTCTTCCCCTTTGTTTGCAAAAAGTAATATAAAAAAGGATTGTTTCTTCTGTCCTATTTGTTTTCTATGCATTTTATGATTTTACATTAGTATAAAAACATATATTAATGTACAATTACTTGCTTTGTTAAATAATGCCAAACCTATTGATTGGAGAGCTAGCTTGTGAAATTCCTCAAAAACAAAAGAAGAAGAATTTCTTTTTCCAAATTTACGGTAACAAAATTATTAGTATGCATAGTTGTATACACATGCACTGCCGTAGTGACCCAAGCCTTCAAATCAATCATCTGCCTACTGCGTGAATATTATTTTCATATTTAAATTGTACTATGCAGTCCATTTAAAAGAAACCCTTAGATGTTACACACTAGGTATATACAGTCACAAACTTCACCTCGTTCTGTATTCAGAATATTATTATCATTTGCGTGCAGGATTGCAAAGAGGGGGTTGAAGTTTTACTATACATGAAATATATTTTTTGGAGAAAGACCCAACCTCGACAACTCTAATATTATAATGCCCACTCTTTCTCAATAGCTGAAAATCTCTACTTAGGACAATGTTTTGTTAATATTACAATATCTCCCTATTAAATATTCTTATTTTGTTTAAAATACTTTGATTTTGCCCTTTTCAAGTCTTATTCATTTATTTGAACACTAAATATGCACCAGCACATTTGACAATGAAGAAATGTTCAAAAATTTCGTGTTGAAATGTAAATATATTTCTTGAATTTATATTTTAATAGTTTAAAATTTTTGTTTAAAATATTTCCTTTTTATCATGTCTTATTTAAATTTTATGCCTCATCTATATTGAACATATCGCACGTGTCCAAATAATAGTGATGTTTTAATTAGGATGGCGTCTCCATTGATATGCTATGGTTCTTTTTCTCTAATTGAAATTAGGAGTTGTGATGTAGGACGGATGGATCTAGGGATTTTGATGGAGAATTTGTGAAAGATTTGGGTAAAAAGAGATAAATTAGGGTTTCTTAGCTTCTCACCGACTTCTCACCAAAGAGTGGGAACTTTTTCTCGGGTTTAGGAAATATTTTCCATTGTTATCTTCATTGATTAAAACAAACCAACCTAAGAGCTTTATATATGCTTGCAACTTTTCCTAACCAACTCAACTTGGGACTCAAAAAGAAAAAGAAAAGAAAAAGAAAAATACAAAAATCAAATCATAATCATACACAATAATCTAAGTCCAAGTCAAATACAAAAACCCCTAAAATAAAATCAAAATAAAATAAAAAATAATTTGGACTCAATTGGTCCCACATCATTCTCCCCGGACACAATCGATGGGAATCCAATCATGATCTGTTTAATTTTCGTTTTAGTTTTAGTTTTAGTCATTTTGAGTCTTTTAAGAGTTTTAGTCTTTTAAGAGTTCTAATCTTTTAAGAATTTTTAATCCCAATAACCGAGTTAGGAAAAGTTTGTAAGTCTATTTACAGGCCACTATACTTGTTTTATTTTCAATCAATGAATGGTTCAATGGAAATTTTTTTCCAAAACTAAGAAAGTTTTCCACTTCATTGGTGAGAAGCATTGAAACGCTTGGTGAGAAGTGTTGGAGCTCTTGGTGAGAAACCCAAAAACCCGAAATTTATCAATTCTTCTCCAAATCATTTACAAAAATTCCTAGATCCCTGTTCTACATCAATTTGCTATCAGAGCCATGTTCAAATTGATGTAGAACATGATGGATCTAGGGATTTTTATGAAGGATTTTGGGAAGATTTTGGAAAGAAATGGTAAATTTAGGGTTTCTTGGTTTCTCACCGGAGTTTCAATGCTTCTCACCAAGGATGTGAGAACTTTTCTTAGGTTTGGAGAAAATGTTTCATTGAACTGTTCATTGATTAAAAATAAAACAAGTTTAGGGGTCTTTATATAGGCTTACAAACTTTTCCTAACCTAATTCGACTTGGGACTAAAAATTCATAAACGACTAAAACTGTTAAAAGACTCAAAATAACTAAAACAATAAAAATAAAAATAAAAAAGATCTTTATTGCATCCCTATCAATGTGTCATGGATCAAGTATAATTTTTTTATTTGAAACCACCATTTTAAAATCAAAGTTTATTTAAAAATAACGCTAATTTTTTCATTAAATACAACGTGTCAATTCCAGTGACAAATCGGAACAAAAACCAAATATGTAATGAATATATCTTTTTTAATTGCAAATCATTTAATGAACCAAACTATGTGCATGTGTATTTATCTGGTTGTTGCATGTGCATCTGTGTGCGTCCCCAGAAATATAGCATTCATAACTAAGTTTAGATACAGACATCCATATACACTTTTGGTGTCTGATGTACAGTGCTGCCAAATTTTGAACATCGCTCAAAAGAATGCGCTTCTTTCTTTCTTTCTTTATTTCTTCTCTTATATCTTTGGTCTTATTTTTTTTTAGTATACATGAATGCTTGTTTGTAGTGAACTCTTTACAATTTGGATGCATTTGGGTGTTAATGTATATTTCTTTCTAACGAAGACGATGAATTTAGGTGATTACGGTGTGGGTGCCTTTCAGATACTAGTTGTGCTGTCTCAAATATGATGGTGTTTCAATGACAATTAATGTAAACTGTGTTTATTAAAAACAGGACTTTCTGATAAACTCCAACATGCCTCTTTTACGCCTCCCAGGGTTGTTACCATCTTTCCCTCCTTCAACAAACTGTTCTGTAACGTTGATCTTGCATGCCTCCCGCTTGCATGCCTCCCGTATCTGTGGCTTCATAGACCTTCAGATCTGACTGAAATGTATCTGAAATGTATCGTATTATGAATGTTGCCATTGTGAAATGACAGAACTGATGCTTTGTTCTTCTCCTTGCAGAGTGCCTTCAGATGCTTTTCCCGCTGAGTAAAGAGGCGCTTGCCTCGCTCGAAGATCTCAGTCGAGTAACCTGGACTGCGGACGAGCTTCTGTTTATGTGCTCCCTATGGTCCAATGCCCCTGTTCACGCTCCAGTCGCCGTGCTTGATAAAGATACAGAATGAAGATTCCAGTGGAAATAGTTCATGAGTGCCACAAGACGGAACAAATGGCTGTTTTTATGTAGTTGTGTGTGCAACAGATTCTCTTTCAAATTGTATACACATTCCAATTGTTGCTGGTTAGCCTCGGCAGTGCCTCAATTGTCCAACAATATGCAGCTTTGTGGTTTTTATCAGTTTTCATGTGTACATTCCTTGAGATTGTAGAGACCGAGAACAGGGTATCTGGTGATGATATGGGCAGATGTTTTCTTGGTCTTTTATTTTCTAGGCATGTGTAATGCCCAAATTATTCTTACAAACGTTTTTATATGTTTATCTTTAGTAGTATAAAAGATCCAATAGTTTCCGCTCAAGTAAATCTTGACTTATTGAATTTGATAGTTAAAACTCGTCTATTAATTTAATTTACTCATAACTTGTTTTATTAAGTGTGAAATTTTTGCATGGTCTATGCTATTTTGGCTTAACTTTTGAATAGAACTCCAAGTAACCTAGACAAAAAGTAATTGAAACAATATCTTAATATGAATAAAAGGCATGTATTTAACAAATATTAATTGTTAATAGATAATAAAAATAAATTAAAAATCTATGAATTCTCGCTTGATAATAAAACATGTTATCCATGCGAGCCAATTGTGTTTTGGGGTGTTTTTTCACCACTGACATCGTTGGAAAAGATGGTTTGAAAGTAGTACCTGACGTGGGCGGCTGAATGAATGTTGGACGATCTATCTTCATCTTGAAGAGGCATTGATCTGAGCTATGGGCATCGTGTCTGAGCTATCTCCAAATTATTTGCAATACAAGAAGCTTGTCTGGGGGTCGGATTTGGGGTCAGACCTAATCTCATCCTATGCTTAAGTCAGTGGATGACACGAGGAGGCTCGATGGAACTATGTCCGACATGTCGGGAGGTCGTCATCTAGTATTCAGTTCGAACTATGGAGGAAATATAAAGTTAAGTGGATCAGATTTTAAGTGTATGAATGCTTGAGTGTAGGTTCTTATAGATTTTTACCCCATTTGTCACGTTGCCTCAAGGACTTCTTATAGGTAGGTCGTTGCATGGTAACATACATGCTTAAAATTGCTTTATTATTGGCATAGATGAGGATGCATTGATGAGGATGCACTGATTGGAGTAACAGTCGGTCTAAGCATTGATGTAGAAAACAGTCATCACGAATGCAAACCATAAGTGATGAATCAATGCCATGAATACGATCCATAATTGTTGTAACAATGGCCTCAATTGCTGGAGCTCAATCGCTGCAAAGGTTAAGGTTGGATGATGTGGCATGAAAGATATAGAAGTGACTTCGGTCGTATATTTAGGTTGGCTAATCGCAATAATAATCTCTGATCATATGGCTGATGAAAAGATAGCTCGGCCTACGAGGGGAGTGACCACGTGCCTTACGGCCGACAAAGACCGTGATCGGCCTACGAGGGAAGTGTACACCGCCTTATGGCCGATGAAGAAATGGATCAGCCTGCTAGTGGAGTGGCGACACGCCTTACGGTTGCTTAAGAGATAAGCTGGCTTGTGTGGGGAGCGATCTCGAGCATTACAACTGATCGAGTATTTGACCGACCTGCGGGGAGGAGTGACCCCCGCCTTACGGTTGGTGAAGTAATAAGTCGGCCTGCGAGGGGAGTAGCCCCCCGTCCTACAGCGGACTTGGAGATACGTCAGCCCCGTAGACTTGGAGATAAGTCGGCCCACAGAGAGAGTGGCCCCCGCCTTACGGATGACATAGAGATAAGTCGGCTCGCATAGGGAGTGGCCCCCCGCCGTATGCCAGACTAGATTGTGAGGTGTTTTGAGCTAATCAGTGGGCCTGCACACTTTAGTGAAAATAAAGTTAAAAAGATGGCTGATTAAATGCCATCTTGAGGTATATTTGTCGAAGATATGTCAGCTCGGTAAAAATATGTTAGCGTGGTAAAAAACAGAAACCGAAATAAACAAAGGGTTAGCTTGGTTAGCTTGTTTTATTGATAATACATCATCCAAGTTGCGGGACGCGCTCAGCTAGCAGAGGCAGTATCAGTCGTTCCGTGTAGGTCGTCATGCGTAGGTCGACCTGTGTATGTCGTTGTAATGCCCATATGTGTGTAATACTTGGATGAATACGTATATGTATTTATGTATGTATATTTTTTTTTGGAGAATATGCTTTGCATCTTTATTGATATCGGGAAAAGAATACATGACTTATGGGCGGAAGAAGGATGTATGTAAAGAGGAGCAAGGCACATGCGTCGTAGCCCCCACAGTTACACTACACCTTCCGCTAACCCAGCAGCCAAAGAATACAAGAATGCAAGGTAAGCAACCTAGGCTAGTAACCCCCAATTTGTCGGGGGGAGTATCCTCATCACGATCCCATTCCACATGCCTTAATATAGTTCTGACATCATCAGCAATACTTTCAAAAAGAAGTGTCTGCATCATCCCATTACCTTCAAATATCCTCCTGTTCCTTTCCCTCCATATGTGCCAAATCATCACAGCAAGAATAGTCTTGGCCAACCGTCCTATATTGCCCTTCTTATGAAAGCGGGAGAGAATCAAATCCCCCATCCCTGTAAGTGATTGCGGCAAAGCAGAACTGACCCCCATCTTTAAAAAACTCCTGCAAAGGAGGTAATTAGTATAACTACACTCAAAAAAGATATGATCCATATTTTCATGAATATTATCAGAGCATAGAATGCAAAAAGGAGAGGTAGGCACTCCCCATTGGACGAGCTTATCCCGGGTCAATAATTTCCCGTGGAAAGCCCGCAATAAAGTGATTGCCATCTTGGGGATGTGACCTTGAAACCAGACCACCTTGTAATAGGGAAAAAGAGGTTTAATAGCTCTAGACCCTTCCCAGGCATTTCGAAGAGTGGGGGCCTTGGATACCCAATACCAAGAATCATTTCCATAAGTCAAAGAGACAGCTTCAATAATGTGACGAACATGAATAAGACTGCTGCTATCCACCCATCCCCCCATCCCTCACCAGACCAGTAATCTTTAACCATATATCCCTCCTCTCCCTCAGGAACATCATAAGAATCATTGAGAGGGCCGCACGGGAGCCAATTATCATACCAGAAAAGAGTAGATGAACCATCTCTGACATTGCGTTTAGTAAGATTTTTAGTGAACTCACGGCAGTGCAGAATAAATTTCCAAGTCCCGGAATGCATGGGATGAGCCTTAGCTTGAATTAACCCTGCACTACCCATGTAGCGGGTTCTCATAAAGGAAGCCCAAACTCCCTTGTGTGTAAGCATACGCCAGACATCTTAATGCCATAGGCGTTATTCAACTCAGAGAAGCACATAATTCCCACGCCCCCCTCATGTTTGGGTGCACAAGTGTCCTCCCAAGCCCAGAGGCGGGTTTTCCCCCAAATGAAATTCCTGCATATGGATGTGAGAGCGCGCAAGACAGATTTAGGAATACGAAACGCTTGCATCCAAACCCCAACCATGCCATATATAACGGATTTAACCAGCTCAATCCGCCCAGCGATGGACAATAATGACGAAGACCACCCCTGCAATCTACTTTTGCATCTATCAATAAGGCGACCATACATAGAAGCATTAGGATATTTTATAGATAGAGGAAGCCCCAAATATGTGGAAAGGGAATGAACCCTTTTAATACCCAGAATGTCCGCCAAACTGCCAGGATCCTTGACACCCTTACTAAAGATGCCAGCGCTTTTACCCCAGTTGACCTCAAGCCCCGTATAGGAATTGAAAGTAGTGAGGAGGTCTCTCAAACCATTAAAGGATATAGCATCAGCCCGACAAAAGACCAACAAGTCATCCGCAAAGAGAAGATGAGAGATCGCCCCAACTCTTTTCATAGGCATGATATTATGCATGGTGTTGGCCTTGGCCATGAGCAAGGAAAAAGCCTCCATCACAATAACGAAGAGATAAGTGGAAAAGGGGTCTCCCTGCCTCAGCCCCCTGTTAGAATGGAACATGCCATAAGGCGAGCCATTGATCATAACCAAGAATGAAGGAGTGGAGATACATTCACATATCCAACTGATAAATATGTGCTTGAAGCCCATCTGGTGAAGCATGAAATATACAAATTCTCTATTCACACTATCAAAAACTTTCCTCAAATCAAGCTTGAGGCAGGCCCGAGCCCCCATAGGGATGTTAAAATCCCTAATATGTTCATGAGCAAGCAGAGCACAGTCCGTAAGCAAACGGTCCTGAAGAAAGGCGGCTTGGTTGGGAGAAATAAGCTCAATAACAGCTTTTTGCAATCGATTGCAAAGAATCTTGCTAATAATCTTGTATAAAACATTGCAGCAGGAAATGGGCCTATAGTCACCAAGCCCCGAAGCATTGACATTCTTAGGAATGAGCGTTAGAAAGGTATGATTGATCTGCCGCAAAATCTTCACAGACTTGAAAAAATTAAGCACGGCGATAGTGACATCTCTACCAACAATATCCCAAGCATTCTGATAAAAGAAGACATTGAAGCCATCATGACCAGGGGCTTTATCAGGCCCCATTTGGAAGAGTGCATCTTTAACCTCATCAGCCAATACAGGCCTTTCCACCCAAACGGCAGCCTCATTAAGAAGAATTCTTTTAGTGGTGAGGCGAGGGAAGACACTCCAGTAATCATTTTGATTATAGAGCTTAGAATAAAAATCGGGGGCATCAATTTTGAGCAGATCAACGGAATTGTTTCGAGAGCCATCACTAGAGATCATGTGACTAAGATTATTATGGCTTTGTCTAGCACGCATAGCAGTGTAAAAGAAACGGGAATTATGATCCCCAAGACTCAACCAATCTTGTCTACTCTTCTGCTTAAGATTAGATTCATCAATCTCAATAGCTTCGGCAAGATGATTTATCAAAATTCGTTCTTCCTTTTGAAGATCCACACAAGTACTTAGAGATGGGTTATTTTGAACAACAGCAAGATAAGACCGGATTTTGGTGATGTCATTCGCATCTCTAAAGGCAACCCCAAAAACCTTAAGCCCTTGTTTCAACCCCTTAAGCTTGGTAACAAGCCGAATCATGGGGCACCCATCAACTCTGACTTGCCAATGCTCCTTCAACACATCAATATACTCAGGGCTGCGATGCCAGGCATTAAAAAACTTGAATGGTTTAGGGTCAGACCCCACATTCCGATGGGTATGAATAATAAGAGAGGAGTGGTCACTAGAACCCCCGGCGATGTATTCACAATAAGAGGTCGAAAGGGTGCCAAACCAAGCACTATTGCCAAGAGCCCGATCTAGAATGGCATTGATACGTCGCTGCCCAATGTTACGGTTGTTCCAACTCATGGTATTTCCAACAGTCTTGAGCTCAATGAGTGCTCTAGAAATGATACAATCATTAAACTCCTCATGTTACGGTTGTTCCAACTCATGGTATTTCCAACAGTCTTGAGCTCAATGAGTGCTCTAGAATTGATACAATCATTAAACTCCTCCACCATACGCCCATTAATCTCCAGACCCCCAACTTTATCCGAAGTATATCTAACGCAATTGAAATCCCCCCCGACAATCCAAGGGAGATTATTATAAGTGCTAGCGTTGGATACAACATTATCCCACAGGCTTCTACGCTCTTGATAAGAGTTGGAGGCGTAAACAACCGTAGCGACCATGGCAAACCACGAGGCATTCCTACACTTCAAAGAAATATGTTGGGCGGACATATTATCAACAACACACTGCCAAATTTCCGGATCGTAAACGACGATGATACACCCATTACGATGGGTATTCCAATTATTAATAGCAAGCCACTTTTTCGGGAAGCACTTGGCAATCCTTTGAGCATTATTCTCAATAACTTTTGTTTCAAGGAGGCCAACCAATGAAGGAGCAAACTTCCGGACCCTTTCTTTAAGCTCTCTACACCTAGTAACGTTATTAAGACCCCGGGTGTTCCATATGAAGAGAGTCATTGGGCGGGTTTAGTGGGAGAGGGATTCACAACATCCCTATTAATACGAGAACTCTTGCGAATACCTTTTGTCGACACCTTATGTTGTTTAGTATTTTTGCGGCTCTTATTACTCTGCCTTAACTCCTCTTGCTCGATCAGCCAATCTTAATTCATTATAGTCATATCAGGAGGTTCATTATCGGATTCGCTATCAATCATCGAACCTCCCTTGTAAACGTTACTCATAGCCTTAATACGTTGAAGGGGTTAGCGTCGCTAGCGCATGGGGTCGCATTGTTGAAACTAGAGCAAGATGAGGTGGAGCTACTTCCCACCCCCATCCCAAGTCTGCCCCCCGACCCGCCCCCCCTTTTGTATTAGTATTGATTACATGAGTATCCTTGTTACACGGGCCTTTATCCGCCCCCCTCCGCTAGATTCAGTTAGCAAAGCACACTTGCTGTACAAAGCCTTGCTTTGGGCAGTCACCACATTTACAGACCCTATAGCAGTAGTACATTCAACTATGTCGATCCCCTCTTTTGAGCTGTCCACCAGTCGCTTGTTAGGACTACCTGCATCTTTAGTCCGCAACACAGAGGAACCCGACACCCCAACACTCACCTTCCCAACACACCCATCAGCCCGCTCCCCATTACAAGCCTCACCAGGCCCAACATCCACTGCAGGAGAAACACTTTCTTCTCCGAAGCTACATGCCTTCCCAGGCTCCCCCGCTGCAACAGCGGCTTTACAAACTTCATCATCAGCCCCTCCAACAGCATCGTCAGCCTTACCTGCCACCGGATTACAATATCCACCCCTATTACATGCCTCATTAACAGCAACGGTAGGAGAAACACAGACTTCTCCGTAGTTACAAGCCACCCCAGGCTTCTCTCCTGCAACAGCAGACTTACACATCTCATCCAAAACAACATTACCGACCCCCTCCTTACTAGAGCTACAAACAACATCATCCTTCCCCCTAACCCCCTTATTAACAAAATTCACAATAGGAAAAACAGCAGCAACCTGACCCCCCCAACTCCCCACATATATCAGCAGCATTCGAAGAAGAAAGGTTACTCGAGAGAGATTGGATAGTGCGTACATTACCCTCGCATGTAGAGCACATAGCATCCTGAATCCCGTTCGAGCCCCCAGCAGCCGTTCCAGAGCTAAGGTCATCTCCCTTCCTCGCTGCTCCATTTTTAGATGTACATTGCTTAACAAGATGTCCAAAGCACTTACAGTTAACACATCTTGGGGGTGTGCCTTCATATCTGACATCGACTTCGAAGAGCTCTCCATCTTCAACTTGCACGGTCACGGTCAGGGGAAGCTCTTGCTCCGCAGAAATATCCACCAGACAACACGCTTAAGTCATTCGCTCCATAGTGGCAGTGGCTCTATCCAAGCAGATAGGCGACCCCAAGACACTGGCTATAATGTTCAAGATCTTCAGCGACCAAAATTTCAACGGGAGGTTTGGAAACTGAACCCACAGCGGAGCAGAAGACAGCATGTCTCTATCGAAACCCATGTCTGGTGCCCACCGCTGAACCACCACAAGGCGCCCGTCGAACATCCAAGGTCCCCCGTGCAGCACGGTGTCGCTATCGACCTTATCCCTGAAGCGAAAGAAGAAGAAGCCGTTTTCTCTAGAGAAGACTGTCATACCTTGCTTCTTCCAGGTCCTGATAGCCCAAGCTTTCATCTGGCTGTAGAATGGAACATCGCCAAGAACATAGGCAACAAGCGTGTTCTCCTAATTGCTGGCAGCTTCATCAACAATCTCCTGCGGTAGAACAGCTATAGAAGCTCCCGATTCATCAAGAACGGGTTGGACATAGCTCATCTCCAAGGCATCGGCAATCTTCCATTTGTTAGTACAAACATCCAGCCATGACTGCTTCGTCGCAAGAGGATTGATCCTGATCTCCACAGAGGGCCTCACAGACCTTCTCTCATATATCTTCCTGCTCCCCAAGGCACCTTCCTTCATAGAGCCGCCGTCATTCCCCTGCACAGTTTGAAACCGGGATCTGTAATCGCTTCTATTACTCTTCCCCTTACTCACACCATTCTGTGCCGTCTTCCTGTTGACTGTACGCCAATCTCCATTATCTTCTGTGAGTGCTCCATCAGGAAGAGAAGCAGCGTCCATACCGGCGATCAATCCCACAGCAGATCAGATCTTGAACAAGAATAGGAAACAAAATTTAGAAGTGAATGGATCACTCACCGCCGGATCAAGAACTCCACCTGAGTTCTCGATCCGGCCGAAGGGGATCCACGCAACCTGCTCCTCCACCGGAATAGGAGCTCCAATGTGTAGAGGAATATGCCCTCGGATCATTTGTATTTGATGCAAATGAAAACTTAAGCCTAGATAGGGACTAATTTGCATATGATGCAAAAGAGATTAAATGTGTCTTAAATTGTTTAAGACTATATTTAATTAAATAAACGCGTTGAAAAGGTTACCTAGATGACGGGATCGTCCCGCTCTAAACGCAGGTTCAAACCGCGTCAAAAACGGAGTCCAAATGCACAAGTTATAGCCAAAACAAGTCAGCCCAAACTGTTGGGCTGAAACCAGCGAAAATGGAGGCCCACCAAGCCCGAATTTTCTGGTTAGGGTTTTTTGAAACCTGGGATTTTCTTGACGGCTACGTTTCTAAGAGAAGCATGACTTTTGGCTAACTTTGGACAATTGTTTGAAGGGTCAAACGGACTCGGATTGACGAGCCGTTTTTTCCTACGCGTTCACCGTTGAACCCTCTTTGATTTGGTAGGTTGTACCAACATTGAAGCTCAACGGTGAGGGAGTTAAAATTCGAGGAAGTTTGCCCTTTGTGAAAGGCAAACTAACTTGATTTAATTAATCCCAAATTAATAGTCCCACATCGGATTTTGAGAGAAGGGGAGAGTCCACCGCCTATATAAATAGGGGTCTGCTCTCCTCCTCAAAACTCGTCCCAAGCTCTAGATCTGAGCGGCTCTCGTAAATGTTGGAGCACGCTCGGATCTAAGCTAAATTAATATTTCTCCTCTCCCTATAAATTTCTGCCTTGCTCCTGAGGGCTCTAGCAAAGCCGCAAAGGAGTTCGGATTCAGATCCGAAATCTAGGCGGAGGTTTCACTCGCGTGAAACTTTCTTCGGCGCGTGGTTGGCTCGGCGACACGAGATTGATCGCCTCGGGATACGGAGCGGTTCGAGGAGCGGTTCTAGGAGCGGCTCGGCGTGGGACGGGAGCGGATCGGAAGACGGTGCGGAACATCTCGCCTGCTCCAGGGTTGAGATTCCGGGTATGTGTTTATTAGCATTAGTTTAATTTAATCGCAGTAGGCTAGATCCTTCTTGGGATGGTCAGATCCATTCCAAGTCGGCATAGATCTTGGCTAAGGGTCTTAGACCTTAGGGCTAAGTTAAAATAGTTTTAACTGCATGTTAATTAGATTAACTAGTTCTTCTTCCACTGCAAATTCTTTTGTGTCTATGTTCCGTCCGAATTAGGACGGTCATAGAGTTTTTGTGCCCTAAGGGTCCCAGAAAACCCTTCAGTGGTATCAGAGCAGGTCTGTGTTTCGATCTAGCCTGCGATTTTATTAAACCTGAAATGCTTTTAAATACTTTTTAAAAAAATGTTTTTAAAGTTATGAGATAAATTTTAAAAATGTTTTTGATGTTTAAAAATCTATGTGATAAATTTTTGAATATGGAAATTTTTTAATGACGTTTTAAAAGTTATGTGATAATTTTTAAAACTAATTTTAAATCTTTTAAAATTTATGCGATAAGTTTAAAGTGCCTAAAAATTTTATATGATAAAATTTTAAGCATGAAAGTCTTTTTAAAAAATGATGTTTTAATTTTATGAGATATTTTAAAACTGATTTTAAAGGTTAAAATTTTTATGCGATAAATTTTTAAAAAGTAGCATGCAAATTTGTGATTTTAAAAACAAGTTTTTATGAGATAAAAATAAAATATTTTTAAAATCATATTTTAAATTTAAATGTTAAATTTATGTTTGCATGCTAAAATTGTTTATGCGATAAACTTAGTCTATTTAATTGTTAAATAGTTGTGCACTATCTTTATGCGATAAATTAGTGTAGCTTTATTTTAATGGCTAGTTCATCTTGTCCCTTATTTGATAACACAAGACACCCCTTTAGGTTAGCCATTAAGAAATGATTAAAAATTATTACTTAAATTTTAATGACATGCTATGTTTTAATAAAATATTAACAACACTTCAAGACCTAATTCCTGATTAGGGTAGTCCCTTTAATGTTTCTTAATTCTAATTGTTATTATTAATTTTCATTAAAGGACTTCGCTTTTAGCGTTGTTAATAAAATTTATTAAAATCCTAATAACGATTAGGATAGCACGTGAACCTTATAGTTGATAAGGACTTAACAAAAGTTATTAAACAAATCCTAAAATTTTGAATTTAAGGATGCAACTAGTTGATAGGATTAATTAGTTATTAATAAAAGCTGTTTAGTCTATGGCACACATATAAAAGTGACAAGCTTCATTCAATGGACCATGATCCAGTCAATGTGCTTGGCTAAGAGTTCTGGATCAACCCTTGCTAGTCCAAGGGGCAGTGATCCTGGCTTAGTCAATTCCCTGGCTGTGTTCCGCTGGACCGCAATGTCGCGAATCATGATTGTATGACACCCTGGACTATATCTAGTCAATGCGTTATAAATCTTATTAAAGATTAATCCGTATCCCTCCTTGATTTTGGAGCTTGGTAACTCAAAGAAGACAATTATAGTTGTTGAGTCTCCTCAAGCTATGACATGTTTATCTTTAAGGAACAAACTCCAACATACATGTGATGTAGTCTAGACTTGACCCAAATCGATACGTCGGGTCTCCTCGAGCATCGATCTAAGTCAAATCTGGACACGAAATCAAGGGTCTGACTAGACCAGTCATTATGATTTGTTGAGTCCCCTCAAGATCATAAGTGACTGTGGGTAAAAAAACGATAGGGAGTCATATGTGATGTGATTGACTAAGAGTTAGTCTACCAATCATGGAACCAATCAACTTGTTGAGTCTCCTCAAGGTTGTGAGGTTCAGGATGATTGGATCCCTCTTTCACTAAATTTTAAATATTTTAATTCGATTAAATCGTTCGTTATTAAGCTTTGAAACGATCGTAAAAATAGTGGGAGGATATAGATAGATGAATGCCAATCTACCTGTATTTAATATTGAACATATGCTAAACTAGGGCAAGACTATGTTTACCGAAGGAATCGAAATATAATATTTTAATGGAATAAGTTAACTGGTCAAATAGGTTGATTAATTGAATATCAAGCTAAATTCTAATTGATAGAATCAAAACTATATTCTCGTTGACATTAAAATGACCTTCTAAAGAACAGACTTAAGAAATATGATTTCATTAAGTTCTGGGTCCAACAAATAAATTCACGCAACATGTCACTCGTCTCTATATGAGGCAGCTTGAACATATAGGATATTCGAAGTATGTTTCTCCCTACAACTTGTCGAGCTACCCTCAAGGTTGTATGGACAAACAATTCTGATCCGCAAAGTTCGAGAATTCGATCAAACCGTTTGAGTCGAATACGAGTGCATGAGCGGTGTAAGACTATGTATCACAACCGGATCTTGAGACAAGCAACTTCTTGAGCTACACTCAAGATTGCAACTCTTAGGCGTTTGGATACATGAGATGCTTGCATAGCTATTTATTTATGTTGGGCTATTTAATATCTAAATGTGATTTAGAAAAGGAAGAAGGCACTCCGGAAAGTCAATTGAGAAAGTTAGTTTAATTTGTCATTAGTAAAGGCATAAGTAGGAGGAAACGAAAATGTGACATATTTTGATGTCACGATTTCGTAATTATTGTTATACAAAAGGTTAACACATTTTGACGAATGTCGTCACATTGCTTCTGAAGCAATGAGTAATATGTATAACGATAATAATATATATATTAAATGTTAATATATATAAATACACAAGATAGTAGCAAACTTATATGGCAAAATAGACTAGGCCGTATCGAGAGACTAAGCTTCACAAGTCACATAAAGAGGGGTCTGACCTCTCGTATTATGAAGTCTACGGACACTTGTGAGTCTTATCCTCTTAGATAAAATGGTCGAAACCCATCTGTAAGACAGTGGGAGAATGAGTTGTCGAACTCAGTCTCGTACATACTGATGTACCCGAGTCTAGATTAACCGAAATAAGTTATTCGTATATTTTATTAAGACACGTGTTCTTGATGAAACACAAGTCTGATAAAATAAAGAACGAAATGACTAAAGTATTTAAACTGATCCGATTAGATCGAATGGTCAAATACTTAGCTACATAAAATCTTGCGTAATTAAAAGAAAATGTGATTTTCTCTCAGGTCAAGTCTGTTAACACATCGGTGTGTTAAAAGGTATGAATCACACTTAGTTAGACTTGGTGTGATCCATTGTTAGTGACTCTGAGTTAAGTCATCCTTCTGGGTCAAGTCCCAGATAGTAATGCCTAGGTTTTAATAAATGTTCTATGAGGACATATCAATAAGATATTCATTAAATCGATCATTAGAAAGCTGTATAATTACTCGAATCTCGTGAGACGAATTGTCGAGTTAAACATCATAAACTGATGATGACTTAATCAACTTCCAGGATGAAATTCAGAGTAGTAACTCCGATTTAAAACTTGATGCAATCAGAATAGGTCCGTGTGCGTAAATAAATTTTGGAATTTAGTTTACGTGCCCAAGGAAAATGTTTCCTCTCATTTTCTGCAAGTAAATCTTTAAGTTGAAAGATAAGGAGCAGAAAGGAAATAGTGAAGTACAATCATGTTGGTCGAGAACGGTTTTCATCCTAATTTCTTTAAAACGGATTAGTTGAAACCGTCTCGCCAGCAGATGTGTACAGATCTACTCGGACCAAACTCGATGTAAATGCTCAGTTTGACCATGAAAATTGGAGCATTCACTTATAAGTTCGTTTTTCTAAATATGATTTAGACGGACCAACTTATATGAATTAGCCAGAGAGTTTTCAA
This sequence comes from Scilla litardierei, assembly GCA_030789695.1. Taxonomy (NCBI): domain Eukaryota; kingdom Viridiplantae; phylum Streptophyta; class Magnoliopsida; order Asparagales; family Asparagaceae; genus Scilla; species Scilla litardierei. The sequence continues at coordinate 13,205,026 of CM061131.1, forward strand.
GGTCAGTGGGAGCGTGTAAGTTACATGCAAGGCATCAAAGAGATGGAACATATAGTTTGACAAAGTAATCAAAAGTTTGATACTTTATCAGAAATAGATATGAGCCATTTGAAATGACCATTAACAAATTTAAATTATTATCGTAAGGTACGATGAACTGGATAAGATCCAAGTAAATAAAATATTATAGATTCCGTAAGACCAAGTGAATTATTTGAATGAGATTCAAATGGTTGGTCTAACATGAACATAGAAACCCCTTAAGTCTATAGTGTAGACGGTTTTAGCAGATCCACTCACGAAGGCTCTACCACATGAAGTCGTGAAAACTTATGTGTAAAAACGGTATAAGATACCGAGATAAATGGGCCTGAGTGCAAGTGGGAGATGTTGAGAGAAGATGCCTTCGAGGCAATCTATCTCTGTGTGTGAATAACACAAACATCTTGTTCAAAATAACAGTAAGCTGTTTGGTAATAATTTATCTAAGTTATGTTATAATGTAGTTAACATTAGATATTAACTTAGGTAAAGTCCTGAGACTTTATGCGAGGTCAAACAGGTATCGAGATGAGTATCTCGATCATGGAGAAATGTTTGACCGTCTGTAGCATAAGTCTAAAAGGGTTCGTGGTCGTAGATGTTTCGAGACAAGGATATCGAAACATCGGATAGACCATTGTGTCTTAGTCTTCACCGTTTAGCGGTGGCGATGATCTCATGATCGCTTGACTTGGCGAAGTCGTAGACGAGACACAGGTGCTCATTAGAGAATGAGTTCACTGAACGATCCACAAGAGTTATCATATGGTTATATTGACCAATCTGTCAATGATGACTCTGAGTGATGATAGGCTAGTTGGTCTTTTGACTTGAGGTCATTTTGACGAACCTGTGCGTGAACGGTGCCACTTAGATCAAATGACCTAGCTTCGAGGCAAGGCCTGTCGAAAGGTCTTTGATTGGGTGACACTTGAAGCGCATGAGGAGAGTAATGACCAAGAGAGGATTCGTCTCTCCCGGTCAATGGGAGTTAGTGTCGTAGGGTTAGTTCGGTCTTTAGTAAAAACTCTGGCCAGAGTATGTTGGAAGAAGTCCAACATTATTTGACTAAAGATCGATAGAAACTAACCGGAGTCAAGTTATTGGGGTTGACAGTTTGACCGTACCCTAGACTTGATCTACACGACATAGTTAAGACGAAGAGACTATAACTGCGGAATTCATCACGGAAACAGTCAGGGTGGTCCCGACAATACTCATGTCAATGAGTCAACCACATAATGATGATTCCTGAAGCAGGGACGGCAACCACTGCTCATGGTCACTGCCGTATAGGGCTTCGAGCCCAACCTGTTGTAAGGGTCAGGCTGTAGGGTCTCACACAGAGTGTGACCTTCGTCTAGTAATAGGTAGAAATTAGTTAGGGAGAATAATTTGCATTTGATGCAAGGGATAAAATATTGCAAAAGATGTTTGCAATCATCTCCTGCATTCGAGATAAATGATCCTGAGTGCAAGTGGGAGATGTAGAGGAATATGCCCTCGGATCATTTGTATTTGATGCAAATGAAAATTTAAGCCTAGATAGGGACTAATTTGCATATGATGCAAAAGAGATTAAATGTGTCTTAAATTGTTTAAGACTATATTTAATTAAATAAACGCGTTGAAAAGGTTACCTAGATGACGGGATCGTCCCGCTCTAAACGCAGGTTCAAACCGCGTCAAAAACGGAGTCCAAATGCACAAGTTATAGCCAAAACAAGTCAGCCCAAACTGTTGGGCTGAAACCAGCGAAAATGGAGGCCCACCAAGCCCGAATTTTCTGGTTAGGGTTTTTTGAAACCTGGGATTTTCTTGACGGCTACGTTTCTAAGAGAAGCATGACTTTTGGCTAACTTTGGACAATTGTTTGAAGGGTCAAACGGACTCGGATTGACGAGCCGTTTTTTCCTACGCGTTCACCGTTGAACCCTCTTTGATTTGGTAGGTTGTACCAACATTGAAGCTCAATGGTGAGGGAGTTAAAATTCAAGGAAGTTTGCCCTTTGTGAAAGGCAAACTAACTTGATTTAATTAATCCCAAATTAATAGTCCCACATCGGATTTTGAGAGAAGGGGAGAGTCCACCGCCTATATAAATAGGGGTCTGCTCTCCTCCTCAAAACTCGTCCCAAGCTCTAGATCTGAGCGGCTCTCGTAAATGTTGGAGCACGCTCGGATCTAAGCTAAATTAATATTTCTCCTCTCCCTATAAATTTCTGCCTTGCTCCTGAGGGCTCTAGCAAAGCCGCAAAGGAGTTCGGATTCAGATCCGAAATCTAGGCGGAGGTTTCACTCGCGTGAAACTTTCTTCGGCGCGTGGTTGGCTCGGCGACACGGGATTGATCGCCTCGGGATACGGAGCGGTTCGAGGAGCGGTTCTAGGAGCGGCTCGGCGTGGGACGGGAGCGGATCGGAAGACGGTGCGGAACATCTCGCCTGCTCCAGGGTTGAGATTCCGGGTATGTGTTTATTAGCATTAGTTTAATTTAATCGCAGTAGGCTAGATCCTTCTTGGGATGGTCAGATCCATTCCAAGTCGGCATAGATCTTGGCTAAGGGTCTTAGACCTTAGGGCTAAGTTAAAATAGTTTTAACTGCATGTTAATTAGATTAACTAGTTCTTCTTCCACTGCAAATTCTTTTGTGTCTATGTTCCGTCCGAATTAGGACGGTCATAGAGTTTTTGTGCCCTAAGGGTCCCAGAAAACCCTTCACAATGATCTCGAGTCAAGGGCGACCTCAGATCCAAGCAACCGATACCGTTGCGATGTAGCAGCAAGAAGGAAACAAACAAGATCGATCAAGAAAACAAGCGAATAAGAAATCTCGAATCAAATCTCAGCTAAATCGATAATGAGACTCACCGCCGGATCAGGATCCCCGACGAGATCCCATCCGAACAGCCGAAATCGCAGTCGATCCACCGCCTCCCGAATAGATCAAGGAAATCGAATCGAATCGAAAAAAGTTTCGAATCGAAATCGAATCAACTTCGAGAAGACGAACAGCAGGAACTCGAACCGGCGCTCAACTACCCGATCACCACGCCTATCAGCAACCACGCAAGCGAATCTCAGCCAAGAATCCGGCCGATCCACCTGGCCAAGCCGCAGGAGCGGCCGGCGGTAGAGACCGAGCCCTAAATCGCCACCGGAGCTTCTCACTCTAAAAAGGCAAGAGAGAGAAACATACATATATGTATATTTGGATGAATACATATATGTATGCATGACCAATTGTTTTGTATTGGGTAATTGAATTGGATGTTGGTAATAAATATTTGTTTGTGAGTATATAAATCTTGGTTGATATGGTGTTGGTGATGTATGAATAATACCTGGCTAGGTGAATGTATAATCCTATGGAGTTATGTATGAATATTGGTATAAGAATATTGGTGAATGATTATTGGCTAATATGGTGATGCATTGAGTATTAGTACTAAGTGCTACTAGTGAAGTATTTGTTATAGTTGCTAGTGATAAGTACTATTTGGGATGGCCTTGCGTATTGGTAGTGATGTATTATTAATGATAGTAGCATGTATTATTATTATTAGGTTGTCATTAGTATTGTTGTTGTGGGGGTTAGTGGTGGTATTAGTAGTATTGTTGTTGTTGGTATTATTATGGTTGTAATTATTGGTATTGTTTGGTTAGTATTATTATTGGATTGGAGTGGTTGGTATTATTATTATTCTTTGGGCCATAGCTAATTTTATTAGCTAGTGGGTTGTTGGGACATGCTTTGGGCTTGAGTTATTAAAGTTAAGAGTGTTGAGGATGGCACTCTTGTAATTAAGATTTTAGGAGTGGGTGTGTAGTAGTATGCCATGTGTAGGGATGGCATACTTGTAATTAAGGTTGGGTTGTGTGTAGAGTAAAAGAGAAGAGTGTAGAGAATGGCAATCTTGTAAATAAAGGAAAGGAGAGAAAAGAAGGAAGGAGAAGTGATGGAAGGAGAGAATTAAGGAGAAGGTTTTAAAGGAAAGAGAAGAAAAGGAAATGATGAATAAATGGAGTTTAAAGATGAAGATTTGGAGGAGTACTCAAGCTTCATATGAGGTAGGAAAGCCAACCATTTCTAGTATGTTAATTGCATGTCATCTTAAATTAAAGATCTCATCCTAATGTAGTATTGCATCCCTTAATTAAAGATAGCCTTTTTATGATTATGTGATGTTAAATTTAGCTTCTTGCTAGTTTGTTGGGTAATAGTTGCCAAGATGCTATCTTTATTTGGGATTAATGGAAAAGATGATGTCTTTGTGTTGTTAGTTCATCCTATTTGTTAATTCACTTGGAAAGTTATGATCTTTCTTGTATTATATGCAAATTGCCATCATTTTCATGCAAGTTGTCCTCTTTTTCATGCAAGATGCTATCTTTAATAAAAATTAACGAGAAAGATGAAGACTTTGTGTTGTTAGTTCACTTCATATGTTAATCTAAGTGGGAAAGTTGTAATCTTTATTGTTCTAATTGCAAGTTGTTCTCTTTTATGCAAGTTGCTATCTTTATCAAAAGTTTGATACACATGTCATTATTTGAATGTTTTAGTTGGATGGAATAACCATGTTTAAGTTGGCCATATATTGAGAATCATGTGTTAAGTTACTAACTTTTTGGCAATGTTGAGATGTTGAAATTAAAGTTGTGTTCTCCTCATTTTATGAGGAAGAATGGTTGCTAATTAAACTTGGCCATGAGTTGGTTGGAAATTTGTGGGGCTTAATGAAAAAGAGAGTAGAAATGAAAGAGGAGATTAGAATACTAATATGTTGACTAATGTTTTTAGGCTTGTTTGTAACATGAATGTGGGACCTTAGTTGTTATACATGGTGGGAGGAATGAGGCGGACATGGCACGCATTCATGTGGTGGTAATGTGGCATCAGTTGTGGTGGTATGGTGGGTATGGCACGATGTGCATGACACCTTGTTACGATGTTGGTTATGATGTGTTGGAAATGTGAATTAAATATTTTTACTTGAAGACATGCCATGAGGACCCATGAACCATGCATGTATAAGGCTATTGTCCCATAGCCATGAGAGACCCTCTTGTATTCAAAACTCTCATTTGTATTGTGGAATACTATTATAACTCACTTCAATTTTGTTGCTCTTATATATCGTTCTATGTTTCAATTTGATGCTTGATGTCTATTATTAGTTGCCTCATACTATGGAGTATGAATAAAGTAGTTGTCATTGCTAATCTTTAATGCCATGTTCAAATGTTGTAGTATGATCCCCTTCGCTTATTCCATGTTTCATTTGTACCTTGCCATGGTTTCATGTAAAGTAGTTGCATTTTCATAAATAACATACTAGTGGGAGTTGGCTATTCCTACTGGGTCACGCTGTGACGTGTCCCCATTGATATTTTTCAGGTAGCATGTTGTTGGTGATTCTCGGAGTCGGAGTTGGAGGCTTTGGGTAGTGTAACGACTGGTTTTTGTATGATTGGATTATCAGTGTGTTTTGCTTGTGATGGTGGGTTCTCTCCTTGTGTGGTTTCCATTTCCATAGTTCTCGCTTTCATTTATCTCGTTGAGAATTCCTAGCTTTCGTTTTCGTTCCTTTTGATGTGATCTTCTAGGTCCTTCCTTAGAATCATTGAACTCGGAGTAAGTCACTCGTGACGAGCTTCATATCGATCATATCTTAGAGTATAAATCGATCCTAGAAGCCATAGAAATCTTCCCGAAGCTTCGCGCTTCGAATCGGCACTTTTCGTGCACGTTAGTTGGTTCAAGAAGATCAACCGACCGACTAGATTGGAATCTAGTCGGTCAGGAAATCAACTGGAACCGACTAGTTCATTCAATCAATAATTCAGGAGTTACTGTTTACTCTTAGTCGGTCTAAGAACGTTCATCGACCGACTAGATTCAAAACTAGTCGGTCAGTACTTGTTCATGGACCGACTAACTCTAGAATCCTATTTTCGTTCAGGAGTTACTGTTTGCACTTAGTCGGTCAGCGTTGGTCGACCGACCGACTAGTTGACAAACTAGTCGGTCAGTGGTTGCTCTTTGACCGACTAACCAGTGTTAAAACCCTAATTTCTGGGCAGCCGCCAGCCTAACCTATTTATACCCAACCCAAACGACTTCTTCTTCTCCAACACGACCCAAAACCCTAAAATCTTCCCCCTTCAGCCCCCATCTTCCTCCAAGCTCCATTTCTCCATTCCAAGCCCTAAATCCATCATCCAATCCATCCATTCACTCTATCTACCTCTCATCTTCCCCAAAATCTCATCAAACCCATCAAAATCCCCAAATCCCTCTAAACCCTAGTTTCCCCAAACTTCTCCAATCTTCTCCAGATCTGATCCTAGGGTTCCCCGGAGTGTTTCTTCCGCCTTCTCTCGGTAAGAAATCGTTCTACCGTTGTTTTTATAACTTATTCGTATTTTTATGAAACCCTAATATAAATTTCATGTGTTTGGTGTTGTTTCCCCCTTAACAGCGATTTCCCCCGTAGATAGCATCCGTGTGACGAAGTGATCGTCAATCCCCGGTGCTAGGCAAGTGAAACTTGCCACTTAGGGTTTAGGCCATGTTTTAGGCCATTTTCTTGTTATAGGCGTAAAAGAGGCTAGGCGACGAAATGATACTCGCCTAGGCGCAAATTGGGGAATTAGCTTGACAACGAAGCTAATTCTGACTTTTAGCATGTTGCACAATTTCCATGTCATGTTTACTTTCAATTAACGGTACGCGAATATGTTCATGTCATTGCATTTCGCCTGTCACGTTTAATTTAATTAACGGTACGCAATTAAATTGTCATGACCTCGCATTCTTTAAGTGTTGCTTGATTGCGTAGCTTTGCTACAATGTTGTGTTCCTGGCTCGTGTTCCAGAAGCGGGCCATGTGTTGGTTGATAGCCAATGCCCGAATTGTGTGTTCCGGCTAGGTGTTCCCTACGCCATACTAGTGTTCCTGGCTCGTGACCAGAAGCGAGCATAATGAGTTGCTAACCCCAACGCTCGATATATTGAATTGTGAACAACGCTACTTGAATTCCTGGCTCGTGACCAGAAGCGAGCATAATGAGTTGCTAACCCCAACGCTCGACATATTGAATTGTGAACTAAGAATGCGAGCTCAATGTGCGGGGCAACCCTAGGCCCACTAGATGAGCTCAATGTGCAGGGACCCCAGGCTCCATATCGTGTGAATATTGGGTAGTGTTTAGCGCCGATCGGTCTGAAATGCTATGCCATTCAGCGAATGGCGTAAACACATATATATGAGAATTGATTGAATTGATAGTAGCTTGGCTACTCTTGTCTTGTCCCGATAAATTGTTCCCTTGTACAAAATTGTCTTGCCATGTTTTAATCGTGCACTCATGTTATAACTGCCATGTCATGCATACTAAACTGCTAGGTTGCTAGATGCCTCATTTTCAGTTTCCTTGCACAAGTCCTTCCAGACTTGCTGACATGTGCCCCTCTCTCTTTTGGGTGTCACATGTTAGACCCAGAGCCAGAGTTTTGTTGCAGGGAATATGGTGTTGCTGATGCTGATGTTTGCTGTGCTGGTGAGTGGACACCATGGGCCTGTCTTGAAGACCGCTCGTGTTCACTTCTTTGTTTAGGTTTGCTGTTAGTCGTTGGTGCGTGGCACCCTTGTATGTATGTTATACTTTGTTGGCCATGTTTGGGCCTTAGACTCTTTTTCCTTTAGCCTGGTGGCTTTTCTGCGATATTGTAATTTGTTTATGGACATTTCGAGGTTCAATAAAATGTCGTCTCATTTCTTTATTATCATTGTTGTTTCGTTTCGTTTTGCAAGGACTTGCCATAATAAGTGTTTTCTTTACGCTTATCAGACTTGGAGCTTCACAGCTTCAAGTTTGTGCGGACCTTCTCACGTCTCGCCTCCACATTTTTGGGAAGCGGGGCGTGACAGGTTTTAGTGGTGGCCCATGCAGGTCCATTTGCAAATGCGAACTATCGGAACAACAATAATAATTATAGAATGTCCATTAAATAAATTAGAACATCCAAGTTATAAGCCCGAGTCTAGGTTCTTAGCGTTCCTATGTCTTAGGTGGCTGGTAGGCGTGTTAGAGCATCTGTCCCGGCTTGGTAGGAAATCCATTAGATCAGGACCATAGTGAGACTTAGATAGACGTATGTGCTTGCTAAGTTAGGAATCCTTGATTGTTAGCTAGACTCCATGTTAGTGATTTGTTTGATTGTCCTAAGAGTTACCTTAGTGGTTCCTGTCTAGCTTTGACTATGATAGACTCCTAGGATTTCTTTGGTCTCTCGCTTGGGTTCATCGATTTCGGACCAAGTTGAACTCATTTCATCGATGTCTAGCCCTTAGGGAGTCTTCCATAATCTTTAGCTGGTTGACCGTAGGAGATTCCCGTAGATTTTCCTAAGTCATATCCTAGGCGTATTTGTGCTTTGATCATCCGACCAAATCCCTTGCCTCGATTTCCATGACCACCACGTTTCTATAATCGTTGATCCTTCGAATGTCCCCATTCGCAAGGCTTAATTTCTTTTTTTAAAAAAAGTTGTTTTTCTATTTCCCTTATTAAAGTTTTCGCTAAGTTTAAATTTTGTTTTAAACCCGCTACGTATGTACTTAAAATTTCTCACTTTTCGATTGAGTCAAATTCCTTGTAGGTTTCGGAGTCTAATGGTTGAAATTATAATCGCTAACTCGTAACCATTTTCTTGTCTATATTTTCGCATTTCGGTTTAAAGACTCCAATACTATTTTGGAAAATTCGATGTACCATTTTCTAACTATGAGATTCATTTTAATCGCATGACATACTTTAAAATCTTTTCCAAGCAAAAGGGAATTTCAATTGTTACATGTATACTTATATCTCGTACTCTTTCGTTGACCTAAATTAAATTTTTGAAATTCAAAAGTTTTGACGAGATTTTGATTGCTGTTTTATAATGTTTTACAGCCTATACCCTTCATACCTATTTGAATATCTTGTCCCTTTTCATAAATCGATTTAATTCTTAGCCGCAATTCTATTTTCCAAAATTCGATTTATGAAATTTTCCTTTCTTATTTATGTTATTCAAATGACTCGTCGCGCTCCCTTAATATACTTTTCAAGTCACAGATGATTTCAGCTTTCAACAAATCAAAGTTATGTTCAAACATTTTCCCGACTACAGATATTTGGAAAATTACGTTTCCATAACCACTTCCCTTGTCCTCAATTCACATGACCACCTCATTACGATTATCCTTGATCTTTCAAATGTTTTCCGTTGCAATTCTTGATTCTTCCGAAGTTATTTTCGAATGCTTTCCTTATTTGAAGTTTCACTCAATTTAAAGTTTGTTCTAAACTTCTTTAAATATGTCTCCCTAAATTTCGATGGAGTTAAAAGTCGTTCTTGAATTTTGAAGACTTTTGGTCGTAGTTTTAAAATTTCTATCCGGTACTATTTTTCTAGCAATGTATCTTTCGCATCTCGATTTTTAAACTTTATTACTATCCTGATGGTTCGATATACCGTCCTTTTCCTAACTACAAAAAAAAATTTATTTTAACCACTTACCTTACATACCTTTAGGGGTATTTTTCCAAACTGAATGGGCTTCAACTAATTTTTGTATATATATCAATTATAGGTTCGTCGTACTCGTTAAGTTTAAATTTGTTCGAAACGCTTTTGATATATGTACGGTTTCATGCTCCTTCGCCGACTTAAATTATTTATGTTTTAAAATATCGAAATTTGAGTTGAGATTTTTAGATTAGAAGTTTATAATATTTTCTGCACATACCTTCGTATCGATATAAATGTCTTGTCCCTTTTCATATACAAATTTCATTCTGAACCGTATTTCTATTTTCCTAACTCGATTCATAATTTCTTTTACTTGTGCCATTAAAATTCTATTCGAAAACCCCTCGTGCTTACTCTTAATAAACTTTTCAAGTCCCTTTGGACTTCGGCTTTTAGCAAGTTGATTTTATGCTCAACATTTTCCATATTTCAGATTTTTGTTTATAAAAAAAAATATTTACTATTTCGAAATCATTCCTGACTTAGACCCTTCATAAAACGGTTTAAAAGTTTTAATACTAACTTGATGAGTTTAAATATCCTTTTCTCTTTCCATACTACTAAGATATTATCTTTCCATTCACCATACACACTTTTAAGACAATTTCTAAAATATGACTTCAATTATTTTTATATATCGGTACCACGTTCGTTTTGCTCGTACATTAAGATCTTGTATAAGTCAATTTTTGTTGGCAAATCCGGATTTCTCTAAAAGTATTTTCGACATGGCTTATTTGGGATTTCTCTTCAGTTTTAAGATTTGGAAAACATTTAGCATGCGCTTAAATTCTCCACACTATACTTGATCTGATTTCAATCTTTGAATCTCAAAACTTTTCCAAAAATTTTAGATTGCTGCCGCACAACATTTCTGACCTATGTTTTAATGTTCGAGTAAATGATTTCCTTTTTCCTCATGATGATTTTATATAAGCCAATAAACCACTTTTCCTCTTATTACATATATTCGCCTCAAACTCGTTTTCAAACAATTTGTCTTATCGACCTCTGAATATTTTTTATACAAAAAGGGACTCCAACTTTTAAAGTATAACGGTCTTCAAACCTTTCGTGTTTTAGAATGTGTTATTTACACTATTTTCCATATGTCCCAGTGGAGCATCATCACGTCATTACACGACCGTTTTCATGCTTTACGATCCTTCTATTCGTTACGCTTTTGATTTCAATTTCTTTCCTATTGTCTAGCCCCTAGAGCTTGTCGTTGCTTGTGTCAACCTTGTTATAGTTTGGTGGGCCCATTAGTTAAGTGGTTATGTCGTCGTAGTGTTGATTTCGTGGTGTGTATGTAGTGGTATGGGTGTTGGCATTTGTATGTTGTGTGTAGGTAATTTTCTGCTTGTGTATGATGTGATATACGTATGGTAACAGAATGATAATTTTGGTTGGTACTACTTGTTTTATGAGATGTCGTATGCGTGTATATCAGGAGGTATACCCGACTATTGCATCTCTTAAACTTGTATGTAGTTGATGTGTTGATATGGTAATTATAAATGGATGGATATGGTGTGAAAATATGTGATACGTGGATGTGTATGCCTTGGAGTGGTATTGGTATGTGTATGGATACTGTTTTACGCATATAAATGTCCTGCTATGATTTGAGTCTCACTCAAGCTTGAGTGGGTATACTCTATGTGCTTTGGTATAATTGTATGTGATGGTGAATAGGGATGGATGATGTATGTATGGTGTTTGAGTTGTTTGTGCTTGGTTGTGTTACGCACACGATTGTGGGTGGCTATACCAATATATAGTTATAGGACTATATGTGAGGTGAAAATATGGTGAAATATTTGCATGTACTTGAATGACAAAAAAATGTGAAATTATTTTCAAATAAGAGAGGCTTGGTTATTTTCTTATAGTAAGTAATAAGTGTTTATTGTTGTATGAAATTGATTGACTATAATAAGTATGAGTGTACTATGTGCGTGAAAATATGTGTGTGGTAGTAATATTTGATTTCTAGTGCGTATATGTAAGCACTCGAAATGAAAGTACTTGGTTGAATTTATGATGTGAAATTGGTTGAGGGTAGTTACCAGAGCGACTATATATATATTAGGAAGTCCGAGGACGGACTTTATTCTAAGGTGGGTAGGATGTAACGACTGGTTTTTGTATGATTGGATTATCAGTGTGTTTTGCTTGTGATGGTGGGTTCTCTCCTTGTGTGGTTTCCATTTCCATAGTTCTCGCTTTCATTTATCTCGTTGAGAATTCCTAGCTTTCGTTTTCGTTCCTTTTGATGTGATCTTCTAGGTCCTTCCTTAGAATCATTGAACTCGGAGTAAGTCACTCGTGACGAGCTTCATATCGATCATATCTTAGAGTATAAATCGATCCTAGAAGCCATAGAAATCTTCCCGAAGCTTCGCGCTTCGAATCGGCACTTTTCGTGCACGTTAGTTGGTTCAAGAAGATCAACCGACCGACTAGATTGGAATCTAGTCGGTCAGGAAATCAACTGGAACCGACTAGTTCATTCAATCAATAATTCAGGAGTTACTGTTTACTCTTAGTCGGTCTAAGAACGTTCATCGACCGACTAGATTCAAAACTAGTCGGTCAGTACTTGTTCATGGACCGACTAACTCTAGAATCCTATTTTCGTTCAGGAGTTACTGTTTGCACTTAGTCGGTCAGCGTTGGTCGACCGACCGACTAGTTGACAAACTAGTCGGTCAGTGGTTGCTCTTTGACCGACTAACCAGTGTTAAAACCCTAATTTCTGGGCAGCCGCCAGCCTAACCTATTTATACCCAACCCAAACGACTTCTTCTTCTCCAACACGACCCAAAACCCTAAAATCTTCCCCCTTCAGCCCCCATCTTCCTCCAAGCTCCATTTCTCCATTCCAAGCCCTAAATCCATCATCCAATCCATCCATTCACTCTATCTACCTCTCATCTTCCCCAAAATCTCATCAAACCCATCAAAATCCCCAAATCCCCCTAAACCCTAGTTTCCCCAAACTTCTCCAATCTTCTCCAGATCTGATCCTAGGGTTCCCCGGAGTGTTTCTTCCGCCTTCTCTCGGTAAGAAATCGTTCTACCGTTGTTTTTATAACTTATTCGTATTTTTATGAAACCCTAATATAAATTTCATGTGTTTGGTGTTGTTTCCCCCTTAACAGCGATTTCCCCCGTAGATAGCATCCGTGTGACGAAGTGATCGTCAATCCCCGGTGCTAGGCAAGTGAAACTTGCCACTTAGGGTTTAGGCCATGTTTTAGGCCATTTTCTTGTTATAGGCGTAAAAGAGGCTAGGCGACGAAATGATACTCGCCTAGGCGCAAATTGGGGAATTAGCTTGACAACGAAGCTAATTCCGACTTTTAGCATGTTGCACAATTTCCATGTCATGTTTACTTTCAATTAACGGTACGCGAATATGTTCATGTCATTGCATTTCGCCTGTCACGTTTAATTTAATTAACGGTACGCAATTAAATTGTCATGACCTCGCATTCTTTAAGTGTTGCTTGATTGCGTAGCTTTGCTACAATGTTGTGTTCCTGGCTCGTGTTCCAGAAGCGGGCCATGTGTTGGTTGATAGCCAATGCCCGAATTGTGTGTTCCGGCTAGGTGTTCCCTACGCCATACTAGTGTTCCTGGCTCGTGACCAGAAGCGAGCATAATGAGTTGCTAACCCCAACGCTCGATATATTGAATTGTGAACAACGCTACTTGAATTCCTGGCTCGTGACCAGAAGCGAGCATAATGAGTTGCTAACCCCAACGCTCGACATATTGAATTGTGAACTAAGAATGCGAGCTCAATGTGCGGGGCAACCCTAGGCCCACTAGATGAGCTCAATGTGCAGGGACCCCAGGCTCCATATCGTGTGAATATTGGGTAGTGTTTAGCGCCGATCGGTCTGAAATGCTATGCCATTCAGCGAATGGCGTAAACACATATATATGAGAATTGATTGAATTGATAGTAGCTTGGCTACTCTTGTCTTGTCCCGATAAATTGTTCCCTTGTACAAAATTGTCTTGCCATGTTTTAATCGTGCACTCATGTTATAACTGCCATGTCATGCATACTAAACTGCTAGGTTGCTAGATGCCTCATTTTCAGTTTCCTTGCACAAGTCCTTCCAGACTTGCTGACATGTGCCCCTCTCTCTTTTGGGTGTCACATGTTAGACCCAGAGCCAGAGTTTTGTTGCAGGGAATATGGTGTTGCTGATGCTGATGTTTGCTGTGCTGGTGAGTGGACACCAGGGGCCTGTCTTGAAGACCGCTCGTGTTCACTTCTTTGTTTAGGTTTGCTGTTAGTCGTTGGTGCGTGGCACCCTTGTATGTATGTTATACTTTGTTGGCCATGTTTGGGCCTTAGACTCTTTTTCCTTTAGCCTGGTGGCTTTTCTGCGATATTGTAATTTGTTTATGGACATTTCGAGGTTCAATAAAATGTCGTCTCATTTCTTTATTATCATTGTTGTTTCGTTTCGTTTTGCAAGGACTTGCCATAATAAGTGTTTTCTTTACGCTTATCAGACTTGGAGCTTCACAGCTTCAAGTTTGTGCGGACCTTCTCACGTCTCGCCTCCACATTTTTGGGAAGCGGGGCGTGACAGGTAGTTGGAGGGTTGTATGTAAAAGAGAGTTGTATTGGTGTTGTATTTGAGAGTGGGTGTATATGTTGTATATTGGGATGTTATATGTAAAGTTATAAATGAACTTTGTTTATAATTAATATGAAAGATGATTCATTTGTCTATTGTACCCTCGTGTTGTAATTCTATCTGTGGAGCATTACGTGTACTACCCAGCACGTGCACAGTGGGCCTGCTAGTGTATTCGTATTGTAATTCTCTTTTCATTTCGTAACACTCGCTTCTTGGGGTATCCTGGGGAGCGGGGCGTTACAGTCGTCCTTGATCTGGATATGTCGGCATGTGTAGGTCCTCCTAGGTAGGTCGTCATCGCTCTGCGTATGTCAGACTGGATAGATTCTACTGGGTAGATCGTCCGCTCTTTACGTATGTCGTCCTCGCCCTATTTAGGTCGGTCTAGATAGGTCGGCAGGTCGGCTTGGGTACGTCGACACGTCGGGTTCCTCTGGTGGATGAACAACGATGCCATGTTCACCAATATGGCCTTCGAGCTCCCATATGAGATGTACGAGATGGTCTACGATGACAAGAACTGGATCAAGTTGAACACCTGAAGCTTTTTGTTGAGGAATTTCCAGTGGGCTCTCGATCTACTTGATGCTTAGGCTCCTAAAGGGACCATCAGAAACAAGGCCTATAAGGGTCTGACCAAGTTCTTAAAGGATCGACCGGTCTTCGAAGACGACGATCAGTTATTTGCATGGATATTGGGGGATTCTTGTTGACATGTACAAGGAGATGATGGAGAATTATCACATGTGGCTTGGAGACCATCGGTGGCCGCCGGTCACATTTTTTTGTGGGTTGCAAGCCATGTGGGAAGTTTGGGGACTATCCAGTGGAGCTGCACCCGAAGCAGATGGATAATGCCTTCTATTTTGGGGATAACCATATATTATAGACGTATGGGTTCACACATAAGTCGTTTGCAAGCTGGAGTGTGAAGAGGGTTCGGAATGAGACGAGCAACCCGCTGGAGGCAAATGACCAACTTAGCATGAGTAGGTCCTCTTGGAGTCAAACTGCTTTGCTTCAATTGAGCTTCTAGATGTGCTCCCCATCTCCATGAGAATGACTGGAACTGCTTCAAAGTCACCAATTATTGCTCGAGCATTCCATGAAGGAACGAACCGGGATCCATTGGGAGCAGAGTATTGTCTGTTGCCCCTTCAGGATTTGGCTTTTTCTTTCATTTGATTAATTGAACACGTCATTATTGATGTGGCATAAAGATTGCCAACCTTCTTTGTTGCCATCATAAAACGACCTCTACTGAATACATGTAGTTGTTCTCACTTGGGCACCACGATATGCCCACACCAATCAATGCTCCAAGTGGAATAAGATTCCGTTGCAAATCTGGTACATGTTCAACACCTATAATTGTCCTAGTGGTCCCATCATGCATCTTGAACCGCACTATGCCGACTCCTACAACTCTAGACATAGCTCCATTTCCCATGTATACGTCTGATCCGTCTATAGGAGTATATGTCACAATGTGACACTAAGACAGAGTCGTATGGGAATCACAATTTGAATCAAGAGTCCATGAAACCCGACTGTCTTCCAAAGAAAACACATCCAATATCTCACCATCATCAACATCTGTGCATGCACAGCTAAACGATGTTGTAGCCCAAGCAGGCTCTTTACCTTTTCCATTCAACTTGGGCACTTGTTCTTCCAATGTACTAGTTTCGTGCAATAAAAACTTATCTGTTCGTCGCCACTTTGGCCCCTCCACTTGGGCCTTCCCGTCTTGGATCCTGCCTTGGCTCACCCATCTTAGAGCCCCCCAAAGAGAGCTACATCCTGATCACCAACACTCGTGGCGTCTCTCGACACCTTCTTCACGAGATCATGCAGGTGTATGGTTGCATCGACCTCTTCTAAAGAGATTTTATCGTTGCCGTGCATCATTATCTCAACAAAGTGTGAACACTCCGCATGTAAGGAACACAACAATCCAATGGCCTGTTACTCATCACTCATTTTCTCATTCACGGCATGCAAATCCAACACCAACTGATTTAGCTCATCTAGGTGATCTTGTAGTGATGTCTTCTCTTTCATCCTGAGCATTAACAATTTCTGTAATAAATACAGCCTTTTTGTGAGTGATTTCGTCAAGTACAAAGATTCAAGTTTCTGCCACATCGACTCTGCAGTTTTCTCATATGCAACATTTGCAAAAGACATTGTCCGATAAGGCCATCTGAATCACACTATGCGCTTTCATCTCCAACGCTGACTTCATATGTTTTGTGACCGTGCTTGAAATTGATGTATTGTCAAAGACAATCCTGTATAACCTCGTCATGCTTAAGCATAACCTTCATCTTCATGCACCATAGACTTAAGCTATTCTTTCATGTGAAATTTTCAATCATGTACACGACTGATGAATAAGTCTCTGCCATTTTGATCTCCACGACAACTTGAAAACTCTGATACCCATTGTTAGGGTTTTTGATGCACGTCGTGCAGCGGAAACCATCGGCGAATAGCTACCCAATAATCGATATGTCGTGATCTTACAGATATAATCCACAATAAAAAAATCTAACCAATCAATGAAGATAAAAAGTAACAAAAGCAAGAAAGCAACAAATCAAGCGTACACTGTTTTGGCCCGTTAACGGCGCATACGTCCATTTTCATGATGACAATTTCCACTAGTATGATCGGAGTAATGACATCCGACTCCTTAAATCTTCTTCAACAAACAGAGATCACCAACAACTCCTAACTTGGAGTTCAAACTCTTCTCACCAAAACCAAAAGCGATTTCAAACCTCACAGAAAGAGAAGATACTCAACAGCTCTCACAAATAATTCCTCAACCTAAAAAGAGAGACCACAAGAAGAAGGTTATAAAAAAATTAACTTAATAAATCATGCCATCAACCCCCAAGACATGCGAGGAAGAAGAAGACTTGATGACGGCTTGCATATATTTCTCATTTGCGTCTTGACACACATATAGTTTAGGAATCAATTATTATGGGTATATGAGCCATAACAAGCCGTAGTCGTTCGATTAGATTAATGATCAAATCAACAATCAGATTCAATTCTGCAGCAGCTGCTCGAAAGGTCGTCAGACGTCCGACCCACTGCGGTCAGACGTCTGATGAAAAGCGACGGCTGTGAAAACTTGCACCATCCGACATCTGATGCAGTGCGGGCAGACGTCTGATAAATTTGACTGCATAGGCTGCAGAATTCCATAGAGTTGTGAGAAATTACGTCCCATGCCATTCAGGCGTCTGAAGGCATCCAGTCAGGCGTTTGATTCTTTAACCAGACTTTGATCATACAGCTTCAGCCGTCTGGCGTGTCTGCCTGCTACAATGCATTGGAGCGGCTAGAACCAGACGTATGGTCATATACCACCAGAGTCTGGTGACATCAAAGTTTCTACGATGAAGTTTGAAGCATAAACATGAAATCACATCTATTTTCATTAATTAATTTAGACGGGGTCGGTGCCTAAATAATTTTGCATCATTTTCCTTAATGGTTCATTTTTATTTTCAAAGCCTGTGCTATGCATCAAGTGTCTCTGTAAATGGATTATCATCCATACCATCCGTTGCCATCCTTTCATCATCTATATCTATCCGTCAACACATCCAGTATTTACATTTCTTTCCATCCATTTTATGCTATCTCTTTTTCCATCTCTCCTCATTTGAACATCACATGCAATCCCGTTCATAAAACACAAGGTATCTCAAGACGGTGCACACGTACTTTTTTTCTCCATGAATTATGTTTATGATTTCACCTATTTTTCTTTTAAATCCCAATTCATTAGCCTGCCATTTTAAATTTCTTTTAATCTAATTGTTTAGAGAATTGTTTGAAGGGTTTATAAAACTATCACAAGGCGAGCATGAAGTATAAGCCCACGTAAATATCTCCTTGTATATTTTTATATGTGTTGGATATCGTTTG
Source organism: Scilla litardierei (assembly GCA_030789695.1). NCBI lineage: Eukaryota > Viridiplantae > Streptophyta > Magnoliopsida > Asparagales > Asparagaceae > Scilla > Scilla litardierei. The sequence continues at coordinate 13,223,274 of CM061131.1, forward strand.
TGATATATGTGGAGTTTAAGTATTCAATAACACAAAAGGTAAAGTATTGTTTTGTTATTACGATTATATGATAATGCTTATGTTGATTAATAATACAAATATATTATAGATTTTGCATGTACTTCATCTTATAATGTGATGTAAGATGAGTTTTAAAATTCTCTTTAACATTTTTGCAAAAATAATACAATATTTTCGTGTTTTATATGATTTTAGAATCTTTTTATATTGTAAATTGATCATGTTTTTCGGGGAAAAAAGAGAGAGAAAAAAAATTGTCAACTTATAAAAGGAAAATATGTTCCATATTTAACGGAACTTTGTGGACGTTAAGTTTTTTTTTTGCTAGTTAAAAAGGGCTAAAATAAGATGACAACGAATCCAATGGGGGCCTGTAAACCGTCGGCCCATTAGCCCGTTTGCAGCATAGCGCGGAATGAAAAGTCGGCAAAAATGCGACCGCTCCGTTTTTCTCGTACCGTTTCGTTTCGTTTCGTGCCCCTCTTTCGTCTTGCTCGCTCTCGTCGGCGATGCGAGTGACGATCGATCGAAAACGTATCAGATTTTTTGATTTTTAAGGTGCTAAATTGAGTTTTTTTATTCGGCGAGCGATGCAATCATGCAAGGCCACTTCAATCCTCATCATCATCAGGTCCACCACCAGCACCACCAAATCCAGCAGCAGCTAGCGGCGCTCCTCTCCGCCGCCCTCCCCCAGACATCCGCCACCGCCACCGCCACCGCCACCGCCACCGTAGGCGATTCAGACGGTTCCTCTGCGGCGGCAGCAGCAGCAGAAGGGAGCGCCGGCAGCAACAGCAACAATAACGGCAGCAGCGACAGTAATGAGAGCTCTCGAGTCGGAGCCCTAGAATCTCTCCGGCGAACAATCCACGGGCTTTATCCTTTGAATTCGGCTGTGGTCTCTCATTCTGCTTCTTTTCTCTCTCATGGCCTCTTCCAGCTTCTATCTGACAAGTAAGTTTGCTAGCAAGCATGGTGCAAGTTTTGGGAAAGTTTGGCGGGAATTTGCGCTTTTGATCAGTATTGCTGGAGTCTCCTCATGATTAGCTTTCTTGCAACTGTGAATATTTACAATTACTCAATGAATTGGATTTTCCTTTACTTTTTCTTTATGTCATGACGAAAATTTGGGCATGTTCTTCTCCGGTAACAATTCTGCTAAATGTGAATGAATTAAGCGCGATTTTAGTGAAGGATGGTGGAGCTTTTCAGGATGTTTTCGTAATGATTGCTAGGGTTTTAAGTATATAACCTGTTTCCTAGTGTAAATAACTAAAATGACTACTGTTGCTTAATGCTACGATTAGCACAAAAAATTTCTGTCCAGATTATCCAAATGCGAAAGCAAATAACATGGAAGATGTTTTCTCAGCCAAAAGGGTTAGAGATAAAACGAAATGAATGTTTGGGTGTAGTTTGATGTCGTTGTCTGCAATTTCGGAATTTGGTTGACATTCAAACGTGATCACATCTTGGCCCTGATCATTATCGTTATTTAAGTTTTTCCCCATCTTAACGGGGTTAATTTTAGAGCACAACTTTAACATGGTAAGGTTGAATGCACCGTTGAATGTTGAATGATCAGCCGATAAGCTGAGCTGTTTGACTACCTATCAACATGGTGTCATTCCACCGAGTTGGTTCCTGATTTCCGCCTGGTTAATAATCATGGCCAAGCGGTTCTTGCTATGAACTTAAGACTAAGAAGAGTGTTCTTGCAATAAACCTAGAGGAGGAACAGCCAAACTTCAATACATATGCAGTTTAAGCTCACTAATTGTTTCAGAATTCCACTGGGTTCGAAAGAGTATATGATCACCTTCACACCAGAATTTACTTTCTGGATGCTTTTGGTGTCCTCCTTTGCCTTCAGTCCACATTGACTTTTTAGTTGACCATATATTCTTTCCATGATGACCTGAGAATATGCTCATTATTTAGCTGTTGAGAGACGTTTGCATGGTGAGGCACCATATGATGTGAAATACGACCATATATTTGTTTCTACGATGGCCCAAGAATATGCTCATTATTTAGATGTAGAGAGACTTTTGCATGGCGAGATACCATATGAAGCGAAATACAAATGTTTGTTATAGGGAATTGTACATTGTAAGTGTTAGATGTAATATATTTTCTCCTTTATCCCCCCCCCCCCTCTTTATGGGCTGGGAAGGGCTCTTCTATATTTTGGGTTTTCACTAATTCATTTTTTACAGATCGTATGTTGTGAGGCGAGCAGCTGCAGTTGCCTATGGATGTCTCTGTTCTGTCTTGGCTTCAACCCCTTTTGCATCAAATGGGCTCCCGAATCATGTTCTGACATCTGGGCTTGTTGAACGATTCATTTCTTGGGCCTTGCCCCTGCTTGGGGGTATTGGTTCCAGGAATCGTTCAACAGAGGTGGCCCTTGAGAGCCTTTACGAGTTCCTTAACACTGGAGATGCAAGCAGCATAGAGCGATATGTGCCCTCTATCCTTAAAGCATGCCAAGAGCTTCTCGAGCACGAGAGAACATCCATGAGTTTGCTTCACCAGCTTTTGGGTCTATTGACCTTGATATCAGGGAAATTTGAAAATTGCCTCAAGCCCCATTTTGTAGACATTGTGGATGTTCTTCTTGGATGGGCATTCATGCCGGAACTCTCTGAGGCAGATAGATGCATCATAACAGATAGTTTCTTGCAGTTTCGAAAGCAGTGGTTGAGCAATTTGCACTTCTCGATCGGGTTGCTCTCTAAATTTCTTGGGGACATGGAAATTTTGATTCAGGATGCAAGTCTTGAGATTAAACAACAGTCAAGGAGGTTACTTGCACTTTTCTCTTGTTTCTCTACAGTTTTACAGGTCACAGCTTCTGGCATTTTGGAAATGGATCTGCCTGAACAGATCAGTGAGCCCATTGAGAACATATCTTCTCGACTGTTGAAGTTTGTCTTGTCGTTTGGAAATAAGTTTGGCTGGCCAAACGGGATAGACCAATCCTGGAGATGTTTGATTCTTCTGGCTGAGATATTAAATGAGAAGTTCTCCAATTATTATTTTATTGCCATCAATATCTTGTTTCAAACCCTGAGGAGAGTTCCTTCGTCACAGGTGCTTGGATTGATGAAAACCAACATGCAGCTTTTGTCCCTGCAAAAACTGTCACTTCTGCCTTCATCAGTCCAGACTTTTCTACAGTTTGATTCCCCATTATCTCTACTGCGGTTGCACCCGAATCATCTTATCGTTGCAAGTTCAGCTGCTACGTACCTTTTCTTTCTTCAACATGACTGTGACAGAGTTGTTTCTCAGGCTGTTAAGTCATTGTTAGAAGAATTGGAACTGTTGAAAGCTATGCTAGGAGAAATGCACTGCTTTGCTGTCAGTAGTGATGGGCTTCAGGTGGAAAGTGAATTAGATGGTCAATTTCGTACTGACTTGATTTCTTGCAAGCATTTTTCCGAAACCGAGTTGCTTTCCTTGATCAAATTTGATTTGAAAATGTTAGTATGTTCTGTTTCTGGTGATTCTGCTAGAAGTAGTTTGGATGATACTGCCAGTTGCGAAAGACTGATAACAATCTTGTCATTCATGCTCAAAAAACTGAACCCTTTTGAGAAACCTGTCCAAGGATGTCTTGAGTTGCAAGTCCATGTTATTTGCACATTGCACAAGCTTAGCGAGGTCGAATTCTTTCCAAAGCTCATAAGCTTGAGAAAATCTTCTAAGAGTATTTCTATTGTGTCAGACAGTGAAAATCAAAGTTTTGAAATAAAAAATGGTCAACCTGATCTGCGTGTTGAATACTTAAGGAAGTACAGCAATTGTTTGGTCAGAGCTCTTGATGGTTCTTTGCCTATCGGAGTCAAACTGGAAGCCCTCCACTGGATCTGCAGTTTTGGCAGGATGGTATCAAATATGAATAAGGATGCAGATTTGATCACGTCATGCAACACACCCAAGGATGCCAGAGTTTGCAGTGATTTACTATTTTTAATTTTGAATGCATCATATGACAGGGAAGTAAATTTGCGATCTCATGTTGCATCAACCTTGGAAATACTTTTGCAAGCAAGGCTTATTGATGCTGGAGATTTCTGCGTTGTCGCATTAGTTGCCCTTGACAAACTCAGCGATCCAGATATGTCCATAAGAAACATATATGTAAGGGTACTTTCTATCATCCTGCCTCTTGCAATATATTCATGTGGTCTTGTCGATGATAGAGGTGATTTCAAGCTTCAAGCTGCTCATGTAGGCAACATTTGCTACATGGATTGGAGGCAAGTCCTGGCCTTGAAACAGCTGCCTCGGAAACTTCACTCTCAGCAACTTGTTTCCATTCTGAGTTACATCTCGCAGAGGTGGAAGGTACCTCTATCTTCTTGGACCCAGCGATTGGTTTTCAGTTGCAGGGGAAAAACGGAAACCACATCCGGTCTACATGATGTCATTGGTGAGGGTGCTGATGATGGTCTACAGAAGGATGCTGCCTTGGCTGGGGATATGCTGGACAAAATGTGCCCAGTAAGCAATCTGGCTGCCGTTTGGTGGTCCATACATGAAGCTGCTAGATATTGCACCAGTCTTCGTCTTCGAACCAATCTTGGGGGTCCTACGCAGACTTTTGCAGCTTTGGAGCGCATGCTTTTGGACATACCAAATGTCATTCTCCAGGACACTGAGCAGTGTGAAGGCAAGTACATAGGTTCATATAATTTTCACTTGTTACCAATGCGGTTACTGCTGGAATTTGTTGAAGCCTTAAAGAAAAATGTGTACAATGCTTACGAAGGGTCCTGTGTTTTACATTGTTCACCTCGGCAGAGTTCCTTGTTTTTCAGGGCAAACAAGAAAGTTTGCGAGGAATGGTTTTCTCGTATAGGTGAGCCAATGATGAATGCTGGATTCGCACTGCATTGTCATGATGCAACACTTCATTACTGTGACCTGCGATTGCGGGATCTTAGAAACTTGTCGGCATCCGCTTTCTCGGAGAAAACCCATGGAGCACAAGAGAATATCCAGAATATTAGACCCAGGCTGGCAGCAGATGTCTTGAAGGTTCTGCGGTATGCGTCTTTGACATTATGCAGGAGGCATGAGTCAGAGGCTTTGGTTGGTCTCCAGAAGTGGGCTACAATGACATTTCCCTTTTTGTTTGCGGATGCTGACCAGGTCAGTCAAGGTGCGACTCCAGGCTTTGGGCATCTTTCATGGATGAATGGACTTGTCTATCAAGCTCAGGGACACTATGAAAAGGCTGCTGCATATTTTTCACACTTACTGCAATCTGAAGAAGCATTAAATACCATTGGTTCTGATGACATCCAGTTTGCCATTGCGCGTGTCATTGAAAGTTATACATCACTTTCAGATTGGAAGTCTTTAGAGATATGGCTTGCAGAACTTCAAGCACTTCGTGCTCTGCATGCTGGCAAGACATATTCTGGTGCTCTCACTGCGGCAGGAAATGAATTAAATGCAATTCATGCCTTGGGGCGGTTTGATGAAGGGGATATTCATTCAGCATGGGGCTTCCTGGATTTGACACCTAAGAGCAGCAATGAACTTACTCTTGATCCCAAGGTAGCATTAGAGAGGAGTGAGCAGATGCTCCTGCGCTCTATGCTCCAATGGGATGGTAATGCACATAAGATGTCTGAGGATATAACGAAGGCCAAAGTGATGTTGGAGGAAGCCTTATCTCTTCTTCCACTGGATGGTTTGACTGAGGCTGCTGCTTGTGCTGTGCAACTTCACTGTATCAATGCTTTTGAAGAAGGTACGAGGTCTAATGGTGTAGATCAACCTAATTGGATACTAGGTTCATTAAATCAAGTTTTACATTCTCCAATTAGAAGGATTCATCAAGACTGCAGCTTGTGGATAAAATTTTTTCGTGTTTATCGTACTGTGATGCCAACTTCACCAGTGACTCTTCTTCTTTGTGATAAACTTCTCAGTTTAGCTCGGAAGCAGAATAATTTCATGTTGGCTCATCGAATGCACAAATATTTTAAAGATCACCTTCTGAAACATGCTTACAATGAGCATATGGAATTTTTTCCCATGAACTTGCAGTATGAGGGAATCCTTCTAAGGTATGCAGAAGGGAAGCATGAGGAGGCTTTAATGGATCTCTGGTCATTTGTGTGCTCTACTGTTCTGTCATCATGTTTCTTTGCTTCTCACACGAGTAATGTTGTGAAGGCTAAGGCGTGCTTGAAACTTTCCACATGGTTGGGACGAGAGAAATTAAACATTAATTTGAGAAAGGTTCTTTCCAAGATCCGGGAAGACTTTAGTGTATATAATGCGTGTGAAGCTTCTTTCCTAAGACCTGGGCCCATATCTGCTCATGGTAACTTCATCTCTGATGCAGACAGGAATATGATCCTGGCAGAGATCATGGGTGTAACCACAAAAATATCTTGCAATCTTTGCCCTGCCATGGGTAAGGCATGGCTTTCTTATTCTTCTTGGTGTTTTAATCAAGCAAAAGGTTCTCTTGCTCTTCGAGGAACTGTTCTTCGCTCATGCTCGCTCTCCCCTGTACTTAATCAAGAAGTATCACCTGACAGATTCCTGCTGACCGAAGAAGAGATGTTCAAGGTGAAAGATATAGTCACCAGGATGTTCCTTGACAACACCTATGTGCTAATTGAAAATGATGTAGACAAGGAACATCCAGGGTCCACTTTGCACCCTAAAAGTGAGGCTTTTGTGAACTCATTTGTGCAGCAGACAGTGTATCTAATGCAAGCTGCAGCTGGAGCGCCTGGTCTTGAGGCCTCAAATGATGACTGCCCTTCTGCTGCACTCGTTTCTCAACTGCAGGTGCTTTTCCTATGTATGGACACAAATATGAAAAAGAGTGATATAATGCCTTTTGTTGATGAATTGGTTGGTGTTTGGTGGTCATTGAGGCGGAGAAGAGTAGCACTATTTGGGCATGCTGCTCATGGCTATTTCCAGTACCTTTCACTTTCATCATCCAAACGTCATGATAACCACCATGCTAATTATCATCCTGATCAAGAAGAAAGGAAATCTCCAAGCAGTTCCCTCCGGTCAATGTTGTACCTCCTACATATTCTCTTGAACTATGGTGTTGAGTTAAAGGATACATTTGACCATGGTTTTGCAACTGTTCCTCTATTGCCTTGGCAGGTGAATTATTTTCATTATCGACTCGGCTGAACTTCTTTACTTGTAATAATAGATTCTGATTTTTTTCACTTGTCATTATTTTCTTTCTAGGAAATTGTTCCCCAAATCTTTGCTCGGTTAAGCTCTCATCCTAAAGAAACTGTCAGAAAACAGTTGGAGGCGCTATTGATTTTGCTGGCGAAGTTGTCTCCCTGGTCTATTGTGTATCCTTTGTTAGTTGATATAAATGCTTATGAAGGAGAACATTCAAAGGAGCTTCAACGAATTTTAGACTGTTTGGTATTAAAACTATATGCAGACATTTCTCTCATTGCTTTTTTTACACTTCATATCATCCTATGCTTTCATATGCTTTCCTGTAACCAGATTTGGTATGCATGCATGATTGTAGTTTGCACTTTACATACCATACTGGGCGACGTCATTGACTTCTAGCCTTCTGTGTTTAATGCAGGCTAAGCTTTATCCAAAGTTGATTGAAGATGTTCAGCTGGTGATAAATTGTTTAGGGGCAATTACTGTTCTTTGGGAGGAACAATGGTTGAACACACTTCAGGATCTTCGTACGGGTAAATCTACACGAAAAACCAGTTTTTCTAAATTATTTTATTGTCTATATTTGGACATCTGTCATACTGTAGCAGCAAATACTTCTAGGCGTCTATATTAGTACTTTTACTGAGTCAATCACAAGAGAGCCTTGCTAGCTCTTTACGGCTCTACCTTGCTTGCGGAGTGGTTTTGAATTTCTGGAGTGGGGTGTGGGGTTAGTGGCTAGCATCTGCACTTGTATAGAACCGTGAACCCTTTTGTCCCTTGTCTACACCTCATGCTACCACCACCACTTTTCCAGCACCATCTTATATGCATATAATGCCTTTAAGAAACCGTTCATAAAACTGTATTCAGATGTGGCTGGTGATACATTCCAACAATACCTGTTAATAGACCTGGCACACTTTTCCAAAGCCAATCTCTTATATTATCTTCATCCAATTTTATGTATGTTAAAAAAGATTCATATCTGTAACCTCCATATCCCATGGCCCCTCGCAAAAAGCTTCCTAGACTGATAACATGTTGATGTCATATAAGAATGACAGACAGTTGTGCTGTTTTATTTGTTTGAATCCAATAACATTCTTGCTATTATATGGACAACACTGCAACTTTCTCAGAAGTCCATCCTGGATGGTTTATTATTTGTTATGTAAAATAGGATGCCTGATCTATTTCTTTCAAATGCATTTTTTGTTTACTCTCTTTTCCCTTAAGAAGAAATTTTTAATTGTAATTCCAACTTTTGAATATGTAGGATATACGGTATTTTGTGTATTCACATTCTCTATCTGGTTGGGCATCACCGACCCAGCTAATCCATCAGTCTCCAGACTGTCCTATAAGCTATTGAATTTTAAATTGTGGATCTTATGGTCATCACTTCCTACAAGTACACCAATTAGTGATTTTCTCATTATGTGAGCAGTTCAGATTTCTTCAGTTTTAAAGTCCGAACTAATTATTCAGCTCAGAATCAATCTTGATTATCCACTTTCCGTTCAAAAAGCTAAATTGATTATTGCATGAAAGTTCAGGTTGGACCTTTCCTATGACTCCATCCCTTAGCATCATCATCCTCTTAGCCTTCACTCCATCCTTACCTTGGAACAAAAATTGTTATTGTTAAGCCTCAATTCTTCATTTGGGATTATACAACTCTGATTTCTACCTGCTAGACTACTTTGGCACGATCTGTTAAGTTTGCAGTTATGATTGTATTGAAAATTTTCAAAACCCTCCTTTTTCTTGCACTCTACTTCTTTTATGTTATAATTCTTTGGACTGTGACAACCTGTTTGCAGCCAATATTTTATATAGTTGCATTGTTAGATCTCACTGTTCAGTAGTTGTCTAATGACGTTTACTTTGGTGCCTATTGGACTAAGATGTTATAAGGCGCATACATATGTTGAAGGAGGAAGCCGCACGGATTGCTGAAAATTCTACTCTAAGTCATACTGAAAAAAGGAAGATCAATGCAGCAAAGTACTCTGCTATGATGGCTCCAATAATTGTAGCATTGGAACGTCGTTTTGCCTCAACTTCCCGTGAACCCATGACTGCTCATGAGGCATGGTTTTGCAAAGAGTATGGTGAACAACTGAAGTCCGCCATCTTAGCCTTCAAAACTCCTCCAGTATCTGCAGCGGCACTAGGTGATGTGTGGCGACCATTTGATACTATTGCAGCATCTTTAGCTACATATCAGAGGAAGCAATCAATTTATTTGAGTGAGGTGGCTCCACAACTGGCATCACTTTCTTCTTCTGACATTCCAATGCCTGGTCTTGAGAAGCAAATTTTAATGGTTAATTCTTCAGAGACTTCTGCTGATGTTCAAGGAATTGTCACTATCTCGTCCTTCTGTGAACAAATAACAATCTTACCGACAAAAACGAAGCCCAAGAAGCTTGTTTTACTGGGATCAGATGGACAGAAGTATACGTATCTCCTTAAGGGTCGAGAAGATCTACGACTTGATGCACGAATCATGCAAATATTGCAAGCAGTTAACAATTTTCTTAGTTCATGCTCTGACACTCCTAGTCAATCACTTGCAATTCGTTACTACTCTGTGACCCCAATTAGTGGCCGGGCCGGGCTTATCCAGTGGGTTGACAATGTAACTAGTATGTACAGCATTTACAAATCATGGCAGATTCGTGAACATCTGGCGCAGCTGGCTGCAGCTGGTGCTGGCAATTCAAACATTACAGTGCCGCCAGTTCCCCGGCCAAGTGACATGTTTTATGGAAAAATTATACCAGCACTTAAAGAGAAAGGCATTCGAAAAGTGATATCAAGAAGGGATTGGCCACATGAAGTTAAAAGAAAGGTTCTTCTGGATCTTATGAAAGATACACCAAGAGAGCTACTTTGGCAGGAAATGTGGTGTGCCAGTGAAGGGTTCAAAGGTTTTAGTTCAAGGACTAAAAGGTGAACTTCCTCTATACATATTCACGTACCTGCATACACGCCCTCACACACATATAATATATGACAGATTTAGCAATTTTGAAATGTAACACACACACACACACACAAATATAAAATATGACACAACTAGCAATTTTGAAATGTAGATCTATAAGTGCACACTTTTGATAAAGCTTTTTGTGACCTATATATCTATATGTAAATTTATAGAAAGATGTAGTGAAAACCGTACTAGCGATCCAAATTGGATGTGATTAGCTCAGTTTATTGTTAACAAGAGAGAGTTACTTAAGCATCATTGAAACTAATGATGCATATCCAAGCTCACACCCTGAACAAAATGCGAGAAGATTTTCACGTGGAGGGATCTCAAGTATTTTGAACATAAAGATCACCAACCTGTCTGCTCCAACATCAATGGGCTCTGGATAATGATTGATGCGAATCAGATGGAATTTGGGGATAAAAATAGGCTTTTTATTGATCACAATAGGAAATACAAGGATAATTTGGCCTCTTTTGGGAGGAGGATTGCTCTCCTAGCCTTTTATTTGAGAGAAAAGGTCTAAATATATCAAGATCTAAGTTTTTACTATTCCTAATCTTTTCTACTTTCCATTCTTTTCTCAAATCTTCGTCTAATCCCCTAACCCTAGCCGACATCTAATTATAGTGGCAAATTTGTCTAGAATTACCGAAATTACAGAAAGACCACTGCTGTCCAAAATTACCAAAAATGCCTATGGACCCTAAATATTACTGAATTACCACCAGCACCCTTTAGTAGCATTATTACTCCGTCCCCAAAGAATCACATTGTTCTCAAGTTGGTGTCATGAAGTACATGGGCCATGCTACTCTAAATGAGGGTGCTCGTCCCCTCTTAGCTCTTCATCTTTAGTTGCAGTGCCTTCATCTTCTTCGACGACTAATACCTGTAGAGCACGATCTCGGCAATGATGTCCTGGTCCGACCCTCTCGTCATATCGAAAGTATAGTCCATTGGCGCGTATGTCTTGAATTTTTATCTGCGCGAGACGCTTGAACCTGCTGTCTGTTTGAGGCTCTCTGCCCTTCTCTTGAACTGTTTGACCCACCGCTGGTTAGTCTTAGTCGAGGCATGATTGCGGATTGTAGCCCCACTCATTGCTCCCTTGACAAACTGTACCGCATTGATTCTGTCTTCCACTATTTGAGTTAGCTCTATAGCATCTCCCAACACCTTCAGTCTCAGTGTATGTAGCTCTGCTTTGATGTTCTTCTGCAGCCTCTTCATGAAATTTTCCTCTAACAACTACTCATATAATCCCACCACTTGGTCTAAAATCATCTCAAACTTCTTTTTGTTTTCTCTGACGGTGTCCTCTTGCTTGAGAGCAAATAGAAGCTCGTATAGATTCTCTTTGAGTGTTGCGAAATCTGTGGAGTAGGTAGTCCTTGAATTCTTTGCATGAACGCACAAACGGTCTTTGCTCACGCCACTAATGCCAGGATAACACCTCTCCCTCCTAGCATATTCCAGCTGCCATCAATTTCTCATCCGTCAAGCTGGTCACCGTAAAAAATCTATTTACACGGTAAATCCATCTAAAAAGATCCACCCCTTCAAATATTAACATTTTCAACTTTAAGGTTTCAGCGCTGAAGACCAACTTGTCCTGCTCTTCCTCTATGCTGGCTATGATGTAACTATCGGCAAGGGTACCGCGGTGCATCAAACTATCCAAATTGGGCTCCATCTGCTCTATGGTCGTATCACCAATCATCTTCGAACCGATTAGAGTCTCTGTCATCCACATCGAATCCCTGGTCGGTGCCCCTGTGATTGCCAAGCCTCTCCACTGGGCCGCCGTCCCTAGGAAGACATCGACGTCATCTCTCCCATGGGCCGCTGCCCCAATGTGACCTCACGTGGCCCTGTTGAAGCTTTGCGGGTCTCCTTCACTGTCGTCGGGCCACCTAAAGCCGCTATCACTTTCCTTGAAGCCTAGGTAGATGTCACAGTGATCGTCAAACTCGTCTAAAGGTCCGTCGTGCCCAAATCCATGTTGTCGAGGCCCGTGGGGGCCCGCATATGCAAACCAAGGGTCGCTAGGACCTGGACGGTCCGCCCAGGTATCACGCGAGCCTCACGGTGGCCCGCCCAAGGGCCACCAGACCAAGGGTGCCCTCCCATGGCCTTGCAGGCCCAAGGGCGGCCCGCCTTGGGGATGTCGGCACACTCGCGGCCTGTCCAGTGACCGTGGTGTCCCTGGCAGCTATCCCAGGGATCGCCTGCCCTTGCCGCACCCCTCATGGGTTTTTGGGGGAGTTTTCGCCCTTTTCGTGCAGTTTCTCATTGTTTGAATGCAAATCTGTCTCAAAGTTAATTATTTTTCCACCTTTTTGGTTCAAAGGTGACATCTTTTGCCTTAGATCTGCTTCGTAGTACTATTTGTCGATCATATCTTGTGTGGACCCCCTTCGGATCGATCTTCCCCTCGACGTCGACCAAAAATTTCGCCTTTCATCTCAGGTCCACATTGTATGAGCGTTGATCTTCCGTAGTCATCGATTTTCTCCTTTTCCTTTGCCAAAGTTCACTCCTTTCGTCCTGAATCTGAGTTACCGTCGTCTCCCTTCAAATCTGGCTTCTTCGTCCCTTTCAACTTAGCGATTTGTTACGAGATGTGCTTTGTTATTTGCATGAAGATTTCCATGGATGCGTTCGTCCTCGATTCTTATGCTTTCACTCCGGATTCGATTGATGCGATTGATGCTCTCATGTCCAATGTTTTCTTCAATCCTTCCACTTCTTCATCGAATTTTGTCTTCAAGAGCTTTCACCTTTCTCGTTGTCATCATCAGGATCTATGCCTATGCTCTGATACCAATTTAATATGAACCGGATGGAATTTGGGGATAAAAATAGGGTTTTTATTGATCACAATATGACATACAAGGATAACTTGGCCTTTTTCGAGAGGACCGCTCTCCTAGCTTTTGATTCGAGAGAAAAGACACAACTCTCCCAAGATCTAAGTTTTTCCTATTGCAAACTTTTTCTATTCTTAATGTGTTTCTCAAATCTTCGCCTAATCTCCTAACCCTATCCGCCACCTAATTATAGTGGTTGATCTGTTCCGAATTACCGTAAGTATATGAATACCCCTACTACCCAAAATTACAAAAATGCCCCTGGACCTTAAATATTACAGAAATGCAAACCACCCCCTAGTCGCATCAATGATGCCTGATGTTGCTTCATTTTTTTCTTCCAATCATGTTAGGTTGGACTGCCCTTGAATGTTTCCACTGACGGTGATGTTACCGACATTAATTTCAATGACTATACTCCTTTCTGGATTATGGACAAGATAAGTCAATATGCCAGATTCCTTTTACTTGGTCATTTGCCTTCTTTCATAGAACTGGAAGAGTGATGGGTATGGTTTGCTTCTTTGCATTTCTTGTGTGTTCCATCCCTTGAAAATATGATTGCTGTCCTTTAGGAGGTTGGTGTGGTGTTTTCATGAGTTTCCCCAGTAGGCACTGAACGATGGAACTTTAACGCTGTTCATTGTATGCTTCAACTCAAATCACCAAAGAGTAGTCAGTACCGTTAGTTTTTGGATTTGACATGCCATTAGCATTCCCCATACGATTGTTTACAGTCTTTTGTACTGTAGTTTGATGGAGTAAAGCTAACAACTTTAGAACACAGAAAAAAGACTCAACAAGAGCTACATTTGCTTGGAAGCCAAGAAGATTTAGTCTATTATGCCAAAGCTCAACCAAAAGAGGCTCATTCCTGTCAATTTAGGCTTAACAGGCTTCTAGATCTTTATTTATTTATTCTCTTTTTTGTTTTACTTAATTGCATGAGTGGTGCACGTAGCCTAGGTATATAAATAGGATTGCACTCAAAAATTGTGGATCAATTTATAAATGGACAATTTTTGCAAATAGGCCAAATTAAAAAATTAATTTGGAAAACCGACCTAATTTATTTTTATTTAGCAAAACCGACCTCTTTTGGTTTTGGGGCCAAAAAGAGGTCGGGTTGGGGGCTGGGGCACGTGTGTGGCCTCGGCCGCATCTTCAGAGTGCGGCCGAGAGCCGCACTTCCAGAGTGCGGCTCTTGGCCGCACCTGAAGACTGCGGCCGAGAGCCGCACTTCCAGAGTGCGGCTCTTGGCCGCACCTGAAGACTGCGGCCTAGGCCACACAAAGACAGACAGCCCGTAAGGTCGCGGGCTGCTGTTCATCTTCCCCAACACACCCTCGCGGCCGCTCCTTCGAAGTCCGGCGTTTCCAAATTTTTTTGGTGATTAATCGACTTTATTTCAGGTTATTTCTACTCTCTATGTTATATTAATGAATTGTTTTTGTGATTTTTGTACAATCTAGATTGAAATTTAGGGTTTTTGAGATGAATCTATAGTTTGTGAAATTTTATAGGTTTTTGTAAAATGGAGGAGGCTGGACCCATTACTAATGTGGTCTTGTATGACCAAGCACGTCATCGTTCTGCCGATGTAGTGCACGGCCAGGTAAATAGAAAGAATTAATAGTCAAAGTAAGAAATTATGTTTGAAAAGAAAATAATTAAGGTGTGAATTATATGTTTGCAGGCATCGATAGCAATTGTCGATCATGACAAAAACATACAAAGTGGAGATTAGATCAGCGCGCGCGACCTTATATTGAAGCCTCCAGATTACACCTATGTGCGCGCTTGCGTTGGGTCCTATTGGACCACGCATTGCTGACGGCTTTGGTTGAAAGATGGAGGCCAGAGACAAATACATTTCACATGCGCCAGGGAGAGATGACAATCACGTTGCAGGACGTGGCAGTCATCACAGGCCTACCGATTGATGGAGAACCAATATATCAATGTGAAATGCGAGATGGCAGCTGGGGTGCGTTGATGGAGAGACTGCTTGGACAGGATACCCCACTAAGGAAAGCAGCCAAGGTAAAACTTAGTTGGTTGCGTGATACATTTACTGATTTGCCTGAGGATGCAGATGATGAGGACATTCAGCGGTATGCACGGGCATATCTGCTTCATATGATTGGAACCTTACTGGTTCCGGATCCAAGCAAAGGATCTATAAATCTCCGCTGGTTGACAAAGTTAGATGATTTTGAGGAGGCCGGTGGATATTCATGGGGAAGTGCGGTGCTTGCGCACTTGTATGTTGAGCTCAGCAAGGTGGCATTAAAGCAGACAAAGGCTTTATATGCATGCGGGTTATTATTGCTGGTATAATTTTTTTCGTTAGCTATAATAGTGATATATC
Organism: Scilla litardierei; assembly: GCA_030789695.1. Taxonomy (NCBI): domain Eukaryota; kingdom Viridiplantae; phylum Streptophyta; class Magnoliopsida; order Asparagales; family Asparagaceae; genus Scilla; species Scilla litardierei. The sequence continues at coordinate 13,238,740 of CM061131.1, forward strand.
TATATATATCTATATATTTCACATTCTGAGGAAAAATTCATATTACAGGTTTGGAGCTGAGAGAGAATGTATGTAGGCAGACCAAGGCTCTTGCAGGATGTATTTGATGACACCGTTCCCTATGGGTTCAGGTGGAATACGGGAAAATCATTCATGGAAACTGCTCATGGAAACCTTGATACATATAGAGACCAGTTTGACACGTTAGAGAGTACGCAGGTGTGTATATGTAAATTTTATAACGTCGTTGATCAATTGATATATAATATAGTACACTGATATATTTGTGTTCTTCATGCGTAATAGGTTACATGGGAGCCTTATGGAGAGCGATTCGAGCAGCTGCCGGCGTTATGTCGCGAACATCCAGAGTTATGGCGAGCGAGGGTACCCATATTCTGCTGGGAAGCACGGGTGATGCATGCACCCGACCGCGTCATGCGGCAATTTGGTTTACGGCAACACATCCCATCTGCACTCCCAGTCTTGACGGGGAAGCCAAGACCAGCGCAGCCAGCAGAGGTGGCTGTAATCAGGGATCCTCTTGCGCATTGGATGTAGGGCTGTTGACGAACGAGCTTGAACGAGCTTGAACAGTGTGCTTGGTTTTGTTCATGAACAAAATCCATGTTCAAGCTCTGTTCGTTTACTAACCGAGCTCTAAAAGCATGTTCAAGCTTGTTTGTTAAGCTTACCGAACGAACGTAAATGAACATAAACGAACGTAAACCGAGCTTACCGAACGAACGTTCTGTTCATTAACAAGACTTATCGAGCTTGTTCGTGAACATGTTCAGGAACGTGTTAACGAACATACAATCAATCTTGTTCATGAACAGATTTGCAAACAAACGAACGAACAATGGCAATGGACCAAAAGAGAGCTGGGAGCCTGCGAGTCTAGGAGTGGGAAGCTGGGAAGTTGAAGAGGTGGATGTGTTTAATTCAATTTGAAGAGGTGAGTGTTTAATTTTAATTTTAGTTCACTCAAGCCCTTGTTCACGAACACTTAACGAGCTTATTCACGAACATCACTTAACGAGGTTGTTCACGAACACTTAACGAGCTTGTTCACAAACATCACTTAACGAGCTTGTTCACGAACACTTAACGAGCTTCTTCATGAACACTTAACGAGCTTGTTCACGAACACTTAGCGAGCTTGTTCATGAACATAAATAAACGAACATAGTTATGTTCAAGCTCTGTTCGTTTACTAACCGAGCTCTAAAAATCTGTTCAAGCTTGTTCATTAAGCTTCCCGAACGAACGTAAACGAACATGTATCGAGCTTGTTCACGAGTAGTTCGTCGAACGTTCTGTTCGTCAACAGCCCTAATTGGATGAATAGAGCAGATCACATTATGCATGAGGGGGATGTGGTATCAGTTGCTGCATATATGGAGTGGTATTGGGGGATTACCAGGAGGTGGATTTTTCTGAGGCAGCAACCCCCGTTCGCACAAATGCCCCGAGGACCCATCGAGCGTCAACATGTAAGAAGATGTTCAAGTTTAATTTTTTATAGTATTTTTTATAACCAATATGCTTAGTACTTAATTTGTTTTACAGGTTGCAGGATATGTTTCATTGTACGATATGACAGGCCAAGTATTGCAAACACAGGATCAGGGTTTGTTGCATACGATGAGGACCCATATCGATGATGTGCTACATCGTACACGCCATCTTCCAGAAGGTGTAGATACGAGCGAGCTGAGTCGTTTATATAGGATGGGTGAGACCAGCACTTCTCAGCAGGAGCATACCAGAGAAGATGACGCCGGCACTTCTCAGCAGGAGCATCCTAGAGCAGATGACGCCGGCACCTCTCAGCAGGAGCTTCCAGGAGTACATGAGGCCTGCACTTGGCAGCTGGACCCTCACGGAGGTTATGACCCCGACACTTGGACGCAGCACCCTCACGGAGGTTATGACCCCGGCACTTGGCAGCAGCCCCCTCCCATATCATTTGACGCCGGAGCTTGGCACCCGAGCATATGGGATGTTCCAGCCGATTGGCAGCAGCAGCCTACCCAGGGTACATGGGATGACGACAGCACTTGGCCGCAGCATTTGACGCAGGCAGATTGGCAGCCTACCCAGGGTGACACGTCACAGCCGCAGCAGACAGAATGGGATGACACATGCATTTCACAGCAGCATGTGGAAGTGGATGTTGGCCCGTCTCAGCCACCTGAGACACAAGGTGATGGTGAAGGCGTGTCACAGGTTGACGTGTCACAGGTTGACGAGGTGTCTCAGCGTGTCACAGGTTGACGAGGTGTCTCAACAGACAAAAAGGGAACGCATTCGGATAGGCCCTGGTATTCTCGTGTATTTACTCGACGCAAAGGGAGTCGTCGATGATATGTATCTTTGAAATTTGTTATGTATATTTGTTGGATTTGAGACATTTGTTATGTTATGTACGGTTTCTCAAATGAATTTGTTATATAATATATGTGTTATGTATGGTTTAAAAACAAATCTTTCATACACCCCATATTTATTCAACGAATTCCTTCATACACCCAATATTCAAACATCACATATAAATACGAGAAATGTTGTGTTTGGGCTTGAGGGAGGTATTCAATCAGCGGATTGGGCTGCGCTCCAGTGGAGAATTTTCTCCTCCCGAACTCACCTACGTGCGCTTTTACTGCTTCAGTGGTAGTTTGAGCAGCAGGATATCTCCACAGCTTACAGGAGGAAGACAGCGGCTCAAGCGGCCAACGAAGCGGCAAAAAGACATGTAGATGAGATCAGAAGGAAAAAATTCTCCACTGGAGCGGAGCCCAACCCAGTGACATAATACCTCCATCATTCCGTCAACAATCTTTCTCCATATAGCTGGACCACGTTGTTCCCGTCACGCAAGCGCCATCACAACATCAACTGCTTCCGGCTAGCCACGGTTTGAAGTCGGCCGGAGTGTGATACGTATCGTATCACACTCCATAACACTTTCTGGTTCACAGCCAAATTTATAGCCACAGGGACCGCACGTGCCAGGTGCGGCCTTAGGCCGCACTTTGAGGATGCGGCCTTAGGCCGCACTTAGAAGATGCGGCCAAGCCGCATCTTCAAAGTGGGGCCCAAGGCCGCACCTGACACATGCGGCCGTTAAACGACACATTCCCGACGCTCTCTTGCGGCTTGTTTTGTTGCTGTTTGTTGCTGGGTTTGTTTTTTTTCGACGGCGGTTTTTGTTTCGATTCAACTCAGCTGCCATCCGAAACCCTTTGCCATACGAAAGCCGATTCGTGACGATTCGAGTCCCCTAATAGGTATTCAAAGTTTTTTGTTCATCATTATGTTATGATTCGTGGATTTAGGGATTTATAATGGTGTGTGTGTAGGTTGTTGGAAATGGCAAATGATTCAATTTTTGTCATATGCTATTTTGGTGGTGAATTATATATTAATGAAAATCACGAACCACGGAATGTCGGAGGGAAAGCTAAATCGATGAAGCTGATAAGTGGGTCGACCTATAATGACCTAGTAGATGGGATATACACTATCACGAAGATCTGTCGGGAAGAGTATATGTTGAATCTGGTGTGCAACTGGCCAGTGATGGGAGGAAAGACTACCACATTGAAAATATCAGACGACGATGATATGGAGAATCTGTTTGATTTATCGCAAGATCATCGTGGAGTTGAAATATATGTGGGTCTGGATGCAATAAACACCGACCAAGACAATACGACAGGAGTAGGGTGTTCGCAATATCCGCAAGATGAAGCTAACATGAACACGTAAGTCTAGATTTCAATCAAGTTTTGCGAATTGTAATTTGAAATATTTTTTTATATTCGTCGTAGTAACTAAAATTTTAAACCGTTCATATGTCAGTAACAGGTTGAATGACGAAGCAGTGGGAATTGAAAATCAACACTCAGCATACATGGAAGGCCCTTTTGTACCGGAGTCGATGCCTGAAGATCCATACATACCTGTTGATGAAGAAATAGAAGAGAGCGATGACGAGGAGCATGTCAGGGCCGGAGTGGATAGCATGCTTTATGCGGATGATCTAAACGAAGATGATATAGCATGGATACAACAATCGGTCGCCGTTAACACAATTGTGGAAGATGAGGAGGCTTTGCCAGATGAAGTTGAAGAGGAGGAATGGCTAAATGCAACAGTTATGAGTAATACACTTGAAAGGCGAGTAGAAGAGCATAAACCTCAAAACGTTAGGGGGGTGTTTAATGTCGGCGATATTTATGATACAAAGGCCGCCTTGATTAAAGCAATAACGGAGTGGAGCATTAAGCGCAATGTTTCATTTAGGCCAATCAAGACAAACAAGACAAGTTATAACGTGATATGCGCCCTAAATGCTGCGGTCAATCCGGCAACGCAAGATGAGGCTAGTAGGAATTGTCCGTGGCGTATCCATGCAGCAGTGTGGAAGAGTAGCATTGGTAAGTTCAAGCTCTCAAGGGTTGTTGAGGAACATACTTGCAATAATCCAACCCTAAATACAGATCATCAAAAAGCCACAACATCTTTCATTTTGTAACATGATTATACCAATGGTGAAGACAAAGTTAGATTTGACACCGGCAGAAATCCAAGAGGCCATAACCACCATGTTACGGATCCGAATTTCATATTACAAAGCATGGATGGCAAGATCGAAGGCGTTAGAAAGGATTTTTGGAGATTGGGAGGAGTCATATAATCGGCTACCTCGGTATTTAGAGGCCATTTCAGAGACTAATCCAGGCACTGTATACAAGATCACTTATGACACTATCAGTGAAGGAGTGGCACAATTTTCAGGGGTCTTCTGGGGATTTGGCCCTTCAATCAAGGGTTTCAAGCATTGTCGGCCGATCCTAAGTATTGATGGTACCCATTTGTATGGGAAATATGGTGGGTGTTTACTTGTGGCCACCGGTGTGGATGGTAATGGTGGGCTGTTTTCCTTGGCATTTGCGGTTGTGTCAGCGGAGAACCAAGAAAATTGGAAGTGGTTTTTCGCTTGTATATATGAATACATACCAAGTGCGCATGGACGAACGATTACCTTCATTTCAGATAGAATGAAAGGAATTCCACGAGCACTAGAAGAGGGATGACCAGCACATTATCACCATAGGTATTGTCTGCGTCATATTATTGCAAATTACAAGGCGAAAGGATTCCGAACACGTTCCTTGGAGGGAAACTTATGGATGGCTGGCATTGCATCAGACTTGCTGACATACAATGCCTATCGTGCCAAAATTAAAGACGAGTCCATTGAAGCAGATGCATGGATATCTGCAGATTTACATGGAGAAGAAAGCATGTGGGCGATGCATGCCGATCATGGGAAACGTTATTGTATCATGACAACAAATTGTTCTGAGAGCTGTAATGGGGTGCTCAAAGGTGCTAGGGCTCTACATATACAAGCTTTGATTGCAAGAACATTTTACAGGTTAAATAGATATTTCTTCAGTCGAAGACTAAGTGGGCAAGGGTGGACGACAGATTTTGTGCCCACAACAATGGACATTATTGGGGCACGGAGGGAAGAAGCCCGAACATTTATGCTCACAAGGTTTAGTGATTGTGAGTGGTAGGTGACTGACAATGATGTTCTCTGTTATACTGTTAAGTTGCATGACGAGAAATGCAGATGTAGTTGTAATATTCCTTCGCTTCAACACATCCCATGTGCTCATGTTATCGCCGCAACTTCCAGACAAGAATATGGTGCCAATATAGCATATATGCCATTCTGTTCGCCATGGTATAAGGTTAGCATATATCGCCTTGCATATGAACCTTTATTTCACCCCATACCCGATGCACGGTATTGGAAGGCTTGAGATGGTCCCAAATTACTTCCACCCGACAAAAGAAGACCTCCAGGTCGGCCTACATCTACACGTATTCGGGGGGCAATGGATATTCCGCACGAAGGAAGCCGACAGAATAGATGTGGCAATTGTCATCAACTCGGGCACTACAAATCACGCTGTCGAAATCCTCCAACACACGCGTATGTTGATTCTTCAATTCATATATTTCTTGTGGATATAAATATGTTGTTCTAATTTATGCTTATCTTGTAAGTATTCATCTCAAGTTCGCGGCGGGTCTTCATCACAAGGCCGCGGCGGGTCTTCATCACAAGGCCGCGGCGCGTCTTCATCTCAAGGACGCGGCACGTTTTCATCTCAAGGCCGTGGCAGATCCCGCACATGATGCAATGATGGATGTTACTCTACTGATACTGTTGTGTTAGGGCCATGATTGATGTGTTAGGGCCATGTTTTTTTGTAAGTTTATTGAATTCGACATGATATGTATTTTGAAATTGAAACTACTATGGTTGATGAATTCAATGTTGTTTGATTTATGTGTTACTTGAGCTTGAATTCGATGTGATGTGTGTTTTGATTTATATGAACTTTCGGATATCCAAGTGATGTGTTGTGATATACTATTTGTGATATTTGTGCTACGCTATGGCTGTGAGAAGTATTGGTGTGAGAATAATTTGGGACACGTTTTGATTTTTATATGCATATGCTGGATGAATTAGGGTTGAATTATCGGGAGAGTATTAGAAGCAGCTGCTGAAATGGAGAAGAGCAGCAGCAGCAACAGCTATTTGCATTTGCAAACAGAGAGGAGAAAGCAGCAGCAACAATTCGGCTCTGTCTTTGTGTGGCATAGGCCGCAGTCTTCAGGTGCGGCCAAGAGCCGCACTCTGGAAGTGCGGCTCTCGGCCGCACTCTGAAGATGCGGCCGAGGCCACACATGTGCCCCAGCCCCCAACCCGACCTCTTTTTGGCCCCAAAACCAAAAGAGGTCGGTTTTGCTAAATAAAAATAAATTAGGTCGGTTTTCCAAATTAATTTTTTAATTTGGCCTATTTGCAAAAATTGTCCTTTATAAATTAGAATAATTTAGTTTGTAGAAAAATCCTAGATAGTTCATGAGGAACTCTAGAATTTTTAGAAATGTCCTTTCGCGTGAGGTGTTCATGAGTGGGAGTATGAAGCTCCTGGGCGTATGGTTTGAAACATATCTGCAATGTAATTCATTATTTAGCTATTCAATCCATACATCTATTAATTTTTCATTTATCCCTGAATCACTAATTCCTTCTTCAAATCCTACCATTTTTAGAAACCTAGACTCCCACTAAATTGGTATTAGAGCAAATGATCCAAATTAGATCCAAAAATTCTAATACTAAAAATCTTTTTAGTATATAAAAAGAAAAAGAAAAAAGAAAAAAGAAAAAAGAAAAAAGAAAAAAGAAAAAGAAACTATGCCAATGTTTGGATGCCACCTTCCCATCCTTCTTGATCATTCAGTAAGATTTTAGATTGAAAGAGAGAGATTTGAATTCTTAAAAATTCAAGGTTAACAAAAGAGAATATACAAACCCTAGCTACAGCTATATGATCATAATCCCAGATTCAAAGTTTAGATAAATTTTTTTGAAAAAAACAAAAATTATAACTACCACTCTTTGATCATTATCATTAGCACCATCAACCCGTTACTTCATCCTTTGGTTAATTCAGTATGGTCATCCTCAACTTCCTCTGCATCATCATCTCGAATACATTCTACAGTTTCCAACCTCACCAACACTCTTGTAAATTTTGCCAATCGCAACATTATCGTATGACTGTATTATTGTTTTGGGGTTCGAATCTAGAATTTTAAACCCGAATTCATATCGGGTTTGATTCATGTTTGATCTTTACAAACCCAAAAACTTGATAACAGAACCGGAAATCCGATGCAAACCCCAAATAATATGATGTTTATGAAAATGAAGCTCATAGTCAAAAAATTTCATTATAATTTACTTGTTATAGTTATAAAAATCAAAGCTTTATTATACGTATGAAACATAAATTTTATGTTTTATCAATTTTGGTGTAATAAAAACCATCCATTTAAACAAAAATTAAATTAATACTTACACAAGTTTATTTTAAACTTGAATATGATCTATATCAGATGAGAAAGAAGAGATTCAACCTAACTCTGCGTATGATTCCAAATTTTATCAGGTTTAGATTCGGATTTTGCATAGATTCAATCTGAGTCCAAACCGTTTACACTCTACATCATCATCATCATCTAAATCAGAAGCCTACTATCGTTGGCATCTGTTCATATGCGCACCATCGCCGACCCGTCAAACATGTCGTTGTTGTCTGCTATCCAGCCAGACAGGGCCACCACCTTTAATTTAGATCGCCATTGTTGGTTCTCATTGTCACCACCATCGTTTCCCACTGACAAGATTGCAAATGCTCTCTTCTTGTTAACAAGATCTAGCTACATTGATGCACTTGCCGTCCCTCAGATCCAATTGCCAGCAACCACCATGCACAACCCCATCCTCCGCATGCGTCGCCATCAAGCATCATTATCACATGTCCATCTCCTTTAATATCTTCTTTCTCTTTTAACTTTGCTACTTTTGCTGCTTTTACTGTCCTTGCTCGAGGCCTTCCACAACACCATTAATAACTTTTAAAGTCAGTAGCTAACATTCATTGTCCTCGTTATCGTTTGCAATTTGCATCATCGATTTTTCTATCGCAGACCTCCTTTCCAACCAATATATACGACTTCACAAGGCATTAACCCATTATAGACGTCATCACCTTGCTTCAGCCTTGCAAACATCACTATTGGAGATCATTGTCATCTCTTAGATCTGGATTCACTTCACAGTCGTTAGTCTCTTTGGCCTTTGCTAATTTGATATCGTTAGATTTCGCTTTCGTTGTCTCTGACATCTCCTTCTACTTTGTGGGGTTGAACTAAGAACTCGATCCAGTAATGAGCTTGTTTAACTAGGAGTCAAATCAATAGCCTGACTCAATTTGCCAGCTGAATTAGGGGTGAGCTAAGCATTTGGTTGAATTTTAAGGCAATCTGAGCGTATCTTGTGTGGTTTGGGCTGGTTTTGAGTTTTCAAGTTGAGTTTCCATATTTTTGCATCGATTTCAATGGGATTTTCGGGAAGATCGATACAACAAAGGCTCATATTGATGCTTTTGTCGTCATCTAACATGATTCTCAAAGCATAATCAATTCTTAGTTTATCATTATTTTTCGAGGATATTGTAATCGAAAGGATTATGAAAGTTTAAAGTTTTGATTGGAAGGATCATTTTTGATTACAACTTATCAAACGAAGAGAGTTGTTGATATACCAAAAAAAGTTGGCTAATGAATCTTGCTCTTGGTGGTTGGAATATGTCCAAGGTTGTATAAATTGATTTCTAGTGAGAGATAAACTTCAACATGGATATCGTCGTAATACACCACTAATTCGACGTTTGATCCATTCATTGAGAGTAGAACGTCGAGGGCTAAGGACGTAGCTGCTATTCTAAAGGCTATGTAGGAGTTGATTAGAGGAGAGCGAGAGCAATAACTAGAAACAAAGCCAACCTTAGAGAGCACTCGAGTCAGGTCCTGAGCCTGAGCTTGAGCTTGAGGTTGAATCTAAGTTCGAGATCTAGCCTAAGACCAAACATATTAAGTGTGAATCTGAGTCCAAGATCGATTTGGAGACTGAACCCGGGACTAATATTGAGACTGAACTCAGTCTCAGTTCAAGATCAATTAACTTGTATTTAGAACCAAATCGTATTAAGTTTGTAATTTGAAATCCTTCACTTACTAGTTAACATGTTTTGCATTTATTTTTAGCTATTTATTCACTGCCTTTGCAATATTCATCCCAAGTTGGTTGTTCAAATTTGTTGATTTTATGCTTCTTCGAAACTCAATGTTGAGTTTTCTTCAACAAGGAAAGGGTTGATGTATTATAAAGACCTAATAAAAGCTACATTTACTTGAAAGCCAGGAGATCAAGTCTATGAAAAAGACTCAATCAAAAGAGGCTTGTTCATATCAGTTTTGGCTATTTAATTTATTTTAATATGATGCACATGTTGTGCACATATACTTAGTAGGCGTCTAAGGCATTCTTTATATATTTCCTTTTACGTTGTTTTTATTTAATAGCACGTGTGGTGCACGTAACCCATGCCTATAAATATGATTGTAATCAGAATTATGGATTAGTAGATGAATGAGAATGATTTAGTAGATGAATGAGAATGATTGAGTTTTGAGAGACCCTACAAGGTTCATAAGGAACCCTAGATTTTTTTGGAAATATCCTTGCATGTTTGGTACTCGTGAGTGTGGATGTGAGGCTCTTGGATGTGAAGTTTGAAACTTATCTGGAAGTGAATTTATCGTCCAGCTATTCAATACCTAGATCTATTAGTTTTTTTCCAAATCCATGGATACCTAATTTCATCCCGAAATCTCTCCATTTTAGAACCTTAGATCTTAGCTTTCACTTCCTATTCCTCAACATTTTGCTTAGGTCATTAATACATTTAGCTGTCTAGGACACAGATTCACCATCGTGATTTTTAGAACCTTAGATCTTAGCTTTCACTTCCTATTCCTCAACATTTTGCTTAGGTCATTAATACATTTAGCTGTCTAGGACACAGATTCACCATCGTGATTTTTAGTGACATGGAACAGGCTCGCTTAAGCCAATTTGAGGTTTCTTTGTTTTGGATATTTGTGGAGGCTTATGAATTTAACAGATTTAACATGCAAGGAGATTTCAAAAAACTATGGCTTCATTCATTCTCATTCTTTTAATTGATTTTAAGGGGCTAATACAAGTTATTTATAGCTTAAAGTTATAAGCACCACACATGCTAAAACAAAATACAAATAAATTAAGTTAAAGTCAATAATAATGAAGGCATTATAAGCCCAATAGATCTAGTGAACCATGCAACTTGTAAAAGTAACTAATATAAAGAAATGTAAAAGAAAAAACCTAATCGTAGCCTAAATTGCCAATCTCTTAAAGATGGATCTCTTTGGCAAGCTTCAATAATTCTGCATTAGCAAAAATAGAGAACATCCACAGTTTGTCCCACATGATAAGTCATCTTATCGGAGACCTGAATTTTGAAGTGAAGCAAAATAAAGTAACTCGGGCAGTAATCGCAGGAGATAGTATTCCAAAATTGGGGTGGAAGTATATGAAAAAACACAGAATCTGCTGCCAAGTAGGCGGGGCCAACCCTTACATCTCTTTAATTTAATGGATCAAATGTTTGACTATTTTCAGTCGATGCTTAAGTCTTATAGTTAATGTGGACTTTAGTATGTTCGTACTCTACAAAATGATTGTATCTTTGCAACCTTTATATTTGCCAGGCTTGATTTTCTCAGTTTTAACTTAGAATATTGAGCATGTGTATAATTGCACAGTGTATACATGTGTATGCTGTTAGAATTCTTCAGATACACATGCCCCTTTTCGTTCCTTTACATAAAAAAGATAGACTGCTAACTTCATGTCTTCTCTAGGTTGCAAGATATTTTCTGTTCATATAAGACTTCATAAACCGATTATTATACATCTTTTCAGATTTTGCTGCAAGTAAATACCACATAGATGTACTTTCGTTTGAAAATTGCTACAGGAACATGCATCTGCAACTCCGCTATCCCTACCTGGCCATTTTGGTCCGGGAAAATTTAACCCATCGCAACTTTTAAAATTTTGAGAAAAAACCTTCATATATTTTAAATTTACCATATAGACGTCTAAAGTGATTGGAAACAAGTCTGTCAACATGCACTACCATGGGCAATATCTTTTTGAAGCTACGCTAATCACAAACTGATGTTAAATCATACCTGTGATGCAGGGATTCTGAAAGGATTTTTCTTGGTTTTTGATGATAAAAAGGTGATTTTTAGGGGGTTTCTAGGGGTTTGATGGATAAAGATGTGGTTTTTGATGGAAATGTGGGGTTTTTAGGGTAAAGGAAGAATTTTTAGGGCTAGAAAGAGAAGATTTGTGGGAATTCGCCGTTTTTATTGATAAATACTTGAAAATATAAAGGATACAAGATGATAGCCACGTTAAAGAGGTGGACCGCTCTCCCAAGTCGCCGATTCTAGAAGACGACTGCACTCTACCAAAATAGAGGGTATTCTCTCAACCTCTCACAAGTTTCATCACTAAATCAAGCATGAGAATTCCTAATCTCTTAGCCCCATATATATAATAAACTGAAAATATCTATTATATATTTGAGGACTTTTTTGAATTCTAAGACTGACTAGGACAAGCTGACTAGGACAAACTGATTAGGACACACAGGTTGATAGAAAGACGGCTTAGATTTAATTTTGATGAGTGAATGGTTGATATGATAGTATGTGAAAAATTTGGTGGGCTTTTGGAGGGGGAACTAAATTTTTAGTGCTACATTATTGATATTCATTTAAATTTAATGCATAAAAAGTTGTACTCTACCTTTGAAACTTGGGCCATCATCTTTCAAAATTTTAATGCTGAGAACTTAATGCACAAAACATTGCTTTGAACCTGTCTGGACTTCAAAAAATTTTAAGCTAAACGTTTAAAGTCTCTCAAATCTCTCTTTCTTCATTTGAGGGCTCGAGGAGGTGGGAAGCAAGGGATCGCCGCCGCGGGGAGGACGACGATGAGTGCAGGCCTTAGCGTCAGCTGCTAGCAACGACGATTGTTGGGTATCCCTCTTTAGGATCTCACTCTTCTTGCTCTTCATCCCCTTTATTGTCACCACCGTCTACACTCTTCCCTTTGAGAAGGTACCGCCTTTTTCCAAACACTAGGTTGAGTCGAGCAAGGGTGGGTGGCTGTTGAGGAAGAACATCGGTGCATGCGCCTGCGTCTGACGGCGGTGACACATGAAAGATCACCACTGGCATGGTTAGATCGTCGTGGGGCACTAGAAAGATCACCTTCCCTTCGGCCCTCAACCAGGTCGCTGTTTAACTCTCTTTGATCCCATTCACAAAGTTTGGGCTTTTTAGTGCTTTGATCTGATTCTTCAAATTTTAACTGTTGAGAAAAATCCATTTTGTTTTTGTTGCGATTTTGTAAATGTAGCTAAATATTTTTCGGGATAAAATGGAATCAAAAAGAGTTATCCTGCTAGCGACGACGATTGTTGGGCATCCTTTTTTACGGGAATAGATTTTATTCCTCAATGATGCAGATCTACCAATGCTGCTATACTTTTGTTTTATTTCTTTATTCTGCTTCTTTTTTGTTATCTTATTTGGAATTATGTTGTTCCTCTGGTCTAATTTTGTACATATTTTTGAAATGTCTGAGACTTCACATCTCTCCCTTGAAATTGTGAGAGAAACTGAACTTGCTTGAATGGAATTTAAAAGTTCGATCTGTTAAATGCTTTGAATGCTACAATTTAATTGAATGGCAGAGGCAAATGAATGGCTCAATCTGTCTTGCAGATCCTAAATTATGTAAGAGGTACAATTTAATTGTAAGAAAGTAAGCCGAATTTAAATGCTTGAATGATACCTCTAATTTTGTACATAGTTTTTGATTTAATCAGATCTCATCGTTTGAGAAATTGTGAGAGAGAAACGAAGGGGAGCAGCTCCTATTCTGTTGTCCCGCATATCCTAAATTATCCACATCCTTTGCATCCAAGGGTCAAGATTTAATTCAAAAAATTGTTTCTTATTAATGTATACAATTTCCCATGCATAGCTTTATGCCAAATCAAATCTAAGACATCACAGTTGAAATTGCAAAAGGACGTTTCGAAATTATTTATTGGCTATTGGGAATTTGATAAGTCTTTCTTTGACTCTCTAAGGCCAGCATACAAATCAACCATTCTATTTCCCCACATTTGTTGTTACTTAGACAATTTCCTGTGCACAGCTTCATGCCAAATTAACTCCATGACATTACTGTTGAAATTGCGAAAGGGAAACTAAATGGCAAGCATTGGGCTTCAAACTTGCAACCTGTAAATTATTTCACAATACAATGGTTGCTAAATAAACCGCAAATCAAACCAAAGGCTTATTCAAGCAATGCTATGTATCCTTCTTTGAGTACCCAAAAAATGTTCGAAGAAAAAAAAAATTCTATAAAACACAACTAATTTTGAATACTAAGGCTGACTTGGACAAGTCCCAGTCATCAACAACGATCAGGATGCATCCACATCCTTAGGGCTGAAGGCGTCCACGCCGAAGCTAAATTTTTGATCATTTAAATTTTAGAGGGGGAATACTTCTTTGGGAGAACAAAGATTTTGAGGGGATGTCTTAAATGAACCGCGTCCGAAGGCGCGCCCGCGCCTTCGGGCTAAATTTTTTAACCCTAATTTGCTGTTCCGCGCTGAAGACCACCGCACTGAATTTGTTGTTCGTCGAAGACACATGCGTCGAATTTGTTGTTCCGTGCCGAAGGTGTTCATGCCGAAGGTGCCCATGCCGCTAAATATTTTTATGCTAATTTGTTGTTCTTTTAAATTTTGGCTGTGTAAATAATTTTTTGGGGAACAAAGATTTCGCGGGGGAAAATCTTAAATGAACCGTGCCGTGTTATGACTAGTAAAATTACAAAAAAGACATCTAAAACTAAAAATTACGAAAAAGATCTTAGAAATCCGAAAATTACGAAAACGTCTCTAAAAGGCCAAAATTGCAGATCTATCATTACTGTACTCCGAAAAATCACGTGGGGGCATTCGCTCCAAGTGGGTTGCATGCCGCCTCCTGGGTCAAAAAGGAAAAGATCGGTCTACACCGCTATCGTTGTTGCTCTCAGAAGGGCCGTAGTATTGTGCATATCCTCTGCCATTGTTGGGCCAGCCAATGTCATCATCTCCGGTGAATTTCATATGGAAGCTACGGTAGTCATTAATCCCATCGAAGGACCCTAAAACAGAAACGCTGATGCTTGAGAGGTCGTCCAACAGAAAACCATGGGCCATGGGACCCGCAAAAGTGTCAACACACCACTGCGGGTCCTGAGTATCGTTGTCAAGTCATGGCGGGCCGCAAAAAACATCGTCAGGCCATGGCAGGCTCTGAAAGACGGTGAACAGACACTGGCAGGCGCTCGGAATTGTGGATATGCCTTGTAGGGCATGCAGGCCTGCCTGCAGGCGTCAGTGGGCCTGCATAGAGCCTGCAGGTGGCCTACATGACCCGCAGTGCCCCTGTGGGCCTGCAAGGTTGTGGCTGCACTGCAGCGAGGCGCGGGGCCCCAGGTGATAATGGCTGGGGTACCTGTTCCTCGTGGTATTCTCTTTGGCTTCTTCGAAATCCTCCTCCGCGTCGGGAAGGGCTTCTTCTCTGGATTCTTCATTCTTTGCCTATTCCTTCATCAAAGTTGTCATCTTTCGCCCAAGATTAGGGTTTCCTACCTCTTCGGATTGCTTAGCCGTCATGAATCCCAAAAGTTGTGGCAGTTCCGCTAGGGCTTGCATCATGCCATCAACCTTTTGCCCCATCAAAGCCATATCTTTATTTGGCACAATCCTCGCCTTTCTCATCCTCTCCATCTACACTTGATGTGAATACTCACATGTTTCCGCCATCAAGATTTATGCTCTGATATCACTTGATAGGAATTTTCTAGATTTTTGATAATAAAAAGAAGATTTTAGGTGTTTTCTAGGGTTTTGATGGATGAAGATCTGGTTTTGGTGGAAAAGTGGGGGGTTTAGGGTAAATAAAGGATTTTTAGGGCTAGAAAGAGAAGATTCGGAGGAAAAGTCGCTGTTTTTATTAATAAATAACTGAAAATATAAATGATACAAGATGATGGCCACGTTAAAGAGGTGGATCGCTCTCCTAAGTCGCCGTTTCTAGAGGACGATCGCACGCTCCTGAGATAGAGGGAATTCTCTCAACCTCTCACAAGTTTCTTCACCAAATCAAGCGCGAGAATCCCTAATCCCCCTAGCCTACTTTATATAATAAACTAAAGATATAAATTTACAAAAAGACCCATAAAACTGAAATTACGAAAAAGCCCATGTATATTTGAAAATTACGAAAATGCCCATAAATGGCCAAAATTGCAGATATATCAGATTCAAGATGAAATAGAATATATACTAAACAAAGTAAGAAGTGACAGATTTGTTCTTGGGCAGCCAAGATGGTGCAAGAATATGATATGGGTAAATTAGATTTAATAAAAGGCTAATTGATATTAAGGAAGAAAAGAATTTGTCCTCTCAAGGAAGAAACCGATTGAAATATCAAAAGGAAAAGGAAGACTTTGTCTCAAACACAAGCAAACTCATAAAACAAATTAGAAGGTTCAAAGTGAGTCGACTAATTGAAAAAGGGATAAATTTGCTGAAATGTTTGATTGAAATCAAACTAATAGAAACTTAAAATTGGGACGCAGAACATGGAAGGAATAGTTTTGACTGTGGATCAATTTATTAGGATCTTTTTATGCATAATAATTTATAAAACATGCCTAACATATATAAGCATGCTGCTTATCTGCATCTTTGTTTGTCTAAGCTGGTTTTCTTTTAGTTAAACCATTTTCCATTTTTTCTCCAAAGTATCTCATTGGGTGTTTGATCTGGTTTGTATGTGACAAGGTTTTCATAGCCTGTCCACAGACTTATACTTGATTAATTCTCTCTTTCTTAGAGCAAGAACATCGTAATCGTCTTATTGGCAATCAAACATCATGGAAAACCTATTTTCGTAGGAAAAATAAGAATAATTAGGGTTTCCCTTCATGTTTTTAGCTTTTGAGAGTTATTTGCTGTTTTATTTGATTCGACTTGATTTTTAGATTTATTTATGCAAGCACATGTACGCGCGATGCCGGCTATTACTAGCATTGTAGGTCCATTTGATGGAGTATGTTATTTAAAAAAAACGATTTTTACGGATCCTGAGGAAGGACATTTGAAAGCTTCTTAATGTGAAGTGAGGGGGTTAGAATGCGAGCCTTGGTGAGAAGCCTAGATCTATCTTATCATTGCTTGGAATCCTATATCTATATTTTCTCCTTTTGTTAACTTTATATGTGCTGCATCGAATTGGAATCTGACGTTGCATGATAACTACCTTCGCCATTTGTCGGTGATGTATGCTTTAAAGTCAAGGAGAGTTGATGGGAATCAAACCCCATGAAAAATCTATTTTTTGTCGAAGAAATAAGAATAATTAAGGGTTTCCCTTCATATTTTTACTTTTTAAAAGTAATTTGCTATTTTATTTGATTTATTTTAGATTCTCTTGTGTAAGCATATGTTGTACATGTAATGTCAGCTATTAATAGCCATGTAGGTCCATTTGATGGACAAAGTGTTATTTGGAACAACTATTGTTTTGGATCTTGAGAAAAGGCCTTTGAAATCTTTCTTATGTGAAGTGAAAGAGTCGGCGCGTGAGAGCCTTGATGAGAAGCTTAGATCTCTCTTAACATACCTTGTAACTTTAGACTATTTTATTCTCTTTTTTATATGCTCTTTATGTGTGCCGTGTCACTCCCTCCCCCCCCCCCCCCCCCCCCCCCCCCCCCCTCGTCATCTAACAAACATTTTAGTTCCAGTCAAAACCATCATAGTTATTTAATAGTGTATCTATTCATGAAGTTTATATTAATTGGTTACAGTACTGCTGTACATTCGTCAGGATTGTTGGTCATGGTAATCAATAATACTGATGGGTAATAATACTGATGGGCAATTAAAACTGCTGAATTATCATTGCAGATGTTATTGATGTGCAGTTTTTACCTATAACTACCTTATTCTTAATCCTCAACAAAGAGTGGTGTTTTTCAATTTTTGTTTTCTTTCCAATGAGGCAATTTTTGATATGTAGAGGTATATTGTTGGTATATTCCATAGTTATACTTTAAACATGGATTGCTAGCATGAGCTGCGAATGAAATACCTGGTCGATTTACTAATGGAATTGCATATGTATATATAGCAAAAAATGTACCTAAGGTTGACCTCAGGTAGATTTACCTGCGCACACCCCCGCTGTTCGGGGTTTGTAAGTATTTTTTTTGAATTTTTTTGCAGTAGGTAGATATACTTGTTATGTAGCTCCCCACAAAATTTCAGATCAATCCAACACCGTTTGAGCCTCCGTTCATCGATTTCAAAAACGTTGTGCAAAAGTGTCCAGAACAGCGGGGGGTGTGCGCATGTATTGCTGCATGAGGTCAACCTCAGGCACATTTCCCATATATATATATATCTAGTATACATTTGACAGTGTTTTTTGAATTCTAGGGTTGACTAAGACAAGCTGACTAGGACAAACAGGTTGATAGAAAGACGGCTTGGATTTAATCTTGAGAAATAAATGGTTGAGATGAGATTTTGTGAAAAGTTTTGGAGGGAAAAACATTTCTAGGGAAATGAAAGTTTATGGGGAATGAAACTTTATGGGGAATGAAAGTTTCTGGGGAAATGAAACTTTATGGGGAATGAAAATTTCTTGGGAATATCAGAGGGCACACAATTAATGCATTTGGGAAAAAAACATAAACTTGCACTTAATGCTGCAGATCGAATGCTGCTGCAGATCGAATGATATCTCCCTCAACGCGGGGCACACCGTCTCTTCGACTCATGCGCCCGCTAAATTTTTTACGCTAATTTGTTGTTCCACGCCTCAAGCGCTTGCGCCGATTTTTTTTATGCTAATTTGTTGTTTCGTGTCGAATGCGCTCGCGCCGAATTTGTTGTTCCGCACCGAAGGCGCCCGTGCCGCTAAATATTTTTATGCTAATTTGTTGTTCCACGCAATTTTGGCTGTGAAAATAATTTTTTGGGGAATAAAGATTTCGTGGGGGAAAATCTTAAATGAACCGTGCCGGCGGGCACGGGTTACGACTAGTATATATATATATGTGTAAAAAATGTACCTAAGAACGTGCGCAGGTAGAATTACCTGCGCACGCCCCCTCTGTTCGGTGTTTTTAAGTATTTGTTTGAATTTTTTTTGCAGTAGCTAGATATACTTGTTATGAAGCTCCCCACAAAATTTCAGATCAATCCAACACCGTTTGAGCCTCCGTTCATCGATTTCAAAAAGGGTAATTTTTAGATTTATGTTAAAATTTTAAAATAATATCAATTTTCGACCAACTTATAAAATATTATCAAATTTCGACCAAGTTGGTCCACGTCAGCGGCCAGGAGCGGCTGGCGGTTATTTTTCCATATGGACGCACTTGGCAAGTGCGGTCTTTCTGGCCGCACTTGCCAAGTGCGGCCAGTTTGAGTTGAGGTGGCACTGTACGGGCCGCACTTGGCAAGTGCGGCCTGTCTGAGTATAAGGCACAGCTCTCATCCGAGAGCTGGCCATTCTCACAAGCAGCTGAAAATAGAGAGGAGAGTGGGCCATTCTCACAAGCAACCGAAATCAAGATGGAGAAAGGAGATGGTCGCAAACGTAGGGCAACGATGCTGACCTTTGCAGAAGCAAATGCGCTACATGCTTCGCGTGAAGAGGACCCCGAAGCTTCAAGTCGTCAACCCTTATCGCCGCAACGAACGGCGAACCCAGAAGGTGATAATCAAACTCTGTCGAACATCGACAACACACTATACTGTATGCGAAAAGCTATTAATCGCATTGAAGGGCGAGCGATTGAGAACCAAAATGATATTCGTAAAGTCGAGTGTCGCGTTATGGATATGGAGGACGAACAAGCTAAAATGAGTGAGGCTCTTCGACGGATCGAAGAGAAATTGGATTTAGTTGTTTTGGGGCCTCGAGACATTGCCCCGCATGATGCTGCAGGACCAAGCGGGTCACGATCGCCGCCGCCGCCGCCGCCGATATAGGTTGCTGATGTTTAGGAGTGACAATAGTAAATGTATTTTCGTATTTTGTTGGAGAGTTTAGTGGGAGGTTGGATGTATGTAAGGAATATGTAAGAGCGATGTGTCTGGTTTCATGTTTGTATCATCTCTATAATATCGAAGTAGAATTTTGTTGTGTATGTAAGAGCGATGTGTCTGGTTTCCTGTATCATCGCTGTATCATCGCTATATATATCGAACTTTGATGTCAGTTGAATTTTGTTGTGTAGTGGAATTGTGTGATGTAATTTGCACAACTTGTGTTGATGTATATGTAACATAGATGCAACTGAGAGAAGAAAACTTAGGTGTTTTAAGCTTGGGTGGGCTACCCTGAAATGGCCGCACTTGGCAAGTGCGGCCATTTCAGATATGAGCTACTGGCCGCACTTGGCAAGTGCGGCCAGTTTGGTGCTCTTTTCAGACCCGTGACCACCTACTGGCCGCACTTGCCAAGTGCGGCCAGTTTGGTGCTTATACCACTCGGCTGACAACTCATTTTCATTTTCTCCCAACTTATCATCCGACAACGTTCCCACTCTACAGATCCGGAGAAGATCTCCACATCTTGGCCTCCCATTTGTAAGACGACGTCGCAATAGGTAAGCCATCAGTCCCTTGTGATTAATCGCGTGCGTATTGCGTTAATTTGGCAGAATATAATATGGGGTTAGGGCTAGGAGTGATTTGATTGTGCATCAGAGAGGTTGAGATTTCATGGAATCAACTAATTTTTGCAGGGTGATAACAATGTCAAGTGTGTATATTTGCATCTTATGTTATTATGAAGGAAATTTGAGGGTTGGTGACAATCACGAACCTACGTATGTCGGAGGAAAAGTGAAGCCTATTATACTGAGGAGCGGGTCAACGTATACCGATCTAGTAGATCGGATATACAAGGCGACAAAGATCAGTCGTCATGAGTATGATTTGAAATTGGTGTGCAACTGGCCGGTAACGTCCAGGCAAGAATATGGTGCAAACATATCATGGTGGCCGTTTTGTTCTACATGGTATAGTGCGAACAAATATCGCCTTTCATATACCCCTGAATTTCACCCTATACCCGATGAACGGTATTGGAAGGTTTGGGATGGTCCAATTATAAATCCCCACACGAAAAGAAGAGCGCCTGGTAGGCCGCGGTCGACAAGGATTCGTGGGGAAATGGATGTTCCTCGTGAGGGCAGCGGGCACAATAGATGTAGCAACTGTCATCAGGTCGGGCATTACAAATCGCGTTGCCAAAATCCTTCCCATAATCAAGCGTACGTATAGTATACAATTGGTTTATTTCATATAGCTTTTCATATAAATTGTATATTAATTTATGCCATTCCAATATTGTAGGTCTTCATCACTTGGAAGAGGCGGTTCATGTGTCTGATGTATATACGTGGACTCAAGTTGGAATGTTGATGGACATTGGAAAATCTACTGTGATTTAAATTTATATGATGTAATTTAAATTCAAGTTGGAATGTATAGGATATGTCATTTGTGTTGAAATATTTTGTGTATGTATCGTGCGTATTGATATATAAGTGATGTCCATATATACCGATACATATGCAAAACCGATATATATCCATATATACCGATACATATACACATATACCAATACCAATACAGATACATATACTAATACATAAAAAACACCCAATACGCACATCATCATATACATAAACACCCGATACATATACAAAACCACCGATTTCTCATATATCATAACATTTTCAGCACAAATGACATATATTTCAATTTATGCAAGTTTTACATATCGCTCCACATGTGTGATATATGATCGAGATATATGAGTGAGATAATTGTGATAGGTGTCAAATGTCACCTCTCATCAGCTTCTTCATTTTTCAGTGGCTTTCTGAACGAAGCGGTCATCCAAGGCTATCAAGAGAAATAAAGCTACCCAACCGGCCCCCAATGCTGTAAAGAAGCACGTAGCTGTTATCAGCATGTATCACCCAAGCCGACACACGTAGCTGTTATCAGCATGTATCACCCAAGCCGACACTAAGTGTCGGCTTGGGTGATACATGCTGATAACAGCTACGTGCTTCTTTACAGCATTGGGGGCCGGTTGGGTAGCTTTATTTCTCTTGATAGCCTTGGATGACCGCTTCGTTCAGAAAGCCACTGAAAAATGAAGAAGCTGATGAGAGGTGACATTTGACACCTATCACATCTCACTCATATATCTCACATGTCCATAGCACACATGACACAAATTACATGAGGTAAACATTAAGTTCCAAAAAATAAATGTCAAACACAATGTCATCCTACAAAATACCGAAAAATAAATTATGTTCCAAAAGTCATTTCAACATCAAAAAAAAACTACGGCCGCCAAAATCGTTAGAGTGCAGTTTTCACACGACGGGTACGGCTGTATGTCCGCAACTGTGCTTGTTGTGTAGCGGTGTCCCCCTCCATTTGTGGTTGTGTATACTGAGGCTGCGAGGTCCCAGCTTCATCCACTGTCTGTTGCTGCTGCTCCTGCTGATCCGGCTCCGGCTCCGGCTCTTGATGCTCCTGCTCCTGCTGCTGTTGCTGCTCCTGCTGCTGCGAACTTCCAGCGACATCCCTCCTATACATTCGCCGAAGATAGCTGGTGTCTGTTCCTTCAGGACGATGCCGTGTCTGCTCCATCACATCATCAATCATTTGCTGGATTGCTAGCAAGTGAGTGTTATACGGGTCCTCCTGTAAACCAACGACCGAACGATTGTAGATGTTAAGCAGCGTATCACCCTGTAAAACAAATCACACGCTTAGTATATATGAATCAAAAAAATTTGTAATCTTAAGAAGTGTATATGACTATTATTTACCATTTTACGCTCGAGGGGCACACGTGGCATGTACGAGAACGGGGGCTCCTGCCTAGTATATATCCATCGTCGTGTGATCCCCCAATACCATTGCATATAATCATTTACCGACACGGCATCCTCCTCCTCCTCCACAACATTGGCAAATCTGTTATCACATGCCGCTCGAGGCTCCACGATAGCAGCAACCCATTGTTGAGGGGTCATACCTGACTTCCCCGGCATTACTGGGACCGCTACTGGAATGTGCTGTGCTAACCCAAATTGCCTCATAACACGGTCTGGTACATGCATTTCAATCTCCTCCCAGCAAAATAATGGTACGCGTGCACGCCATATCGCAGGAAATAATAAACATGAAGGATGAAGATGCTCCAACCGCGCATCATATGGCTCCCAGATAACCTAATAGGCATGAATGAAAGAAATACTTAATTAGACGACGTGCTATTTACATATATATCATTAATTCAAAATTTACAAATTCAAACCTGTGTGCTCTCTAACGAGTCAAGCTCGTTTCTATACAATTCGAGGTTCCCTTGGGGATTTTCACAAAATGATCTTGGCACATTCCACCTGCAGCCTAAGGGGCCGTTGCCGTCCAATACATTTTGTCTGTATGTAGGCCGGCCTATATGTAATCTCTCCCAGGACCATACCTGTAAATATGATTTTGTCATTTATTTATAAAACATATTTATACACTTTTCACTATTGCAGAATTAATAGTGTTATACCTGCAACAAGGTGCCGCATACATATATAGCCGATGTTTGCATCCTTGCCACTTTGCTTAGCTCAGAATACATATGTGCCAGCACTGCACTTCCTCACGCATACCCTCCAATTTTCTCAAAATGTTCCAGCTTCTCCAACCACCGTAGATGGACCGATCCTTTGCTTGGATCTGGAACCAATAATGTTGCGATCATATGCAGCAAGTACGCTCGTGCACATTGCTGAATCTCCTCATCTGTGGCTTCATCAGGCACCTCCCTATATGTTTCACGCAACCAAGCAAGCTTCACCTTTGCTCCTTGGTTTTCCATGGATGCCTGGCCTAGAAGACGCTCCATCAAATCGGCCCAGGTACTATGTCGTCGGCCAATTTGATAAATGGGGGTCCCGGATATAGGTAGGCCGGTGATGACAGCCACATCTTACAGAGTGATCGTCATCTCCCCCTGTCTCATATGAAATGTGTTCGTCTCGGGCCGCCATCTCTCAACCAATGCTGTTAATAGTGCATGGTCCAATCGTATCCACTTCAACTTCGCACATACATGTAACCCAGCCATTATGATATACAACTCCACACGCGCATCTAGTTGCCATTCTGAATGTCTGCGTGCGTGATCAACAATTCCTATCACAGCCTGCTGCAAACAATATCACGTTAATTATTTTCCTGCATTGGCATCATAATTAAATTTTCAGAATTTTCCAACTCAAATATTCATACCTCTCCATACTGGATCTGCGCAGACCGATGATGCGCCTGATTATACAAGAACTCGTCAGTTATTGGTCCCGCCTCCTCCATGCTATTCTAGCCTACAAGTTGCAAAAATATTGTTCTATATTCCATTAGAAATCACGGAAATGTATATCAACAATCTTATTAAACCAACCCTAGTATGAATTTGATACATATCCAAAATTTCAATTAAGTAATGTGTATCCCAAAAAAATGGATTGTTGTGTTGTTCTTGATAATCAACTGGATTGCCTTATGTCCAACAAGACTTGGATACTAGTTTACATGATTATGTAACAAATTGATTTTGATCAACGTGCTTACAAATCTAATGGTAACTAGTGAGTCATTTTGTGCCTTTATGTTGACGATATTCTCATTTTTGGTAATGGCATTGATCTTATTCATGACACTAAATCATTCTTGTCTAATAGTATTGATATGAAAGATTTAGGTCATGCAAAATTATGTTTTCATATGATAGAGTAAGAATACAATGTTTGTGGATCTTTCATCAAATGGAGATATCAAATGGAGAGATCCACATACCTGTTTGTGTATCTCGTTATCTGATCAACAGAAATGGAGAAACCCTCGCCGTCTGATCAACACAAATGGGGATGGGAAGCCTCCTCCGCCGTCGCGCCCTAGCTAGGGTTTTTTTTCTTTCCGTTTCCGCAGTGTGATAAGTTAGACTGCTCGGGTTTGTTGGCAGCTGATGGATATAGCATCTATTCTGGCCGCACTTGCCAAGTGCGGTCAGTTTAGATGCCCCGTGACTTAAAGTAAGTCACGGGCCTGTTTGTCTCCAACTCAAACTGGCCGCACTTGGCAAGTGCGGCCAGAATGGACGCACTTGCCAAGTGCGTCCATATGGAGAAATAACCGCCAGCGGCGCGAGGCCGCTGACGTGGCCCCACTTGGTCGAAATTTGATAATATTTTAAAAGTTGGTCGAAAGTTGAAATTATTTTAAAATTTTTGCCTAAATCTAAAAATTACCCTTTCAAAAATGTTGCGCAAAACTGTCCAGAATTCTGGACAGTTTTGCGCAACGTTTTTGAAATCGATGAACGGAGGCTCAAACGGTGTTGGATTGACCTGAAATTTTGTGGGGAGCTTCATAACAAGTATATCTACCTACTGCAAAAAAATATATTCAAAAAAGTACTTGGAAACCCCGAACAGAGGGGGTGTTCGCTGGTATCTCTGCCTGCGCATGTGCGCATGCACATTTGCCCATATAGAGAGAGAGAGAGAGAGAGAGAGAGAGAGAGAGAGAGAGAGAGAGAGAGAGAGGTAAGGAATTGCATATATTTTATGTGTTGAATGATGGAATAAAGTGTTTACTAATTAGGTTATCATGCATGTTAATTTTTTTATGCGGTTCACCTGTTAAGAAATGATCATTTGTCTTCCAGGTTTTCTGGTAGCGTAGCAGTCATGAGCATGGTGGGCTACATTCTGGGCCTCGGTGATAGACATTTGGACAACATTCTTATGGATTTTCGCAGCGGTGATGTAATCCATATAGATTACAATGTATGCTTTGACAAAGGGAAGAGATTAAAGATTCCTGAAATTGTCCCTTTTCGTCTCACTCAGACAATTGAGACTGCACTAGGATTGACAGGAATCGAAGGTACTTTCAGGGCTAACTGTGAGGCTGTTATTGACATTCTCCGCAAGAATAAAGATATTCTTTTAATGTTGTTGGAGGTATTTGTCTGGGACCCCTTGGTAGACTGGACTCGGGGAGACGACCATGATGAAGCAGCAATATGTGGTGAAGAGAAGAAAGGGATGGAGCTTGCTGTTAGCCTTAGCTTGTTTGCCTCTAGATTTCAGGAAATCCGTATTCCTTTACAGGTATCTTTTTCATCAAAGAGTTATGGTTCATGATCATCTAGGAAGTTGTAAATGGGTGTGGCAAGCGGTCTAACAAGCAAATGCTTCTATGTTGAAATAATATTAACTTTTAACAGCCAAAACTTGGTTTGTAGAAAGTAATGCAACTTATGCAGACTTAGTCTCCGCTATGAAAGGGGAGATTCATGACGTTCAATTTTTAGCCTATATCAAACCCAAATTTTGTTGCATTCTAGTCTAGATGCTTCATATAAATGGGTGTGGCAAGCGGTCTAACAAGCAAATGCTTCTATGTTGAAATAATATTAACTTTTAACATCCAAAACTTGGTTTGTAGAAAGTAATGCAACTTATGCAGACTTAGTCTCCGCTATGAAAAGGGGAGATTCATAACGTTCAATTTTTAGCCTATATCAAGCCCAAATTTTGTTGCATTCTAGTCTAGATGCTTCATATAAGTATTGCCATCTGCATGCTGAGATGCTGCTAAACTTTTCTTGAACCATCATCCATATTTGTCATCTATGGGGCACAACATGCGAGGCTGCTGCCAATTGCATGGATTTTTCCGTCTGGACTGGCTACTTATTGGGTTCTTAACTATCAGCCCATGCATAACATGAGTCCATGTGGGTTATGCTTTAAAGCTTTAATATTGTTAATTGGGCTGATCACATGCATGCATTTATGTCTTAGTTTAGTTGAGGAGAATAGGAAAGACATAGAGCTGTTTTGTGCTTAACTTTAAATAATGGTAGTTAACCTAGCCCATTCGAAAACAGATTTGGTTTAGTGGACCATGGACTATGTCAGCCTAGTTGTAACACAAGTGTTCGTCTGTGTGTGTGTGTGGAAGGCATGGAAGCATTCAATTCTAAATTTTGAAACGGGTATAATTAATTGAGTTTTTATGATATGAAATTACTTTTGGTGTATATTTTTGGAAGTGCTAAATCAGTCGGATCACATTTCTGTGATATATGGTCTTTTTGTAATAAGCTATTTGCAGGTCTGCATGTATGTTGAGATATTTTCTTGTCACTTCACAACCTGTTATCCTTCAGTTATAGATAATACATTTCATGTTTGCCACTTGCCACTATTAAATTTTTTCCTCATACCCTTTGACATATCAATCATCCGATAATCACCTTGATCATACTCATCAACTATATAATTGTAAGCCTTTCTGGGAAATATGTTGATCTATTGCCTCTTGGAAACCTAGTTATAAGACAACCGAAATATACACAAAATCCATCATGACAACTTTATTTTTTGGTGTGCGTGCGTGGCAGGAGCATCATGATCTCTTGGTATCTACCCTACCAGCTGCCGAAGCTTCTTTAAGGGTATGGCTCAATATTTCACTTTGCACTCTTCTCTATGATGTTTCAGTAAATTTGGTTATTCAAATCAAGTAACTTCATGACTGTTCTGTAAAATTTGAGCAGACCTTCTTGGATGTTCTAAACCAGTTTGAGGTTGTATCTACTATTTTTTATCATGCGGACAATGAGAGATCAGACCTTCTGCAGCATGAGACAGCGGCAAAGTCCATTGTTGCCGATGCAACTTCTGTCTCGGAAAAGACTCGGACAGCCTTTGAAGCTCAGGCTCATGAATTTTCACAAGCAAAAGTTGTGGCAGCTGAAAAATCACAGGAAGCATCTATGTGGGTGGATCAACATCGGATGGTCCTTGATGCATTGCGGAATGGTTCACTTCCAGAGGCCCAGTTCTTGAGATTAAGTGGCATGGAAGAGGTTTTATCTCTTGCATCTGCTGTTCTTGTGTCAGGTGTTCCATTGACAATTGTTCCTGAACCGACTCAAGCACAATGCTCTGATTTAGATAGGGAAGTTCGTCATCTCATTAGGGAGTTGGGTGATGGGCTTAGTTCTGCAATTGAAGCACTTCGTGAGTATGCCTTTGCATTGCAAAGAGTTCTCCCTTTAAATTACATCACAACTAGCCCAGTGAACAGTTGGGCACAGATTTTGCAATTATCTGTCAATAACCTTTCAGGTGATATCCTTTCACTTGCCAAAAGACAGGCTGCTGACCTTATTGCAAAGGCCCAAGGTAATGATCTGGATTCCGTTCAGCACAGACATTATGACCTTTTTCAGAGAATGGAGAGATATGCTAAGCATATCCAGAAATTTGAGGATGAATGCTCTGGAATGATGACATCTGTTGGATCAGATATTGAGTCACAATCTAAAGAGCGTCTGCTATCGGCTTTCACAAAATACATGCAGTCTGCAGGGTATTCAGGTGAAGAAAATGATATGGCCGTTAGTCGTTCAGGCCAACCAAAATATGATGCCGCCAACGATTCCAGGATGCAGGCAGATTTGGACATGAAGAAAACAAGGGTGACACTTGTTCTGCGCACTGCTGCAAATGAGCTGTATAATGAAGTTAAAGATAAAGTGCTTAACATCTCGGATACTTCGGCAATGAGAGTTGGGTGGGCGATAGGAGACATTGATTTGCAACCTGATTCTGGTAACTCTTTTCGTGAGTTTGAAGAGCAAATTGAGAAGTGTGCGCTAGTAGCTGGATTTGTTGATGAAGTTGAGGAACTGATTGGCGCAGATTTGGCTAGCACCAGCATTTCAACAGATAATGGAAAGGATAGAACTGCAGGAATCTGGGTTTCCATTTTTCAGACCAGTTTGCATTCATGTAAGAACTTTCTTGAACAGATGACTGAAGTTGTTCTCCCAGAGATTATTAGGTCTGTTATCTCTTCCAGTTCTGAAGCAATGGATGCTTTTGGAATCCTTTCACAGATTCGCGGGTCTATTGATACAGCAATTGAAAAACTTGTGGAGGTGGAGATAGACAGAGCATCTTTGGTTGAGCTAGAAAAAACTTATTTTGTTAAGGTTGGACTCATCTCAGAGCAGCAACTAGCTCTTGAAGAAGCTTCCATGAAAGGCAGGGATCATTTATCTTGGGAAGAAGCTGAAGAGTTAGCAACCCAAGAAGAGGCTTGCAGAGCACAATTGGAGCAACTCCATCAAAGTTGGAACCAGAAAGATGTGCGGAGCACTTCTATAGCAAAGATAGAATCACATATTAGGAATTCACTAATTTCTTCGGAACAGTATTTTTCATCTTTAACAAATATCAAGAGAGATGGGGAATTACACATACACAGTAGCAGGGCCATTCTATCTGCGTTGGTAAAGCCATTCAGTGACTTGGAAGTGGTTGATCGCATGCTATCCTCTGATTTTAATCTTCCTTCATACTTAAATGAGTCCTCATTTAGTCTATCGGATCTTATGTCATCCGGTTCTTCACTGTCCGAATCCATGTGGGGGTTTGCCAAATTTTTGAAGAGCCATTCTTTTTTTATCTGGAAAATTAGTATTATGGACTTCATTCTGGACTCGTGTATACATGATATATCATCTTCAGTTGATCATAATTTTGGTTTTGACCAGCTATATGGTGCTTTGAAGAAGAAACTTGAGATTCATCTTCAAGGATATGTTGGCCAGTACCTGAAAAAAAAAGTTGCTCCTGCTCTCATATCACAACTGGAGACTCAGGATGAGAATTTGCAGCATATGCTTGAAGTAAGAGAGGATTTTGTTTCTGATCAGGTGAAAGCAGACATGGGAGCAACCAGAAGAGTTCAGCTCATGCTTGAAGAATATTGTAATGCACATGAGACTGCTATGGCTGCTAGGTCAGCAATTTCAGTTATGAAAAGGCAGGTAAGTGAGCTTACTGAGGCTTTATGCAAGACAGTTTTGGAAATTGTTCAGATGGAGTGGCTGCATGATACTTCTTTGCCCCATCTGCTAGAGGCCGAATTATTGCCACAAAATATTCTTGAGAACGATAAACTTCCTCCTCTAGTTTTGACTCTGAGAAGGACACCGTTATTGGAGAAGATACAGTCATCGATATCATCCATCAGAAGGTCATTGGAGTATCTGCAAACATGTGAACGGACATCTGTATCAGCTGAAGGACAACTTGAAAGGGCCATGGGATGGGCCTGCGGAGGCCCAAATACTTTTGGACATGGCAATTCTTCAATTAAGAC
The DNA here is from genome assembly GCA_030789695.1 of Scilla litardierei. NCBI lineage: Eukaryota > Viridiplantae > Streptophyta > Magnoliopsida > Asparagales > Asparagaceae > Scilla > Scilla litardierei. Next base: position 13,268,751 of record CM061131.1, read on the forward strand.
TTCAGGAATTCCTTCTGAATTCCACGATCATTTATTGAGGAGGAAGCAATTTCTGCAGGTGGCTCGAGAACAAGCTTGTGATGTCATCAAAGTTTGCACATCTGTGATGGAATATGAAGCATCTAGGGATGGTCTGTTCCGGATGCCTCTAGATAAGTCTTCTGGTCGAGCCATTGGTGATGGCAGAGCATGGCAGCAGCCTTACCTATCTGCTTTGACAAGATTAGATGTTGCATATCATTCTTTTACACGTGCGTTTTGTCCTTGATATCTGTGTTCATTAGATTGTGCAGTTTGGCAATTTTCTTCTTCTTTTCTGTCGTTTTTAAAACATGGTGCCACATTAGTCATATCTTGTGATTTGATATAATTTATTTTCTTTCTTACAATTAGGTGCCGAACAAGAGTGGAAGCTAGCACAAACCAAAATGGAAGCTGCTGCCAATGGACTTTTTTCTGCAACCAATGAACTCCTTGTCGCCTCTGGAAAGGCAAAGTCAGCTTCAGGTGTAATCTTTTGCTTCTAAGTAATTTATGCAGCATATGATATGCTGCCAAAGTAAAACATATATGCAAGATTGATATGATGTAACTGTATTAAGTACATTCATGATTCATGTATAAAGCACTTACATGTGGAATTGTACAAATGACCTGATCATTGGAAAATTTATCTTACAAATTTGCAGGTGATTTACAAGACACGCTTGTAGCTATGCGTGATCACGCTTATGAAGCTAGTTTGACTTTATCTGCCTTTGGTCATGTATCAAAAGGTCACACGGCTTTAACTTCCGAATGCGGATCTATGCTTGAGGAGGTACGAGAACAGTATCTTGAAACTTTGTTCTGCCCCTTTATTGAAGCAAAATAAATAATTTAATGCGAGGGAATGATTAATACTTCATTTTAGCAATCTCATATTAGGTTGTTCTCATTTGACTTGGTTTAGATCTCTACATGCTTAGGTATATACACGTCTAGGCAGCGATTGGTCACACGTCTAGGCAGGTAGGCAGGTCATCTGTATCTATGGTGTAAGCTAGGCACCTAATCCTTAGTTTTCATTTGGTTTCTTGAGTGAGTTTTCTTGGAAGCTGCATCTATTTGATGCAGTGTTATGGTTTTGGAATATATCATCTTTAAGCGAGCCATTCGAGCCTCGTGTTTGTGTTAGGAAGTCTCACCTAGAATGTATGTGCCCATGCCCTGTCCCCTCCCTCACTGCTTTCTTCCTCTTCTCTTTCACCTCTTTGGCATGACATGTTTTGACTAGTTATATATTCTGAGATCTGTCTGATGTTATATTTTGTAAATGTGTTATACTTGTCTGCTGCAATGCAATTCATAATTAGATTAAATGCATTGAGTATAATACGGAAGGTCAGAATTTACTTATTAATTAAATTATGAAATATCTACAAATAGAAAGCTATGAAAATATATAATAAAGTTTCTAATGTTAGAAGAGGTAAATAACCAGTGCGCTGTTTGTGAGAGCAAGTGACAAATGACATGTATGAAGTAGTAACATGAATGATAAATAACACTTAACATCTTAGGCAGTTAAATAACCAACAACTTATAATTCTGAAGTAGTTGCAAGCATTAACATAATCAACTTGCACAACCCACATACAGCGTGGGAATTGGTCGCATATGGTCATGCTGATGCCCAATCATCTTAGGAATTCACCCAATATGAACCGCCTAACATTTAGGATGACTGTTATTCTATATAAAGGGAGAGAAGAAACGAAGTTGGTTTTGTGATTTGGGATCCCGGAATATGGATAAACAAAATTCTAGGAGTGGAATCATCTGGGAAGGCATGTGGTTGATACCTTAAAATTCCAGGAGACCTATTGCATGTCCAACTAAAACTACGGGCTTGAGGGTTGGATAAAATCTCTGAAGCTTCAAGGAGGATCTAGTGAGGCACGAGTTTTCCCTTTGAACAATCCCTTTCTTTTTTATTTGGTGCATTTCTTTTTTAATATTCTTTCACTTTTTTTCCTTTTTTCTCTTCTCCATTACATCAACAGAAATCACTAAATCATTGTCTTTTTTCCCTTTCCCTAACTTTCTTCAATGCAAAACACTTAAATAATGGAATGCATAATACATTCTATTCAAGTAACTTCTTATTCGATCTTGTATATAATATATATATTCAATATACTGCATGATATATACTCTTAAGCACTATACATTAGATCCAACATAGGTTGTTTGACACTTCTGCAATTTATGTATGTTAATATATGCAAAATATATTATATGATCCCAAAATTATCTGTAATTAATTTTATGTCTTATATTCTATCTTGAGAATAAGGGCCTACAGTGACACCACTAGCGGTACCTACAGTGTAGCTCTGTCCTAACATTGAGTTTGCTTTAAGATTAGTGCAAAAAAGCCATCACTTTAATCTCAAATAAAATTCAGTTGTGTGAAAGGATGAGACTGCAGGTTGCTGCCTACATTGTCACTATAGGCTTCTTGTTCCCTTTTAGCTTAGGCATGTATCTATGCTCCACTACAATGTGATTTTCTAATGTGATTAAGACACCTAGATTTAGAGTTGTCTTTAAGACCAACTATTTTGTATGATAGATGTTTCATGGATGAAATATCCAAAGCAAGCTTTGTCAAAAACGATACTCATGTGTCAGTCATAAAAACAATGAAGGGTACAATGACTGACCATGCAAAGCTCTCTTTGTTTAGAAATAAAGCAGAAGATATTGGAAAACAAGTTGAAGATAGTTTGGTCAATTGCAACAAGCATCTAGAAAGCCCCTACAAAGATGCCATCTCATTTTAAGGTATTAGTAAGTTGGAGGTGAAAGGATATGGTAAACTGGTTAGAGAGAGTGCTGAAGAGAAATTATTGCATGAACATGAAAGTAGGAATGAGACAATCATCATTTGTATTTTTGTGTTATGTTGTTGTGCCAGGTATTATTGTTTGTTGCTTTGTTTATTACGTTGCTAACACGTGACATGAAATACCTTTTTCCATGTTTGTCTTTTACCTGTGCAAAGTGCAGGTCATGGCTATATCAGAGGGGTTACATGATGTTTATAGTTTGGGCAAGGAAGCTGCTGCGGTGCATAGTGCTCTTATGGAAGATCTTTCTAAGGTTTTATCATCTTGCATTGAAGTTAATTCCTAAGTTCACCTCCTGATTTGCTAGTATTATTGCTAAGCTGAGTACTCATTCTTTATAGGTTCTTTTTTTTAGGTTTCATCAAGTGTTAGTACAATATGGCTAACTTTTTTTGAAGTACAATATAACCGACATTTTTAACCGTATAATTTGCAACTACCGTCAGGCAAACAAGATCCTCCTTCCGCTTGAAGCTTCATTATCCAATGACGTAGCTGCGATTGCTGTTGCAATACCTAAGGAAAGAGAAAGCAATGCAGATGTTCCTCCTGTTCATGGGCAAGCACTATATCAGTCTTATCGCAAAAGGCTTCAGGAGGCATGTCAATCTTTGATGCCCCTGGTGCCTTCCATCATCAACTCTGTGAAGGATCTGCATACCATGTTGACCAACCTTGCACGGTCATCAAGTATGCATGCGGGAAATCTCCATAAAGTAATTGTCTTTGCTTCTTTGACATATTCAATTTACCATTAGGGTTTCTGATAGTATCTGGTGTCTGAATGACACAAATAACAATACCAACACAGCATTATCCCTTGTCTCTGGTTTAACATTGGCTAAATTATTTTAGGAGGCTGAAGTAGTTAAGCTGTATTTGTCACAAATTGTTTGTCTTGATCTTGTTTATGACTAACTGCATTTAATTCAGTATTACAGGGTCATATAACTTATTCACGGGCTTATGGCCTAAAAGATGATAGAAAACCTACAATAAAGTCACAAGTGGAGAAATAGAGTTCCATTGTGGAGATTCGTCTTTTCTTTTGATGTACCATAATACAAATAAGGTGTCTTTTATCTTTTTCGAAAACATGGTTACACCGTCTTGTTCTATTTTGATACTAAGCCTGGAAATGGGCTATATTTTCATGTGAAGCATCCAAGAACTCTTTATCAGTAACGGGGAATTGGAAACTGCAGCAGCAGGACACCAAAAAATATCAATTACATGTTCCTCTTTTCCCCAATTGTTTTCCTTCTGCCTCTCCTTTTTCTCTTTCTCTAGATATTCTTCCTTCTCTTATCCATTTGTTTGAGATTACTCTTTCCTCCTTCCATCAACCATTTCCAAATTGCTGTACTTGTGACCAAGTATGCAATTCATGCTGTATGTGGCATGTGACTTCTTAGTCTGCATGTTGCCTTTTCAGCATTGGATGTTTATCTCAAACTTTCATATTTAACTGGGTCTACTAGAGAAGGGGATTCTGTTGGGTCCAGTGTGAAGCATGCATGTCTAGAATAAACAAAATACATAACCAGAAAGCCAATATCAGACTAATCAGCATCTCTGACCCTCGAACAAAACCATCTCACTTATACCTATGAAACTTTAAGAAAATATAAACTTCATCTGAAAATTCAGAAAATAAATTTGATGAGATCACATACAGTGTTTCAGTAATTTTGAGGGCATCAGTGGCTTTTTCGTAATTTTGGGGTGGGGGTGTTTCTGTAATTTTGATTAGTATATATATGGGGTTTACGGAGATTTGGGATTTTATGCTGAAATTTTGTGAGAAACTTGATTTGATTTATCTTATGAGGAGAGTGCGGCCTTCCTCTCGAATCGATGGCTTGGGAAAGCGGTCCACCACTTGAACGTGGGCAACTATCCAATAAAAATCGGATTTTTATCCTGCAAACCCTAGAGATTCTTATCAACTTGGTATCAGAGCACCGATCTTGACATCCATGGTGGCGACGGCGATAAAAAAGATTGAAGCTTTGGATGAGAACCTACATGTCGAAGTGGGAGAATTGAAGAAATCGGTGGAGGAGATAAGAACATCAATGACCTCCATCGAATACATGATCAAAGAGAGATTTCAGACGTAGGAGGCGAGGATAGATGCAAAGTTGGAGTCTTTCATATAAACCCTAACATAACACATCTTAACGAATCCCGGATCTAAAATTGACAAAGAATTCAGATTTGGACGACAACTCAGATCTAGGGCGAAAGACAAAATTTTTAGAGAAAGGAAATGAAAAGGTTAAAGGAATTCGTGGAAGGGCTCCTCTTCAATTCAGATATAGACTCCGAACAAGCGACTAAAGAACCCACAGGGGTGGCGATCCCCCGCACCCTCGTTAGGGGCACGCCGGTCCTAGGGCAGACTGCACAGGGCCTCGCATCCCCTGGGGCCAGAGCCCAGGCGAGGCCCGACAAGAATTTCTCAAGGATCTGCAGGTCCGACAGGGCCTGCCCTGGTACCTTGCAGGCCCACCAGATCACTTTCTGAGTAGCTGCGGGCCCGCCAGGGCCTCCCCGATATGTGACAGGGCCGCCATGGCCCCCTGACCCCCTGGACAACCTGCCAGAGAGCATATGAGCAGTGAGTAGGGCGGTGGGATATTGGAGATGAGCTGAACTATCCTCGGGGATCCAACAGGCCTTGGATTTTTGAAGATAGACGACGACGACATGTACTGGCATATGATGAGTTTCGAGATGTCTATGCCGGCGACATGGGCTCTGAGGAGGATGTCGGGGATTATGCGTGTGACGATGATGATTGAGAGAGTGATGGAGAGGTGCAGCCCCATCGAGGGGTTTTGGACAACACAAAGAGACATGATATGACACCTATCAGCCACACCATTATAGGCAGGCTGGAGCAGGACTTGGTGTTGAAGGATTAGGATGTTGTAGATGCCTCTATTTGAGGGGGAGAATATGTATAAGTGGATCTATCGTGCCGAAAGATTCTGTTTGGAATGATGATTGTAGCAGTTATGAGGCGCGTATGGTAATTTTGTAATTTGGTGTCCGAGGGGCAATTTTGTAAATAGGGTCAACCCAACCCTGTAAATATGAGGGGGGGTTAGTGTGAGGTATGAAGAAAATGGAGAAGAAAATAGAGTTTAGAAATAGGAGTTAGGAGTAGAAAATTAGTCTAGATCCTAGGAGAGTGATCCTCCTCTCTAATTGAGACCCGTATCTTTTTATTTCCCGTATTATCAACTGAAATCCTCCTTATATCTCACTATCTTTCTCATCAAGAAGTATCGGAACTCGAGATGCATAGTGCCGATGCTTGATGCGGAGGAGACCACGGCCGCGTCGAAGAAATCTTTGGAAGAGATGGGCCGTCGTCTATCGGAGAGCTTGAGATTCTCAATCCATCAAATATTTGACGAGACGCGCCGTCAAATGGCGGAGGATCGTGCGGAAATTGAACGCTGCTACCCCTCCGCGGCAAGGGACCAGGAAGCACGCCCCGTGTCGGGCAAGCCCCCAGAGGGTCGCTCTGACTCCGGCTAGTCGGGTAAGCCCACCGCAGGTCTTTGTGACGCGATCGAAACCCCAGAAGACATCTGAGAGTGGTTTTGGCTTTTGTCGACGTCGCCACCGAAAAGGGCTAGGACCGCCACCACCACCCACGGAGAGGAATCCAGAGCGGCCTTCGTTACGGCCTTCAGACGTCGGAGCCATCGAAAAACGCAACGGAAGACAACGACAAGGGTTTTTGAGCATTGCCGACGACGTCACCGGCGAAATTTCAGACCGCCACCCCCTTAGATGTGCCTGGAGGAGACCGCCGGCAACCACCAGAAAATTCCATCGGCGCCAACGAGCCGCCACTGCTACAGTGGTGGCTCGTCCAGCTGCTTCTGCAGCAGAGTCGACGGCCCGAGCAGATGAACAGTGCGCTGTCCCATTTTTCTTGGATTTTTGGGCAAATTTCTGCTGATTTTCTGCACTGCTTTCGTATTTTGACGATTTCGGAACCGTTGTGAGTTCAAATTCAGAACAGAAAGAGCCAGGGCGTAGTAGACTCAACCGTGGACAAGCTCCCACTCTTACAACAACGTTTTAGGAAGACGGAGCTCGTGGGCGGTATTTTGATCTAGGAGGAGACGAGGAGACATGCTCCAACACTTGGAAAAGTGCACTCGTGGACTTCATGCACCGCCTTGAGGATAGTGTGATTTTTCGGGAGTGGTGTAGTGTTGGGAATGAGTATTGTAGCCACAATATTGGCAATTTTGTAGTTATGGGGCACATAGGACAATTTTGGAATTTGGTGTCCGATGAATAATTTTGTATATAGGGTCAAATCAACCCTATAAATATGAGGGAAGTGGTTAGTGTGAGGGATGAAGAAAATGGAGAAGAAAGTAGAGTTTAGAAATAGGCGTTAGGAGTAGAAAATTAGTTTAGATCCCGTGAGAGTGGTTCTCCTCTCTAATTGAGGCTTGTATCTTTGTATTTCTCATATTATCAATTGAATCCCTTTTCTATCTCACCATCTTTCTCATCAGATTCTTTGCAGTGGCTTGCCTAACGAAGAAGTAGAAGTTAGAGGTGGTTGGCATATGCTTTGAAGGGAATGCACTTTCTTAGTTTCAGTAGATGGAGCAGAGGCGACCTATGCACTCACGAGAGGAGCTTAAGGACTGCCTAGTAGATCTTTTTTGGGACACTCAAAGAGGAAACTTACATGAGCAGCTCTTTGCACTCAGTCAAGAGGGCTTCGTCAGGTAATACATGGAGAAGTTGGAAGCGTTCTTAGGACGGTTGAAGGGGATATTGGAAGAGACTTTAGCTATGATTTTCATGAAGGGGCTCAAGGAAAAAAATTTGTGCTGAGCTCTGCATACAAAGGCTTAGTGGATTGCTGGACATGATGGAGTTGGCCCAGATGGTAGAGGATCGTCTCATAGAGAAGCGGAGGTCAGGGGGACCTGGAGTGGATCCACTTTTCGTAGCCAGGAACTGGCAGAGGTACATAAGGCACTGGTGGTAGGAGATCAGCCCAGTAAAGAAAAGAACAATGGGCCATAACCGAAAGAACAATTCTGGTGTATGACATATACTGAGATGAGGGACATGTGGACGAATGGATTGTGTTTCAGTTGTGATGAAGAGTTCACCCAGTGCATCGTTGTTGCGACCGCACTCTCCAACTGTTGATAGGAGGCGACGATGATGTGGTGGAGGGAGATGAGCCAGACAGAGACATTTATCTCCAATTGGAGTGACAAATGGATTGTGTTTCAGTTGTGATGAAGAGTTCACCCCAGTGCATCGTTGTTGCGACCGCACTCTCCAACTGTTGATAGGAGGCGATGATGATGTGGTGGAGGGAGATGAGCCAGGCAGAGGCATTCATCTCCAATTGGAGTGACATAGTCATGAAGTGACAACTTCTTGAGTACAAGATGGTTCTCTTCGGGAGGCGTAGTAATGATGAGATCGCATACAACGACGTTTCTGTAATTTTGGTGGCATCATGGGTGTTTCTGTAATTTTGTGGAAAATCTGATTAGCTTATATATGTGGCTTAGGGAGATTATGGACTTTATGCTGAAATTTTGTGAGAAACTCCTTAGAGGTTGATTTGATCCCTCTTTTGAGAGAGCGGCTATCCCCTCGAATTGGTGGCTTGGGAGAACAGTCCACATCTCGAACGTGGTCAACTATCTTGTTTTTGTTTTATTTTCAATAAAAATCAGACTTTTATTCTTCAAACCCTAGAGATTCCTATCAAAATTCTTAAATATCAAGATGGTCTTTTCAATCAAGACGTTAGGCTGAAACAGAAATGGGCTTTTGGAAACTCGTCTGTCTGTTTGGCAAACAAGTGGGATTGGTCTTGCATGTACACTGGAGCTGATAAAGCTCCTTGGGATCCATGTTGAACAATTTGGTACAGAAGTAGATTCTTCATTTACAATGCTCCACTTTGTCAGGCAAGCTAGTCATGTTTTTAATCAGGATGTATATGAGGCTTTTGGTTGTTCTGGTTTTATTAACTTCATTTCTGAGTGTGTGAAATAAAAGTATAATTTTGCACAAATTTGTAGAACTTGATATACATTTAAATTTATAAAATGATGGTAGATAATAAAAAATGATGCCAATTATTAATTATTAATTATATAATAAATTCTTGTCGTTGGGGATTGAGTATTTATAAAGAACTAACCATTAAAATTGAATTAAATTATATTATGGATCAACGTTTTGTCTTCTTTTTAATGAAGAGCGTGTTATGTTAGTTCATGATATCTAAATTGGATTTGATTCCAATTATGAAAGGAGAGGGATAGTTGGCTTTATAATTGGTACTCATTTTTTGCTAGATAGCTATTGGAAGAACGTTAGGGTAACCTTAAACTCATACATTGCAAAGATATCATTGAATCATGGCCGTGCAATGAGTTTTTATAAGGGATGTGGTGGGCAAGCAGATATCTTCAAATTTATGTTTACATCTTATTTCTAATTTAGCATTTGCTGGACTATAAACTCCATGGTGAATCTATGTTGCTACGGTTTTCTATTTCCAAATGACTGTTCAGCTTTATGTAATCTTATTTTTAAATAAGAAATGTGATGTGCGTAGGTTTAGTTGTTTAGATGTTGTTCCCAAAAAGGGGTTGAAGATATTTTTGCTGGCCAGCTAGAGATCGGTTTTCCAGTTTGCTAGTTGAGTAGGCCTCATAGGTATGGTAAATTGTGTAAAACTGTAAATAGTAATCAACATGATGACAACCTCTTGTAAGTGGGCACACTTTTTTGAATGATTGAACCATGGGGGGAGGCATTATCTATTTAGAGCCTAAAAGCTCAGCTGGCAGACATGGAGGTTTGCATGTTAATCCTGCAGTTCAAACAAAAGCAACAAAGGGTCAAGCTCCTTTATTTTTATGTGACGATATTGCTCACTAACATTGTCTTCTAATTTGGTCGTTAATGGCATTTAAAAGAACCAACACAGCCCGCTAGTTTCCCCAACAGTACCATATTACCATGTGCTGTCAAATCGAAATTGCTCAGTTTTCCTTAAGAACAGAAATTTTTAGAGTAATTAGTTCTTTGTTTTGCGTCATGCATTATGTGACCAACATATGAAGCAAACCCGCTAATGCAATGATCTGTAATGCTTTTAAACAGAGCTATTTGCATTCTCTCTATTGCAGGCACTTGAAGGTCTAGGAGAAAGTCAGGTAGTGCCGTCTCAGGACCTTAATCTTTCAAGGACTGAACTTTCACATAATGCAGTACTATCTGAGAACAAGGAGAAGAGGTTTCTTGGAAGCAATGGAAGTACCATTGAGGAGTCAACTGCTGTTGACAACTCTTCCTTGCAAGATGAAGAATGGATTTCTCCTCCAGAATACACATTTACTAGCAGCTTGGATTCATGCTTGAGTTTGCTTGATGAAGGTTTACCAGAGACCTCCAATGGGGTAGATCAGTTTCAACATGGTATTGACTCAGAAGATGGTGATGTGTGTGTTTCTTTTCCAACTACTAATGGACTAGAACCCGCCAATACTGTAAAACCTGAATCGGAATGCGTGGAAGATGTGGTTCCGACAAATACATCTGCTTCAACCGTACCATCTGATAGTGGTGGAAGCATACAAGCCTCGTTATTACCGCACAATGATCTACTGGCCCATATTGGTCAGTTGAATTATGTGGAAAGGGAGAAAGCGAATGGCTTTGGTTCTTCAAAGGTGGTCAAAGAATATGTTTGTGGTCATGATGAAGCTTCTTCATTTTTAGATCCTGTGAGCCGAAACACAAGGGGTAAGAAGTGCATCATCATTTTCTGCTATTGTATAGCCATCATGTACTTTTCGTACTTTATTGTCTTTTTGTATTAATTTTTTTAATTTCATTCTTGTGATGGTTTCTAAGTTGACTTTCATTTGTGGCCCTGTAGGAATGGGTAGTCTTTAAGGTCTTATCTGGGGTATTGTTTGCATTGCCAAACTGTGAGTTTGTGAAGACATTTGATATGAATGCTATCCTGGTATCATCCATAGCAAATTTGTCATCTTCACCTTTTCTACTACTGCATCATCCTTAAGCAGGAAAATTTGAGGGTTGCTCCTTGGCTTCTTGTTATATGCCCATTATGTTAGGTTTACCTACCTATGAACTGGCCACTCAGTTCCATGTGAAACCCCACTCCTTAGTTTGCTGTCTGGAATTAGCAAAAGCTTAGGTCAACTACGGATCCTATCAGCATAATTTTCACATATTTCTCATTATGGAGTTGTTATTTATATATTAAGCACCATTTTTGTGGGACCGGTTTAGATGGTGACGAGTTGACTATGATTATGAATCCCAATTTATCAAATACTAAGGCTTTTAATTAGTTTCATGACCAAACATTCTGATTTGATATCCTTTCCTTTTAAGTTTTCTCTTTTTTCCCAATCAAGGATGAAGTAGTAGGTATCTTGTCCAGATTGTTTTCACATGCAGTCAGAGCTGAAATTGTGTTCCCATCCTGTGTGATTCTTCATTAGCCAGGCATAAAGAAGGGAATTAAAAACCTCACAATAAGGTCATATAACGTTTGGTGTGGTTGCTAATGAAGTGTGAATGTTTAAGATGAAATGTATTGGGAATACCCTTCATTTTTTGTGGCTGAAAGAGCAGTTTGTGGGCATATATCATCCTAACCGATCAAGGGAGAACACACACACCTACAAATAAACTCCACTTATTAATGAGAAAATAAACAACTCAAGGAGAAAATTTGAAGTACTCACGGCGTACCATTTGACACTGTAAGCTTCCTATGGAGTCAGCTCCACAAACCAATGTCAGATAAGCATATTGCCAAAGAGAATTTAAATAAAAGGGTTAGTCCTCTGGCTAGATTATATCATTTGAATGGACCAAATAATCATATAGCTCCTTTAGGAGAAAATCTGCTGTGTCGCATGGGAGGAGTTCATTGTTCAAACTCTAGGGTGTCATGCAATGTCTAATGAATAAAGTGCAAAGTACTTACCCTTTAGTACCCATGTGATTCTTATGACTGCTAGTAAGGAACAAGATTAGGCTGATTCCAAGCGCTGCTGGTTGTCATAAAAGACATGAAAAACTAAATAAATATATATACAGGTTGTAGAGATTGTTAGGTATTGGTGTTTTAGACCAATATTATTTTGATGATGATTACAACATTATGTTGTTGCTAATGACTCTCATATATTAGTCTCATGATTATCAAATGAAGAATATCATGATTTGAAGACTAATAGTTTGGTGCAAGGATGTACATCAAGAAGAGCATAGTCAAAGCTTGGATCTTGACGAATGGAAGCTCATCAAGAGGTGCCAAATCTTGGAAGATGATGTGGAGTATCAAGTTTGAAAATTAGACTCTAAGAGAAGCAAATGTAATCCATGTAATTTCATTTACTTGGTTTTCTCTTTTTCAGTCTTGGATTATTGTAATGCCTTGATAGATGGACTACTCATTCATTCATATGCATTTACCATATTAGTGAGCCTTAGGATTATCATAAAATTCAACCCAATATGTTCACCTTGTCAAAAGACTCAATTGGAGTCTCTAGCTCTCCAACAGTCGACTGCTGAAGGCAGGACAAACGACTGGATGATTCTAGGCGCCTGGCCAGCCTTCTACAGCTGACTGTTGTGCAGAGCTCAAGTCAAATATTTTTTAACTCGTTCTTGAGCTTTTGGAGCAGGTGACCGAAGTTCATTTGACAGGCGCATGTATTTCATCAGCGCATGTATATTGTTCTTCAATCGTCTTCTGCGTACCAAAGTGCGTAACTTGTCTTTTCTTGGCATCTCTCCAGCTTGTGTGTCAGTCGACTGATGTAGAGTTTACAGTCGCCTGTTATTTTTCAAGAGCCTGGACTTTGCTCGTTAGTCGTCTGAATGCACAAGTGTGTAAGTTGCATTTTCTCAGCTCCAGTCCATCCCATGTGACAGTCGCCTGACGAAGTCTTTGCTGGCACTTGCACATAGTACATGTACCTGCGGTCTTCTACAGTTGCATGTCCTGGCTTAGATTATAGCCGTTGGGAATAATATAACCGTTGATCAGCCGACTGTCCATCTTTCTTCAGTCGACCGTCGATGCCGTAAAATCCCAGATTCTAGCCGTTGCAGAATTCTGTCCTTGGCCTCTAGCTGGGGTTTTATGGGGTTTTGGGGCTTCTTATAAATAGGAATGGACTTAGTTCATATAGAACTCTTGGAACTATTGAAGATCATTAAGTATCATTAAGCCACACTCTTAATTCTCATTTCACTCTCATTAGAGCTCTAATCCTCTTCATGCATTGAAGCTAGCTCAAAGGAAATCATCCAAGTGAAATCAAACTCATCTCAACACTTGGAGATTCTCTTACATGCCTTGTATACTTCATTAAGTAAGTTCATCTCTTTAAGTCATATAGAAGAGTCTTTTGTTTCATTTGTTTTATTGAAACCCTAGTTCTCTTTGAGAGAATTAGATACTCTCTTTGTGGGAGTTGGTCATTCTCTTTGTGAGACTTTAACCCTTGTAAAGGTGATTGTGTCCTTGTGTAGGATAACCTTAATTCTCTATGTGGGAATTAGTTTCTATGTGTTGAGGTTAGACCCTTGTGTAGGATAGGTTGAGTCCTTGTGAAGGGCAAATCCCTTGTGTAGGGTATCCATTGTGTAGGGATTGTATCCATTACCTTGTGTAGGATTATAATGAATATTTGGTGTGGCTGGATGTATCCAAGTTGGGAAACCAGGGTAAAATCTCTTGTGTTTGCGTATGTTTTATTGTGTAGATTAAATTCCTCTTGCATTTATAATTCCAAATTTTCAAGTTTAATTTTTAAGTTCACAATTATTGCCATTACTCTATTCACCCGCTCTAGAGTGTTTGTTAGTTTTGCAAGGTAGATGGTCCTTACAATTGGTATCAGAGCGAGGTTGGAGTATACTACAACAATGGCATTCAACGCTTCATCTGCGTCTCATGATGAATGTCTCTCTATTGTTCGATTCCCGTTCTTCAACGGAACCAACTACCCAAGTTGAAAGATCAAGATGATGATCTACATGGAGGGTCAAGACCCATGGGACTTCACGGAGTCGCCATTTGAGAAGGCTATTACACCTGTGGCTACAAGAACAAAGGCAGAGAAGGACTCGATCAAATAAAATGCGAGGGCAATGAATGCATTTCATTATGCCATCACTCACAATGAGTTCAACCGCATCTCCTTTTCAAAATTGCCAACGAAATTTGGCATACTTTGGAGATTTGTCATGAAGGGACAACAAATGTAAAAAAATCTAAACAAAGCATATTTAGATCTAAATTTGAGTTGTTTAAGATGCAGGAAGGTGAAAGCATCTCGGAGATGTTCACGAGGTTCACAGATAGTGTGCACGCTTTGGAAGGACTTGGAAATGTGATTTTCCAAGAGGATCGTGTGGAGCAGATCCTTGACTCTCTTACACCTCAGTGGGAGTCAAAGGTCAACGGTAATTTCGAATCAAACGACATGTCCAAATACACCGTTGAGGAGAGCATTGGGAATCTCATGGCATATCAAGTAAAGCTTCAACACAAGAAGGAGATTCAACTATCTAAGCCCGAGAAGCCAGAGAAGCAAAAGGGGGTTGCATTTCATGCCGAGAAGGAGCCAATCAAGTGGAGGAAGAAATTCCATTGAGAAGCTTCGAGTGAAGAAGATGAAGAAAATGAGGCTAGCGATGATGATTTCATGGAGCTTGCCAAGCAATTCAAAGCATTCCTCATGGGCAAGTAAGGTAAATCTTCTTCAAAGTTTGCCTCCAAATCTAACAATTCTATTTGTTTCAATTGTAGAGGAAAAGGTCATCTCTATACCGAATGCCCTTCTAAACCCCCAAAGAATCTTACAAAGGGAAAGGGAAGAAACATTGGAAAGTGAAGTCCAAATTCAAGAACCAAAAGAAGGGTCTTGTCGGGACATTTGATGACTCGGATGAGGACTCATCAAGTGACGAAGAAGAAGAAGACAATGAGGTAGCCCACATGTGCTTCGCGGCATTTGATGATTCTTCATCAATCTCCTCAAGCTTAAGCGATGAAGATGTGGATGTGTGGCTCAACTCCAACGAAGAAATGTGCTTCATGGCAAAAGGGGAAGAGTTTTCGTCAAGCTCTAGCGAGGAGGAAAGCGATGATGAAAATGAGGAGCCAAAGCTACCATATGAGGAGCTTGAATACCGCTTCAATGTGGTCTCCAATGGGGCAAGTAAGTGCATCGACTCATGCTAAATTGAAAGCTAAATTTAAGAATGCTATAAGTAGGGTGCATGCATTAGAATCTTCTATTGTATACAATAATGATATGCATATTTGTGACACTAGTGAGAGAGACACTTTTCTCTCAAGTTAAGGATTTGAGCATGTTAAATGAAATATTAGTAGCTCAAAATCTTAGCTTAGAGTCTCGCATTCAACAACTTACGTTGAAATACTAAGAGGAATTTCAAAAGCTCAAAAGCTTTGTTTATTCTATGGATTCACTCCACGGTTTGTTGGAAAAACAAAATCCGACAAATCATAGAAGAGGTTTGGGTTACATTCCAAAAGTGATGACCAACCCCACCTCTAATTCTTTTTATGGTGTAAATTCAAGAAATATTACTAAAGCACCTAAGAAGAACCACCTTGCCTTCTTTTATAACAATAACACTAACAAGAAGCATGTAAATCACAAGGTGATGAGGAAAATTGAAAATCTTTCATTTTTTGCTAAGAAACAAAATCCTCATTCTTTACATGCCAAGAAAATATTTTCTACTCATAAGCTTGCCTCATCCATCCCTTTTGCAAATGCAAAACCCTTGGATTAAGTGTAGTGTGCAAGAGAGGAATAGATACACCAACTCTTTAGTTAGGGATGTGATCATCTCATGTGATTACATTAGGAAATCAAACTTCTCTTGGGTTTGGTCCCCAATGTGTAGGTCTCACACACGTGTATATTACATGTGTATTATGCTTAATGTTTATTCTTAGCATATCTATTGATTGTGTGTGGTTTTTCATGATTTTGAAAAAAAATTCAAATTATGTTTTTCATGAAAATGAGGACCTTGGGGAATACATTGTCATACATGCATACTTTGAACCATGTGTATGACAATGGGACAGTTAATATGGTTAGTATGTTTAAAATTATTTTTAAAACATATTTTAACTCTCATTGTGGGTTTATGTGTGAGATCATTGTTTACATTGTTTACAATTGGTTAATATGGTCTTGAACTAAACCTATTGATTTTGCCAACATTTCGTGCTGTATTTTCTTTTGACAATATCATATGTATCAATGATGTTTGATTTTTTATATCTATGCTTTGATACATTTTAGGCCCGTGGCTCCAAGTATTATGTTTATCAATTGGTAAACATGTCTCTTTTACAATTGGTATTGATCCTAGAAGTCAACAAATTAACCATTTCTATGATCTAGGGGGGAGCATGTGATATTGATTGATACCCACTAAATTTTTACAGTTGGTATCATACATTTCTTATTCTCTTGGTTATTTGTCACATTTTTAAAGAGAGTCAATGACAAGGGTCACTTCTTGTATGTTTGATGTCCACCTTTTTGACAATGACAAGGGGTAGAGATATGTGAGAGAGACATGGAGAGATATGAGGGATTATGTAAATCATTCATGTGGAGAGTGTTATGTTATCTTACAATTGGTTTATGTAATCCATGCCTACTATATATCACTATTGTTCTTAATTATTTTCAATTGATTCTATCATTTTACAATTGGTACATATAAGTAGGGGAGCTCATTAGCATTGTGTCTTAATTATTTATGTTTTACATAACGTGTGTCATAATCAAAAAGGGGAGATTGATAGGTATTGATGTTTTAGACCAATATTATTTTGATGATGATCACAACATTATGTTGTTGCTAATGATCACAACATTATGTTGTTGCTAATGACTCTCATGTTTTAGTTTCATGATTATCAAATGAAGAATAACATGATTTGGAGACTAAAAACTTGGTGCAAGGATGGATATCAAGAGGAGCATAACCAAAGCTTGGATCTTAACGAAGAGAAGCTCATCAAGAGGTGTCAAAGCTTGAAAGATGATGGGGAGCATCAAGGTTGAAGATTAGACTCTAAGAGACGGAAATGTAATCCATGTAACTTCAGTTACTTGCTTTTCTCTTTTTGAGTCTTGGATTATTGTAATGTCTTGATAGATGGACTACTCATTCATGCATATACATTTACCATCTTAGTGAGCCTTAGGATTATCATAGAATCCAACCTAATAGGTTCACCTTGCCAAAAGACTCAATTGGAGTCTCTGGATCTCCAACAGGCGGCTGCTGAAGGCAGGACATGCGACTGGGTGATTCCAAACGACTGGCCACCCTTCTACAGCCGACTATTGTGCACAGCTCAAGTCAAATATTTTTTGACTCTTCCTTGAGCTTTTGGAGCAGGCGACCGAAGTTCATTTGACATGAGCTTGTCTTTCATCAGGCATCTGTATATTGTTCTTCAGTCGTCTGTGTACCAAAGTGCGTAACTTGTCTTTTCTCGACATCTCTCAGCTTGTGTGTCAGTCGACTGATGTAGAGTTTACAGTCGCCTGTCATTATTCAGGTGCCTGGACTTTACTCGTCAATTGTCTAAATGCACAAGTACGTAAGTTGCATTTTCTCAGCTCCAGTCCATCCCATGTGACAGTTGCCGGACGAAGTCTTTACAGACGCCTGCACATGGTACATGCGCCTGTATAGTCTTCTACAGTCGCCTGTATTGGCTCAGATTATAGCCGTTGGGAATAATATAACTGTTGATTCCATCTTTCTTCAGTCAACCGTCGATGCCGTAAAATCCCAGATTCTAGCCGTTGCAGAATTCTGTCCTTGGCCTCTAGCTTGGGTTTTATGGGGTTTTGGGGCTTCTCATAAATAGGAATGTGCTTAGTTCATTTAGAACTCTCGGAACTATTAAAGATCATTAAGGATCATTAACTATTAAAGATCATTAAGGATCATTAAGCCACACTCCTAATTCTCATTTCCCTCTCATATAGCTCTAATCCTCTTCATGTATTGAAGCTAGCTCAAGGGAAATCCTCCAAGTGAAATCAAGCTCATCTCAACACTTGGAGATCCTCTTTCATGCCTTGCATACTTCATTGAGTACGTTCATCTCTTCAAGGTATATGTAAGAGTCTTTTGTTTCATTTGTTTTTTTTTGAAACATTAATTCTCTGTGGGAATTAGATACGCTCTTTGTGGAGTTGGTCACTCTCTTTGTGCGAGTTTTACCCTTGTAAGGGTGATTGTGTCCTTGTATAGGATAACCCTAATTCTCGGTGTGGGAATTAGTTTCTCTCTGTGTGGGAGTTAGACCATTGTGTAGGGTGGGTTGAGTCCTTGTGACGGGTAAATCCCTTGTGTAGGGTATCCCCTGTGTAGGGATTGTATTCACTACCTTGTGTAGGATCATATTGAATATTTGGTGTGGCTGGATGTACCCAAGTTGGGGAACCAGTGTAAAATCTCTTGTGTTTGCGTATGTTTCATTGTGTAGATTAAATTCCTTTTGCACTTGTAATTCCGCATTTGCAAGTTTAATTTTTAAGTTTACAATTATTTACATTACTCTATTCACACCCACTGCCTAGAGTGTTTGTTGTTAGTATTGCAAGTTAGACGATCCTTACAGTGATAGTATGGTGTTATTTAACCAAAATTTTATTTTTAAATTGTCTGTTGTTGTCTGTTGTGGACATGCACATGGTTGGGTAACACTTGAGATGCCTTCAAGTCTTCTGCTGGTTTATGACGACAACACATTGGCTATTTAATTTCCTGGAGCATTTCGGCACTATCTTCTCATCCGCCTGCCTATAGAGAGCGACGGCTAGTAGCTTGCGGCTTTTCGGATTTGGACTTGCTTTCCTCCTGGAACTGGGTCTGAATATTCTTCTTTATTTTGCAGAATAAACAGAAACAGAAACAGAAATCTCGGGATATCTCTTAAATGCATTTACTCATTTTAAACTTTTATGGTTTGGAGAATGAAAAATCAATCATGGGATATATGATGCCATATGGCTATAAGTTCTTTAATGATATTGCTGCGCTGAATCATCATATATAACTTTCATGGCTTCAACAGCATTCATATGCCTCAACAGCATTCATATGCCAGTATCGAAAGGGGAAAAAACGGAGATAAGATTGTTATTTGTTATTTAAGATCCATACTCTGGGAAGTGGTAAACAAATTTGTCAATATATGCTTTACTATTTATATGTTATTTGTGATGAATCTCAAATTTAACTGGAGACCATGTATGAAGTAAATGATTTTCTCTGGTGATTAATTATCATGGAATCCTTTCTTGTTTTTATGAAGGATCTGTGCTAAAATAGATTTTGCTGCTTGCCAATTACGACCTGAGTTTAGTAAAATATTATTAATTAATAAGTTGGAGCAATGCTAACTATACTGCTGATTTGGTTCTAATTAGAGCAATGCAACTGCAATCACTAGCATATGGGCCCTACATGGTGTCTTTTAGTCCCGAAGTAGTACACGCAGCATTTTTCATGAAATTATGCAACATTGTTGGAGGTGGGTAATCCTATTTCCTAATCTATATGCTAGGCAGAATGCTTTCAGGAGGAGTTTGATTGGTTTGGTTTGTTATCAGAATTTCTTTGGGAGTAAAGTTGATGTAGGACGTGGTAGGATATAGGGATTTGGTGGAGGATTTTTATGCTTTCGGTGGATGATCTGGGAAAGAAGGGAATAACATAGGGTTCTTGGCTTCACACCAAGAATTTCAAGGCTTCGCACCAAGGAAGATTGGACCTTTCGCAGGTTTAAGGAAAATTTCCTATGATTTCTTTCATTCATTCGGTGATTCATTGAAAACAAGCTATGGCCTTTTAAGGCTTTACAACCAAATAACTACAAACAAATAAAATCCTAATAAATAAGATCAAATAAAAACAAATAAAATCTTAACTAAAATGTTAACTAAAAATCGTAACAGAAAAATCAAATAGAATCCTAACTGAAAATCAAAATAAAATCTAACTAAACCCGACTAATCAGAACTTGATCCTCCTCGTTCTCCCTTGCTTGAGAAATTCACCTCCTGGTGAAGGCAGTCAGAAATAGCATAGCTGGGCTGAAATAGGGCCGAAATCAGTAGTCCATTGCAGTTAAAAAGGCACGTCCACGAACTCTAAAATGTATTATGATGCTGATTGGTAGAAGTCTGTCCTCTGATAATTTCTTTAATTGATGAAAGATATGAAAGTAGTTAGCACTTGTTTATTTGTTAGGGGATGAATGTCTGGGATAATAAACTCTATATGCTCGATCAGAATCAACGGTTTTTCTTTCGGCAGTTAAGGCGCATATTCCATAAAAGGCTCCAAATAAGTCTCTAGCTCTGGTTGCAATCCTGAATCAAGTCCTATCTATGGTTCAGAATGCAGTACTAGAGCAAGCTCAGGTTTAGACTCCGACTCTTGCTCTATTCCAATGTTGGCTCGGGCTCCAAGTCTGTCTCAGGCCCCAATTCAAGCTCAGACTTCAATTTGGGTTCAGGTTTCAATTCGGGCTTGGGCTCCAGTTTGGGTTCAGGCTCACACTCTGTCTCAGGTATTGGATCAATATCTGTTGTGGGCTCTGGATTGTTCGATTGCTTAAAGAATTTGTCGGTTGCTCTCGCTTATCTCTTCTACTAACCACACTTTTACTTTCGAGCTTGAAGATTGTTGGGGTGCCCCTGAAATATATTGACGCTTTGTAGAATATCAATATCGAAGGGCATATCTGAACAAAGACCATTGATAATAACGAACTACAAGATCCAAACACCAAGATAACACTTCTCCTCCTAGCTTCAGATAGGCATACTTATATTTTGCTTCGTGAGATAAATCAAAATGGGAGAACTTTTCTAAATAGTACTCCCAACCATCATATCCGAATTTATCTTTGAAGCCATAAAAGAATGGTAATTGTCTCCACTTCTCAAGCTCAAAACTTTTTTGGAGAGTGTAGTCATTGTAATAATCATCATAGTAATCACTGTTGTGTTCCATAATTTAGAAAAGTTTTGCTTGTGTAGATATTGCCTATGCGTAGTTGGCTGAGTCAGCTATCCACCGGCGCAAACGGCACTGAATTTGGACTTCAAACGAATCCAGAATCGTCAAAATACAAAAGTGCCGCAGAAA
The DNA here is from genome assembly GCA_030789695.1 of Scilla litardierei. Taxonomy (NCBI): domain Eukaryota; kingdom Viridiplantae; phylum Streptophyta; class Magnoliopsida; order Asparagales; family Asparagaceae; genus Scilla; species Scilla litardierei. The sequence goes on from CM061131.1 coordinate 13,289,966, forward strand.
TTCCTTCGAAAATAGCTGAAAATGACCGACTGTTACTGTAGCGGCACGGGTACTGTAGCATCACGAAAATCTTGTAGCAGCGCAGAGAACTAGTTTTTTGTTTTGTTTTTGTGGAGGAAGGCGCCTGATCTGAAGATTAGGGTTAGGGTTTTGATTTTTTTGGAAAAATTGGGGGAAGATTTTCAGAAAAGAAAGGAATCATTTGGCTCTGATACCAAATTGATGTAGGTCGTGGTAGGATCTAGGGATTTGGTGGAGGATTTTTAGGCATTTGGTGGATCATCTGGGGAAGAAGGGGATAACATAGGGTTCTTGGTTTCGCACCAAGATTCGCACCAATGAAGATTGGACCTTTCACAGGTTTAAGGAAAATTTCTATGATTTCTTTCATTCATTCGGTGATTCATTGAAAACACGTCTAAGGCCTTTTTATAGGCTTTACAACCAAATAACTAAAAACAAATAAAATCCTAATGGATAAGATCAAATAAAAACAAATAAAATCTTAACTAAAATTTTAACTAAAAATCCTAACAGAAAAATCAAATAGAATCCTAACTAAAAATCAAAATAAAATCTAGCTAAACCTAACTAATCAGAACTTGATCCTAATCAAAAGCACAATGTTTTATTCCTTCCACTTGTAGATTTTAATCCTACTGAAATCTCATACATTACTGCCATATCCAATAGTTTATGAGCCTTATGAACCAAAGCTTGTTGAGATTGGTTCAACTATTCGTCATCTAGTTTAATCAAATTAGGGTCAACTGATACTAGACTAGTATGTGAATGTAGATTTCAGATTGCCACATTCAGAAAAGGGTTTCCATAGTTATGTGGCTGCAGTTCTTAAAGCAGGAATATCTCAGGGGGAGTATAAGAAAAAATTGAACTCTTCCATGAATTGGAGAATGATAGGTGGATTTATAAGCTAAACGTATTGATTGTATCATGTCTGCATACAAGCAAAGAGAATAGAACAATTCTGGATCAAAGAGAATGAAGAAGAAATATGAAGGGATGTCTCCCTTTTTGCTTTCTTTTTTATAGTCAGACGATTTTTGAAATTTTGCGTTGGCGTGAAGTATCATGTCACTTTTTTGTTTCTAGTAAAATTAGGGTGGAATCCCCCACCTTCTACAATTTTAAAAGATGATCACTTTGGAACCTATAACCGACGTTCTTTTGATAAATAATAGTGTCCTGCCTGAAGTTGCTATTTTGGTGCCAAATCATGATATTTATTTCCGAATAATGCTCCTTCATGACAAAAATAGGTACTTCAAAGTCCAAACATAGTGGTCATCGTGTTGTTTTCTAGTAACTCAACTGTGCACTTTGTCATCAATTTAACGTCTTCAGGATGCTGCATGGAACATATTCAAAGAAAATGGATTTGATTGAAACGGAGTGGATGCTACATTATCAAATTTTTAAATGAAATCGCTAGATTGTATTGTACATCCTTTGCGTGTAAAAGCTTGACGTGCATCTGTTTATCTGTTTTTACTTATAATGTATTGCTAATGCTTATGTTGCTATCTGAATCATTAGATTGTGTCGCCACATCCTTTGGTTGTAAAAAGCTTTAATTGCATCTACGTTATATCTATTCTTAATGCCAATGGTGCTGTGTGGGCAGGGAAGAACCCTTATGCTTTATCAGTCTTGAGGCAAGTTGAAATGAAACTTGATGGAAGGGGGATGGAAAACACAAGGTACATATGTTGTGATATTATTTATTTCATATGGTTCAATATGCCATTAGGCTTTGTTCAATATTAATTGGGACAGATCTTGTTGATTCTTTTGCAGTTCCATGGAAATTGCAGAGCAAGTGGATCGTCTCCTTCAGCAAGCTACAAGTGTTGATAGTCTATGTAACATGTATGAAGGGTGGACGCCTTGGATATGATTCCATCCTTGAAAGTTTGCGCTACTTCAATTTAGCTTTACCAGGTAGCATAGAATCTTGGTCATTCTGACGTATATATTCATTATATTAGCTTAATCACATGCAATTAATAATTCATTGACGTTTTAATCGAAAAGACACATTTTACATTTATTCTGGTTGCTTAATTCCGTTTGACATGATTGCTCATATGCTTCTTTGGCAAAAGAGATCTCAGAGGCCAGAATAACTCGGACCGTTCAGCTTCACCATATGCTTTTAGAAGGGTGCTCGTATATATATACTTTAGCATATGCAATCTTTTACATGTTCTATTCTGATTCTTTGCATTACCATCCCATTAAAGGTTGTTATTAAGAACATAGTCGCAGAAGCTTATATATAGGCCGACACACACAATGCTTTGGGATCACTTTGAATAGCATGTGTCATACATTTAAGGATGGTGACATAAAGGTTTTACAAAGCATGGGACATCTCATTGGATGATGTAGATAATTCATTTCATGGAACTGAGAGATCATGGAAACCTCCCAATCATGCATAAAGTGATTCCAGACATTTTTCATACAATTCAACAAATCCGACCACTTGATCAATGATTCACAGATGTCCAAATCTGTAATTGTTTAAGGGCATGGACACTGGTGTAAACAATTTGGGTCATCCATTAGTCCGGGACAAGTAGTTTTTGAACTGACACCATAACTGGAAGAAGTTCCTTCTGTGCGAGCACATAGCTACTCTCCTCATGGGTAGTTGTGTTGTTACTTCCGTTTCTTCTTATATTAGTAGATCAAGACTTAATCTCTGATTAATTTCTTCGATGTATCATGTGCAATATACCTATTTATGCTTTGTTGTCGAAATTTTTACTTCTAGTAATTTTCGGTATGTAAGCTGCAATTTATCCTGCAATTTATCCGAATCCCATCCAGATTGAGCTTCAAACGTTCTAACATGTGGATCTTGTTTGCAAAGGTCTTGCCCTGGCTGGTTACTGCTGGCGATGATGCATCTTGATCCAGAACTTACCGAAAATTGGATCGATCACATCCTTGGGCAGTGGAGGCGTGTGGAAGCCGAAAGATGCGTCTGAGAATTGGATAGTGATCCGTAAACATCTGTGAGAAAGAAAACGTCATCTATTGTTCTCTGCCCTCGAGGAATGGGATAGGCACAAATCTCTTGCAAAATGGCAATATGAAGCAGCTCTCTAGGAGCAGTATGTGTCATAATGTAGTAATCCGCTGCATTAATTTCATCCCAAGTTCTCGGGTGCTAAGCTTTGCACGGAGGTGACCAGTTGCAGACCGCTGAAGCTGCCATCCATCTTGCTGGAAAAAAGGTATCTTGCATCAGTTTCTTAGGTTGGATCGTTCAGAACGGTCGTTTTCTTTCCTGTGTGCTTTCATCTCATTCATTATCACCAGTACACTTGGTTCTTCTGTAAGCGCAATTTTCATGCTCATTGGCTATACCTGTATTCATAGGGATTCTTGATGTCCAGGGCGCGTCTCAGGCAAATACTGTCCCAGCGGTTGGTCGCGTTCCATGCCTGAGTCGAGGAGCTGTGTTGAGAGACTATTTCTAAGACACTGAAGAACAAAAGATCATTTGGGCAGTTGATGATGTTTCCGCGCTGGACTGCATTCCCCTGCATAGACAGAGAAACCGTCGGAACGTGTAATTCTGAGGGGACTCGTGTGCAAATACATGTTCATTCCGAGTGATTCTTATACGTAATGCGTTGTGTTCTCTGAGTGAGCTTTATCCGTACCTAAAGGGCTCTTATGCTTCCCTATAAATATCTCATGCTCCCTGTTATTATCTTATGCATCCGAGCAAGTTGAAATATTTTGTGATTTCCTTATTTTTAATAATGAACAAAGCGACATGATTGTAAAAAAGGCCGTGCTGAGAATTGTGCGCATGATCGTAGATTGCAATTGTAGATTTGCAATTGAGAATTGTGCTAGAGACTGCACGTGGGTCTTATCTCTGCTTATGCTAGCAAGGGTACCGTTTGGTTACTATAATTCAGACCTCGAATCAAAAGCTACTTAAAACTATGGTTGATGCCAAAACGAATTTAAAAAAAGAAACATAGATATATGAAAATGATTATTTTCCTTCATTTATCTGTCTGGCAGTGGGCTTGTGACTGGTCCAAAATGAATTATAGAGTAAAAAATCATTAGCTGCCATCTGATTTTTTTAACAGCGCCTATTGGGCCACGTCATCTGCAACTGAACCCAAAACATGTTCGACAAGCATAAAAAAAAGGAAATAACCTTCAGTCATAAGAATTGTTCCGTAAAATGCAAAGAGAAACCACAAGAGAAAAAAACAAACATATATAGAAAAACTGTCTCCTGCATCAAATTTAGCAGCTTCAGCTCGGTTCTTTTCCCCCTTGTCACACATGATACATTGCTAACAAATAAAATTGCATGTTCTACTAGCAACATCAGAATAATAAAAGGAAATAAAGCAGTACCCATGGCCATAAAGCGCCTTATTTAAGAAAAATAATTATACTTCATAACACCAATTTATATTTTTTTCCCCCCTCTACTGAATATAGTCCTCATGGTAGCTATCACTTATAACCGACACGAACCTCTCGAGCCAAGGTAGCTGATTGAGGTCCTTGATGGCATCCAGGTACGATTCTGAGCATCGAGGCGGAGACTGGCACTGGTTGATGTGCTGGTAGTCGTCGTTGATGCCAAAACCTCCGGCAAGAAATCTTTGAATCAAAGCCAGTTGGGCTCGTTCCTGCTCAGAGTAACCGTCAGTGATTGACGGCAGAGGATTGAAGGGCTCCCATCTCCATTGGTCGGCTGCCTGGATCGAAGGGGTGGAGGGCTCGGAGTTATCATCCCCGTCTCTGTCATCCCAGAACGCGCATTGGCAACTATGACTGCCATCATGATATGCTGCACCGCATGCGTAGCAGAACTCATGTCCGCACCTGAGCAAGCAGAAGATAATGTCACTTGCTTACCCCAAGAAGATCAAGATGTTACAGCTTATCGACATTCATTTAATTATATATAAATCTTTCTAAGAATGTACTGTAAGATATAGAAATAAAACTATCAGAGGGAACCCACCCTTCTTTATTTACTATGTAGCACAGACACTTGTATCATGAAGCCATATCGAGTCCAATGCATGTCAGACAGACGTGTCTAAATGAGAATAACGTCAAAAAGATGGCACCTGACCAACTTAGGTCTGGTGCGCTGACGTGACGGTTTCTCATTGGCCGCCCAAAAGCAAAAGAAATGCTTTTGGGCGGCCAATGAGATGCCGCCATGTCAGCGCACCTGACCCAAGTTGGTCATGTACCATATGTCCTCCATTAATCCCATTTTAATGATCAGAGTGAGGATGCATGATTAGTGCATGAGGCGGTGCAGGTGGTGGTTTGGTGTTGGGTGAGCCAAGCGAGGTTTGTGGTCCTCAAAACAAGGGTTTGTGGGCTCCGTAGGATTCTGATATGGTCATAAACTATCATAGGCGGAGGTGACGCGCAAATGGAGGCACAGATCAAAGCGCACAAATCAAGGCGCAAATTAAGGCGACAAATAAAGTAAGGTGACAAATGAGACGCATAAATGGAGGCGCAAGATCAGCGGAGCAAAATTAGTCACCGGACAATTTTGGAAGGTTTTGGGCAGATTTAGTAATTTCCATTTTTGGAAAGATTTGGGCTGATTTAGTAGTTTTCCTTTTATGACCAGATCTGCTCCTATAAATGTTTAGGACAGTCGTCAATTGTTGTTATGCAATTTGAGAGTTGTAAACCCTAGTTCTTAAAGTGATAGTTATAGATCTAGTGAGAATAGTAAGTTGTAGTCGTAGATCTAGATTGGAGAGCCGGCTCCCTCTCGAGAGGGGTCGATTATCTTTGTATCCCACTTTATTTCAATAAAAAGCCCAAATTTCAGCCACAAATCCAACTAAAACCTATCAATTGGTATCAGAGCAACGATCCGACATGGCGACGACAAGAACAAGTTCCAAGGTGGAAGATCTAGAGAAGAAGGTGGAGGAGAAGAATGGCGCCATGGAGAGGAAGCATGACGCAATGGTGAAGAAGATCGACTCCTTCGAAGAGAAGATCTCCGATTTCATGGCAATGATAAAGGCATGGATGGAGAAGCAATACAACCTTCGTCGCGATGAAGATGAGTTTAAAAATGGTAACTTTGTTGTCTATTCTTCAGATCTAGGGCCAAAGGAATCATCCTTGGACAAGGAAAAGAACAAGAGGGAGAGGAGACAATCGGAAAAGACGATGGAGATCGCGATGGAGTCGCTGATATAGAAGAAGCGGAAGAGGCTAGAAAAGCTGCAGAACTTTCAGATTTGAAAGAGACGGATGAAACTGGCGTAGATCTGAACCCTGCGGCTATCGGCGACCCAGATCTGACGTCGACGGGAAACGACGAACCAGATCTGGCCCCGGCGAGCCCTCAGATTGTCGTCACGACCACGGTGAGTCCCCAAAAGACCACGGCGACCCCCTGGAGGGCCTCGTCGGCCCCGACAAGGCAGTTGGGGCCTTGTGCATCGTGGAAGAAACCCCGACGGCCCATAACGCCGCTTTTCGAGCGACGCCGGCGGCAACTCCGACGAGATCGTGCCCCGCTGCTACCACCATCGGATGCGCCACGTCATGACGAGGAAGATGGAGCTCGTAGGTGGCCCTTTGATTCCGGGGGATGGACATATCCACGTGGAGCAATTACCGCCGCAGACTTCATGCCCACCTTGAGGACAATGTGGTTTTCGGGAGTGGAGTAATGATATGGTCATAACCTATCATAGACGGAGGTGACGCACAAATGGAGGCACGGATCACAGCACACAAATCAAGGCGCAAATTAAGGCGACAAATAAAGTAAGGTGATAAATGAGACGCATAAATAGAGACGCGAGATCAGCAGAGCAAAATTAGTCACCGGACAATTTTGGAAGGTTTTGGGCAGATTTAGTAATTTCCATTTTTGGAAAGATTTGGGCTGATTTAGTAGTTTTCCTTTTATGACCAAATCTGCTCCTATAAATGTTTAGGGCAGCCGTCAATTGTTGTTATGCAATTTGAGAGTTGTAAAACCTAGTTCTTAGAGTGATAGTTATAGATCTAGTGAGAAGAGTAAGTTGTAGTCGTATATCTAGATTGGAGAGCCGGCTCCCTCTCGAAAGGGGTCGATTATCTTTGTATCCCACTTTATTTCAATAAAAAGCCCAAATTCTAGCCCCAATTATATCAAAAACCTATCAGATTCACCGGCTTCTTCCGGTTCCATGGGACTTCTGAAGTTAAGCGTTCGGGAGCGAGATCAGTACGAGGATGGGTGACCTCCTAGAAAGTTCTCGTGTTTCCGCGACCCATGTGCCCTCCCTTCCGCTATGTGAGGTCGAGTGTTCTTTACTGTTTTTCGATGATTAAAAAAAGGTTTGTGATTATGATTATGATCTCTGTTAAGTATAGTGACATTCATTTGTAAAATTAGGTGAGTTTTTATAGCATATAAAAATAGAAAGATGGTAAGCAAATATAGAAATCTACGATTTTTAATCAAAATTATATATGTTTGAACTTGTGTGTCTTGCAATATATGGCAATAAGATTAAAATGCATACATAGCATGATGACATTGATATAGGCAAATCACTCATGTGAAAACACTATTATGTTATCGGCTTCTCTAACACGCGCGTTGCATCACTACACAAGGGCATTAGGCCCATGGATGCCATCTTTTGGCTAATGTAATTTGATTCATTCTCCGGTAACCTTAACATTTTACATGTTTGGCTTATACTCTATTTCAGGATTCACTTTGCTAGTAGGGTCTTCTTTTGCTAGTTTAACGATTTATTAGGAACAATAAAATGCCACCGCTGAATTTAAATTTTTGAAGTAGTCTTTGCAGAAAAAAATTATGTTCACTTAAATCTACGGGTAACTTTTGTCACTCAAGACCACGTGCATCCATTTACTCCTAAAGATGTTTTGACTCCTCCAGCCTGTGAAGTCCACTTCTTTAGTCCAGTTGGTTCTCCTCGTTTACAAGTCCATCAATATACGACACCTCATCAGTTTCTTGGCACAAGCATGTATGCCTTTCTGTGGTGTAGCAACATCAATACATAAGAGACGCGCCTTGAGACTCTCCAGTTATTCGATTAATAACCAAAGATAATTGGGAAGGTGATCAATGGTTGATCCTAATTCCATCCTTTTATTGAAGATGTTAAACTTCACAATAAACAAACAATATAGGGGAAACTGTTACTGTTTTATTTCTCTGTTTTTGTCCTTCCACCCAGTACCGGAAATATCATTTTTACTACAGCTGACAGTCGTAACTGAAATTCTGCAACCCAGTTCATAAGATGGAAGACACTAGTGTACAGCGATTTTCTTTCCATTTTTTCTTTTCATTCTTTCCCATCTTTTTTCTCGCTAATAGGTGGCATTCCTTTTTGGGAGTAAATTAAACCTCTCCCGGTATGCATGATTAGGAGGAAACTTAAGTCACTTTTACCAATATCATACTAATCTTACCAATCTTTATACTCTTCCAGATTTGGAATTTAAGCAATATTACTACAGGTGGTTTAGTATACATCAAAGGTTATAACCACCCAGCTTAGCCTTCTATAAATTAAGGCCTCGTTTGGCAACTGGCATAGGGGTTTGAGTGCATGGTAGGGATTTTTAAGAGAGAGGTAAACGAAAAATTTAGGCTGGCGCAAAGTCGAGACAACCCAGCCAACCCAAGATTGAAAATGGGGTGGGAGTTGGGTTCTTTGCCCCCAAAGGAGGGGGCAAAGTGAAAAAAATATTTTCGAATAATTACCATACTGCCCTTCTCTCTAATTCCTCAACTATCCTCTCCAAAATAGCTGTTTGGAAGAGTTAGGCGGCGTTGGAGCAAACTATCTAACTCTTGCTCCAACTCCTTTTGACAAACGCACTTGAAGAGAACACCATCAACCGATTCAGTGTTTGCCATTATAGGCTTCAGCCGGTGATAGGAAGTTGCTGCTGCTCCTCAAATAAAAAACCACATATTTCCAGAACCAAGAAGGAGATACACTAGGCATTCCACAAACCTGCTCCCGGATAAACATCCTCTTACCACAACGTAAATTACCCACAGGCCATGAAGTGACAAAGCTCACACAAATAATTGATAAATTACCATTTGCTCCTTGGTTATTTGAGTTTAATCAATACAATGACAACATGTTTGACATCTTAAAGTGCCAACATCAATAAATAACAAGTACCAAGTGTATCCATTAATGCAACATCCAAAATGTAATGATGACACAAGGGCAATAAGTAAATTGATTTGCACAGGAAATTAAACTCCCCTTCATCGGTGACATGATTATTAAGGATATGATTGCTCAAAACTTGTTACTTCACCCACCACAAATAGATCAAGTGTCATAATGTTATTGAACAATACCAAATGGTTAAAAGTTGACGAAAAGAAATTATGCATCTAATACCAAAAACAAGATAACATATGATTTTTTTAACATACCAGCAGGTCACATGGTAGCACCCTTGTATGAGCTCAACCATCCTCCCACACTGTTGGCAAAGTTTCCAGTTGTTATTCTGTACCAAGTGAATCAAGGGGACATCTCCTACATCTCTTTCCTCTGCAGGTAGGCTTTGATACTCGTCACAGCTCATTGAAGAGTGCCATGGCACACGACAGCTTGTGCATATGAGCCTATGACATTCTTGGCATTCAACACAATAGGTGTCGGACTGACTTGATGAACTTGCCCTTGAGGATGAACATTGGTTACTGCTCAGGAGCACCGAACAATCAGGGAAAGGACAATAGAGAACATTAGCCTCAACGGTGGCTCTTTCTACAGACCGATAGACCGAGGCTGGAAGAAAGGACTTGAACTCAACGTTAGATATGTAATGCTTGCACCTCATTTGGGGGCATTTTATAGGAATTTGCAAGGTCCGCAGTTTCCCTTCAACATGCATAATCATGCAATCTATACAAAAACTGTGGTTACATTTTAACTTCATAATCTGAGATTGTTCCCTCTCTTCACAGCAGCAGATAAGGCATTCCTTAACGGATACATCTAAAATACCAACAGCCTCTCGGGCTAATTTCAATGGTCTCTCGAGTTCTGATCTACACACAAGCTTCAAAACAAAGTCTTCAAACTTATTAGCAAGTTCTAGTATCCTGTATCCTAGAGCTACCAAAAGTGGGTCTTCATGTGGTTCTGCTTCCCCGATCTGTCAATTACGTATAGTGTCAATATCATAATCTAGGTAGGAATAAGCATGCAAACTGCGATAACTTACAAGAGATAAATGAGTTAGATGGCAAAGCTAACAACCACATTCCCATCCAATTTTGGAAATTACTACAATTGTACCATACTCGGTACCAAGATCATGAAATAGCGTCAGCATACAAATAAATCATACCGGCATGCTGAGACATGAGAAATGTGGATAATGCAAGTGCCATCATGAGCAAAATAATAGCAACTAATAATTAGACATTAATAGTACATCAAAGAAATGTACCACATCTTGCAATTGTGACAAATAGAACTATATCAAATCATCTGTTGCTCACCTGATGATACACCTCTTCACTATCAGTAAACGCGACTATTCGCTGAACACCATTACGCTGAGCCTCGATTAAACCATCCAAAAGAGCTAAATGATCAGCCACTGGATCCTCCACAAAGAAATCTAACTTCTTCTGCACTAGAAAAACAGAACCACCTTCAGATGTATCCATGACAACCCCAATTCCAGAAGCCTTGCTTCCTGAACCTCCATTCTCCGCGACGGACACCCCCTTAAAATACAACCTCTGTGAGAATTCATCAACATCTTCATCATCTGATGATTCTTCATCATCGTCAATATCTTCTCCTCCTTCGTCTTCGGAGGAGGAGAATTCAGCTAAGCATTCATGTGTGTCCTGCCACTCTTCATCCTCACAACAACAGCTTCTGAATTCTTCTTCAACATCGATAGCATTCTCAAAATGCCCATCACCCTCGCTTTCAATTCCCTCCATAATTTCAACCTTAGCTGTCTGAGTGCTGATTAATATTGTAGTTATTTATTGGATCTTCGATCTTAACACCATCTCTCGTAATTCGAGATTCCTAAATAAGCTCATTAAAACTGATAATCACAAAATTCCTCTACCAGAATCAAAACTTGCAAAAAAAAACCCCAGCAAGCAAAATCATTGAAAGTTCAAACCCTCACCGGCGACCCCAACCCCTACAAGCATATTTGGGATCCTGCAAACGACTGCACCAAATCAAAATCAACAAAAACCCCATGAAATAAATCGATGAAACCCCTTAAATCCGATGAAATTCCTACGAAAGAAAAACCCATTTTGGGATTTTTGAATCAAAGATGTTCAAAGAAAATGGATTTAAAAGGTGAAATTTTTTTAAAGTATAATTCATAGGAAGAGGGGGGGTGAGAGAGAGATCAATAAAAGATCAATATGATTTTGAGAATTATTAGGGATTGAAAAAGAGAACCCCAAAATAAATAGAGAGATAGAGAGAAGGAATCTCTTTCTAGGTTTTTTTTTATTTATATTTTTTATTATGGGAATTTGTTTTATTAGGTGGGGAATGAAGTCACAAAGAAGCAAGGTAGAAGCAGTTACTGCTCCCACTGAAAACACGGAAAAAACGAAAAAGGTATTTACTTTTTTCAGCTGACCCCCTAATTATTTCAATTTTATGATTTTTTTTTAAACACACAATGTTGCAATTTTCATTTTTGGGAGTTTTCTTTGTGAATATTAGTCCTACATAATAAGTGTTTATACATCTGATAGAAGATTAATTTACCTTAACGTGTATTTTGACAATAAATTGTATTTGATGGCAAACAAATAATATTACATTCGGCAAGTATTTAGTAAGTGTAACGAGAGTGTCCGCTACTGAACACGTAGCCCGTAGCCCTGTATTTATAGAAAACAATTACATAATGGATAGATACCCTAAACGTTAGTGGGCTCCATTTGAGCCTACAAAACCCCGTTCATAATAGTATATATTTTATTTTGTGAGTGTACTTACTCTTCTTAATAAATATTTCTTGTTTAACTCTCCATTTTTGGTCGCATTATTTAACATTATCGAAAACATGTTTAAGTGAAACATTGTTGTAACATAAATTTAAGAACAACAAAATTCAACTAAAACATAACTATCAATCTTTTTTTAAAGGATAGAAATGTCTCATTTAGAAGTCATGCAAGTGAAAAAATTATTACATAATTTGTCCCTTGTAACTTGGCATCAATTAAAGATACTAAAATATTTTTATTTAGATAGAATAAGTTACAATGTTGTCCCCCATACAAACTTAACCTAACCTAAAAAATGATGATTTGGTGCCTCCGACATACAAACTTAACCTAACCTATAATAGTAATCTTTAGAGGCATGCACCAAAGCCATCATATGAATCATGACCATCAAACAAGACCCCACACACACACACACAAAGGGGACATGTTGTGAAATATGTTACAATGTTGTCCCCCATTGTCTACTGTATAATATGTCCAGTGCAATTCAGCTCAGTTCAATTCATATTTCAAAGTTTCTACCCAAAGACAAGGCATAGAATAAAATTAAAACAAAATCTTATCTTCAATGGTTTGAATTTATTGAGGTGATTGAGGGGAGGCATAATCTTATCTTCAATGACTTTTGTCTTCATAGAAGACGATGTCAATTTTTTATGGATGGAATAAGCTGCGTTGCATTTCTTTTCATTTCTTTTTTTTTTGTTTAAATAGTTTACATTTTTTTTTGAATCACCAGAAAACTGGTTAAACGCGGACGTGCGGACTGCGCCCAACTGGGATCTGTTACATCCAAAGGGAAAAGGACATTCCACCAATTAAGTGATGGAGCACACAAAGGAGAAGCTGCGGCCCATTAAACCCACGGAGCCCACATGAAAGATTAATAGTCCGTCTGGTCAAAGCCCATGCATAATCTACTTCTTGAGCTTTCGAAGCTTAAGGAGATGGTTAATTATGGACTCGTTAATGGCGGGACGAGTAGACATCGGTTATATCTATCCTTCATTGATGATCGTGCCGCCATAATGGGGGACCGTTATTCGCCAACGACACTAAGAGCACACATCCACTTAAAAATAGAAGAAACGCCAACAGTACAAGGGGACTCCAGTGGTACTGAAAACTAGACACTTAGGGCCTGTTCTTTTGTAGGAAAGTATAATTTGGGAAAGTTGAGAATTGTGGAATCTTGGTGTGGGGTCCATGGGTTGGATTGTTGAGTTGAAAGTTGGTTGTGGGACCCGCATGAACTTTCTTATGTATGTGTGTTCTTTTGGGTTTGAAAGTTGGGATAGAAAGTGAAATGTGGGGTCTACTATTGATAAAATAATTAATTATTTATGTTATTATAGTCAAATAATATTTAAAAAAACCAAATAGATTTTTTCCATGGGTGCTTGGCACGGAGAGAGAAGGGAGAGGGGCCCATGCGAACATTCCGATGTAATCCCCGCGTTTTGCTGGGATTGCATGTGTTCCATTTTCGTGCGCCACATCAGCCTCTTTCCCGTTCGTATTTTTTGTGCAAAAGAACACAATTTCGGAAAGTTGATGAGAGAGGGGACGACGGGACTGTGGATAGTGGCAAATTTGAGGATTCTCAGCCAATATTCTGAGAAAAGAACAGCACATTAGTCTACACTTTTCTCTACTTTCCACATCTATATTTCTTCCTCCAAAAGCTTGGCATGACAAGATCAAGTCGATCTCGCTTGGGTCGATCTTGACTGTTCCGGACCAACTTACGTCCATACTAACTTAAACATCGGAGGGGGTTTGGGTCGGAACCCAGATCCGATCCCCCCAACGAGTGTCTGTGTTGCAGATCGCTCGAAGGTCGATTCCGCGAGTATCTCGAAGGGTCGTCCGAAACGACCCAAAGGCCTGGTCGTGCTTCATCCCGAACCACCAAAGTTGGATCGAGCTCCAACTCAGTAGCTCGAGCTAGACTCTCCTGGGCCCGGGTTTCCATCACCGCGGGTCCCACTCAACAGTTGGCGAACATCCACCTCATCAGAGGCGTCCGAGTCAGTCCACCTTACTGTTGGCCGGAACACATCCGTCAACAGGATCGAACACGTGACGTTCCGGCTAGGGAGCAAGGAAATGCCACCGGACCACATGGCATTGGCAATAGTTTACAATTTGGTGGTACAAGAAATGAATATAGGAGACCTTTTTTCACTTGAAACAAAGGGGGGCGCACCTATCCTAAAGGAGATGTCTTTATCGGTTAATTAGATTCCTCCTTATCAGCAAGAGAGGTGAAATTCTGTACGCACAGAACCTAATTATTCACACATCAGTTCATACTCAATATTTTTTTATTACTTTACACACACCTTAATTACCAAGATACCCAAAGCCCTAGCCACAGTAAAGCACGGCAAGTTTGGCAACAGGCCTCAGACACTGTGTATATAGATAACTCACCCTTAGCTCGAAAGCGAGCTGCATTATTCATAGGGGGGCTAAACGACTCTCAGTATGACCCAAATGCAGGGGTGGGCAAAAAATAATGAAAACCCAAACCGGACCGAACCTATTGAAAACTGTTGGTTCGGTTCGGGTTTGAGAGGTAAATCATCGGTTATGGTTCGGTTTTCGGCATGGTTCAGCCAACGGAACCGAACCGACCAAATCGAAAATATGCAAGGTTTGAAAGGATTAGTTGACTAGTGCTTAAGAGCAGGTAGTCCACTAATTGCACAGAAACCAAACTCAACGGTTTGACAAACTTTTATTCTTAAATATTCTCCCAACATCCAAGACTTGGTGTTGACGCGTTGCCCCGAGTCCGAAAAAAATTGCTCAATAGAAAGAGAATATTTTAATCATGGTTTTAGACTGAGTTTGGTTAGAAAAGATGCCAAGATGAAGCCAAGCTGATGACATTGATCACCCATAAAAGCAGATGACTAGGTGTGGTCACAACAAGAAAAGCGAGGTAGATTCTATAATCCCCCCATAGATCGTTGTAAAACTAGAAATAACATGTGCATAACGGGGTTCATATGTGTGTTTAGATGAGTGCAAAAACATGTGAAAATGAGAAGCATCCCTCAATTGTAATAAGGATGTGACATTGCCACATGGGACAAATTCAAAAACATCCATCAATTATAATGAGGACTAGAAATAACACGTGCACAATGTGCACGGACACTCCAAAAACCAATCCACACAATCAGGGCGCGGGACCCACACCGGTGTTTCGATGAGTGCAAAAACGGGTGAAAATGAGAAGAGCGAGTTTGAGTGTGTATTGTTTTAAGGTTTTTGGGGTTTTTTTTTTTATTGGGGTGTGATTTTGGTTGCTTTGGTTTTGGATGAGCTTTGGGGGTTGGGTGTGGCTTTGGGTTTTGGGTTTAAGGAGCTTGTCCCATGTGGCGATGTGACATTGCCACATGAGACAACTTCAAAAACATCCCTCAATTGTAATAATGACTAGAAATAACACTTGCACAAAGGGTGTACGGACCCACCCAATAACTAACCCACACAATCAGAACGCGGGACCCACACGGGTGTTTCGATGAGTGCAAAAACAGGTGAATATGAGAAGGGTGGGTTTGAGTGTGTGTATTGTCTTGGGGTTTTTGGTTTTTTTGATTGAGGGTGTAATTTTGGGTGTTTTGGGTTTGAGAGTGTTTTGGTGGGTTGGATGAGGTTTTAGTTTTTTTGTGTTTTGAGTTTAAGGAGGCTATCTCATATGGCAAGCGATATGACATTAACACATGAGACAAATTCAAAAATATGTAATAAGGATAATAAAAGAGACGACTAAGCCCTGGTTCGCCGCTTTGTTTATCTTAATATTATAATTATTTTATTTTTTTTGGTGCTCATTAAACACTTGCTCTACTGTAGTCACTACCACCTAAAGTTGGCAACACATGCGTAATTCTTTTAAAAAGCACGTTAACAATATTTAGGACTTTCATGCAAATTATGGAATCTCTCTCCATCCGTGAACAGTAACTTATCCAATATTTTAAGGTTTTTTTTTTTGCTGTAATAAACTAAAGTGAGAACATGGGTGCATTTTATAGAATTTTATAGAAGTGCCGGGGTTAGAATTTTCGTGGACCAAAGTATAGTGCATGGATTTTCTTTTTCTTTTGCAAATTTAAATAGTGGTTTCTAAACCCGAGCCAATTGGCATAGTAGTATTTCCTCTTTAATTATTGTGAGAGGTCGAGAGTTCAATTCCTGTTTTTCGATGTAACAAAAAAATACGTAGGATTTCTAAGACAAAAGCATAGCTTTAGATGTATGTCTCTAATTTACCCGCTTTAAAATATCAATTTTCTGTATTGTTAATGAAATTTTCTAGGGTGGCAGATGGCTTGTAGAAGTTTCAGCTAAAAAGGTATTTTTTTTTGGACAATGATCTATGCACCTCACGAATGAGGTGCATAGTACTAATTTCTTCCGAAAACAGTAAATACTTTACATCACACATTCTAATCATCATCTATTTTTTCCCAAATTAGCAAAATATTGCACAAAATCCTATATGCATCTCATTTTTGAGGTGCATTTAGCAATGCTCTTTTTTTTTGACACCATGATTGGTTGGTTATTTTTGAAAAAAAATTATGGGTTGGCCCCTGACCAATCCCCTCACTATTGATCGATTAAATTTTTTTCAATCAAAATGGAGTTTAACTACCCAGACTTCCGTACCGTCTTATTAGTGGGGTGGTCAGGCACCAAACCAAGAGTATGCAAGGCTGACCCATACCATTATACTAGGTTAGTCGATGGAATTAAGTGATGTTCCTCGACCTCTCGCCTCTCCGAGGGGAGAGGAACATACTTCCCACTCAACCAAGAGCCAACCCCCTCAGAGTCAATGTAGTTTAACTTTTGCTTAATCTTAAAATTTAAGAATATTTATACAAATAACTAATCAAAATAATATTAAATTATGAAGTTAAATGACAGTGGAAATCGTTTTTTAACAAGAACTTAACCCCGTCAACAGCCAAGAGAGGGTTCACATAGGGTGTTTTGGTTAATTAAGGTCCTGTTCTTTTGTAGGAAAATATAATTGGGAAAGTTGAGAATTTGGGAATCTGATGAAAGAGAAATTTGTGTGTTGTGTGTTCTTTTGTTGGAAAGTGGGGTTGGAATGTGGAGTTGGAAAGTTGAGGTGGGGCCCACTCCGTGTAGTGTGTTCTTTTGGTTAAAAAAGTTGGAGGAAGAAAGTGTTGTGGGGCCCACTCGAATTTAATTTATTATTTTTAAAATAAATTAACTACATATTAAATTATTACTTACTAATATAACCTATTAATTAGGATGCAAATGACATATCCCTCTGGATTGGGGCGCGCGCGGACAAACAAAAAACACGTGGCCTGCTTTGATTGGCACAAAAACGGGTGGAGACCACGGATGCTTGGGATTCTTTTGTAATCGGAGAGAAACGCGGGGATTACACCTTGCAGCCGAGAATCCTAAAAAAGACCGCCACCTCAGCATTTTGTCTCTCTTTCCCGGTGGTGCAAAAGAACAGGTTCAACGAAAGTAGGGAAGAATTTGTTGCTACAGTGACTGAATAGTGCAAGTAGCCACTTTCTCCCCCAACATTTCAACAAAAGAACAGGGCCTAAGCCAAACTGAAAAAATCCAACCTGCTCCACGTCAGCCGAGCATCATTTTTTTTATTTTTGCAAAGTCCACATTCTTATGTGAATTTTGTTTTATTTCGGGGGTTTTGTGAAAGCTTGGAAAACACGGAGGCGGTGAATGGAAACCGCGGGGTGCATAACAATTCCTAGCGCATTGACTTTTTGTCAGCTTGCACCCTCAGAAAATTGAATTTTGAAATTTGAAACGGAATCCCCGCACATGGAAAATTATTAATGAGGACTAGATGACAAAATATTTGCCCTTTGGTTGAGTACAAAATTTCTGGCTGGTTGTGCAGAAGTCAGCACAATGATTTGGTCAAGTCAAGCTTACGGACTGTAAAAGTTTGTAGCTTTTGTTGTTGAGAATTACTAAGTGCACCGCGAAGAATGCGGTGCACCGTACTATTTTATTCTAATTGGGAAAAAATGGGTTACTGTTCATGATGGGACACTATATTAAATTTTTTTATTCCAAAAAAGCATAGAAAGTACAGTGCACCGCAACTCTATGGTGAACTTAGTCGTTCTCTTGTTGTTTAGTCTCACCCTAGAAATGACATGTGTACATAGTCCACGTTACTAAAAAAGAGAATTGCTATCTACACCTCTATTCATAGGGGTGCATCTTACTTTTTGTGCAAAATAGTAATTAAAATGGAAGTTTCTCTCTTTATCTCTCCCAAGACTTTTTATTTATTATCCAATTTAGGAAAATTAGAGTTAATTCACCCATACGAGTAGGGGTGCAGGTAGTATTTCTCAAAAAAAAAAACAACTCAATCAATCAAAACCGAGTGATCTAAACGGGTGTTTCGATGGGTGTAAAACTAGTTTCAAATAGAAAGAGTGGGTGTGAGTGTGGATGTTGTCTTGGGGTTGATGTGATTCTTTTGGATGAGGGATGATGCTGTATTGTCTCATGTGACGATGTGACATTGACACATGTGACAAACATCCACATTGGACATCGTGCAAGCGGATCCAAGGAAAACCCCATACGCGACGTGGGACCCGCGTGCAACTGAAAAGAAAAGAGAAGTGTGGTTGTGTGTGTGTCGTCTGGGAAAAGGGGGAATGTGGTTTAAATGCAAAAAACGTGGGAGGCAAAGTGAAAAAAAACCAATAGTAAACCCGTAAATATAGGAAATACAGAGGGTTTTTTGGAGTGCTCATTCGGTTCATGAAAGGACAATAGTAAACATGTAAACAATGTGCAAACTGTGCACAAAGTGCATATGCAACCAAAAAAACCCCACACAATCAGGACGCAGGACCAAAACTGTTCAACTGTGAAGGGTTGGTATGAGTGTGGGTATCCTCTTGTGGTTTTTGGAGTTTTTATATTGGGAGGTGAGAAGTTTGGTTTGTTTTTGGGTGTTGTTTGAGAGTGTGATTTGTTTTTTGTGTTTGTTTTTTCGTGTGTTTTTTTAACGGGGGTGCGTGTTTGTGGGGGTTTTTGGTGGCCTTTGGGGCATTCTTGGAGGGTGAGGAGGCTGTCACATGTGGCGATGTGACCTTGCCACATGGGACAGCATTCAAAAACATCTCTCACATCGGACCTAGCGTACGATCTCATTCTGTTCATTTCGTTTTCTAACAAATACCCATTTATAACCCACAGGTTTTACACCTTTTGGTGTCTGGACTATTGGTCCGAAGACCTTGCGTTTGGTGAGTGAATCCAACTCCACTCCTATTGCCGCTTTCCACTTTGGCCAATCATCTCTGCTTTGACATTCTGTCAGAGAGCGTGGTTCAATATCATCGTCGCAGTACGCGACGTTGATGGCAATATTACACGCAAATGTGTCATCTATTGTTGTGCTTTTTCTGTCCCAATACTCCCCAGTTCGTACATAGTGTATCGATACTTCATTTTCTCCCGGTTTTTCCTCTTCATGAGAGTTTGGGAGAGATGGGGTAGCAGGGCTTATATTAGCATCTTGTGGTGGTATTTGTTTACCATTGCCAAGGGTCCTACTCTTTCGAGGGACTTGGTCCTTGGATCCCGGTGGTCGTCCTCTCTTTTTGAGAGGTCCAACCATTTCTGCTGCAGGCGGATTGCATCCATTTTGCGGTATGTCAATCCTAGCTGGAGTGTTAGCAGCAGGGACGTGTGATTTAACAATCTTCTGGTTGTCATAAAATTTGTCCGGCAAGAGATGGACAATGTTTTGGATGTGGAGAATCTTCAGGACCTCCTCCTCACACTGGCTTGTTGGCGGATCAAAGTGACATAAAGTTTTTGTATCACAAGTGATACTTTCTGAAGCTTCGGGCTTCTTTGTCTGTGAGCCTAGTCTTGGAAACGATGTTTCATCGAATTCACAGTCTTCTAAACGTGCCTTAAAGACGTCCCCCGTAAGGGGTTCTAGGAATCTAATTATGGAGGGGGGTGTCAAACCCAACATAAATGCCTAGGCGACGTTGTGGACCCATCTTTGTCCTTTGTGGTGGTGCTATGGGGACGTATACTGCACAACCAAATATTCTCAAATGTGAGACAATTGGTGGGGCTCCAAGTGCTAGTTGCATTGGAGAAGATGACTGACCTCCAGAGGGTCTTAATTTTATTAAAGATGCAGCATGCATAATTGCATGACCCCACGCATTCACTGGCATCTGGGATTGAAGTAATAATGGACGAGTGATCCATTGCAGTCTCTTAATTAGAGATTCTGCTAACTCATTTTGGGTGTGAACATGCGCTACAGGATGTTTGACTTCAATTCCCTGAGCTTGGCAATAGTCTAGAAAGACTTGTGACGTAAACTCCCCCGCATTGTCCAGACGAAGTTTCTTTATCTGGTAGTCGGGGAAGTGGGCCCGTAACTTGATTATCTGAGCTAAAAGCTTAGATAGTGCTAGGTTACGGGTGGACAGGAGGCACACATATGACCACTTAGTAGATGCGTATATCAGGACCATAAAGTACCTGAACGGACCACTTGATGGGTGAATCGGCCCACAAATGTCTCCGTGGATTCTTTCCAGAAAACTGGGGGACTCCGAATCCACTTTCAGTGGAGAGGGTCTCGTGATCAGTTTACCCTTGTAACAGGGTGGACATGGGAATTTCCCTTTTTGAAGAATCTTCAGGTTCTTCAGGTCAATGCCCCTGGAGTTCTTTATGATGCGGTACATCATAACAGAACCAGGGTGTCCCAGTCGACTGTGCCAGAGTTGGAATTCTGGTGTTTGGGGGCACTGCAGGTGCTCCACCATGGATGTTTCTGGAGTTTGTATACTTGTTTGGTAGAGTCCCGAGGGGAGTCCCTTGAAACATTCCACAATGGTTTTTGAACCATTTGTAAGAGCCGTTACAAGCAAGTATTCCCTTTTATCTTCCTCGACCGTCTCTAAGTGATATCTGTTTAAACGGATGTCTTTGAAGCTTAGGAGGTTTCGGATGGATTTAGGGGAGTATAACGCATTTTTAAGTGTTATTTGTGTGTTGCCGGGAGCAATATAATTGCTTCCCCTGATCCTTCGATTATGTTTGCTGGTCCTGAGATTGTTCTCAGTGGGCCAGAATAGCTACTTACGCTCGTGAAGTAGTCTATGTTTTGAAGGATCGAGTGCGTCGATGCACTGTCCACTAGGCAGATAAGTTCCATATCTAAAAAAGGGGAAAGACATTCAAGCAATAAATGAAGAGAAAAGATCTACTTTCATAAAGATAAATGCTCAAAATATTGTTTTGACATGGAAATAAAACTAGATACGATGCATAAAAATAGAAGATACATTGCTAGTGCATAGAAGTGGTCCAGATCTAGAGAGTGACATCTCCCATGAAGTCTTCAGGAGTCCATGAGGTCTCTGCCAACGCTGCGCTCTCAATCAGGTTTGTCTCAGCTTGAGGCTTGAGGCTTGCCTGGTAGAGGTCCTGGAGGTGTTTTGCTGTGCGGCAGATTCTGGACCAGTGGCCCGTCATTCCGCATTTAGAGCACTTGTCCTCCCAGTCTTTCTTGGGAGTGCCACCTTTATTGGGAATCCTCTTCTGCTTCTTGTCCACGAACTTCTGGTTCTGAGGAGGAGCTGGGGGAGTGGCCTTCTTCCGATGCTTCTGTTCTTTCCATTTCTGGAATTTTACCTTTTTGTCCGTCTTCTTCTTCAGGGAAGACTGGAAGTAAGCCTCTGCAGGAGGTGGCAATGGAGCGGAGCCAGGATGGCGCAGGTTGTGGGTGGCAAGCAACAGGTCTCTGTTCTGTTCAGCCATAAGCAGGCATGAAAGCAGGTCAGAGTACTTTGTGAACTTCCTCTCTCTATATTGTTGCATAAGGATCATATCCTTTTCGTGGAAAGACGTGAACGTCTTTTCCAGCAACATCTTCTCCGTCACTGGTTCACCACACAACTTCGGGCGTGAGGTGATGCGGAAGAGAGCTGAGTTGTACTCCGCTACGGATTTGAAATCCTGTATGCGGAGGTGAGTCCACTCATACTGTGCACGGGGGAGTATGACATCCCTCTGATGTCTGTACCTCTCCTCGAGTGCATCCCACAGCTCGTAAGGGTCCTCTACAGTGAGGTACTCGTCCTTTAAGGTCGAGTCTAAGTGTTTCCTGATATATATAATGGCTTTCGCCTTTAATATATCGGAAACTTCCTCTGTATGAGGTGCTTCCACTGAAGCCTCCTTGTTTGCTGGGGCAGTACTTGTTGTTGCCTTTTCAGTCTGTGTGAGACTGAAACCATGAGAGCGCAGATGGAACTTCAGGTCCAACTGCCAACTCAGGTAGTTTGACCCATCGGCCTTCAGGACCGAGAAGTCGACATTTGCGAGTCTGGCCATTTTATGATCTAGCAATGTAAAGAAAAACAGCATGTATCATTAAGACTGATTAAGATAGACATCCACGCATGTAATGTAAACATTTTCATAGCATGAATTAAATTAATGTGATTTTAACATACATGCTTTTTTCAGATAATGTGAATGATTAATTAATAAAGATTAACATTCACGCATGTTGTTAAGAAATTTCACTGTGACATTAAACATGGTATTTAAGCTAATATAACAACCACGCAGTTAATGCATAAACAATGAAACAGAAAAATGACTTAGGACTAAGGGGATCAGCCAGCCGACACCGAAAAATAAAAAGAAGTACAGTCTGAAGTTACATCAAAATAAATGCATGAAAAATAAAGTACAACTCGGGAACTTCAGAGAGAAGCCCCTATCTTCATTGAGCGAACGCCTTCAGCTTCTTATTGGTGTCCTTCGGTCTTCTTTTTACATTTTCATCCTCACATACAAAATTTCTCTCAAAAAAGAAAAATTGCAGGAATTTTAAAACGGTGTCGGAAACCTAGCTGATCCCTAAAAACATAGCCTAATATTGCACATCCACGCAGATAATATATTCGAGACATACAACCACGCAGATAATCAAAACACAGGCATTTAAAATTTGTGTGCGACGTGCAAAGAACCTATTTTTTTTGAAAAACTTTTACCTTTTGATCCATATTTTAATGTTTTATTTTACCGCTATAAAACCCCTTTTAAAATTTCTTTTAATTATTTTGGGCTTTTTAGGGCCAAAAATAAATAAAAGAAAAATAATTTATGTGAATGGACTAATTTTCGGGCCTTTTGGGCCATGAAAACAACCCATTAGGGTTAAAATTGGGCCTCCCCCGAAAAATGGCCCGTTAGGGTTAGGGTTTCAGGAAACCCTAGGGGGGCCCGCGGCGTGTCGCCGCGACGGCTGGCCGCGTAGGACGCGGCCGACGTGGCTGCGACGGGCCGCGGCTGCGGGCCGCGGACGCCGCAGCGGCGAGCCGCGGCTTCAGGCCGCGGCGGTTGACCGCGGCCGTCGCGGCCTGAGGCCACAGCGTGCGATTTCCGCCGGCGGCGCTAGAGACGCGCCGCCGTTCCGCCCTACGGGCGTGCTGATTTTTGGATCAAAGGCGGGGGTTTAAAAACGGATTTTTCAACTATTTAGATCGCTAAAAAACATATTTTTATTGTTTTTAGGCATGCAGATCTAATAAAAATTGAATTTTACCGTGTTTATAAACTTTTTGATCCTAAAACATGCAGATCTAATGAGAAAAGTAAGTTTAGATCTAAAAAGTTTTGATTTTTACCTCTAGATTCGACGAGGAATCTAGGCGACGGTTGGTGAAGAATGCCCTTTTCGCTCCCCGTTGAGAAGATTACGATCTTCTTAAATCTGACCGATTGATGGATCTCCTTTCCCGCGAGTCGCCGTCTCCTCCAACGAGCGTGATCGTGCTGATAACGTGTTGTGAAGGGAAATATAGGGAGAATAGGTGTAGAGGGTTAAGAGCCACCTACCCTTGTATTTATAGCTTTCAATAGTGGGTTGGATACCCAATTGGCCCAATGGGCCTATTCATAACAGGAACTAAATTTTGATGTAATTAAAAATTTAAATTTTAGGAGAATGGAACTGAATCTTGGGGTTAACTAAAATTTTTGGGGCAAATAAATTTTTGGGGGAATTAAGTATTAATTTAAAATTTTGAGGGTGAACTAAATCTGAAGGGAACTAAAATTTAAAATTTTGACAGAACTAAATCTGCATAGAACTTAAATTCTTTAGGAACTAAATTCTATAGTTGGAACTAGATTTTAGTTTGGATATGGTTAAATTTAAGTTTCGCACCAGCGTTGTGACGGATCCAAAAACTAATGAATGCAATGCTCCATGTGCTCGAATATTAATATAAAAGCCTAACTTTTCATTGAGGAAAATGGGTAGCATATGTCATAGATATCCTCCTCATATACAAGTACATGTAACATTCTTTTTAAACATGGTATTAGTTATCATAGCATCATATATAAGAGATATCTCTAATATAGCATATGGTACACATTATTCTGATTTTCAAGTATCATTATCTAAGAAGGAAAATGGATTCAACCAACAATAAGGCCAGCCCAAAAACCACAGACCGGCCTGCAAGCCCATGCGAGACCATAACACTGAAACTAAATTCAAAAACCGAAACTACGTCATAACAAGAGTATATCATAAACAGTAAAGATTGATCGACAAAGAGGACCGAACAGTGGTTTTGTAGAGTTTATCGTATTTGACACGAGAGACATGT
Source organism: Scilla litardierei (assembly GCA_030789695.1). Lineage (NCBI taxonomy): Eukaryota > Viridiplantae > Streptophyta > Magnoliopsida > Asparagales > Asparagaceae > Scilla > Scilla litardierei. The sequence goes on from CM061131.1 coordinate 13,314,794, forward strand.
ACAAATACATACATCAATTGTACAAGAAGAGCATGTATAACTTGAAGCGCAAAAGGAGAAAATCACTAAGCTTGTTGTTTGTAGTAAATGTGATTACTTCTCTAAAAAAGCCAATGCTTTCTTCTAGTTATGCGAGTCGGAAGATCTGCCGAGCAAAAAAAGGAGGAATAAATCAGCAAAACAAAAGTTCTGATTTTATGTATGTTATCATCCACTCACTCACATGCAAAATCTATAAATAGCAAGTGGAAAAAGTAAACATGATGACTCTTACCATCGGCTGCATACAAAGAGTTGTAGTGCACTTCGCTCCAGAAGCTCAGCCAAAGCTCTGTATTCAATATGCACAGCATACACAGTCTTTCAGGCCAAGAAGCAGTAGAATTTCATGCAGACTAAGATTATAAACAGTGATAGTCGTGAACTAAATGACGACGTTATTGATTTATTTGAGCAATATATCTCAGAGATTGTGAATGCGCTCGAATGCACACACATCCGTAGTGTTTGACCATAACAATTTTCTACCCATCCGTAGTGATTGTGAAAGTGGGATAGTTTTTGATTTTGTCGAACTAAAACAATTGCAGTTTGATAAAGCTTGACGGCATGACACCATGCAGACTTTACCTCTCGAATGATTATTGTCCTTGGGCACAATTTCAACAAGGATTGTATCTCTGAATGATGTGAGCAGGCAAATCTTGGCACCATACTGTAATCAATAAATAAATTTCAAATACGTTATCTTAAAATTATGATGGGAAAATATTGTGAATTATTGAAACTAATAACAGTTGCCTAAAAAGGTGAATGGGTAATTAAGAAAACGTAGTTTCAATCAATCGAACAGATCAATCAATCGACAGATGTGGTTTCGCATTTAGCATAGCCTTGAAACACTTGAGTGTTGAACTGTAGATTGGTTAACTAAAATTGACGACTTTGACTCAAACCTTTGTCAGTGGTTTCAACACAAGGGGTGGGAGTAGGAGGCATCGAAAAAAGAAAGATGAAAAGGGACTAGAAATTACAGCTAAAAGGCATCAAAGTGACAATACTAAATACATGAATTTTTTATCTTATTTAAGTAATTTATTTATTTTTGAGTGGACTAAGCAACTAGGATTGTACACCAACTTAATAATGCTACAAGCTAATGTATCCTCTAACAGGGAATGCAGGAATCGACTTTGACTCAAACCTTTGTCAGTGGTTTCTTCACAAGGGGTGGGAGTAGGAGGCATCGAAAAAAGAAAGATGAAAAGGGAATAGAAATTAAAGCTAAAAGGCGTCAAAATGACAATACTAAATACATGAATTTTTTATCTTATTTAAGTAATTTATTTATTTTTGAGGGGACTAAGCAACTAGGATTGTACACCAACTTAATAATCCTACAAGCTAATGTATCCTCTAACAGGGAATGCAGGAATCTGTCTCTAGATTTTTCATTACCACACAACGTCACAAGCATGGCGTCAAAACTTGGACCATTTATGGTCTTTTTTTAATAATTTGACATTTATATAAAAATTTCGAGCCATTCATTCCTCTGGGTTTTCTAATTTCCAATTGATCGATAACAAATTCTTCATTCCTGTCCTTTCATAAGCCCAAATACTACGTGCAACTGAGCTAACTGGACTCAGCTTCCCCCAATCAGAAGATTGTGCGGAAGGGACAGTTGCGGTATTGTTCAAGCTGAATAATAGTTTTCTGTTGACAGGGAATGGTGAAAAAAAGAAGTGTGCATGTAGATGGTCAAGGTTTCATAGGCATCGAACATGTCATAGAAAATGCACAACTTTTTTAGGTGTCTAACCATTGAAAAAAGATTGCATGATTCATGTTTTTCTTTTCGTTATGGGTGTGATTCTTGCAAAAGGTGTCAATGACGACAAATGTTCCAGTAACTGAAGACGTATGCCTCATTTAATGGCAGATTATACCTGCATTCCCGGTCACAACGCTCAAAATAAATACAAGATTCTAATGTTAATATACCATGGTTAGATACCAGTGTCTGAACAAATTAAAAAAGACTGTTATACTAGAGGATAAACTTGATAAATATTATACTGAGAGCAAAAAGAAACCAAATCTTTCTTATTAAACCTTTCAAGGGCAGGTCCTAATTACAGAAACCAACTGTAAACTGAAACGCAATGTTACCCGATCCGCAGCTGCCTGTAATGTTAGGTGATCGCCCCATTCCCCAGACCTAAAACCACACGGACAATTTTGCACAGATAGAGGAACAGTAAGACCGTGATAAGAAATAGCCAGAGTGAAGGAATATACAACGGCATTAAATGAAATTCAAACAGCAAGCCAAGAAGACAAACCTTTTCATATTCTTCAGGTATGTTTTGTAATCCATCGGAACATAGCTTTCATAAAATTTCTGGAAATGTTTAAGCTGAAAATGACAAATAGTACCCTGATATCCACGAACAAAATGGTAAATTATAAAGGAACACAGGTAATGTAAGAAAATGCCTGTTTTACTATCGCCTTCCTAACATGCTTGTGATAGTCAGGGTTGCGAAAGAGCTGATCTGCTAGAGCTCGAAACTGCTTTCTCGCGAGATTGTAGTGCATGGAAAGATAACAATTATAAATTAGTCACCATACAAAATTTAATTTAATTTATTTATTTGATTCAATTTAGTTCTGTGATAAGCAATATCGAGTAGAAGCTGAAGTATTATGTATCTGACAAGCACAGTATATTCACAAACCTGGCAATTCCCATCTCCTTCAACTTGCAATTCAGCCAATCCATATGTGGCAAGTCTGATCACAGAACTTACTAAAATTATAAAGTATATATTGAATTAAAATAACAATAGCCAAACTATGAGACATTCAAATACATATGCACTGTGCTTGCAACTAGCAGGAAACCATCTTATGGCCGGTGCTTATGATATGAATACAAATAAGTGAATAACAAAAGCAAAGTGATGCGGCTGATTTTTGGGTAGATGGGTATTTGAGTAAAATAACAAATAGTGGAGTTTTCTATTTAAAGGGGGTAGAGCCGGCCCTAAATGTTATGCGAAAATTGTTGAGAGTATTTTATTTATCCCCTTAGATTAATTGTATTAGGATTTGGCTTTTCCCCCTAGGTTAAGAATTGTCTTCTAGTCGTTAATTAGCGAGTAGTTTAATTGTAGTAGGGTTTCTTTTTAGTTCTAGATCTGAAATTCCAATAAAAATCCCCTTTTTATCATCAAATCCCTAGCGAAGCACATCAATTGGTATCAGAGCGGTCGATCCATGGCGAGCACACGATTTATGGAACGGATCGAAGTTTTGGAAGAGAAGGTTGAACGGATGGAGGCCCAAATTAGCAAGGGTTTCATCGACGTGAGAAGGGAAGCCGCCGAGATAGCCGTGGAGATCCGGGGAGAGATGAAAGAGAACCAAGAGAAAACGGAGGCGAAATTGTCGGAATTAACGGAAGCTATAGCGGCGTTGGTTGCGCATCTAGCACCGAATGTGGATCCAAGAAAAAAGAAGCCACCTTTGTCGACGAGGAAAGATCTTCAAGTTTCAGATCCAGATCTGAAATTTCCAGATCTGAAATTTTCAGATCCAGATCTGAAATCTCCAGATCCAGATCTGAAATCTCCAGATCCAGATCTGAAATCTTCTCCAGATCCAGATCTGAAATGTTCAGATCCAGATCTGGAATTTTCAGATCCAGATCTGGAATTTTCAGATCCAAATCTAAAGGCGGCGGTTGTCGGCGATGCAGATCGGGAATTATCAGATCCAGATCTGGAATTTTCAGATCCAGATCTGGAATTTTCAGATTCAAATCTGAAGGCGGCGACTGTCGGTGATGCAGATCTAGAATCTTCAGATCCAGATCTGAAATCTTCAGATTCAGATGCAGAGTATTTGACCCGGGAGGATCCTTGCAATCGACCTGGCGGAATGGTGGACCCACAGACTTCAAGCACCACCTTGAGGACAAGGTGGTTTTTCCGGGACGGAGTAGTGATGCGGCTGATTTTTGGGTAGATGGGTATTTGAGTAAAATAACAAATAGTGGAGTTTTCTATTTAAAGGGGGTAGAGCCGGCCCTAAATGTTATGCGAAAATTGTTGAGAGTATTTTATTTATCCCCTTAGATTAATTGTATTAGGATTTGGCTTTTCCCCCTAGGTTAAGAATTGTCTTCTAGTCGTTAATTAGCGAGTAGTTTAATTGTAGTATGGTTTCTTTTTAGTTCTAGATCTGAAATTCCAATAAAAATCCCCTTTTTATCATCAAATCCCTAGCGAATCGCATCACAAAGCTGTTATTCCGATAACAACAATAACTATATATATATTCTTTTCTTCTTCTTTTCGGCGTTCTTGTTGTTCCTCTTCCTCTCTTCAGTTACTTGTGTTTCGTTTCCTCGACATTCCACATACAGTTCATAAGAATCATAACCATCTAAGGTTGACTTGCTTGCATTTCGTTTCTGCCATCTTCATCACCTATGCTTTATAAAGGATATTTAAGGAGAAGTTATAGGCTGGAAATCAATCATGATAACTCCATGATTTCTTTTCTTATCATTTGCATTGTACTTTCTTTATAGAGTGGTATCTTGTTAAGTTATTCATTTTCATTCGATTATATGATATTACATCTACAGTTCATCGTTATTTCCTCAGATATCTTTTTAAAAGCATACTGACAGTGAATACACCAATTTCAAGGATGTGTTGGGTATATTTTAACTATTAAAGGACAACATTGGAAAAATTTTTAAAATAAAGAAATTAATTTTCATAGCACTACCTTTCCAACAGCCTTTCGTGATCCAAAGTTGCATTGTCAACATCTGGGATTTCCCCATTAACTCGAGGCGTGTGCTGCCAATCAATAAAGACAAGCTAAAATTAGTAAATTACAGTTTACTCTTCTATCAAAAGCGAAAAAAAATTAAAGGAAAACTTCTTTGCAATGAAAAATAGGGGACCACCTTAGACGTGAACATATTATACCTATTGATTTCTGGATACTAAAATATGAGCATGTATGATGCAAATGTAATAATCATCACTCAAAAGCTATATAGTTTCCAACATAACACTGCCTATTATTACGTTGGGGGACTACTGTATGTTAAGAACCTATATAGGAGAAGATAATAAAAATCACAAAATCTTTCATATGGAATGGAATGCCTTCGTGTTTCTTTCTTTATTCTTGATTCTTCTTCTTCATTCCCCCCTTCTTTATTCTTCCGTCTTCTTCTTTTCCCCCTTTCTTCGGGGTATGATGCAAGCCAAGGAGGAAAGTTCCTACATGTTAATGTTAAATATTGAATAAAACAGATGAATGCACAAATAAAGGTAGCAACCCACCTGGAACTCGAAATGGCTGTAATGATCCAGAGAATAAATGATTTAGAATAGATGTATCATTGTATCCAAAGTAGCCATGATGTGTTCACAAGAACATGAGTGTTACGGATGCATGGCCCAAAGAGAATACTGAACCCGCTTTGTGCTCGACCCAGTTGTTGGGATTTCTCATGTTCGTTTGGGATTTTTCTTGTTTGTGACCGAGTCAAACGGAAATGTGGATTTTTGTTGAGAAAAATCTGAGCAGTTTTTTGAAAGTAGAGTAGTAGGAGTGACCTGTATATTGAGAGGAGTTCATCTATTCTAGAACACAACAAATCATCTCTTCATCGCAGCACCTAAAATAATATCTCCTTCTTCAGTTCCCTCCATAAAGCAACCCCAAAATCAAATCTTCATCCCCTTTTCTTACACTAGAGCTCGGTGACCTCCTTCAACCCTAAGTCTGAATGGACGAAATCGAGACCAAATCGAGCACATATTGATATCCCTAATTTCTCCACGATCCCCCTCGACCCCAATCTCGATCCAATAAAATCAAGTTTATCTCCCAGCTCCAATCGCATCTGCCTGAGATCGATGACACCACCTCCACTCCCGCAACAAGCACAGTCGTGGCTACATCAAGTTCATCCGTTGCTCCAACTGTGGCAAGTGCTACCCTAAGGTTCGATTTTCGATGACCACAAACCCTGATTTGCATGTACTCATCTATTGATAGAATTTCTCTTTAGAAAGTTAAAACTAGTATCGATGTTCTGATGCGATCCAAATCTGGTTAAAGGAATAAAATGTGATTTTTATGAAAAATGAGGTGATTTTTTTTGGAAAAGATTGGATTTTTTAGGGTGAAAATGGAATTTGGGGGGAAACTAGATTTTTATTGATGAAATACTGACATACATAGATAAAGTTGGTCACGTTCGAGAGGTGAACCGCTCTCCAAGCTTTGATTCGAGATAAACCCTGAACTCTCCCACTAGATCAATGGATCTAACATATTCCCTCTCAATTCTTCACAAAACTTAACATACTCTCCCTCTCGAATCTCTCGTTTATTTATAATAAGACTCGTATTGAGCCACCACCCTTAAATTACCATAGTACTACTGACCTAATATTTTAATCCAAAATTACAAATCTGCCATTGAAACCACAATTTTACATATTTATCCATATGCCCAGAATTTACAGATTTACGATTCATGTTGCCACTCATGGCCATACATCATATTCATAACATTAGTACGTCTCTGAAAATCCACCTTGTTCTCAAGGTGGTGCATGAAGTGTGTGTGCCACTCCTTTCCAACTGCTGATGCTCGTCCCCTCCTGGATCAAACGGCCATCCAAGATCTCTGTCGTCCTCCATGAAGCCTGGATAGACGCCGCGAGGATTGTGCAATACGGTCGAAGGTCCTTCACGGCCAGAACGCTGATGTCGATGCTCAGGAAGTCGTCCATGCGCAAACCATAGGCCTTGGGATCCCCAAAAGTGTCGTCGCGCCATGGTAGTCCTTGAAGGACTACGAAAAGGCCATGTCGGGCGTGCAAATTAGAGCACAGAAACAACAAAGCCCAACCAGCCCTGCAAGGGGCCTAGCGGGACGAGCGGGACGAGCGGGACCAGCAAGTCCTACAGGGGCTTGACAGAGTCATGCAGGGACCACCAAGGTCATGTAGTGGCTCGGCCAGCCCTGCAAGGGCAACCAGGAGGCTACGGTGAGGGAGGGAGGATGTGTCACCCTCCGGTTGGTTGCATGTCGCCTCATTGGAGTCTCGATCCGCTTCTTGGTCGTTTTTGCCATTCAAATTTGAAGCCAGCTCGCCCTTGGAATGGATCTTCTTGTCCAAAGACGTTTTTAGTCCCGGATTTGAGTTGTCGGCGTTGCCCAGATCTGAGGCGATGTCTTTGTTCTTCTTCTATCTAGCTTGTCAGCTTCCTCCTCCTCTGCCCCCTCTGCCTCGGGCTCCTCAAAGGCCTCCCACCACTCTTTAAAGATTTGCTTCATCTTTGAAAAGCTTTCATTGAACTTCGAGAAGCTTTCTCGATAGATCTGAAGGATGCTAAGGTTTCTTTCATTGATACCAGGATCGATGCTTTGAAACCACTTTGATGCGATCCGGATGTGGTTTTAGCCTTTTAGGGATTAAGAATATGATTTTTATGGAAAATTTGGCATTCTTAAAGAAAAGATGTGATTTTTAGGGTGAAAAGAGATGATTTGGGAAAAAGACGAGATTTTTATGGATAAAAAACTGAAATACAAAGATAAAGTTGGCCAAGTTCGAGAGATGAACGGCTCTTCTAGCTTTGATTCGGGATAAAACCTAACTCTCTCACTAGGTTTAAGGGATCTAACTTCCCCTAAATTACCATAATACCCCTATTGAGCCGCCACCCCTAAATTACCATAATACCTCTAACATAGGGTTTTATCCAAAATTACAAATCTGTCCCTGAAACCACAAAATTACATATTTATCACTGTGTCCAGAAATTACAGATATGCCACTCACGGTCATGAACCCTATTCGTAACATGTCATGCTTATTTAGATGCTATTTAGGCTTTTGAAAATTTTAAACCATTTTCCTTAAAAGCTTTGATTATTGCTAGAATTTTTATCTGTTGTGTCTTTTCCATTAGTTGTTATTCTAGAATATTAGAATTCCTGCTTTTGACGTCTAATGAAGAAACATCTAGAACGTGATCTTAATTTTTTTTCATTAATTGATAGTGTTGATTCTTTGATTCTTTGATTCTTTTTTAGTCTGTCTAGGCATGTATTCATAGTGTTTTGAAAAGTCCTAGTTTAATAACTCTGCACATTTGGATTCATTGGTTGTGGGAATTTAGATGGCATTTGACTTCAGAATAATATTGCCTTGTGTAATTATAACACTCAATCTTGCGCGTTAATGATACACTGCAATCTTTGTTTGATCAAGAATCCAAAGAAACTATTTGTTAGATTTATTATCAGATATTTTATTTGTTTCCACTAGATTTCTTTTGGATAATATGATATAATGTACTATTGATTCTGTTTCAGAGTGTTTTCTCACTACAGAAGCGTTGGCCGTGGACTGCCTGGTCAACGTGGTCAAGGGGCCGATTTAGGTCCATTGGGTGCGTCGAGCCCGTGTAGACGCGACGCGAGTCGGAGATGCAGACGACGTGGAACACGTCAGCTGGGCCGGGTCTGGATCCTCAGCCGCAAGGGGGCTGAGGGGAAGCCTCGGCCCGGTGTGAGATGCTCGGCCTCGGACGGTCGGACGACGAGGGGAAGCCTCGGCGCCTTGTCTTGATGCGCGGCCGATGCGGAGCTGAGGGGGAGCCTCGGCTCGGATGGATGCGCTCGGCCTCGGTCGGTCGGACTACGAGGGGTAGCCTCGGTCGTCTCGCTTGATGCGCGGCCGGCGTGGAGCGGAGGGAAAGCCTCGGCTCATGGGTCTGACATCCTCCTGAACAGACGAGAACACTCGTCAGGGAGGCCAGACCTTGGTTCCGGCCAAATCCCCTCCGATGCCTAAGTCAGATGACGATCTGAAAGAGGAGGCTTGGCGGGGACGGTTCGACTCGAGAGGAGATCGGAACGACGTCCACCGGTGCGAGCGAGGGGAAGGAGATGAAGTGGGGGAACTAGGTCGTTGATGGAGTACCTTAGGTTTTGTTACCTGAGATGCGGTCCTTTGTCCAGTCGCCCTTCTAGCCCTTTTATATGCCTCTCGTCGTGATTGCCCACGACTCACGTCCCTCGTCCGCCCCCAATCGTGCCCCCTCAATCCGCCTCCCCACCGACGCTCCATGCGCCATCCCAGCACCTCCCCATAACGGCCATTAAGTGGCAGCGGGCCTGTGGGAACGGTTATCGCTGGAGTGAGCGAGTGACTTGCGCGTTTTCGGGGTCGGGTCGGATCGACGTTCGGGGGTCCTCTAGGGGGCCTTGTCGGGCGGGCCTGATCTCGCGGATGGGCTTCTGATCGGTAGTCGGGTTTCTGGGCTCGTGTCTTTCGGGCTTCGTTTGGTGGGCTTGGACCCCCCATGATTTCGCGTAGTAGGCTGCGCCTTTGGGCCCATGCTGTTGGGCCTCCGCAAAATAGACGTATCAATTGCCCCCATCGGTGGGGCCGATCGGCCTTGGCCGGCTCAGTTCGACCGATGTGACTCCTGGGGTTCCGATTGGCGCGTCAGTCGAGGCGCGGTCATAAATGAAGGTTATGATGAGGCGGATCGATAGGACTTCCCTTGGCGCCGATTTCGAAACGCCGCCGGCTCTTTGAGGCTTGCCACGCGTTCCTGTCAGGCGTTTTGAATTCGCCCCTGGGTCTTGTATATAAGTGCCCCGGCTGCTTTGATCACAACTTCTTCCTCGCTCTTCTCTCTGTTCCGGGCTTTCCACAAACTCGGAGTCTTCCGCCGCCTTCGTTTCCTTGCCTTCTCCAAATAAACAAAAAGGTAACTCCTTTCCCATCCTCATATTATGGCTGCTCTTAGGATAGGTGGCTCTGGCCAATGGGCGAGGGATCCTCCTGAGTCCAGGCGTGGCGGGCCCCGATCTGTGGGATCCGGTTCCTCCTCGGGGAGCCGTTCCCTCCGAGATAAGGGGAAGGGGAAGCTCTTCCCAGGCTATGCAGGCGATGATGTGGCGTCGGCTGCCGTGCGGCTTAATGTACCTCCGGTTGTCCTCAGAACACCGTCGAGGACTTCTTTTCCGGCGGCTGCGGAGATTCGGGGAAGGTACCTCTGTCACCCGTATGATGTTCGAGTCCCTTTCATCGACGAGCGGATCTGTCTTCCGAGGAGCAACGAAGTCGGCGTTTACATCGAGATGTTCCGTCTAGGTCTTCGTTTCCCGCTCCATCCCCTCTTTACCCAAGTCATGGAGTACCTCATGGTGTCCCTTTGCCAGTTTACCCCCTGTTCGGTTGCGGTTCTGACAGGCTTTGTGATGCTCTGCTGCACTCGCGGTCTGGAGCCATCTCTCCCCCTTCTCTTCTACTTTTATCAGATCCAGACGGTCGGTCTAGGGTCATGGCTACACCTCCGAGCCCGCGCGGGGAGGGAATGCCTGATCGGGCTACCCCACTGGGCGGGGGATTGGAGCTCGGATTACGTCTTCGTAGTCTTCCTTGAGGATGCTCAGATTTTGACATGTTGGGGTGGGTCAGGTCGGCCTGGCCGAACGCTAACCCTCTCCGAGGCTGATCAGGCGGCCGTCGCGCTGCTGTCGGCCCTCCCCTTGGAGGCGAAGTCTATCTGGCCTTTGCTGGACGACCTACTCCTGAAGGCCGTCTTGTGGTCTCCGGGTAGGCCGCTTTTCTAATCCTGGATTGCCCCGTGGCTTACCCTGATTTCGGTTTCGCTTGCAGGGATGGCTGGTCGCGAATTCACCCGCGACGTCGATGAGCTGATTCGGCGAGGAGCCGCTCGGAGCCGAGGCAGCACCTCGGGAAGTGCGCCTCGGCGGACCGTCGAGGAGGAGGTGCGTCGAGCCGAGCCCACCGTGGGCAAGGTGGTGGCCGCGTCTCCCGTCTCTACTTCTGGCAGTCCCCTCCCCGAAGGGTCGCAAGAGCCGGATCCGTCCCACCGGCCCAAGTGGTGGGGGGTGATGATGGGTCTGGCGCAGCTCCTCTTGTGCCTGGCGCGCCCCCTCTTGTCTCCGAGGGTGGAGGCGGCACGAGGCGGAAGCGCTCCCCTTCGGCGCCTGCCGAGCCTCGCGGAGGGAAGAGGGGGAAGGAAGGCGCGGATCCCCTCAGTCCGGTGTGCTCCGTGCCCCCGGCGGCGGCCGCCGAGGATCTTCCAATGACCCTGACGACCACCCCCGTCGCCGCGGCCCTGCCTCCATTATCGGGAATCGGTGCCCTGTTGACGAGCTGCTCGGCCTCCCTCGAGGTCACCCCCGGGGACTCGGTGTTTGTCGACCGAGCCTTGGCTCAGCAGTTGGCCGAGGGTTCCGTTCTCCCCAGGGACCGTGGTCTCCTCGAGAGGGTCCCCGCCGACAAGGTGTCGGACATCTTGGTCTGGATCCTTCAGCAGGTCTGGCTATCCCGTTGTCCCTTTCTTTCCTTCGCTTTCTTCTTGGCTCACGTCTTGTCGTTCAGGGTTCAACACTCGCTGTCGAGTCGCAGCGTCGAGCCGTCCGTTTGAGGGAGCTGGAGGAGTCCTCTGCAAAGGCCCACGAGCGGGCTGGGGCGGCAGAGGTAGCTGCGGTGGCGGCCCAGATGGAGTCTCGGCAACTCAAGCTCCGGATGGCTGAGCTAGAGGGACGATTGGCCGATCTCCAGGGGGAGTTGGAGAACACTCGGCGGTTGGCCGGGGAAGCGGCGGAGTCGTTCCGCCTGGAGAGGAAGGAGTTCCAGAGGGAACTGTCGGATCGGCGTCAGGTGACGCGGTTCGCGGACGAGGTGGAGAGGGGCGTCGTCGGGACTCTGGGGGAGAGGATCTTCGAGGTCCTCAGGGAGGCCTTCGGTAAGTATGAAGACCTTATCGGCCCCCGGATCGTCGAAGTCGTCCAGTCCTCCTTCCGGGATTCTGCGGAGCGCGTCCGGCAAGTCCTTCCGCCTGCCGATCCCCCTCGCTCCGAGCAGGGCGAGGCGCATGAGGATGCGTCCTCCCGAGCCCGGGACCCCTAGGTCGTCCTTCCCGGCCTGTCGTCCTTGTCTTTATCCTCAAATTTTTCAGCATCCGCTTCGCTTTGGCCCAGCCTACTTGAAATGGATCCCTGACCTCGCAATCTCTATTGGCATCTTTATCGGCTCTCTGCTTCAGGGCGAACAGTTGCTGATTGCAATGATGTTCATTGGAGCCAGCAATTTTGTGTTCCCGGTCGACAAGTTTTACTCCGCCGGCGTCACCCTAGTTTTCGTGGGTGACGGATTTTGTTGTTCGCCGAGAGTGAATTATTTGTGAAGAGGTTTCTCTACTTCGATTTACTGTAAAAAGACACACTTTTGTACCTCGGTTAACTGTTGGAAATGAAATTGACCTTACTTGAATTTTCCGCGCATTTTGCTTTGTTGCTGCGACTTCGGCTCCTCCGCTGATGGTGGTCGCTCGCCTCCTTCCTCCAGGAGGTCGCCCCTCGAGTGGACGAGTCGGTTGACGTCCTTATTGGCTGGGGGCTGCCCCCAGTCCTATGAGCAATGGAGTCGGTCAGCGAGGGTGAAGCTCCTCGGCTTAGGACCGGTCGGCGTCTGCGCTGGCTGGGGAAATTGCCCCCATACTTACGTGCGATGGAGTCGGTCAGCGAGGGGGGAGCTCCTCGGCTTAAGACCGGTCGGCGTCTGCGCTGGCTGGGGAAATTGCCCACAGACTTACGAGCGAAGGAGTCGGTCAGCGAGGGTGAAGTTCCTCGGCTTAGGACCGGTCGGCGTCTGCGCTGGCTGGGGGATTGCCCCAGACTTACGAGCGATGGAGTCGGTCAGCGAGGGCGGAGCTCCTCGGCTTAGGACCGGTCGACGTCTGCGCTGGCTGGGGAAATTGCCCCAGACTTACGAGCGATGGAGTCGGTCAGCGAGAGTGAAGCTCCTCGGCTTAGGACCGATCGGCGTCTGAGCCGGCTGGGGAAATTGCCCCCAGACTTACGGGCGATGGAGTAGGTCAGCGAAGGAGAAGCTCCTCGGCTTAGGACCAGTTTTGATTGACCCCCCGTCCGGTGAGGTGGCGGTCTTCACTCTTATGCACCCTCAGCGAAATGTTGATTCCGTCGGAGATGAAGAAAAGGTAAAAGGAGTGCATTTGTACTCTTAAAAGTCCTGTTGGACTAGTTCATTTGGAGGAAAAAAGAAATAAAGCTAGACGGAGGGATGTGAACCTAGATAATCTCCTCCTGACTAGGCGGCGATAGGGGGGTCTCGCCTGCTCACTCTATGATGCAGAGGGGTCCTTGGACGGTGTTGACCTTCTTCCCTTTGTCCGGCTGCATGGAGGTTCCTTCTCCGTGGGCCGGGTCATCGGCTAAGTTCCTTGCGTGCCCTCGGCTCATCAACTTCTCAATGTCCTTCTTTAGGTGCCAGCAGTCTTCAGTGTCGTGACCGTTGTCCTTGTGGTATTTGCAATACTTTTCCCCATTTTCCCCCCCTCTTTTTGTCTTCGGCGAGGGGCGATCAGCGCGCTCTTCCTTCTGCACTTGAGTGAGAACGGCGTCTGGGGTGTTGTCCCTCGTATCCTCTCTCCGCTGATTGTTTCTCGCCCTCTTCTCTGTCCGGTACCCTTCGGGGCTGCGGCGCTCGCTATCGCCGCGCTTGGTCCCTCGTCTGGCCTTTCCTGCCTCGATGGCCAAGGTCTCCTCGGTCAACATGAAGCGCTCGGCCCTCGCCATTATCCCAGGGAGGTCTTTCGGGGGATCATTATGCAGAGATTTCTTCAAGCCTCTATGACGCAGCCCTTTCTTTAGGGCCGTTTGGACAACGAGGTCGGGAGGGCTGTTTACGTTCAGCCGTTCAGCGTTGAAGCGGCGCATAAATTGTCGGAGCGGCTCGGTCGGGCCCTGCACTATGTTAAACAAATGTTCAGCATCAGGCATTACCTGTCGCCCTGCCATGAACTGTTTGCATAACAGCTGGGTGAGTTCCTCGAAGCTGTCAATGGAGCGGCTGGGTAGGCTGCGGTACCAAGTTCTCGCTGCTCCCCTGAGGGTCGAATAAAAACCCCTGCAGAGCAGGGTATCATCGGCTCCCTGGAAAGACATGTCCCCCTCGTAGTCCATCACGTGGTTTCCTGGATCTCTTATCCCGTCGTACTTCCCCAGCGTTGGGATCTTGAATCGAGAGGGGACCCGCGCGTCAGTTATTCTCCGCGACAGGGGGCACCGGTCTCCGTTGATGCCTCCGGGGGTCCGACACCCGCCTACCTCAGGCTCGTTCGGTTGTGGAAGTGGCACAGGCGCTGGTTGGGCTGGCTCCACGGCCCTCGCGACACTGGGGGTGGGGCTGATCCGGCGTTCCCGGCTCCTCCGGCGGGAGCTTCCGCTTCGCCGTGATCGGTCCCTCGAGTGGTGCCGATCATTTCTTCTGCGGTGGGGTGATCGTGGCGGACGACGCGGTCACCGATTCGTCCCCCGTGCATTCGGTTCCCCTCCGGCTCCTTTCGCGATAAGGGGAGGAGGCGCGTGATCTCGCCTGGTGGAAGCCGGGTAGTGTGAACCGACGCTCCGTGTTCGGTCTTCGGTTTCCGTGGTCATCGACCACAGCGGACCGTAGGAGCGGGGGGCCCCTCCCAACGATGGCCGTCGCCCAACACGTCTCCGTTGGCTGGCGCGGCGCCGATGAGCTGCTGTACCGTCGCGACCAGCGTCTGGATGTTCGCGTTGGTCTCTTGGGCCAGGGCGCGGTGCGTGGCCAGCTCGGAGTCGCCAGTCTCTTCTGCTGAGGGGGCGGGGTGATTGCCGTTGGGTGCGCCCTCAAGGTTGCTGTTGGGTGCGCCATTTCCCTCCTCCGGGATGGGGGGCATGCGTCTCTTCCCGTTGCAGGCGCGTGCCATTGCAAGTGCGGTTTGTTTTTTCGTGGGATAGTTCGTTCCCACAGACGGCGCCAGATGTTTCAGAGTGTTTTCTCACTACAGAAGCGTTGACCGTGGACTGCCCGGTCAACGTGGTCAAGGGGCCGATTTAGGTCCCTTGGGTGCGTCGAGCCCGTGTAGACGCGACGCGAGTCGGAGATGCAGACGACGTAGAACACGTCAGCTGGGCCGGGTCTGGATCCTCGGCCGCAAGGGGGCTGAGGGGAAGCCTCGGCCCGGGGTGTGAGATGCTCGGCCTCGGACGGTCAGACGACGAGGGGAAGCCTCGGCGCCTTGTCTTGATGCGCGGCCGATGCGGAGCTGAGGGGGAGCCTCGGCTCGGATGGATGCGCTCGGCCTCGGTCGGTCGAACGACGATGGGTAGCCTCGGTCGTCTCGCTTGATGCGCGGCCGGCGTGGAGCGGAGGGGAAGCCTCGGCTCGTGGGTCTGACATCCTCCTGAACAGACGAGAACACTCGTCAGGAAGGCCGGACCTTGGTTCCGGCCAAATCCCCTCCGATGCCTAAGTCAGATGACGATCTGAAAGAGGAGGCTCGGCGGGGACGGTTCGACTCGAGAGGAGATCGGAACGACGTCCACCGGTGCGAGCGGTGGGAAGGAGATGAAGTGGGGGAACTAGGTCGTTGATGGAGTACCTTAGGTTTTGTTACCTGAGATGCGGTCCTTTGTCCAGTCGCCCTTCTAGCCCTTTTATAGGCCTCTCGTCGTGATTGCCCACGACTCACGTCCCTCGTCCGCTCCCAATCGTGCCCCCTCAATCCGCCTCCCCACCGCCGCTCCCTGTGCCATCCTAACACCTCCCCATAACGGCCATTAAGTGGCAACGGGCCTGGGGGAACGGTTATCGCTGGAGTGGGCGAGTGACTTGCGCGTTTTCGGGGTCGGGTCGGATCGACGTTTGGGGGTCCTCTAGGGGGCCTTGTCGGGCGGGCCTGATCTCGCGGATGGGCTTCTGATCGGTAGTCGGGTTTCTGGGCTCGTGTCTTTCGGGCTTCGTTTGGTGGGCTTGGACCCCCCCATGATTTCGCGTAGTAGGCTGCGCCTTTGGGTCCATGCTGTTGGGCCTCCGCAAAATAGACGTATCAAATTCTATTTATTATGAGGAACAATATATATCTGGATGTAAAATTTATTGGTTCATACAGATTGGACTTTACGGATAGTATTATAATCCTCAAGGATGTGTTCTATAATCTGATGTAATCTAATATCTATCCCTGCTTTGATGAAGAAATATTTTGAAGTCAAGTTTTACAATAATATGGTTTTTATTGGAAAAGACAAGAAAATTACTGATATGGATAAGTTTGTTCCCTAACATGATTTATGATCTTTTTGTTGTAAAATCTGATGTTTGCAATAAGAATCCTGATTTGCATTATTTCTCATGTCGTTTATCTAACTTCAATATTTGACATAGGAAACTGAGACATCCTGTAATGGTAAGACAAATTAAAAAATTAAGATGGAATTATTACCTAATCATATAGGAGTAAAGACATTACACTGTAAATATTACTTGACTGGAAAATAATCAGTGAATCATTTCCAAAAGGTTAAATGGCAAATGAACATTTAAACTTAGTTTATTGGGATGTTTATGGATCATTAAGCATATAGATATGTTGCAATAAGAAATTTGTCTTACATTCATAAATCATGATTTCAAGTATACTTATGTTACCTTTTAAACAACATCTGAAACATTTGAATGATTTAAATGATACAAGACGAAAGTAGCAAGAAAACTTGAAAGCAACATCAAGATGTTAAGAACAGATGGAGATAAAGATGGAGATAAAGAATTCAACTCAGAGGAACTTGATGACTATTGTATTTATTACAATATTAAGAAACACATCAAAATGACTTATATGCCCCCAATAACATGGTATGATTGAAAGGAAAAATTAAACATTAATGAATTCAGTAAGATGTATGTTGTCTTATTATGTCATCTTTAAAAAATTCTGGGAAGCAGTAATTTTAACTATAAATTATATTTTGAATAAACTTCCTACAAAATCAGTCGAGTCAACATCATATAAGATTTGGAATGAACATAAACCTAATTTGAGTCACTTAAGAAAATAAGATTGCATAACACTGTTCTCATTCCATATGAGTTTAGTGATAAGCTAGATCTCAAAATATTAAAGTGTATATTTATAAGCTATTCTGAAAAACTAAAAGATATAGTTCCTTTCAAGAAAGAAAAGGTGTCATTGAAAGTAGAAATGCTACTTTTTTAAAAAATCTGGAGGAAAGGGAACAAGCTCAAAAGAATGTATATCATCTTTTACTAGACTTGGATAATGTTTCTAACATCTTAATGTAGTGGATGAAGTAATTCATCTAATTATGAAAGGTAACCCTTAAAATCAGAACATGCTTATAAATAATCAACCGCTGAACATATCCAATTTGTTAACCTTAGTGACAATAAATGGTCTAGAACAACACATGCATCGATTAATAACTATGATCTATATTCATGTGAATCATCTTATGTTTCTGTAAATATTGGTGTAGATGAACAAGGTCATCCTTTGAGTTATGAAAATGCGATGAACGCATGTGAATCGGATCAAATAGCTGGTAACCATGAAAAGGAAACTTGACTTAATAGAAATACATAACATATGAGAGTTACTTTGCTTATCAAAAAATGGGAAGTCTCTAGGTGCACATAGGTATTTAAAAATATCCGGTTGATGGGTAAATTTAAGGCCTGATTAGCTGCAAAATGCTTTACTCAAAAGACATATGTAGACTATCAGTAGATTTACTCTCAGGTAGCTACTTTTGCATTTATTAAAATAATATTAACAATTATTACATATCTTGACTCGGGAACTTTTTTAAACAGATATTAAAACTGCTTTACTCAATGGAGAGTTAAAGGAATTAAGATAGGAACTTTTTAAACAGATATTTAAGGAATTAAGATAGGACTCAATGGAGAGTTAAAGGAATTAAGATAGATAGATAGATAGATATTAAAGGAATTAAGATATTAAAACTGCTTTCCTCAATGGAGAATTAAAGGAATTGAGAGTTAAAGGAATTAAGATAGATAGATAGATAGATAGATATTAAGGTAATTAAGATATTAAAATTGCATTACTCAATGGAGAGTTAAAGGAATTAAGATAGATAGTTAAAGGAATTGAGAGTTAATACTGCTTTACTCAATGGAGAGTTAAAGGAATTAAGATAGATAGATAGTTAAAGGAATTGAGAGTTAATAGATAGATAGTTAAAGGAATTGAGAGTTAAAGGAATTAAGATAGATAGATACTTAGTTAGTTAAAGGAATTGAGAGTTAATACTGCTTTACTCAATGGAGAGTCAAAGGAATCGAGAGTTAAAGGAATTAAGAGAGATAGATAGATAGTTAAAGGAATTGAGAGTTAAAGGAAGGAAGGAAGGAATGAAGAAAGGAGGAATTGAGAGTTAAAGGAAATATAGATAGATAGATAGAGTTAAAGGGAGGGAGGGAGGGAGGGAGGGACGGATGAATGGACGGACATGGACGGACGGACACTCACATGGACGGACAGAGACACACACACGGACGGACGGACGGACACAGCCACACACAGACACAAACACAGAAACACACACAGAGAGAGACAGACATACACACATAATATCAACCTAAGGGATTTAGGTTAAAGGACATGAAGACAATGCATATAAATTTACAAAGTCTTCATATGGCTTAAAACAATCATCTAAATAATGATATCTTAAATTTCACAATACTATTATCCAACTTGGTTTCATTATTAGATTATTATTTATATGTCTTGAAGAATAGAAGATGTTTTACAATATTATTTTTGTATGCATATAATATTTTGCTTGAAGAAAAGATAGAAATGTTGAATAAGATCTAATAAGCACTTGCTAGTAAATTTGAGATAAATGACATGAGAGATGTATCTATGTGCTTGGTATATAGATCCTCATGGATAAATAATTTAGAATGCTAAGTTTAAATCAAAAAAATATTTACATATATACTTCAAAGGATTAAGATGCAAAATTACAATATGTACCAACACTATTGGTTATATGAAAGTGATTATGTAAAAAATAATGTCCTCCAGATGGATAGAAACAATTTGGGGTTTCGTGTGCTCAAGTTGTTAGAAACTTGATGTATGCGATGTTGTGTATTAAACCAGACGTACCTAATAAGTTTAGTTAGTAGATACCAAAGTAATAAAGATCCAGCATATTAGGAATATGTAAAGAGGATTTAAAAGTATCTAAAGGGTATTGTGTATCATAAGTTAATTTATCAAGTAAACTTGCTTAAGAATCTTAGTTACTTTGATGTTGATTTTAGAGGAGGCAAAGATGATAGGAAGTCCACTTCATAACACTTGTTCTTCAAAGATGCAGTTAATTCTTATCATAGCAAGAAACAAACATGTATAGTAAGATACACAAGAAGCCGAGTAAATAACATGTAGTATAGTTGTTACGCTTACTGTCTAGCTAAGATGGTTCCTAAAGGATATGAATCTTACTGTGATGGATGGACCAATTGAATATACTGCAATACATAAGCCGCCACAATTTTGATTAATAGTGATGCAAATAGTTCTAGAAGACAGCATATTGAGATAAATAACATTATATTCCTGATATTATAGGAAGGAAAAAGTCAAGTTAAATTATATTTCAAGCAGTGATATGATTGTCGATCCCTTGACAATGGGTATCTCAGCATGAATATCTATCAAACATATTGGTTTGATAAAACTTAGAAATGTTCAAGTCAAAAAAATTTCATGAATAATGAAAAGAAACAACCATGGATAATGATTGTACTCGGTTTATTCACGAAGAGTGAAAACCGCACACATCTCATGGATAGTAGTAGCATGCATAATTAAAATTGTTTGAGTCTACCAAGAAACCATTATGCTATTTCGATCAAGTGGGAGATGTAAGTTTTGTAACCTCATGACCGAATACCTAACCTTTTTGTGTCCGATTGGGTTGTTAGGATTTCTCACATTTGTTGAGGATTTTCCTCATTTGTGACGGAGTAAAATGGGAATGTGTGTTTCTGTTAAGAAAATTATGAAATTATGGACAATTTCGAACGTGTAATGCAGCATAAGTGGCATATATATTGAGGGGAGTTCATATTCTCCGAAACACATAAAATCTCTTCAACAAAGCCCCCAAAACAACATCTCCTTCTTCGGTTTCTGTTAGACCCACGGGGTGTTAGACCCACGGAGCACGGGGCCGACGCATGCAAGGGGGGACACGCGCAAGGGGGGAGGAGCCGACTTAAGGGCAGTTTGGTCTTTTTGTATTTTCTATTGTTTAGGGAGAGTTTCTTATTTAAACTAGGGCTAGCCGTCTTTTAGGGGATGCTTGATTATTGATATTGCTCTTGAGAGTTTTTAGATAGATCTTAGATTCAAATAGTGCAGACGTCCTCTTATTGGCGTCTTGGAAGGAGGATACACCTTGCTTGTATCCAATTATCTTTATTCGGCTTCTTTTATCAATAAAGTTGGGATATTTCTACGTGATCCTATCATTTTGGTATCGGAGGTGACGATCCATGGCGGCGCCGTCGACGAGATCGAAGGATAAGTTTGATTCGTTGGAGGAAAAGTTCATAGGAGAAATTGAGGGTGTGAAGAAATCTCACGAGGAGACGTTGAAGATGTTGAACAAATTGGCGGATTACATCAATTCATTGGTGACAACACAATCATCACAAGAAGAACAATTGTCGAGTCTTCTCTCTCAAAGCTCGACGGGTAACCCTAATTTGACATCAAAGGCGGAAAAAGAGAAGATTTTTGAACCAAATCAATCCTATTTCGTGGAAGAAGTTGACGAGGAAGACGAGGGGATCCGTGGAAGGGGGATTATCGCGAGGACATCCGACAAAGGGCGGAGGAAACGGGGGGGACGGCGAGTTTGGCAGTCGCCCCTACGAGACGCGGCGAGAAGAGGGGCTCCCCACGGAGCCGCTAGAGGAGGGACGGGGGGCGGCGCACCCCCCTGACCCGACAGGGGCCGGCGCACCGCCGCTGGCCCCCGACGGGCCCGGCAAACCCGCCCCCAGCCGCGGCGGGCTGGGGGGCTTTCGCCAGGGCCTTGCGGCCTTGGTCCCGAGCCGTGGAGGCTACGCGCAGCAGCGCGCGGGCCCTGTTGGGTCCCCGCTTTCCCGCGGGACTTTTGACAAGCCTCGACGGCCTTTCGACGACTCTGGCGAGCAGCGTGAACGACGATAGCAGCTCGAGAGGGGTTTTCAACCCTATTTGGAGGACCCGACGCGTGACTTTGGTGGTGGATTTAACCCCGGGGAGGGACATGGGTACTACGATGACGGGAGAGGCTATGGGGCTGACTTTGGGGATGATGCGGGATGGGATGACTTTGAGGGAAGGCGTGGAGGCCATCGCGGGAGGTAGTACGAGACGCATGACGAGAGGTGGCGGCACTATCGCCAGCCTCGCCGTACAGAGGGGATGCCCGATCAGGAGCACTTTGGAGAAGACTGCAGGGTGCGGAAGCTGAAGATGCCATTGTTCGGAGGGGAGGATCCGCATGCCTGGTTGTTCACCGCGGAGAGATATTTCGCAGCGCACCATATGACAGATGTACAGAAGCTGGAGGCGACAGCTATTTGCATGGAGTGGAGAGCCTTAGGTTGGTATCAGTGGACGGAGAGGACGCAACAGATTCGATACTGGAAGGAGCTGAATGACCTTATCCTGGAGAAGTTCAAGGATCCCCGCCTGGAAATCTTGCACAAGCAGTTATACGCTCTCAGGCAGGAGGGACTGGTGAGGGAGTACATTGATAGGTTTGAGACCTTATCCGGGAGAGTACACGATGTGTCAGATGAGTCTCTAGAAGGCACTTTCCTGAAGGGGCTGAGGCCCAGTCTCCGAGCTGCAGTGAGACCCTACAAGCCCAGGGGACTTTTCGAGGTCATTGAGATGGCACAGCTGGTAGAGAACTCACGAGAGAAGGACAGGAGAGCCAGGAGCGGCTACAGTGGCCAGGTACAGCAGGGCACCTCCTCTGGAGTCGGCGGGACCGGGGTCACCACTGAGGCAGATCAAACGAGTTTCGAAAATACGGGGAAGCAGATTAGCACACCACCAAGTAGGGGCCAATTCCGGAGGATGTCCGATGCGGAGATGAGATAGAAGCGGCAAAAGGGGTCTGTTTCAGATGCGACGAGCGCTTCACCCCTGGACACCGATGTGCGGGTCGCAAGCTGCAAGTGTTAATCGCAGAGGCAGACGATGATGATGATGTGGAGGACGAATGGATCGGATGAGATGACGACTCTCCCTTGGAGTAGCACCGTCAGTGATGTCATGCACCACCTTGAGGACATGTTGGATTTTCAGGGGCGGAGTAG
Source organism: Scilla litardierei (assembly GCA_030789695.1). Lineage (NCBI taxonomy): Eukaryota > Viridiplantae > Streptophyta > Magnoliopsida > Asparagales > Asparagaceae > Scilla > Scilla litardierei. Next base: position 13,337,116 of record CM061131.1, read on the forward strand.
TGTTAGACCCATGGGTGTTAGACCCACTAGGCACGGGACCGACGCACGCAAGGGGGATGCGGCAAGGGGGGAGGAGCCGACTTAAGGGCATTTTGGTCTTTCCGTATTTTCTATTATTTAGGGAGGGTTTCTTATTTAAACTAGGTCTAGCCGTCTTTTAGAGGGATGCTTGATTAATGATATTACTCTTGAGAGTTCTTAGGAAGATCTTAGATTCAAAGAGTGCAGACGTCCTCTTATTGGTGTCTTAAAAGGAGGATACACCTTTCGTGTCGAAAGGCCGTCGAGACTCATCGAAAGTCCTGCGGGAAAGCGATGAGCGCTTCACCCCTGGACACCCTGTGCGGGTCGCAAGCTGCAAGTGTTGATCGCAGAGACAGACGATGATGATGATGTGGAGGACGAATGGATCGGATGAGATGACGACTCTCCCTTGGAGTAGCACCGTCAGTGATGTCATGCACCACCTTGAGGACATGGTGGATTTTCAGGGGCGGAGTAGTGTTAGACCCATGGGTGTTAGACACACTAGGCACGGGACCAACTCACGCAAGGGGGACCGGCAAGGGGGGAGAGGCCGACTTAAGGGCATTTTGGTCTTTCCGTATTTTCTATTGTTTAGGGAGGGTTTCTTATTTAAACTAGGGCTAGCCGTCTTTTAGAGGGATGCTTGATTAATAATATTGCTCTTGAGAGTTCTTAGGAAGATCTTAGATTCAAAGAGTGCAGACGTCCTCTTATTGGCGTCTTGAAAGGAGGATACACCTTTCGTGTCGAAAGGCCGTCGAGACTCGTCGAAAGTCCTGCGGGAAAGCGAGGACCCAACGGGGCCCGCGCGCTGCTGCGTGTAGCCTCCATGACTCGGGACCAGGGCCGCAAGGCCCTGGCGGCTGCTACCCAGGGCCGCGCGGCCTTGGCGAAAGCCCCCCAGCCCACCGCGGCTAGGGGTGGGGTTCGCCGGGGCCGGAGGGGGTTCACCGGCCCCTGGCAGGTCAGGGGGTGCCCCCCCCCGTCCCTCCTTTAGGGGCTTCGTGGGGAGCCCCTCTTCTCGTCGCGTCTCGTGGGGCGACGGCCAAAGTCGCCGTCCCCCCCTCCTCGTTTCCTCCGTCCTTGGCCGGATGTCCTCGCGATAATCCTCCTTCCACGGATCCCCCTCGTCTTTCTCGTCAACTTCTTCTACGAAATAGGATTGATTTAGTTCAAAAATCTCCTCTTTTTCCTTTCCCTTCTTCAAAATTACCGCCTTTGATGTCAAATTAGGGTTACCCGTAGATCCTTGAGAGAGAAGCCTCGACAATTGTTCTCCTTGTGATGATTGTGTTGTCACCAATGAATTGATGGAATCCGCCAATTTTTTTAACATCTTCAACGTCTCCTCGTGAGATTTCTTCACCCCATCAATTTCTCCCATGATCTTTTCCTCCAACGAATCAAACGTATCCTTCGATCTCGTCGACAGCGCAACCATGGATTATCACGTGCTCTGATACCAAAATGATAGAATCACGTAAAAAAATCCCAACTTTATTGATAAAAGAAGCCGAATAAAGATAATTGGATACAAGAAAGGTGTGTCCTCCTTCCAAGACGCCAATAAGAGGACATCCGCACTCTTTGAATCTAAGATCTACCTAAGAACTCTCAAGAGCAATATCAATAATCAAGCATCCCCTAAAAGACGGCTAGCCCTAGTTTACATAAGAAACCCTCCCTAAACAATAGAAAATACGAAAAGACCAAAATGCCCTTAAGTCGGCTCCTCCCCCTTGCACGCGTCCCCCTTGCGTGCGTCGGCCCCGTGGGTCTAACACCCCGTGGGTCTAACAGTTTCCTACATTGAGCAACCCCAAAATCAAATCTCCATCCCCTTTTCTTTCACACCATGCATCAATACAAGCACAGACATACCTCAACTTGATGCAGAAACATCAGCCGACATACTCAAAATCCCGAAGACCTCCTGATTAACAAGCAACAAAATGCTGGGTGCACATTACCAAGTCAAGCTTAGCATAGATTATGAAGGAATGTTGAAATTCAATCAAAATATGGAAACTGTTATTTATAGATGAATATTTATAATCAATGAGTACAAAGTTTCACTGACGATGGACATCGATTTCTTGTGTTGAATCTCTTCTAAAATTAAGGGATCTTGGAAAAAGTTTTATCACAAATAACATGCTGACAACTTCACTGTGGATGAACAACTTAAGGTCATGCTCTATGTTGAATGGACAGAAACGAAAAAAAGTGCAACAAACATCTATACCATATTATAAAGCAAGTTAAAACACTAGGAAAGTAATTGGTAAAAATGAAATTCAGAAGAACCATATTTCTAGCAATCAGTATCAGTTATACATAAGATGCCCACATAACATGATTCATTTCTTTAAAGCAGAGGATCATACCGGAATGGAATTCAAATGAGATAATCGCTTCCCAAGACTTCTGTCAATTCCGTGATTCTGTTCGGCTAATACGCTGCCAATGGTCAAGTCGTCCTCATTATCCTGGATAGTGCTACTTACACTCGAGCTAGAGCTTTCACGAACATAGTCAGGGTGTTGTTCAGATGACATGATTTCTTAAAGAAAGCATTTGGCATAAACCCCCTACGAGCCACTAAGTTCCACGAATCAAAGCAGGTTCGTATAACCGAAGAACGAACAGCTGAATAAGAAGAAAAATAGGATGAAATAAAATTAAAATGTTAGATTGCAAATATAGCAATCATACAAAATTCAATCAAAAGATTTTCATATGATCAGTATTTATCCAAAGGTCTGGTGAACTATCAAATTCCCATTTTTGCTTCAAATAAATGATAAAACAATACAATCCTTGTCCCTTTGACCTAGGACTGAACCCCCCAAGATAAATAGAATGGATTTATATCAAACAGTACACGAGCAAGTGTACACAAAAAATTCAAAGCCAATAACTTTCTGAAGCTTAGACACATTCAGCACCTAATCCAACTTGGGCAAGGATCACACAAATTCCTACAACAAAATCGCCTTATCTATTAATTAGAATCAACTAGGTTAACATACAAAAATCTATAATTTACAGTACCCATCAACAAATTTTCATAAACAACAAATATATAGTAAATTCAGCAAAAATTAGAGAACATGTGTCTTTAATGAGCTCAACACTTACTTATAGCATCAAAAAAATCCAGTGATCAAACTTCATATTAACAAACAAATTAGAAACAGAAAGGTACCCAATTTCTAATATTAACGAAATGAATGAAATTAATTGGAGAATATTTAAGAAAAGAATAATCTCACTTGAAGAGTTCGGTCTTTCTTCTTTCTTCTTTCTTCTTGTTCTTCTTGTTCTTCGTTCTTCGTTTTTTTGTTTTTACCGACAAAGCTGAGATCTTCGCGACAACACCCAGGAGCTCTGAGCTGCCGTGTCTTTAAAGGATAGAGCCCTGCACTGGGGTCGGGTAGAGATGGAGCCGGAATGATTTAGATCCGACCCGTTAACGTTAAGGTTGTGTTATATGAAAGAAAGAAGCAAAATAAGGTTGCCACGAAACGGATCTAAACTGTTGAAACCCGTTTTCGGATCGGGTTCGGGTTCGGGTCTACGCTTACCTAGTGGCCAGCCAATATATTCATCCTTAACTAATGAGTTGTCTCGAGATATGCATTGTACGTTCTAGCTTCCCAAAAATGATCTCTATTTAAGTAACATTCTCTTAAATTATCCATATTTATTTTAAGAGGAAGAGGGGAGCTCTTTGCACCGCGAAACTGCGGTGGGAGTCATAATTAGTTTCTATTTTTAGAGCTAAGTATCAATTCAACCGTCACTCCACATCCTCTTTCGATCAATTTTCACTAGAAATAGGAACTTTATCGTCATATGCACCGCAAATTGCGGTGCATATAGTTGTTCTCAAGAGGAATATGGAGGCGCTTTGACAGTACATCAAATTTTTTTGTGCTGACAGCATTTTGACCCGAAAAAAGATTTTTTTTTTAAATTTTAATTTTTTGCAATGTGTTCTACAATTTGTTGGCTACCTCTCCACTAATTTTCAAGTGAATCCAACACTTTTAGAACATATTGCAAATATTTTTTTGAGGGTCAAAGTGCTGACAGCACAGGAAACTGATCATGTACTGTCAGCACACCTCCATATTCCTCTTTATTTAGTTGGGCAAAAAATTAGATTGTAATTGATATTTTGGGAAAGATAATTGAAACAAATGGCTTGTAGAAAGTCCGAAAACTGGCACAAGGAATTAGCATGGGGTCTCATAAATAGTTGAAATGAGGTCCTTGCATAACAGCACAAAAAGAAATTCTACTCCATCCACAGAATAGTTTAGACTCTCTTTGCTGCTTGAAAGTAACAATTTATTGTTTTGCCATTCGCATTACACATCAAGTAACGTAATTAGATCAATGTACAATTGAATCGCTGGCAGCAAATCCAGACCTTGAGGAGCTCCTGTATTATCGAATAGAATGCATATACGAGCAGACATTGCAGTGTTCTTCTTCTATCTCTCAAACTCTGAGCACATTTCTCGTCTCATGATTAACTTCATGGATGCCTCAGGCTGACAAGTTCAATGTCGAAGATGAGGGTACCCAGGGTAGAGCCTTCCCCGTTAGCAAGACGGGTTGGATTAAAGATGGTGGTGAACAATCTCTGGCGATCAAAGAACTGCGCATAGAGACAACAACGAAGAAATCAGACATAATGCCACTACATTTACCAACAGCAAAAATCCATTCTCAAAAGCACATTCCTGTGTTCATGATTCGTGTGCTGACCTTTCTATCCACACCGTGATCAAAGGAGGTGATCTGAGATGCGGCAACATTTACAAATATTGGAAGGTAATTTATCCTAGCGTTCATGACTGATAGTTATTTAAAAAACACTTGACAAAAAAATTACATTTCGTATGGTGTTATCATGTCCATATAATCCTACTCTTTGGGTATATGAATGTAAATGTCCATACGTCCAGCCTTCCACACGCTGTGGATGGATGCACACTGGTGCACACAGTCCCACAGACAACATGTTATGAGTGCATGTACGCACGTACCTACATGCTGAATGACAAACCTACCATCTTTGTGCTGTGCCACATACAACATACTTCAGGCAAGTGCATTTTCAGGCGGCAACCAATGGCAGTGGCAGATCTGTAATTTCACTCCTCCAAAATCTTCCCAACAAAACAACAAACGCGGGATAAATGTAAGGATGAGAATGGGCATGCCCAAAGCCCGATTGGGCTCCCAATTGGGCAGGCCCCATTCCCATCTCCTTCACCAATGAGTATGAAAGATGGTGGTGCCATCTTTCTTTCATACTCGTACTCATTGGTGAAGGAGATGGGCATGCGGCATGCCCAATTGGGAGCCCAATCGGGAGCCTAATCAGGCTTTGGGCATGCCCATTCTCATCCCTAGATATACGTACCTTGCATTACGAGGCAGGTACCACCCACCCCACCTAGACTTCTATGCCTAATAACAAGCTCCCCCACTACCGAGTTTCATCTGCCTATCTAACTTGGCATGACACTAACTTGGCATGACACTAACTTGGCATGACACAAGAGTTGATAGTCAAAATAAAGTTTTTATTTTCACATAGCTTCCTCACATGAGCTGTGCTACGTGAGAATCCTTTCATCAAAGGAAGAGATGATGCTTGATGATGAAAACGATGCACATAGTGAAACAACTGGACGCACATACACTTCACTATAAACAGGAAACTGATGTCCATACAGCAATGGGTATTCCCTACTAGAACATAAAAAATGTAGCTTTCAGCTTGAACCATTTGGTACAAGTATTATCACAGAGCAGGCGATGGCGACAGTGGTTTCCATTACAAAGTAGTGTGCATATGCTCATCAGAACACGGCACTGATCTCCATATAACATCAGCTAGAGATTTGAGCTAATGGCAACAATTGCACTTATCCACAGAAACTTTTGGAAAAATCATAATCGGTTTAATTTGGAAGGAACCATTTATAATAAGTAACGGATTCACTAAACAACTATCTCACAAGAACACGCTATAAAAAGAATTTTGAAATTAAAGGAAGAAAGACATGCATACATTGGGAGGTATAGGCTCTTGAGAAGTGTCTTGATATCCTTGTGATGGCGGAATAATGACACGACGAATGCCTCCAACTTTCATTGTTTTGACTGCTGCTTCAATGCCTGAGATAACCTACAGAAATTGATAGGGTAATCAACATATCAGAGATTCAGAAAAAGGATTTTCCTCAAAATCTCGCAAACACATTCTCACCAGAATATTCTGGAATATTCACGATAGATACAATAAACCTTTGCATAAGAGCATTGGGAAGTGATACTCATTGTGTTTAAACATTGGCTGATTTCTTCAGTTATACGATGACCACGAGAAAGTTTTGATAATTAGCGTAATTATGGGACTAGGGTAACCATATGCCAATTCAGGGAGAAGAAAGCCACAGGAACAAGTGAGGCATGGTTGATTCCTTCGAATATATATCATTATTCACTATAATCTACACACAAGTGATAAACTGCAGAAAACCCAAAAGGTGTGAGAGACTCCTTATCTTTAATATTTTATATAACACACACACCCCCCCCCCAAAAAAAAAAATAATAATAATAAAAATAAAAATAAAAATAAAAATAAAAATAAAAAATAAAAAATTAAGACATCTCAATTGAAATTGAGATAGCATGGACTATTGTAACCACTTTTTTATTTTCTAAAGTATAAATTTAAAAGTTAAATCAACTCAATTAATGACACGGTCCTCATTAATTGTACAACTTAATCATCTTCAGTTCCAAATAACATTTTTTATTATAAATCATTTAACAAATCAAAATGGTCAACTACAATTGCGTACAAATTATTCATTTTATTACATGTGCATTTTCATGTGCCCAGAAATCTAGATCTATTACACTTTATCCTGAAGACAGATAAGAAGAATGGACGTCTTTCAAAATTCTGGTTATCACATCCCACCCCACTCCACCCCCAAAAAACACACCAACACACACCAAAAAAGGGGTAAATGCAAATAAAATAAAATAAAATAAAGAAAATGGACCCCCGCTCATATAAATGGAACAGATGCAAGTGGTATTGTTGTAGGCTTGCCGCATACAAAGCAGTAGTCTCCATTCAAGTTGGCTAGTGTGTTCTATGGTAAGCTATTTCTTTAAAAACATTTTAAAAGGCCATTAAGAAATAGCATGTAACAACCTCAAAATAATATCACCTTTCCTGACCCAAGAACGAATGCAAAAGGAATAGGATCACCCATTGCATCCTTATGATCATAAGTTGAATCAAACCGCCACCCTTGTTTTGCCGCCAACCTTCCATAGTAATGGATTGCAACCTTCACCAGAAGAATGCTCATTTTAGCTACAATATAATGATAAAAACACACATGATCTTAAACAAGTGGGAGAAAAGTTTGCATAATCGCTTAACGGGCTTAATGAGTACATTCATAATCTTCCTTAAAATTCTAATCCCAGATTCGATCACAGTATGGTTGTTTAAACATAGTTAATTTATTTTCATGCCAGTATAGTGCACGATTAATTCCTGAATTGAACTAAATCTTGTCCACCAAATTGGTCCCTTTTTATTAAGGAGAAGGAGGCGCACACACAATGTACTGAGTCATTGGCTCATTGTTCTGTTTCTTTATCTAAAGAAACATAGTATACAAATATAGACTTGTTCAGTCATGGGACCAAATAGTTTGACAGGTTAGCTCCCTATTGTGTGGGTGCAACAACTTTTGCGAGTGCAGTATTGACATGTCAGCCAGCCCTTGCAGAGCTTCATATATCTCTTCAGTTCTTGGGTGCTTTGTGTCTGAAGAGCAAAACTCGACAAGCTGAGAATGAGATCGAGAGTCCACTTGAACCCAACTCCATCCAGGAAGCTTATCATGCAGCCTGCACATTCTGTTGACAACATGCTTCAATCTTGCGGCATCTGCCCAACTCCTGCAAGCCTCATACATCTTGGAAAGCATTACATAATTGGTAACATCCTCTGGCTCCAGTCTCACTAGCCAACTCATTGCAAGCTCAGCGACCATAAGCATTTGCACACGATGTTCATGTCCATGGCCATACTCAACAAGTTGCTGTTGGCAAGCCCCGAGAAGGGTGCTCCATATGACACAATCAGGTTTCATCGACATGGACATCCTCTTTATGACACCAAGAGCATCATCAACCAATCCAGCCCGACAAAGAAGATCAACCACACAGCCATAGTGCTCCATCCACGGATCGATCATGTGTTCCTCTACCATGGATCTGAAGTAGGCAATCCCCATCTCAACATGGTCCATTGAATGCACGCAAGCACTTAACACCCCAACGAAGGTGATGCCATCAGGTTTATGCTTTCCCATCTTGTTCATCTGCTCAAACAACTCTAATGCCTCCACCCCATGCCCATGTGCTGCTAGCCCTCCAATCATTGAGTTCCAAGTGATCACATCTCTTGTCCACTCTTCCATGGTGCTGAAAACACCGATTGCATCTTCTATGCAACCACATTTAGCATACATGTCAATAAGCCCGTTTTCTACAGATGAAGATGTTAATAATTCACGAAACCTTTTGGCAGCATAGGAATGAACCAGTCTTCCCAAGACAAGAGACCCAAGCTTAGAGCAGGCAGACAGTACAGACGACAAAGTGGCAGCATTGGGCTTGACAACAGGACTAGATGATGCATGAAAGAGCATCCGACTAAATGCACTTAAGACACAATGAAACTGACCATGACGAGAATACACTACAATCAGTGCATTCCAAGAGAAGACATTTTTCTTGTCGGCAGGCATCTCATTGAAGAAGAATCTCTCGCCTTCTTCCACAAGTCTGCCATCAGCATTGGCATAGCCAAGCAAGACCGTGTTCCAAGCCATGGCATCTCGGTCATTGTAGGGCATCTGGGCAAAGAGAGTTCGTGCAGCAGCCACTTCTCCACACTCCACGTAACCTGATATCACTGTGTTCCACAAAACGACATCTCTATCTATCGTCCGATCAAAAAGCTGACGTGCATATGCCAAATCCCCAATGGAAATGTAGGCTCTGATGATAGCAGTCCAACACACCACATTTCTCACCGGCATCTCTTCAAACACCTTGTAAGCAATTTCAATAATAGACGAGTACATATCGATGAGCATGGTTCCTACAAACCGATTGGACTGGAACCATCCAGTTTTGATGGTGAAGCAGTGAACCTGCTCACCGTCCCTTAAAGCCGACAAAAAGGATGAAGATTTGAGGACAAAGGTGAACGTATAAGCATTTGGAGCAAGAAAGAACTCATCTTTTCTCCTCTTCATCATTTGGTCGAATAAGAGGAGAGTCTCCTTGTGAAACCCCGCATTCGTGTATCCCTTAAACATAACATTCCAAAGAACCACATTCGGGTGGAGAATTCGATCGAACCATCGACGAGCAATGGCGATCGCGTTCCTCTCTTCGCATTGGAACAAAGCCGTGGTGATTTTGGGGGCAAGGTAAGGGCTTTGATGGAGTCCATGTGCAATCACCTGCCCTAGAATCTGTTGGATTTGTGAACAACTACTACATCTTGCTAACAGAGAAACCGACCCCTCTTCTAATTGTCTATATGGACTAATTTCGCCTATCAACTTAATCATTCGTTCATTCGTTCATTCGTTCTAATGGAAAGAGAGTAAAATGTAGAAAAGTTGATATTTTTATCCGACCTGGTCGCCGTCGGATGGGCTTGGGCCTTCGCCGACGCGGAGGTCGAGGGCCTTGACGCCGCCGGATCCCTCGAGGACGGAGAAGTCGGCGATGGAGGTGGCGGTTGGACTAGCGGCGACGGCGAGATAGGAGGATGATGAGGAGAGGAGATAGATAGATGAAGAGATGAGAGAAATTGCCAGTCTTCTGTTGATTTTGGGGGTTTGGTCCAGGGTTAGGGTTGATAGAGTGGGCGCAAGGGAGGGGAGAGCCGATGGAAGAGCCGAGGAAACTAGTCGGAGCATGCTCATGACGCTGGATCGTCAGAAACGGCCTAGCTGACTACAGATAATTACTATGTATGCCATTTCGTTATCGAAAAGGGTAAAATAAATTGGGGAAAAAGGAAATAAAAACCGCCGTCTGTGGGAATCGAACCCACGACCACACGGTTAAAAGCCGTGCGCTCTACCGGCTGAGCTAAGACGGCATTTTCTTAGAGGTCCGCTTAACAGTAATTAATCTATAACAGTAAGATTTAAACATTCTGATTTGCTTTTAAGAGTAGTTTAATTCAATCATAATCATAACTACAACTCAATTACAGCTAATTTAGAAGTCATCACACACACGAAACAAAAAAAACAATATATAGAAATTCTTATCAAACTAAAATTCCAATCCCCAAGAGAAAAACATCTTAAATAAGTAAACGAGAACAAAATTTTAATTAATCAGCATGACTGGAGATGACTGGAGAATAAACATAGTGAATTATCATATGAACATCATAAAAGGCTTCTTTGTTTGAATTATCATATGAACATCATAAAAGTCTCATCTTTGTTTAGTAATAGTTTTGTGAGCAAAGAAACCACAACCTGACGGAGGAAGCAAAAGCCACAAAAGATCGAAAAAAAGTTGAAAATTTTAAATAATACCATCTTTTTTAAGTTAAAAAATGCTGTTATTGGTTAATCCGCTAACACTAGAGAGTTACTTTGCGAACCGGTCATTTTGCTCATAGGCTGTTTAAATTTTTCGAAAAATAACGAAGCCATCGTTTTCAAAAATCCCGAAATATCCCGTCAAAATTTCTCAACGCACCTACCAAACTACTTACTGAGCATAACGGACAAAATATAATTACTATGCGCACATATTAAATTACTCACCGTACACGTGCTTAAAAACTTACTCACCGCGTGCATTCCATTTCTTCTTTTTAAAATATTTTGCTCATCATCATCTCTCTATCAACTCCTCCTCCTCCTCCTCCTCCTCCTCCTCCTCTCCATCAATTTCTACCCAGCCCCGAGTCATCCCCCCACCATCCCGACCCCTCCTCATCCTCTCCATCAATTTCTACCCAACTCCGAGTCATCCCCCCACCATCCCGACCCCCCCACCACACACACACACACAACTCCACCCAGCCCCCCTTCTCCCCAGCACATCTGTCCACATCGCCATCCACGTCTCTCTCCCCTTCATCAGTGTTTAATTAATATCACGTAATTCCAATTAACTAATTAGCGATTTAAAGGGTAATTAGTTATATGTTTCAGAAACATAAAAATTTGCTTGCGTTGATCAAATTTCTTGAAAAGACGAAAGAATTGTTGGAATTAATGGCTCCCTTAGCCATTTTTCACTCCCACTCTCTTGTTTAGTCCCACATTGGATAGGCCAACACCCTTGAGTGGGTATATAATAGGATTCTCTCCTATGGGCTATTGGACTTGTTAATGGGCTAGAAATTGGGGGTAGCTCGCGTGCACATGAGCCCAAGCAAGGGGCCGAGCCCAATCCGGGTTAAGCCGAATGGAAAATCTGGGCGACGGATCTGGAAACCCTTAGCGTGTGTGCGCTGGCGTCGTGCCTGCGCTGGGGGGGGGTTCACGGGTGCGCGCGCGGAGTGCCCGAGTTTTGACTCGTATTTTTTAGCCCATTTTACTTTTTGAATTCAAAAGGCCCAGTACGTTTTATTTCATTAAATTGGCGTTAATATTCTCAACAGCCATTTTTTTGTTTAATGCCTGCATTCATGACTGAATTCCAACAGTCATTCTTTTCTTCTATATAAACTCTATCGTCAAGGGTTTTTTCCACCACCGAAAACTTCTGTTCTTCTTCCTCTCGTTCAACGAAATTTCTTCTCTCCTGGGTATCGATCTCTGTGCAAGCTCCACGCTTCTGGCCGCGAGTGGACGCGTCCAGACGTGACTGCGTTAACCTTGGGGAACAGCCGGCATCATCCGATTACCACCACGGTCGGGCCGTAGTTGTTTTCAAGGCAGTGGCTCAGCCACGACGCAGTTCCTCGTCCCTGTCTCGGGTTTCCTCTTTCCTTCTTATTCGTACTTTGTTTTTTACTCGTCTCTTAACTCTCTGTTTTTCTTCTGCAGCCATAGATCTTTTTCTTCAAGGTCTAACAATTTGAAAACAACTACTCACTTTGCTATGGCTGTCACTCCTTCCAAGTCATTCCTCGATCTGTCCAAGTTGGCACCCCTCGATGGTACCAACTACAAACAGTGGTCGCAAAAACTATTGATGTTTTTTGAACAGCTTGAAATTGACTACGTCCTTTTCTTATGTTGAAAGACTGTCCCCCTCTTCCTCCTTCTTCAGGCACTCCACCAACTTCTGTTGATGGTGATGCTATTGCTGTTATTCCTCCTGCCAACTCTTCTGCTTCTGCAGAAATTGTGAAATATGATAAAGACAATAAGACTGTTCGCTGTCACCTCCTTCATCATATGAAGGATTCTTTATTTGATTTATATATGATTCATAAGTCTGCTAAACTAATCTGGGATTCCCTAGAAAAGAAGTATGGATCTGATGATGCAGGAAAGAAGAAGTATGTTGTTGGCAAGTGGCTCCACTTCCAAATGCTCGACGACAAGCCCATCATGGAACAAGTACACATCTACGAGAACCTTTGCGCAGATGTTCTCAACGAAGGCATGAAGATGTGCGAGATCTTTCAGGCGAACGTGCTGTTGGAGCGGTTCCCACCTTCCTGGGCTGAGTACAGGAACCATCTCAAACACAAGAAGAAAGATCTGTCCCTGCAGGAGCTCATCAGTCATATGCGAACCGAAGAGGCTAATCGCCTCAAAGATAAGCCTGACTCTTCCCCTGTCATTTCTGTCAAAGCTAACATCGTTGAATCCACTGGCCCCTTCAACAAAACCAGGTTCAACAATAAAGGGAAGAAGCCCTTTAAACAAGGACAGAACAAGAAGTCAAGTCACTTCACCAAACCAGACAGTAAGGTCCAAAAGCCGAACATTGTCTGCTATGTGTGCGGCAAACCTGGCCATAAAGCCTACCAATGCTTTCAACGCCAGGGAACCCAAAAGCCACCCCAGAAACAAGGTGGCTCTGTTGCTCAAGCCAACCTTGCTGAACCAGATGAAGTCATTGCTGCTGTCATCGTTGAAGCCAACATGGTGGCCAATAACGTTGATTGGATCCTAGACACTGGCGCGACAAGACATCTCTGCGCAAACAAGGATCTGTTCCACGACTTCAAGGATGCTGCGGACACAGACTGCGTCTTCATGGGAAATTCTGCTGCTTCCCGAGTTGCTGGTAAAGGTACTATCATGCTGAAACTAACATCAGGAAAGACTCTCTCCCTCAGCAACGTCCTTTATGTCCCATCTCTGCGTCGCAACCTCGTGTCTGGTGCCTTACTAAACAAAGCCGGTCTAAAACTTGTCTTTGAGGCTGACAAGGTTGTTATTTCTCGCAGTGGAGACTTTGTTGGGAAGGGCTATCTGAGTGATGGACTCTTTGTTCTGAATGTAGTTTCTGATTCAATGAATAAATCTGCTGTTGCTTATATTGCTGAATCTTTAGACTTATGGCATTGCCGACTAGGGCATGTCAATTTTGCTTCTATTAAAAGATTAAATAACTTAGATCTAATATCTGCTACAAGTTCTTCTGAATTCTCTAAATGTCAAATCTGTGTAGAAGCCAAATACACTAAAAAACCGTGTAAACCTGTTGCTGTTAGACAGTCAGAACTTCTTGGTTTAATTCATTCAGACCTAGCAGACTTTAAATCTACTAGAAGCAAAGGAGGAAAACATTACTACATCACTTTTGTAGATGATTACTCTAGATTCACTAGGGTATATCTTCTAAAAACTAAGGATGAGGCTGAAGAAATGTTCCTTAAATATAAGTCAGAAGTAGAAAACCAACTTGATAGAAAAATCAAAAGGTTTAGGTCTGACAGAGGTGGAGAATATAGCTCCCATACCTTAAAAGACTTCTGTGAGAAGAATGGAATCATACATGAGTTCAGTGCTCCTTATGTTCCTCAACAAAATGGTATAGCTGAACGAAAGAACAGGACTCTGAAAGAAATGATGAATGCCATGCTATTAAGTTCAGGATTATCTGATGACATGTGGGGGGAAGCCATTCTCTCTGCTTGCCATATCCTTAATAGAGAACCCCATAAGAAACTAGACAAAACACCTTATGAATTGTGGAAAGGTTATCCCCCTAACCTTAAATTTCTTAGAGTGTGGGGGTGTCTGGAAAAGGTAGGACTACCTGACTTTAAGAAGTCAAACATTGGGTCTAAAACTTATGATACTGTTTTTATAGGGTATGCTCATAATAGTGCTGCATATAGATTCATGTCCTTAACAGATAACACTATTTCTGAGTCTAGAGATGCAGAGTTTTTTGAGCATGTTTTTCCTTTGAAAAAGGAATTAACAGGATCGTTGCCCCTTGTACCTCCCATAGAATCTCTTCCTTCTTCTTCACCTATATCTTCTGATATGCATACATGTAGTTCTACTTTTAGTGAAGAACCTAGAAGGAGTAAGAGGCAAAGGACTGAAACCAATTTTGGACCTGACTTTATAACTGCCTTTCTGTCAGAAAATGGTTGTATAGATATGCTTAGTGATGAGATAGTGTCTACCTTTTTAATAGAAGAAGACCCAAAAACCTATGATGAGGCAATGAGATCCATTGATGCTAGTTTTTGGAAAGAAGCTATTAAAAGCGAACTTGATTCTATTGTATCCAATCAAACTTGGGAATTAGCCGAGTTACCTAAAGGTAATAAGCCCATTAGTAATAAATGGATTTTCAAGAAAAAGATGAGACCTGATGGATCGATAGAAAAATTCAAAGCTAGACTTGTGATCAGGGGTTTTACTCAAAAGAAAGGATTGGACTACTTTGACACATATTCTCCTGTGACCAAGATTGCAACCATTAGGACTCTAATTGCCTTAGCTGCAATTCATGAGTTAGTCATACATCAAATGGATGTTAAGACAGCCTTCCTAAATGGCGATCTAGAAGAAGAAATCTACATGTCCCAACCCGAGGGTTTTGTAGTTGCTGGTGAAGAGCATAAGGTTTGCAGGCTTAGAAAGTCTTTATACGGCTTAAAGCAAGCTCCTAAGCAATGGTATGAGAAATTCAACAGCACCTTAATAAGGAATGGATTTATTGTAAACACATCTGATTCTTGTGTTTTTTCTAAACTTATAGGATCAGATTGTGTAATTATTTGTCTCTATGTCGATGACATGTTACTTTTTGGGAATAATCTAGATATTGTAAATGAAACCAAAAATTTCTTGTCATCTCAATTTGAGATGAAAGACCTAGGAGAAGCTGATGTCATTTTAGGAGTTAAAATTGTTAGAAACTCTTATGGCATCTCCTTAAGTCAATCTCATTACGTAGAGAAGGTGCTGAAGAAATTCAACTGCTTTGATGTTGTTCCTGCTAGAACTCCCTATGACCCTAGCATACATTTGAAAAAGAATTTAGGAGAGAGTATTTCTCAATCTGAATATGCTAAGATCATAGGAAGTGTGATGTTCCTTATGAACTGTACTCGACCCGATATAGCCTATGCTGTTAGCAGGCTAAGTCGGTACACTCATAACCCTAGTAATGAACATTGGACTGCTCTTCATCGTTTATTAAAGTACCTGAAAGGGACTGTTGATTGGTGTTTGCATTTCAGCAAATTTCCTGCTGTGTTAGAAGGATTTTGTGATGCAAACTGGGTTTCAGATAACGATGAAGTTAGTTCAACTAGTGGTTTTTTATTCTCCTTGGGTGGAGGTGCTATATCTTGGAAGTCTTCCAAACAGACATGTATAGCACGCTCCACCATGGAATCTGAATTTATTGCTCTTGAGTTGGCAGGGCAAGAGGCTGAATGGCTGAGGAACCTGTTGGCAGACGTGCCTTTATGGGGAGGAAAAACTGCTCCAGTTTCCCTTCATTGTGATTCTCAGGCAGCCATTGGTGTTGCTAAAAATAGTGTCTACAACGGGAAGAAGAGACACATTCGGATCAGGCACGGTGTGGTTAAACAACTCCTGAAAAATGGAGTAATTTCTTTGGAATATGTAAGGTCTGAAAGAAATCTTGCAGACCCACTAACCAAAGGATTGCCAAGGAAAGTGGTTCTTGATTCGTCAGGGGGGATGGGGCTAAAGCCCATGAGTTAAGGTTATATGGTTGATACCCAGTGTGGTCTAACGAAGCCATATGATCCTTAACAAACACTACATTTCCATCCCTATGGCGTGTGATAGTGTTCTTTGAATCTATAGCCAAGTTTGGTGGTGCTATTGAGAAGCACTTGATGGATTCATTTTGAGACAAGTCCATAACCAGTTTTGGTGGTGCTATTGAGAAGCACTTGATGGACTTAAGCAGAGGTTGAGCTGTATGCTCTTAATGGTTTCATAACCAGTTTTGGTGGTGCTATGGAGAAGCACTTGATGAACCACCTATGTGGGTGTGAGGGTTTGGCCACCCTCTATGAAAGACAAGGGCAGTCTTTCTAGAGCACTCACGAGACCCAAGGTGTGCGCATGGCCTATAGCGCTTGTTATGTATCGCGGAGTTTGCACAAACTCAAGGGAACAATATGTGTTGTGGGGGGTTCACAATCGAACTCTAATGAGTTCAAGAGCTATTCACTCATTAGAAAGTAAGTTGTTACCTCACTTCACTACGTATCAATTCAATCGAAAGACATTGATACTTAAGTATTCATCCCTCTTTACCCAGGATCTTTCTCTTCTCTTCTTGATCCATTAAGTGGGGGATTGTTGGAATTAATGGCTCCCTTGGCCATTTGTTCACTCCCACTCTCTTGTTTAGTCTCACATTGGATAGGCCAACACCCTTGAGTGGGTATATAATAGGATTCTCTCCTATGGGCTATTGGACTTGTTAATGGGCTAGAAATTGGGGGTAGCTCGCGTGCACATGAGCCCAAGCAAGGGGCCGAGCCCAATCCGGGTTAAGCCGAATGGAAAATCTGGGCGACGGATCCGGAAACCCTTAGCGCGTGTGCGCTGGCGTCGTGCCTGCGCGGGGGGGGGGGGGGGGGGGGGGGGGGTTCACGGGTGCGCGCGCGGAGTGCCCGAGTTTTGACTCGTATTTTTTAGCCCATTTTACTTTTTGAATTCAAAAGGCCCAGTACGTTTTATTTCATTAAATTGGCATTAATATTCTCAACAGCCATTTTTTGTTTAATGCCTGCATTCATGACTGAATTCCAACAGTCATTCTTTTCTTCTATATAAACTCTATCGTCAAGGGTTTTTTCCACCACCGAAAACTTCTGTTCTTCTTCCTCTCGTTCAACGAAATTTCTTCTCTCCTGGGTATCGATCTCTGTGCAAGCTCCACGCTTCTGGTCGCGAGTGGACGCGTCCAGACGCGACTGCGTTAACCTTGGGGAACAGCCGGCATCATCCGATTACCACCACGGTCGGGCCGTAGTTGTTTTCAAGGCAGTGGCTCAGCCACGACGCAGTTCCTCGTCCCCGTCTCGGGTTTCCTCTTTCCTTCTTATTCGTACTTTGTTTTTTACTCGTCTCTTAACTCTCTGTTTTTCTTCTGCAGCCATAGATCTTTTTCTTCATGGTCTAACAATTTGAAAACAACTACGGCCTTTGCTATGGCTGTCACTCCTTCCAAGTCATTCCTCGATCTGTCCAAGTTGGCACCCCTCGATGGTACCAACTACAAACAGTGGTCGCAAAAACTATTGATGTTTTTTGAACAGCTTGAAATTGACTACGTCCTTTTCAAAGATTGTCCCCCTCTTCCTCCTTCTTCAGGAACTCCACCAACTTCTGTTGATGGTGATGCTATTGCTGTTATTCCTCCTGCCAACTCTTCTGCTTCTGCAGAAATTGTGAAATATGATAAAGACAATAAGACTGTTCGCTGTCACCTCCTTCATCATATGAAGGATTCTTTATTTGATTTATATATGATTCATAAGTCTGCTAAACTAATCTGGGATTCCCTAGAAAAGAAGTATGGATCTGATGATGCAGGAAAGAAGAAGTATGTTATTGGCAAGTGGCTCCACTTCCAAATGCTCGACGACAAGCCCATCATGGAACAAGTACACATCTATGAGAACCTTTGCGCAGATGTTCTCAACGAAGGCATGAAGATGTGCGAGATCTTTCAGGCGAACGTGCTGTTGGAGCGGTTCCCACCTTCCTGGGCTGAGTACAGGAACCATCTCAAACACAAGAAGAAAGATCTGTCCCTGCAGGAGCTCATCAGTCATATGCAAACCGAAGAGGCTAATCGCCTCAAAGATAAGCCTGACTCTTCCCCTGTCATTTCTGTCAAAGCTAACATCGTTGAATCCACTGGCCCCTTCAACAAAACCAAGTTCAACAATAAAGGGAAGAAGCCCTTTAAACAAGGACAGAACAAGAAGTCAAGTCACTTCACCAAACCAGACAGTAAGGTCCAAAAGCCGAACATTGTCTGCTATGTGTGCGGCAAACCTGGCCATAAAGCCTACCAATGCTTTCAACGCCAGGGAACCCAAAAGCCACCCCAGAAACAAGGTGGCTCTGTTGCTCAAGCCAACCTTGCTGAACCAGATGAAGTCATTGCTGCTGTCATCGTTGAAGCCAACATGGTGGCCAATAACGTTGATTGGATCCTAGACACTGGCGCGACAAGACATCTCTGCGCAAACAAGGATCTGTTCCACGACTTCAAGGATGCTGCGGACACAGACTGCGTCTTCATGAGAAATTCTGCTGCTTCCCGAGTTGCTGGTAAAGGTACTATCATGCTGAAACTAACATCAGGAAAGACTCTCTCCCTCAGCAACGTCCTTTATGTCCCATCTCTGCGTCGCAACCTCGTGTCTGGTGCCTTACTAAACAAAGCCGGTCTAAAACTTGTCTTTGAGGCTGACAAGGTTGTTATTTCTCGCAGTGGAGACTTTGTTGGGAAGGGCTATCTGAGTGATGGACTCTTTGTTCTGAATGTAGTTTCTGATTCAATGAATAAATCTGCTGTTGCTTATATTGCTGAATCTTTAGACTTATGGCATTGCCGACTAGGGCATGTCAATTTTGCTTCTATTAAAAGATTAAATAACTTAGATCTAATATCTGCTACAAGTTCTTCTGAATTCTCTAAATGTCAAATCTGTGTAGAAGCCAAATACACTAAAAAACCGTGTAAACCTGTTGCTGTTAGACAGTCAGAACTTCTTGGTTTAATTCATTCAGACCTAGCAGACTTTAAATCTACTAGAAGCAAAGGAGGAAAACATTACTACATCACTTTTGTAGATGATTACTCTAGATTCACTAGGGTATATCTTCTAAAAACTAAGGATGAGGCTGAAGAAATGTTCCTTAAATATAAGTCAGAAGTAGAAAACCAACTTGATAGAAAAATCAAAAGGTTTAGGTCTGACAGAGGTGGAGAATATAGCTCCCATACCTTAAAAGACTTCTGTGAGAAGAATGGAATCATACATGAGTTCAGTGCTCCTTATGTTCCTCAACAAAATGGTATAGCTGAACGAAAGAACAGGACTCTGAAAGAAATGATGAATGCCATGCTATTAAGTTCAGGATTATCTGATGACATGTGGGGGGAAGCCATTCTCTCTGCTTGCCATATCCTTAATAGAGAACCCCATAAGAAACTAGACAAAACACCTTATGAATTGTGGAAAGGTTATCCCCCTAACCTTAAATTTCTTAGAGTGTGGGGGTGTCTGGAAAAGGTAGGACTACCTGACTTTAAGAAGTCAAACATTGGGTCTAAAACTTATGATACTGTTTTTATAGGGTATGCTCATAATAGTGCTGCATATAGATTCATGTCCTTAACAGATAACACTATTTCTGAGTCTAGAGATGCAGAGTTTTTTGAGCATGTTTTTCCTTTGAAAAAGGAATTAACAGGATCGTTGCCCCTTGTACCTCCCATAGAATCTCTTCCTTCTTCTTCACCTATATCTTCTGATATGCATACATGTAGTTCTACTTTTAGTGAAGAACCTAGAAGGAGTAAGAGGCAAAGGACTGAAACCAATTTTGGACCTGACTTTATAACTGCCTTTCTGTCAGAAAATGGTTGTATAGATATGCTTAGTGATGAGATAGTGTCTACCTTTTTAATAGAAGAAGACCCAAAAACCTATGATGAGGCAATGAGATCCATTGATGCTAGTTTTTGGAAAGAAGCTATTAAAAGCGAACTTGATTCTATTGTATCCAATCAAACTTGGGAATTAGCCGAGTTACCTAAAGGTAATAAGCCCATTAGTAATAAATGGATTTTCAAGAAAAAGATGAGACCTGATGGATCGATAGAAAAATTCAAAGCTAGACTTGTGATCAGGGGTTTTACTCAAAAGAAAGGATTAGACTACTTTGACACATATTCTCCTGTGACCAAGATTGCAACCATTAGGACTCTAATTGCCTTAGCTGCAATTCATGAGTTAGTCATACATCAAATGGATGTTAAGACAGCCTTCCTAAATGGCGATCTAGAAGAAGAAATCTACATGTCCCAACCCGAGGGTTTTGTAGTTGCTGGTGAAGAGCATAAGGTTTGCAGGCTTAGAAAGTCTTTATACGGCTTAAAGCAAGCTCCTAAGCAATGGTATGAGAAATTCAACAGCACCTTAATAAGGAATGGATTTATTGTAAACACATCTGATTCTTGTGTTTTTTCTAAACTTATAGGATCAGATTGTGTAATTATTTGTCTCTATGTCGATGACATGTTACTTTTTGGGAATAATCTAGATATTGTAAATGAAACCAAAAATTTCTTGTCATCTCAATTTGAGATGAAAGACCTAGGAGAAGCTGATGTCATTTTAGGAGTTAAAATTGTTAGAAACTCTTATGGCATCTCCTTAAGTCAATCTCATTACGTAGAGAAGGTGCTGAAGAAATTCAACTGCTTTGATGTTGTTCCTGCTAGAACTCCCTATGACCCTAGCATACATTTGAAAAAGAATTTAGGAGAGAGTATTTCTCAATCTGAATATGCTAAGATCATAGGAAGTGTGATGTTCCTTATGAACTGTACTCGACCCGATATAGCCTATGCTGTTAGCAGGCTAAGTCGGTACACTCATAACCCTAGTAATGAACATTGGACTGCTCTTCATCGTTTATTAAAGTACCTGAAAGGGACTGTTGATTGGTGTTTGCATTTCAGCAAATTTCCTGCTGTGTTAGAAGGATTTTGTGATGCAAACTGGGTTTCAGATAACGATGAAGTTAGTTCAACTAGTGGTTTTTTATTCTCCTTGGGTGGAGGTGCTATATCTTGGAAGTCTTCCAAACAGACATGTATAGCACGCTCCACCATGGAATCTGAATTTATTGCTCTTGAGTTGGCAGGGCAAGAGGCTGAATGGCTGAGGAACCTGTTGGCAGACGTGCCTTTATGGGGAGGAAAAACTGCTCCAGTTTCCCTTCATTGTGATTCTCAGGCAGCCATTGGTGTTGCTAAAAATAGTGTCTACAACGGGAAGAAGAGACACATTCGGATCAGGCACGGTGTGGTTAAACAACTCCTGAAAAATGGAGTAATTTCTTTGGAATATGTAAGGTCTGAAAGAAATCTTGCAGACCCACTAACCAAAGGATTGCCAAGGAAAGTGGTTCTTGATTCGTCAGGGGGGATGGGGCTAAAGCCCATGAGTTAAGGTTATATGGTTGATACCCAGTGTGGTCTAACGAAGCCATATGATCCTTAACAAACACTACATTTCCATCCCTATGGCGTGTGATAGTGTTCTTTGAATCTATAGCCAAGTTTGGTGGTGCTATTGAGAAGCACTTGATGGATTCATTTTGAGACAAGTCCATAACCAGTTTTGGTGGTGCTATTGAGAAGCACTTGATGGACTTAAGCAGAGGTTGAGCTGTATGCTCTTAATGGTTTCATAACCAGTTTTGGTGGTGCTATGGAGAAGCACTTGATGAACCACCTATGTGGGTGTGAGGGTTTGGCCACCCTCTATGAAAGACAAGGGCAGTCTTTCTAGAGCACTCACGAGACCCAAGGTGTGCGCATGGCCTATAGCGCTTGTTATGTATCGCGGAGTTTGCACAAACTCAAGGGAACAATATGTGTTGTGGGGGGTTCACAATCGAACTCTAATGAGTTCAAGAGCTATTCACTCATTAGAAAGTAAGTTGTTACCTCACTTCACTACGTATCAATTCAATCGAAAGACATTGATACTTAAGTATTCATCCATCTTTACCCAGGATCTTTCTCTTCTCTTCTTGATCCATTAAGTGGGGGATTGTTGGAATTAATGGCTCCCTTGGCCATTTGTTCACTCCCACTCTCTTGTTTAGTCTCACATTGGATAGGCCAACACCCTTGAGTGGGTATATAATAGGATTCTCTCCTATGGGCTATTGGACTTGTTAATGGGCTAGAAATTGGGGGTAGCTCGCGTGCACATGAGCCCAAGCAAGGGGCCGAGCCCAATCCGGGTTAAGCCGAATGGAAAATCTGGGCGACGGATCCGGAAACCCTTAGCGCGTGTGCGCTGGCGTCGTGCCTGCGCAGGGGGGGGGGGTTCACGGGTGCGCGCGCGGAGTGCCCGAGTTTTGACTCGTATTTTTTTAGCCCATTTTACTTTTTGAATTCAAAAGGTTTAATTTCATTAAATTGGCCCAGTACGTTTTATTTCATTAAATTGGCATTAATATTCTCAACAGCCATTTTTTGTTTAATGCCTGCATTCATGACTGAATTCCAACAGTCATTCTTTTCTTCTATATAAACTCTATCGTCAAGGGTTTTTTCCACCACCGAAAACTTCTGTTCTTCTTCCTCTCGTTCAACGAAATTTCTTCTCTCCTGGGTATCGATCTCTGTGCAAGCTCCACGCTTCTGGTCGCGAGTGGACGCGTCCAGACGCGACTGCGTTAACCTTGGGGAACAGCCGGCATCATCCGATTACCACCACGGTCGGGCCGTAGTTGTTTTCAAGGCAGTGGCTCAGCCACGACGCAGTTCCTCGTCCCCGTCTCGGGTTTCCTCTTTCCTTCTTATTCGTACTTTGTTTTTTACTCGTCTCTTAACTCTCTGTTTTTCTTCTGCAGCCATAGATCTTTTTCTTCATGGTCTAACAATTTGAAAACAACTACGGCCTTTGCTATGGCTGTCACTCCTTCCAAGTCATTCCTCGATCTGTCCAAGTTGGCACCCCTCGATGGTACCAACTACAAACAGTGGTCGCAAAAACTATTGATGTTTTTTGAACAGCTTGAAATTGACTACGTCCTTTTCAAAGATTGTCCCCCTCTTCCTCCTTCTTCAGGAACTCCACCAACTTCTGTTGATGGTGATGCTATTGCTGTTATTCCTCCTGCCAACTCTTCTGCTTCTGCAGAAATTGTGAAATATGATAAAGACAATAAGACTGTTCGCTGTCACCTCCTTCATCATATGAAGGATTCTTTATTTGATTTATATATGATTCATAAGTCTGCTAAACTAATCTGGGATTCCCTAGAAAAGAAGTATGGATCTGATGATGCAGGAAAGAAGAAGTATGTTATTGGCAAGTGGCTCCAGTTCCAAATGCTCGACGACAAGCCCATCATGGAACAAGTACACATCTATGAGAACCTTTGCGCAGATGTTCTCAACGAAGGCATGAAGATGTGCGAGATCTTTCAGGCGAACGTGCTGTTGGAGCGGTTCCCACCTTCCTGGGCTGAGTACAGGAACCATCTCAAACACAAGAAGAAAGATCTGTCCCTGCAGGAGCTCATCAGTCATATGCAAACCGAAGAGGCTAATCGCCTCAAAGATAAGCCTGACTCTTCCCCTGTCATTTCTGTCAAAGCTAACATCGTTGAATCCACTGGCCCCTTCAACAAAACCAAGTTCAACAATAAAGGGAAGAAGCCCTTTAAACAAGGACAGAACAAGAAGTCAAGTCACTTCACCAAACCAGACAGTAAGGTCCAAAAGCCGAACATTGTCTGCTATGTGTGCGGCAAACCTGGCCATAAAGCCTACCAATGCTTTCAACGCCAGGGAACCCAAAAGCCACCCCAGAAACAAGGTGGCTCTGTTGCTCAAGCCAACCTTGCTGAACCAGATGAAGTCATTGCTGCTGTCATCGTTGAAGCCAACATGGTGGCCAATAACGTTGATTGGATCCTAGACACTGGCGCGACAAGACATCTCTGCGCAAACAAGGATCTGTTCCACGACTTCAAGGATGCTGCGGACACAGACTGCGTCTTCATGGGAAATTCTGCTGCTTCCCGAGTTGCTGGTAAAGGTACTATCATGCTGAAACTAACATCAGGAAAGACTCTCTCCCTCAGCAACGTCCTTTATGTCCCATCTCTGCGTCGCAACCTCGTGTCTGGTGCCTTACTAAACAAAGCCGGTCTAAAACTTGTCTTTGAGGCTGACAAGGTTGTTATTTCTCGCAGTGGAGACTTTGTTGGGAAGGGCTATCTGAGTGATGGACTCTTTGTTCTGAATGTAGTTTCTGATTCAATGAATAAATCTGATGTTGCTTATATTGCTGAATCTTTAGACTTATGGCATTGCCGACTAGGGCATGTCAATTTTGCTTCTATTAAAAGATTAAATAACTTAGATCTAATATCTGCTACAAGTTCTTCTGAATTCTCTAAATGTCAAATCTGTGTAGAAGCCAAATACACTAAAAAACCGTGTAAACCTGTTGCTGTTAGACAGTCAGAACTTCTTGGTTTAATTCATTCAGACCTAGCAGACTTTAAATCTACTAGAAGCAAAGGAGGAAAACATTACTACATCACTTTTGTAGATGATTACTCTAGATTCACTAGGGTATATCTTCTAAAAACTAAGGATGAGGCTGAAGAAATGTTCCTTAAATATAAGTCAGAAGTAGAAAACCAACTTGATAGAAAAATCAAAAGGTTTAGGTCTGACAGAGGTGGAGAATATAGCTCCCATACCTTAAAAGACTTCTGTGAGAAGAATGGAATCATACATGAGTTCAGTGCTCCTTATGTTCCTCAACAAAATGGTATAGCTGAACGAAAGAACAGGACTCTGAAAGAAATGATGAATGCCATGCTATTAAGTTCAGGATTATCTGATGACATGTGGGGGGAAGCCATTCTCTCTGCTTGCCATATCCTTAATAGAGAACCCCATAAGAAACTAGACAAAACACCTTATGAATTGTGGAAAGGTTATCCCCCTAACCTTAAATTTCTTAGAGTGTGGGGGTGTCTGGAAAAGGTAGGACTACCTGACTTTAAGAAGTCAAACATTGGGTCTAAAACTTATGATACTGTTTTTATAGGGTATGCTCATAATAGTGCTGCATATAGATTCATGTCCTTAACAGATAACACTATTTCTGAGTCTAGAGATGCAGAGTTTTTTGAGCATGTTTTTCCTTTGAAAAAGGAATTAACAGGATCGTTGCCCCTTGTACCTCCCATAGAATCTCTTCCTTCTTCTTCACCTATATCTTCTGATATGCATACATGTAGTTCTACTTTTAGTGAAGAACCTAGAAGGAGTAAGAGGCAAAGGACTGAAACCAATTTTGGACCTGACTTTATAACTGCCTTTCTGTCAGAAAATGGTTGTATAGATATGCTTAGTGATGAGATAGTGTCTACCTTTTTAATAGAAGAAGACCCAAAAACCTATGATGAGGCAATGAGATCCATTGATGCTAGTTTTTGGAAAGAAGCTATTAAAAGCGAACTTGATTCTATTGTATCCAATCAAACTTGGGAATTAGCCGAGTTACCTAAAGGTAATAAGCCCATTAGTAATAAATGGATTTTCAAGAAAAAGATGAGACCTGATGGATCGATAGAAAAATTCAAAGCTAGACTTGTGATCAGGGGTTTTACTCAAAAGAAAGGATTAGACTACTTTGACACATATTCTCCTGTGACCAAGATTGCAACCATTAGGACTCTAATTGCCTTAGCTGCAATTCATGAGTTAGTCATACATCAAATGGATGTTAAGACAGCCTTCCTAAATGGCGATCTAGAAGAAGAAATCTACATGTCCCAACCCGAGGGTTTTGTAGTTGCTGGTGAAGAGCATAAGGTTTGCAGGCTTAGAAAGTCTTTATACGGCTTAAAGCAAGCTCCTAAGCAATGGTATGAGAAATTCAACAGCACCTTAATAAGGAATGGATTTATTGTAAACACATCTGATTCTTGTGTTTTTTCTAAACTTATAGGATCAGATTGTGTAATTATTTGTCTCTATGTCGATGACATGTTACTTTTTGGGAATAATCTAGATATTGTAAATGAAACCAAAAATTTCTTGTCATCTCAATTTGAGATGAAAGACCTAGGAGAAGCTGATGTCATTTTAGGAGTTAAAATTGTTAGAAACTCTTATGGCATCTCCTTAAGTCAATCTCATTACGTAGAGAAGGTGCTGAAGAAATTCAACTGCTTTGATGTTGTTCCTGCTAGAACTCCCTATGACCCTAGCATACATTTGAAAAAGAATTTAGGAGAGAGTATTTCTCAATCTGAATATGCTAAGATCATAGGAAGTGTGATGTTCCTTATGAACTGTACTCGACCCGATATAGCCTATGCTGTTAGCAGGCTAAGTCGGTACACTCATAACCCTAGTAATGAACATTGGACTGCTCTTCATCGTTTATTAAAGTACCTGAAAGGGACTGTTGATTGGTGTTTGCATTTCAGCAAATTTCCTGCTGTGTTAGAAGGATTTTGTGATGCAAACTGGGTTTCAGATAACGATGAAGTTAGTTCAACTAGTGGTTTTTTATTCTCCTTGGGTGGAGGTGCTATATCTTGGAAGTCTTCCAAACAGACATGTATAGCACGCTCCACCATGGAATCTGAATTTATTGCTCTTGAGTTGGCAGGGCAAGAGGCTGAATGGCTGAGGAACCTGTTGGCAGACGTGCCTTTATGGGGAGGAAAAACTGCTCCAGTTTCCCTTCATTGTGATTCTCAGGCAGCCATTGGTGTTGCTAAAAATAGTGTCTACAACGGGAAGAAGAGACACATTCGGATCAGGCACGGTGTGGTTAAACAACTCCTGAAAAATGGAGTAATTTCTTTGGAATATGTAAGGTCTGAAAGAAATCTTGCAGACCCACTAACCAAAGGATTGCCAAGGAAAGTGGTTCTTGATTCGTCAGGGGGGATGGGGCTAAAGCCCATGAGTTAAGGTTATATGGTTGATACCCAGTGTGGTCTAACGAAGCCATATGATCCTTAACAAACACTACATTTCCATCCCTATGGCGTGTGATAGTGTTCTTTGAATCTATAGCCAAGTTTGGTGGTGCTATTGAGAAGCACTTGATGGATTCATTTTGAGACAAGTCCATAACCAGTTTTGGTGGTGCTATTGAGAAGCACTTGATGGACTTAAGCAGAGGTTGAGCTGTATGCTCTTAATGGTTTCATAACCAGTTTTGGTGGTGCTATGGAGAAGCACTTGATGAACCACCTATGTGGGTGTGAGGGTTTGGCCACCCTCTATGAAAGACAAGGGCAGTCTTTCTAGAGCACTCACGAGACCCAAGGTGTGCGCATGGCCTATAGCGCTTGTTATGTATCGCGGAGTTTGCACAAACTCAAGGGAACAATATGTGTTGTGGGGGGTTCACAATCGAACTCTAATGAGTTCAAGAGCTATTCACTCATTAGAAAGTAAGTTGTTACCTCACTTCACTACGTATCAATTCAATCGAAAGACATTGATACTTAAGTATTCATCCCTCTTTACCCAGGATCTTTCTCTTCTCTTCTTGATCCATTAAGTGGGGGATTGTTGGAATTAATGGCTCCCTTGGCCATTTGTTCACTCCCACTCTCTTGTTTAGTCTCACATTGGATAGGCCAACACCCTTGAGTGGGTATATAATAGGATTCTCTCCTATGGGCTATTGGACTTGTTAATGGGCTAGAAATTGGGGGTAGCTCGCGTGCACATGAGCCCAAGCAAAGGGCCGAGCCCAATCCGGGTTGGGCCGAATGGAAAATCTGGGCGACGGATCCGGAAACCCTTAGCGTGTGTGCACTGGCGTCGTGCCTGCGCAGGGGGGGTTCACGGGTGCGCGCGCGGAGTGCCCGAGTTTTGACTCGTATTTTTTAGCCCATTTTACTTTTTGAATTCAAAAGGCCCAGTACGTTTAATTTCATTAAATTGGCCCAGTACGTTTTATTTCATTAAATTGGCGTTAATATTCTCAACAGCCATTTTTTTGTTTAATGCCTGCATTCATGACTGAATTCCAACAGTCATTCTTTTCTTCTATATAAACTCTATCGTCAAGGGTTTTTTCCACCACCGAAAACTTCTGTTCTTCTTCCTCTCGTTCAACGAAATTTCTTCTCTCCTGGGCATCGATCTCTGTGCAAGCTCCACGCTTCTGGCCGCGAGTGGACGCGTCCAGACGCGACTGCGTTAACCTTAGGGAACAGCCGGCATCATCCGATTACCACCACGGTCGGGCCGTAGTTGTTTTCAAGGCAGTGGCTCAGCCACGACGCAGTTCCTCGTCCCTGTCTCGGGTTTCCTCTTTCCTTCTTATTCGTACTTTGTTTTTTTACTCGTCTCTTAACTCTCTGTTTTTCTTCTGCAGCCATAGATCTTTTTCTTCAAGGTCTAACAAGAATGTAAGGATGTTTTGACTTCTGAGTATTTTAGCTATTTTTGATTGTCTTCCGAGAAAAAACTTACTATATGTAATTTAAGTGTTAGGTGTGCGAAGCAAATATTTAACTGGTTATGCGCTGAGCAAAACGGCCAGTTCGCAAAGTAACTCCCCCGACATTATCCCATTGTTATGTAATTTATCCCAGGGAGATGATATGGTGAGATGGGAAGCAAACCATCTTAAAGTGAGCAACCCACGCCTGGCCGTCAGATCTAAGCCACCGGCTCAGATTTCCCCGCTCAGATTCCCAAAGACACAACCCCTTGAAGTCATGTGCGCAGCACATGAGCCCCAAACATGTTTCGTAGCTTTGCCTTCTCCCTCACGCGAAAGAAAACCCCCTCGCCGACGAAAACTCCAAAATCAGAGCGCATCCACCACCATCTCCCTCTCCCTCTCTCTCCGACGAAGCCCCATAACCCGACCCAGCTGCACCCTCATCGCCCTCTCCAATGTCACAGATCTGTTCTCTCAGCCCCCGTCAGCTTCAGCTCTCTTGAATCCCAATCGCAAGTAACACCAACACCAGCCGCTGGAGAAAAATCGAATCTCCTTCCTCCAAGCTTCCCAAAATCGCAAGTCGCCCGACTCCTCCCCAACATCCGATTTTCCCCTTGAGTTCCCAAACCCCCACTTCTCAGCTGAAGCACGATCCCCCCAAGCCCTTGATCTATGGCGATCCCAGCCAACCCTCGTGTTAGAACTCAAGAGGGCGAGGTTGCGGGAGCTCAAGTCACAAGCATTGGGGAGCTGGAGGAAGGAGACAGTGACCATCGGATTGGCACGAGACGGGCTTTAAACCTCTTTCGTTGGATGTAGGTGACCATCGGATTGGCGCGAGACGGGCTTTAAACCTCTTTCGTTGGATGCAGGACTAGGTCGTCATCCGACCGTTCAAATCCAATTAATCCTGTTCGTTGATGAAGCGGTATTGAATAATCGGGGGCATCCGTTGGTTAATTCAAGTGGCCCGGGAAAGAGTCGTTGGCGCTTCGATTGAGCTTAAAGGAATTATTTCCTTTCATCCGACCAGGTTGTAAGGTTGTTACGTCGCCGCCGGCAAGCCGTTGTGTCGTCGTCGGAGAGCTACATGAATTCTGTTACGACGGGGGCCACCGACGTTTGTGGGAAGTCGAAGCTATAAATAGCTGTGGGTGTAATGAAAAGGGCTATCGTTGATCAATAGAGAATTTCTCTCATTTTTTTCCTTTTTATTTTCTTTTGATCTGTAATTCTTACTTCTAGTAATAAAATTCTGTTGATTTCGCCATTGCTGGCAAAATCTTGTTGAAGGGAACTTGGTGAGTCTTGGGGCTTCATCAATTTGGTATCAGAGCTTTCTATGAGCCATGGGGGAAAGAGACGACCGGAGACAGAATCTAGCCACAGACAGGCTGATGGCGAATAAGGCCAGGGTTCCAACTTGGAACTGCTGGAACAAGGTGAGAAGGCAGATGATTCTAATACTTGGAGGCATCAGCAAGAAGAAAGGATCCGTGCTGTGGAAGCACAACGCCAAGGATTGGAAGGAAGCATGACCAACCAGATGCAACAATTATCCACCCAAATTCAATCTCAGATACAGAGCCAATTCCAAGCTTTGGTGGAGTCTCAGAGACAATCACAAGAGCACATGATGGCATAAATTCAGATGTTAATCAGTAATCAAAGTAGATCTGAGGAGAGAGTCAACAATCAAGAAATCCAGATCCAATTGTTAAGGAACAATATGAACCGAGTGGAACCACCATTAAACCAACGGGATGAGAGGGATGGAGAAGCTCATTCCAATGGAGATCGAGGCTCCGAAAGAAGAGGAGGACATGGCGAAAATTCAAATCCAGTGCAACCGAGGGTGCTGAAGCCTGAATTCCCCATCTTCAAAGGGGATAAGGATGTCCTGTCATGGTTGAGTCAGGTACAACAAATTTTCGCATATTACTATACTCCTTATGCAAGCTGGGTTAATACTTGTTCATTTCATCTAAGGGGAAAGGCCCTACAATGGTATGACTGGGGAAAAGTAAATGTTCATAACTTTGTTCATTGGGAAAAATTTAAAGAGGAGATTGTTATTAGGTTTGGTCCTACTCAGTTAGACAAACCATTTGCACTTTTTTCCAATCTTAAACAAACAGAATCCGTGAAAGAATACTTGGAGAAGTATGAACTAATTGTTGGATTGCTGAGGAAGATGCCTGAGGATTATATTCTTGATAAATTCATTCATGGTCTTAAGGATGATATCAGGCTGGATGTAATGGCTTTTGAGCCTGAAACTTGTAGGAAAGCAGTACAATTGGCTAGGACTTTTGAAGAAAATAAAAGTCTAGCAAGGAAAAATAATTCCCATGTGATTACACATTCTTTCCCTAGAGCTCACCAACCCCAAGCCTCTGGGTTGAGTAAAGATATTCACAAGGAAAATATTTCTAGTATTCCCAGGGGAAGAAAATTAACTCCAGAGGAGATACAAACAAGGAGACAAAACAATTTATGTTTTGCTTGTAATGAGAAGTGGGAGATGGGGCATAAGTGTAAGAAGCAGTTGTACATTCTAGATGTGGAAGAGGAGGAATCTGAAGGAATTACAGAAGAATCCAATGATGCAGTTGAGTACCCAATTCCAGAGTTACAGGAGGTGGATGTGAATAGTCCACCCTCAATCTCCCTTTGTGCACTGACTGGGATATCAGCTGGACAAACCCTTAGACTGGGAGGGAGTATCAAGGGGCAAACTGTGAGTGTGTTGGTAGACACATGGTCCACACACAACTTCATGCATCCTAGGCTGGTGAAATCATTGGGCTTGGAAGTGAAACCATCTGATAAGTTTGAGGTCATGGTAGCCAGTGGAGAAAAGTTACAAGGGGCAGGAATATGTTATGGAGTTCCCTTGCATTGCCAAGATGTTTAAATATCAGTCAATCTGTTGATACTTCCTTTGGGAGGGCAGCAAGTGGTGCTAGGAACACAATGGTTAAGACAGTTAGATGACATCATTTTTAATTTCAAAAAGCTACAGATGAGATTTAATCTGGGAGGTAGAAATTGTTTATGGCAGGCAGGGAATATTGCATGGGGCTCTCAAATAGTTGATGAAAAAGGGATACATAAGGCCTTTAGGCAACAATGGGAGGGGTATTGGCTACAACCCAATTTTGTGGAAGGGCAGTCAGTTCCAGTCAATGCTCATATCTTACAAAGTGAAGTAGTAGAGATACATGAAGATATCCAAGAAGTGTTGGGACACTTCCCTGAGGTGTTTAAGGAGTCTGAGGGACTAACCCCAAAGAGAGTATGTGACCACAAAATTCCTACTGAAGCTGGGGTTAACCCTGTGTGTACCCGACAATACAAACATGCGTATTTCCTTAAAATAGAAATTGAAAAGCAAGTGGCAGAGATGTTAAAAGTTGGAACAATTAGACCTTCTACCAGTCCTTATGCTTCACCAGTAGTCATGGTTAGGAAAGCTGATGGCAGTTGGCGCATGTGCGTGGATTATAGGGCACTCAATCAGCAGAGTATCAAAGAAAAATTTCATATCCCCATTATAGAAGAGCTGTTAGATGAATTATTTGGAGCTCAATTCTTTTCCAAATTAGACCTGATATATGGGTATCATCAAATAAGAATGGATGAAGGGGATATTTTCAAAACTGCTTTCCAAACTCATGAAGGGCATTATGAATTTCTTGTGATGCCGTTTGGATTGACAAATGCTCCCTCTACATTCCAATCTCTTATGAATACTATTTTCAAATCTTATCTCAGAAAATATGTTCTTGTTTTCTTTGATGACATACTAATATACAGCAAGGATTGGAAATCTCATTTGCAAAGTATTACAGGTTCTTTCAACTCAGCAGCTAGTTGTCAAGAAGTCTAAATGCTCCTTTGGGCAGAAAATAGTAGGATATTTGGGCCATGTAATTTCTAGCCAAGGGGTGTCTATGGAATCTAAGAAGGTGGAGGCTATAAGGACTTGGCCAGTACCAAAGAATACAAAGGCAGTCAGTGGTTTTTTGGGACTTGCAGGATATTATAGAAAATTCATTAAAGGGTTTGGGAGCTTAGCAGCTCCTTTGACAGATCTCTTGAAGAAGGAGGGGTTTTCTTGGGGAGAACCAGCTCAACAAGCTTTTGATGCATTGAAGGAGGCATTGTCCAATGCTCCTGTGCTGGGTTGCCCAATTTCAACAAAGAATTTGTATTGGAGTGTGATGCTTCTGGGAGAGGTGTAGGAGCTGGCCTAATGCAGCGAAGGCAACCTATTGCTTATTTCATCACTAAATTGATAGGGAGAAACCTACTCCTTTATACTTATGAGAAGGAGTTGTTGGCTATCATACTGTAAGTAACAAGGTGTAATCAATACTTGATGGGAAGGAGATTTACTATCCGTACGGATCACCAAAGTTTGAGACACATATTAGATCAAAAGCTACAGCCAGGGTTACAAGGCAAATGGCTAATGAAGTTGCAAGCTTACAATTATAGGGTGGAGTATAAACCTAGGAAAAGCAACAGAGCTGCTGACAGTCTCTCTAGAGAGGTGGAAAACAGTGGAGATACGGAGGACTATTGTTCAGTATACCACATTTTTAATCTCCAATGTGACTGGCTGGAGGATATTAAAACTTTGGTGAAGAATGATCCCTATTATAGGGAAATTGAGGAGAAGATGAAGGAGGGGAATACTGGAACACAGAAATATACTGAGGCAAGAGGAGTGTATTATTACAAACAGAGGATTTTAATCAGTCCAAGTGCGGGGCAGCTTCAACAAGCTCTATTAGAGGAATTCCATATCACGGCTATGGGGGGACATTCAGATGCTATAAGAACCTTGCATAGATTGAAGAAGTCATTTCACTGGGTGGGAATGAAGAAGAGGGTCTGCCAGTTTGTTAGGAAATGTGAGGTCTGCCAGAGAAATAAAGCTGAAAACGTGGCTTGTCCTGGACTCCTCCAACCTCTACCAGTGCCTAACCAAGTATGGGAGAGTGTCTCCATGGATTTCATTGTGGGATTGCCTTTGTGCAATGGATTTAGTGTCTTATTTGTAATGGTGGATAGATTAACTAAATATTCCCACTTCTTCCCGATTAAGCATCCATTTTCAGCAAAGGGGGTGGCTCAAATATTCTTTGAGGGAGTTTTCAACAATCATGGGCTCCCATCCACTATCATCAGTGATCGTGATGCTGTTTTCACTAGTCAGTTTTGGACTGAGTTATTCAAGCTGCAGGGAACTACTTTGGGACACAGGACTGCATATCATCCTCAAAGTGATGGACAAACGAAGGTGACAAATCGTAGCTTGGAGTGTTATCTCCGTTGCTTTTGTGGTCATAAGCCTCATGAATGGGTGAAGTGGTTGCTGTTGGCAGAATATTGGTTTAATTCAACATGGAAGAGTTCAACGCAGATGACCCCGTTTGAAGCTCTATATAGGAGAACTGCCCCTACTCTCATCTCCTACATACCTCACTCTTCTAGAGTAGATGCAGTGGAGGAAGCTTTATTCTCTAGGGAGGTGACCCTACAATTGCTCCGAGACAACCTTCACAAGGCCAGAGAGAATGCGGAAATATGCTGATGAGAACAGAACGGACATGAGTTTTGAGGCAGGGGATCGGGTGTATTTGAAGCTTCAGCCGTATAAACAAATCAGCGCAGCGATGAGGAAAACACATAAACTTTCTCCTAAATACTACGGCCCTTACAAGATTTTGTCACGCATAGGAGAAGTTGCTTACAAGTTGGAGTTACCGGAGTCAGCTCGAGTACATCCTGTGTTCCATGTATCTCAATTAAAGAAGAAGGTGGGCTCCCAGACGGGGATACAAGACACTCAACCGAGTTATACAGAAGAGCTAGTGGAGGAACCAGAGTCTATTTTTGGATCGCTGTGTAGTCAGAGGTCGTATATGGCATTGATATCTCAAGTACTTGTCAAATGGCATCAGCGACCTGTGGATGACGCTACATGGGAGTCCTACTGGGACTTGGTTAAACGTTTTCCTTCGTTCGACCTTGAGGCAAGGTCTCGTAATGGGAGAGGGAATGTTAGAACCCAAGTGGGCGAGGTTGCGGGAGCTCAAGTCATAAGCATTGGGGAGCCAGAGGAAGGAGACGGTGGCCATCGGATTGGCGCGAGACTGGCTTTAAACCTCTTTCATTGGATGCAGGTGACCAGCGGATTGGCGCGAGACGGGCTTTAAACCTCTTTCGTTGGATGCAGGACCAGGTCGTCATCCGACTGTTCAAATCCAATTAATCCCGTTCGTTGATGAAGCGGTATTGAATAATCTAGCGTTGGTTAATTCAAGTGGGCCCGGGAAAGAGCCGTTGGCGCTTCGATTGAGCTTAAGGGAATTATTTCCTTTCATCCGACCAGGTTGTTAGGTTGTTGCGTCGCCGCCGGCAAGCCATCGTGTCGTCGCCGGAGAGCCACCTGAATTCTGTTACGATGGGGGCCACCGGCGTTTGTGGGAAGTCGAAGCTATAAATAGCTGTGGGTGTAATGAAAAGGGCTACCGTTGATCAATAGAGAATTTCTCTCATTTTTTCCCCTTTTTTTCTTTTGATCTGTAATTCTTACTTCTAGTAATAAAGTTCTGTTGATTTCGCCATTGCTGGCGAAATCTTGTTGAAGGGAACTTGGTGAGTCTTAGGGCTTCATCACCTCGCCATCGCCCACGACTGCTCAACGTCCCAGAAACATCATCGAGATCATTAGAGATTAATTTGAGGTGAGATTCAAACCCTAGAGGTGCGATTCAAAGATAATTTTTGGTTAGATGCTGAAAAATGGGTGCGATTTTTTGATATAATACTGTAAACTGGAAAAAAACGTCATTTTGCTAGATGGAATGTACCAGATTTTTTGATAGATTCATGTTTCGTATGTCCTCTTTTGGAAAAATTTGTTATCATCAATTGATGTTTTAAATCTTGATATTTCCCTAAAAATTACTCTTTATAAGATTGAAGTCATGTTTCTTATAATCAGCGTAGTTATGCATGTTCGCATATATTTTTCCTATATTTATTCTTTTTGGAGTCTCTTCTGCAAAAATATAGATAACTGCCAGCAGGTATTACTATGGCAACCACATTCCTCTAAACTTGTTCGCATCCAGTTCCAGCCTTGTGCTCCCAAGCAGGTAGAGGTGCTACTACAGAAATCGGCAGTTACCCAAGAAAATTCATTTCTATATTTGGCAATTCTCAAGTATTCTTAGCATTTCTACATTCCATAGGCCTGAAAGGGCAAACAATACTCTTCTGAACGATAGTTTATCAACTTGTTTACTATGTGCATGGTGGGAACAATGACGAGACTTAGAAATGAAGTACTTGGTTGGTGATATGAAGTAGAAGAACAAGAGAGCTGTAGGACTATTTTTAACACCTAGCAGACTAGATTCCATCTTCCTACTGTTCAATCCTTCCTTTAAATTAGCTTTACTATATGAAATCCTTCACCATGAAGGAATATCTACCACAAACCCAAATTGCTCTACATCAACATTTTTTAACCGTTGCCTCATAGCTAGGTAGCGAGTATCCACAAGAAAAATAGATATATATGTTATAACGGATGAACTAATAGAAGAGTTGAAAGGACTCGTGGATTAGACGAGAAGTCATCACTTTGAG
Source organism: Scilla litardierei (assembly GCA_030789695.1). Lineage (NCBI taxonomy): Eukaryota > Viridiplantae > Streptophyta > Magnoliopsida > Asparagales > Asparagaceae > Scilla > Scilla litardierei. The sequence continues at coordinate 13,373,615 of CM061131.1, forward strand.
TAGTAGTAGTTGTTGTTTTTCCAACAATTGCCTTCAAATTCAATAATAGAAATTTTGTAATCATGATCGATTCAATAAGTATGCATTGGAGTATTACTTGACGCCTTAAGTTCAGTATAACACATAAAATTGTGTAATCTTATAAAGAGTAATTTTTACATCTTCAATATTGTAAGATCTTGAGTCTCTGATACGGTGCATGTCTCCTGCATATGCGAGTTTTTCTCATGTTATTCAATAAACAGCCTTGTTAGCGATGCTAGAGGTGACCAAGTTATAATTGTAAACTCTTAATTCATTATTGTAAGATCCTTGATTCTTTGATACAGTGATTTTTTGCGACTTGATTAAGGATTCTAAATTTGAGTTTCTATTTTTGTTGGCCCGTTGGTTGCAACTGTGTCGTTATTGACCGAATTGCCATCTTGCAGCTCGGGATCTCAAAGCAGATCATGTCTGCTCTGTCGCACCAAGGAATCACTTTGCCATTCCTCATCCAAGTATAAAAAAGTTTCTTTTTGACTGGAAACTAATAAGATTGGTGCTCTGCCCTATGAATCTAAGCTCTTAGAAACTATTCGAGAAAAAAAATGCATGAATTTGTAGCTTACTGAAATCTTTTAAGAGCATATTGTAGCATCCTATATTTTTAAGTAACCTTGTTGCAATTAGAGAACGTAGTTAACTTTTTCTTTTTTGTGATAGAGATGACATGAGTATCCAGGTATGTGCATTATCATAATTTATGCCAAGTGTTCTCAATCTTTGTGGTCTCTCAATTTTTCTAGCAACTGATCTGTATCCTACACTTGTAAATGAATCATCCTTAAAGTATTTGAACAAATGAACCTATGCTACACAAAAACAGTGTAATATACTATGAATATTGCTTCAAATCCGATAATGTGTGTGTTTTTGCATGTTGGTTACTGATACTTGATGGAGGCTGATACTGTATGAAGCAACAAATGAAGCTAGAAATGAAGTTGATACTGTCGTATACTTGAAGGAACAAATGAAGCTTGATGGAACAAATTTTGTAAGGACCTGGCTGATATTTGCTGGAAATGAAGCTGATACTGCCTGCTATTTGCTGGAACAAATGGATTCAATTTCTGGAAGTGAAGATTGAAGCAACAATTTCTGAATACTTGGCTCTAATGTTGAATCTTTTGATAGTTTTTGTAATATGATGTTGAAGAATTGGTTGAATATGTTGATAGTTATTAGTCGAACAATTTTGCAAGCTTATGTAAGGATTCTGTACATGTATAAAAAATTTTATTAAAGAATATATATATAATTTGTTTGTTTTCTATACATATCATTGCACTCTTGATATATCAATCTGGATATGTATATTAAACATATAGCTTGGCCAATGGTAATAGTATAACTGGAGTCTGAATTCTGTTCTTTTTATGATAAGAAAATATGTATCTTTGGCTAATCCTGCAATTCTCAATGAAGAAAAATTCTGTATTTTATTTTGTCTCTTTTCGCAGGTTCTCAATCAAGAAATAGATCCTCCTACTCAAACATCAACATTAGCTACAAACAGTAGCAACCGCTCGTGCATCCCTTTGCATTGCACTTCATACTAATTTATAAATACGTGATCAATAATCTCTTTACATTGCACTGCATCTCTTTACAGTGCCAATAGTTGCAACCAACGCGTGGACACATCAATAATCTCATTATATGAAAGATTTTCTGTTGAATAAACTTCATACATGTTGCTTAAATCCATTTCATAGAGCCAGTTTCCAGTAACATATCTCAGCTTGCCAGTATCATATCTAATCATGCAACATTTCATCATGTTCACAAAATACAAATCCAAGTTCACAACATACAAATGCAGCACAACATAATACCATCATATCTTAGGGATGCCACCAACTTCATTATACAAAACATCAGTTGTATGATCTTTAATGAAACAAACTAACTGTGCATCCAAAAAAAAACAGAAATTGAAATCTGTCTCAAAATGTTACAACAAGAAAATCTAACTGAACACAAGGACATAGCTTCTCACGGGTCACAAAGAAAGATTCAATATAAGACAATATGTTCTGAGTGCTTGTTGGAAGCAGAGGAGTTGCATTTGCACTAGTGGATCCAGAATTTGTAGACATGGCAACCAAATCTGATGTTGACTCCAAAGAATTTTCGATTTTGCTAATGGAGTTGCTTAATTCTCCCCACAGGGGTTCTCATGCATCATTTATTTCTTATACCCGAGAAAGAGCATCAGTAGAGTCCTCCGGAAGAAGCTATGGATCCTCATGCTTCCCATGCTTGGACTCCGAACCAAACCCATCTCCCGAGTTTTGAAACTGCAGAGAGATGGAGAAAGAAAAAAATATGCATCACATAAGCTCGAAATAAAGACAATGCTGAGAAAATACAGACAGTTTATTACAAATAGATCCTGGAATACAAGATATTCATTAGTTCAAGTTCTCGATGCATAGTTTCTTTCTTACTAAAAAAATATAATGCATACCAGGATTACTGCCTTAATGTTCCTGTTTGTAAATGGAATTTCTAATTCTTTCTGGTCTCTAAGTGTAACGACCAGTAATTTTCAACAGTTCAATTTACGTATTTATACGTATTTTTAAGAATAAATTTTACATTATAAATGTTAGTCAAGAATTTTCTAACAAAACTAACTTTAAAAATTCTTATAAAAATATTTTAGAGAACTAGACTTATCGTATTGTATGTTAGCAATTTCAGATTTCCTCAAATACCCAAAACATTTCTGTTAAAATTCATCTCCCAAAATTACCGTTTTGATTCGACGAATTTATTTTCTATTCAAACACTTTCAAAACATTTTCAAACTCATGCAGTAGCATCCTATGATCATTTAGGGCCTCCCACATTAATTTCATAATTTTCGGATATCATTTCAGTAAGAACCCGCTGACCCACTTCCTAAACTGGGTATGTTTTCGTAATTTTTCCGGACACGTTTACTAGTAGGGGCAAAATCGTAATTCCGTTACGAATTTTACTGTCACTAACACCTACCTACCCATACTCGATGGCAGCCCATGTGTTTCATGGGTTAATCTTTTCCAAACTTAGTCAAAACCTATACCTAACCTCATTAATTAGCCCTAATTAATATCATTGACTAACCTAATATTAAATTAATTGCTATTCTTATTTAACCCTCCCCCATCTTCCCCATCTTCCCTAAGGCCATGCACTCACGCACACACAGCCCACTCTCTCTATCTCCCGCATCTCTCTTTCACTCTCTCCCTCACCCTCTCCCTCGCACTCTCTCTCTCTATCTCCCCCTCTCACACTCTCCGCCCCTCCCTCCGGGCTCCGACCGCCGCCCGACGAACGGCGACATCGTGAACGCCGCAGTCTCCGACCCCGCCTCTGCCGTCACCGACCTCGCCTCCCGCGCCACTCGCTTCGCCATGGAGGAGCTCCGCCCGTCCCCGAGCAGCTTCGATCCTGCCCCTTCGAACGCGTCGGGGCACCGCCACACGCCATGGCAGCAGCAGCTCACCTCCGACACCGTGCCACCCGATCCCTCTGTCGCTCCTCGTCATCGGACGCCGCCGTCCGCATTGTCGCCCCTCCATCTCACGGCCCCCTAGCCGTCATCCGACGATCGTAAACCATCTCGAAGATAGTTACACAAATTGCTTAGGACTCTCTTGAGGTTTCTATATAGGACTTAACATTTAGAACGGTAGCCTGCATAGACATACGAAGACCTGACGAGGAGATTGCCCCCGTGAGTTGTGGCTATGGTTGGGTCGTTACACTAAGCCTCAAGAGAACAGCCAGTAGATCCTCCTCCTCTGAAATTACATGTCAATGTTAGATAAATTAACATTTTTAAGAAAATCAGTTGGAAAAAGCTTATGAATCCGAGTTCTGATTATACCATAATCATAAGCCCAGGTGGCTCAGGATCAAGTAGCCATCGCCAGCAAGAAGCTTGAACTGCTAAAAATTTCTATATCCACTTGAGCACTTCATTCTCCAGGAATTTGAGGTTGCTACACATAGCATTAGCTGCATCAGTGTTCAAAAAGATCTTCAGTTGGACATGGAAAGTAATATGTTGAAACATATGAAAGGAATAAATGAAATGTTGTCGAAACTGGGATTGTGTTGTCGAAACAGTAATATGTGTTAAATGCGATTGTGTTGTTGGGTGAATGCACAAATACTCAAACTCAGATCTCCAGTAAGGATATACTGAGATCTCTTCAGCTCAGGTTTGAAAGGCCACCGCTTGGATTGTCCCAACTGCATAAGAAAAATGTTCTGACAACATAAAATACAACTACCAACAACAAATTTTCAACATCAGCTGACAAACATAAGCGCACATTGCCCTGCATGGCTATTACAGCAACCGTCAATCCATGAACTATGTTACACTACATAAATGTTCTCATCAGCTGACAAACCTGCGCACATTGCCGTGCATGGCTCAAAGCTTATTGGCATTGTTAAATATTACAGCAACTGTCACTTGTATATTATGATCCATGAACTATGTTATCACTGGTACCATACTAATAAGCAGCTGAAGCAGTTCCTAATAATACATATGTAAGCGGCCTCCTCCAACACACCACGGGAAACCAACCAATAATTTAGAAGAAGAATATTTATCAGATACTAATCCTTTAGTTGATGCCTTGTTACAGATGGACGGAATCGAATCATTAAACCAAATAATTTTTTATAAAAATAGTCACTGGCAGATGTATGATTTCAAATGCCAAACATTCCCAAAAAAACACAAGTTTAGAATTTTGGGAGAATGATATTGGTTAATGCAAAAAAAAAATCTAGCTTGGAAAAAAAATCCACCTAGAAAAAAGAAATAAAAATAAAAAGAAACCATTAGAAGACACAATCTTTAATTAAATTTATAGCTTAAAATATATCAACCGGAATTAAAAGAGAATTGATGTTCATATCTCAAAATGGAGAATTTCCAGATTCTAATAAATGGGTCAACAACACATAAAATTGCCCTACTTAATTAGCAAAACTTTAACTAATTGCTTCAAGTTTCAATAACTTCGACTACAGTCTACACCCTCCATTATATTAAATCTTTTTTAGTTTGATTATCCAAGGAGAAAGCTGTTGACTTTAGTCCCACTCCATTCACTATGTCGTCAATCCATCAATCAGATCTTATAAATTCATAAACAATGTTTATACTATCAGCAGTCAAGGTGGCCAAATGGCCCGCCGGCCCGGAGCACGGCCCGCCCGGCCCGGACTTCGGCCCGGCCCGGCCAGGTCAACCCGGGCCGGGCCGTTGACCGGGCGGGCCGGGCCGGCCGGCCCCCTTCCCAATAGCCATTTTTATGGCTATTGGGGGGGTTTTTTTGGTCTTTTTGACCAAAATACCCCCAACAGCTATAAACAGCTAAATTGGGGGGGGGGGGGGGGCATTTTGGTCAATTTCGGCCAAAAAGACCAAAAAATCCGCCCCCAACAGGCATAAAACGGTCATATTGGAGGGTTATTTTGGTTTTTTGGCCTTAAGAAATCCTATAAATACCCCATACATTCATACCAATTTCTTCACAATTCTAAAATTCTCTACTCTCATATTTTGCTATAATCTCAAGCTATTGTTCTCATCTCACGGCGCTCTCAAGATACGGCTGCATCTACACTTCCGCATCTCAACTTTTAAGCTCTGTCTCCTACATCCGACTCATGGATCCGATCGGCTGCTAGACTGCGACCTCACTGCGGCTCTATCTGCAATCAGGTTCTCTTATTATTAAATTAGTATAATGACAGGATCAAACAACCCACGTAGATCTGTTAACGCTAATTTTAACACTGAAGAGTATGGGTTTTTTCAAAATTTGCTGAACAACCCTACTGAAACACCGGACTTTCCGGACATGACATCAATTGAACAAGAATTGAACGATAGTAATAGCCTCATAGTGGGTACACCAGGATTTTCTGCTTCTGCACACACTTTAACCCCTTCACTACTGCTGGCCCCACTGCTTCACAAGCAACCCAAAGCAGAAAACAGAAATCTGCTGTTTGGGATAACTATACACTAGAAACATTGCCTGGAAAAGGACTTAGGTCTGTTTGCAAAATCTGTAGATCAGATTTCAATTGCGCAGCCAAAGATGGCACAACACATCTGAAAAGACACACACAAGCTCAAAAAAAGAGAGGCTAGACAGACAACTTTAAACTTAACAGCTAATTCTAGCTCTCTGTATGCTTTTTCGTATTCTTCTGACACAATGCGCAAGGAGATGGCTAGACTAGTTATGCCAAGAATTACCTCTAAGTTATGGGGAAAGCTCCTCATTAGAACGTTTTAACCAATTAGCACCGAACCCCGCATTTAAAAAGGTGCCTAGAAACACACGTAGAAGAGATGTTATGGCAGCTTTTGAAGCTGGCAAAGCTAAAATGATTCAAACTTTTGCGGCCTTAACATCTAGGGTAGCTTTAATGTCCGACATATGGACAACGAAATGTGGGTTATCCTACTTATGTGTTACGGCACATTATGTAGACAACGACTGTACTATTCATAAGATGATTATCGGTTTTAAATTGTTAGCTTTTGGTCATACTGGTGTTGTTATTGCTAATGTGATTATGCCTGTTATTCGTGAGTATGGCATTTCTGATAAAATCATTTCATTTACACTTGATAATTCATCTAACAATACAACTGCAATATCATTTTTAAAAGGACACCTGAACCCTGATCTTGACGGTCTTTTATTTCATCAGCGACGTGCTTGTCACATCTTGAACTTGATAGTACATGATGAGCTTAAATTTGCTGCTGATTGGGTAGAAAAGGGTAGGAACCTTATGTTATACATACAATCTTCTACCAATAAGAGAACTTTATACAGAGAAGTATGTAGAAATTACCAACTTCCTTACCGGAAGTTTACATATAATGTTCCACATAGGTGGAACTCAACGTATCTTATGATGCGTTGCTTGCTTAAAAACAAGATGCAGCTTAGTTATTTTGTTAGTACACACATTCCGTATGAGACTGAATTCAACCTTACTAAGTTAGCGTGGAAAACAATTGAGCAGCTTTGTGATTTTTTTGAGGGTTTTTATTATGCTACAAACAAATTTTCGGGTATGTATTACTCAACATCCATTTTAGGCATTGGTCAATTAGTTATAATTTCAGACACTTTAGCTAGGTATAGAGACACTACGGACACTACCCTTATTCTTCAACCAATGATCGAAGAAATGGATACTAAACTAGAAAAATATTGGAAGCATGTTCCTTTGCTTTATTCATTAGCTAAGGTTTTTGATTCAAGATTTAAAGAGGATTTAGTAGCTGGATTATTAGAAACCTTTTATGAAAACATAAAATTTGAAGTTGAAGATCATATAATGCATTTTAAAACTAGCTTAAGAGCTCTGTTTGCGAAGTATGAGGCTAGATATGGAACTTCATTAAACACTTCTTCTGTTCCTGCTAGTTCTAATATTACATGCAAACTGAGGCAGATTTTGGGGAAGAAAAAACAAAAAACCGTAGCTTCAAAAGGTTCATCTAATGAGTTGTCCAGGTATTTAGAAATTACTTATCCTTTCACTAAGGAAGAATTGGATGATCCAAATTTTGACATTTTGGGATGGTGGAAAATGCATGAACCTAGGTTTCCAATTCTTGCCATTATGGCTCGTGATCTGTTATCAATCCCTATTTTTACTGTTGCGTCCGAGTCTGCTTTTAGTGCAAGTGGCAGGGTTCTGAGTGACAGGAGATCAAGGCTTAAAAAAGATGTAGTTGAAGTGGCGGTATGTGCAAAGGACTGGTTTCACTCTGAAGACCGCTCGCAAGATAAAAAGGACCTTTCAGAAGATTCTGAGGACGAAGTGACTGACGATGAATGATTTTCTTTTTTTCATGTATTGTTATTTTCTATCTTGTATTAGCTTGTAGAAGTCCTATGTGTTGGCCATTGTACGAGGTGTAAGGCTGGCCAATGTAAGTCCCCCCCTCAAAAAAATTTAATTAATGAAATTTAAAGGTTCAACCAGGGACCTTCGCGATTTTCGGGATAAATTATCTAACTTAGTTTTATAAATAATATAAGTAAATTTAAAAAAAATTAACCTTTGTAAAATATTTTATGTAGGTATTATAACTTTTTTAAAACTTTAATATCATTCTTAACTTATTTTTACTTCATTAGAACAAGTTATAAGTAATAAAAAAATTGTTCTAAATAAGAAAACATTAGTTAAGAAGTAATTTAAATTTTAAAAAATATATAAGACCTATAAAATATTTTACAAATGTTAAAAAAATTTATAATGTGTCATGCCCTATTTTGCACTATACGTGGATTCTACTGAATACACGTGGTATTTCTATCTACGGTGCATACGTAGGCATGAGATAAACGAAGATATCGATGTATGTGACGTAGTGAGAGGGGGATTAGGCCGTAATACGTGGCTAAGGGACGTGAATGCGAAGTGTGAAAGCAGAGAAGTGTGAATGACATCGTCAGTGCAAAATAACAGTTGTATTAGACGGGAGTGTATAATGCATGAATGCACGCATGGATGTGTGTGGATGTGTGTTAGGGGAGCCATGCTAGTGTGAAAAAGGGGTTATGGGTCAATGGCAACCCCCGTAAATTTTTAGAAAGGCCAGTGGCAAAATGCTCATTTGGGCTTAAATTGCTGTGTGTACATACCAAGGGTGTGTGTGCACAAAGTAATGGCAAACTTGTAAATATCCAGAATATGGATGGGTATTTTGGTCATTTAACATGTTGCATGTTTATCCAAAAGAGGGTTCTAGGAAGAGATTTTTGAATGAATCTTCTCCTTCTTTCTTTAACTTTCTTTTCTTTTCTCTTCTTATCTTTTCTTTTCTTTTCCTCCCCTCCCTATGGCCGGCCACCCCTACTCTCTTTTCCCCCATTTTTAACAAATGAAAACTCTAATTTCCATTAACAAATAGAAGGAACACAAGCTTACTTCAAGGAAGAAGAAGTGGAGAAGAAAGAAAGGAGAAGAGAAGAGGAATTTGAAGATTTGAGGTAGGAAACTTCTTGGATTTGGAATTCTATTAATTGGTTATTGTGATGATGATTTCATAGCATGTTTTTACTTAATACATGATAAATATAGTTCATTTCATATGCTATAGCTCAATTTCACAAATTTCCTCTTGAAATTCCTAACAAAATCATCTCTTTTGAAATCTTGAAATTTTGAAGTCTGTTTTAGCTTTCATTACAGTTACTGTAGCTCGACTTGGGTTTCGAAAAAAATAAGAGCTTGTATATTATGAAATTCTACCCTAAAATCATATAAATTTTGATATAGTTTCAATTCAGAAATTAGGAGAAATAAATCCATCTTTACAGCATGTCTGTTTGAATTTCTGAGTTGCCACAGTTTAGTAAAATTGTCCTACAGAGCTGCACACATCTTGGAATTTTATGATTTTGGTCTTGTTGGAAACCTAACAAGTTTTTCTCAAAGTTCATCAGAATGCTCTCATGTCGAAAATCTGGCTAGAACATGCTCAAAATTGGTTTTGAACACAGACCCAAAAATCTGTCTGAAACACATAATTGGTACACTTCACTAATTAATTCACCATAAATCAAATACTTAATATTTTTACATGGAATGCTATATGTAGATCCATAACTGATATATCTCCAACTTTCATTTATAAAGTTTTGTCAAATTCTCAATATAAATAGATGTATTATGTTGATCTTTATGGTTGTTCTTGCAATTTCAGCAAGCTGAATACTTTAAGTGCTATTCTTATTCATTAAATGTGGTTAATTGGCCATTATTAATCTTGCTTGATATGGTTTGGTGGTGGAATGAATATTCATGTCCTTGGCCCATCTAAATTACATTGAGTATGTTTGATATAAATGACGCCCGTCACGTGTTCGGTGAAATGCCCAATGAATGCAATATTTGGTAATTTGAGAAACGTGAATGTGTTAGTGTTGGCCTTGAGCCACACTGATAATTTTTGAAGTTAGAGGCTTGAATGGCATGGATACATTGGAATTGTGGTTGGATGATGTGTTGTGACAGCGGGCATGTCACGTGAGTGTATGACCCTCTATTTGATGATGGACAGTTGAAGTGACATGTGCATATCCATGCCATTGAGACCCCTAACGTGTTACTTATGATATTAACTTATAAAATTGAATAATTCTCAGTCCTCTCTAATGTGGGTGAGTTAGCAAAGCCCGGGGTTTAGGTGGAGTTTGAGTAAATTGTGGATATGAGGCCTGGACAGTGAAGTTGGGAGATGATTATGTGATGTGTGGAGCTTACCCACTCGCCTTTACCGGGAGTGGAGGGGATACTTATACCCACTCGTCTTTACCGGGAGTGGAGGGGTCATACGGAGGTTGGGTTATATGTGGATAGCCTCACTCCTGACAGTGACGGGGGAGGTGAGAGGCCCGGTGTTGTACAGTGCCCGTGTCCACTGCGCCGTGTGCTATATTCACCCCACATTTGGGGTGAAGTCCAGGTCCTGGTATCACACAGTTTACCCAAGTTCCAATTAACACAATCATAAAATAATAAAATAAGATTTGTGTGTTACTTCTACTACTGGCATCACTCCCCTCCCCTTTGCCCGTACTTTGAGACTTGGTGTCATGCCTCAGGCACTTGCACTTGTCGTATTTGGCATTGGTTGCTTGAGCCCTCTTGTTATTATTATTGTTGCTATTATTATTATTATTATTATTTGTGCTAACCCCTTTCTTGCAGTAACTCGTCACTGGACCGCAGGTATGATTCCCTTGTTTAACTATTTAATTTCCATTACATCACTTAGTAACATACTCTGTTTCGCTTGGCTTGCCTTGTGATTTGATAACCTTAGATGGGAGTTCCAAATCCAAGTTGGTTCCTACTGGGGTACACATTGATGTGCTCCTCCTTATTTTTCAGGTAGCAGGGGTATCATTGTTGGAGGTGACTTGGAGTTGGGTTCAGGGGTAACATTTGGTGTGAGATGTAGTTGTGTCTCGGTACAGTTGTCTTGGGAGGTAGAGGATGACGGTGTGTATGTATTGATGTACCTGGATGATGTATGTAAATGGAAGTTGATATACATATATGTGGTATGTTGTTGTTCTTCTTCTTTGTTATTTGTGAGTTGTCTGATACTATAGTGGAGCTACACTTGTACTATCCCAGCACGTGCGCAGTGGCCTGCTTATTCCATTCCTCTTTCTTTCTCTCTTTCCTCTCTCTTCGAACTCACACAGGGAAAAAAAATTCGACATAATGATTTAATATTTTTTAAAAGAATTTTAATTTTTTTCTGTTTTTTAAGTTTTTTTAAAAAAGTCTGAAAAACGGGGCAGCTCGTGGCCGGCCTGGGCCCGGCCCGCTTGGCCCGTGGCCCGTCTTGTAATTCAAGCCAGGCTGGGCCGGCCCGTGGCCCGGCCAAGCCCAGCGGGCTACGGGCCGCGCTACGGGCCGGGCCGGCCCGATGGCCACCTTCAGCAGTAATCTATTATACAATTCATGAACTTTGTCCTACGTGGCAGTTTTGTCCCAGTCACATTTTTAGTTGCTGACTGTGACACCACGCCCCTCCTCACACACAACTTTGGGGACCACTTCCTGCCTCCGTGCCCGGAGCCAATCCTCACACACACCCACGCTTTTTATACTTCGGGGACCACTTCTCTCCGCATTTGCGCCCGGGCGACGACTGCCTCCGTGCCCTCCGGACACGGGTTATGACTAGTTAATTAACAGAATACAACGATTATCAATCATCTTATAACATAGATATTTATTAGTCTCTAGACTCTGTATGGCAAGAATCTCCTCTTAATTACAAATTTCCGAGCATAATGCTGAAGTGAGGAACATGAAAGCAAATCAAAAGGGAAAAACGAATTTATACCTGCAACTTGAAACGACGATTAGGCCACGGCGGGATCATAGGGCTGGGATCCCACTGTGCGTGAGAGCGATTACTGTGGAGATGTTTGAGACGAGAACTCGAAAGGACGAGAACGCGAAGGTGAGAGAGAGGGCGATGAGGGCGCTCGGATTGTGGGGCGGATTTAATCTGAGCCAGCCGATCAGATCCGACGGGCAGGATTTGTTTGCTCATTTAAGGGATTTTGCTCCTTATTAATTTGCTCACTTGCGGCCAGGATCCGACGGCACAGGATCCGACGGCCAGCCGATCAGATCTGAGCGGATTTTGCTCACTTGCTCCCTGTTATCCCAATACCAAAAACCCCCCAAAATCTAATCTCGTCAGCCTTTCTCAATTCAATTCCCTTCCTCCTCCTCATTAATGCTTCTCATTCTCTAATGGCGAACCCAATAATTACTATGAGATCCACATCTCATCATCATCCTCTAATGGCGACCGCCACGTCAGCACCTGGGCCTGTTCATTCTTCTCCTTCGTCGTCTTCGTTCTGCAAGCCAGTGAAGAGGAGATCCATGGTCGTTAGAGCAGCTTTGGCTGTTGAGCAGGAGGAGAAGACAAAAGTCTCTATTTTGAGAATCGGTACTAGGGGAAGGTGAGATTTTCTGGCTTTGCCCATCTCGAAAAGTTTGGATTTTGTTGGGAAGTGTGGGCTAATTCTGTGAATTTTGCTGTAAAGTTGAGATTTTGATTCCATTTGGAACTTCTCGGGCTGGCTGGCAAAAGTTTAAACTTTTTTGGTGGGAATTTGGTGACTAATTTTGGTCGTTACCCATGTTTGTTGGGTCTTTACCATCTGAAATCAATCAATAAAGCTCTCATTGTCTGGAAATTTCCGTAAATGTTTGGTTTCTTGATGTATAGGATTTGCTTAGCTGTTGCTGATTGCTGCTGCTGATAACTGGATTTTTGCTGTTGACAATAAATTTAACTCCCATTGTGTCTGCCTGTCTCGAAAAAGAAATTGACTTTATTGTGGGAATTGGGTGTTAACTAGTTGTCAGATTTTATCTTCAAGAAATTTTTTGATGTATACTTTTAAAGGTCCCTTTATAATCTTATTCATGTTATTTTCACTTGATCATGTGATAGTTTGAGTAAGTGGAAGTGTATCGTTTATGCGTATGTTGTTGCATATAACATTTTTGAATAATATTCTTTCAGATGTTCATGTAGGACAGTCCATTAGCACTTGCACAGGCCCATGAGACGCAAGCTAAGCTCATAGCAACACATTCAGAGCTAGCTGAAGAAGGAGCTATTGAGATCATAATTATAAAGACAACCGGTGACAAAATCCTCAATCAACCGTTAGCTGATATAGGCGGCAAAGGATTGTTTACAAAAGAGATAGATGAAGCTCTCTTGGATGGTAGGATCGATATAGCAGTGCACTCGATGAAGGATGTTCCTACTTATTTTCCCGACGGGATGATTTTACCTTGTAACCTGCCACGTGAGGATGTACGTGATGCGTTTATCTCTTTGACTGCAAAGTCGCTTGCAGAGCTTCCTGCTGGGAGTGTCGTCGGCAGTGCTTCCCTTCGAAGACAGTCTCAAATTCTGTACAGATATCCATCACTCAAGGTAAGTCATTAACCGAGCTACACAGATTTTGTTTTTACTGCTTAGTACTTGATAGCACTTCCTATGTGTGAACTCTTGTCTGCATATCACAGGTCGTCAACTTCAGAGGCAATGTTCAGACTCGATTAAAGAAACTCAACGAAGGGGAGGTCCAAGCGACGTTGTTGGCACTAGCGGGTCTCAAGCGGCTGAACATGACAGAGACTGTGACAGCTACTCTATCCATCGAAGAAATGCTCCCTGCTATCGCCCAAGGTGCAATCGGCATTGCTTGCAGAACCAACGATGATAAGATGGTAAGCCCACACACATGTTCAATTTCATTACAGATAATTTTATCGCGGACAAACACTGAAATAATAAGAAAAAAATTTGTGGATATCAGTCCGACTACATAGCTTCGTTGAATCACGAAGAGACTAGATTGGCCGTTGTCTGCGAGAGATCGTTCCTCGAGACATTGGATGGTTCCTGCCGCACCCCGATTGCTGGGTATGCGCACAAGGACAAGGACGGATACTGTGTTTTCCGAGGTTTAGTAGCTTCTCCTGATGGAACCCGAGGTGATGAACACATTCTCTTTCGTGTTAAATGAAATTTTTGTCTCTTCACTTGTGCAACACATTTCCGACAGAATTCTATCTCTGATCTATTTTCCAGTGCTGGAGACGTCGCGGAAAGGGCTGTATGCCTACGATGATATGATTTCGATGGGGAAAGACGCCGGAAAAGAGCTGATTTCACGAGCAGGCCCAGGTTTCTTCGACTGGTGAATCTTGAGTTTGAGAGAAATTTTCGGCGCAGTTTCTCTTTGTTTTGATTTTTGATTCTGGGAGCAGTGTTCTTCAAGCTGAGCAGTAACGTTAATGTTGAGTCCTGTGTAATTGTGTAGGGAGTTAGATGATGTTTGATTAATTTGGTCCACGTTTGTTATGTAGTTTTTTTTTTCTTAAATTCAAACAAGAGATTGCTCTCTCTAATAATGTATTAATTTATGGAACCTGTGTTTTGTACACACTGTGTGGAGTTCATGTGAAGAGTGAATAGAGTTTTAACAACAACAAAAATAGCAGCAATAATACAGCAGCAATAATACTAGAGAAGAAATGATATGTGCTGTCAGACTGCACAAATTCAACATTTATTTTTTAAAAAAATATTATTTATGGGGTTGTACACATTAAAATCCTAATAATGGGTGAATTCTAGGAGGCTTTGCCACTTGAATGACTCATTACAAAAAGTTCTATTGTTCTTGACATCCTTAAATTTGTAACCGTTGGATCAATGCAAGGAAGATTAGCTTAGATGTTTGTAAGAATGATCATCCATGAAGTATAGATCAATCACAACAAAATTAAAAATAATTAAAAATAATGAAAATGGTTGTCTCTGCATTGACATCATATTTATATGGTTCTGATAATATTAATAATAGTAATGACAATCAAGCTTCCAATAAACATCCTTAATTCGCTAATCCTCGCTAATCCTTCTCTCACGTTACTCGTAATAAGTCTTGGACCCATCGTCTATCACAAGGAAGAATCTACTAGGAAATGCTATAATTGGAGATGTAAACATATGATTTTTATAGAAGAAGACGAGAATTACAACGATAAGTGGTCTCAATTCGCGAGGAGACAGCTCTCCTAACCTTGATTCGAGATAAAACCCTAAATCTTCCCAGATCTAAAGTATTCTACTCCTAGACTCTTCTCGTCTCTATTTTCTTCTTCAAATTCAACATGCCCCTTCGCCCTAAACCTCCTCCACTATATAAAGTGTTGACTTGTCCATAGTTACCAAAATACACTCGATGACCAAAATTACAAAATTGCCACTGGTGTGGCAGCACCACATTTCCAATACTATTCCGCCTCGAAGAACCACCTTTGTCCTCAAGGTGGTGCACGAAATCCGTGTGTGTGCTACTCCAAATGGATGTGCTCGTCCCCTCCCGACTTTTTCCCTCCAACAGTTGCGGCCTCATCTTCTTCGACGATCAATACCTGCATCGTACGATCCTGGCATCCGAACCTATCGCCACAACGGTAGCATGGCACCTTTGCACACCTTTCTATGATTTCCTTCTGTATGAAATGCTTGTACATGCCGTTAGTTGGAGGCTCGTCACTCTTCTCCTGTACTGTTTGGGCCATCGTTAGCTGGGGAGATGGGGTCTCCTCGGCCACATTAGTGTGGAATGTGACCCCGCTATTCGCTATTTTGGCCCACCGTTCTATGATAAGCCTATCCTCAACCACTAGGCTAGCTTTATCGTCTCCATCAATACCCTCGACCTCTGTAAGCAGAGCTCAGCTCGGATGTCAGTCCTGAGTCACTTCATGAAGCTCCCCTCCAACGGCGCCTCCGGAATCCCCCTCACCCGGCCTGCAAAGCACCTCGAATCTTTTCTTGTAGTCCCGAACGGTGACATCCTATCGAAGGACAATGAGCTGCTCGTGTAAATCCATGCCTTGGGTGTTAAGAATCGGTTCAACATGCAGTCATTTTACTCATTCAATGATCGCACTCTCCGTCGCCATTCCCTCCACCAATACCAGAACACTGTCTTCCCCTCTAAGCAGTTACTGGCTGCCCACAATTCCTCCTCCTTTGTCAAATGATTTATCGCGAAGTATCTCTCTGTACGATAAACCCACACATATGGATCCTCCCCCTCGAAAACTTGCTGCTCTCGAGGCCGAATACCCCTTGCCCTGCTATCCCCCTAGGCTGGTCGAAAGGAATTTGCTGGTGGATATTCTACTATTCACCAAGGTCTCCCCAAGGGCCTCCCTATGCTCTAACGTCATACCCCCAGTCGTTGTCACCCCAGCCTAGACCTCCATTGTCATCAGCCCAGCCCTAGTAGTCATCCCTTATCACTGCCAACCCAAGTGTACCTCCCCAAGTGTAGTGACCATAGCCCAAAGTCTGTCACTGGTCCCTAGAGGTACGCCTGAAGTCGTCGGAGGGAATGTGGGGCCCTGGTCTCTGTTCCAGGCCCCGCGGTCCTTCTGCGCCCCATAAAAGGGGCCGTTGCCCCTGAATGTCTGAGGTTGGGGGCTTGCTGAGGCTAAAAGGAAGGGTCATCGAGCCCTAAGTGGGGGGCCATGCGGCCCCTGCTGTTGCGCCCAGGGGTGGCAAAGCCTCGGCGGTTACGCCTAGGGACAAAATCCTCTGGGGCTCTGTCTGGGGCTCGCGGCCCCTGGGCCCATATGGGCCCCGAGACACAGGTGGCTGCGCCCAGGGTTTGTGAAGCCCGTGGGGCTCCGCCTGGGGGTCGCGGGCCCCTAACCACTCCACCCAGGGGCCACGAGCCCAAGATGGATGCACTCATGGTTCGCGAAGCCTTTGGAGCTCTACTTTGGGGTCGCAAGAACCTAACCGCACCACCCATGGGCCACGAGCCCCAGGCGGATGTGCCAAAGGGTCATGAAGCCATATGGCTATATATGATGGTCATGAACCCCTAGTCACACCGCCCAGGGGCCGCGAGGCTCTAGCAACTGCGTCCAAAGCTCGCGACGCCCCTGGGGTGGTTCCCCGGGTTCGTCGCCCCAGTAGTTGGCCAGAGGGGTGGCGGACCCCCGTTGGTGACAAGTAAAAGTATATTCCTTCCAAAAGAGTTGGTGGAAATCCTTAAAGTGTTGAGTTGGTGAGTTATTAATTTCTTGAGAAGAAATTTGTCGTAAGAAATTCCTCTTGGAAATATGTGTTGTAACTATTTGGGAAATAGTGAATTTAGCTGAGTGTGACTCGGATGGCTGAATGTAGGATAAGCCAATTGGGACTTGGATATCCGAACTAGTGTATATCTCGTGTTTACGTTTGCTATCCATTTTATGTGATTGTTACTTTATGTCTTGCTTGTCTATTTCCGCTGCATACTCTATTGCTCGATATATTTATTGTTGATTAAGTTTAATTTGGGTAACTCTATTTGTAAATATAGGTAGATTATCAAGATGAACTTTTATACACTGATCACACCCCCTCTAGTGTCTCTATGCAATCCACATGGAGATCCCAACACAAATAACAGCATCATCATTGCTGCTGATTCTGGGGAAAAATTCAACAGAAGCAACAATTGCTATGTCTGTTGGGATTTGCCTAGCTCTGTGAAAACTTAGCAGCGAGAGCAACAACTGCTGATTTTTTCCCAATAACAGCAGCAGCTGAGAACTGCCGTTGAGTCCTGGGAAAAGCATGCCATTTGGCTGGGGTTGTCAACCACGGCCAAATTGCACACGTGCCAACTGGCTATGGTTGCCAAACACGACCAATTGATATCGACCATGTCATAATATCAATTTTGACGTGGTTGGCAACCACGGCCACGGCCAAGTCGAAGCGCATCCCGTTAGCGCCAGTCAACCACTGTGTATTGATGGCCCCTTTTTGCAAAATATGTCCATAGTTGGTCGATTTTCTAATTACTTTTCGAAAATTGTTATCAATTGGCCCCTTTTTTGCAAAATTTGTAATTTAAAATAATTTTAATCACGTTTTCAAATAATATAATTGCCATACTTGATGATAAATTTCAATTATTTGTATCCAAGACTAATCTAGTCTTATTCGTAAATTTTTTATATTTATAAAATCAACTGCCCAAATTGCTAGTCCATAATGTACAAAAAAAAAGTTCAAAAAGCAGTTACATAATATACCCTCTCTAACCTGGGCCTCTCAAAATATTTCCTATTAGCTTCCTCCCTCTTCACTCTCTCCATGAACTCCCCAATGAAGTCCTCGCACTTCTTGCTGAATGCCTCCAGCTCTTCCTCCTCCTCGTCCACCGCGACGAGCTCCGAAGGCTCGACCGCATCTTCCTCAGCGGCCTTCCGCTCGCATCTCCTCTCAAGCTCAGCTCTCGCGATGAATTCGTCGCACATCTTGTTGAACTCATGCAAGCCCGCGGCTCCCCCCTCTTCAATCCGTGGCCGATGGGGAACAAAACAAGTGAACATGAAGGCTACTAGCAGTTTACGAAGATTAAGCTTAGACATGGAGATTATTAATATGATGGTAGCAAGTGAGAGCATATTTGTTGTTATATTTATAGGAGAGATTTGAAGTAAATTTTTAGTCTAGTTTGAGATCCTAGTAGGATTCGGTAACAGTTGATAAATAAAAGCTAGACTTCAAGTCCAGTCCCTGTCGTATCCGCATGAAAGCATGTGAGAACCGGGTAGGGGTAACAAAATCCGAATTCGCAGAGGGTCGGGAGGTGACTGAGAGCTATAACGTAAATGCCGACACTTGAATTTGCTCCCAATTCACTCCATCATTCCTCTCACATGTTTTGCTTAGCTCACATTTCAATGGTTGTTGGGTTGAATCCAATTAGATGTGCGACATTGAGGAGTACGTAGATGGAGAAAGCGAAGAAGAATAAACTTAACATTATATGTGAGAATTATTAATGGGGGTTGCTTCGTGCACTCCCCGTTCTGCTTGCGCACACAACCACTTATTTACAAGTTTGCCATTTGCTCGCATGCACAACCGCTTGTTTACAAGTTTGCCATTTACTCCCGCACACATACCACTTATTTACAAATTTGCCATTCAAATTTACTCACCGAGCACAACCATTCGAAAATTCCGAAAATGACCCGGTTGTACGCGATGAGTAAAACAACCGACCAATGGTGAGCGACGACGACGACCCCTCCGTCGACCTCCCCAGCCCTCCCCCTCCGCCCCCTCATTTGACAACCCAGATCCGCCCCCTCCGTCGACCATCTTCATCCGCCCCGCCCCCTCATCCGCCCCATCCACCGATCTCCCCAGCCCCTTCGCCGCCCCCCTCCAACAACACATCCCCGTCCACTCCGGCGACACTCTTTATCTTCCCCAACCCCCTTCGTCGCCCCCTCCTTTGACATCCCCAGCCCCTCCGCCCCCCTTCATTCGACAACCCAGCCCCACACTCCCCCCCGCCAACCCTCTTCAGCTTCCTCAGCCCCTTTAGCCGCCCCCTCATCCGACAACCCAACCCCACCCTCGCCGCCCACTCATTCGACAACCTAGCCCCACACTCCCCCCTGCCAACCCTCTTCAGCTTCCCCCAGCCCATTTGGCTGCCCCCCTCCTCCGACAACCCAACCCCACCCTCGCCGCCCCCTCATCCCCTCCGCCAACCCTCTTCATCTTCCCCAGCCCCCCCAACCGCCCCTCCCACTCCTCAGCCCCCTCGTCTAACATCCCCAGCCCCTTGGCCCCCCCTCCACCGCCAACCTAGCCCCTCCCCAGCCCACTCTCCATCTTCCTTCCATTTGTTCCATCACCAGCGCGAAGCAACTCCGCAAGGGCCTGTCCGTTTTTGTTGGAATGGGCAAGAAAGTGGCCCCGTAACACTGTTTGGGCTACTATTCCCAACTTTCCATCTCGAAAAATTTGTTGCGTGTTCGTTTCGCTTCTTTGGGTTTCGTGGAAAACAGTCCATCGTGGCACTCGTTTCTCTCTCTCGCGGATTCTCCGCTTTTTTCGGCGATTCCTAGTTGGAATTTGGACGTCGTGGGCCCCACTGCCTATGCTCACCTCACATCTCTGCTGCTACCTTCTCATCTCTCCCCTCGACACCATTCGCACCTTCAAAGCTGCGATTTTGGGCGAATCTGAAACCCTAGCCGGCGGATTCAAGAGATCTCTGGGGTTTTTGTTCGATCTGCAACAAGGGTTCTGATCTTTGCTGTTTTGAGGTCTTTGGTCCTTTGCGAAAGCATGACTCTGCTGTTGGAACTGAGGTAGCATTGATTTTTTGCTTTCACTGTGCTCGTCTGTTGGATCTGCAACTAGGGTTCAGGTCGTTGTTGGTTTGGGTGCATTGGGCCTTTGCGAACTCTTCGCTTTGCTTTTGTGAACCCTTTTTCCAAATGCATTGGGGGTCATTGTTCTCCTATGTTCACCACTTTCTTTATCTAACTTTCCAAACAATATTTTCAACAAAACAAACACAATAAAGTTTTGTGAAACACACACAACTTTTCAACCCACTTTCTAATAAGGGCATGTTCGTTTGTGGTTACTTGGTCAAGATTCCACCCAAAAAACAATGTAGAGGGTACTGGTGACACACTATTCATGCATTTACACCCACTTTCTTTGAGCCAGTGTTACGGTTCTCTCATTCATGTTTTGGGGGGGAAAGTGTTGACGTGGCGGCCCGAGAATTGCGAACAAGAATCCTCGCAAAAGAGGGGATTACGGTTGAAAATCTGTACACAGGGCCCACCTCCCTCTTTCCTCTTCTCTCCACCAATCAGCAGCCTCCATTTTTTTCCCGTTAACAATGCGCGCGCGCCACTAATCACACACTAATCTCACACGGAGAAGCACACAGCGCACTCAGATTTTTTTGTTGCTTTCGAATGTATTTAAATAATTTTTTTATGCTGATTAAAAAAAATTGTTTTAGTATAATAATTAGTTTAATTATATAGTTTGTTATAATAATTAGTTTAATTATAAGTTTAATATATTAATTAGTTCAACCCGTAGACCACACAACAAACTTTTCCAAACAACATTCTCAATAAAACGAACACAAGAAAGTTGTATGAGATACACACAACTTTCTCAACACAACGTTCCAACACATTTTCCAACCAAACAAACACAAAATTCTAGTTTTCTCTTTCCAAAATTCCAACCCTTGTACACTATTCACATCTTTCTCAAAATCTCATTCTCACAAAGACAACGGGCCCTAAATTACAAAAGTGCAAGGTCCTCAGCTGCTTAAGAGGACAGCCCAGGGCCCATTAGAATCGCGCGGGAAAATTCATCCACGCCCAAATTCTACTTATTTTGGGTTTAGGGTTTCTAGGCTTATTTCTCCAATTTCCACCGATGGACGGAGAGACGACGAACAGCCTCGGTATCACGGGGACCATCGATCTTCGCCGTCCAGATGAGTCGCCTGATTTCGATCTGACGGATCGCCTCCATCTGCTCCCGTGCTTGATCAAGCACGACGGTCCCAGCGAAATTTCGCACTACTTCAAACCTCGAAGCACCGGTTCGTTCTTGGGGGGGGGGGGGGGGGGGGGGTTTCTCTTCAATTTACACCTAGTTTCTTTTTCTTTAGAGCCCTAATCGTGATATTTTGCTGAATTAGACGTCGTCGTGGATGGATTGAGCGTAAAGGAAGCGTTTTTCAGGGGGAGGAAGTTGCTTGGTGCCACCGTTCCGATTCCTGAAGGCTATAAGGGTGAATTTTTGTAAAAAATTTGATCTTTGTTGCATTATTTTACAAGCAATCGCGTATGCTAGTTCAAATTGTGGGGGAAAACTTGGATCGTTTGAACTAGCTTGAAGGGATAGAAAACAAAATGTAGATTCTACACGAGGGTTGGTTGATATCCTGTAGGAATGGGAACATAATTTTTACCATCTAAATGCAGGATATGTGTTGGATAAGAAGAAACCAACAAAAGGGAAGAGATCATACAGCTCTGAAGAAGAAGGTTTCAACCAATGGGAATCTCGGGCAGAGTTTAGGAACATAACTTATTGGAACCATGATACTCTCCCTTCGGCCGAAGACCCTCTTTTGCGCTGTTTCCACTGGTTTTCTGTAGCTGATGCTGTGAGTTTTCCAATTGCCGATTTTCTTTAATGATGTATACTGGAATTTTGTATACTATTAAATGACAACAAGTCCTTGGCTGTAAGCTATATGTTTAAGCATGCTTTATTGGATTCTCTCAGTTACTTACTAGCCGTGGTTCCTATGAAGTTTTATATTTGCATCCCTGATTTATCTTTAAACATGTTTCAATGCGTGTGCTTCAGTATTCATTTCATAGAGATTCAAGTCTGACGTTTTATGTTGTTCATCTAGCGTGTTCATCCTTTATATTGATCTAAAATAGAGAGTGGATGGTTGTTATCTTAAGCGCCACTCTGGCAGAGAGTGGATGGTTGTTATCTTAAGCGCATCGCTGGCAGAGGTATCATAGCGATTAGCTGGATAACCTGATTGCGCAATACCTTTTTTCTCTGCTATTGCAGCATTTTAAAGAATGTAATGTCCATACTTGCTAACAAATATTGCTTCGCCGGAAGTCCTTTAGGTCATATTAATTGTTCAGGTTGTATCCATGTTCATCTTGGGGTTTCCTTCTTGCATAGGGCACATATTCTACCCACTCATTTATGGCTGTCAGCTTCTGTTTTGACTATGTGGAAGCTTTAGTGTAGGTCTGGCACAGATGTAGCTATAATAGACCTATGTTGAGAAGTACATTTCTTTAAGACATAACATGTATTTAGTTTGTTGTGCGTCGCTAGCATCCGGTTGAGCATCTGGGGGACTTTATTGTCCGGTTGTCGTCTGTTAGACTGCGGGGGTCCATTTGTTGGACTTGTGATGTAGAACAGGATGTAATTTTAGGGTTTTGGTGGATGGTTTAGGGAAGAATTTGGAGATTTAGGGGAAAAACTAGATCACTAGGGTTTCATGGCTTCACACCAAGGATTCTATGACTTCACACCAAGGGGGGCCTTTCACATATTTTTGATAAATTTATCATTTTTCATTCATTCGTTCATTAATTTTAAAATAACAAGTCTAATGGCCTTTTATAGGATTACAAACCTACTCTCTTCATATTTCACCCGATGTGATACTAAACTCCTAAAAGATTAAAAAATCTCAAAAAGACTCCAACATACCTAGAGACTTAAAAAATACAATATAAATAGAAATAAAATTTGTGATCGTATCTATGTAATTCTCATCAGCGTGCGAACTTCAGCTCCTGGTAAAGGTAGACAGAAATAGCACGATTGTGCATAAATCAGTAGTCCTTTGCAGTTGGAAAAGACACATTCATGAATTTTGAAGTATAGCAAGATACAAACTTACCGATAGACGTCTTTTAAAAATTTCTCTCAACTCACAAAAGATAGAAAATCATTCAACACATATTTGTTGGTTAAGGAGTATCTGGAATAACGAACTCGATGTGTTCAATCGGATCCAATGACCCTTCTTTTGGCAATTCTAGTGTAGGCTCAACTGTTGGCTTTAGGCAAGGCTCTGGCTCACGTTCAAGTTTTGTCTTTGGCGTGGATCCGTGCTCGGACTCGGGCTCTTGTGTTGACTCCAATGCTGTCTCGGGTTCCAGTTCGAGCTCAGACATTACTTCAGTCTCAGGTTCAATTTGGGCTCGGGCTCACACTTGAGTTTATTTTGGTGTTTCCTTTCTCACTGTTTGATCGCTTGAAGAATTCGTTTGTTGCTCTCACTGGACTCTTCTTCTGACCACATTTCTACCATTAGAATTGAAGATTACTGGGCTACTGGGGAATTCATTGATGCTTGTAAGAATAGTGATCTTGAAGACAAAATTTGAATACTGACCATCGATGACTATGACATGGACGTCGCTTATAACAGGAACATGCTTCTCCTTTGAATGCATGATATGAATATGCATATTTTTGTTCTTTTGAAAACTTAACGGGAGGAAAAAATACTTTTGATGGAATTTCCAATCATCATATCCATACCTGTCTTCGAAGCCATAAAAGTAAGGGACTAGTTCATACATTGTGTGTGGAGAATAAGCCGTGTAGTAATTATCCTTGTAGTAATCATATTTTCCATAGTTTAGTGTTGATCTTCTTGCACAGAGTGTATTGATGTGTACTTGACCGAGTCAGCTATCCATTGATGCAAACGACATTGAATTCGGGCTTTAAATGGAACCAGAATCATCAAAACAGTGAGACTGCACAGAAATTCCAAAAAAGCCGAAAATCCCAGAAAAAATGCAACCGCTCACTGTTGAGCCGTTGATCGAGTCAAACGACTCGGTTGAATTGGCTCTCGGTCGGATCAGGGTTGGCTTGCCCGAGCTGATGAACAATGTCGGTTGAGCCGACGACTCAGCTCAGCCGGCTTGGTCGGCACTCGGGGTCGGCTTAAATGAGCCGCTACGGTAGCACGGTTGCGCCAACGGTGATTCATCGGTGAAACGATGACGTTTTTCCGTCTCCCTCCTCCCGTGAGCTCGCTTGGGCTTTCTGCAGCTTCTGGTGGGTTCGACTTCCCTTAACGGTGCCAGCAATCTCTTCGGCTAGCATGGAACTCTTTGTCGATGGCAGAGCATCAACGATCTCTTTGGCGAGCGTCGGAACTCTTTGCAAATGGCAACACACCGGCTTTTTGACGATGGCAGAGGGGTTCGCTTGCGTAGGATGCGTCGAATGGAGGAGACGAGCCCACTGGTGGGGTGCTGGCCCGCCTGTTGTCGGAGGTGGCTCCGGTGTTCTTCGAAACCCCTTTTGGGCTACGGCGGAGCAGATTTCCGTCACTGGGAAGACCCTGCAAGCTAGATGAGGTTTCGGTTAGGGCATTGGGGTGTCGTGTCGGTGGAGTCGTTGATCGAGAAGGCTGCTAGCAGCAACGGCGCGTGACAGCGGTGGCGGGAAGTAGAATTAGGGTTTCCTGTCGGCTGTGGAACATGTTAGGGTTTTCTCTCACTCCTTTTTTCCTGGAAGGAAGGTGGCGGCTGGTAGGGTTTTTTGAGGTTTTTTATGGATTGAATTTTTGTGTGGGGATCTGGAAATCAGAGAGCAAAGATAGGATCTTTGGCTAAGATATGATCTTTGGCTCTGATACCAAATTGATATAGGACATGGTGGGATTTTGGGATTTGGTATAGGATTTGGGAATGATTTGGGAGATTTTGGGAAATTGGATAACACGGTTTTTTGGCTTTACACTAAGAACTTCCAAGGCTTCACACCAAATAAGAGGGGACCTTTTACGGTGAGGGACCTTTTACAGGTTTTGGAGAAATTTCTCATTTTTATTCATTCGTTCGTTCATTTTAAAATAACAAGTTTAGTGGCCTTTTATAGGCTTACAAACCAACTCTATTCATATTCCACCCGATATGGTACTAAACTCCTAAAAGATTAAAACACTCAAAAAGACTCCAAAATACCTAAAGATTTAAAAAATAAAATACAAATAAAATTTGTGATCGTAGCCCTATCAACTTGGGCCTTGGGGTTGGGATTACTTAGTTGTGTGAGCTGATATACTAAGTAATTGATACGATTTGGATCGTATCAATGGAAAATCAGCGAAGAAAAGGAATAAAAAATGGGAAAGATGGGATTTTTATTGGATTTTTGAGAAGAAACAACTACTAATAGCAAGATAACTTGAGCCCTTTCGAGAGGAACTCGCTCTCCTAACTTTGATGAACGGAACAAAGTCTAAAACCCTCACAAAAGACACTTACGATGTTTCTCACACAATAAGCATAACCCTCATGACGGCTAACCCTAGATATAAATAGAGAAAACCTAGGAATAAAATATCATAGCAAAAGACTAATCTGCCCTTCGACGCCTCCGATAGTAAGTGACCCATCCGCCTTGGGACCCGCTTGGACCCGTGCCCGCCTTTGAGGGCGCGTCCGTATCAATACCCGCCCCTAAAAGAGCCACCCTGTCCTCAAGGTGGAAATCAGGGTACTGCTCCTGTATCGCCTCATACTGCTCCCATGTCGCATCGCACTCTGGTAGCCCCTGCCAGTAAATGAGGACCTCCCGACGCCGCCCCGGGCCTCTCCGTACCGCCCGGACATCAACTGGCTCGAGCATCACTTTCATATCATCTGTGAGCGTAGGAGGAAGTGTGGAGGATGTAGCATGCTCGCCAATCGCCCGACGCAACTGGGAAACATGAAACACCGGATGTATCGCTGTCCCTGGCGGCAGCTTCAACCTGTAAGCCACCTCTCCAATCCGAGTCTCCACCTCAAAAGGCCCATAGTAACGGGCCGCAAGCTTCTCGTTCCTCCTGTGGGCCAAAGACCTCTGCCTGTAAGGTCGAAGCTTCAGGTAGACCCTGTCCCCTACCTGAAAAATCACCTCTCGCCGATGTCCGTCCCCCTTGGCCTTCATCACCTGCTGTGCTCGTGTCAGGTGCCTCCGCAGCTCCTCCAGCATCCTATCCCTCTCCTCCATCTGCTCCTCCACCTGTGACACCGGTGTCGCCCGGTGCCCATAGTAAACCAAAGAAGGAGGGTCTCGTCCGTACAATATCCGGAAAGGGGTCGTCCCTGCCGCCGAATGGAAGGATGTATTGTATCAATACTCCGCCCACGCCAACCATCTGGCCCACTGTCGGGGTGTCTCCGACACAAAACATCTGAGGTAGGTCTCGACACTCCTGTTGACCACCTCGGTCTGACCGTCCGTCTGCGGATGGTAGGCGGTGCTCCGCTTCAGCACTGTCCCCTGGACTCGAAACAACTCCTCTCAAAAGTGACTAGTGAAAACCTTGTCCCGGTCGGACACTATAGACTTCGGAAATCCGTGCAGCCGCACCACCTCCCGCACGAAAACCCCCGCCACCGAAACCGCTGTGTAAGGATGCTTCAAGGGAATGAAGTGAGCATACTTACTCAGCCGGTCAACCACAACCAAGATCACGGTGAACCCCTCCGAACGCGGCAAGCCGTCTATGAAGTCCATGGACACCTCCTCCCACACCTGCTCGGGCAACGCCAAAGGCTGTAGCAGTCCTGTCGGGGCCATCGCCATGTACTTGTGACGTTGGCATACGTCACAAGCCGCCACCAATCGCGCGATGTCCTTCCGCATGCCCGTCCAGTATACCTCTCGAGCCATCCGCATATACGTCTGCTGCACGCCCGAGTGCCCTCCGATCGCCGACCCATGGAACTCCTGGAAAAGAGTCGGAATCGATGCAGACCCCCGCGGAATCACCAACCTTCCCTGGTAGAGTAACCTTCCCCCTTCTAGCGTGTAACCTGGCACCCCGTCACCTCCCTCCTGTAAGCTCTCCCTGATCTGCTGCAGCTCCGGGTCTGCCTCCGCCTCCTGTGACAGCTGGTCCAAACCTCTCCACTCGGGTATCGACATCGCCTGCAGCTGGCTCCCCTCATCCCGCCGAGATAATGCATCCGCCGCCTTATTTTCCAGCCCCGGTCGGTACTCAATATCGAACCGAAATCCCACCAACTTCGACAGTAACTTCTGGTGCTCCTCTGCCACCAACCTCTGCTCTAACAGATACTTCAATGCCCGCTGATCTGTCCGCACCACAAAAGTTCGTCCCAGCAGATATGGTCGCCATTTCTGAATGGAGAAGACTATAGCCATCAACTCCCTCTCGTACACTGACTTCAGCCTCTCCCTCGTGGTCAACACCTGGCTGAAGTATGCAACCGGCCGCCCCTCCTGCATCAGCACCGCTGGTGGCTCCTCCTCGGGCTCGGGCTACGCCTCTGTGGTCATCCCCTGAAACTCCACCAAGTACCCCTGCCCTGCCCGTCGAATAGCCCGAGTCATGGCACTGAATGCTACCATGGCATAGCACAAGCTCGGGTCTCCCTGTAACACCACAGTCCGCTCGCCATCCTTGAACTCCATCCTCAACCGTTTCCAGTTGGTCATCGTGGTCCCCAATGTCTTCAACCACTGGACTCCCAAAATGAAGTCGACCTTCCCCAACTCGAACGGTAGAAAGTCCTGCACGATCTGTACCCCCTGAATGACTAGGCAGAGTCCTCGACATAGCCTCGTACTCTCCTCGCACCGTCCATCCCCCAGCTGTACGGTGAACCTCCCACCGGACATCTGCAACCCCAGCAGCTCCACCACTCGCAGGGACACAAAATTGTGGGTGGCCCCACTATCAATCAAAACCGTTACTGCTGTCTCCCCGACCTGTCCCACCAACTTCATGGTGGAGTTCTGTGTGAACCCCATCACGGAGTTGAGGGACACCTGCGCTTGCTCCAGCTCCACTGGCTGCTCTACTGAGACGACCTCCTCCTCGGCCTCCTCTGGGTCGATGTACTCCTCCTCGTCCGGCTCGATAGTGATCTGCAGCAACCGGCTCGCACACCGATGGCCCGGGGTGAACTTTTCGTCGCAACGGAAGCACAACCCCTTGGCCCTCCTGTCCCGCATCTCCGCCTCGGTCATCCTCCGCCCTTGTCCCGCAGGACGTGCTGCTCCTGTCTTCTCCCCCGCTCCGGCTGAGGCGGCCGGCGGTAGTCTCGGGGCGGCGGCGACTGTAGATGGGACCCTCTGCTGTGGTGCCCCCCAAGTCCCTCTGATCCTCCGCTCCTCCGCCCGCAATGCCAGACGAATCACATGCTCCAGGTCCCTGTGACTCTGCATCCATAGCTCGGCTCGTATCGAGGGCTTCAGCCCTCGTATAAATGCCCCCAAGAAAACGTCTTCCGACACCCCCTTCACCCTGCCTGCCAACACCTCGAACTTCCCCAGGAAGTCCAACACCGTCCCCTCCTGCCGTAGTCCAAGCAACTGCTCGTAGAAATTCGCACCCGGTTTGGCCTGGAAACGGTCAAGTAGGAAAGCGGACAACTCATCCCAAGTCCGAAAAGGGGCTCGGGACATCCTCCAGCGGTACCAACTCAGCGCCTGTCCCTCCAGATAGCAGATGATGTTCTCCAATACTTCCCGCTCTGAGATCCGCATCACCTGGAAATACCGCTCCGCTCGCACTATCCACCCGTCAGGGTCTGTCCCCTCAAAAATGGGCATCTTCAGCTTCTCCATCCTCCTGTCGGGGTGCATGGTCGGGTGTCCTCCTCCCTGAGCTCCATGGCCTCCGTACTCTGTCCTGCCTCTGCCGTAGGCCTCTTCGGGAAACCCTCGTGGGCCCCCAAAATTTTCTGCGTACTCCTCCATAGGCCACCTCTGGCGCTCCTCCTCTGCAGCCCCAAAAATCCCGCGGTAGCCTCTTGCGGGGCCCTGTTCGGTGTTCGGGGGGCCGAAAAACTGACCCGGGGGGTTTACTGGCCCCCCCGGGCCCCACCATCATTTGCCGGGGCCCAGCCGGCCCCAGGGAAGGCTGCGAAGCCTCCCTGGAGGTCGGCGGGGCCCAGGTTGGGCCCTGGCGGGCCGCGTGACCCCTCCAGGGCCTCGCGCGAGCCCGCCCAGCCCTCCTGGGCACCCGCGCGGGCTCGGGTGTGGGCCGTGAGGCCCCCCGAGCCCTCGCGGGGTCCTGGCGGCCCGCGGGGGGGGGGGGGGGGGGTTAGGGTTCCCCCCCAGCCGCCGCCTCCCACATCCTCCGGAAACCCCCCTTCTTGCACGCCGCGTCCCCTCGTCTCCGCAAGAAACCCTAGGGGATCTCCCTCGCGCCGTCGCCGCTCCTGTTGCACTTCCTCCACCCACGACTCCTCCCGGGACCCTAGATCTTCCTTCTCCCTCGTGGTTTTGGTTCCCGGAGGTGTTCGCCATCAACTTCGGATCGCCCGCCTTTGTATGATGATTATCCGTCGCGGATTCTTCTCCTCCGATCTCCACTTGCTTCCCTTTCCCCTCAAGTTTTTGAAGGATTTTCAAGATCTGAACTTGAGTGGCGTCCGACTCCTCGTGCTTCTTCATCAAACGGGCTTCCATCTCCTTTTGGGAATTGGAAAGCATCTCGACCGTGACTTCCAAAGCTCCCACCTTTTTGCTGATCTCTTCCCGGATCTCCTTTCGCAGCGCCTCTATCTCCGTCTTGAATCTAGTCCCTTCCGCCATTGGATCTATTGCTCTGATACCAATTTGATACGATTTGGATCGTATCAATGGAAAATCAGCGAAGAAAAGGAATAAAAAATGGGAAAGATGGGATTTTTATTGGATTTTTGAGAAGAAACAACTACTAATAGCAATATAACTTGAGCCCTTTCGAGAGGAACTCGCTCTACTAACTTTGATGAACGGAACAAAGTCTAAAACCCTCACAAAAGACACTTACGATGTTTCTCACACAATAAGCATAACCCTCATGACGGCTAACCCTAGATATAAATAGAGAAAACCTAGGAATAAAATATCATAGCAAAAGACTAATCTGCCCTTCGACGCCTCCGATAGTAAGTGACCCATCCGCCTTGGGACCCGCTTGGACCCGTGCCCGCCTCTGAGGGCGCGTCCGTATCAATAATGCAGAATGGTGCTAGGATGGGGTCCTTTTGCATTGTACATCTCTTTCAAGGAAGCAAGAGAGATGGGTCCTTGGCCTCTCTTGCGGTGGAGTGAGAGAGGATACACGAGGGGCGAGGGAGAGCGAATGAGGATTTTTTATTTTTATTTATTTCATTTTATTTTTTTGGTTGTTGTTGTTGTGGGGGGTTTTTTTTTTTTTGGGGGGGGGGGGGGGGGGGGGGGGGGTTCTCATGCAATCGTGTAATTTCTCCTATTATAGTATGTAAATTCTTCATGTGATGTGAGGTTAGGTAGTCAAACCACATAAATCTAGTGATTCCATTTCTAGTGTTTTTGCTTCATCTTGCACGATCGGTACGTAGGGGTGACGATCCCCAACATCGTTCACTTATGTTCACATTAGAAATTGAGTTTGGATTAGAACCATGTAAATGTGAGTGGTCATATTTTGATTATGAATCTAGGATGAACTCAGAATGATGACTTAGCTGATTTTCTATTACAAATTTTCCGGTTTAACGTAAATGCATAAAAAGTGTTCGGCTAACTAAACATTTTCAAGCTCAATTTGGAGTGTTCGAATTAATAAAGGTGTACTTGTCCACAAAAGTCATTGTCTCCTGTTGCCTGGTAGCCTATCATTGTATATACAATCGCATCAATTATTTACAACTTTATATGCTATGAAACAAGTAAAAAGCATAACATTAGCTTTCATTCATTCATTTATGTGTCATAATTAATTTTAATCATTTTCACTTTACATTATTCAGCGTGTTTCTGGTATGGTTTAGATTCTTATCAAGATTTCGTGCGGCTATATAATTAATATTTTTTATATGTGAATGCAGCTACACAAACCTGTTACTGCTGAAGAGTTGGCTTCCTCTTCGACATTTCTAGAAGAAAAGATCCAAGCTACCTGAATAGTTTTTCTATTGAGTTCACTTCTACAATGAGAGATTTTTCTTTTCCGCTCACTGTCTATCTTGTACATGGTTGGTTAATCATAACGATCCGCGATAACTTTGAGGCATAGAGAACCTTGATAGAGCATCTACCATCATTTGATCAGATACTCTTTTGAGTGATTCACTTCTTTAGATGGTGCATGATATCACATCAAATGCATGGGGGAAATCATTGGAGATGTATGTGGAATCTGGGCTTTAGAACATGGAAAGGAATCTTTCGAAAACATCTAGCCAGTAAAGACCGTGAAGCTTGAAAACCTTGAGGATTAAGTCTATTCTTTCATTCCCTTTTCATCCTGGTATGTTTCCATTTGATGGATTAGATGAAGTGGTGTTCCCATTGCTGTAAGAGGGAGAGGTGCTGGATACAGCTTCTATTATCCGGATAATTTAATGTAATATGCAATTCATTTCCGCTTTACTTGTGCTTTTCTGTCTTGTTATTATCTGCTTTGTAACAGCTACAGCTTAAATTTTAACTTTATGAAATCAGAAACTCTTCTTTCAGTTCTTCAGGAAAGGGTATCGGGCTTAAGAAGTATTTACATATGGAGCTTTGATAGTGAAATTCTTTTCAGCACATCCTGTTTTCAATTCAAAAACAATCGATTACATTTATTTTTTGCGTGACTTTCAATATAGATGTCACAGGTATGTAATTTGCAGTATGTGCTTGATTGGAACTTAAAAAAAGGCTGTGTGGTTTCGATACTTGGAAAGATAAGACTTTGTTGGCTTTTTTCGGTTTCCATTTTTCACCAGCTCACCATAGTTTAATACTTCAATTTAGCTTCATGCCTATAGAGAAACGGGATACTATTAATAATTATGGCCCTTACAGCAGTGTTAGTTGGTCTTATTTGACATGTTTCTGCTTATTAGTTGTGCTAAACACGCACAGCTTTTTGATCCATCCTTAGTGTGTACAAAGAACTATTATGTCATGTGATCTTGTGCGATGCGAGAACTTCTTTTCTTGGCTAGTACTGTGGAATCGACTTAGATGGTCAACACTTGGTTTCCATCATCACGACACTTGACGGGAACACATCGATAGCTTTCTTAAGTAGAATATGCTGAAATCTATCTTTAGAAACAAACTTTTCTTTGATCCATGGATATGGTATTACACTCCCATGGAGTTCATGCTGGTCATGGGTGCATCTCTCGGTTCTAGGTTTCGACCGAAATCAAAAAGTTTCGGCTGTGTTGCACTGGTTTCATCGCGGACCAATATGAGTAAGCAAGCATTCAAATTCTGATTTTGGTCAATGAACCCATAAAAAGCAAAAAAATATATAAAATGGATCAAAAATAGATAACGATTCACAGAAAATCTTTCAAGAGATCCATCGAAAAAAATCAAAAATAAAAATAATAAAAAAATAAAAAACCATCAATTCCTTTAAATGGAACTTTTAAAAAGAAAACAAGATTGAGAGATCGCTTACCTCATCGACGTCATCGTTTTAGAGGCTTGGTTCTTCATCGTCATAGTTAAATGCTGGTCTCTCACTGGTGCTGGTGCTTAGAGCATGATCAAGTTGGGTTAGGGCAATTTCAAACCCAACCTCTAAGAATATGTTGTATCCCGATCCGTTCTTATAACTTAAACCCGATGATTTTATTATCAAGTTTAAGTTATAAGCAGGTCAACAACTTACCCGATCCTTATGATTCCTAATCCTACTAATCTTATCTCTCCCTCGCTAATCTTCTTTAGTGAGGGGCGGAGCCATGCTTGGGCTAACCTCGGCTATAGCCCAGGTTAGCTTTTGGGTTTAAGGTTTTATATATATACTTTGTTATTTAAGATTTAAAGAATATCCAATTGTAGCCTAGTGGTTGATTGAGAGTGTGCTTCGTGTATTGGTCCAGGCTTCAATTCCTACCATTGTTCTCAATTTTATTTTTGGCCAAAAGGTATAATAAATCCAATCCAAACCCGATTTTGTAAACGAGTTGGCAGTTGCGCACTGATGAATTATTTTTTATTTTTGGCCAAAAGGTATATGATTTTAAATCTATAACATACCTGATTTTGTAAACAAGTTGGGCACAAATGAGTGGATTTCTTTTGGATCGGTTTACAATACTTGACCCAGATTAAATATCTGTGTCTTCTTCTTCAAATCAAAATCGAATATCTCCCGTTCCATTTTTAATACTGAAACTGGTAAATGAATTTATCACCATTGTTACCCATCAAAATTTTCAAAGAAACTCAGATTGCAAGGGTCACCTAAAAGTAATTTAGTAATTTGGGCTGTAAGGCTGGAAAAATGATCAGAACAAGGGGAAAACATGGGACTGAGCTAAAAATAACTTGACATGCAGCCCGACTAACTCACAACATAGCTCTACCTATGACTGCCGGTGGTCCCAAAACCTGTGCTTGCTGCGATCTTCCTGACAGCATACCCAGTGCCAGGGTATGGTTTCATTATTTTGACGCTTAAATAGTTCTTCATGGAAGATATCAAGAACTAACCATTCAACCTAATAACCATTTGGTGTATTTGTTGGCTTCTTGATCGTCGATCAGTGTCGGAGCCACTCTTGGGCTTATCTGGGCTGCAGACCAGGTACGTTCTTGGGTGTGTGCGCACGCGCGTGCTCATAATTTCGCGTCAAAATCCCAAGGGCCAAACCAAAGTCCAGTGTAATAAATCTCTAAGAGGAATAGCAGCTACAGCTATGCCCAACCGAGACATCAACAAATAGCCAAAAAAATCGCAAATTTCGCCATCACACCTCTCAACCGCGTCCATCGTGTTTGTTTGCTGGACCGTAGGCCGCAACCATCACCTCATCGTATTCACCACAGATCGTAATTTACCGATAGCCCAGGGCAGAAAAAATTCCTGGTTTCGCCCTTGCTGATAATGCAACAACGGTGTAAGGAAGCATGCACGAAAAGCGACGAGATACCCCCAAACCTTTCTCACAAAACACACACAAATATAGAAATGAACAGGTGGATTATATTTATAGAAATGGACGTGTGGATGTACACAACTAAGTTAGCTGTGCACACCCACTTAAAATTAATTTTCCCTTATTTTTAAATTTTTAGGGTTATTGTATACTTTATGGATGATCACCCCACCAAAAATTAAGTGAATCAACTGCTATTTGATTCTCGAGTTACCCGTTGCAAATTTAACAGTTTCAGAACAACAGAACTTTTTTGCAACGAGTGGGTCGAGTGTCAAATACTCCTAGTGTTTACCCATATTTGGTGTTTTGGGGTTTTAGAATGTGTACAACAATCCTTAAAAAATTATAAAAAATAAAGGAAAGTGGGGTTTAAGTGAGTGTGCACAGCTAACTTAGGTGTGCATGTCCATTGTACATAGTGCGGTCCTTATTCTTGGACGTCCATCTCATATGCGTGATTATGATTAATTTTCCACGGCATTTGCGTGATTGTATGATTAATTTCCCGCGACTGAATTGATTAACTTTTTCTTAGTAGCTGAATTAATTAGGATCTGATTTTGGCTCATCTATTCTGGGCCGTCCCCACTCCGAAGCCCAACCACCACCCGTCACAACCTCCCATCACATGAGAGGGAATTTCGATCCGTTCCTCATCTTGGCCTCGTCGGTCGTCCCTCGTACCTTGCAACCGCGTTCGGTCGTTCCCCTTTGTCGTCGCGTCTGGTTGCTCCCCTCTATCGTTGCCGTCGGTCGTTGCGGTTTTTGCAGTGAAGGTTTAGTTTTTTGAGCTATGTTTTAATAAAATTCACAGAGAATCATTGAAATTGAACTAGTGGAAACCAAAAATTATTTAAAGAACAAAAAATTGCTGAATTGTTGAGTTGAAGAACAAAAAATACCATTCAACTTAAATTTTCGGTTTTAAAGGTTTGGTTTTAAGGTTTAGTTTTTTGTTGAGTTGTGTTTTTGCAGTGAAGGTTCAATTTAATACGATGGCAATCATGTTCGTTATTTGTTAATATGTTACATTTTATTTGTTGTTCACTTTCAGGTTGTGCTTCTTGTTATTCTTGTTAGAAGCGTCAGTCAACCAGAATGGAGAATATGAGACTTTCATGCAAGTTGAAGATGGAGGTAGCTTGACACAACAAATGATATTTGTGTCGAGTTTTGATGAATCTACGAGGCCATGCATATGAATGCATTTTGAGTCATTAAAAGACGCTGAGGAATTTTTTAGGAGATATGCAAGGATAAGAGGTTTCGATGTTAGTTTAAGTTCAACAATATTTTCAAGCAAGAAAAACTTGGTAAGTAAAATACATTTATGTTGTAAAGAAGGAGAATTAAAAAATAAATCATGTGAAATAGGAAGATGTGGTACAATGCGGACCAATTGCAAGTTTATCATTAAAGTGAAACATGACAAGATGCAGGGTGTATGTGTACAAAAAATAATCGAAGAACATAATCATGTAAAGATTACATCACGAAGAACACATATATTTAGAGGAAATCGGTATGTAAGCAATAATAAAAGAAATTGTTTACAGAAACAAAGAAACAAAGGAAGTAAACATTTCAACCAATAAGATAATGACTTTATTTATGAATGAGAGTGAAAGATGTAACAAGGTAGGATGCATTGAAACAGATATTAAAAATTTTGAGAGAGATTTAAGTGATGAAATCAGAGGTCATGATGCAGATATGTTACTCGATTATTTTAAATGTCATTAAGAGAAAGATCTTTTTTTATTACACCTACAAAACAGATGAAGAAGGAAAACTAGAATATTGTTTTCCTTCTTGATCGATGTCATTAGATTGTAACAGATTGAAATTCCCTCTTACGCGATGGGATTCTGCAATGGGGTTGGGTTGCTGTTGAGCTTCGGAGATTAGATGGACGGCCAAGGTTAGATTCTAATTAATTTAGTCGTCAAGAAAAAGTAAATCAATTCACCCGCAGAAAATCAATCAGGCAAATATTGCAGGAAATTAATCACACAAATGAGATGGACGGCCAAGATTAAGGACTGCAATGTGCACATTGTGACCGGATCTTATTCGAAAATTCATTTATATATATGGCCATGATCTTGTGCGAAACATGATCATGGTGTATTTTTTTTCTTTTTTCAAAATTTTCAATTTTTAAAGAATGTTTAATCCATACATTTATATACATCATAAAAAATCATGAGCGAAACATATGGGAATTTGACACTTGATCAAGCCGTTACAAATTTAACGGTTTTAGGACAATAGAACATTTTATATCGATCCGATCAAAGGGGCAAATAGGGGACGAGGATTTTTCTTTATTTTTGGTAGGATGGTGTATTAGTATGTGTAGAACTCATTCAACGTTTGGATCGTTGAAAAAACCCCCACAAAACTCTTTTCTCATGCCTTCTGCACCGATGACTCTTTGCACATTAAAATTTGTGTGTGTGTAAATATAATATTAAAAATATAGAAACAACCGAAACCAAAATTTAAAACGAAGCCATCAAAACTTGTTGAAACCTAAATTTTTTTGAAAGGAGCCAAATCAAGACCGAAACCGAGTTCTCAAACATTGGTACAGCTACAAGGCAACAAGGATCCCGAGTTTTTGTTTAAGTTTGGCAATGCTTGGTGTTAAGGATGGTTTCTAAAGCAGAGAATCTGATTGCTTGGTCTTGGTCACTGAATTGATAAGGATGCAACGGTGGCAGATGAAAAATGGCGAAGCCTTATCGATGGCTAGGACTTTCGAAGCCGAAGATTCTAGATAGTTTAGGTGGTTATGGGACTGATATTGATTCTCATTCTATATGACTTGTTACTGGTTCTATGGTTGAAGAGTGTACCTTTTCAGATTTGTTTGAGGTCGAACTGAGAATACTTCAGAATTGTAGCTTCAGCATCATGTCCATTCTCTATTAAATAGTGTTAGCGGATTTTTGTACAGGTTTGAACTCAAGAGTGAATAAGAATATGTGAGTTGGTGCCAATTCCAAGCCAAGAGCCCATTGCGGGGAAGTAAAGGCTTTGTCTTGAAGCAGGAGATAATTAGATGTTTAAATGTTTGACTTCGTACAAGAATTTTTTTTCCATTCTTTTGGATCCATAATTTACTCCAGAAACTAGTCTTATTCCCCCAGCCTGCAGATGGATCCTTGTCACAAGGCTGTATGACAACTTGAACTTATTCTAATTGCTTCCTTGAGACATAGCTTAAACAAACAAATTATTCAGGTAGAAGCTTCATTTCAGTTTTTGTATAGTATCCTTTATCCATGTCCCCAAGATCAATCGTAGCCACCACTAGAAAAATCTTTTTCAAGAAAAAGGAGAATGGAGGTATAATGTCTAAGCATATTCTTTCCAAATAAGTGTATGGTTGGCCTGTTTATACCAGTCATCATAATTGGAATCAGGGCCAGAATTTTGGGTGTTTGATTATATTGGTTAGAATCGTTAGATATGTGTATCTTATATAAAATTCTGTATATTATAATTATTTTGGTTAGATTCATTAGATATGTAAATTCTGACTATTTACATTCAGTAAGCAATGAAATATTACATGCATGTATATCTTTCCTCTCTTTATATTAGGGTAATGCTTGGAAACTTCATCTCATAAATTGAGTTCTCATTTTCTTTTGTAGTCGTAGCAACAGAGTCCAAATTACCTCTGTCAGTTTGGTTGTTTGGGGCTTGATGAATAATAATTAGCTCAGTAGGTATTTCTCGACTGAGAACTTGCTCGCGTAGGTGTTCCACGAGTTAAGTCTTGCCGAGATTTTCTCTGTAATTGCACATAGAAGCCTTGCTGTTAGCTTAATGTAATTGAGATAACATATGTTTCAGTGAAAAATGGATTGATTCTGTGAATTTCCTGATCATTCCCATTCGATGGTACCTGTCACTATTGAAGCTGATCAGCATGCAGTAAGAGATAGAAGATGCCTTGCACACTGATGCCTGCATGTGGTTCGGTTCGTGTCCAAGGCATCAAGAATCTCAGCGTTGCTGTGCCCCTTGGCACGGCTAGCCTTTTATCAATTACGGTATTCTCTTGGGACCATTCTTTCCTTCGAGCAAGCATGTACACCATATCTCTCTTTAATTGTTTGCCTACTTCTGAAGCTATATATATTCTTCTTTTGGCCTTCATCTCAGGGTGGCTGATTGTTCCTCAGACAGCACCTCCCATGTCTTCTCCTCACTACAAGCCTGCGCCAGATGCCCGCTCGTCGTTTTTATCCAAGGTAAAATTTCTGCCTCATAGTTCATGAAATGCATGTATATTACATGATGAATGCTCATGTCTGTTGGTTGTGATGCGTCGATTTAGACCAGATTGATATGAATGCTCCATTGATTTACATCCGTTTCTCTCTTGGTTCTCTCTTTTCCTTTCTCGTTGCTTTATAGGACCAGGGCGGAAACTGGATCATCAAAGCTCGTGCCTTTGATATAATATGGGGTGGTGATAACCGCTACTGGCGTACCGATGACTCAAAGTAAGGCAGTTTCTGTCTTTTAAGATTGATCACAAATTCAAAGTGTCCATGTCATTTTAGCATGCTAGAGATGCTGGATATGTTGCTCATGTGTACTCTCCTCCTCGTGCAGGGGCTCCGTCGAGCTTCTGCAAGTGAGCTGGCTCGAAATCACGGGTTCGCTTGAGCTTAGTCATCTGGAGAAGGACCGGGAGTACAAGGTGAGTTTCAGTGTGAGCCTGAAGGCTGATGCGTTCGGGTGGGCTGATAGCCCCGTGTACCTAATGGCCAAGGTCGGCAAGAAGGGGGCTTACATCTGGAAGAAAGCGGATTTGAGCCTGCTGAAGCCCGGGGTGACTACTGCAATCCCCCAGCACTCGGTCCTCAAGTTCAGGGTACCGAACGGAGCCGCCAACGAGGACAAGCTTCAGTTCGGCATGTATGAGATTTGGAAGGGGAGATGGAAGGGGGGCCTTGTGATCGAAGACGTCGTCATATCTCCATGTTAAACAAATCAGTTCCTTTGCTCTGTATTCAATAATATGCACTCTGTGCTTCATAGAGAGAGAGAGAGAGGGAGTGTGTGTGTATTGTCCATTACTAGTTGTTTACGAGAAACCAATAAAGAGAGGCATAAGACTACAAGTATGCTCTTAGTTGTCCAATATCTGGAGTGTAAAATGTCCATGTTATGATATTCATTGTTATGGTAATAGAATTGTAAATTGTCCAATATTTGGGGTTGAGGTTTTAGAATAGAAAGTGAAGTTTTTGAGGGCTAATATATAGAATTGTATATACCAGCAGCTCATATACTTTATTCTCAATTACACACACAGCGTGAAAGAATAATAATATATATTGTTTAGCACATGGAAATTTCCCATTCTGACATACATGTACCACATATATATATTTATTAAATTTTTAAATGTGTTCTACACATAGATGATCAACATAATAAAATCAAGTGAATCCAATGCTATTTGATCATCGATTCAATTGTCGCAAGAACGATATAACTTTTTGTAATGAGTGGATTGTTATTCAAATTCCATTAAGGTCCATCCATATTTGAGATTTTGGGTTTTAGAATATTTACAACAATCCTACACAGATTTTCAGAAAAATAGGAGGGTGATGTTTTTGGGAAAATGGGCTAACTACCATCGGTCAACCAAGAGTTTTAATTTCCACCACCTATTTTAAAAAGTTTGCTAGAATAACACCCCCCTAAAAAAGAGACTAAAATACCATCTTCCTTCCCAAACACTAAAACCCAACAAAATCAAATCCCCTTGCGAAAACAAGTGCAGAGGACGGCGTTCTCCCTCCGACGAGCGAAGCCCAGCACCTCGCACCGACTCGAACTCCCCTCGACAGCCTCGACACCGCTCATCACCGCCAGCCCACAACCCAACGCCGACAACACCCCGCATATACGTCTACGTCGACGCCGAACTCCGGCCACCCCGCTTCGCCATACTCCGACCACCCCGAATCTACGACAAGGCCTCGCCGTACTCCGACAAAGCCCTATGCGCCAATTTGCGCCAATATGCGCCAATATGCGCCAATATACGCCAATATACGCCACATATCGTGACGTATATTGGCGTATATTGGCGCAAATTGGCGCAAATTGGCGCAAATTGGCTCATAGGGCTTTGTCGGAGTACGGCGAGGCCTTGCCGTAGATTCGGAGTGGTCGGAGTACGACGAAGCGGGGTGGTCGGAACCCAACGCCGACAATACGTCGACGTCGACGCCGAACTCCGACCACCCCGCTTCGCCGTACTCCGACCACCCCGAATCTACGGCAAGGCCTCGCCGTACTCCGACAAAGCCCTATGAGCCAATTTGCGCCAATTTGCAACAATTTGCGCCAATATACGCCAATATACGTCACGATATGTGACATTTATCGGAAAGGCCTGTTTGTTTCTTTTTTTTCTTCAAAATTTTCATGTTAATGTAATCTAATTTGTGGTCTTGGTTCTGAAATCTCATGACAGTTTGCTTTATGAAGCTGAAATCAAATACACAACAATGTTCAACCTTGAACCTTGTTTGCCTCTCTTCTCCAACTCTTTGTTGCATGGTCTCCACGTCTTGAGCGAGAGGGATCAACTCGTTTGAACTCAGTGGTTTATGCAAAAATAGTTGAGTGGTTATCTCCAAAAACTCAATTTTTTTGGGTTAATTAGATTAAATGTCCATGTACTTCCAGTCCATATAGCATAAACCTCTAGTGTACTATCCTTTCTTTCGCTTAATAAGCTAAATAGCTTTTGGGCTGACAACTCTGTCAGAAATTTTGTTGGCATCAGGGTGTTAATCTATAATCGAAAAAGTAGATGGGTGTTTAATGTAGATTAGCAAGGATGCTTAATTTAATGCAGTGACACAAGCTACGAAAATTCCAATTGAACTGTTAGCTTGGGATGTTAAACTAAAAATTGGTAGTACATATGAGTTTAAACTAGATGGGGTGGTAATACATGTGTGTTTGTATTAATTAACCCATAAATTTTAGAAGCTTGTTAATGAAGAAAAAGAAAAAGAATAGAATACGTACTATTCCGCTTCGCCGACGCCGAACTCCGACCACCCCGCTTCGCCGTACTCCGACCACCCCGAATCTACGGCAAGGCCTCGCCGTACTCCGACAAAGCCCTATGAGACAATATGCGCCAATATGCGCCAATATGCGCCAATATACGCCAATATACGTCACGATATGTGAAGTATATTGGCGTATATTGGCGCATATTGGCGCAAATTGGCGCAAATTGTCTCATAGGGCTTTGTCGGAGTACGGCGAGGCCTTGCCGTAGATTCGGGGTGGTCGGAGTACGGCGAAGCGGGGTGGTCGGAGTTCGGCGTCGGCGTAGACGTATTGTCGGCGTTGGGTTCCGACCACCCCGCTTCGCCGTACTCCGACCACCCCGAATCTACGGCAAGGCCTCGCCGTACTCCGACAAAGCCCTATGAGCCAATTTGCGCCAATTTGCGCCAATATACGCCAATATACGTCGCATATCGTGACGTATATTGGCGTATATTGGCGCAAATTGGCGCAAATTGGCGCAAATTGGCTCATAGGGCTTTGTCGGAGTACGGCGAGGCCTTGCCGTAGATTCGGGGTGGTCGGAGTACGGCGAAGCGGGGTGGTCAGAGTTCGGCGTCGACGTGGACGTATAAGCGGGGTGTTGTCGGCGTTGGGTTGTGGGCTGGCGGTGATGAGCGGTGTCGAGGCTGTCGAGGGGAGTTCGAGGCGGTGCGAGGTGCTGGGCTTCGCTCGCCGGAGGGAGAACACCGTCCTCTGCACTTGTTTTCGCAAGGGGATTTGATTTTGTTGGGTTTTAGTGTTTAGGAACGAAGAGGGTATTTTAGTCTCTTTTTTAAGGGGGGTGTTATTCTAGCAAACTTTTTAAAATGGGTGGTAAAAATTAAAACTCGTGGTTGACCGATGGTAGTTAGCCCATTTTCCCGATGTTTTTTATGCTGTCAATGTAAAAAATTATCGATGCTGGCAACACATATACAGAAATCTCATATTTATCATCATAATATATATGTGCTGGTATGATAGGAAATTTTTTCATACTAATTCATATATTTATTATCAACATTTATTTTTTAAATTTTCAAAAAAATAGGGTGATGGTGTTTTTATGCTGTCAGCGTAAGAAATTTCCTATTCTTACAATACATATATAACAATCTCATATATGTATCATAATAATATATATATACATGTAGCATGTGAAATTTTTTCCATGATGATGCATATATACATCATTTTTATTTATTTTTAAATTTTTTATATGTTTTGTGCATATCATGAATGATCAATATACTGAAAACCAAGTGAATCCAATGCTATTTGACACCCGATCTGATTGTTACAAATTCAACGATTTTATAACAATAGAACTTTTTGTAACGAGTAAACCCCTTAAGGTCAACCATATGTGGGGTTATGTGGTTATAGAATGTGAACATCAATTCAATAATAAATTCTAAAAATAAGTGGAAAGATTTTTTATGCTATAAGAAAATTGCTATGCTGAACATACAGAATAATGTATATATGCTATTAGCATGGGAAATTTTTCCGCATTGATGAACACATACACCATATTTATTTTTCTAAATTTATTCAGATGTGTTCACAACATCATATGTTTCATAATAATAGAACCTTTTGTAACGAGTGAATCAATGGTAGGTCCCCCTAAAGTTCACATTTTTGTGGTAACGTTTTAGAATGTGTACATCAATCTTACAAAGACAAAAAAAGTTCTAATTTTTTTAAAAAGAAATTTGCGTAGTGCAATCAATATCTTGTGCCGTCAGCATCTATACGTTATTTACACACACATGTATATGTACACAAAAAAACAGTTGGTACCTAATTAAAAATGATCATGTGAGCTTATATGACGTGTTCTCATTGGTTGAGTAAAAGCAAGCCCAAGCGATGTACTTGCTTTTGTTTTCCCCCCGGCTAAGGGCCTGTTCTTTTTGCAGATTATTGAGGAGATTCCTCAAATAACGCACTATTCCCTGTCCCGTCGTTTCAGCCCTCCTTTACTTTATATCTTCTTGTTCTTTTGCAA
This sequence comes from Scilla litardierei, assembly GCA_030789695.1. Lineage (NCBI taxonomy): Eukaryota > Viridiplantae > Streptophyta > Magnoliopsida > Asparagales > Asparagaceae > Scilla > Scilla litardierei. Next base: position 13,417,242 of record CM061131.1, read on the forward strand.
CAAACAAACGGAGATGGAAAAGCTGAGCTGGCCTGAATTCTTTGGGTTGCAAACAATCCGCGTAAAATACGGGGAATACAGCGGAATCCAAAAGACGTGGGCCCCCACTCCGCTTTCCTCTCTCTGCGCGCATGTTGCGTTGAATTTTGTTTGTTTTTTTAATGCATTATTAAATGTTGAGTGATTATTTTAGTAATAATTAATTATTTATTTTAACAAAAAGTGGACCCCACATCTCACTTTCTATCTCAACTTTCAAACACAAAAGAACACACATATACAAGAAAGTTGATGTGGGTCCCACAACCAACTTTCCAACCCAAATTTCTCTCTCATCAGATTCCACACTCCCTCAACTTTCCCAATTTTACTTTCCTACAAAAGAACAGGCCCTAATTGGAACACGCCATTTAAGTGATCCTCATCATATTTTAATCAGTTGACCTTGTTTTCCATTATTTTCATATATGTGTGTAATATGTGTGTGTTGGGGGGGGGGGATTTTCCGTTATAAAAACTCTCACATGCAAATATCATGAGAAAAGTATCTTGTTGATATTTGTTAAGATCTAAACCGTTGAATGTGATCTACATATCATAATACATTCACGTTCCAAAAACCGAAAACATCCCTCCTATTGCTGCTCGATCCGACCATTAGAACTAGTTCGTTCTGAAAAAATTGAATTTATAATGGCTTGAGCAAAGGTCAAATCCTCCTACGGTTGGACCATTATTTTTCGAAGGGTAAATATTCAGTGGGTGGGGGGATTTTCCGTTATAAAAACTCTCACATGCAAATATCATGAGAAAAGTATCTTGTTGATATTTGTTAAGATCTAAACCGTTGAATGTGATCTACATATCATAATACATTCACGTTCCAAAAACCGAAAACATCCCTCATATTGCTGCTCGATCCGACCATTAGAACTAGTTCGTTCTGAAAAAATTGAATTTATAATGGCTTGAGCAAAGGTCAAATCCTCCTACGGTTGGACCATTATTTTTCGAAGGGTAAATATTCATGGGGGGGGGGGATTTTCCGTTATAAAAACTCTCCCATGCAAATATCATGAGAAAAGTATCTTGTTGATATTTGTTAAGATCTAAACCGTTGAATGTGATCTACATATCATAATACATTCACGTTCCAAAAACCGAAAACATCCCTCCTATTGCTGCTCGATCCGACCATTAGAACTAGTTCGTTCTGAAAAAATTGAATTTATAATGGCTTGAGCAAAGGTCAAATCCTCCTACGGTTGGACCATTATTTTTCGAAGGGTAAATATTCATGGATTAAACGCTAATTTTTTTTTTGGGAAAAAAAAAACTGAAAGAAATAGTTTTCAAGGGCTACCCATTTGTTTAGCTAGTTTATGTTCTTCTTCTTCATCATTTTCTTGTTTACTAATTTAAGGTTATAGATCAGCATGACACATCATTCATGTAGGCTTTAGATCCTTAGGAATGTGCCCAAGATGATGACCTTGGATCCCATTCCTCCAAGTGATGGGCAATGCTTCTTCTTCATCTCTATCGACATCGCCATCACAATCAATAGATCAAATATTCCATTCTCGATCATGTGATTATGATATGCCTCGTTCAATCTTTCCGCGTTGTAGGTTGGACCTCGGCTTTAGCCTACACCCAATGCAGCTAGCTTGCACGATATAAAATGCCGCCGAAAGGTAGCCTTGGTTTCGACCTCTCTCTCAAGAATAAAGAGGAAGAAGATATTCTTTGTAATGGTATTAGAGATGGATGCTGATTATTGACATACCTTAAATTAGAACCCAAACTTGACAATTTCATATTCTGCCAGTATAAACTAATATTTGTTTCCATTTTCAGTTCATGATTCGAGAAAAATAAGGACTGAGATAAGACCAAGTGCCAATGTATATGCCATACATGCAAATTGTACACTTGGTTGTACATGCTTTATGCTTTCCTTGCAACAGGCAACATCCCATTCACTTTGTGCTTTATTCTTCAAGCTAGATGTGAAGCAAGGAAAATGATGCGCAGATATTAAAATCTTGCCTAAAAAGCAAATATTCTCTTTAGATTGCAAAATACGCTTTGGGGAATCTCTTTAAGTTATTATAGATAGAAACGTCGAGGGCCAAGGAGAAGAACATCCAGAGAGTGGCTTCGGAAAACATGAGCCAGCCGGGGAACTCGGAGGAAGCTCACACTTCTCACTGGACTCCTGAACATGGAGTGAGTTCTTGCTCAGGTTTAGTTTCGTTGTTTATTGGTGGTAAAAATTCACTGGCTAGTGTTATTTTTGTGCAGGCAGAATGGGTTGATGCGAACAAGGACACAATTCACATCTCTGCAAAGGCCATGAGAATAACATGGGGCCACGACGATAGATTCTGGAAGTGGATCAAGCTTCCTAAAAACGAATCCCTGTAAGTTGGTTACTGAAAATATTTTATGCCTGTCATGAGGATACACTGATTACCTGTCAACATATTGCGCAGCTTTGAAACCGCCGCAGAGCTGGTCCAGGTGAACTGGCTGGAAGTGACCGGCACGCTGGACCTGGCCAAGTTCCAGCTCTCGCCATCCACGACATACGAGGTGGTCTACGTCGTCAAGTTCAGGGTCGACGCCATGGGGTGGCACTCCTTGCCGGTGACATTCCAGCTGGTCACTCCAGATGGCCATACTCACAAGAAGGCTCAGGTATTGGAGCTGAAGGAGGCCAGAGGCGACGAATGGCACCACGTCCACGGCGGCGAATTCGCCTTGACCGACACGGACATGCACGGCGGGAGCCTGAAGTTTGGTATGTTTGAAGTCCAGAGCAACTGGTGGAAGGGCGGCATGATCTTCGAAGGGGTGATTATCAGGCCCAAGTCGGTCTAATACACATGTTTGCTTCTTTTTGATCTTGTGTTGTTGTTCCAGGCTTAAGGGCAACATCTAACCGTCTGTCATATGTAGTCGGGAAATTATGTAATATGCAGTGATATCTGTGATCATCACGAGTACGTTTATTTATGGTTTTTGTTGTTGAAGATGATGAAGAACATGAACATGATGATACTGTGAGGACCAGAATTCCTCTTTAAACAAATTTTTTTGTTGAAAAAATAAAAAAAATCAATTTAAGCAAGTTTTTGAAATTATTGTAAGCAATACAATACAATTTGACCGCACATGGTAAGTGTGGCCAAGTCGAAGAACGTCCCGTCAGTGTTTAGGATACAACCAGCGCTCCTGATCGCTGACGTTGTAAAACTTGGTCGGTTTTACTAAATAAATTTTCTTGCCGATTTTACTAATTATTTTTAATATTTAATCTTTTTGCAAAACATTGTCCTAAAATAAAAGCACAAAAAAGATAAAAGGAAAATAAAGATAAAAATCTCAGTCCACCGACGGCGAGCGTTAGGGTTTCGCCTCTCCGCCATTCTCGTTGTTATTTTCTTACAAGATCCCGAAGACGTCGGAAAGATCCTACTTTGCGAGATAGAGGTATCGGTTCTGATCATGAAGAGCGTTGGCGAGATCGCGAGCGATCTGCATGCTGATCAGTCCTCTCTAACTCACCCCATTTATCTTTAAATTTTCTGCGTTTGATTTCGATTTTTAGGCATATATAGTGTAAAACAATCAGAATGGGGGGGTTTTGCAGAGTTTTGTAATTTTGTAAGTTTGTTTGTTATTGGTTGCTTGCTTGCGTGCAGAAATGAAGTATTATAATGCTGAAGCGCAGTAGAACTGTTGCTGAATGCGATTCTGCCAATAAATTAGCAGGTACCTACTTATCATGCTTTCAATTACATAGATCATTGGCATACAATTAGATTGGGTTTTCGACCAATTTTTTGGGGCATCATCAAATATACATGCAATGTTTGTTTCTCAAAACTCGGGATAGATCTATGTATCGTTGAATATGTTTATGGCAATGATTATTTTGTAGGTATTTAGGCTTACATATACGCTGCTTCCCAGATTAAGTCTAGTCTTAATGACATGCACATATGGAAATAATTGTACCCATTAACCATCATCGAAATTAGCGATTTTCTTGCAACGGTGACATTTATTGAAAGCTTGAAATCATAACGCACACAAGGGATCTAGATACGTGAACTCAATTTTCTAAAGAACATGCATTGCCATCCTTTTGGGTTATATTCTGTGGGTGTGTTAGAGCTAGACATATGGAGCGACCAATTATTGTGAGAGTGGAAGAAAGGTTGAAGAAGGATGTATATGAGTCTCATCTTGGATACGAGCTCATCTAGAGAAACTAAGGACACTAAACTAGGTCAATTAACAATACATAGCTCACTCATTTTATACGAATAGAATATTCAAATGGGATACAATTTCGATGGTGCTTATTGAGAGTATACAGTATGCCTCTTATGTGTAAAAATGAGTCTGAATTGTCAGAGTATATTTTGTAGTTTATTTCTAATCCCAATCACTAAGCATCGACTTGTGGACCAATAAGTTCCTTACACAAGCATACAAATAAGATACGTTTGTTCATGTATGTAGCTGAGTTCTAATATAAGATATTGTAAAAGAATAAACTACACAATTCAGTAGAAATAGTCCATGAATAAAAAATTTCTAAAGTAAACTTTTTTATCCAGAGATTGTGTGTGTTTTAGTTCCTTACTTTTCTCCTTCATGTAATGGTATATTTGGCCTTCAACCAACTCCGTCAGGACTCAGGACTTAATTAAGAATCTAAACTTAAGCTTAATTGGGAATTTAGTTACAAGGAACTAGCAAGTTCACAATTTATTAAATGCGCAGAAACATGAATGTGAAACTAGTGTATAATTGCAATACTAATCAATGAGAATATGCTCCGTGGGGTTATCTGAGAGAATAAGACTTTTAATTCTACACATCATGAAACACCTCCATGTGTTTGCAAACCAAGGAAATGCTCAACATTACTCGCTTGTTGGTGTTTGGTAATTAATTTTAATTACAAATAAGGGTGGAAAAAGGTATATTTTTTTTCACAGTCAATGGTGACGGGTCTGAGAATAACCACCTAGATGCTCGCTTTCTCATAGGTGATGGTGGTGGCATCAATAAGAGAAAAAATGGTGGCAATCTGGTATGAATTAAGTGGCATGGTGATGATTTTGATCATATAAAAAATAACCATACAATCTTATAATGGGTTGCAGGTGAAAAGAAAAGAAAAAAGTAGATAGCATAATGATAAATTTTGAGATGGAGTGGCTAGACATCTGGCGAAAATTGCAACAGCAAACTGGAAGTGCTCCTTTGAAGCTTATCTAAGGAATGTCCTAGCTGTAGCAAGTCATAACCCTAAAAAGGAAAGTGTTAGTGATCAATAAAGAGTCACTTAAAGCAAAGTATTCTGTTATATATGGTTCAGGATAGCGGCTAACGTGCGCGGGGAGAGAGGCGATTTTTAGGGCGAAATTTTTTCTTCTGAAATTTTGAATGCTAGGGCTGGAGATCAAGAGCGGGGATGGAATGGAGGACGATGGAGGTGGGCGTAAGTCTGAGGAGGTGCTCTTGCCTCATCGCATCTCCAAGAGAATCAAGGGTATGCCGGCTTTCGTTTCTCCGTTGGGGGATGTGTTGAAGTCCGGTGAGAATGGAGGTTCGTCTGGATCAGGGGGCTCCCAGGGGATGGGCGAGAAATCGTTTAAGGAGACTTGTATGGGCAATGGAGTATTCTTTGAGGGTGGTTCGGCCATGAAGGAGGAGGATTCTGGAATGGATGATGATGTGCTGGTATCGAAGAGAGGAGATTGGGACTGCATTTCTTTCTCAGATATCTTCAAGGAGAGGCTTCGTAAGAGATGTGAGAGGGCTGTTATCGTCAAGCTTCTAGGGAGATTCGTGTCGACCTCCTTCCTGGAAGCAAAACTCAAAGTGATGTGGAAGCCTAAGGGGAACTTGGATTTCGTTGAATTAGGTGAGGGGTATGTTATGGTTAAGTTTAGTTGTGATGAAGATAGAATGTTTGCGATTGAAGATGGGCCTTGGATGATTCTTGGTAGGTACTTGATGATTCGTAATTGGGTACCGGAGTTCTCGCCTTCGGAGGCGGAAGTGGGATCGACGGCAGTCTGGGTCAGGTTCCCGTACTTACCGGTTGAATATTATGATCAGAAGGTTCTGAGGATGCTAGGGAGCTGTATTGGGAAGGTTTTGAAGATTGACTTGAACACTAAATTGGTTATGAAGGCCAGGTTTGCAAGGGTGTGTGTAGAGATTGATCTTAGCAAGCCATTGAAGTCGAAGATCCTGGTTAAGAACAGGTGGCAAGAAATTCAATATGAGGGGCTTGGGTTGATATGTTTTACTTGCGGTAGAGTGGGGGCATAAAGAGCTTTGCCCGTTCAAAACTCATGGGAGGCAGGAGCAGGAAGCAGGAGTAAATGATGGGAATGTTGACAAAGCTTCGGAGGTCCTGAAGGGGAAAGATCTTAGAAAGGACGAGGGGAGTCACTTGCCTGTATTTGGGCCCTGGATGTTGGCTGCTGATAGGCGTGTTCGCAAAGGGGGGGGAAGCCTAGGAGTTCTGTTTCTGAAAGGAGAGGTAATATTTTGGAAACTGGCTCTCGTTTCTCTGTTCTTGCTCAGAACTCAGATGAAGCTGGGAAGGAGGTGGCTTCTTCGTTTGTGGAAGAAGGGGTTCTGAAGGAATTGGTGTTGTCTGTAAGGAGTAAGGAGAAGGAGAAGGGGAACTGGGTAGCAAGAAAGAATCAGGGTGAGGAGTTTTCTTTCAATAGTCAGACACAGGGTGTGGGAGCTAGTTTGAAGAAAGGTAAACACACTTATGCTTTATCCTCTTCAGCTAAGAACATAAATCCTTCTTTTGGGAGGGTTGGGAAGGATATGATGAGGACTGGTGATTCTGATGCTATCAAATACAAGCCTGTTGTAGAGCCTTTGTGTCTGGAGCTCCCTGATCAAAGGCACAGTGTTATAGGTGGGAAGAGAAAACCCTTGGGAGATATGTCTAATGCTACAGGTAGTTCATCCTCCTCTGGGGTAGGGGAAGATGTTTTGAAGGGAGGGATGGAGAAAGTTACTGGTGTGGCCCTGAGTAGCTTGGATTTGAGAGCTGAGGAGATCTATCTCTGATTTTACCTTGCTAGCTGGGTGTTTTGCTAGATTTCATGGATTTTTGCTTATGGATATATTATTCTGGAATTGTAGGGGTGCAGCTAAGAAATCTTTCAATTTGGAAATTAAGGAACTGATTAGGGTCTATAAACCTGAGATACTTGCTATTGCTGAGCCAAGAATATCAGGGGAGGAAGCTAAGAAAGTTATTAGGAGGCTGAATTTTGAAGGGTTGTTTGTAGTGGAGGCTGTAGGGTTTTCGGGTGGTATTTGGCTATTGTGGGATAAGAGGATTTTGGACATTCAGATCCTATGTTCTACTGAGCATCTGATTCATGGGATTATCAAGAGACAGGATGAAGTGGATGTAGTTTTATCTGTGATCTATGCCAGTCCAGTTAGAGCCCGTAGGTGGGGGATGTATGAAGAATTGGAAAGATTGAGCTCCTCCATTAATTTGGCTTGGGTTTTGATAGGGGATTTCAATGATTATATTGGAGAAAAGGAGAAATTTGGAGGTGCTTTTCCATCTTTGAGCAGGTGCAAGAGATTTTGTGATTTCTTATCTGCATGTGGTATGCTGGATATTGGGTTTAATGGTAGTCCATATACCTGGTGCAATCAGAGAAGGGGTAGGGCTAGAGTGTTGGAGAGATTGGACAGAGTTGTGGCCAATGATGAATGGTGTTTGCTTTTTCCTGAAGCTCAGCTTTGTCATCTGCCCAGAATTTTTTCAGATCATTGTCCTATTCTGTTGAAGGGCAAGATTGATATAGACAATTTCAACTATTCTCGTCCTTTTAGATTCCAGGCAATGTGGTTACAAGAGGAAGGCTTCAGGGAGTTTGTGGAGACTGCTTGGGATGGGAAGGAGGTTGATTTTGCTGGCAAATCTGAGATTTTTGTTAGTAGAGCTAAAGAGTGGAATAGAAGGGTGTTTGGTAACCTGTTCAAGAAAAAGAGATGGCTCAGGAATAGGATTGAGGGAGTGCAGAAGGAATTGAGTGTTAGAGATTCTCATTACCTCAGATTAGTTGAGAGGGATCTTATATGTAAGTATGAGAGAGTTATTTCTCAAGAAGAGATGTTCTGGTTTCAGAAATCTAGATGCAGCTGGTTGGCCCAAGGGGATAGGAATACGAGGTTTTTTCACTTGTCCACTCTTTGTAAAAGGAAGAAGCTGAAGGTGCTTATGCTGAAGGATGATGAGGGGAGATGGATTTCTAAATCTGAGGACCTCCTCTCCTTATGTGGTAATTTTGTGAGAAAGCTTTTCTGTGAGGACAATGATGTTGAGGTGAAGATCAGACACCCTGTGTATCAATGTATTGCTGAGGAGGAGGCTGATGGGTTAGTAGAGAGGGTGTCTGAAGCTGAGGTTAAGAATGCCTTGTTTCTCATGAAGCCTTGGAAGGCTCCTGGGGTGGATGGGCTTCATGCGGGCTTCTTTCAGCATTTCTGGGCTAAGGTGAAGGGAGATCTGGTTGATTTAGTAAGGGATGCTTTTGAGAAGGGTAGTTTTAATATTTCGCTTAATAAAACTCTCATTGTGTTAATTCCTAAAGTTAATCATCCTGAATTGCTGAAACAATTCAGACCAATCAGCCCGATTCCAGTGGCCTACAAGATCATTGCTAAGGTGATGGTGGGTAGACTTCGTGGAGTTATGCAATCATTAATCTGTCCTAACCAAGCTAGTTTTGTGCCTGGGAGACAGATAACAGATAATGTCATCATGGCTCAAGAGCTTGTTCGCTCTATCAGAAGATCTAAGAGGAGGGAAGGGCTGATTGCTGTTAAGATAGACTTGGAGAAGGCTTATGATAGGATAAGCTAGAAGTTTTTAGAGGATACTTTGAATATGTTTGGTTTCCCTGAAAAATGCATTAAACTAATCATGTTCTGTGTCACTACCCCTCAGCTGTCAGTGTTATGGGAGGGTGGAACTACTGAGTGGATTATGCCTAAAAGGGGTCTTCGGCAAGGTGATCCCCTCAGCCCATTCTTATTTGTGTTATGTATGGAAAGATTAAGCTTGCTTATTCAAGAATCTGCATCCAAGGGTAGATGGAAGCCTATTGGGGTTAAAGAGAGGGGACCAGGAGTTACGCACTTGCTATTTGCTGATGATTTGCTTTTGTTTGGGAGAGCTACTGAAAAGCAAGTAATGGAAATGAAGAGAGTTCTGGAAAGCTTTTGTAAGGCTTCAGGTTCTAGTATTAATTTTGACAAGTCAAAGTGTTTCATTTCTCCTGCTGCAGGTAGGAGTCATAGGCTGAAGATTGGGAGGAAGTTGGGTATTGCTACTACGGGAGACTTGGGTCTTTATCTTGGGGTTCCTCTAATGCACAAGAGAGTCTCTAAAAGCATGTTTAATTGCATTATTGATAATGTTAGCAGAAGGTTGACTGGATGGAAGGCCAAGATTCTTAGCCTAGCTGGAAGAGCCACACTTATCCAGTCTGTGACATCTGCAATCCCAACGTATCTTATGATGACAACTAAAGTCCCAGAGCAGACGTGTAATGTTATTGACAGGCTTAACAAGCAGTTTTTGTGGGGTAGCAACAGTGATCACAGAAAAATTCACTTGGTTAAATGGGATGATGTTTGTATGCCCAAGAGGATGGGAGGACTAAGGTTAAGGAGGATGAAGTTTCATAATTGCGTCATGTTACAAAGACTTGCTTGGAAATTCTTGGCAGAACCTGATTCTCTTTGGGTAAAGCTTATCAAACTTAAGTATAAAGTGGATGATGATGTTATTGGTTGGGCTAAGAAGTATGTTGTTAACAAAGGTAACTGGTCCTCTCAATTTAAAGCTATTCTATTTGGATTTAGAGCTCTTGCTAGAGGCTTGACCTGGAGGATTGGGACTGGAAACAATGTGTTATTTTGGACAGACCAGTGGATTGGTAAGCCATTGGTGGAGGAGGTTTCCTTTGACCCTAGTAAGAACTCTATATTGGAGAAAGTGAGTGATTATATTGCTGATGATGGAGAGTGGAATTTGGACAAATTGATGATGGCGGTTCCGGATACTATTGCTCTAAATATAATGGCTTATCCTTTGCAGCCTTTGGGTGGAAGGAGAGATGTTTGCATTTGGAAGGGGACGTCTAGCGGGGTGTTCTCAACTGGTTCAGCCTATTTTGAATTGCTTGAGGATGGGAATCCTGAGGAATTTCATTGGCTTTGGAGTGTTCGTATGCCAGCAAGATGGTGTCATTTTCTTTGGTTGGTGGCTAGAAGGAGGTTGGTGACTGCTCAGCTGAGGTATCGCAGAGGAATTTCTGAGAATGAAGAATGCAAACTATGTGGGGGCTGTGGTAGAAGATGTATTGCATGCGGTCAGGGATTGCATCAGGGCAAAGGAAATATGGAAGAGAATTATACCAGTGCAGAAGCAAACGGCATTCGTTAAGGCTGATCTTATGGATTGGTTGAAAGCTGGCTTGGAGGAGTCTGTTGATAATGGTAGCAGGAAGAATATCTTGTTTGCTGCGGCATTGTGGAGGATTTGGACAGACAGATGTTCATCTGTTTTTAATCCTGATTTGATCAGAAGAAGTATTGATAGTTTGGTTTGGAGTATTAGTGCATTGGCTGCGGAAACATGTATGGCATTCAGTATCATACCAAAGGGTAGGAGAGCAGAGACGGTTTGCCGCTGGATCCCTCCGTTGGAGGGTTGGGTTAAATTGAATGTGGACGGAGCTGTGGAGAGAAGGGAGGGTTTGGCTGGGGCTGGAGGAGTGTTAAGGGGAAGTGATGGTAATTGGGCTGGAGGGTTTGCGGCCTTCTTGGGCATCTGCTCTTCTTTGGGGGCTGAGCTACATGCCATTAAGGCAGGAATCAAGTGGGTCTGGAGCAAGGGGTTTAAGAAGGTAACTTGTGATTCTGATGCGTTGGAGGCAGTCAATTTAATTGCGAATGAGAATGTTGAGTTCTACCCTTTCGCTTCACTCGTCTTGAGTATTAGAGAGTTGATGGCGAAACAATGGGTAATCCGAATTAATCATGTCCGTAGAGAAGCGAATTTTGTTGCTGATGGGTTAGCTAAGATGGGCTTGCAGCTAAGAAGCGAATTTTTTAGGGAGTTTCAGCGGCCTCCAGATTGTGTTCTGAAGGCGTTGGAGGAGGATGGTCTGAAGGCGCTGGAGGAGGCGATGTAAGATGTGGTTTTGTTTGTTTTAATTTTCATTTTAATCAAAAAAAAAGAGTCACTTAAAAAAAGAAAGAAAAAACTTGAGGGAAGACATGCTTTGTATGCTGGAAAAGAAAGAAAGGTTATGTTTTAGATACAGATCACATGAAAGAAAAAGGAGCACACAACTGACGATAGAAAATGGTAGAAAAGACGAAACAGAATATAGAACTGACTCATGAAAAAACCTGTTAAATGCATGGCTGCTGAGTGGGGAATATGAAAATAGTGAACAATTAGACTGTTGGCATCGGTCTGACCAAGATTGATTAATAAAAACAGTCAATGATATAAGTTGCTCATCTAGCTCCTAGTGCAATGAGAAATTGAAAAAAAAAGTGATCTTTTTGTTTCAAATTATGATGACGTTGATAGTCCTAATCTGACTAAAGTTCATCACAGAATCTTAATGTTAATAGGAATTGGATGTTATCATATGAAATTATTATTTGAGTAGAATTATGACACAGAATTCTTAGATCACTTGGAATTTTAAATCTACATAAGTGGAGGGGTCATCATTTTCATGATAATCATAGACATGAAAAAGTGATGATTTTTTGCTGCAGAGGAGAAAATTATGGTATTTTGTAAAGGAAAACAATCTGAATGAATTGATAAGGTTTACTTCTGATTTTGTCTTATCAATTTGAATATTAAAAAACATCATTAATTTGGAACAAGGGTGAAGTGTGCAGTTCATTATCTGGTGATTTTATCATCCTGATTTCATTCTTGATAATTGATCTACCAACCTAACAAACCTAATTGAATCCTATGAGCAGTTTTATTGGAGGTATGTATCATTTTGACGTGAAGCCCCCGTTTAAGAAGACCGAGAAATTTGTCTTTCTCAAAACATTTCCCTTGGAGCACCATCGCCTTATGAATTTTCTTAAATTGTTTGCCTTCCATCATTTCTTTCATGACCAGTTCTATCTCCATCCCAACCCCTTGTGTTGTCACATCTTTCTAGCTGCCATTGTGCCATGCTGACTATATGTATGAAGGTCACCGTTGGTATACTGTAAAGTTTAAATTTTAAAATGGTCTAATTGCTATATTCTGCCTCATTGTTTCTCCTTTTGGATTCTGGGTTAGGCTTTGCTCCTATGTGTAGATTGTGTTTGGGCTAAGTTCATTTTTTTTCACATTTCTACCATTTGGGCTCAATTTTAGTGCTTCTTTGGTTTGGTTTTGCGTTATTGGCCCATATTTACTTCAAGTTTGTATTGTCTTGCATTTGGGGGTGTTGATCGCATGCTTTCTTTACTCTACTATAAATATGTACATACATGCATATGTGTTTGTGTACATGAATTTTTTCAATGAGAAGAAAATTCTTGTGATAATGTTGCGAGAACCCTACATTGGATCATCCATGGAATGATACACACCATCCATCTTATCCAGTACATTTGTATTTTAGCCTAGAAAGGAGAATTTTTAAGTGGTCTCAAATGAGTCAAATATGTTTTTTTTCCCACTTAATTTGATTGCACGAGGACAATAGTTTAGCCCTTGAAACAAAGTTAAATTTGATGCAAGGTGAAATGTTTCTTGATCAATAACTCTAAGAGTAATTTGGAAGTATTAGTCAAGATGATGAAACTTGGAAGTATTAGTCAAGATGATGAAACTGGGTCATCCATAGGGTTGGGCCATCATCAAGCTCTCACATTCATTATACTGAGTGCTAGTTCTCATAAGAAGATATACACACAATGATGCACGGCCACATATTTGAGAGTTGAGCTAAGCCTCTATCAACATTATCAAATTTGCGGAAATTATCCGCTCCAATTTAAAATTTAGTTTTCCAAATTGAAACTCCTTGCCAATAGATGTGGTATAGTTCACATAAACTGCATAGAAATAAAATCTCAAATGATTTTGATGTGTATTACTCATGCATCAAATGGCAAAAAGAATATCAATTTTATAATAAATTTTAACAATTTTTTCAACGCTTATTGCATGGGAAAAGGTGTTGAAATAATTTGAAGGTTTATTTCTTGGTGTTTATGTGTAGCAGATCATGTTTACTAGTATTGATTTTCAATTTTGAATTCCGATTTTAAAGTTGTGGTGACCTCTTTAGCATAGACATTGACATGGTCACACGTGACATTGATACAACACGATAGGGACACAAGGACATGTCAAATTTTTTAGAAGTAGAATGCAGGGACCCGACCAGGCAATATTGCATGAACAAGCATATAATATATAATACACATCAAAATCCATGGTGATTAGAATGTGTTCTATCAAAAATAAAAAGTAAAACAACATAAAATTTCAATGACAAAAGGTCCTTAACTTTTAATGAAGTAACAAAGTGAACACACACAACCCCCCAATATAATATGGTGACTTTTAGATTTTATTGGCATAGTATACACTTAGTTAATGAGATTCTTGTTATGTTTGCTTGAGCTGCATGGGACAAGTGTCCGATACACAATCTTTAAATTTAAAGCATACACGACTCCAACATGTAAATTTTTTGAATATTAGAATTCAACATGGCACCAGAATTTGTGACACGTGCTGGGCAAATGTCGACGTCCGATGTGGCCAACACAGACATTGCAAACACTTTGAATGGTCCATTCTTCATGGGTGATGATTGTAATCACATCTTGGATACCGTACTGACAGTAGCTCTAAGTCATACACACATACACACACATATATACACATACATACATACATACATACAAACATATATATATACACATACATACATATAGATAGAATAATGGGTATCATATGACAATGGATACATTGCCTCATATACAAAGATACAAAAGTGAAGAAGTACAAGCCCCCACATGGGCTTATACTTGTTGTACCGTCCACTTTTTTGTGTCTTGGTATAAGAGGCTAAGCCTCCATTGCCATGATATTCATTATTCTCATATATATATATATATATATATTATACATTTGACAACGCTTTTTTGAATTCTAGGGCTGACTAGGACAAGATAAAGAGTGGCTGAGATTTGATCTTGGTAAATCAATGGTTGAGATTGGATTTTGTGAAAATTTTAGTGGGAAAACTTAAATTTTGGTGGGAAAAGTGTCTTGGGAACCTAAACTTTGAAATTAGAGGTGTCTTGGGAAAGATTGTGGAGATTAAATTTGGGGGAAAAGTGCATTGGGAACCTAAACTTTGAAATTAGAAGTGCCTTGGGAAAGATTGTGGAGATTAAATTTGGGGGGAGTGCCTTGTGAACCTAAACTTTGAAATTAAAAGTGTCTTGGGAAAGATTATGGAGAAGCATTATCCATTAAATTAAATAAAATAAAAAATTTATCGTAAAGAAATTTAGCGGAACAAAAAGTTAGCGTAAAAATATCCGAAGGTTTGTTGTTCTAAGCCAAAGGCGCCCGCTAAAATTTTTTACGCTAATTTGTTGTTCTGCGCCAAAGCCGCTAAATTTTTTTACCCTAATTTGTTGTTCCGCGCCAAAGCCGCGGACGCTCAATTTGTTCTTCGGTGCCGAATTTGTTGTTCTGCGTCGAAGGCGCGCGCCGCTAAATATTTTTACGCCAATTTATTATTCTTTTAAATTTTGGCTGTGTAAATAATTTTTTGGGGAACAAAAATTTCGCAAGGGAAATGTTAAATGAACCGTGCCCGTGGACACGAGTTATGACTAGTATATATATATATATGAGAATCATGTAGATTAGATGGTACCTGATCTAATAGATCAGATGTAAGACACAAAAAGGTGTGCCTCACAGAAAATACAACTTCATGTAGGGCTTGTACTTTCCACTTTTTTGTGTCTTGGTGCATGATCTATTAGATCAAGTGCCACCTTTTCAACATTATTATATATATATATTATACATTTGAGGACCTTTTTTGAATCTTTATCCTACGTGACTAGGTTTGTCCCAATCATATTTTGGTTTGATGACTAGGATGCTGACTAGGATAATATAATGGCTTAGAGAAAGTTTGGGGGGAATTGAATTTGAAATTTGAAACGTTGAAAACTATTTATTTAAATTTTATGGATCTAAGATTTTGAGGGGGGTATTATAAATGAACCATGCCCTACGGACACATGTTATGACTAGTATATATATATATGAGGAATATAGAGGTGTGCTGACAGCACATGCTCGGATTTCCAATGTTGTCAGCGATTTGGGAGGCTAAAAATAATTTTAAATTTTTTTGCAATGTGTTGTTGGCTACCTTCCCACCAATTTTGAAGTGAATCCAACATTTTTGAGCCTCCATCCATGCATTTTAAAAAGATTACGCTGACAGTTTTAGAACTTGAGCCTGACAATTTCAGAACTTGAGCGGTCTTTTTGAAATGCATGTATGGAGGCTCATAAAGTATTGGATTTACTTGAAAATTGGTGGGATGATAGCCAACAAGTTGTAGAAAACATTGTAAAAATTTTTAAAAATGTTTTTAGCCCCTCAAATCACGGACATCATATGAAAATTTCCTGTGCTGGGACAGAGCTATGTAGGGGGCTAGGGTGGGCTGAAGCCCGGGTCAGTTTTTGGCCTAATTTTTTTGTGAAAGCCCAAGAATCATCAAGGGCGGAGCTATGCAAGGGCGTAGGTGGGCTGCAGCTCGGGTAACTTTATAACAGGACTCTTATAGAGTCCTAAAAACCATTGACAAGTAGCCCAGTTGGTTGAGCGTTTGTTTCTTATGCATGTAGTAATTGTAACGATTGTCATCTGGTGCGTCAAAATATTAACTTTTTATTGTTTTTAGAAAATATATCCTTTTGATCCCTAACTTAAGCGAAAATTTCCATTAATATCTTTTATTTATGTGTTTCTGTCCCTCTTGTAGTCCATCAATTTTCAGACCTAAACCAATCATATTTCAATTAGCGATGGAAATGTGGGAACTCGTTCTAGATTTAGGAAAAAAATTTCCTTTTGATCCCTAACTTTCATATTTTAGAGAATGTTCTAGATTTCGATGAATCGATTTCTCGATGTGGGAAGCTTGCCCATTACTAAAGATGATCAGGTCTGTGGATTTTTTTGCGGAAAATTAGAATTTTTTGATATAATTCATAATTAATGATATATGTAACATTTTTAGTCAAAATCCTGACAAATTTAATGTATATACTGTTAAATTCATATAGATAAATGGCCAATATACAATCTTTTCTAACTAATTGATATCAAGATTACATATTAAACTATTGACCACAAACAATGTTGTTTTTGGATGAATAGATACAATGAATAACATTAAATATTTCCGATTTGAGATATAAAAAAAGTCACTTTTATAGAATTGAGTTCACGCGTTCATCATTTTTTTCGTTCAATCAAACATAATCTAAGCTCTACTTCTCATTCAACACACAATAAAACACTATTTATAAATAACCAAATATTAAAATTGTATTTGCAACCGTACTTATTTCCAAAAAGTAAAAAAAAAAACTTGTTTCAAAAAGATTCAAAACCGAAGTATATTAATAAAAAGAAAAGAAAAGGCAAAATCCATATCACCACAACCCACCCGAAAATAAATCTCTCTAAAACGCTTTCCATTAGGCATTGTAGCCCACCATCTATCAAAATCACTTATCCCAAACATAATCCGCACTCCTTTTGTATTTAGTCAGTGGCCCAGGGTGGAAACAATTCCTAGCTCCGACCTTGGTTGTCAGCATAGATAGATAGATACATACATAAATACATAACATATGAGGGCATCCCCCATACATAACATATGAGGGTATCCCCCGCGGGGGAATGTTGACTTGGACAAAGGGGGTGAAGTGTCACATCCCCCGAACACCCAAAACAAAATACCCAAAAAAAACCCAATCTGAAAACCCCAAAAATCCCAAGACAATACCAATATTCATACCCACCCATTCCATTTGCACCCAGTTTTGCATCCATTGAACAACATATGTGGGACCAGTGTCCTATTTGTGCACGGGTTTTTTGGGTGCCCGTGCACTGTGTGCACGGGTTATTTCTAGTGCATGCACGTGCGCATGCATGCATGCATGTATATGTGTATATATGTATGTATGTATATAATATGTGTGTGTATCGTCCCCCAACAAATCTATAGTATCCATAGCTTATCGACACGAACTTCCGTTGGTTTTGTCATGCCATTATTCTTATGATTATTATCCATCTATCTATTTACACACGATCCTTCTAATTTTGTCATGTCATATATCTTAAATACTGACATGGTAATTTCCTAATCAGGTCTTGGTAAGTTAATCAAAAGAGTTCCCTAATATAGCTGTTGTACATGACAAAAGGAGGAATCTGCCACTTTGATGCTTTTAGTATGACATAGGAAATTCTTGACGTGGCCAGGCTTGCCGCAGAAATGGCAAAACTTCAGAATAGGCCCTCCTGGCCTCTTAAACTGAGCAGGCTGATTAGGCCTGAATCCAGGTCTAACCACAGCTCTCGCCTGCTCCACAGGCCTCTTCCCAGCACCAACAACCGACCCTCTCCTCTGATTCACGAGCAGCTCCTGCCTCTTGGCAGCGACCAGAACCTTCTGATAAGACTCCCGGTCAGAAGAGGTCACAAAGCTCTGGAGCTTCGAAGCAAGTCCCTGCAGGAACCTTTGAGCACTCTCCTCGGCGTCCTGCACCATCTTTGGTGCAAACCGACTCAGCCTCATGAACTCTTGGTGATAAATGTCCACCGACGAGCTCCACTGCTTCAAATCGATAAAACGCTGCAGCATCTCCTCCCTGGCAGCTTTCGGAAATAACTCACCCTCAAATCTGGCCTTGAAGGTAGCCCAAGCTATCGGCTCCACCAACATCTTCTCCTCCGCATCCCACCAATTCCGAGCATTATCCTTGAGTTGCCTCTTCGCCAAATCAACCCATCCAGCCGGGGTGATCTTGGCCATCTTCAGATTGTCCTCGATGTTCCGAATCCACTCATCGGCAGCCAGAGGACCCTCAGAACCATCAAAATATGCGGGACCCAGCTACCGAAATTGCTTCGCTCCAGGCTCAGAGCGAGGGGCATCCGGAAGAGCCCGGGCAGCTCGAGCAAGTGGAGCATTCTGGACTTGCAGAAGCACGCCCTGCTGCACTTGCATCATCTGGAGCATCATCCGCATCATCTCACCGCTGGTGGGTTCCCGCTCAGGCTCCTCATCATGAGGGAGCGCACCACTGCCCCCACCACGGGTGAAACGCCTTCCTGCCATCTAATGACACAGAGAACGAATCAGATTAGACTCATAGCTTATGACATCGGACGTCGAACTTAGTTTATTGGACATTCCAATATTATTATCGTCATTCCAAAGTTCGCAGTTACAGAAGGACCTGCATGGGCCACCACTAAAACCTGTCACGACCTGCTTCCCTAAAATGGAGGCGAGACGTGAAAAGGTCCGCACGAGAGTGGAGCTGTGAAGCCCCAAACCCGATAAGCGTCAATAAAATATAAGCAAGTCTCTGTAACCACAACGGAACAACAATAATAACACAAGGAGAGACTGAAATAAAATCTCACATCTCATAATTGTCCAACATGAAAAATAAGTTCAACATCCTGAAAAGCCACCAGGCTAAAAGAAAAGAGTCTAAGGGCCCAGAACAAGGCCAACAAAAGCAGCGACATAACAAGGTATAGGTGCCACGCACCGATAACAAAACAACTGTCTAACAAAAGTAAAACACAACGAAGACACTAGGACTGGTCCCCAGTGTCTACGTACTCCCCGTCAAACACAAGCCCGGGCTCGGCGTTAGCAAACACCTCGTCCTCAACGAGGTACTCGGGCTCAGGATCTAACATGTGTCACCCAAAAGAGTAAAGGGACACATGTCAGCAAGTCTAAAAGACTTGGGCAATGAAACTGAAAGTAAGGCAACTAGCAACCTAGCAGTTTAGTATGCATGACATGTCAGTTATAACATGAGTGCACAATTTAAAACATGGCAAGGCAATTTGTACAAGAGAACAATTATCGGGACAAGACAGGACAAGACAAGAGTAGCCACGCTACTGCCAATCTCAATCAATTCATTAGTCACGTTGTTTTGTAGATTGTTTACGCCTTACAGCTGAATGGTTTCACATTCGCTGATTGGCCGCTTAACAACTACCCCAAACCCAAGAGTTTACGCCTTACCACTGCAGTTGCTGATCGGGCAGACTCCCAGTTGATTGGGCGCTTAACTCTTACCCCCAATACCCACACGTAATGGAGCCTGGGTCCCCGCACAATGAACTCAGCTAGTGAGCCTGGGGTTGCCCCGCACAATGAGCTCGCATTCTTAGACATTTGGCGTAGGGGTGCACCTAGCCGGAAACACGCAATTCAGGCATTGGCTATCAACCAACACATGGCCCGCTTCTGGAACACGAGCCAGGAACACAAGCAATTGTAGCGAAGCTACGCAATCACAAAAGCACTTAAAGAATGCAATGACATGACAATTAATTCGCGTACCGTTAATGGAAAGTAAACATGACATGGTAATTGTGCAACATGCTAAATGTCGGAACTAGCTTCGTTGTCAAGCTAATTCCCCAATTTGCGCCTAGGCGAGTATCATTTCGTCGCCTAGCCTCTTTTACGCCTACAACAAGCAAATGGCCTAAAACATGGCCTAAACCCTAAGTGGCAAGTTTCACTTGCCTAGCACCGGGGATGACGACCACTTCGTCACACGGATGCCAATCTATGGGGAAATCGCTGTTATGGGGGAAACAAACACCAAACAACATGAAATTTATTAGGGT
Source organism: Scilla litardierei (assembly GCA_030789695.1). Taxonomy (NCBI): domain Eukaryota; kingdom Viridiplantae; phylum Streptophyta; class Magnoliopsida; order Asparagales; family Asparagaceae; genus Scilla; species Scilla litardierei. The sequence goes on from CM061131.1 coordinate 13,437,323, forward strand.
TTCACAAAATTATAAATAGTTTATGAAAACAACGGTAGATCGATTTCTTACCGAGAGGAGGCGGAAGAAACACTCCGGGGAACCCTAGGATCAGATCTGGAAAAGATTGGAGGAGATTGGGGAAACTAGGGTTTTGGGGATTTGGGGATTTTGATGGATTTGGGTGAGATTTTGGGGAAGATGAGAGGTAGATAGAGTGAATGGATGGTTTGGATGATGGATTTAGGGCTTGGAATGAAAGATTGAAGCTTGGAGGAAGATGGGGGCTCAAGGGGGAAGATTTTAGGGTTTTGGGTCGTGTTGGGGAAGAAGAAAACGTTTGGGTTGGGTTTAAATAGGTTGGGCTGGCGGCTGCCCAGAAATTAGGGTTTTAACACTGTTTAGTCGGTCAAAGAGCAACCACTGACCGACTAGTTTGGCAACTAGTCGGTCGGTCGACCAACTCAGACCGACTAAGTGCAAACAGTAACTCCTGAACGAAAATAGGATTTAGAGTTAGTCGGTCCATGAACAAGTACTGACCGACTAGTTTAGCATCTAGTCGGTCGATGAACGTTCTTAGACCGACTAAGAGTGAACAGTACTGATACTAAAATTTAGATGATGTGTTAGTCGGTTAAAGAAGCATTGCTGACCGACTAGTTTGCAACCTAGTCGGTCAACCAACGTTCTTAGACCGACTAACGATAAACAGTAACTCTTGAGAAATTTAGAAAGCTAACTAGTCGGTCCAAGAAGGATTGCCGACCGACTGGATCGTCATCTAGTCGGTCGGTGCCCCTTCTTATACCGGCTAATAAGCACAGAAAGTTCCGATACGGAGCGCGGGGCCCCGGGATCGATTCCTAAGACTTCTAGGCTTGATCTAATAGTAAGATACGACCGTTATGAAGTCCGTCACGAATGACATACTTCGAAATCGACAATCCTAAGGAAGAAACGAGAAAATACGACGAATCGATCGAAAATGAAAGCTACGGAGCTGAAAACCACACAAGAGGAGAAAATCCACCAAAACATATATTATATTATAATAAATCCAGATACATGAAAAGCAGTCGTTACAAATCCGGATGTCATAGGGACGACATAGGTACATCTCTTGAATTTCCCTAGTGACTAAGAAAGGGGCTGTAGAAGACGATCGGAGGGTCGATGGAGGGATGCCTAATCGCTCGGAAGACGAGACAACGTCATCCCCAACGGAGTCCGGACAGAGCTTTCCTTTCCCTTTATCCGGGACATCCGGAGGCGGCGAAGGAGCTTTGAGCCCCGAGGGAGGGGCGCAATCGGGACCAGGCGTCGGCCCGCCAGGGCGAATATCACCTATTCTAAGCATGGCCACAATCCGAGTTAGAGGGAAGAAGAATTACCTTGATAAGAGCTGAAAAGAAGACAAACGTCGGGAAGAAGAAGCTGGCAGAACAGAGGTCAAGAAGAAATGATCACGAAAGAATTGAAGGGCGTGGGATAGGAGCGTATATATAGAGGACGACGGCTGGATCTGAACCGCCAAGGGAGAGCACGTGGCGACATCAGGACGACATCGACGCTTCGAAAACTGCACCAACGGAAGTTCAAACATAGCGGTAATAATGGCACACATTTAATGGGGGCGCCTCGACTGACGCACCCATCGGATCATGAAGGGGTCACATCACCCGAACCGAACCGACGGAAGCCGAACGGTCCGAGTGATGGGGGCAATTGTTACGACTAATATCAACGAGCTCGAATTACGACGGCCCATGGCCCGAACTCAAAGGAGAAGCCCACAAAAGAAGACGGACCTGCCCAACGGGGGCCCACGGACGGGGCTGAAGGCCCAGTCACTTCATCCTCAGGGGCACCCGACTAGCCCCCATTCGGCCGGATTAACCGCCCCCCTGAATTCGCGATCCCATGATGGCCATTAACGGACCTGTTAATGGGCCACCCCTCCACTACGCACGAGAGAGAGGATGCGGAGGCGGATCGCGAGGACGTGAGAGGAGGCAGGACGTGGGGCAATCATGGAAGACCCTATAAGGGGAAGGCCCGGACGACGGAGAGGGGGATCGAAACTCAGGTAATCACACAGAGAGGCACTCCATCAACGACCTAGGCTTTCGCCACTCCATATACCTCCCTCCCCCATTACTCGCGCCGTCTGGGTTGACGTTCCGGCTTCCTTGGAGCCGGATCTCCCCTGCCGAGCACCCTTTCAGACCCTGATTTGACTTAGGCATCGGAGGGGATTTAGCCGGAACCTAGGTCCGGCCTCCCTGACGGGTTTCCTCATCTGTTCAGGAAGAAGACATCCGAGGCGCCGAGGCTACCCCTCAGCGTCGGTCGGTCACCTCCCATCGCAGTCGTCAGGTGGACGGCTGCTCAGGCATCATCCCACTTGCAAGGCGCCGAGGCTACCCCTCGACGCGGATCCGACCGAGGCCGAGTGCGACCCAGCCGAGGCCGAGCACAACTTACCGAGCCGAGGCTTCTCCTCAGCTCTCTCACGTCGAGAATAGGAGGGCTCGGCAAGCCCAAGGGACCTCCAAGTCGGCCCCTTGACCACGTTGACCACACAGCTGTTGGTCAACGAGCTGTGGTGAGAAAACACTCGTAAACAGGTTCATTCATGTTTGTGGTTTTGGGTTTTAGAAAGTGTACATCGATCCTATAAAAAAATTCCAAAAAATATGAGAGAATAAGTATTCTGTACTTTCGTGCAAATTTTATGTACTGACCGCACACATCCAATGTCCTCATAAAAGTTTGCAGTTTATCAGATTAATCGAAGTGAATTTGGTGAAACTCCCATGTCTTCAATTTGTTACTAAGAAGTCGAGTAAATGGGTTGTGTATACATGTGAATTCTTCTCTTTTCTTCACTTTTCTTTCCTTTTTTGTGCGCACTAACGCCAATATTTTCTTAATGTAGGGTGACCAAATTCATGCAGCGAAATCATGGCATCTAAGTGAGTATCAGTTTTGGAGCAGTTTGGATTCTGAATCTGAACAATCCGTCCATGCATCATTCAGCAAAAGAACTAAAACTGAGTTGAAATTCTTTTCTTTCACTAATTGACTGAGAAATCTTTGATCATCAAGATAATCTATATCACTGCCTTCATGAGTTCCGAACTATGGATATTGGTTATCTATTTTCTTTTACGCTGGTTCTGATAGACCCACATAGTATCACAACTGCTTTTATGCTCAGTTCCAAACACGTAGCAGATACTAATTGACGGTGTAATACGTTTGAATCCAGATATGATACAGTTGTTTCACATACAGCGTGTTTTCATTAGAGCAACTCCAACCCATCTCCAAATCTTCAATTTGGAGATGAAACCCACTCCAACCCGGTTTCAAAATGGAGCCAGAAATGAAGAATGTGAATAGTGCCCCTTCAAATTTGAAGGGGCACTATTCACCCCTTCAAAATTAAACCCCCTATGTTTTTGCCTTTAATAAGTATGATTATTTATAACTAAAGTATATTACAAACCACATTATCAAATTTAATAATTTTAGTACCGTTGGAAATATCTCAATTATACCTACAAAATGAGACCAATATTGGATATTTTTCGAGCAAATTTAAAATATTTACAATATAACAAAAAATAATAATAATTTTATATTATTTATAATTTTCTTTCAGAAAAAATAATGTATTAGATTATCCTATTTTAATGATAAATATTTTTCATTAGTAAAGCTTAAACAAAGAGAAAATATGATTTGAAGATGGTGGGTTGGAGTTGTCCATCCTCCAAAATGGCATCTTTTAGAGATATTCCATTTTGAAGGGGTATTTTTAGAGATGTGGGTTGGAGTTGCTCTTACAGATGATAATATGCAACACATTCGATACATGACAAACATGTTTTCATGGATTGCACAGAAGCTCTCTCCGTGTACTGTGTGGACCGAAAGCCGAAAGGTGATCCGATGATGTGGTGACACGCACTGTAATCCTGCAGGGTTAACGTGGGCAGGCGGTTCAGCTTTTTGCGGGTGATGGTGAAGTGATAGCGTGTTCTGCTCCGTTACTTTTGCTCTTTTTTTAAAGGCTTGTAAAAGAGCCTGCGGATGAGTTTAGCTTTAAACGGGTCCTAAATGAGCCCTTTTATTCTTGTTTATTTCTAGGCCCAATTATTTATGCCGGTGGCGGCGGGGTCAGCTTAAAAGTTCATGCCCACGGTCGAGTTCGGTTCGATTTGCGCTTGTCCGGTTCATGTTTGAATCAATCCGATTTGTATGGTTCTTTTTAATTTGCATGTATCGAAAATAATGTAATTGAGAAATAATGAAGAATATTTTAGATTGTATTTTATTATCGTTGTTGATGACGATGAGTTTGATTTTTTGTCATCGCCCTTCTTCGATATGGTACGATTTGGCATGCGTGAGGCTGTGATGGCATGCGCGACGACGGGCGACGGAAAGGACTAAGAGGAGACAACATCCACGGTGAGCGGAGAAAAAGAAGAAGATGAAGAAGAGAGGTGATGAGTATGAGTTTACCTGTAAAAAACTTGAATGGCAAACATGCAAATTTTGAATGGCACACTTATAAATAAACGGTTGAAGCAATTAGGATTGCAAGTATTCATTGAATTATTCACTGAATTATGTAAATGAAGAGAAAAAACAAGACTCGTCAAAAATAAAAATAAAAAACACACACAGAAGAAGAAAATTCAGAAAAACCATATGGTAGATAAAAGAGTTGAGTGGATGGACAAATTTGAATTTGGAACCGGTCCAAAATTGTGACCCGGCTTACTTGGCAACACAGTATAAATCCATTTGGTTGAAACTTTATCAACAACGAAAAAAGCCATGCCTCGCCGGCCGCGGTGGGGGCCGACGCCCGATGCCGGGGCCACGCCCCTCCTCCGCTGCGGAGGATGGAGCCGTGTCATTGTCGGTGTGGTTGCTTTTCGTGGGTGCTAGCTCGTTCCCACAGACGGCGCCAGATGTTTACGGGTGTTTTCTCACCACAGGATCGTTGACCAGGGATTGAGCGGTCAACGTGGTCAATGGGTCAGTTGAGATCCATTGGGTACACCGAGCACACGTGCGCTCAGCGCGGGCCGGAGATGGAGTCGGGGTTGGGCGCCGGATCCGAGCGGAGCGTCGGTTCTCGGTTGAAGCAGAGCGGAGGGGAAGCCTCGGCTCTGTTTCAATGGGCTCGTCCTCGGTCGGACGAGCGTCGAGGGGTAGCCTCGGCGCCTCGGTCTGCTTCTTCCTGAATAGACGAGAAACTCGTCAGGGGGGCCGGACCTTGGTTCCGGCCGTATCCCCTCCGATGCCTAAGTCAGATCAAGGTCTGAAGGGTACTCGGCGGGGTAGGTTCGACTCGAGAGGAGATCGACACGCTGACCAACGGCGCGAGCAGTTGGAGGGAAAAAGAATGGCGGAAGCCCAAGGTCGTTGATGGTATACCTTAGATTAGAATACCTGGGGTTCGATCCCTTGCTCCGTTATCCCTCCGGTCCTTTTATAGGGTCTTTGCCCCGACTGCCCCCCGTCCACGCCGTCACGCCGTCCGCCCCCACTCACGCCCTCGAGATCCGTCCACACGATGTCGCCTGCCAGCGTCATGGGGGAGCCGATTGCCCCCCGTCCACGCCGTCACGCCGTCCGCCCCCCCCCACTCACGCCATCCGCCCCCCACTCACGCCCTCGAGATCCGTCCACACGATGTCGCCTGCCAGCGTCATGGGGGAGCCGATTGCGGGGGCCCCTTGATGGACATCCATGCCTTATATTCCCGGGGGAGTGGTTTCTCCTGGGGATCGTGGGCCGATTATGAGCGTGTCGAACCGTGGACGGTTCGGGTTTGAGATTCCTCGGGGGCCTCATTGATCGGTCCGCGTTTTCTTCGTGGGTCTCGTCTGGCGGGGCCCAACCTTGCTAACAGGCTTCTTGTCCAAAGCTGGATTTTGGGCTTCTAGCCTCTGGGCTTCAGCCACAATAGTCGTATCAAAGAAGATTTTAGATAGTATGTTGTTATTTTTGACAATGACGATAAGTTTGATTTTTTGTCATCGCCTTCTTCTAGCTATTCATCATCTCTTTTTCTTTTTCTTTTTCGTCGTCTTCTTCGATATGGTAGGATCCGGCATGAGTGAGGATGTGTTGGCATGAGGGCGGCGACGGCGGCAGAAAGGGCTAAGAGGAGGCAACATCCACGGTGATAGCGGAGAAATAGAAGAAGACGAAGAGGAGAGGTGATGAGTAGGAGGATGCGGGTAAACCTGGAAAAAACCTGAATGGTAAACGTGTAAATTTTGAATGGCACACTTATAAATAAATGGTCCATGTGTGAAGCAATTAGGATTGCAGGTATACAATGAATTATTCACCGAATTATGTAATGAAGAGAAAAAACAAGACTAATCAAAAAAAAAAAAAAAACAAAAAACAAAAAAACACAAACACACAGAAGCCGAAAATTTAGAAAAACCATATGGTAGATAAAAGAGTTGAGTGGATGGACAAATTTGAATTTGGAACCGGTCCAAAATTGTGACCCGGCTTACTTGGCAACACAGTATAAATCCATTTGGTTGAAACTTTTGGATTCATGGAAAAAAGCCATGTTCCTGCCCCCCTTGAGCTGAGTTGGCAATTTTAAATAATAAGTTGATTGAAACATTTAAAATTTTGACTATCAAAGTATGTTTTTTTTTGTCTAAAACCGACATAAATTAATAAATTCATGCTTCAACCCGAAGCAAAGTGAATTTAACTTGCAGTGTATAATTTGCCGTCTCCTCCAACAATAATTATGCTCATTTTTGGATCTCCTTTCCCTTATCTGACCAAGCAAAAGCAGATTGAGGTACAGAAGATCCAATCATGTAATAACTTGGCGGATTTGCTTACCAAATCCCTGCCTACTAGTATCTTTGAGAAACTTGTATATGGGATTGGGATGAGGAGAGTGAGTAAATGTAAACTGGGTCAGGATGAGAGAACTATGAACTCATAGATACATAGGAGGCTGATGTATAGATTCATAGGAAATCTGCAAGCCTGAAGCTTGGTCAGATAAGGGGGAGTCAACTGCAGAGTTGTACTCTTTTCCCTTGGCTACAGGTTTTTTCCCACTGGGTTTTCCGTAGTCAAGGTTTTGACGAGGCAACCTCGTTGACTCTGGATCCTGAAGTATCCACCCATAGACACATCCCCAAAACAGGGGAAGTTATGGGTTAACTGTTCTTTCTTTAACAAGACAGTTACCCTAACTCGGATCCTGAAGAATCCACCTCTTATTTCAATGTTGATTGGATAAGGGGAAGTGTTATGAATAGGCCCAATGGGCCAATTGGGTATCCAACACACTATTGAAAGATATAAATACACGGGTAGGGGGCTCTTAACCCCTTACACCTATTTCTCCCTAAATTCCCTTCACAACAAGTATGTTTTTTTTGTCTAAAACCGACATAAATTAATAAATTCATGCTTCAACCCGAAGCAAAGTGAATTTAACTTGCAGTGTATAATAGATTTATTTTTCTTTATTTGGAAGACCCCAACCAATGGGAAGGGAGCATGCTAAAATCAAATTGGGTTGGATCCGTTCCCATTTCGGTCAATGCGATGGCACTAAAAGGATGACCAAACGAAATTTAAAATTAAATAAATAGTAGAAAATTATGAAAACAAAAAAAATGGGTTGGTTGGAAAACATCAAATAAAGATAGGAAACTTGACGCGGCAGTAAACAAAAAAGATATGATGTCCGATGTTCATTCCCAAATAATTCCAAAAATTCCAATGTTCTCTCTTTCCTCATTATAAATACAAATAAAACAAATCAAATAAAAAAGTATTTTGGGTTAGATATTGGGAGAGAGACAAGCGAGGAAGAAAGAGGGGGAAACAAATTCTTACAAGGAACCCAAAAGGAAAAACCTCTCTCTCTCTCCGCTTCCTTCGATTTCAGGTAATCAATCTTTCTACATCTCCCTTCCTTCATCGGTTCCTATTGCTAGTTGCAAATTTCCCAATTCTGCGATTTTTCTCTGCGGCGAATTCGTCCGGTATGGTTAGTTGGTTACTATTTTTTGATTGGAACAATTTAAAGGAGAATTTAGCTTGTTATATCTATGCTTATGTGAAATAATGCGTTCTTGGTATTTGCTATTTGATCGGGGGATATTCTCCGGAGTTGTCATTTGAGAGTTATTGACGAAAGAGGGAAAGTTCTAATGGTTAGACTGTCTCTAACTTTCATGATATCTTCTTGCTTTATGTAAAAATCAAGACGTAGAAAGCTCTGTGTTGTTCATATGAGCCAGAGGAAAAAATGGGAAGTTTTGTTGTTTTAGTTTTCTCCACACTTTTGCTTTCTTTCTAAATTAATGTTTTTCAAAACTTTTTTTTGCTGAAATAGGTATAGATGAACCATTTATACTTATAATGGAGGGATGAATTGAGGTCTAATTTATGTGGCGATGGTCTGAGGGTATTATTTATAATTTGTATCTGGTAGACATTGAACTTCTTCTCCAATGCATGTCATTGTTAGAGGCCATCGTGTTCTTAGGGCGTTATCTTACCCTTGATGAAACATGGTGGACTTCCGCCTCTTCACACACACACACACAACCACCAAAAAAGGAAAAAAAGAAGGAAAAATGAACGACCCTCATTGGCGTGCTGCTGATAGTGAGGTAGATGTATGGTCCACCATGATTCTGATTGTCTGATTTGTCTTACACCTAATGACATTGTTCATTATGATGTTTGTATGGTGATTGAGGACTTTCTGTTCTTTTCTTATCAGAACACCGCCTCCAGGATTGCCATAAATATGGCATATAACATCTCTTGTTTTGGCCATATGTCAGTAAATTATAGCACATTATCGTGATGATTTTGGATAATAGTCTCTGTTGCTTTTAAGGTCATGCATATGATCTATGGGTTTGATGCATTGAAACATTACAGTCAAGTTGCATTGTCTGGGCTTTCTATTGGGTTGCAGGGCAGGTGTATTAGTGAAGTGTGATCTTACCAGTGAAATGCTATGTATCATGGACAGTTCTATTATCGAGTCTCTTCAATTGGACACAATACTTCCTTTTTTGGTTACCATTTAGGATTTTCCATAATCTTTCGATTTGCGTCATATCCTAGTGCATGTTTCCGTTTCCTTACAACATTGATGACACGAAACTTCAGCTTTCATGATGGTGACAGGAATAACATCTTTCGCTAGTATAATATCAAATCCTAAAATGTGAAACAGCAAGGTTGGAAAAATGTCCAAGTTCATGAGTGCATGTGTTGAACATGTATTCAAATTAAAAAAAACTGCCAACTACACACACACACACGTGCCCACGTACGTACACATCCATGTTGCAGCAATATGTAGTTTATATATGCACATATTGACGTCCACAAATAGTTATTTGGACATGTGATGTGACACTAATGACATGTGATCTAGAGCCAAAGTGTGCAACCTGAGAATACAACTAAAACACAACATGATGGCATGAATGTAATCAGAAATGTGTATGATCTGATGAACACTCAACTTAACCACTTTCTTCTTATCTGTTTTCAGGAAACCTTGACTTTGCATCTTATATAAGAATCACCTTGACTTTAGGTGCTCGCTTTGCATGACTTGTGACCATTTGGTCCATATCTAACAGTTTTTGAAGAATGAACATGTGTGTTTTAACAAGGAATATGAATCTTGCACATAAGCAAGCTAGTACCCATGTACATCACATTTTAACGTATCATGCTATGCTGCGAATGTTGATACTTTTCAAATAAGTGCGAAATGAAGCTCCATCTAGACTTCCCACCTGAATTTGTAATCAATTAAAAATTAACCTACTAGTGCTTCTTATAAGTGTGAGGTATTTCCAGTTTTGCTCACTTACTCATGTATTGATATAATGTCTCTATGATTGTCTAGAAATTTTTATTATTTTGTTATGCAGTTATGAATGCTATGTTTTTAGGCTATGCATTTTTAGAGTTTAATTTGCTAAATCAAAAATGCTATTCTATGCTGTATTAACTGTATCTTCCTTCCCGTCTTCTTCCTCTTCTTTTTCAGGATAAGCACTCCAAGTAGACTGAAAACTAAAGGCAATATATCCTGTCTGTGCCGAAGGAGCTCTGATAGATTTGAAATTTATTTATGGTGGATATGCTATTCTCAGGTTTAATTTCTTAGAAGCAACTACTGTAAGGATATAAGAAGTGCGTTGTGAGAACTGTAGGGTTAGTTCAATGGGAAATGACAAGAATTCTATGGGGCCTTTCTTTGATACCCTCAAAATGGAGAGGGTCAGGGCAATCTTCACTCATACATATCCCTATCCACATGAGCATTCTCGACATGCTCTGTTTGCAGTGGTGGTAGGATGTCTTTTCTTCATCTCATCTGATAACATGCACACCCTCATACAAGAGCTGGACAAGAACATCAAATGGTGGTCCCTGTATTTTTGCTTGTTTGGATTTTTCTATTTTTTCTCGTCTCCATTTGTTAAAAAGACTATAAAGCCAAGCTATTCAAATTTTAGTCGTTGGTATGTATTCTTTCACTTCCTTCTGAATATTTTTGTTTCTTTATGCTAATTATGTGAGCGTTATTAATAAATAGAAGCATTTCATAAATTTTTCTTTATGTTCTGAATATAATGCAGGTATATTGTTTGGATCTTTGTAGCAGCTTTGTATCATCTTCCAAGTTTTCAGTCAATGGGAATTGATTTGAGGATGAACCTTTCTATATTTCTTACAATATACATTTCATCTGTCCTTTTCCTCATTGTTTTCCATATCATATTTCTTGGCCTATGGTATGTTGGTCTTGTAGCTCGTGTGGCTGGGAAACGACCAGAAATCCTGACCATCATCCAAAACTGTGCTGTATGTTCCTTAGTGAATTCAGTGCAAGAATCCTTTCTTTGGACATGCCTTAGTTGTTGCAAATAGCACGATCAATAATCGTCCCCTTTTGCTCCAATGCAGGTCATTAGTGTAGCTTGCTGTGTCTTCTATAGTCACTGTGGTAATCGTGCTATCCTAGGGAGGAAATCGTTGGATCGCAGAAATTCTTGGTTCTTCTCAATGTGGAAGAAACATGAAAGAAATGCTTTGGTGTCAAAGTTTCTTCGAATTCATAAATGGAAGGATGAAATTTGCTCATCTTGGTTTGCACCAGTTGGATCTGCCAGTGATTACCCCTTCTTTTCTAAATGGGTCATTTATGGGGAGGTAATTTACACTTTTCTTGGTTTTTTTATCCTTCTATCAGTTGTGTTAATATGGAATATGTTGATATCAATATTTCTGGTGTCTTTTCAGTTGGCCGGCAATGGATCAGGTGATGGTTCTTCAGATGAAATATCTCCCATATTTTCATTGTGGGCAACATTTATTGGTCTTTATATGGCCAATTACGTGGTGGAGAGGTCAACAGGGTATGTATGTAGCATCTTACATTTGTTCTTTGTATGTTCACTGTGAATTTGATATCCCTAAAGGAACTCCTTAAATCACTTCTTGTTTTCGTTTGTTTATATTTTGCATCCTCTGTGTGTGTTTGTACGTGTTTTGTGTTTCTATTGGAAGGGAATTTTCTGTTCACGTTCATTTTTTAACAATCTCCCTTTGCACCTTCATTTTAGATTTAATTCGTTATTGTTATTATTTGAACCTGACAGCTGGGCTCTCACCCACCCTCTCTCAATATCAGAATATGAGCAGTTGAAGAGACAAATGAAGCCTGATTTCTTGGATATGGTTCCATGGTATTCAGGGTAGGCACTTCTTTCTCCAGGATTTCTTTGGACATGGTTCCATTGTTCTCCATCTGCCGATTGAATTTTGATGGACTTAACTTTTCAGGACATCAACCGATTTATTTAAAACAGTTTTTGATCTCATGGTATCAGTTACTCTCTTTGTTGGACGATTCGACATGCGCATGATGCAGGTATAGTTTCATTGGTGAGATATAAGCATAAGTCTATGGTAGGCTTTTTCCAAAAGGAAAACAAAATTAAATTTTTTATATAGGGTTTGGTTATCGATAAACCGAGGATTGCAAATTGAAGTCCCTTACCTATCATTCGTTCTTTCAAGTATTATTGTTATAGTAGTTCAAAAACAGTTTTTATGTTTTATGTTTTGATTTTTATTTTTCTTGCTTGGGGTTTCTCTTTAGTAAAACAATCAATTACTATAATTTCATCCATTATCCTTCTACCAGGCTGCAATGAACAAGGTTCCTGATGATGCTAAGAATGGTGATCTTTTGTATGACCATTTTTGCAATAAAGACGAATTCTGGTTTGATTTCATGGCAGACACAGGCGATGGGGGAAACTCAACCTATGCAGTGGCTCGACTTCTGGCCCAGCCTTCCCTTAAAGTTAAAGTTGGAGGCTCCAAACAATTCCTTCATCGTGGAGACTTGCTTCTTGTTGGTGGAGATCTCGCGTAAGATTCTATGTTTCTGTTGCACTTGTAGTTGCTTTCTATATGGAATCAAGAATATCTTCATCCTTTTCATGTTTAGGTTGCATTTGTCTGAAGCGTTTACATCTTAAATTATATTGCGAAAGCGTCAATGAGAAAATTTTGCTTATAGCATTTTTTTTAATTATTAGGTCTTATGTAATTAGATAGCCAGTAAATCTTATTATGGTTCCTCCCATTTCATATGTCCTGATTTATAGATCTTGGACTACAACGATTAAGACAAAAGTCTTGATGTTTTAACCCTTGAAGTGAACGTTTCTGGTGGTTAAATGTGGGATTTGTAGCATTTAGAGGCAGAAAGTATATTGAGCTTAGAGAACTGTAAACACTTGCTTGTGCATGGCTTATCTTGAAAATTTGTTTATACTTGATTCAATATCATCACTAATTACATCTAAGCGTGATAAAAACATAGATTGGGAAATGGGTTAGTACGTAGTAACTAATACGACTGACAAGACAAAATCTAGGATTCTAGAATAGATAGGTGTGAGATCCCCTAAAAAGTGATCCAAATTACAATTTGAAGTCTTGCAATGTGGTACACGATCATCTTCAGAAAATGCGTATTCAAATATTAAGTCATGCGTTAAGGCTACATTCTGTGTCATCAAAACCTTTTAAGTTTTAACAGACTTTGGCTAGTTTCTCCAAAGTTTTTGCAGTATTTTCTTTTGGGATTTAAGATATATCCCCAAAAGATCAACACACAGACGCACACAAATATAAAAATATAAAAATATAAAATAAAAAAATAAATGGGAATATCCTCTTCTTTACCATTAAGTGATCCCCCCCAATGACCTTTTCGTGCTCCGGTCTATATTAAAACACTGTCCATTCTCTCCGCCTTTCTCTTCAACAAACACCTAAAGCAACCACTTGAACTCGAACCACTTCTCTCTCCATCACATCTCTTCTCTCCTTAAGCCAACTCTCCGTTCTCTCTCTCTTTCTCCCAAACATTTTAATCCCATTTACTTAACAAATTTTCAATCAGTTATCAAATAAAATTAAACATTTCTTGAAACTAAAAACAATTTAGACAATATTTATTCAATTAATTTTCTAATTTTTTGCATATTTTTAACATTAAAATAATTTTAAAAATATTATAAAAATTCCAACAAAAATATTCTAAAAATATTCTAAAAATTTCTTATAAAATTTCAACAAAATTGCCACAAATCTCAACAAATTTCTTGCAAAATTTTCAACAAATTTAGTACAAAATTCAACAAAGTCATTAAAAATTTCATGCGAACCATCTCCTTCCCAAATCAACTCAACTCTCATTTTTGGATCTTATGCAGAGCTTAGTTTTAGATCACTTCAATTAGCTCATCATTTGGCTTGAGAACCTCCACGTAATTGGGAGTTAACTACTTGCAGCAGGTAATGGTTCCAAGCTAATGTACGAAGCATCTGAGGACATGACCCTTTGAGATTCACAGAGTGAAGTCACATATATCATCGACCGTCACGTTGGCCGTGCTTGTCGCCCACTCTAGTCACTTTTTCCCCTTTGCACTACCTGATAGATTGCATGTGCCACAACATTTTTCTAGGGTTTCATTAGTGGAGAAAAGAATGAAGAGGGTGAGGCGAGGGATTCTTTCTTCTAGATAAAGAGGAGATGGGAAAATTGAGTGATGCAGAGGCAATATGGGCTTTAAGAATGTTTAAAATTAAATGGCGACTGACGTTATTTTTACCTAACTTAAAATGACTTGAATTGCAAATTTCTAAATATGATACATACACACATGGAAGCAAACGAAAAATAAGGTATCACAACGAGTTTCTATATTACAGTAGAGTTAAAAGTTCACTCTTTACATATTTTTTGGATGATCAACATCATCAATATTGATCTACATGTTTTTAAATATAGATAGGCTAAAAATCTTGTGATTTTCATGGTGCTTGCACATATATCGGATCATATGTTCTTAAATTTAGATAGACCAAAAATCTTGTGATTTTCATGGTATTTGCACATATATCAGATCGTTAAAAGTTTAATAATTTTGTGGTAATAGAATTTTTTAACCTCATAAATGGAATAGAAGCATAATGTTCACTAGATTTTTAGTGTTTTGAGGTTTTAAAATATGAAGATTAACTTGACTAATCATGATCCTCCAGAAATTATGCGAGGAGAATTTTCTCATGTGGCACTTTATTTTCAGTTTCACACATATATAGAAAAAAGAATATGTACATGAAATTTCACGTGCTGGCTTCGTGATTCTTTTAAAAAAATTTACGTTTTGTCCTACACATTATGGATGATCATCAAACGAAAAATCAAGTGAATCCAATGCTATTTAATCGTCAATCTACCTGTTGCAAATTCAATTATTTCAATAGAACTTTTTGCAATGGATGGATCAGGGGTCAAAGACCCCTAGAATTCACCCATATTTAGGGTTTTGGGTTTTGGGTTTCAGAATGTGTACAATAACCCAAAAATTTTCATTTTTAAAAACGAAACACATGCTATCAGCATTGGAATTTCTCCACGCTTATAGTATACTCATATATATATATATATGAGTAGATTAAATATGTGTTGTCAACACATGAAATTAATGTGCTGATAGTAAAATAAAATCTAATTTTCTTGTTTTTTGAAATTTTTATAGGATTGATGTACACATTCTAAAACCTCAAAACCCTAAATATGGGTGAACTCTATGTGGATTTTGTAGGGATCGTCTTACCCTTGCAATACTAACAACACACACTAGAGGGGGGTGAATAGTGTAATGGCAATAAAATTGTCCAATTAAAATTAAACTTGCAAATGCGGAATTATAAGTGCAAGAGGAAATAATTGACACAATCAATCCAAACGCAAACACAAGGAATTACCCTGGTTCCCCAAACTTGGGTACATTCAGCCACACCAATATCCACTATAATCCCACACAGAGAAGTGAATACAAATCTCACAAGGAGATACCACACAAAGAGGATTTATGCCCTACACAAGGACCCAACCAACCCTACACAAGGGTCAAGACTCCCACTCAGAGAATCACTAACTCCCACTCAGAGAATTAGGGTTAGTCCTACACTAGGACACTAAACTCCCACAAAGAGAGTTATTCCCACAAAGGAAAAATCATAATCCCACAAAGAGATAACCTCCCACAAAGAGAGAAAGACTAATTCCCACAAAGAGAATTAGAGACAATAATTACACCAAGTAAAGTAAATACTCTTAACTATGCCTTGAGATGCTTACTCATGAATGGATACAAGGCATGGAAGAGGATCTCCAAGTGTTGAGATATGCTTGATAGCACTTGGATGAATTCCCTTGAGCCGGACTTCAATGCATGAAGAAGAATGATAGCTCTTGAGAGGGAATTGAGGGAGTTTGAGAGTGGCTTATAGATCGCTTGAGATATTCAATAGCATCAAGAAGTATAAGAGATATCGGCCCACTCATATATATAGGAACCCTATATCAAACCCCAAACCCCAAGAAAACAGCCCAAAGAATCAATTCTGCAACGGTTAGAAACTGGGCGAAAACGACATGAACAGTCGACTGATGATCAAAAGACAGTCGACTGATCAACTGCTAGAAAATATCCAACGACTATAATCTGAGCCAGGACAGTCGACTGATGAAGACAGTACAGTCGACTGAGAACAGGACATGCGCCTGTAAATCCTTCAGCAGGCGACTGCTGCAGGGGATGGAATAAAACAGAGAGTTGCACTCTTTCTCCAGTTAATCGCACAGGCGACTGATGTCAATAATACAGTCGACTGTCTATTAGTCAGGCGACTGTAAAACCTTAATCAGTCGTCTGCTGAATAAGATGGAGAAAAGACAGAGAGATGCAGAGATTGCACATACGCTACTCAGGTGACTGATGACCAATCTACATGCGACTGTACATATACATGCGACTGTAAACTGCCCAGTAGTCGACTGTGCGTAAAGCTCAAGTTTGAGTCAATTGAAATGTTGACTTGAGATGTGCATATCAGACGACTGTAGAAGGATCTACAGACAACTGAAAATCACCCAGTCGACTGTGTTTCCTTCATCAGGTGACTGATGGAAAGCCAGAGACTCCAAATGAGTCTTTGGACAGAGTAAACCTATTGGGCTGGATTCTATGATAATCCTAAGGCTCACTAAGATGGTTAAATGCATATGCATGAATGAGTAAAACATCTAACGAGGCATTACATTAATCCTAGACTCAAAAGGGAGAGAACAATAAAGTAAATTACATGGATTACAATGCTTTCCTTAGAGTCTAAGTCTTCAATCTAGATGCCTTGATTGCTCTCCATCATCTCCAAGCTTTGGCACTCCTTGAGTCCAAGCTTTGGTCTTTCTTCACATGATGTCCATCCTTACACCAAGTGATTAGTCTCCAAGAAAGATATTCTTGAAATAAACTGAGAGACTAAAACATGAGAGTCATTCGCAACAACATAATGTTGTGATCATCATCAAAATAAGATTGGTATGAAACACCAATATTCAACAGATTTGATACTCGTTCCACTCGTTACAAAAATGTTAAGTGTTCTGACACCGTTAAATTTGTAACAATCGGATTGTGGGTCAAATATCGTTGGATTCACTTGATTTTTTTATTTTGATCATCCATGATGTGTAGATAAATTTCCCAACAATTTGAAAAATAATAAACATTTCCCACGTTGATAGCATATTTTTATTATTCTGATACACACATGTATTCTATTCTTTTTGTCTTTCATTAGACAGCCTAGCAAATTTCTAGATGAATGAAAGGAAACCTTTGAGCTCTGGTGCTCATCCTAGGGTTGAATCACTCGGCTGTCTCGGTGGAGACCCGGGTGCGAATCCCATTACCCAATATCCCCCTTTTATTTTTCTTTATTTTCCATCTTTTAGGGCTCCGATGGATACCTGGCTTCTCCGTGTTTGGGGTTAAACGATCAGGACGGGTGTACCAGTGTTCCACGACCCATGTTTCCTGCTTTTCGATGTATCAAAAAAAGGAAACCTTTGTGTACTACTTCCTGATCTATGCCATGAGCCTTGCCATACACGGGAAGCCTACACTAGCCATTAGGCTGATGAAAGTACCATACCATAGGCAATTGCTTGTGGTTAAAGTGACCGATCTGACAGGGACCCTGACGGTGGATGTGATACGTAACACTAAACAGTTATGCTTAGTGGTAAGCTTATAACAAGTAATTCTTAATAAAAGATGCAACTGAATAAACAATGAGAATTAAAACACAAATAATAGCAAGTATATAAAATCAAACCAATCACAAACATCAAGCAATTATACTGGTTCGGTCTTCTCGATCTACGTCTAGTCCCCGAGCCAATACTGCTTAGATTTTTACTATAACTTACTAACCCATAAGAATAGTATAACCTTGCAACTTGTCAAATATTTCATACCAACTGCAAACCCAACCTCAACAAACATGAGATTGTTAACACTCTCGAACCCGTAAGTAACACCATCTCAACACCGATGCTAACTCTAAGGGCAAGATTGCAACAATCTCCAAGCCTTGAATACGAAGCTCGTGTAAATGTGGCTAAGGAAGATATGTTTCTATTTTATGATATTTGGATCATATTATAAAGACATCATCTAAATCAAAGAGGAATCTTCAATTCAGGGGGTAGTCAAGAGAGAATAATTTAAATTGGTTTAAATTTTTTAAGCTTTTAATTTTGATATATGTGTTTGTCATCATCAAATAAGGAGATAATGTTGAATATTGGATTCCCACAATAGATGTTTTGATGATGAGCAAACACATTGTTTTGGTCTAATGAACTTGTGTATTGATAAATGACAAAAAAATATCAATTGTAGATTACTGAAGCATGGATGAAAAACAAGATCACAAATCACATATTGGTGACAACCAAAGACATCAAGATGACTTGAAGACTACTATGACAAGAAGGTTCACCCATGACTACATTAAGACAATTTATATAATTGATATAATCTTTATTTCTTGTCTTAGATCTTTTGTTATATTATTGAAGATGTCACACACATGAAACCTTAAAAAATAACTTAGAATTAATAGAGAATTAATTCATATCAAACCCCCTAATTTTCATAGCCAAACCGTGCATTTATATCAGTATTATTCGATCAATATGATCCCCTAGTCGACTAATAGTAGTCTGGAAACGAACTAAGTTTGGCTTTTCAAGATTAGTCAACTAGCGCACTGAATAGTAGACTAACCATACATTAGTCGACTAACAATTGAACTCTAGTCAACTAATTATAAATAGAGACTTTAACATAATTCTGACATGATTGGTTAGCCGACGAGAGAAGAAATACTAGTTGACTAAGTATTAGTCGACCAATAACTTAATACTAGTTGAGTAATACTTGATATAAATCTGACAATGAATTCTGGCTTGTGGATTAGCCGCCATAGGGCCATCGTGCCCATGGCAAGGGTTTGGGGGGTTACCGCCCCTCGTGGGTTCTTTCATCGCAACTTCAGAGTCTGAATCTGCATCAAAGACGAGCCCTTCCATGAATTCCTCGATTTTTTCCTTTTCTTTCTCCAAAAGTTTCGCCTTTCGTTCTAGATTTGGGTTGTCGTGCAAATCTGAATTCTTTGCCACCTTTGGATCTGGAAATTGTTTAGAGATGTGTTGCGTTGGGGTTGCATGGAAGACTCCAACCTTGCATCCATCATTGCCTCACACGCCTGAAATCTGGTTTCGATCCCGGATTCGATGGAGGCCATCGATGTTCTTATCTCTTCAACCGATTTCTTCAATTCACCAACTTCGACGTCGAGTTTTTCCTCCAAAGCTTCAATTTTTTCCGTCGCCGCTACCGCCAGGATGCTAAGATTGTTGCTCTGATACTACATTGTTAGGATTTTCTGGGGTTTGGAACTGAATTGAGGATACAAATTTGATTTTTATTAGAAAAGAGACGAAACCAAGGATAGTTGGCCACGTTCGAGATGGGGACTGATCTCTCAAGCCACCAATTCGAGAGAATGGTAGCACGCTCCACAAATAAGGGATCGAATCAACCTCTAAGAAATTTCTAATAAAATTTCAGCATGATCACTAATCTCCCTAAGCCATACATATACAATAATCAGATTTTCACAAAATTACATAAATGCCCCTGAACCCTAAAATTACAAAAATGACACTTAACCTCTGAAATTATAGGTTTGCCCTGGACCTCTTCACACCACTACCAAATTCTTCTTCTCATGGGTCGCTCAGATGAAATTTGTAGCCCCAGTTTATTTTTCCTTCATTTAGACTATTACCGTATATTATGTTATGGGTAAATTGCACTCAAACCCCCATTGCTATCATCTGTGTGTCATTAATACCCCTTAATCTGTATGATTTTTGCACACAAACAGCCTCAATTAACAAAAAACATTAAAAATTAAAAATTTATTTAGTTTTGTCATTCTTCCTCCTTCTTTGGTTGTTACCATTACTCTCTAATCTCTCTCATTTCTCCCGCTCATACTTCCTTTCTCTTCCTTCTTCTTCTATCTCATGGAAGAGACTTTTTTTGTGGGGAGGGGGGGGGGGGGGGGGGGGGGGGGGGGATAGAGAGCAATGGTAGCAGTATAGGAGGAAGAGGAGCAAAACTGAAAGAAAAATTTAATTTATAATGGGTTTCTTCAAGTGAGAAAGTCTGAATTCTAATATCATAGATTATTACTTATTAGTGACATGTTGCTTATAGTTCAAGTGACTTGGTGCAATTTACGCTTATGTTTTATGTACTTATGGATTCTGGTTGGATGGATGAGATGACCTTCCTTTTTAGGACATTGGGGTAATTGAGGGTCTGGGTGGTGGCATCATGGTACCAATTAATTTGAGATTTATGTCTCAAATTTCATCTTAATGGCTTAATTAGATATAGAAACCAAACCGTAAATATACGTTGTTTCTGTATATGTGGGCGTATTAGACAGTCATATATTGTCACATATGATGCATCGATATGTGTACGGGTACATGTAGCAGACACGATATGACATGGATACACATACATGCAAAATTAAAAAAATCACATACAAATCGTTGTGGAAACATAAAAATTTATTTAAAAATATTCTCATTATAAATATTTTATAAAAAATATGATCCAATCTAGGTTCATTCTAGATCAATCAGAAGTTCATAATTCCAAATTAACCGTTAATTAAAAATTAAATAGACCCTAACTCGACTCTTGATTAATTAAACTATTCTTCTAATTCCGGTTTCAAAAATAACCATGCTAAAAAAAGAAATTTGAAGTTGGATCAAAATTGAAAACTATCTTGGGTGAATCCACCATCACCATTGATCTCTATCGACTCATGCTACTCATTGGATGATGTCATCACACCTCCGTTCTTGAAGATTTGGAGCTTGGGGTTGTTTTGCTATCAAGGCTGAGGTTTTGTCCCCCCCCCCCCTTTTGGTTAATGATTGAAGGATTTGGGTTTAAGACTCCAAACCTTAACGTAAAGTCAGGAATATAGTTTAATTAGAACCAGATCTGAGGGGGTTTGAGCCACTTTTGACATGTACACACCCAATGTGAATCTGGGGCTAATTCCCCGTGAATCCAAATAGATAATTATCAGATTTGAGTATGTAGTGGTTGGATGCGAATATGTGAATCAGAGGCTGTCAAACCCCAAATTGTCTCACATGGATCTGCACAAGCAAGGTCTTTGACATACACTAGTTTCTGGTAAGGAAATAATTATAGCTTTTTGGGGAGGAATTGTCGAAAGAGCCTAAGATTACTAGTATTCGAGTGAGAGCAAATTTCAGAATGAGTGACCTACTATGAAGTTCTTATTCAGGGCATGACAAATGGCTCAAGAGCTAACATTAGTTGGATGTGTCCGGAACTAAGTGCCACATGGAGCACCACCACAACACACTAGAATGTGGTGGGGGTAACCTCTTGAGTCCCACATTGTTTGGTGAAGTATTTGTATGCGAGGGCATCATATTCTAAACAAGGGATACATGTCAAGAGAATAATTCCAAATGGATATGTACAAGCAAGGTATCTAGCAGGGTATCCGATAATAGATTCCATGACCTCAAGAATATACTTTAGCAAGCATTTGTGAGACATCCCATTCTAGGCCTCCAATACTAGCCCATTTCTTAGAAACTCATCTCACACTAGGCTTCTAACAATAGCCATGCTAAGGGCCCATCCCATACTAGGCCCATAACACTTGGCTCACACCCCATTTGTTAAGTATTATTGAGCATCCAACCCAAAACCAATTGGTATTAGGTGGAGAGACACTCTAATACTTAAACTATTTTTTTTTGCACTTCTGATGTGGGACTATTTTTGGGATCCAAAAATACCACCATGCTTCCGACAACGCCGTCCACGACGACCCACTCTGGGGTACCCACTCTAAGTGGCACACTCTGGCCTGACCCAGGTCGCCCCCTCTTAGGTCGCTCATTCCTTAGGTTGCCACTTCCTTAGGTCGCCACTTCTGCTTTCGACAACCACCGCCACGATGGTCCACTCTGGGTTGCCCACTCTGGCCTCACCCAGGTCGCCCCTTCTTAGATTGCGCCCTTCCCCAGGTCGTCCCTTCCGCAATGTGGGTCGTAGTATGGGGCTAGCTCTGATACCATTTGTTCGAGACTCATCTCATACTAGGCCTCCAACACTAGCCCATTTGTTAGAAACACATCCCATACTAGGCTTCTAACAATAGCCATGCTAAGGGCCCATCCCATGCTAGGCCCATAACACTTGGCTCACACCCCATTTGTTAAGTATTATTGAGCATCCAACCCAAAACCAATTGTGGCATGTATGGGATGGGTTTCTAAGAAATGTGCATTTGTTGGAAGCTTAGTATGGGATGGGTTTCTAAGAAATGGGCTAATGGTGGAGGCCTAGTATGAGATGTGTCTCTAACAGCATTTCTGTGGGAGGAACCTTGGAAAGACCTTATGGATAACATGTTCAGTCGAGAGCAAAGATTTCAGGATCGGTGGACTCATGGGACGTTCTTGTTCATGGTTTGACATGTGTCTCAAGCTAATTTTGGCATATTTTTTTTTACTTTATTCAGAACTATACGTTTAGGACGTTTAGGACATTTAGGACATGCACGTAATTTTGCATTAATGCTAGGAGTGTATATTGAGCATTGTTGATTGTACTTTATGTGTGATAAGTGTTGACTATTTCATCATATGTTTTTCATTGAAGGAATGCTCTTTTATACTCCGGACAATATAGATGCAATAAACTTTTCCCTGTTCCACTTGTATTTTGTTTTTACAATTTGAGCAGGTATCCCAATCCTTCTGCATTCACATATGAGAGACGCCTTTTCTGCCCATTTGAATATGCTCTTCAGCCCCCATCTTCTTATAAGTCTGAACATATATCGATTAACAAGCCAGAGCTACCTTATGGAGTGTCAGAACTCGGAAAATATAAGGGGCCTCAGTGTTTTATAATTCCTGGAAATCATGGTTGGTAGTCATTTAACATGAAAGTCTTTTATATGATTTTGTCTCCCTGCTTTATGTGTCCCTTATGCTGATATTTTATTTTCTGCAGACTGGTTTGATGGTCTTCACACTTTCATGAGGTATATATGTCATAAGAATTGGTTAGGTGGGTGGTTTCTGCCTCAAAAGAAGAGTTATTTTGCGTTGCAACTTCCTAAAGGATGGTGGGTATTTGGCCTTGATCAGGCTCTCCATGGCGACATTGATGTCTATCAGTTCAAGTTTTTTGCGGAGTTATGTCAATCTAAGGTATCTTGTTATTTTTAGCTCACTTATGTTGTGTTTGTTTTTTCTTGATGCCACTCGGTACAGTTTCTCTCTTAAATTATAATAGAAAATAAAAGTATGTTGGCCATTTTGTACCATGTAATGAATAGAAAATTAGTAATTTATGGGCAGTGTCTGCCAGTTTCCTGGATGCTTGCCTGATAATATTGATGATGTGCCTTCTGTTCGATAGAATCGATACAGTATACGAGTAATTCTGAATGGAGATAACATGTTATCATTTGAATACTATACCATAATACTTATGAAAAATGTTTCCCAGTGCATCAACATTTTTGACTAGGCTGATTGTTTGCAGGTTGGCGAAAATGACTCGGTCATCATCATGACCCATGAACCTAATTGGCTTCTTGATTGGTACTGGAACGATAGCTCAGGGATAAATGTATCTCATTTGATTCATGATTACCTGAAGGGGAGATGTAAGCTTCGTATGGCTGGGGATTTGCACCATTACATGCGTCATTCTTGTGTTCCTTCAGATAAGCCTGTTCATGTCCAGCATTTACTTGTAAATGGTTGTGGTGGGGCCTTCCTGCATCCAACACATGTCTTTAAAAACTTTAACACTTTTTACGGAAATTCTTTTAAGAGTGAAGCCACTTATCCATCTTATGATGATTCCAGTAGGGTGAGTTTTATTTTGCTAATTCTAGTTTATTCATAGTTAAATCTGATATTTCAAATTGTTTTTTGGGGCATCATTTGTTTTTCTCAAATTAATGACATTGGCTTCTAATAGATTTTGCAAATTGTTCTCATTTGTTAATCGTAAATTGTACTGCCAGATTGCTCTTGGTAACATTCTAAAGTTCCGCAAGAAGAACTGGCAATTTGACGTCATTGGTGGCTTCATATACTTCATATTGGTTTTTTCTATGTTCCCTCAGGTGATATGTTCTTTTGAATAAGTTTTATTTACTTGACATATTCTAGTGTTTTACTTTGCGCTGCAAATTGATGACACTTTCCAGTAGCGGAGGACTTGTCGTTTTGGAAAATCACACATGGGAATCATCATTTCATCATTTAAGCCTTTTCTCACTAACATGGTGTTTCTATGGGATATGGCTTCAATTTGAGAAATCTCATGGAAATTATGCATATGCATATGTCTATGATTATCCAGACATCTATGTTGTTCTGTTGAAATGATGTGCATTACTTTTTTGTTCTCTTCATGTTTGTCAGAGTGCCATTGTCTTTCTGAGAGCAATTCTCTGCTTCTTGCACAGTTTATCATTCCCCACATTAAGAGGATCTAAGAGGTAGTCTCTTTCTTGTAGAAGGGAAATGATTAGGTATATCTATAAAGGACATATATGGAAAGCATCGGAAGTTAGAAACAATAAATCTCAAATAGTAGTGTATTATTCTCACCCCCATAGTCATCAATACATGTGCCATCTTTTTTTCTCGTTTGGAATATGTTAGATATTGTGATAAGTAATTGAGCCTCTAAATATAAGACCAAGTA
This sequence comes from Scilla litardierei, assembly GCA_030789695.1. Taxonomy (NCBI): domain Eukaryota; kingdom Viridiplantae; phylum Streptophyta; class Magnoliopsida; order Asparagales; family Asparagaceae; genus Scilla; species Scilla litardierei. The sequence continues at coordinate 13,462,192 of CM061131.1, forward strand.
CACATTAACATGGCTCATTATTCTAATTTTTAAACTTTTGCCATGCCGTACATTCAGACACTTGGCACATGTGCCCAGGGTCTAAGTAACACTGGTTTTAATTTATATCTACCATATTTTGAGGGACTCTGCAATGGTGGTCTTTGCAAATCTTTTTCGTAGACTCCCAGATCAGGTACTGCTTCAAGCTAACCTTAGATGAGACTTGTCGATCATGTGTCCTTTTTATAAAAAATAAAAGGGGACATCTGGCTGGTGATGCTGGTTAAGTAGGGGTCAACAATTCATGGTCCGAACAGGTCCGGTTTTGAAGGGAAAACGGGAAAATGGTTCGATCTGGTTTAGCAATTGCTGAACCAGAATGAACTGTTAAATTGGCTTTCTTTTTTTTTACCTTTTTTTCTTTCAATTTGTTGAAAACCCAAGCCATACAACCCAAACCTAATATGCCCTTTCATTTTCTTTGAAGCCTAAGTCAGCCTAGCCCATGTCAATTATCAATCCCTACATAAATCATTAAACCATATTACCCTCTATCTCAATTCTCAAACTACCCCAAGTCTTCCAAAATTTCCTTCTCCCTACCTTCTTACACTCAGTTTGATCCAATACCTAAGTCCTACGTTAAGTTTGCTGTGGCATGGGAGGAGATCGAGGTGGTGCTATATTGAGGGAGACGAGGCTGAGAGCATTGGCAAGGCCATGAAGGTAGTGCTCGATAAGTTTGAAGCACTATTCGTTAGGTTGGAGAAGAAGACGACGGCCGTGTAGTGGTTGATGGGGAACAAGATTGAGCAGCTCAAGGCCGAGCTCCAGCAATGAGCAGCCCGAGGATAGAACTTGAGGAGGTTTCTTATTTTTTTCCAATTTTTTTTTGTGAAACTGAAAGATCCAAGTAAAAATAGCTCTTTTGATGAAATGGACCTTTGTGGATGATTTCTCTGATTTTGTGGAGTAATTTCTTACGATGAAGTGAATAATTTCTTGTTTAATTAGGTTAAACCTAAAAATCGCAACTGCCTCCGCTGTAACTATTAAAAAATAAACACAACATAATTGGATGCTTAATTACTGGTTAATTTGGTGGCCGTAGAAGAGTATGTAAGCACTGTTGTTGGGAAGGAATTAATGGTTTTTTTTGAGGGATTAACAACACTGTTGTGCAATTGCAGATCTGTTATGAAAATTTCTGGCCTAACTTATTCATGGGCCAACAGTCCACGCCCAAACCACTCAACATTGACAAAGGCAAACCACAAATAATACGCGGTTCGGTTCGGCTTGGAAAAAATCGGGTTCGGTACGTTTGGGATTTGTGGCCAATAACCGGACCGTGCTTACCCCTATGGTTACGGTTTGTGGTTAACTAGAATCACTTATAATAGTGGTTTACTAAAAATTAATTATATTTATCAATGTTTTATAGAGAGCAAAAGCAAATGGAATATTGGGTAGATCATGCAAAGGATGTGGATAAAGTTTAAAGCTTATGAGTGTGTTTATTAGAATAGGTATAAAACAATCGAAAGCAATTTAAGAAATTGTTAGGATTATGGTTTATGGCCATAATGACATATTTGTAATTTCTGAACACGGGGGCGTTTTTTGTAATTTTGGAGGTCTATGGGCAGATTTTTAATTTTGGGATATTATGATAATTTAGGAGTGACGGCTCAATAGGAGTTTTATTATAAATAAAGGGAAAGATTAGAGAGGGGTGTGTAGTTTTGAGAAGAATGGAGAGAGAATATGTTAGATTTGAGAGATCTAGTAAGAGGGTTAGGCTTTATCTCGAATCAAAGTTAGGAGAGCGAGTTCTTCTCAAAAGAACAGCGAGTTCTTCTCAAAAGAACTCAACTATCCTTTGTATCTTGTTTTATTTCCAGCTTTTTATTAATAAAAATTCCATCTTTCTCCAAAAATCCATCTTCCAAATCCTAAAAATCCCATCTCTCATCCCAAATCCACTAAAAATCATATTTTTTACCCAAATTCAGATCCGGATTGTATCAAATTGGTATCAGAGCGACTACGATCCATGGCGGCGACGGATACGAAGAAGTATATGGAGGAACTCAGATCTGAGATTAGATCTGAGGTTAGGACAACGATCAAAGAAGTATCCAAGGCGTCGGTTGCGAGGATGGAGTCCTTCATAATAAACCTAATGCGGCAACTCTGCCCTAAATAATCAGATCTGAAGTTCATGCAGCAAAAGGGTCAGATCTGGGAGTCCAACCAGATCTAGGGCAAAAGCTTTCGAGCAGGGGAAGAGGAAGGTTGATGATTTCAGAGAAATGTTTCTAGCTAGGAGGAGGATCCCAAAGAAGCGGAGGAAGACATTGTGATGGGCGGTGACCACGACCGCACTTGGCAGGTTGTTACTGCCTGCCTGCAGGGTCGCCAGGAGCATGTAGTGGCCCTACAGGGCCCCAACAGGCCATGTTCTGCACTGCAGGGCCCCTGTGGGCCTATCTGGGTGTTGTAGTGTCCATGCAAGCCTGCCAGCTGCCTGCAGTGGTCCTGCAGGGCCCTAGCGGGCCCTGTCTTACACCGTAGGGTCCTTGCAGGGCTTGCACAAGCATTGTAGTGGCCCTGCAGGGCCCTGACGGGCCCTGTCCTGTGTTGCAGGGTTCTCGTGGGCTCTGTCCTGGCACCCAGGGGCCCTGCATGGCTTGTGGGGTTGACGGTGGGCTCATTCGGGTCTCGCGGCTAGTTTTGGGCTGTGATAGATTCACGAGGAACCTTGGTGATTGCCGTAGCTTTTTTCAAGGTTCGTGGAGGACGATGTAGACATTGGATGGCCCTAAAATGGTGGTGGAGACACACACGACATAGGCGGAACCAGAGGAGGCCAACAGGATGACAACGGTCCTCCCGAGAGCAACAACGATGGTGGAGGCATCCCGAGTTTTGATCCAGGACGGGACGAGCATCATCAGTCGAATAGGAGTGCCCCACACACTTCATGCACCACTTTGAGGACAAGGTGGCTTTTCGGAGGTGGAATAGTGTTAGAATTAAGGTGTATGGCCATAATGGCAGTCTGTAATTTGTGGACACCGGGGCGTTTTTTTAATTTTGGGGGTTCATGTGCAGATCTGTAATTTTGGGTAAAAAAACCTTAGGTCAATGATATTATGGTAATTTAGAGGTGACGGCTCAATAAAAGTCTTATTATAAATAAAGGGGAAGATTAGAGAGGGCGTGTGGAGTTTTGAGAAGAATTGAGAAAGAATAGATTAGATCTGAGAGATCTAGTGGGAGAGTTTGGCTTTATCTCAAATCAAAGATAGGAGAGCGAGTTCCTCTTTAGTTGCGGCCAATTTTATCTTGTATTTCAGTTATTCTTCAATAAAAATCCAACCTTTTCCTCCAAATCCCCTCTTTTCACCATAAAAATCACACCTTTCTCATAAATATACCATCTTTTCCCATTTAAAAAAAAAATCCTTTTTTATCATCAAAACCCTAGCAGGTCGCATCAAATTGGTATCGGAGCTAGGAGAGCGAGTTTCTGTCGAAAGAACTCAACTATCTTTTCTATCTTCTTTTATTTCCAGCTTCTTATTAATAAAAATTCCACTTTCCCCCTAAAATCCCTCTTCCTAACCCTAAAAATCCCATCTTTCACCCCAAAATACACTAAAAATCATATTTTTATTCCAAATTCAGATCTGGATCGCATCAGAAATATTAGAGAATGAAAATGAATGACAGCTGCATATTTTGAGGGCTTTCTATGCTACCCGAAACGTAAGGAGAATCTGTTGATGTCAAACCTTTGAAACTCAAATCTATCATTTTTGTTTGTTTGTTTCCGCAACCAATACATCGTATGAAAGCAACTGTGTTGTCTTTTTTGTTTGCTTGCTTGAAGAGGCATTCAAAACTGAAGTGTATTAGTAAATTGAAAAAGACCCCCATGAACTCAATTCAATAAATTGACAAACAAGAGGGTTTGCTGTGAAACATGGTCTTTGTGTCCTGCGTTAATAACCATCTGAATAGTCAGCCTTATTATGTTCTTTTCTATTCGTATTCTTCTTTTTTGGTTTTTGGTTCGTTGTTGCTTTTTTAGTGCACGGATGTAGTGGGGTTGGGATTTTTTGTTATTTATGTTTGGCTTTTTTTCTAAATTGATGAATAAAAAAATTAGAGATGTTTTAAATATCGTTGTTTGTCCTCTATGAGAAGTTGGGTTATCCTTCGCATAACACTAAAAATGTTAAGCCATTAAGAACTTGAACGTTTTATTTGTTATGTTTGTTTGAATCTCTAACATCACTTACATGGTTCAAAGTGGTTCTGTTGTTCCTTGGTTGAGGACTGACTTTAATGTTGCGCTCTCAGTGTAATGTTTTCAGGATCCTGCATGATGATTCATGGTCTGGTCGCCTGGCAAGCTTCTTTAGTACAATGAAGAGTGCATTTATGTTCATGATCGGGCACTCCTACGTATCTTTCACAGGGGTTCTGGTGTTGATACTATTTTCTTATACATTTGTGCCGACAAAATTGTCACGGAAAGGGCGGGCTATAATTGGCATTCTTCATGTTTGTGCACATATGTCGGCTGCGCTGATTCTAATGTTGCTTCTGGAATTGGCTATCGATATGTGTATACGTAATCGTCTACTAGCAACTTCAGGTGGTGTTTCCTTGCTTAGATGTCTTGCTTTCTTCTTGGTCATTGATTTCTATTGTCATACAGTATACATCGTACGATAGAATAACAAAACAGAGTCGAATTTCTATGAATTTAATCCTAAATTTGTTGGAGGGATTGCTTTTAATAGAGGTAAATGCAGAAAACAAAATTTAAGTTGCCCCACCCAAAGATGTAGGGTGGTGGCTTTGTTATGTTTAATGTACATTTTGAATTTTGACCTTTAATTGATTACTATGATGTTCCTATACATATGTGCATGCTCATGCATTTATCTCTCTCTACACACACATACAGTGAGATATTAATAATAAAATGAGATAAGAGAGATGATTCTTAGGGGGAGATGGCCTAATTGTTTGGCCAAATAGAATGATTGGCACCATCATTCTTCATCAACATATTAAGAAATTTATATGTAAAAATTTCGATTATTTATATCCCTCCAGATCATGTATCACGTCAAAACAATTGGTCCTTGACCTAAAGTTCAAGGATTGTATTGTAATGATTTATATCTTCAATTTTCTTGCTGTTGTTTTACTTGGTAATCTTAATTTATGAGATATTGTATATAAAAATATATTGATCATGATTTGGAATTTATTTCAGGCTATCACACCCTCTACGAATGGTATCGATCTATGGAAAGAGAGCACTTCCCAGATCCCACTGGGCTTCGGGCTCGTATTGAACAATGGACGTTTGGACTCTATCCTGCTTGCATAAAGTATCTTATGTCAGCTTTTGATGTCCCAGAGGTTATGACTGTTCTATATCCTTCATAAATCTTTTTTCTTTCCATGCGATTCATTACATGGTTTCTAAAGGATATTCTTCAATTAAAAAGGTGATGGCGGTTACCAGAAGCCGAATTTGCAAGAATGGAATGGAGTCTCTTTCTCGAGGCGCAGCCATAATTTATTATGCATCACTGTTCCTCTATTTCTGGGTCCTATCTACACCTGTTGTATCTCTGGTATTTGGGAGCTATCTGTACATATGCATCAATTGGTTCCACATTCATTTTGATGAAGCCTTCTCCTCCCTTCGCATTGCAAACTACAAGTCATTCACCCGATTGCACATCACTAAAAGTGGGGACCTAGAAGTGTTCACCCTGGCAGTTGACAAGGTAATAGCTTTGTTGATTGTTTATGTTTATCATACAGAATGGGAAGCAACAGACGTAATTGTGGTGACATGGTCCATATCAATATATACTAGTGTTCATACCCTATGTTGTATGAATGTTGCTACACCAACATGGACACAACATGCCAACACGTCACAAATACTAAATCAATACCCATGACACGTGTTTCCAACATGACATGGCTTCATGAAGAGTGTCTACGCCCTCCCCCCCCCAAAAAAAAAAAAAAAAAAAACACCCACACACACACAAAAGAAAAGAAAATAGAGAGAAAAAACAAAAAAAAAAGGAAAAAAAAGAAAAAAAAACATGTACCGATCAGACATGATTTTCTTTTTAAATAAAACTTCGGGTGGATCCAGTTTCAAGTTCACAATATTTTCTTAAAATATTAAGATACATAAAAGTATGAAATGATATGAAGAATGATGATTTGGAAAGTCTTATACAGACCATAGTGATTTGGAGATTCTCATGGTAGAAGATACTTGGTGGGGACTGTTTCATAGTAGAAGAACCCTCTTATCCTATTGATAGGGGGATTTGCGCCGTCCACTATCATATACTGTCATAACATAAATACACCAAACAAATAGTAGGAATGTTGCGACTAAATAGTTGTTAAAATCATATTATATGTGATACATATCATATGATATGATATGGATGAGAACCGATGCAAATTGGATGGGCATATCGGGGTGGATTAATTATGTTATGATACACGATACAGATCATAAGATATATGATATGATACATAATTTGTATCGTCTGATATGGCACAGCGCCTGACCTGAAGATGTGGATCACATATAGAGTATTTGAGTTTTCGAGTTTTAATTTGAGTTTTTGGGTTTGATTTAGGCATTCCCATATAGATTATTGAACTTGATAAATTATGTCTTTCCATGCTCGTTTTGACCTCTTTGATCAATTTTGAGTCATCAATTATAGTTGAACTTTATCAAGTATTTTTAGTCCCACCAAAGTCTCGTCAAGTATCTTTGTATCACTTTGCTTTGGCAAGCTTATTACGAGTATATATAGTTTGGAAATTGAGAGTTCGTCCACGGAACTCCATCTGTCTATGCGTTGTTTCTTTTTAGTACTTTTCTATTTCTTATGTAATCTGGTATTACTTTAGTGCGATCTAGAAAATTATACATGGTGTTTAATCGTTTTAATATGTTTGATTTAACTAGCTGGGCGGTCTGATTTAACCTTGATTCCTTTATAATGTCAGCACAGACAACAAGTTAATTATAATTTGTATTCAATTGTTTTGCTTAATTAATAGCGTGTCGGTTCAATATTTTGCATTAGCATGCCAAATGTTCCCTTTTTAGCAATAGTAGTAACAAAACACATATCTAATTTCTATCATTAGTGTCAGATTAAGATATTAACTTGTGATACTACCTTGAGTAATGGTCTTGTGGTCCTTAGACTAGGAATTTTTAAATACGATTTATGTAAATCACTTATTTTATATGTACTAGATTGCTTCTTTCAGGCTTTTGGTGTTCCTTCTTAGTTACTATAGTTATATGTTTAATTTATCCAGATTTTTATGGTATGTATAGTTGTATACAATACGATATGTGATACACACAAATGAAAATCAAAATTCAATATCTCACGATTTGACAAATATGTTTGACCATGATATTGACCTCCATAAATTATTTCATGTTGTCCACAAATCAAATTTCCAAAATCATGGGTATGTTAGAAAACCTTTTCTTGGTTTCTTGGTTTCAAAGCCATGGGTATCTAAATTATTATTAGATATGCTTTTCATGAGGTCAGAGAAAGGTAGTGTGGATGGCAAATTACGTCGGCTTTACATCATCATCACTAATGAATGTGTAACAGATTGCGTAATTTATTTACAAATGTTTCATCCTATTTTTAGTAGATTTCAAAATTTCGAGGACCCAAAACGTGACTCAAGAAACCCCCTTTTTATGCTTTAGTTCTCCATACACGTGAAAAAAAAATTCAATTGACAAAGAAATGTTACACTTACAGGTTCCAAAGGACTGGAAGCTCGATCCTGACTGGGATGCTGAACCCAAGCAGCCGTTGCAGCCGAGTTACCTCAGGAGGTTCCCGAGCAAGTGGAGGGCATCGTCGTCTCCTGACCCAGTAAATACGGTGAAGATCGTTGATCATTTTGTCATTCAACAAACTCCGACAAGCCCCAGCCGCTGATTTGTTACTTACCTGTGTGTATACAGCGCTATAGCTAGTAACTAACTTAGAAGAAGATGGAAAAGGAAGGGGAAATTCTGTAAATCTGTATGCATGCTCCGATTCATTCACAATGATCAAAGCGTATCACTTTCATTTTATATTATTATCAAAAGAGCCTTATTTCATCTGTGGAAACTTCAAATTCCCACTTCTTTGCACATTCGTCATCGTCAAGAGCAAATGGTGGAAGGCTCATAGTCAAGAGTTAACATTCATTTTTGCAGGGCACAACAAAAACCACCGAACCCAATGGATAAAATTCAGCATAAAGATTAAAAAAAATCCCAAGGTTATCAAATAAGACAGGTAATTAAACAATACATGCATAACTTTTGCTGTGCATGAATATGTCCAGTATGGTGTTACTTTGTACATCTGAAGCTGCTCGTTTTCTTTAGCCAACCTGCAGAAACAAAAAAAAAAAAAATCCAGCTTTGGGAACTCTGTTTCATACTGTATGATGTTTCTTTGGATTCTATCAACAAATTAGGATTCTTTGATGGGCTGGAATTTATTAATTTATTTCTAATTTTGATTAAAAATCGCCAGTAACATTGAGTTTCCAATAGAATCAGGATTCTAGAAAACAAAACCACTTATAGGAGGAAATTTAATTCAATCAGAATTCCATTTACACAGCTACTACTTAACAAAGATTGCTCACAAAGCAAATAATCATAAATTGTACACAATTTCTTTTTTTCCAAAAATATATGAAAAATCTTGGTGAAGCTCCCACCAATTAATTAAATTGTCATGAATCTTTTTATACAAAAAAGAGACATCTCAACTGAGGTAGAACATTTATACACCAGTTATGTATACAAATTACTAAAAAAGAGATTTATAGGTAACAAAATAACAAAAATAGAGCAGGAAAAAAAAGATGGTGCCATTGATGATTCAGAGATCTGTGATGTACTTCTCGGGCTTAAACCAGAGGGAAAAGTCGATCCCTTTCTTCTTCAGCTCTTCAGTTGCAGGAGCTATTCTCTCTAGAAGCTGCATTGCGGAAAAATTGGAGATTAGTAAGCAGAGACAAGTGCACATGAACAACTCAAGGGTGTGGCATGAGATCATTATTGACCCTGTCATGAATGACACCATTTGAGACCAGAACGGATCGATCAAAAACTGAGAAGCCTCCGCCATCCATTCGAGTCACAACCCCACCCGCTTCTTCGAGTATCTGTTCAAAAGAGAAGAACAATGGATCAATCTTTAAGGGTAATCTCTATGAATGAAAAAAAAGACAACATATGAAGAATCATCAGTAGCATTAGAACTCGGGCAGATAAGAGAGATTTAGTTGCATACTTGGGATCAAATGGATACAGAGTATGAGATTAAGATTACATTTGTCATGATCAGCTAATACTAACCACTTGATTCCATTAATGCCTAAGATAGTCAAAACTCGAAAAGTATCTGACCAGAAAGACATACTACTTCAATTAGATAAAAACAAATTTGACGCTGGACTTAAAAAGTTGTTTTTAGGTAATGGCATTCGTTAAAGGTTGTGTAGGGTAGTGATTCTCTAGCAGTAACCCTACCAGTACTGATTTACATGATGTCCTCACAGCCTAGCACAACATCTAAATGAACTGAAGTCAGAAACTTGTAGCCCCTGGTCTACATTGTTTACACGTGTGATATCCATTAGTGCGATACTCCATAAATAAATTCAACCGGAGACTAAGTTGAGTCTCACGGGAAATCACCTCTTCTATCTCCTTTTCCCCTCCTAGAAACCTAGTCCGTAGGTCTGGTTCAATAACCGAACCCAACCTCCAACTACTGAGATGAGCATCGGGGACTATACACCTCTTTTGCATGATGTCCTCACAGCCTAACACAACATCTAAATGAACTGAAGGCAGAAACTTGTAGCCCTGGTCTACATTGTTTACACCTGTGATATCCATTAGTGCGATACTCCATAAATAAATTCAACCGGAGACTAAGTTGAGTCTCACGGGAAATCACCTCTTATATCTCCTTTTCCCCTCCTAGAAACCTAGTCAGTAGGTCTGGTTCAATAACCGAACCCAACCTCCAACTACTGAGATGGGCATCAGGGACTATACACCTCTTTTGCTCAAGCTCTAGAATTTTGCAGTCTTTAAAAGTCAGTGGCTCTTGTTTAGATTTTACCCTGTGCTGAGGTGTCAAAGCAATGGTAAACACTTGTGTATAATTTGACTACTGTCTTCTGAGTCCCAATACATATGAGAAGCTACTTGCTCATGTCTAAGTTTTTAAATTACAAGACGACAAATCAGTATTTCATGCTTTGAAAAGTGTCAGAAGATACCCAAAATTTTGTAGTGTAGGGTCAAATATTACCAAGACACCAGCAGCCATGTCCCAGGGCTTAAGCCGATATTCCCAATAGGCTTCAACAATTCCCAGAGCTACATGACACATGTCAACAGCAGCGGCGCCAAGCCTTCTCACACCCTGTATACTCCATCAGAGAATGAAAATAAATCCCCACACACAAAGAGACAAAGTGTTCATAAAACACATCCTTAGATAATTATCTAAGAAAACAATGTAAAACACACCATGTGTGATCCATATAAACAATCCATTCTGTTCACGGTGATCTACATGTCTCCAAACACTTGTTTATAAAAATCATGTACTGTCGATGTGCTTCACTACATCATTAAATGGTTACAAAATGAACGATTGCTTAACAATAGAACGTATAAGATAATTGGCTCAACTATAAAACAAAGTTTAAATCACATGATTTTTCAAACACAATCGTTTTGGAGCATGAAAATCATGACATATAGAGCAGATTATCCATAAAGTTGATCCATGTTATAATTTTAGATCGTTACTTAGATAATTATCTAAAAATACACCTTAGGAATGCTTTCCCTATACACACATATGTACATAGGTGTGTGTGTACAAATATACATGCATGTATGTATATTTATGTACATGCACGCACGCACGCATGTCCATACTATATGCACGCACGCACGCACACATGGACACGCGCGCGCGCGCACGCGTGCGCGCGCACACACACACAGACATACATGCATGATGATTAGATTTTTAGGACGCTGTGATGGGACAACATACCCTGCTGATGTCTGTAAATTCCTTGAACAAGTTGATGTTGGTTGCCCATGCATCATCATGCTCGTATCCAAATCCGGTAACTAGAAGAGAACGTTCCACCTATGGAGTCAGAGTTAATTGACATTATTGAGATCAAGTAGAGAAAAAATAACTACTGAGCCATTATCAGAGTAGTGACTGAGCAGAAATATGCCAATTCACAAAAAGTTCATACAAAAAACTGCAATCTGTTGATGCTGCTTCGTTTATGATATGCCAGAATGAGGAAGTTATTTGACAAATTCGTTTCAACCTTATTTATTATAGCATGCAGCCTCTGGATCTTAAAAAATATGTCGGTCTGATTGTATGACCAGTTGACCACATTTTGCAAGCAAATACACTGGTTTTTACTACTTATCCCCCCTCTTCGTACTTGTATGAAAATGCTAACCACTTGCTACTTCTCAACATAAAATTCCTGGTTGGTTAACTTTCCAGATTAAAAATCGAGACCTCAATGTGTCACACTAGTGAAGTTTGAAAAGGGATCATTTTCATGCTTATCTCCATCAAACATCTGTAAATATTCCAAAATGAAACTCTTTTGAGCATCAGCCCATTACTTTCACTACTGCCCAAGAAAGGAATCTCAATGAACCCCACCAACACACAGTGTACAAATTATGGAAGATAAGATTTTTAAAAAATTATTTAGATAAAGAGAATAAAGAAGCTTATCAATGATTTTTAAAAGTTAACATCTTGGTGCAAGTCTCATATTTAAAGACTTGACATAAGGTTTGCTAGAACTTCCTCTCAGATGGATAATGATTCTGGTCATTTCATTGCTCAAGCCTTTGCCCGATATTTGATAGGTTTATACTCTTTCAGGCAAGGTATTAAGATGAGAATATTTGATGATAATGTTGATAGCATAGTTTAACCACTTGTCAAGAACTAATGCTGTCATTCACTAGTAATTTCATACTAACTGCCTCGAATTCTTCTGTTGTCAAGGTCAGAGCTTCAGAAGTTAACAGATATGCCATCTGAGACTAAGCATCGAATTGAATTTCTAATGGTCCAACATAATCGGGAATGTGTTTTTTGGGCATTCCTGGTACAGGTGAACTAGAATTTTACTTACATGCAAGGCATCCCTCGTACAATTTATTAGTTTTGCACTCATCCATCCACCCACAGTCTCATACACAAGTAGAATCTCTGACATGAAACTCTCCTATACAGCGCCTCGTATGGATCATTATAAGAAATTTACCAATCTTATCAGATCTAATATGACTCCTTCGAGTTTAACAAGTAAAGTAAGCTTACCAAGAGATTCATAAGCAGAATTAGGTAAATGAGCCATTGAAGATGGACAAATGAGAAAAATGACTAGAATACTATCTATTACATATCATGTCGCTTAATTACCTCAGACAAGTGGTATGACTTCTGTTACAAAATAAGACAATGGCAAACGAAGTGGCAAAAGAGTTTTATCAGATGTAAATCATAGAAAACCTTCAAAACAAGTCATCATCAAGAGATTCATAAGCAAGATTAGGTAAACAAGCCACTGGGGATAGTTGTGCCTCTTAATTACTTCAGGTAAGGGGTATGTCATAAAAAGACAATGGCAAATAAAGTGGCAAAAAAGTTTTATAAAATGCAAGTCATATAAGACCTTCAAAGTAAGCAAACATCATTTACCTGCTCATTCTGACTAACTTGAATTTTTTGTCCATTACAAAAGGCTCCACCACCTGCAAAAATCGAAATGGGCATCTGGATTGAACTTATTAAGTAAACAAGAGAAGTATGAAATGATATATCATTATTCATAAACCATTACGTGAAGAAGCAGTGAACATGCGAGTATTCCAACACATAGGGCCACCAACAAATTCGACCTGAAGAAGAATACGAATGTTATGTGACATTCAAACCAGAGAATGTGATTTCTCACAAAAAATGCTTATGAGGAATGAGGAGTTAAATCATGTGTCGGTACTAAACAGTACAAATATAAGCAAAATATTGCGTGCATTCTTTAAAATATTCAATGCCAAAGTAAAATGCAGGAACAGAACAATACAATCTGGACAATTGAATTTAAGCATTATTTTTCCGCATACCAAGTTAACGCCAAAATTACCAAAATATTTATGACGTAGGGTTTTCATTCTAAATTAGAAATCTGTCTCTGGACCCTCAAAATTACAATTTTGCTCATGTGCCTAGAAATTACAGATCTGTCAATGGTTATCGTAGCATCTCCAAGTCTATCATTACTCCGCCCCAAGAACCAACTTGCCCTCAGGTGGTGCGTGAAGTCCGTGAGCCATGCTATTCCTAATGGTGGTGCTCGAACCCTCTGAGTCAAACCTTGAAATGCCTCTATTGCCATTGTCAATGCGCTTGAAAGGGCCTCCTCCTCCTCATGGTCCACCCTTGGCGCCACCGAAGCCTTGTAGGTCTTCTCCCCGCTGTTGTTGGGTCACCTCGGGTCTCCATCGTAATTCTCGAAGCCCGAATGGAAGCCATGGTCATTGCCAAGCCCGCCTGAATGTTGATACAATTTGCTTCTAAAAGATAACAAATTAGATTTAAGAGAAGAAAAGAAATATAAAAGTGGAATTTTATAATAGATTTCAGGAAATAAAAGATAGATCGATCCTTTTCTGGAGTGGATCTCTTCCTAGCTTGAATTGATGGATCAAGCCTAATCCCCCAACTCCCTAACAAGAAAATACTCTCAGATGATCATTCTTCGAGAAACAAATTAGGACCGGCTCGTGCCCTTTTAAACTCAGCCTAACACAAAAGATAATAAAAGACTAATAAGCCCCCTAATTGCTAAACACACAACTCGACTAATGAACAAAAGCCCTCTAATTGCTAAACACACAACTCGATTAATGAGCAAAATGATAAGTCACCCCTTGGGTGCGCGCCGCTTCCGCATGGTATCGGACCCGGATCACATCATTACTCCCCCCAAAAATGAACCTTGTCCTCAAGGTTGCAGTCTGATGATGTCGTCCATTTTCTCTAATCTAAGTGTGGGTGCGGCTCTGTCTCGTCGCCACCTCTGTCAAGCATCACCACAAGATCCTCCTCTGCTGCCACCTCCAGCTGCAAGGCCATCCCTGTGCAACGGTGCCCTGGCGTGAACCTCTCGTCACACTTGAAGCAAAGTCCTTTGGTCCTCCGCTTTCTCATCTCGACCTCTGTCATGCGGCGAGTCTGCCCTCCCGGTCGCATCTTCGTCGCATCCCCCTTGCTGTCGTTAGTGCCCCCACAGTGGTCTGTGTTGTCTCAGTAAGTGCTGGACTGTGGTATGTCGATCCGTCCCCGGCCCCCTAGACTTTCTCTCTTCAGCCAACCTGTTCTCCACTCTCCTGGCCACCCGCATCATGGCAGTCAACCCCTGAGGGTCATGTACTCCCAGCTCAGCTCTCACCGCCGGTTTCAACCCCTTTAGGAAGTTTCCCTCCATCGATTCCTCAGATACACCCTCCACTCGGCTCGAAAGTGTCTCAAACTTCGCAATATAGTCCCGTACGGACCCATCCTGCCTCAAGTTGTATAACTGCTCAAACAGCCCTCTCTCGTGGGTCTTTTGAAACCTCATGAGGCACTCTGTCAGCTCCCTCCAAGTCCGTATAGGTCTCTGCTTCTGGGTCCACCGATACCACGCAAGAGCCTCACCCTCGAAGTTCAGTGCTACCGCCCTCAGTCTCTCCGCCTCAGTGAAGCCCGTAACCTCAAAGTACCTCTCTATCTGGTAAATCATCCATCGGGGTCTTTTCCATCAAAAAGTGACGCCTTCAACTTCCTCATCTCTGAGTTGGTGTCACCTCGCGGTGGCCCTTCCCTGTTCGCCGCCCGCCTCCTCTGGTAAGGGTGATCCCCAGTCATCCACTGTCCCTCATCTCCCCTGGCCATCTCATTGGCGAGTGCACCTACATCGTCCCACTCGTCAACCTGCTCTCGTCGGAGTCCTCCACGCAGCCACCCTTCTTCGACGCCCCCAAAAGGAGGCGGATCTCCTCCCGTGGGCCCCTGATATGGCCTCCACCCATTGCCGCCCCCAAAATGAGGTGGAAGTCCTCCTGTGGGCCCCAGATGGGCCCGCCTATCCTCACCGGCCCCCCACGGGGCCAGCCCGCCTCATGTGGTCCCAAGGTGGGCCTGCCATCCTCCTCCGCCCCCCACGGGGGGCAGATCATCACCTGCAGGCCCCAGGTGGGCCCGCCTGCCATTGCCGCCCCCGCCAGGGGCGGAAAACCCCCCGTGCCCCCAGGAGGGGGGCGCCAGCCCTCGTCGCCCCCAGTTGGGGGCGGCTGTCCTCCCGCGCCCCCAGGAGGGGGCGCTAGCCTTCGCCGCCCCAGTTTTGGGGCGGAACCCTCCCGACGAACCCCCAGGGGGTCGCCATCCTCCGTCGACCCCCGGGGGTTGGTTCCACTTCGACGAACCCCTGAAGGGTTCGCCGGCCTACGTCGCCCCTGCGGGGGGTGGATCTCCCTCGGCGGCCCCAAAAGGGGGCCGCCAGCACTCGCCGCCCCCAGTCGGGGCGGCTGACCACCTGCGGCCCCCTGGTGGGGCCGCACGCCTTTTCCCTGCCCCGTGCTACCCCCAGGTGGGGGAACGCCCTCCTTCAAACCCTAGGGCTAGGGTTTGCCTTCCGCCGTCGCTGTTTCCCGGGTTTGTTTGCGAGATCAGATCTAAAGATCCCGATAATTTTGGATCCGGATCTCGCTGAAAAAACTGCTGCCGCTGAAGCATCTTTGCTACCTCGACAAATCCCTCCTTCATCTCGCGCGAATGTCGCTCTGAGATCCGATTCATTTTCTCATCCATGATTGCGCTCAGATCTGCCTTGATCTCGTCCTTCATATCCGTCATCTCCTTCCGCAACCCCGAGATCTCCGCATCAAGTCGCTCCTCCAGAGTTTTCGTCGTAGCCGCTCGTGTGTTCGTCATAGAATCGATTGCTCTGATACCAAATTGATACGATTTGCTTCTAAAAGATAACAAATCAGATTTAACGAGAAGAAAAGAAATATAAAAGTGGAATTTTATAATAGATTTCAGGAAATAAAAGATAGATCGATCCTTTTCTGGAGTGGATCTCTCCCTAACTTGAATTGATGGATCAAGCATAATTCCCCAAATCCCTAACAAGAAAATACTCTCAGATGATCGTTCTTCGATAAACAAATTAGGGCCGGCTCGTGACCTTTTAAACTCATCCTAACACAAAAGATAATAAAAGACTAATAAGCCCCCTAATTACTAAACACACAACTCGACTAATGAACAAAAGCCCTCTAATTGTTAAACACACAACTCGATTAATGAGCAAAAGGATAAGTCACCCCTTGGGTGCGTGCCGCTTCCGCCTGGTATCGGACCTGGATCACATCAAATGTCCATCATGCTCAATGTCCTGTCGTCGATGCCCATGATAGACTCCGTCCGCAAACGTCCCACGGGCCCTCTGAAAAATTGCCCAAGGGTCGTCGTTTCCCGAGACGGCCTACCCAGGGGTCGTGGGCCCCTGGGCGTCCTGCCTGTCAGTGGGCCTGGCCTGGGCGGCCCGCCAAGTGGCCAGTGGCCCCATGGTATCCCGCTTAGGTGCCGTCTGCCCTCGCCGCCCCGCCCACATGTTTGGGGGATTGATCTTGCACTCCGCACAGGGTTCCTCATCGTCATGGTTTGGGTGGAGATCTGCCTCAAAATTGATAACTTCCCACCTTTTCTGACCAAAGGCATCACCTTTAGCCCTATGTCTGAACGGTTGTCTTCTTTGTTGCTCAGATCTGGTTTTGCCGTCTCTTTCTCTGGCGGTACATGCCGATCAATCACCGAAATCTTCTCCATCAGGGCATCCAAAGACGCCTTCAACCCGGATTCCATTGAGGCCATTGACGATCTCATCTTCTACATTGAGTTCTTCAATGCTTCCACTTCGTCATCGAATTTCTCCTCCAAAGCTTCAATCGTTTCATTGTCATCGCCATTGTTACCAAGATCATATGCTTTGATACCAATTTGATAAAATTTCTCGGGTTTTAAGGGATAAAAGTAGAATTTTTGATGGAAAGATGGGATTTTTAGGTAAATGTGGGATTTTTATGGCTAAAAAGTGGAATTGGGAGAAAAGATGCCATTTTTACCGATTGAAAAGGAAAAATACAAGATAATTTGGCCTCTTTCGAGAAAAGAACCGCTCTCCTAAGCTTCAATTCAAGAGGAAGCCGAACTCTCCCACTAATCTAAGGGATCTAGCCCTATTCTCAATCAATTCTTCACCAAATTCAACATGAACCCGCTTCTAATCTCTTTCCCTTTATTTATAACAAAACTCTTAATGAGCCGCCGTCCCTAAATTACCAAAATAGCAATGATCTAGGATTTTCAGTTTAAATTACAGATCTGTCCACTGAACCCTCAAATTATAGCTTTGCACATGTGCCTAGAAATTATAAATCTGTCATTGGTTGTCGTTGCACCTCCAAGTCTATTAGGCTGTTTACCGACTTGGCATTTAACTTAGCGGACCAAGTGCATGTAGAAATCTCCTTTACATAAGTCAATATATCCAATACATGTCCTTTCAAAAGAATTCTAATTTAAAAATAAGATTTTTGAAATCTCCTTTCCATAAGTCAATATATCAATACATGTCCTTTCAAAAGAATTCTAACTTTAAAAATAAGATTTTTGTTACATGCCAGATAAAGCTCATATTTCCATCTGCGTTACAGACATGATAACTATAAATTGACTGCAGCAGCTACCAGAATGTTGACAAAAATGAAGTGACATCTGAAATGCCTTAGAAATACACACAAGCAAATATTGGATAAACATTCGACCATATATTAAAAATCCAAAGTTTCTTATCTGTGATTCTTAAAATACCACTTAAAGCACCAGGATTGGAGATGTAATACCATCAACAATCATGAAAATGAACTAGAAAGCGTGATGCTATCAAAATGTATATAGTTTGCAATATTTTAATGGAAAGGCAAGTAAGCTACTTGCTTCTACAAAGGAATCCTATAAAATTTTGTAAGTCCAGATAGCGAGTGGAAATAAGCTAGGAGATACGATAAGAGATAAATGTTCTTCAGAAGGTAGAGATCACCCAAATTAAGGATAAAATGATGGGAGCTAATTGAGATGGGTTGGACATGCATTGGAACACAATAAGTGCACGGTTAGAAGAAGTGATAGAATCATTCTGAATGAGGCGCATATGACTAGAAGTAAACTGAGCATGGATGGATGATAATGGAAAGATATGATCATTGTTGATTTAACCAAGAAGACGGGTCCTCAAGAACTAAATGTAAGTAAAGCATTCTAGTAGTAGACCCCAAAAGTTTGGGACAAAGGCTTTGTTGCTGTCATATGTAAATTATTTATTTATTGCATATTTGTATATGCATAATATAAGAGCAAGCAGTTTCCTAGTGGTTGAACCAGGAAAGGAACAAAGTCAGAACTCATTTTTACGATATTTATTATAACACTTGAAAGATTCAACATACTAATACTTAAAATTAGATTGCTTTCATAAAGATGAACATAAAAATCAATGCCAAAAAATTCCATCAATTCATTATTGATGTATATTTGTACCATTTGTTTACGCAAGTTAGTACTTGCGTTCAATTGATTTCTAGTGGGACTAGTTTTAAGTTGTTTTTCGCATTGTCACCTTATGTCAAAAATTAGCCCATCATATCATGTATATAACTTTCTTTGTATTATCAAAATCTCTCCATAAAGACCTATTAGAACAGGGTCAAGAACAGTAATAGAATATAATATGATCGATTATTTAAACTTCTGAAACAAGGGTTACCATCATATAGCGCTACTAAATACACATGAAAGAGTTGTCCAGGAATACCATACTATTGTACTCAACATAAAAAGCAAACACAATAGCTTGAGGGAGAGTGAACTGAGATGGTTTGGACATATGCATTGGCAATAAGTGCACAGTTAGAAGAATTGATAGAATCATTCTGAATGGGGTGCAGATGTCTAGAAGTAAACCCATACAGACATGGATGGAGGATAATAAACGGATATGATTGCTGTTCATTTAACCAATAAGATGGTCCTAAAGAACTGAATGTAAGAAAAACATTCAAGTAGTAGAACCCAAAAGTTTGGGACAATGGCTTCGTTGCTGTTATAAGTATATTATTTATTTATTGCATATTTATATATGTGTAAGAAGACCAAGATGTTTCTTCGCAGGTGAACCAGGGGAGGAATCAAAGTCAGAACTCGTATCTACAATATTATTTATGACACTAGAAGAATTCAACATATTAAGACTTAAAGTAGACTGATTTCATAAAGATGAACGTAAAAATTAATGTCACAAAATTCCATCAATTCACTATTGATGTTTATTTGAACCATTTGTTTACAGAAGTTAGAATTGTGGTCAATTGAGTTCAAGTGGGACTAGTTTTAAGTTGTTTTTCGAATTTTCACCCATGTCAAAATAAACCCCTTATATTAAAAATATAACTTTCTTCATATTTTGAAAATATCTCCTTAAAAACTTCTAGAACAGGGTCGAGAACAATAATAGAATACAATATGATCGATTATGTAAACTTCTCAAACAATGGTTACTATCATATAGCACTCTGCTAACACAACATGAGAGAGTAGTCCAGGAATACCATTCTATTGTGCTCAACATAAGAGGCGAACCCAGTAGCATGGTTAACTCCATAGATGAAAAAATTATTTCATGCTTTCTGAAGCAACTTCAGAAACATTCATGGAACTCCCATAGCATTCAAAGCACAAAGCATGTTATTTACTTAGAAAGGGCGAGCCAAATACATTATCTTGGTCTTTCTTATCCATCTCAAAATTAGACAAAGATAATTAAACGGCCATACAAATTGAAAAGGATGTAAAATACCACGGATGCAGCAGCTGGCTTTCCACGGAAAAGGACTCCAACTGAGACAGCAAAGCTGGGATAACAGTGCGCAAAATTTGTTGTTCCATCTAAAATCAGGAAATAACCTAAACTCAGAAAGAGGGAAAGTTGAAAATATTGATGAAGAAGAGATATAAGTTCAAAAGACCACAGACAAAATAACATCTCAAGATAAATGCTAAACCAGCCAATGTATGGCGACAGAATCCATTAGCTTTCTTCAATAGTTCAAATCATCCGTTATTAGAGAATCCCATATGGCATGTTGGAAAAATCTTTTTTTTCTTGCTTCAAGCACTTGAGAATTTGAGGTTGTACTGTGGAAAAGAATGGAGCGATTCGTCCAAGGAACTAAAATCACTGAATGCCACCTGAAGGGCTTAATTTAGTTACAATGTACAACATGAAGTTGTTGCAACCTAATAAATGATGTTAAGATATTGAGTCATCCCTAGTATATTTTTGATGATGAACAAACATGCCATCTAATGATATATGAGTGTATGTATGAAAGTATAAAGCAAATCAAAGAGCACTCAAAGTCAAATGAGTTCAACCAAGGCATAGCAATCAAGGGAAGCAAAACAAGGAGCTCAAAGTGTCAAGATTGCATCAAGTGTTCAATGTAATATTTAGGTTGATGTAACTTTTATTTTTCTTCTATTAACATGTTAAAGCCTTAGTTGAAGCTCACACACACTTAAGAATTCTTTAAATACGTTTTCAAAACATATCCTAAGTGTTATAGGTCATAAACAATGATTTATAGGCTAAGTAGTCGACTAGGCCGACACTCGGTCAACTAGGTATAATCTGGAAATCACGGGTTAGCAAATATGTTAATATGGTCAACTACAACTAGTTGATTAACTCATGAGATAGTCAACTAGTAAGTGTGCACAGAGAGCAAACTGCTTTGTGACATGCCTGGCCTAGTCGACTAGAATACAGCAAGTAGTCGACTAGCTGTTGCATAGTCAACTAGTAGATGTATAGTAGTTGACTAGTACTAGCCGTTGAGTCTATAATGAGAACATTTTTACTAGCCACTTTGACCATTGGAGGAGCATTTTAGTAAATAGTTTTGACCCGAATTTTTCCATACAAATAGAGGGTTGTTCAAATTTTAAGTACAATAATTATTGATCAATATTTGCAAAAAAAGATTTTTGGTGCACCAAATCTTTTAAGAAAATTCCCCTTCTTTGGCCAAGTTTCTAAATAGTTTTAAATCTTTTCTTTGGCCAATCCTTGATCTCCAAGAGCCTAAATTCTATCATTTTGAGATCAAGATTTTCTATAGCCACATCACATACATAAGAGCTTCAACTTGGGCTATAGGTAATTGTATCAACAAACATTATAAGTATATTCTCATTTTCTTGTGTGAGAAGGAAAATCCTTAGGTTGTGAGCAGTTGTAAATCCACAAGTGGTTGTGATGGTTGGAAATCCTCTTGGAAAGAGGTGTTTGTAAAAATTCTCAAGAGTTGAGGTGCGTGTACTATTCTTCCATTGAGGGAAGTTAATAGTGTAACTCCAAGTGGTGTTTGCGAATGGTGTTTGCGATTGCCTTTCTGTGTTTACTTGCAAATCTATTATTTCCGCTACTAATCTTTGTAATTGCAAGTTTATATTGTTGATAAAGTTTTTATCTTGGTCACTCAATATAAAATCTTGGGAAAAATTTAGAGGTTTATTTTAAATTGCATAAACACTATTCACACCTCTCCAGTGTTTTTCCTTGCCATCTCAAGATCCAACAAATGCAACTCCCTATTCTGGACCTAGTCGTTTCTCTTCTTTTACACTTTAAAACTCCTACTCACAGTTTTTTGGTTGTGTGAGCACAAATTGTTAAGGCGGGTGTTCCACCAACACAGCAGACTTCTAGAAGTTCCGGCAAACCATTGGCCTGCTTATAATTTAATAGACAATATACTATATAGGATAGACTTCACGTTTACAATTAATGTTTCAAGAAAAAAGCTTGACTACCCCATGGAACCCAGCAGAATTTAAGTTGTGCTCACTAACCGACCAAATTTTAATGGGAATGATATAACATGGCTTTAGAAATGTAAATCACAATCACCATTATCTGGTAAAATTAATGCATGCAAGTTATCACAGAATGGATTTGAACAATTTAGAAAGTAAAGAATAGTCCAGATTTTCATCAACAGAGAAGATATAGTAATATAGAATAGCTAGATTACTATGAGATAGATCCCAGTAAGAATCTGAGGTAGATAGTACCCGGTAAGAATCTGAATAGCTAGATACACAAAATCATGATGAGGGCATCCTTCCAAAAAACATGAGATAGATCCCAGTAAGAATTGGTATGGAGTAGGAAAAAAGTGGGCCATAAATAGTAATGCCATTATCTAGTGAATCCGAATGTAATATCTTATAATACAGATGTCCCATTTATCAGCATGGAACTTAGTAAAAATCAATGCAAAATGATGAGATTTTTATGTTATATTCTATAACACTGGTTGGTGTCTCCTATAAAGATGTCCCTAAGCAGGCAAGACACAATATATTATAAAACATTGCTTGTATCAAGCTAACCCTGTCATTGTATATGAATTTAAATACCTCGGCCTTCTGTCTGAACCAAACGTGTCAGTTTGATGGTCTGGGATTCATATGCATGTAGCGTGGACAATTGTAAATACATATGTATGAATCAGAATTGTGAATCGTTCCTTCTACCACCACAAGCAACAGTTGAACTAACCTACATAACTGACAACATCACCAATAGATACTTGTACCTGATCATTTCCTTTAACAATGTCATTGCACTTTCAAAACACACAATATCATATTCCAAAAAAATGGGAATAAACTATTTTATCTATGTCTAGATTAAGAATCATTCGAAAGAAAGAACCAAACCTAAAGGATCTATGCACCAGAGGTACTCGGATGACGTATCCCCGATAAGTCCCCCTTCTTCCCCAAGGATAAGATGGTCCTTGAAGTTTTTCTTGACCACTTCTAAAATGACGGACTCACTCATTTTATCTGTGCTGCAAATATCATGAATGCATTAATATATGCCAAGAATGGACACTGGAAAATTGAGAGAGTAACATAAATTCATAACTCAATGAAGAAGTATGCATAAGATCTTACTCTGTCACCAGGTCTGTGACTCCCTTATAATTAATGGTTCGTGGCTTGTTAATAGCATCCATAACAACCTACAAATTTATATAGAATGTCAGAGAAATAACAAACAGCATCAATTAGGATTTACTACAAGGCAGACAAAAATTTCTTCGCTGGACCATGGAAATATAATTATACATTTTATGCAAGGCACTACCACCAACTAATTTTGGTGTTTAATAGTGTTTGATGCAACACTTCTTGATCCACGTCTACCAAATGTTATGAACAGAGAAAGAATGTGCTCAACCTCTAAGCTAAGAGAGACAAATATTTCAACAAGAAAAAAGTGGAGGAGTCATGGATTTTCATGTTTTATTAAATTAGAACAACACATGCAACAACATATGCGAATAACAAACTGTATTTATTGCTCTCTATCGATCAGTAAAAAAAGCATGAAAGAGAACACATATGGGATCATCTGCGGTAGTTGGATGTTATGGTTGGTGTCAGCTGTGAATGAACGCATGTGAACTAGCACAAACCTTTTCATGTGTGTGGGATCTATGTGTACGCATGAGAGAGAGAGAGCGTGTGATCTGTGTGTACGCATGTGAGAGAGAGAGAGAGCGCGCGCCTGCTGAAGTGTATGCTTCGATGTGCAAAATGACTCGTGTTAAACGTGCAAGGTTCAAGCCAAATGGAGCATGCTTCATATGCTTAGAACTTTACTCCACAATCTTCACAAGGAACTGCAATCGCGTGCTTTGAAGAGCATTGAATTAACCAAATTATGTCTGGAAAGCATTCCCCCTTCTCCGTACACTTGCAAACATGGCTGCCTTTTGCTTTAATAACGGACATGCATAGCATGAGGGGTTGTGCCTTTTCGGGATAAATTACAGCATAATAAAGTGTATCATTCATTATTTTATTCGCTATACATAGGCTCAAACAGAAAGGGCGGGTGTTCACAAATAATCACATAACGATGACCATAAGTCTGGATAATTCACCAGAATTAAGTGTATGAAATGCATGTGTCTGTATCAGAATACATACTTGTTCTGGTCAACATTTTATCACTTAAAAATCATAATCTCAAAAATCAGGCTATATGGGAAGAATTGCTTGGGCAGTTGTGTTTCAGAATTGAGAATTTTAAAATATTTTGACAATATATCATACCGAAATGCGCAAATTATGATCATGGCAAGGAGAATTGTGAGCATTTCATCCATAAACTTCATGATGCATACCCTTCTTTTCCAAATTAAATACCGCTTACATGTGAAAGACAAGTTGCATAAAAAATCAAAGATCCATATATCTTATTGAATGGCACAGTAGCATAGTTCACAGTAGGGTTCATGTCTCGTATCCTCTCGCGTAATCAAATTGATGGGTTGGTAAAAGAATTAGAGAAAGTGTTTAATCCCATATTGGTTAAAATAAAGGATGGACATATGATTAAATTTGTTACAACTCATGACTCAAGTATCCATTTGAATCAATATGAGTTTGAAACATTTTAATCACAGTAATCTAAATTCGTAAAACCAGTTCCTTTTTATTGAGCCTACCCTCTTACAAATTGGAATCAAAGCGTTGGTTGTGTTCTTGACTAGGTTCAAACAGTCGTTCATAAACCATAATATAGATAAATTCGATGGAAAAGTATAGCTTCAGTCTATAGTACATCAAGATGCGTGCTTCGTTAACACACCATGATCTCCTAAAAGCAATTGTTGAAAAAGACAAGACATCAAGTTTGATGTTCAATGGGAAGAAAGCAATCCGAGAAGCCAACATAACATCCTACTTTGTTTGTCTGATGAAGTCCTTATGGAGGTAACCGTTAAGACCATAGCTCGATTATGGCTCAAGTTAAAATCGCTATACATGATGAAGTTGTTGACTCACGTTTAACATCTAAAGTAAAATATGTTCTACTCTTTGCATGAAAACGGTACATAACATAATCAATTAATTAAGATTTTGATAGATCTCAAAAACATAGCTACTATGAAGATTTTACCATAATATTATTGTGTTCTGTCAAGAATTTTATCAATTTTATATTTTATGGGTGACACACTATCTTTGAAAGACGTGAAATCTGCCTTTCACTTACACTTATTGACAATTTAAGCTCAAGGCTTGGTTGCCAAAAACATTTATCAGGAAAGTTGACGTGGTTGATCAGAGAAGGATTCAAAAGCTTCCAAATCCACACATATCAAAATCAAAATCTTGATTAAAAACATTAAGTGTCACTATTACAAGTAGAAAGGATACATGGAGCTCGATTGCCAGAAGAAGAAAACTTAAGACAAGTCAAAGTTAACCCCTCTATTGCTGGTGATATCAAAGATACTCATAATGATGATGATATGGTTCTCTCAGTTACAGATCATGTTTACCCAATTGATGATTGGATGCTGGAGTATGAATGTTAGTTTCATACTTGCTCTCATCACGATATGTTTACTGATAGAGTTGCCTTAACAGAGTAGTATGATATATCGCACAAGATAGTCACTATTAAGGCTATCAAAATTAGGAAACATGACAATATGACGAGGACTTTTGGATATGTTTGGCAAGTGCTAGATCTGTAGGAAAATTTTGATCTTTTTTGAAAATTCTAGACAAGAAATGCTATCGGTGTATTCTTAAAAGGTGAGTTCTTCGAGTCCTTAAAGGTGTGTGTGTGTTAATGAAAGGCATCCGAGAAAATAATAATTTATATCATTCAAGATACAACAGTTATCGGTGTCACTGCTGTGTCATCAGAATAATCGAGACCGACACGATCAGATTATAGCATACGCACCTAGGGCAAATGAGCAAGAAGCGTAACGATGGTGAGCAAATGAGATTTGCTCATAGTCTATAAGGTGGAATAGTTCGACTTTGGCAAACAGAAAATGATCTGTTACGACATTACGACTAACAGAACGAAATTTACCTTAAATTATTTTCACTTAAATGTCGAAGACCTTCGGCAAACACAACGATCCATTTAGTAGAAAACCAAATTGTTAAAACCATCAAGCATCTTTAAATTAACGCCATGCTGTTTCTACTTTAGAAAGTTTAACTGGTTCTAATTTAGAGAGTTTAATGAGTTATGACATAAAAAGGCATTACAAGGCATCACATGATGATGAAATTTCGCAAAAAAATAGAGTTGTAGAATAAATTAACAGAACCTTGTTGGAGAGAGCAAGATGCATCCTTTCAAAACCCGAATGACATGATTTTTGAACCGAGACGACAACAATAACTTGTTATCAAGTGAATCGACCTGTAGCCACGGCAATCAATTTCAAAACCCATATTGAGGTACAGTTTAGAAAACATGTTGATTACTTTATTTTGAAGGTATATAGTTGCCATGCGCATTATCATATTAATGATGAAGAGCTTAATCCAATGACAAAAAAGAGTTCATTGGTTACATCTCAAGGGTAAAATGATACAAAAGTTGGACCATAAATCCTAAGTCCAAGTTAATGGTCAATAAAAATGTCACATTCAATGAGAAATTCATGATAGCCAAAATCGTGAAGGTTTCATCACGGGTGCGGAAGAAAACGGATCTCACCTCCAGCCATTGCTTCTTCAACAAAAGGTAAACTTTCTTGATCTTCTCAATTCTTAGATCACTCCTGTATGATGGTGTATTCTCAGATTTCGATTGATTAGAATGAGGGACCAAAGCCCTATTTATAGGTGAAATTCACCGTTCCATCAACTGTAGGAATTTCAAAAATTTTGATTAAGGGAGGGAATAGGTTTATCAACTGTCGTGGATCATCAATGGGAAGAAATCCCAATGGCAGGGGTTTTTCTAACATTCTCCCACTTGATCCACGTAACCAACATTCCCAACAAGAACCAAGAATACACGAATCATGGCGATAAGTCCTTAAGATTTAAAACAAGTGTTATCTTCCATGTATTACAATGTATCATGTTTCTTAACAATAGGTTATACATCTTAATGAATAAACACTATGTTTATTCATGGTCCAAACTTAATGATCTTTCTCATGATAATGTATCTAAATGTGCACACAACCATATATGAGAAAATATCACAATAAGAATTTCATTAAATAACAATGTTATTACAACAAGGAACCAAGTCCCATTTTATCCACATGATTCTTAAACTTTAGTGGTGGCATGCCTTTAGTTAAAGGATCGACAACCATTAAATCAGTACGAATATGCGCAATGTCGACTGATTTATCCTTAACCCTCTGTTTTATGGTTAAATACTTGATGTCGATGTGTCTACTTCAACTACCAATTTTGTTGTTATTAGCCATGAAGACAGCGGCTGTATTGTCACAATACAATCTCAGTGGTCTAGAAATAGAATCCATGATTCTAAGTCTAGTGATGAAATTCTTAATCCATACACCATGCGAAGTAGCCTCAAAACAAGATACGAACTCAGCTTCCATGGTAGAAGTAGCAATTAAGGTCTGTTTTGCACTTCTCAATGATACAACCCCACCAGCTAGCAAGAAAATGTATCCCGAAGTGGATTTTCGAGAATCAACACATCCAACAAAATCTGAATCAGAGTAGCCAATGACTTCCAAATTGTCCGTCCGTCTGTACATGAGCATGTAGTCTCTGGTTCCCGTAAGGTATCTCATTACCTTCTTTGCAGCCTTCCAATGTTCTATGTCTGGATTACTCTGATATCGTCCCAACATCCCAACAGCAAATGCAATGTCAGGTCTTGTGCAAACCTGAGCATACATTATGCTTCCAACAGCAGAAGCATAAGGAATGTTTACCATCTGTTCCCGCTCAAAGTCATTCTTTAGGCATTGGTTTAAATTAAACCTATCACCCTTCACGATGGGAGCTATACTTGGTGAACAATCCTTCATCCGAAACCTCTCTAGAACTTTATTTATATATGTCTCTTGGGACATTCCCAGAGTACATCGCATTCTGTTACGATGTATCTTAAATCCAATAACATAAGATGCATCGCCCAGATCTTTCATATCAAAGTTTCTAGAGAGATATTGTTTCACCTCATATAGCATTCCATTATCATTGCTTGCAAGCAAAATGTCATCCACGTATAGAATTAAGAAACAAATCTTGCTCCCACTGACCTTCTGGTAAATACATTGATCCACAACATTTTCTTCAAATCCAAATGAAGATATAACATCATGAAATTTTAAATACCATTGACGTAAGGCTTGTTTCAATCCATATATGGATTTCTTGAGCTTACAAACCAAGTGCTCACCATTACTAGAGGAGAATCCTTCAGGTTGTTTCATATATACCTCTTCCTCTAGGTCTCCATTAAGAAAAGCCGTTTTCACATCCATTTGTTGCAATTCCAAGTCAAAATGTGCAACTAATGCCATGATTATGCGAAGAGAATCTTTCTTTGATACAGGAGAAAATGTCTCCTTGTAATCGATTCCTTCCTTTTGAGTGAATCCTTTGGCAACGAGCCTGGCCTTGTATCTCTCAATGTTACCCAACGAGTCTTTCTTTGTTTTAAAGACCCATTTGCATCCAACGGCTTTCGCCCCTTTAGGTAACTCAACAAGATCACATACCTCATTCGATGACATCGAATTCATCTCATCTTTCATAGCATCATGCCATAAGTTTGATTCTTTTGAACTCATGGCTTGTGAAAACGTCTCAGGAACATTTTTGGCTCCAACATTAAAGTCTGATTCCTGTAGATACACAACATAGTCACTAGATATTGCTGATTTTCTAGTCCTACTAGATCTTAAAGTTGTATCAACATTCTCTTGAGGATCATGTTGATCAACTGGTTGCTCATTCGTCAGCGGTTCTTCTTGAACTATAGGTTGTTCAACCGCTTCTGGAGTTTCATGAACAATTTGATCTACTGGATCAATATCAACATGTGGAGTTTCTATTTGTTGATCAATGCCCCTTTGAACTTGAGGGGCACTACTAATGACAATTATTCGATCATTTGAAGTGGAAGGCCTATCACCAGCATGATCCCATTCAGGAATAGTACCCTGAATATGATCGCTCCCACTGATCATGTCATTCTCAAGAAATTTTGCATTTCTTGACTCCACAATCCTAGTGCTATGAGATGGACAATAGAACCTGTATCCTTTGGACTTTTCGGTATATCCAATGAAATACCCACTAATAGTCCTAGGATCTAGTTTCTTTTCTTGTGGATTAGACACTCTTACTTCAGAAGGGCATCCCCAAACGCGTACATGGCGCAAACTCGGTTTCCAACCTTTCCATAATTCAAAAGGCGTCTTTGGAACAGCCTTAGTTGGAATTCAGTTCAATATATACGCTGCCGTTTTAAGAGCTTCAGTCCATAAGGTTATAGGAAGTTTGGCATTACTGGGCATACTTCTAACCATCTCCATCAAAGTCATGTTTCTTCTTTCAGCTACACCATTCTCACTAGGAGATCCTGGTTTGGTGTACTGAGCAACTATTCCATGTTCTTGAAGAAACTTTGCAAATGGACCAGGTGCTTGACCACCTTCGGTGTATCTACCATAATACTCTCCTCCTCTATCACTTCTCACGATCTTAATTTGTTTTTCACATTGTTTCTCTACTTCTGCCTTAAAAACCTTAAAGGCATCTAATGCTTCACTTTTGTTATGAAGCAAGTAGATATACATGAAACGTGAAAAGTCATCAATAAAGGAGATAAAGTATCTCGGACCACTTATGTCCTTGTCTGGACAACAAATATCTGTATGAATGATATCAAGTAATTCAGAACTTCTATGTGCACCCTTTTTAGATATCTTGGTCTGCTTTCCCTTTATGCAGTCTACACAAATCTCGAAGTTAGCAAAATCCAAAGTACTAAGTACTCCATCATTTACTAACTTTTTGATTCTATCTTTGTAGATGTGTCCTAATCTCCGGTGCCATAACATTGAAGATTCCTCATTCATAACACATCTTTTTATACCAGCATTAACATGCATGACATCATTATTTTGCAAATTAAGCATAAAGAGACCATTACACATTATGCCATTTCCAATAACATCTGATTTATAAACCAAACTGAATGATGTTCCTTGAAAATTAAAAGCAAAACCTAATGGTAACAGTCTAGAAACTGAAATTAAATTCCTGGAAAAACCAGGTACATAAAAAACATTATGCAAAAGTAAAATAAAGCCTCCAGATAACATAAGCTGGCATGTTCCAACAGATTCGACAGCTGAGCGCATTTTGTTTCCTGAGAAAATGCCTCGTTCATTTCCCGCTGGCCTCCGCAGGTTTGTCATACCCTGTAAAGTTGTTGAAACATGGATTGAAGAACCAGAGTCAATCCACCATGTGTCACAATGAACATCAGTCATATTAGATTCAAAACAGACAAGAGAGATTGAGTTACCTTTCTTCTTACGCCATTGAAGGAATTTTGGGCAATCTTTCTTCATGTGCCCTTTCTTTTTACAAAAGAAGCACTTAGATTCCTTAGCAATCCCTCCCTTAATAGGCGCTTTACCCTTCCCCTTAAATTTGGGGCGTTTGTCATCTTTCTTGTTGGTTGTCATTAACATACTCTCTCCATGCTCCATGATCAACCGGCCTTCCTCCTGAACACACATGGTCAAAAGTTCATTCATCGACCACTTATCCTTATGTGTGTTATAGAATATTTTGAAAGGTCCGTATTGATGCGGGAGAGTGTTCAAAATGTAATGGACCAAGAAACTGTCAGACATCTCAACCTCTAATGCCTTGAGTTGTGCCGCAATGTCCCTCATATGCATGATGTGCTCACGCACACCTCCAAGACCGGTAAGCCTTAGTGATGAAAACTTCCCAATGAGAGTACTCGCAAGTGCCTTATCTGAGCTCTGGAATTGCTCGTCAATGGCCTTTAATAGTGATCGGACCTTGTCATTTTTTTCCACCGAGCCCCTTATACTAGCCGATATTTTAGTCTTTATGAACATAACGCAGAGACGGTTAGATCTCTCCCATTTTTCATAAAGGACTAAAGCCTCAGGAAGGCTAGTATCTGTAATGGCTGGTGGCTCATCCTTGCGGATGGCATAGTCAATGTCCGCCACTCCTAAATGAAGGAGTACTCTCTCCCTCCATATCCTATAGTTTTCACCATTTAGTTCAGGAACTCACATTTGATATCAGTAACGGTCACAGATTGTGATGCTGCAAAATTTAAAATACATACTCACTTCATTATTTTTGAGACTTAACAAACTAAATTATGCGTTACCAATGTAAAACATAGAAAGAATGTGAATCTAATGACATAAAACTTACTTGTGGGCCAAAGTTTTAACTCAATTAGATTTATTTTAAATACATGATAAAACTATCAAATCATGTTCTTTTTCTAATCCCTATGGCTAAATTAGAAAATATAATTTGATATCTTATCCTAATTAATCATACAGAATATAATAAAAATTCCTGTGAGAAAAGATTTATTATATCAGATCTGATTAATCACAACCAATGTTTATTCTTCAAATGTGATCTTAATCTCAAACTCAACATATAATTTCAATTAATTAAAGATGTTGTGGCTACTCCATAATTAATTAAAACTATATAGATCACAAAACATTAACCAAATTCTAAATATACTGGGAATACATATGTTGTGTACTGTTTCATGGGCGCACTAATAAAATGGGCACATTGTATCATTAACTCAAATTCTTAATAAAATGGGCGCACTGTATCATGGGCGCACAAATTCTTAATAAAATGAATGTGATACAGTTCGTACATATCCCATTTAAAAAAACCGTAGGGTTCAGTACATAGCATTTCTTATAGAACCCCGCTAATTGCAACTATATATTCAGTACAAAACAGAAGCAGAGTGAATGATTGGTCATTTAGTTATTTCATCCTAAGTTTAATGAATAAATGTACACATAAATGAATGAGTGCATATCCCATTAACAAAAATGGGATTTACGTTATCCCATTAACATTAATAAAATACGTGCAGAGTGGATGATTGCACTTTTATCCCATTAACATTAAAAAAATGTGTGCAGAGTGAATGATTGCACTTTTATCCCATTAACATTAAAAAAATGTGTGCGGAGTGACTGATCTCACTTTTATCCCATTAACATAAATGAATAAGTGCCAGGTTAAACGCAGAGGAATGGTTCGAAGTAACATGCGGTTTCGAAAGCAGTAAAAAGACCAAAGTGCCCCGCATGTCATCTTCAACCTCCGACGGAAAACACACAGCAGCCATTCTCTCAACCAAATATATATATACATAGGGTAAAGTGTTCCTAGGGTGACTCCTTAGATTAAATCTAAGGAGTCGCCCCCATTTTCTCCCATCTCCCACAATTTTTTTTGAAATTATTTTTCATAGCATTGTTGGGCACATCATGGATGATCAACATACCAAAAATCAAGTCATTCCAATACTTTAAAAGCCCCCATCTATCCCTTGCAACTTCAACGGTCTGAAAACGTGCTGAAAAACACATAAAGTTGCAAGGGGTAGATGTGGGCTCTAAAAGTATTGGAATGACTTGATTTTTGGTATGTTGACCATCCATGAGATGAACAACAATCCCAAGAAAAAAATTTCAAAAAAAATTGTTTTCGCACGGTGGGAGATGGGAGAAAATGAGGGCGACTCCTTAGATTTAATCTAAGGAGTCACCCTAGGAACACTTTACCCATATATATATATATATATGATTTAAATGACCAAAATCGAAGGAAAAATTGCAAGACAGAGGCAATTAGAGTGCTCCGATACCAACTAATAGCCAAAATCGTGAAGGTTTCATCACGGGTGCGGAAGAAAACGGATCTCACCTCCAGCCATTGCTTCTTCAACAAAAGGTAAACTTTCTTGATCTTCTCAATTCTTAGATCACTCCTGTATGATGGTGTATTCTCAGATTTCGAGTGATTAGAATGAGGGACCAAAGCCCTATTTATAGGTGAAATTCATCGTTCCATCAACGGTAGGAATTTCAAAAATTTTGATTAAGGGAGGGATTAGGTTTATCAACTGTCGTTGATCATCAACGGGAAGAAATCCCAACGGGAGGAAATCCCAATGGCAGGGGTTTTTCTAACAATTCATGATTCTTTTAAGAAAGATTGATGTTTCTTCAAGGAAAGATAACATCTGCAAGTATGTCAGTTTGAAACAATTTCAGAGAAAAATCATATATTTACTCTAGTTCAGTCTACTCAAATGTGTTCAAGGATGGAGCACATGAGAATCAAGTGTATGGATGATATGACCCACAACTTGCTAAGGACCCGCAATCTTAACTGTATGGCCCAAGCAATGACTCGGACAAGCAAACATGGCCCACGGGTCGAGCCCCGAAGGTATAATTACTAGGATTTTCTAGGTGGTTAGATAAATATGTGTACAGATGTTTGAAATAACTCTCCTTATTGGATTCAAGTTTCAAAAGATTAGTTTTATCCGGCCCCAACAACCGATTTCTAACTTGAGTATTGGAGAAACCGAAGTCAAGACCCACACCTCAACTCAAAGCACTCTTGTTCATTCTGATGTATAGCTCATGAAGATGATTTGGGGAGAAAAATGCATACACGGAGAAACCGAAGTCAAGACCCACACCTCAACTCAAAGCACTCTTGTTCATTCTGATGTATAGCTCATGAAGATGATTTGGGGAGAAAATGCATACACGATAATAGAACGGTTGCATCCTGACCAGACATCAGGTATATCAAGTTTTATTATTGGCTACATCTGTGAAAAATATTGAACTTAATCATGTATAACATATGAAACAACAGACACTGTGCAAACCACACATGCAAGGGATATGCCAATAATACGGAGAATGCTTTGGCAAACAACTTTGGAAAGGATACATGAATGACGTCAAGCCCAACGAGACGATGACTAGCATACATTTCCTGTTAGATCGTGATCTAAGCATAGAGAATGGGTGAATATGCTTATTAAAAAAAATTCGCGAATACAAAAATAGTAGCCTACTCAATCAGACAGTCATACAGTCACACAGTCACAGAACAAATATGGTGTAGAGATAACAAAGCAGAAGCAAGCATAAAGTGCACACAGTATTTACCCTGATTCGGTCGCCCCAGTGACATACTCCAGTCCTAAAGTAATTACTAAAATAATAATGTCAAGAAACAAACACCTGAAACTTCGTGCCCCAACACTCAGCTCACCAAGTATATATCTCACTCCTCAAACCGTCGAACACTATTATCCTAGCAAAAACTTTACTCTTGACTAGCCCCAACCAATCAAGTGTCCCCAAAGAACCCCATAAGCGAAAACTAAAACCTAATATAAAGATCTACCAATACTATCATAAATAATAATAATATAAAGAGTTTAGAGTGCTCAGTTTGTAATGTTTGAATAATCCTTGTCGATTAGCACGTCGTCAGCTTCGTGCTGACGCAAATGGTGTCTCAATCTGATATCTAGATCTCAAGATATAGCCCACAAAAGTTCACTGTGCAAATCTGCCTGAATTTGGTCTGTGCGTAAAACAGTTCTATGTGCTGCGGAATATGCTGCAGTCTGTGTACAAAGTAATCAAATAATCCATCTTCCAGAAAATGTTGTAAATAACCCCGAGCTCAGAAAATCCAGAAAAATATCCGTTGGAATCGTGGGCTCGTTCTCTTCGATATAAAAATATGAAATGGCAGGGCAGATTTGTTGAGGAGCTTTAGTCGTGACTTGTAGATCTTGAAGGTTGACGCTCTGGTCGGCTTCTTCTCCTCAATTTGCTTGGCACCCTTGCTTTTCTCCTCTTCTAGTCAGCTTGGTATTTGATGGCCGCCTAAAGGAAATTTCCCATTGTGCTCTTCAAGATTTTTTTCTCAGCACACCAATTTAATACGGATGGCTCTCGAAGATTGTTAAATTGCCTACATACAAAACAAAGGAGCTCCACTTATATAATAAAACAAGCTTAATTAAATGATACCTTTAATTCCTTTACTTCTCCACTCGTGTTTGCTGCATGCATTTGCTTCTCCACTCATTGGGATTAAATGCTCAATTTGAAGCTTGACGTAAGGAACAGTTTGCTTGGAGAAGAAACCTTGCGACAAGAGGTATTTTTCTGGAGAAGAAAGCTTGCGGCAATATTTGTTTGCATGGAGAAATAAAAAAGTTGCGGCAAGGGATGTTTGTGTGGCTTTCTCAAATGGTGACCTGCCCTTTTTTCTCTAGGGTTTTTCCTTGTAGGCTTAGGAGAGGTATATATAGTGCATGACCCCAAGAGTTTTATTCCAATCCAAACTCCTTTAATTCCAATTCAAATTGCTTTGATTTGATTTTCAAATCAAATCTCCTTATTCCTCCATGAAATTTGTAGCCATATGTTGACCAAGTCAAATACCATATAATCACAAGTTTGCCATTTCTTCTTTTCTTGCACATAATTTCAATAGTGCCATTGTGCATAATTTGCAAGATTGCCATTGATCAATATTCACAATTTTACCACTATGTGCTCCACGTTTATTTGCCCCTGAAAACACTTAACAAACACATCAAAAATATTCATGAATGTGTTAGGAACCAACAAAGATGCGATTTTTAATAGATAAAACAATAGAGATAACAAGATATTTGAGCACAAAAGCGGTGTGCTCTCCTCCCAAGACGCCGAAGAGGACGTCCGCACTCGTTTAATCTAAGACCTAAAACTAAGGACGCTCAATAGAAAATATCAATATCAAGCATGAAAAATACAAGCGACGGCTAGCCCTATATATAATAGAAAACTAGGGTTACTTGGCAATTGGGCGCGCGCGCATAAACAAGCCCAAGAGAGGGCCGGCGGCTAGCATGGGCCCGGCCCATGTCCAGGCGGAAATAGACCCGCCAGGTCTATCAATACTCCCCCCAAAGAGACACCTTGTCCTCAAGATGGTGTAAGTACCGACGGCGCTACTCCGTATGGGAGTCGTCCTCCCCTCCGATGCCTTCGTCTTCCACGTCATCCTCCTCGTCTGCTTCCGCTATCAATACTTACAACTTCCGATCCACACAGCGGTGTCCCGGAGTAAAGCGCTCGTCACATCGGAAACAGAGCCATTTTTGCCTCTTCTCCCTCATCTCCGCATCGGTCATCCTTCGGAATGGGCCCCCAGCCGGTGGTGGGTTGCTCTGCTCTCCCGTCTTCTCTAGTCCCACCTAAACTGCCTCATCAGTGGCCCCCGCTCCGCCTGCTCCAGTCAAGGTGACCCGCTGCAACTGCCCACTGTAGCTCCCCCCGCCTCTCCTATCCTCAGCTCGGGAGTCCTTCACCATCTGTGCCATCTCGATGACCTCTGAAAGCCCCCGGGGCTGGTAAGGCCTCACCGCAGCTCGAAGACTAGGTCACAGCCCCTTCAAGAAGGTGCACTCCAGCGACTCGTCCGAAACCCCATGAACTCGCCCGGTCAGTGTCTCAAATCGCTCGATGTACTCCCGCACCGGCCCCTCCTGCCTGAGGGAAAATAGCTGCTCGTGTAGGTTCCCCAAGCGGGTGTCTCTAAACTTCTCCAGCACCAAGTCTTTCAGCTCCTCCCAGCTCCGGATCTGCTGCCTCCTCTCTTTCCACTGGAACCACCCTAAAGCTCTCCCCTCCATACAAATGGCCGCCGCCTTCAGTTTCTGTGCCTCCGACATGTGGTGTGCCGCGAAATACCTCTCAGCTGTGAACATCCAGGCGTGTGGATCCTCTCCCGAAAATATCGGCATCTTCAGCTTCCGGACTCTGCAATCTCCACCAAAGTGCCCCTGCTCGGATCGCCCCTCCTCCCTGTGATGTGGACGATAGTGCTGCATCCTCTCGTCCTGAGTCTCGTACCGCCTAGGTGGTCCTCCTCCGTGAACCACATAGCCTCCGCGGCCTCCGTGCCCCTCATCGCCTCCAAATCCGTCCTCTGGCCACTCCTGGTAATCTCTATATGTCCCCCCGGAGCCTGCTGTGCGTCTCTCCTGGTGGTGGGGCGGTGGCTGCCACCTCCCATGGTCAAATCGAGGGTCGGGAGGGTCCCGGTAGCCCTCACCGTAGTCGCCGTGCTCTGGAAAATCCCCGAATCCCAAATCCTCCTCAAAACCATGTGCCGGAGCCTCTCGCCGTTGCGGACCCTGCTGAAAATCCCCAAAATTGCCGCCAACAGCTCCTGAAACTTCGCGCGGCGGCCTGGAAGAGTCGGTGGGGCCGCGGCCTGCCAGAGGCAGGGCCGACGGCCCCGCCCGTGGATCATGGGGGCCCCAGCGGCCCCCCTGGGTCGGGGGGTCGCCGGACCCCCAGGAGGGTTCGGCGCCCCCGGCCGAACCCAGGGGGTTCGTCGGACCCCCCGGTGATCCTGGGGGCCCTAGCGGCCCCCCCGGGTGTCGCCGGAGGTCGCCGGACCCCCAGGGGGTACGGCGCCCCCGGCCGACCCCGGGGGGGTTCGCCGGACCCCCCCGGTGATCCTGGATCGACGACAGAATACCCTCAAGAATACAGTTATCCACCTTGTCAGAGTGATATGGGGTCACGACTCACCTGGAGAATCAACTTGGGATTGAGAAGACGATATGAGAGAACGCTACCCATACCGATTTACCGAGTTGGAGGATCTTGCTCCTGGGGGCCGGCGGGCCCCTGGGGGTAGCCGCTGCCCCCCCCCCCCCCCCCCGCCTCTTTCGCATGCCCTTGCGCGGGGCTCGTCGGGTTCGCTGGTCCATCCTTGGGCGTCCGCGGCCTTTCGCCTCACTTCTTCTCGATAATCGACCCTCCACGACTCCTCGTCCTCGTCATCGGCCAGATCCTCCACCAAAAAGCCGTTTCCCGGATCAAAGCTCTCAACTTTTTCCTTCTTCTTCTTCAAAGGTGCCGCCTTTTCCCCCGATTTAGGGTTTTCCTCCCCTTTGTTGTTCGCCGCCAACTGATTTAGGGTTCCCATCAATTGCGCGAATTGTTCGTCGTGCTTCGCTTGATTTGCCGTCAATTGGTTGATGGAAGCCGTCAATTGTGCCATGGATTCGTCGTTGGCCGCCAATGATTTCTTGATCCCGTCGATTTCGCTCGTGAATTTGGCCTCCAAAGCTTCAATTTTGTCGTGGGATCTTGTCGTAGCCGCCATGGATCGTCACGTGCTCTGATACCAAAATGTTAGGAACCAACAAAGATGCGATTTTTAATATATAAAACAATAGAGATAACAAGATATTTGAGCACAAAAGAGGTGTGCTCTCCTCCCAAGACGCCGAAGAGGACGTCCGCACTCGTTTAATCTAAGACCTAAACCTAAGGACGCTCAATAGAAAATATCAATATCAAGCATGAAAAATACAAGCTACGGTTAGCCCTATATATAATAGAAAACTAGGGTTACTCGGCAATTGGGCGCGCGTGCATAAACAAGCCCAAGAGGGGGCCGGCGGCTAGCATGGGCCCGGCCCATGTGCAGGCGGAAATAGACCCGCCAGGTCTATCAGAATGTTTGTTATCATCAAACAAGAAATCATAGATCGTTGTATCCTACACCTTTGTATCCTACATCTCACTCTCTTAGATATGCCATGACCGAACAAGTCCAACAATTAGTAGGACAAATACATACAATACAAGGCTTGCCCGCATAGCTCGTGCAGCAATAGTCCCAACAACTGTATAAGAACAAGGAGAAACACTCTCAACCATAACACCCTTTCTAGTAGGTGTCACAACACCCATCGCAGTGATAGTCGCATCATCCATCCTAACTTCCCCTTAGCAACCAGTTCCAGCGAAGGAACGACTACATTGAGAACACCCGAAGCGTATGTTGGGATCCTGAAGGTGTCAAGCTAAACACTTGAGAGGGTGATTAGTGTTTCTTAATATTATGCACAAATAAAAATTAAACCCCTAGAATTTGCTTAGGTCTCTTAAAGAAGTTACTTTTTAAGTACTTAATCAACACAAATATACTTGCAAGATAAAAGTGAGCTTTATCCAACGGAAGCTAAAACACACAATAATGCAAGTAGAGAAAATTGAGAGACAAAATCAACAATCGTAAACACAAAGAATTTTTATCCTGGTTCATCCACCGGTGAGCTACGTCCAGTCCCCAAGCACTATGTGATTTTCCACTATCCAAGGTCTCAACCAAGAAAGCAAACGCCTCAAAATAGAGGGCTTACAAACACACAGCTTCTCTTGCCAGGAATTTCCAAAGTACAACACAAGCAACCTCACCAAGTGAGGACCTCAACACTCGAGGCTTTTCACCAACCCAAATAAGACAACCAACAACCATTTACCACCACTCCTTGAGTGGGTTTACAATACCTCTTTTGGATGAAGAACTACTTACAACACTTATAGCCAATGAGATGAAGCTTTTGTGTAGTGAAGTGGCTATGGACAAATCTTTTGATCTCAAGTAAAATGTAGATTAAAACCAAAGAGATTAAAAATCAAAACCCCAATTGGAATCTTAGAAATAGCACAAGCTTCAAGAGATTTCCAATTAATCAAGGCTAGAGTGTTTAAAAACTTTAAGAAATTGAAAACAAAGAAGCCTTACTAGTTTAGAGAGCTTAAAAGAGTTGAAAATCTTAGAAATCTCAAAAATATATTCAATTAAGGTG
Source organism: Scilla litardierei (assembly GCA_030789695.1). Lineage (NCBI taxonomy): Eukaryota > Viridiplantae > Streptophyta > Magnoliopsida > Asparagales > Asparagaceae > Scilla > Scilla litardierei. The sequence goes on from CM061131.1 coordinate 13,502,140, forward strand.
CCAAAACTCCCAGCAAGCTCTCCTTAAATAGAGATCAATTAGCCGTCTTTTATACGTCCCGTCGCTAGAAGAGAAACCGGGAGAAAGCCGAAGGATTTCTCCAACGGTTGATTCGTGCTGTTTTGGAAGATCAACCGCTACGTTATCGTCAGGATCTCTTTCAGACTATTAGCGATGGATTCAGGTATGCTTCCGCAAATCAAAGAAGGTAACGTTTTAAGATTCAGCATGTGTTTTATCTAGATCTGTGTTATTCGGTTTATACTAGGATCTTTCCATCACGTGTCTATAAGTACCAAAGTTTACAGGAAAAGAAATTAACTTAGAATTAAACCAAATTTCGTAGCATATCTTTCTTATCTTTAGTGATAGAGATCATATGAGCACTTCCTGTTTTCCTTGCTCAAGCATGTTCTCTTCCTGGACACAGTGCGAGATGAGCTCATCCAGAGACCAAGTCTCATTCTTCAGATTGTAGCTCATCTTAACCTGGTTGAACTGTGATGGAAGAGATATCAAAGCAAAATGTACTAGCAGATCCTCAGAGAGGTTTAGCTTAAGTGATTTCAAACTTGAAGCAATATTAGACATCTTCAATATGTGCTCCCCAATGTTTTCCGTACCCTTATACCTCATTGATTTAGAATTGTCAAGAGTGTACCAATTTCACCCCTTTCATTCTTGACAAATCTATTTTCAATATCAGAAAGGAATCCTTTAGATATAGTAATTTTATCTGAAATAATGCCCCTGAGATTTTCTGGAATGGCATTCTTTATTAGCATTAGGCACATGCAATTTGATCTCTTCCACTCTTCCATCTCCCTCTGTGAAACAGAGGTACTCTCTTTAGTGAGTGGTGGACTTTGAGTCCTTAATGCCAGATCAAGATCCATGACTCCGAGGATTATCAAAAGATTCTCCTTCCATGCCTTGAAGTTAGTGTCATTAAGTACTAGAATAGATTTGAGGTTGGCAGAAAAATTTTCAGGAATAATAGCTGAAAAGGAGAACAAGTAAACAATTGTAACATATTCATACGAGTAATAAACAAAACAACACCAAATTCAAATTAATGCTAGACATCCCCCACTAGCCCAACATTTATCTTTGGATAATCTTTTGACTAGTCATTGACATCTTATTGTAGCAATCAGACAATGACAATAATAACATGCCAAAAATAAAACTTCCTTTGGGCCGAATTAAATTTACATGCATTGATCTCACTAATCATCACCTTGTCTATTGCCACAGGTGCGCATAAAATGATATAGAACGATAATCTTCCTTTGGGCCGATTTAGCATTCTTATGAAATCATGGGCACATAAAATTCTTTTTATATTTATGTAATGAAATAATGCAAAACAACAGAGCCCACTTTGGCGAGATGATGATTGCACGAAGTCATTTCAAAAATATATACCTTTGCAAAATTTGAACCTGTCGCAATTTAATACATGAATTTATACTGTAAGTGGAGATATTCAAGTCCACTTTCATTCAAAATCAATTTTAAGGCAACCCAAATTTTCATACAAAAGTATGTATTCAACTTGTTACATTTCGAGAGTAAAATTAATCTTTGAGAGTAAAATTAATCTTTACAAGAAAACCCAGTTTGGTGAGTTGATGATCCAATCAATATATATTCGAAATATATAATTAATTGTGCCAAAAATTTGAAATTGAAACTAAACTGAATTTAACACAAAAATGATTAAACTAAGTGAAAATATATTAAAGGACCTTTTATTCCACCTTTCAACCCATTATTTTGAGTTAAATAAAATCCATAGATTCAACACAAATTTTCTTCTTTAAAATGGGGTATATAGGTGTACTAATGTGTATATGAACATACATAGAAAGTTATATATATAAATATACACCCAATTCCATTTTATATATAACTTTTAAAATGTGTCAAATTTCCTTAAGGCCATTTACTTGATGGTTAGTGCATAAAATTCCTTAAGGCCTTTTAAACTTATCCTAGAGGAGAAATATATGTTAAAGCCTTTTATTTGCTCCCAAAGAAAACATTTGAATTTTGTGTTTTAATTTAAATCTAAATTCAAGCAAACTGAATTTTTATACCAAGGGATCAACTTGTTATATACCGATATATATGTGTGTGCGTGTGTGTGTGATTTAATGTAAAAAAGCTGCCACTTGATCCAATAGATCAGGTGGCAAGACACAAAAAAGGCGGAGAGTACAAGCCCCCACATGGGCTTGTACTCGTTGGGGCCCACCCCTTTTGTGTCTTGCACCTGATCCTTTGGATCAAGTGCCACCTGCTCTACATTAATCACATATATATATATGGTTTTATGCCTTAATCTTAGAATTTAAATTTATTTTAGCACAATTAAAACAAAATTTATCTTTGAGGAGAAATATACATAAAAGCTTATTATTTCCTCCTTCAATCCAACTAAATTCAATATTGGGCAACCAATCATACAAAGTATGTATTTAACCATTTACATTCTGAAATAATAATAATTTAACTGTAGAGCCCACTTTGGTGGGAACCCGTAATAATTAAAATTATTTTGAAACATATAATCTAATGTGCCCAACAATTGAATTTAAAAATGAAATAAACTTTAAATGTAAATATATGTGAAAACTTTTGTTTACTCTTTCGATCCATTTAAAATTCATCCAGGCAACTGATCATACAACGTATGTATTTGACCGTTTACATTCCAAAATAATAATAATTTAACAATAGAGCCCACTTTGGTGGGGGTCTCGTAATAATTAAAATTATTTCGAAACGTATAAAGAAAATAAAGAATGCCTAAAAGAATTAAAATAGAACGAATATAATTTAACAAACAAAATTGGGCCTAAAGGAAATATATATAACCCTAACCATTTATTTTCTCATTTAACATATTTAAATTCAAAATTTTAGGCACTAAATTTACATACAAAGTATGTCCGTAGCTTTTTATATATCGCAATAAGAGTAATCGCCACAATAGAGCCCACTTAGGTGGGGTTTCGATTTAATTACAATTATTTCGAAATATATTTATATAATGAAGCGTGCCTAAAATTGAATTTAATTAAACTATTTTAACACAAAAATTATACCTCAAAAGGAAATATATATGTATGAAAGAGCTTATTATTTCCTCATTTATAGTTGTGTTAATATACTCAAGAAACAAGCCCAAAATGGTGTTCATATAGCCCAAAAGAGTGATTGGCCAAAAACAGGCCCAGAAAAATAAAAGGCCCATATTCTGAAAATTTGAAATTTTTTTTGAAAAAATCCTTATTGGGCCCAATTTCTGGCCCAAAGCCTGCTAAGGTTAGAAACCCTAGCAGCAAGATGGCCATCCTAGGGGGTGGCCGCCGCCCCCACCCCTACCCCCTTTCGTCCGACGCCGACAAGGGAGTCGGTGCCGTCGTCTCCAACAAGGGCGGCAACGGCCGCCCCTTTCTCCGTTTTGCAGGCGCCAGGCGGCGCCAGGCAGCGCCTGCCGTTCCGGCAAAGGGGAGGGGCGGCGGTGCGCCGCCCCCCCCCTTGCGCCGCCCCCCCGTTTCCTGTACGCCGACTGGGGGGGCGGCAGATGCCCCCCTTTTGGGTGACGGCGGCAGGCCCCCACGAAAGTGGGGGGGCCTGTTCTGTCGGCGGACAGGGGGGTTAGGGCACCCCCCCCGTCGCCGGAAAATACTGCTGGGGGCGGCACGAGGCCGCCCCCTCTGAAACCCAATGGGGGCGGCAGCGCCGCCCCCTTTGCCGAAGCCCTAACGGGGGGTGCCCCCTTTGATCATCTTTTTTTAAACAGGGAAAAAAAATCAAGCAAAAAACCCAACTTTTACAGATCCAAATTTAGAAACAGATTAAACAGAAAAAACCCATTGAAAATCGCGTCCTAAAATGATCTCCCAACGGTGCAATCGACAACATTCCGTAAAATGTGAAACTGTGTTTGTCGGGCGGCTTGGGCAAAAGTAGTCGATTACAAAACATTTAGTAGTCGGCCACCCACAACACTATAGTCGATTATCCGTATAACTGTAGTCGGCTACTTTGGTGGACATGGCATATGCATTACTTTCCTTCAGATAGTAGTCGACTACTATATAAAAAGTAGTCGGTTATTTTTCTGATAATTGGAAAAATGAATGCAAAATACACCCAAAATAGCTTTAATTAATTTTTAGAACTTTTCTAAATAATTTGAGAAGTTTAAAACATTCTTTGTGTGTGCAAGCTTCAACTTAATAACTTTCACATTCTAAGACAAGTAAAATAAAAAGACACAACTCACACAATCGTTGAAGTCTTGGCGTCTTCAATAGGCTTGATCATCTTGTCTTAAAGTCTTGCACTCCCATTAGTGTTTGACTTGAGCTTTTAGTCTCCAATGTGAGCATCAAGTTTCTTGACTCTTCATCGAGCTTTAATTTCATGTCCTCATTATCTTGCCAACAACAAGGATTTTACAGCCCACCTCCTTACAAGCGGATTTTCTCTCTTACAAACACGATATAATTACATATATCATTGCTTCAAGCTCTTCTGAAGATGTGTAATGGCTATAGTGGTTGATCTCTAAATGATGTGAAAATAAAACTTTTTGAGATTAAGAAATTTGGCAAAAAGAAAGCTTTAAAACATAGGCCAAAGGAGATGGTTTTCTTTTAAAAGAATTTATCTCAAAACAATTTTTCTCTTCAAAAATTGATCATTCACGATAAATTCATGAACAACCCCTATATATGCATCAAATCTATCGGGACAGATTGACCAAAATATCTATCCAACAGGTAGATTAAATGGCTAGAAATATTACCGTTATAGGCTGCCAACACAGCTCTAGTCGACTCCTTTTATCACACAAGTCGACCAGTGGCTCACTGGTCAACTCGTGAGACAATATGAGTCGGCTCCCTACAAGATTCAGATAATCCAGAGAGCTAGCAAGTTCACTAGTCGACCATGGTACTAGCAAGAGTTAGCAAGAGTTAATAGTTTACTAATAAAAACTTGGAAAACGACCTGTAAAATATTTTTAAAACAATTTTTGTGAGTTCCTAACTCCAAATTGTGTGTGAGCTTCAACCAAGGCTTTTAACATGCTAAGACAAGGAAAAGAAAATTACATCAAAAATAAATTATTACATTGAAGTCCATGATATATTCTTGATACTTCAAGCTCCTTATCTTGCTACATTCAACTCATGGTCTTGAACTCACGTTAGCTTTGAGTGCTACTTTGATTTTCCTCATATACATACACACGCGTGATAGATGACATGCTTGATCATAATCGAAACTATACGGAGTGACTCAATATCCTAACAATTTCTTCTTGCTCTCATGCAAGGATTTACCATCATCGATGGCACCACAAAACATCAAGACCCTTTGATATCGGACAAAAGCTTCATTAATAGCCTCGTCTTCTCTTAATTTTTCATAAAAAACAAGTTTGTCACTTCGCAAAAGATTGGCTCTAAGAAAACTACCTCCAAGATCTTGCTCATTATGTCTTCATCATGCTTGTTCAATGCTCCAACGTACGGCCATCAGCCTCCTCGAGTGACACCATCCACTGCATTGGGATTTTCCCATGCTCATCCTCTAGGGCATAAATGAAAAATATATATCAATCCTACCCACCCTTATCAACGTTGGACTCTAAAATCACATGCAAGATGTGCTCCTTAACAAAGAATACCAAGTGAACAAAGCTGATTGTTAATCTCTTATCTCTTATGATAATAAAACGACACGGACATATTTAAAGACAAAGAACAAACATTCGGGTTTAATTTGAAAGGGAATAAGAGCTTTGATCTCTTCGTTCATATGGCATGCATAAGGTTGCTTTGGTGGACAAAGGTTATTGGGACATCTTAATCCTAACTAGCTAAGTGCTTATAGGGCAATCAAGTTTTATAAAAAAAGCCAATCGTTCTTCTCTGGATTTTTACGTATTGTATAAACTAAAGATCTAGATATGTAATGAACCCTATCATACGGATCTAGATATACACATGCGGAATCTTAAAACTTTACCTCCTCTGATTATGAATCGTACCTGAGTCCATGAAGACGATCCGGATGATGCAGCGGACGATCTTCCAGATCCACACGAATCAACCGTTGAAGAAATCCTTTGGCTTTCTCTCGCTTTCTCTTCTAGCGACGGGATGTAGAAAAGACAGCTACTTTGTTCGTGTGTTTCGGGGATCACAACCACTCTTAATATAGGCTAATCTCCTTAGCCCTATGGTTTCTAATTCAGCCCATCAATGAATTAAAGCACACATGTCTCTACACACAAAGGCACACACCCTAATTGACACATTTAAGCCCACTTAACTGAAATAATTAGATCACTTATATTAGGCTTTATTAATGACAGTGTAGCATACATATAATTATTTTCGCATATAAGCCCAATGTTGGATAAGTTCCAACAATCTCCCACTTGGACTATATGCTAAACTTTATAATTATATTTCATTATGCATACCAACCCGAATAAGATCTTAACTTACAGTCATTTCTGTAATGTGTCTAAACCAATCCGGTCCATCAATTAGATTAGCATAGGATCAAAGAGATCTGTGTCACATTGATCGCAGCTCGACCCATCAGTGGCCAATGTGCTATATAAAAGAATGACATGGATTACGATGTGGATGTATAGCATGGAAATTACATGTAATGTGATCTAACATGACTATTTTCAACTGATCCTTCTTAACCTTAGTGAGATCATAATCATACCAAAAATCGGAGTGAAGCCGAACTGAACCAAAACTTTATTTCTGATCAGAAAATAACCATAAGCTTAAGCCGAAGACTTAATTTTCCTATCATATGAGCACCCAAAAGAACAAACCCCCACAAAACTGAATATTCTTAATGAAATGACATCCATATGAGTAGCATGCTCATAAAACCTTTTGGATGACATTCTCTTAGTATAACGGATCCGTAATTATATGGTTTGTTCTGATGTACTCTTTAGACAATTATTCACTTCGAGTTATTAATCAATAATCTAGGAACTTGATCTCTGAATATATAAACTTTGTCGAGTTCATATTGTTGCTGGAATATAATACAGACTTATTGTCACAAAATAAACTGTGTGGTCTTTTAGTACCATCCCTAATTTGCAGCATAGTGACAAATTTTGCAGATATATTTCATGATTTGGATGTCACATAATATGATATGAAATCTAAAGCCATGTCAGAAGAGACAATATATATGGGACTATTTAGATCTCTTTTAGTAGATGGCGACTAACATAGATTTCATACATTCTTTGCATCCAATAAATGATCAGAGTCAGTATACCAAAATGATCTCAGACTTTTCTGACTACTGATCCTTGAACATGTAGCCCTTTTGTTCTCTACAAATACCGTGAGACCCATTTGGCTGCTATCAAATGGTCTACTCCTGAACTTAAGAATCTGCCCAACATACCTGTGATATATACAATAACCAAATGCATATAAGACTGAGCATACTTTACACTCCCAATTAATGAGATATAGGGAATCTTCTGAAGATTATTCTTGGGGCACTTGTTGAGACTAAACGTGCCTCCCACAGAACTTAATATGCATTACCACATAAATATTATAGAAATTACATACTCCCACAGAACTTAAGATATATTGCATCATCAAACATCATCTCAAAACCGAACAAGTTGATTACTTAATGAAATTTAATATATCATTAACGATATTGAAATGCTCCACTAATGCTATTATAAACCTTACAGAGTCTTTCATGAAAACTGAATAGAAAGTCTCTTTATAATTAATGCATTCTTTTCCGTATAAAGTCCTTTGTGATACACTTTAAATCTTTTCTTATTACCCTTTTGAATTCCTTTTGATTATAAAAATCCATTTACAATCAATAGGTTTCAAATCTTATGGTAATGCGATAAGATTTCAAGTATCCTTCAATGACTTTCTTAATGAATGCATTAATCCATTTTAAAGATTTAGAACTTTTATGACTTGATGTAAGTCGAACTTCCAACATTCTAATGTCAACCATATGTTCTTGGGAATTACAATGCAATACCTTAACCCTGTACTTCTCATCTCTTTAATAGATTTCCTGAATGGCAGTTAGTGCTTTGAGGTGCTAGAGTTTGTCCTTATGAACAATTTTCCGAATAGGATGAATTACAACATTATCTTGAATTTATTGTGTCTTGAACAATGTCAGGAATAATATCCTGAGCAATGCCAACAACACATATGAGAATATAATCCTCTTCAAGAATATTGTCTCTAACTATATTTCCCCCCTCAAACTCAGCATCCTCAAACAGATATGCATTTCCTAATTCGTAAACTAACTTAATAGTGGGATTATGTAAAAATCATACAATATATAACCTTTTAAACTATTCAACAAAACTAAAAAATCATTAGCATTATGTCCAGTTTCTTTATTAGGCTTATAAAGCCTTACCTTAGTTGGACATCTCCAAACATGCAAGTGATTTTTTGTTGAAACTTTATTAAGGATATAAGCTGTAATCAAAAAATAACTGAATTCTCATTTGTTAATTCTATCTTTATAACACATGTACTTGAATGCAGGAATTCTATAAATGAAGCAATATTTCCAAATAAATGAAGATTATGATGAAATTTTAAAGAACCAGAATAAACCAATTTTGAATCATGAGACGACCAAATTTTCCATTCATAATTGAACAATAATAACCGAATCTGTTCAAAATAGGAATAGAAATCCATATTGCGTTAAAACAGTACATAATAGTCTCATAAAAAATTCAAATACAATCTAGCCTTTAAAAAATACTCTAAATTTTATTTGCTTCTACTTGAACCAACTTGCCATTGCCCATATCGATGTATCTTTCACCATCATTCGGCTTTTGGCATCTTAGGCAACCCTGCATAGACACAATGATGTGAGTAGTTATATCAGGATCTTTCCATCACGTGTCTATAAGTACCAAAGTTTAAAAAAAGAAATTAACTTTAGACTTAAACCAACTTAAAGAAGCATACCCTTTTTAGCACGCCAAGTGAGATAATTTGTGCAATGCTTCTTTATATGCCCTTCAGCTCCATAGAAGAAACAACCATTACCTTCTGAACTTTTCAGTTCCCTTTGTTGTTTCTTTTGAGAAGCAGTATTTGCAGCTTCAGTATCCTTCTTCCTTTTGTTGAAGGTTGAGGTCAAGTGAGTGATTTCTAACATCTCTTGCTTAAGTCTTTCCTTTTCCTTGACACAGTATGAGATGAGCTCATCCAGAGACCAAGTCTCTTCCTTTAGATTGTAGCTCAACTTAAACTGGTTAAACTATAATGGAAGAGATATTAGACCAAAATGCACTAGCAGGTCCTCAGAGAGGTCTAACTTAAGTGCTTTCAACCTTGAAGCAATATCAGGCATCTTCAATATATGCTTCCTGATGTTCCATTTACCTTTATATTTCATTAAAGGTAGGCTTGTCAAGAGTGTACTAATCTCACTCTTTTCATTCTTGACAAACCTCTTTTCAAGCTCAATAAGGAACCATTTAGCGGTGGCAATTTTGTCTGAAATAGTGCCCCAGAGATTTTCTGAAATGACATTCTTTACAAGCACTAGGCACATGCAATTTGATCTTTTCCACTCTTCCATCTCCCTCTTTTCATCAGATGTACTCTCTTCAGTGAGTGGTGGATGACCATGAGTCATTAATGTCATATCAAGATCCATGACTCCGGGGATTATCAAAAGATTCTCCTTTCATGCCTTGAATTTAGAGCCATTAAGTATTGGAAAAGATTTGATGTGGTTAGAAAAATTTTCTGGAATAATTGCTGAAAAAGAGAAAAAGAAAACAATTGCAACATGTTCATATGAGTATTAAATAAAACAACACCAAATTCAAATTAATGCTATTTTCCCATCTCAAGACATCATGTACTAGCTCAACATTTATCTTTGGATAAATTATTGACTAGTTATTGATATCTTGTTATAGCAATCAGACAATGACAATAATAAATATGACAAAAAATAAAACTTCCTTTGGGCCGAATTAAATTTTACATGCATAGTCTCAATAATCATCACCTTGTCCACAGGTGCGCATAAAATAATATTGAGTATCAACCTTCCATTGGGCCGATTAATACCCATACGATAATATGCACATAACCTTTTTATAATTTTGAAATGAATTAAGCAGACAAGAGAGTCCACTTTGGCGGGGTGATGTTTACATCAACTCATTACCTTTTGCAAAATTTGAATTTATGTAGCATTTTTAATACATGAATTTATACTTTAAGTGGAAATATTCAATTTTTCTTTTATGTCCACTTTTATTCAAAATCAGATTTAAGGCAACCAAAATTTTCATACAAAAGTATGTATATAACTTGTTATATTTCGAAATTAAAACTAATCTTCACAAGAAAACTCACTTTAGTGAGTTGATCCAACTAATCTCTATTCGAAATATATAATTAAATATGCCAAAAAAAATTTGAATTTGAAACTTAACTGAATTTAACACAAAATGATTTCTTTAAGTGGAAATATATATAAGAACCTTTTATTCCACCTTTTAAACCATTATTTTGAGTTAAATAAAATCCATAATTTCAACACAAATTTTCTTCTTTAAAATGGGGTATATAGGTGTACTAATGTGTATATGAACATATATATAACTTTAGAGAATAATGGCTATCATACGCCATATGAGAGCCTCTCTCATACGCCCTCTCACTTAAAGCACCCAAGTACAACCAAGTACAAGCCCATGTGGGCTTGTACTTGGGGTGCTTTATGTGAGAGGGCGTATGAGAGAGCCTCTCATATGGCGTATGATAGCCATTATTCTCATAACTTTATATATATATACACACACACACCCTATCCCATTTTATACATAACTTTAAAATGTGTCAAATTTCCTTAAGGCCATTTACTTGATGGGATTTACCAAAGCTTTAACACAGAATTTCTTTTAAGGAGAAAATATATTTAATTTTAGGCCTTTTATTTCCTCCCGAAGAAAAAACTTGAATTTTGTGTTTTAATTTAAATTCAAATAAAGGCAAATTGAATTTTCATACTAGGTATGAACTCATCTTGTTATATATCGAAATATATATATGTACGTATGTCATGAATTTAGAATTTAATTTATTTTACCACAATTAACACAAAATTTATCCTTGAGGAGAAATATACATCAAAGCCTCTTATTTCCTCCTTCAACGCAATTTAAATTCAATTTTAGGCAAACAATCATACAACGTATGTCTATAACTGTTTACATTTCAAAAAACAATAATCTTTACATTTAGAGCCCATTTTGGTGAGATTTCGTATTAATTAGAATTATTTCGAAACGTATAAATAAACATGCCTAAAAGAATTTAAATTAAATAACTGAAATTTAACACCCAGAAAGAACGTATGAGGAAATATATATAAGATTGCCATTTATTTCCTCTTATTATTTGTGTATTAATACACCAAATAGGGTTCAGAAAGAGTTTAGATAGCCCTAAAATGGGGTCCAAAATGTCTAAATAACTCAAAATGAGCCCAAGGTGTGCAAATAGCCTAAAGAAGGCTCAAAAAATGCCAGCCCAAACACTGATTTTTCTTAAAACATTTTTAACTGTTTGGGCCTGTTTGCGCGAAGGCCTGCTAGGGTCTGAGAAACCCTAGCAGGATTGCACCTTGGGGGGTGGTCACCGCCGCCCCCTTCCACTGTGTCGGGCGTCAACCGTTGGCCGGTGCCAGATCAGTCGACGGGGGCGGCAAGGCCGCCCCCCTCCGAACCGTCGCAGGCGCCATCGACCCCTGCTCTCCTGACGGGGTGACAGGGCCGCCCCCTCCGAAATGCGACAGGCGCCAGTGGCGCCTGCTTTCCCGATGGGGGGCAGTAGTGCCGCCCCCCCTCTTGCACGCGACAGGCGCCTGTGACGCCTGCTTTTTTCTAACGGGGGCGACAGTACCGTCCCTTCCGACTCGCGGCAGGCGCATGTGGCGCCGCTCTCCTGACGGGGTGGCAGGGCCGCCCCCTCCCAACCACGCCTGGCGCCAGCCTCTGACCGACGCCGATCTGCCTGACGGGAACGGCAAAGCCACCCCCTTGGTCTGCGTCGGGTGGCGGCCGACGGGCCACCCCGATCTAGGGTTTGAGAATTTTCTTAAACAAGAAAAAATATATTACAAACCCCATAAAATTCTAGATCTGATTATTCAAAAGTAAGCAGACAATTGAATCCGAAAATATGATTGAATACAGATTAAAAATCATATTTTTATAGGCAATAATCTTAAGATCCACAACATGTAGGCTCTAATACCACTTGTAGAAACTAAAGATCTAGATATGTGATGAACCCTATCATACAGATCTAGATACACATGTGGAATCTTAAAACTTTACCTCCTCTGATTAGAAATCGTACCTGAGTCCATGACGATGATCCGGAGCGGACGATCTTCCAGATCCACACGAATCAACCGTTGGAGAAATCCTTTGGCTTTCTCTCGGTTTCTCTTCTAGCGACGAGATGTAGAAAAGATGGCTACTTTGTTTGTGTGTTCCAGGGATCATGACCACTCTTAATATATGCTAGTCTTCTTAGTCCTAGGGTTTCTAATTCAGCCCATCAATAAATTAAAGCCCACCTGTCTCTACACACAAAGGCCCACACCCTAATTGACACATTTAAGCCCACTTAATCGAAATAATTAGATCACTAATATTGGGCTTTATTAATGACAGTGTAACATACATATAAATATTTTCGCATATAAGCCCAATGTTGGATTAAGATCCAACTATGTTGGATAAGTTCCAACAGTGTAATCTTTCTTCTCCTCTCTTGTACAAGAATCCTATGGGTTTCTTCTAGGTCTTCAATTTGTGGGTTCAGGTTCTAAGATTAGCGTAATAACGCTATGCACTTGTAACCCCCCTTCTAATATAATGAGATATTGATCTATTGTTGCCTATGGATGTAAGCCATAGAGCCAAACCATGTAAATTTATGTAAACCATGTAAACTTGTGTCATCTGTGATTGTTATTTTTTATTTCTTTCTTGTATGATTAAGACTTTGATGCATCGACTTGCTTCCACTATTCGTAACAAATTGGTATTAAAGCCCATGATTCGATGGGACTTTATTTAAGGATGTTTCGGTGGGGCCTTTATTTAAGGATGCTTGTTTGTTAGCTTTAAGATTTTGTTTGTGCACGTCATTATTTGGGTCTGAGCTGCAACCCTCTACACCTTGCCATTTACTTCATGATTCATTTTGCACGTCGTTTTTTGGGCTTGAGATGGAGCCGACATATCTCGGTATCTAGTGCATATATTATCATGCTTTAGCTCTGGGTGCAACCTAATATGCCTTGGTGTGATCAAATTCATCTTTGAAGTTCATGTGTTGGTGTGCTTTGGCTTTAGGTGCCAGTTGGTTTATCTGCAAAGTCCTAGTTAGACGCTATTTTCTTTCTGTGTTTGTTGGGCTTGAACAGATACGAACTAAGATAAAAATTTGTTCGGGTTTATGTCTCATATCCTTATAAGCAATTAAAGTGGTGGTATGTCAAAATAATTAAAGAGTGCATTTAGTCCCACATCGATTAAAATAAAAGATAGACATATCGTTTAATATATGTTAAGACGCATGAAATAAATAGGGATAATCCTTTTTGAGTGAATAAGATTAAAATTATTATTCATGCATATCTAAGTTTGTGAGTCTAGTTCCTTTCTTGGGCCTACCCCTCATTATAAGTCAACATGAATAAGTTGCCTAAATGCTTAAATACCCCTTGCATAATATTCGATAGTCTTATATTCAAAATAGGAAGGGGCATGGTCGTTTATATCAGTAAGTCACAAATTGATAGTTGAAACCATATGGAATCAACTAATCTCAAAGTTTAAACTGATGGCTAGATGCCCAACTACTATTTGATAGGCATCACCTTTTTTCAAAATCCAATGTGGGACTATTATTCTTAACAAAAAAAGAACTTTCACTAAGATATGGACTTGCTTCTACCATTGGACAAACGACAGTTACAATTTACAAACAAAATCAAAGCTTTCAGAATAACAATAACCTAAATTATATTTTCCCAATAGCAACATCATTGTATTTAACTATCCAATCAAATATTCGACTAAGTTAACAGAGAATGTGTTTAAGATACAACATTTTGAATTATTAACACAAATTTGGAAATGAGTCTTCCTTAAAAACTTTATGGCAAGGAAAATGCACGGTCTCAAGCACAGGTAATGACCAAAAACTGAATTTTTACTAAATTAATCAAATAAATCCGCAATTTCCACTTAAAAAATTCAATTATAAATCAAATCAGGAAATGGGAGGGTACAAAATACGTCAATTCTGTATTACCTCAGCTCCGGCCTTGGCAGCAGCCTCAACCACGTTGAGAAGCTCGGCGGCTGGGATCGAACCAGTGAAATCAGCTCCCACTCTAGGATACTTCCTCTCATTGAGGATTTCAGAGATAACAGCCTTAATCTGGAAACTTGTTCGCAAAGGAGATATCTTTCGGGTCGAAATTGGAGGAAATGATCTGGGTATGGTGAGGAATTTCAGCTGGTTGTGGGGAATTGAAGCTGTAGAGAGGAGAGATTGAGCCATCCCAAGAGATTGAGGTCGTAATTTTTTTCAAATTGTGTGCGTTTTTTGATTTTGGACAATGTTCATTGCACCTCAAGAATGAGGTGCATATTTTTTTCCCGAAAAATAGTGAATACTTTACATTATACTGTCTAATTACCTCCTATTTTTTCCAAAATTAGCAAAATTTTGCACAGAATCTTATATGTCCTCGTTTTTTAGGTGCATTTAGTAATGCTTTTGATTTTTTTGATTTTTTTTTGAGTTGCTTCGCACACTGGCCGTTTTACTCGCTGGCACAACCACAATTCACTAGTTTGCCTTTACTTCTATGCACATATACCACTTATTTACAAGTTTACCACTCAAATTTACTCGCTGCGCAAAATCATTCAAAAATTCCAAAACTGCCACAGAGAGTGTGGTGAGTAGAACGACCGCGAACGACGACGACGACGGCCCCTCCTCCAACCTCGCTGGCCCCGCCCCCTCCTCCAACCTCCCCAGCCCCCTACGCCCCCCCCCCCCCCCCCCCCCCCCCCCCAGCCCCTCCGTCGCCCCCTCCTCCAACAACCATGCCCCCTCCATCCTCCGACTTCTCCAGTCCCGCCCCATCCGCCGACCCCTTCTCCGCCCTCACCAACCCCCTCTTCCTCTTTTCCAGCCCCCTCAGCCACCCCGTCCTCCGACCTCCACAGCCCCCCTCCGCCGCCCAGCCTGCCCTCCCCAAACCCCGCCGCCCCATACTCCGACCTTCCATGCCCCCTCCTCCTCCTCCACCCCATGCTCCGACCTCCCCCTCCCCCTCTGCCCACACTTCCTCTTCCTAACCGACCATTCCAAATCCTTAAAACCCTTCGACGAGGGGCGACTTGGGCGTGGGAAGACGAGTGTAAAAGAGGTTAAAATTTGAATGGCAAACTTGTAAATAGCGGTTGTGCTCACGAGTAAAACGGCCGGTGTGCGTAGCAACTTCCGACCTCTACTGTTGAATGTGCCACACTGCAAAGTTGGCCAATCTCACTATTTGAATTGTCTGCAAAACTGAGTGGTCTTGTTGAAGATAGGAATTCTCGACGAGCCAAGCTGCAACCCCACAATCTGAGAAATTGGATTCTTTAAGCCCCACCTGATATGTAGGCTTGAAATATCATTCTCAGAACGTGGAAGGTCCGATTTGGTCGACTTAAACATCCCCATACCTGCTCATATTTGGGAGGGATTTAGCCAGGCACCGACCTAGAATGAAGGAGACCTCCCAATGGCCATATGTCATGATAGCCCTCAGATCCAGGGAGCACCGACTGGGCTTCTGGCGTTGCAGCATGGGGGCATGAGCATCTTCAAAAGTTGAGCTCGGAAGACCAAACTCGTCTTTCTTTTTCTTTTTCTTAACTCTGTTGGACTTAACCAGAGGTCGGTCCATTTTCTTCCATGAACCACTAGCAGTTGTTGACAAATCCCCTGCAACCTTAGCCGAGCTTCGGACAAATCTGGTCGAACTCCCTCCAGCTGGGTCTGAACTCCCACTAATTGAGCAGTGTCTCTTCCAGCTAAGGGTAAACTACTGACTGCTTTGGCAGAGTCTCCTCCAACTAGGGCCGAGCTCCTGCAGCTCCTGCAACTTTGACAGAGCACCTTGCAGCTGGAGCCAAGGATGCCTTCGCTCAAGCAGATGGGATTCCCCCAGACTACTTAAACCCAAGCCTACAGAGGGATGTTGTCCTAGGATTCAACTGGTGTTGTTATCCAGACATATCTGCAAGAAGAAAAAGGATTAGGTGAGCAATTTTAAATACAAGATCTGAGGGCTGGCTAGATCTTCTGTCCATACGATTTTCCTCAAATTCCCGTCTGGCGGAAGAAATGCGATAGACCTCTCAGAGTTCAGTCTATTGGCCGCCCTAATTTCTATGTTCAAGAGGCTCCTCTCTTCTGGAACCACGAAGCTTGAGCAACCCCAATGGGTGAGGAAGGCTGCCGGCTCGGGGAGAGTTACGAATACATAATTCTCCTTCCAACCCTTAACAGAAGTTGGAAGCCCCAACACAAGATTTCTTTTTCTCTTGGCAGTGATATAGAACCACACACCAGACTTATGAAGCTTCAAATAGAAGAAGTGATAGAAAAGTGGTATGGTCGGCTCTACTCCATTGAGCAAGCATAACATTAAGAAATCAAGCAAAGCTCCAAAGGAGTTAGGAGTAAGTTGGCAGATAGATAGCTCAAGAAAAGAAAGGACATGAAGAATGAATGGATGAAGGTAAAAACAAACCCCACACGAAAAAGTCTTTGCATATACCCCAACCTCATGCTTATCGAGGAAGCAAATTCTCTCATTATGATGAGGGATCCTGACCCCAAAAAGAGGTCGGATGTACTTGGACCGGATCGAAGAAATTGAAGAAGCAGGAACCATGGAGACCAAGTTCCTAATCTTCTCAGGCACCAAGGGCAAATCCTTCCCAGCTCGTAAGATCGGAACATCTGTGCTAGGAGCCTCGAAGTCTAATGCCTTCCTTGTAATGACCCCAAAATTTATATACGTGTATTAATACGTATTCTTAGGTGTATAAATATGCATATAAATATTTGGGAGACTTTGTATATTTCCTTTAATTTTTGTGATATTAAAATTATTTTTAAATGAGTTTTATGATATCTTTTGGAATTATTAAATAATGTTTATATATGTAAATATTTGTATATATGAGTGTATTGGTATATTAAAGAGTATGACTATTTTTCTAGAAACTTAAATCTTAAAATTTTCCCTAATGGCCACCTCCACCTTAATAGGTGGCTTAATGAGAGTAAACCCCACCTAACTACACCTTGAGGTGGCATGTCTCGAGGACTTTAGGGAATGAGGAGGCTAATCTTAGATTTAGAAAAGGTAAGAAGAAAACATCTCTTCTTTGGTTTTCCAGCCCACACATCATCAACTGATGTTGTTTCGTTTTCCCTAAGTTAAGCCACACAAACTCAAACCCAACTCCATCACCTGCTCCTCTTTCCTCACCTCTAACCGAACCCTAAGCAACATTCAACAACCCCCTCCCCCACCAGAGCAACTACCTTCTCATAGCTCTCGCTGATTGCAAACCCTATTAACCCATCATCATTGGAGCTCGAGGAAGCTTGAGAAGAGAGTTAAGCTGTCAGATGATCTTGAAGGAGAAGAAGGGCCCCAGAATT
Organism: Scilla litardierei; assembly: GCA_030789695.1. Lineage (NCBI taxonomy): Eukaryota > Viridiplantae > Streptophyta > Magnoliopsida > Asparagales > Asparagaceae > Scilla > Scilla litardierei. The sequence goes on from CM061131.1 coordinate 13,520,022, forward strand.
GTTGATGGACCATATCAGGTAGGATTCTAATTAAACTAGATAGGATTCATTTAGAATCGCGTAGAGTTTTGAGTTCGTCGCTGTCGAATTTGACAGCAGGCCAAACCATACGGTCGTATGGTCGCGCCACCCTAGCCACACGGCCGTATGAATACGTTGTACGATCGTGTGGGTATTTTCTGTGGCTATGATTCCACACGGCCATATGAAGGCTTCATACGGCCGTGTCACCCTTAATTCCACACGGCCGTGTGCCCCTTCCAGCCAATTTGGTCCATATGACCGTATGGCTATGTTATTAACTAGTTCCAGTGAGAATTTCAAGAAATGTACAACTATAAAGTTGTAGATATGTAGGTTTTACATCACCACCAATTTTCAGAAAATCATCATGAATATGTGAATTATAGTGGCCAAAATGGTAACAGATAGGAATTCTGCAGAAAAGCTGAAATCTGCTTCAACTTAATCAATGAATTACTCATAGTTCCAATCAGTTCTGTGTTTAAAGCTCAACATAGAAATTGTAGTTCAAGAAGAGTAGATATAAAAAATTTCCAAGAACACCAATTTTAGACAACTCCAGTGGTAGTTATAGATGAATTAGTGAAGTGTGTACAAACTGGATTAAATCTGCTATGTCACAGTCCAAGCCCTATTAACCCTAGGTGTTGGCTGAAATATGATATTATATTTGGAAATGGGGTAGCATTTGATAACCTTTACATATATATTTTCTTTCAGAATTTAATATAGTCTACAATAAGAGTTATTCACAGATGAACACGTGGACAATCTTCAGAAAATCTGAAACAAAATATCGTGTTGCTTCCCAATTTAACAAAACTTCAATTTGATTACTTGTTGCTATTTGTTGTTGTGCTGTATGCTTCATGAATGCCTTGCTATGGATATTACTCATATGATAATTTATGCTTCAGTTCATATGCAAAGAAGTCCATGTTAAATTGTGAATTTCATATTATATTCATGTTGTCTATACAAGAAAATAAAGCATGTTAATTCCAAGGAGATTTTCATATGAAATTGGAAAAGGAAGGTACATGATGATGATAAGTGGATATGAAAGGATATCCATGAGAAATGAGAAAGTGGTATTAAGATCACTAAAAATAAAGATGTTGCGAAACAATGAAATTAAGAGTGACAATGAGTGCAAGAATTTGGAGTCTTCAATCCATTCTAAAATGGTTGAAGCTCCAAATATGGGTTCGGGAGGGGTCACGTGTAAAGAGTAGGTCTTAAGGAGCGGACACAGCTGAGGCTCCCACTTGCACTCCTGAGCGAGGGAGTTGGCTAAGTGTGGACATAGCTTGATTCTCACTCGCATTCCCAGTCGGCATGAGGAGTGGGCAGAGTTAGAGAGGCCAGTGGTGTACTCGAGATGCACCATTTGGTAATTGTTGGTTTTCTTCATTTGTCCCGATAAAAACCGAGAATTTTCTCACTCCCGTAAGGGGGAGTTACGAGAAGCCCATCAATGCTCGTGTCGCTGGTTGAGGTACCACATTTCACCCACTCTGGGTGAAGTCCATCTTCTTAAGTGTCCTACGATTTGCATTGGTTCCCAAACATGTGAATTGTTTACTCAAAGTAATTGCCTTTTTAATTGTAAATGTTGTTATCTCATGTTTACGTGTTTCTCTGTTTACTTTAATGATGTTATCTCACGGTGACCTGCACCTCTGTTTACTTTAATGCTACTATCCCTCGATAACATGTTCCTATGCTTACTTTCAGCACTTGCATGTCATGATATGGCTACTTATGCATGTTCTACAAGTTCTCTTTTTAATACTTGTACATTAGGATGTGAATACTTTTATACATTCTGTGACCTTACTTTTGTAGACCACCCTTCTTAGATAGGTAGTCCAGTTCTAAACTGGGTCCTACCTAGTTTAGTTAGGTATCCTACTGGGTCACGCGTTGATGTGCCCCATTTACTTTTTCCCAGGTCTAGAGGCAAGATAGACAGAGCAGAGCTTGACTCAGAAGACCATTCAGAGATGGAGCCTCAGATGGTAGTCTTGTCCAGTCATACTTCCAGGGGTAGTTAGGTAGTGAGTGGTACTTTTGTACAGAGTGGGAATACTTTGACCTTTTGTGGGTTTTGGGAGTTTCTTTTGGATTTTACCATTGTACCCTTGTACAAAAATGATGTATGTAAAGAATGTATTGTTGTATAAATAAACTGAAATGTTGAGACTTGTATTTATGTTTAACTCATTGTATTATTTTCTTTGGTGGAGTTTTACGTGTACTTCCCAGCACGTGCGTAGTGACCTACATTTCTTTTTGTACTCTCTCTTTCTCTCTCTTTTCTACGTAACACTCGCTACTTTTGGAAATACATGGGACGGACTCGTACTTCCCGGGTATCCTGGGGAGCGGGTCGTTACATTCTTTTTACCAAGGACCTGCTTAGACCTTGAATATTGAGTGATCTCTAGCACACCAACACAATGTAAGAGCTCCTCAAACCTAGTATTCATAGCGTCGATGGAGTCGGTAACGAGGCTGTCAGGTTGTTCCAGCTCAGCTCGATCCATTTTATCCATCAATCTACATATCTCAGAATCTGAAGATGATGAAGATGATGAAGGCATGGAAGGAAAAGCTACCTTGCACCAACAACGACCGACTCAAACAAATAGAAGGAAGACAGCAGCAAGGAGGAGCGCATTTCCTTTAGGAAGCACAGGAAGGGTTTTCTTCCGCTGTCGATTCCTATTTATACAAAGCTGCACTTCCTTTGAGTCGAGCTCGGTCGTTTGAACTTGAATGTGTCGACATCTCCAAACGACATCCCTCTGAACTCTCTACTTAACTGGCGGGAGAATTAATTTTAGAGTTCTGTGCCCCGACGTCCTACATTAAATGCATCGTCTCGACTGTCGCTCCCGTCCATACATGTCACATCACACGACCTCGACTGTCACGATGGTTGAGCTCCGGAGATGGGGGCATTGTTACTACATTAGGCCAGCCCAGACTTAATTCTCTATTTGAGTTGTGTCAGTTGACTAATGCCCAAGAGCCCAAAAAAGCCAACGGCTTCAGCCCAACAACTCTGTGACCCTCACGTGAGGCTGATGCTTACTCCAACTGAAGTGCCAGCCAAGTTGATCGTTAAGATTCTATATCGATGACGACGGTAACGTTCCTCATCAGATATTCATGATTAGCTGTGTGGCTCACCATCAAGAGCGACAAATTAGGTCAAATGCAGTAAAGTTTCTTCAATACTTGAATGTTTTTCGGGAACGACATCTGAAGGGCCATCACTTATAAATAGCCCCTCAAACAATGAGAAACGGGACGAATCTTTGAGATTATACACTCAGGTATTCCTATACTTACAATCTGCTCTATCCAGTTTATATTTCCTCCGTAAGCCGGCCTGAGAACTAGCGGACGACCTCCCAACAGATCAGACATAGTTCCACCGAGCATCTTCAAGTCATCTAATGACTTAAGAATCGAAGGGAATTTGGCCCCGTCCCAGACCCGACCCCCAAACGAGCATCATGTGTTGCAGATAACTGAGGAGATAGCTCGGACCCGACCTATATAGCTCGGCTCGGGGTCCCTTTAGCCCAAGGATAGCTCGTCCAGTGTCCCGAAACCTGCCCTCGTCCACTACGTCGGCAGCTTCATTCGGACTATTTCATCGACAAACTTCTGTGGCGAGAAAACACGCCGAAACAATTATCTCCACTCATCTTCTATCTATTCTTGCTCTTATTAGTTTCTCATTACAATGGTTGTTCGTTCTTCGTACTTCATTGTTCCACGGCAGTTTACATGATATAAATATCCAAATCTCTTAACATTCGTCATTTACATTTGGAAAAAAAATTCCCTTGCATTTGCCTCCATCATCAAATCCACCGAATCCATTTCAGGCCAATATAAAAAGGGCGGCTGATGTGTGATCATGAAAGCGACCTCCCACCAAAATCCAACCGAAAACACCTACTCCCCTTCTCAACTCTCCGACTCATCTTTCTACTTCTTGCCGAACACTACAATCAAAACATTTTATAAAAAACAAATCAAAATCCATCCGACCCTTAATGACATAATTAATTGCATATATATACATGCGAACTCTTCTTCTGCTTGGCTTCTTCGATTTTGTTTCCATCTTTCTACGCGTTTCTTGAACAAGCCGACCTCTTTCAAATCTCAAGTCCCCATTGTCAAGCAATCACAGATTCACAATCTGTATGCAAATTACTCAACTATAAGTAGTAGCACATAACACCTTGTCCTCATCATCCCTAACACATAAACATGGGCATCTATGGTCAGCAACAAGCTCCTCCTCCTCATCAAGGTACATTCTCTCTCTTCTTCATGATGAAAATTTTTTTTAAAAAATTACTTCATTAGTTTATATGATAATTCCTTAAAAATTTGCAGCCAATCCATCTTATGCCCCTCAAGCCTACCCCGCACCGGCTTACACTGCACCACCACCGCCGCCGGGCTACCCTGTGAAGAATGCGCCGGCAAATCAGCAACATGTTCCTACCGAAACAAAGGCCCGTGGCGATGGCTTTTGGAAAGGATGGTAAATATATGTTCAAATTTTCCTTTCTAATTAATTTCACAATTTTGTTGTTCTAAACTTGTGGCTTTGTTCCTTGCAGCGCCGCCGCATTGTGCTGCTGTTGCGTGCTCGATATGTGCTTTTGAGACTAGAGGAAGATGTTACTCTCGTATTATGGATGTATCATTTTTTTTATTTGTACGAAAATGTTAACCTCTTATGGCAGAGGGATGATTAGATTTCGTGATGTCCTCGTGTGATTGTGTGCTTTTTCATTATTGTAATAGTCTTTTCATCCACTTTTATTCATTTTATGCTTAAAAAAATCTGAGCGCGAAAAACATGAACACAAAAGAAAGTTGAACTTCTTTCTTTCTCTCCCAAATAACAGAAGAAACCATTGATCGAGCAAGACAACAAAAGAAACCTCTACTAAGACGAGGAAAGAAGACTTCACACAGGAGAGAATTAACTCTTGCCGTTAATTGCAAATCTCTAGCTAAGAGATACGATACATGCATTGGTTGACTTCGATCTTTGTGCTCTGATCTTGTGCATGCATCAAATCTCACAATGAGATCTTGCTATATCTCCTCATAACTACTACTTCCCCCAGATCACCCTAGCTCTCGTAATGAATTTGAGCTCTAGCTTCAAAGAGGAGGTGAAAACAATCTTATCTTGAAAAAATGTTGTAAATTTGGGAAGATATGGCCATAAATGAATCTCTCATCTCCCCCAAGCAAAGATAACAAAAAGGGCCCGGGCGCCGCAGCCCTATCCTACATATTTGGATTGCCAGGAGATGAGCAACACACACAAAAAAGCAAGCAAACAAACTATAGGAAATAAAAAATAAAAATCTAATCTTGAAATCACCCTTTTTATCAGACAAGCCTATTTTTTTGAAACGAAAAAATAGATGGAAGACGACTGAGCACAAGACATTGGGCTACGCTACAAGAGGGCACTCATGTGCTCTTGTGTGGACCTGTTTTGATAAAAATTTGGGTGGTCCTCTTCTAGGGTTCATCAAGTGGGGAAAACATGTATTATAAATATATATAAAAAATCCATGTCCTCTTCTAGGGCTTTTGTCCCAATGTCTAATGTTTTGTCAACCCCTTGGCATCAAGGACATGGGAATTGCTCAATGCATAAGACAACCCAACATCACTCTTATTCCATTGGAATGTATCCATCCATATGCTACAAGTTAGGTCAATATTATTACAATATTCACCTAGCCAACTTACTCCCACAACATGTTAAAACTAACTTTAATTTACTAGCAATAAGTAATAAAAATCAAGGATGGAAGGAACGCATGCAATATATCAAAATATGTAATTACGCGTAATCGTTGTCAACTGGCGACGCCGAAAGTGTAATTATTAATTAACGACTATAAAAAAATCAAATCAAACCAACAGACTATGCAATTTAAAAATAGGAAAGAGAAAAAGGAAATAAATAAAAATAGAAAAGGATAGGCAACATTCATCCAATATGGTTGTGTCATGTATCTCACTATTTAGTCTTTTCTATGAGCAAAATTGATATTATACCATGGGAGCATTCTTGTCCTTTCAGACATCTTGAATTTAAGGCATAAAATAATAGTCTAGTAGAAAATACTCAGAATGATTTACATGTATATCAGCATTAATCAAGTATAAATAGCTCAATATATAATGATATTTCTATAATGAACAAGTTAGTCATGATATTGACCAATAACTGAAAAAAAACTTTAAGCTTTTGGGTGAAATAATCAGCCCACAACTACCACTCAACTTGCATAATTAAAACTAAAAATTTAAAAGATGCTTTAATTTGCTGCCAACCATATATAAGAGAAGACTGTGAGGGGGCAATGTCATTGTCCCTAGAGCTGTAACAATGGACCAAATCCACACCATCTCAAAGACTATAGTTGCAGTTTGAATGATGTGATTGGTAGCAGAGAATAGAAGGGAAGAAATGAAGGAGAGAGAGCAGTGGTAGTAGTATAAATGATGTGAGAGGAGGCCATAGAGAATAAGAGAGAGACAGCTAGAGAAGAGAGAGAGAGAGAGAGAGATCACGAGAGAGTGAGGCAGTGAAATGAAAGGAGAGAGAGACAAACCAACCAACCACCATGCATGGCTCGTGCCCTCCCCCAATTATCATCCATTTTATGTATATTTTATGTTTTCAATCAAACCCATCTTCATTTCCTTCAAGAATCCTTTGAATTTTCCGGAGCCCCCTCAAGCTTTGTTGGTGTGAGGGATTGAAGCTGCCAGCATGATCTGGTCACTGATTTCTTGATGCATGCTTTTATCCTGATCTTAATTTAAATTCAAGATTTTTGCTACTTTGGTTCTATCATCAGATCATCTTGCAGCTTCAATCACTCACTCACCAACAAATGGTTCTCCTAAATTAATTAACATCTTTGGTTAATTCCATCATCAACTCAAGGGAGGTGTAAGTCTCTAATTAAACACTATACTTCATTTCATTACTTGCTTTCTTAGTACTTTTTGGTTTTGATGATTAACCTTTGGATTTACATGTTGCAGGGCTGCTTACTTTGCAAAACTTAATAATTATCTGAGGTAAATGACCAACTCTTATGGATTGCTAATTTGGGTTGCCAACTTTATTGTGTATCAAAGTTTTGTAAGATTTGGCTCTTGTATTCTTCTCATACATGATGCATTAAGAACTAGACAAATTTATATTTCATCTCTTTAATTTTTGAAAAAAAAATGTGAATAATACAAGGAATCTAATGTTGTTTTGTTTTTTTGAAGATTATACTGTAGGATCTTGTGATGTTGATTCAAGAAACATAATTCAAAAATTCAAAAATAACAAAAAAATGTTTTTTGCTTGCTTTGTATTTTCTTTTTCTCTTTAATTTCCTGCATTTTTCTTACTTTATATTATATTAAAAACAAAACCCAACAATTGGAATAGCTAATTAATTAATATCTAACTTCTTTGCCTTAAGGAACAGTCACTAGCCAGTTCTACTGGTACTGCATGCCCTTAATTATTCATGTAGATGTTGTAATTTGTACAAAAATTATGGATGAAGATTCTTTTTAACACTGTATTGTTCAATTTCTTGTGTATATTTTTGAAGATCACAATGTAGCTTATGAAGCATTTTGATATATTTGGTTAATGGTAATAATAATAATATTGTCATTGCTATTATCATTCTATGTTGTGAGTTCTTTAATTAAGTGCTGCCCTTGCCCTTAAACAGAAATAAAACAAAGAGCTAAATATTGTCCATACATTGCTTAATTCATAATGACAAACACAATGACCACCTTTCTCTCTCTCCTATTTTTACATCGAACCATCAATTAAAGGATAAATTGCATTTAGATCATCTGTTCTATAGCTATATGCAACTAAATACGTTTAATTTTTTTGATACTGACATGAGACCCCTTATACCAAAAAATTGATGTCATCTATACTTAGTACATCGAAATGAAGTAGAGAGGGCAATCTCTAGGGCCCTTAATAGCTTAACGATATTCTAGTTATAATTTACACAAACATTATATAGTAAAACATGAACAAACCAAAAAATTACATCCACATCAATCTTGCAATTTTTATTCCCCTTTATCTTTTAAAAAAAGCAACAAAATATCACAAAGATACCATCATGACTAAGAACTGTGTGTGTGTCCGGCATAGTGCATACATGGTCATGTGGTAGGAGGGAGAGCAATAATGTGGATGATAACAAAATTAGGTCTAATCTCGCCATGTGCATTAACCCATCCTTGCCTCCAAAAGCCCATGCAAACATGTAAAACCTCCTAACAAAAAGATTCAATATGATCTCCATGTTGGTAACTTAATTGTGTGATCAACATTTATAATCTAACACCGAAAGCTGGAATTCGCCTTTTTGAAAAGCATCCAGTGGGATTTGAACCTAGGTGGCTCTGATACCAAGTTGAAATTCCTTACCAATACACCGAAACTCTAGAAACTCTAGAGTTGTGATGATGGTTTATGGAAATATTTTTATAATCTAATAACGATGATACATATTGTAGTTTTTTTCGTTTATCAATTTTAATGGCCCCCACCTACGATTTGACAAGTGAGTAATGTAGGTGGGAGCAAATATGTTAATATGTTCCTGATTGCCGAAAACAATGAGGACATTTTGCTAGCAAGCATGGTGATGCATCTACAGATCATAAGTACCAATAATTGATAAATTACAGTTAAAACTCTGACATTATCAATCATTTTAGGCAATCAGGGACTTGATTCTTCACATAAGCTCATGATTTATAGTTATGAAACTAAATGATATGTATCTATGTTGTATGCTTGCTTACTGCAGTTTTCACTCCAAAATGACTGAAACCACTCTAATGTTGCCCATCATTTCTTCTCACCATGATTGTGTTGGCCAAGTAGCCTCGTAGCTCTCTCTCTCTTATAAGTGCCTGCCAAAGTTTTAGGCTTTTTTTTCATATTATACATCCAATTGTTCAATGACCATGATGCTTCAAAGCTACTCACTCTTGGCCATTTCTATGCAATCATCAAACTCATTAAGATTAAATGTATAGTTAATTTGTTATTGGTAGGCAAAAACTTTTTATTGTACTAGATGGAAAGGCACTTTATAATCACCAGGAACCCATGATGATGATGATGATGCCATGGGCTATGTTCTCAACTTTTCAAAAAAGGGGGAAACTAATAGTAACTGAATTTTTTTAAATATACATATTAGGCCAACAAATGGGACTCAATTTCATCATCAAGAATTAGACTCAATTTCTCTTCATTCTCAATCACAGAAGAGCCCAGAATTAAGGTTGAACACACTTGTAATTCATCAGCATATAAAAGTTTGAGCTACAAAATGCAACTGCTAAAATTCATCCTAAAACATTGCCCCCCCTTGAATCCCTTGAAACAGAGAATCTCTAAAGAACTATCAGACTGGTTAATTAACTGGCCTCAGAATGCTCAGCAGCACCGAAAACTTTGGAGCCGATAAAAAAAATCCAATCCAACTTCGACCAATTCCTCATGTATCTCGAAACAAAAATCTTTATTTGGGTGAATTACTAATATCAAGGGGCTCGGATCGCTGCCTTTTAGGCTCTCGATCCTCTGGATCCCCCAACCGAAGAGAAACACAGAGATCTTCCTCCTCAGTAGTGTTCCTTAGAGTGGAGAGGCTCTTGAGCTCAGGGTTATCTTCTTGGCCGCGATGGACTGGGGACATGCTGATGAAGCTATGCTCTTCTACTTTGTTGTTGACCTCGACTGCATCCACCTGGAAGTCCATATGGCTGAAGGCCGGAGGGTTTGATCCCGAACCAGAAGCTACATCACGAGGGAGTTCCTCGATGTTGATGCCTAGAGGTCCATAGATTTCTTCGGTGTTTTCCTTTGCAAGGGTGCACAAGTTAGGGGATGACTCTCCAACTGTTGAATCCACTGCCGCAGCCAGGACCATTCGCTGCTCTTGAATTGCCTCTGCAATCAAGGAAAACAAAGGAAAGGGAAAGGAAATCGTTATGCAAGAGGATGACTTTATGATGTTCTAAAATGGTGTTTTAATGTCACAGGTCTTTCTTTGAGGGGACTAATTTTGTTAGAGAACAAGATTAGGAATTGTCTTTTAATGACTTATGATGCATTCCATGGGTTCTAATGTTGTTTGCAAGAATTGATTGCCAGATATATTCAGCCATAAACTAGATAAAACCCATCAATTAAACAAATTGCCAACGATTCCCAATAAGGCTGCGAGAATAGTTTTTCAAGGTAAGAGAAGCTTAAACCTTGAAGCCCTTCGTTGGTTGTGATAAGATCAAGCTCCAAAAGATCGAGAAGGCGGCCAAGGTCCACTCCACTAGTCCAGTTCTCAGGCCCGTGACCACTTTTAAGCTTCAACCTCCCACGATTCGCTGTCCCGCCCCATATAATCCCTATCGGCTGAGGCTTCTCACCGTCTTGTGCCGTCAAGATGATGAGGCTTCCACTGTCGCCTTCCAAATCGAAAGTCTCATGGTTCTCACCCACAACAAGGAAGTCAGTAAAGAAACATATTCCTTTCTCATCGTTGTACTCGAGAGCATAAGCCATCACCGTTCCAGTGGTGAGGCCAGAGCTTCTTCCAACCTTCACCACTTGCCTTCCAATTAGGCAATTGATTGGAGACTGCAAGTCTATCACCTTGACCTCTCCAATCTCACCAACTCCCTTCACTACAGTAGCAACAGTGGACATGTCGAAATCATCAGCGAATGGGATAAATGCCCCATCAGCTCGAACAAAGGTCTCTGCATGTAGATCGAAGGCAAAAGTTATATTTGCGGATACACACATTATTCTGGATATTAGTTTAGGAAACCACCATGACGACTCCATCCTAGTGTAACCATCTACTTCATCCAATAAGTTCTGAAGTATATGCTCATGGGAGGTACGCCATGGTGATATTGCCGCATATAATTGGATCATATATGCATATAACATGGATTTAAAAAGTATGATGATGATGATACCTCTAACGAAGACGTTGAATGACCATATAAAATAAGAAAAAAATTGATTAAAAAAGGAAGATGGGGTTCTGATAATTAGTCCTGTCAATTTTTCATAATAAGTACCGCTTACTTTTTCTGTTTCCCTGGATAGAGAACTATTTCTAGTGTAATGGTTTTACAAATGTTATTTGCGGCAGAAACGATGAAGTCAAAGAAGATAAAATGGTGCAACTAGGGAGTTTGCGACGGCCTTAGTAGCAAACTTGTGATTTTGGTGTCCATCCTCTCGAATTGAGGCCACCTATCTTGTTGTCTTTATTTGAAATTCAATAAAAATCCCACCTTTTTCTCCAAATCCACTAAACCCCCTTATCTTTTATTTCTCATCCGTATCCCATCATAAAAGCATTGTGCTGACAAGGTAAATCACATAAAAATTTGATTCCAGGCCGAAGTAGTTTGCAAGCTGTTGGAGAATCATAACTAATCTCAATAGTTGTGATATTCTGTTGCTACAATAGAGAAGCAATTAATAAGATGCCATAAGCGTGTTAATACCAGAAAGACACCATCACATAACTTCGCTCAAACCCAAACACCAACCCCCCCCCCCCCCCCCGGGGGGGGGGGGGGGGGGGGGGACCAAAACTCAAAGGAACCACCACAAAATATCCCTTTCAAATGTCAGTACTTGCCACGTTTCCTTTTGTTTTGATACACCATTAAGAAATAGATGGAAATCGAAATCGTAGAACAAGCATAACATGAAATAGTACTTCAAGAGAAACAATAATTTTCATTCAATGCCTATGTGACAGTTTCAAGCTCAGGTTTTTATAATGGAGGTGGTAGTGATTTTTCCATCTTTTGTGCTGTTGTCTACCAAGATTATTAAGTTTTCTCTGAGGGAGAATTTTTCATGGCAGACATAAAACCATTATAGAGCTTAAAAACTTTATTAAAGAAAGTGACACATTCTGAAGCTAGCATGATTTAAAGTCACCTAGCCATAAAATAAAGACAATCTGGGACGCTACCTGGATTTGTTCCGGCATAGATCCCATACCAGAGGTCATCCGTAATAAAAGATGTTGCCCTCTCCACAGCACCAAGATAGACTCCAGGCCCAAGGTTGGATGGCAATGGATGAAACATCTTCTGGTTCGGGTAATCCAAATCAACTGCTACATGCCTGTTTGTAAGGAAACCAACCTGTTTGTTTCCTGTTCGACTCTTGACTATGGCACCTAAAGTACCATAAGTTTCCTGGCTAGCCACCTACATTTTATGAGCAAAGATAAAATAGCACAATTGCAACTAAAAAAGAAGCAAAAGCAACCAAACGCCCAGCTGGCATACAATTCACAGCAATGTTAATACATTTGGTTAGTGATATTCTAAAATTTGATTTCTTCAGGATCACAAGATATAGAACTTATTGCACATGCAGAGATTGATCGGTTGTTGAAAACCTATGTTGCAAGGACATGGATATGCCGACACAAACACGACAAGCTGACGCTTGGCAAATACTTAAAAATACTTCGGACACGGGTGTTCGACTCCCGTAGCTGACACGTTTCCAACACGATGCAGCTTCTTGATAGAAGTGTCCATGCTACATAGTTCAAAAGTTTATAGATTAGTAAACTCGAATTACCTGAAATGATATAAATTTTCTGCCCAATTTAATCCATGCACTACATAATATAAGCTCGGAGGGTGCTGTGTCACGCTTGGATTTCACAGAAGGCATGCAGCCAAACAACGAAAATCTGCCCCAAAAACTGAAGAACAGAATATAAGTTTTCAGGTTCATGGCTCTCCAATTTATGATGTTTGTAATCACATGGTTTTGAAGGAGATAGTTTGGAACCTATTGAAAATGGTATCGACATACACTTTTTAACAAGGAATGTGATTACATTTCAGCTACATGGCTTTCATTGTGCTTTGGAGAAGATTATGATTCCGCTATATAATGGTCCAAAATCTCAATAAAATCACTTCGAATTTTCTGCCATTTTATCCAATATTTTCCTCTCTCTCTCTCTCTCTCTCTCTCTCTCTCTCTCTCTCTCTCACTCACATTTCTTTCCTTCTTTTCCTTTTTAACTGAAGCCCAACACAATCGACCCAAATAACTCTTTCCCTTCTCTCTTCCTTTCCTTCTTCCATTTTCTTTCCTAAGTCCAATAGCTCACGGCACAAGCCCACAGCTACTCGGTCACCCTTTTTCTTCTCCCCTCCTTTTATTTCTTTTACTTTCATTTCTCTCTTTTCCTTGAGCAAGCCCCGGCCCAAAATTTTAGCCTACTTAAATCTATTCTCCTTTCCATCTATCACCTTGTTCCTCTCTCTATCTCCCCCTATCCAAGGATAAGAATAGCAGCAACCACAGCCTCTGATCTTTTTGAACCCTAATCGACACGCCTCTCACCGTCGCCTCTTCCACAAGAAACTCGATCCAAATAGAATTCCTCTTCGATCTCTCTACGTGTTTTCCCCTTCTATTTATATTCTACCACTTTTAGGATTTGTTGGCATATGCAAATTATTTCTATTCTACAAATTTCTTTTAATCAAAGCGCTCGATTTTGGGTTTTCGATCTCATGGGTTTTCTTGGCCTCTTCAGTGATGGTAGATTATTTCTCCTCCAAGCTTCTTCGGTTTATGTTTTCTTTTTCCTAAATTAATTATTTGAAAACATGTGGGTTTAGAGATTTCTGGAACTGTTTCATGTTTAAGTTGCTGTATTTTTGTGGAGATGTGATATGATGATTCACGATTACTGAGAGAATTTCACTGTATGGTTTCAACCACACGGCAGTCCCTTTTGGGTCTTGCGGCGAACCCTGCCGTTGCCTCCTCGCTCCTTAGTTTGTTGTTTATTAATTGGCCGCTGGAGGCAAGGTCGCCACCGCCGCATGCCTCTCAGCGGTCAGTGTTCTCATCGTTAATTTACGATCGGCTTTATGCCCGCGGTTACCTTTCCTGGTCCGTTTTTGCTTGGGCCCTAACATGTGGATTGTCTTGGGTTACTTTGAATTGATGTTTCTCTTGGGCCATGGTCCATGGGCCTGTTGTTGGCAAAAACACAGTTTTAATGTGGTTTTCTGTATAATCGGGACATTGGGTGGGCAGGTCTTCCTTGGGGATTTTTTTGTATTGTAGTGTTTCTAGGCTTGGCCTTGTTGTTAGGCTTGCGGCTAATTATAGTTCCTTTATTTAATCGATGGCAGACCTCTGAGCTGGTAGACCGTTAAATTATTTAGGGTGCCGATGAACGTAAATCTGATCCCACAAGTGTAAATTATTTTTCCTTTTCTGTTTTAATTTAATTTTCAGATTAAATCTGTAGAGTTTTAAACTTTAGAAATTAATTTGTTCAAGTCGTAACTTTTGACTAGACTTTCGTGATACATGTTAATTAGAAATTACTTTTCAGTCATCCCAAGTTTGGATATTGTTACTTGATGCTTGTAAACTATTGGAACTGTTGTGATATGTACATCATTAGATTACGTAATTAGGTGATATGCATATAGAACATTGGAACTAATTGACTTGTACTTGACCATAGTACTGGAACACAGAACTTATGCAATAACATGAACTGAAACACAGAGACTTGATGCATAGGTCCTATCTACGTAATTTAAGACAACCATATACTTGACACACCTCACCAACATTGTACATAGTATATGGATTTCACTAGGACTGAGGTAACTCGTATTAGAGAGAATGCGGAAGCGACTGGAGCCATGCTTCTAACTGAACTTGATGGATCCTACTACTGAACTTGACCGACCTGGTTAGTATTTCTATACGACCATAAATGTTATTTCGGATGGATCCTAGGCCAGAGGTAGCTCCCTGTGGTACAAGGTGGTCTTCGGGTTGCATATCGTACTATTCAATGTGAGTCATGGCACTAGTATAAGACATCAGTCTAGTATACAAATAATACTTGTAGGATAGACTATCTCTTGATAGGTCTACTGTTACAGTTTCGTATTGCTTTACTTGGATAATCATGTTAATGTTAAAATATTTTGTTTACTTGTTAGTGAGGTGTTTCATTATCTATTGTTATGCAATGTTAATTGTCACTTTTGCCTTTCTATTTATTAAACAATATTTTTGTCATACATGCTGTCTTCTAATATTGTCGTACGGTTACTTTACTTGCTTGTACTTGGTCATAACTGTTACTTCTAGTCAGTAGCTACTTTTTCTGCCTTACACAATTATTCAATTTTGTTTGTACATAAACTGAATACTTGGTTTAGATATAATCTACTGTAATCCAATCCTACATCTCTCAGGTTGAACAGGTTTCCTATAGAGTTTTAGAGTTCTAGAACTAGCTTTCTTTTCTTTGAGCCATGCACGAGGATTCAAATGTAAGTTTTCCAGTATATTTCTATTTTGTCTATTATGTTTTCACTGATAGCCAGCATGACCTGCAGATCTTGAAATAGTAATGATCCCCATAAACCAGAGCATTACACGGTAACATATATCAAATTAACTTTTCATTTGTGCTTTCTCCAGTTGGAGAAATCTAGTCTGGATCCTTGATTGTATGAGCAGAGACTACAATAGGTAATAGGTAGCACTGACACTTCAACCATAAAGCCGTGTTGTGTCGGACACGCATGTGTTGACACGATATTTCGTACTTTTTAAGAATTCACTTTTAAGTGCTTGCGTGTCCTTGTAGGTGCAACATAGACTACAATGCCAAAAGATAGGTCTGCATGTCCATTGAGTTTCCATCTTATGGCCAGCACAGTCATTTATAGTGGCTTTGGCCTAGAATTTGGAACCACTTCATTGAGAGTTGATGTTAGGTTGACAGTCAATCGTTGAAATATTAAAATATTTTTCCCCAATAACTTTCTTGATTTTGAGCCACCATGAAGGATAACCAGCTCCTTTTTCGTTAAAAAAGGCTGAATAAGGATGTAAATTTATCTGCTCAAATGCCCAAAACAGGTGCATATAATACAAAACATTCTAGAAACGCATGAATTCTCATGGCAAACTTCAATTTAAGAAAGTTAACGAGCTTCCAAATTTGCAAAGAGATAACCAATATGACTTGAGGAACCAGCACTCAATGGTGAGTTAAGAAGTTGCAAATGACTCATCAAAATGGATTCTATGAGAATAATTTCACTTTGAGATCCATATGTTCATAAGATAGCACAAATGAAGACAAAATGAACATGCAATATATAATATAGATACAGTAATATCAAAGGAGGAAGAAAACACCACCAACCTCTATTTGTGTGATATACCTATTATGTTTTCATCACATGACAGCAATATATGGTCTAACCATGTATGCTTAAACAGGTGAAGTTTGCAAGATGGTTGATGCGATCATTACGTACGAGAGATGGCCGAAGGAGTAATTGTTGTGTGCACCGACGACTTGGGGGGAAGTTCTTTAGGCACAATTAGTTTTGTTATTTTTGCTGTACGCATCACGCGTAAACATTATATAAGTAAGGGTGTAGGCTAGGGTTAGGTATCAAATTTTGTAGCCGTCTTTTGACATTCCCTAGAGTTCTCGGAGGATATCTAGAAGAGAGTTTTAGGCTTTTCCCTTAGCAAAAGCTAGGAGAGGGGCCAACTCTCCCAAAATTGGCTACTTACCCCTTTGTAACCTTATTTCCCTATTTCCAATTCAATAAAAATCTCCAAATTCCACCAAATCAACCCTAGTCCGCATCAAAACACAACCAAACCTGAATGAAACCATGGCCATTAAGGAATTTAATGTAAAGTTTAAAAATAGAAAATCATCACAACAAAGATCAAATATGATATGATGCTTAAGTGACATGTGTATGACCATTTTACCGATCAGTGACTCAATAAAAGTTTACATGTTAGTAAGATTCATGATGAACAGTTAGTTATGAAGTATGTTTAACCTAAAGTCACTAATGATAGTATATTTAACCTAAAGTCACTAATGATACCAATGATAACTTAAATGAGTCTAATGACTGGTTGCATATCGTTATATGTCTAGCTACCACACCTTGAAGAAAAAAAGATGGGTAAAGATCAAGAATTTTCTTTACGTACGTTAAGATCCTATAAAATGATGATTGAAAAGGATAGAACTAATTTAGTCATCAAGTCAGCTTTAGAAAAGATAAAACTTAAAGTTAAACCTCGCCTGCAACCATACAACGTTACATGAATTGATGAGAATTCGCATATTGTCACCTAATGTTGTCGAATGTTTATCAAATTTTTGAGTTATCATGATCTTCTATGGGGTGATGTTTTATTGATGAATGTTACACATCTTATTAGGCAAGCCATAGTTGTAGATCTAGTGTTTCATGTTCTAAGGGATCCAACACATACGCATCTATATTTGAAAGAAAAAATATTGATTGTTAACCGATCCAAGTGTAGTTGGTCATCAAAAGAGTGGATTGATGAATGATAGGTCATAAACAAACTCGTCTCACATTATACCCTAAGTCCATCAAGGTTAGATATTGATTATGAACATATTGCATTCTCCAAGCATTCGCATATTATGTGAGTAAGTTGTGTTTCGAGACTTGTAAAATTGTTATAATTTACCATAATATTCACAAGTTTGTTGCAAAATCTAATAGAAATTTATAGTAATTAGTAGTTGAGGGTGATAAGATGAATAAAGTTTTTTTAAAAGATCGCTTTTGAACATAAGGTTTTGCACACGTCATACAAACACAGTAAGTTGTAGCGAGGATTGATCCCGATGTGACTAATTTGACTATTACATGCGAGCTTAGTTATAACCATTCCATGCAGTATTGATTCCTTATACATCCCCTACACTGCCATGGAAATGATTGCATATTTCTACACGATTGTGCTTCGTTTGTCACCTTTCACTAAGAGACGAATCTTCAAAGCTAGGGAGAATTGATGAGAATCCAAATTGGATCCAGTTTTCATCTTTTCAAAGTTTGAGTCGATTTAGAATTTTAGTTTTTGAATTCTCTTATATTCCTTGTATAAGTCCTTTGTTATTTATTTTTTAAGCCTTTTGAGTTTCATTTTAAAGACTCTTTTATTTTTATTTTATTTGAAAGTTTGAGTCTTGTTAGAAGGCTAAGATTTTAGATAAGAGTATTTCTTTTCCTATAAATATAGGTCTATATGGTTAAACTTTTGATTATGAAAGATTGAATAAAAATTTAAGCTTTGTACACTTTGTACTGGAACCTTTTCATTAGAGGTGCAAGTGTAAGCAAGGAATCACTAGAACATAAAGGTCGAAGGAATCTTCAACGCGGTATCAAGGTCGGTGGTCATTTGATCGTCACTGTGAGATGCTTAAAACCTAATTTATCCTTAAAACACTTATTGGTTATTCACAACATTCTTTCACTGCATCATTAATCCCATTCCGATACAAATCAAAAACGTCTTCCTATCTTGAGGAAAGAGGGCAGCAAGTACCCACTTTATTATTTTTGAAATAAAGGAAGAAAGATAAAATCTCATAGGCATCAAGGGAATAGAGAAAATAAAGTTTTACAAGATTGGATAACTAGGATATAAATTAGGTCGTATAGATAAATTAATATATGATTCATCATCCCAAGCCACGAGAAATTCTTCTAGATTGGCACATCTCATAGGGAAGCTTTATGGGAACTTAAAAGAAATTCAACATAGTAAACGGCCGGATTGTATTTAAGGATTATATATAGCAATTGTTAGCTGCATTACGGCACCTCTAGTATTGAATATGGCCTCAAGACCATAAAAATATAACATGAAGTCTGTTTACGGATGTTTTCTCACCACGGCTCACCACGGCTGAGTTGGACGAAAGAACAAACGGTTGTTGTTGCTGACGTGGAACGACGTAAGTAATTGACTGAGCACCGGGCGAGCTAACCTTGGGTGAATGGACCACAGACCAAGCTGTTAAAGCCAAGTCCGAACTATCTCTAGGCTATCTTCAACGTCCTGCAACACAAGAAGCTCGTTAGGGAGAGACGAATCTTGGATCCGGACTAATCACATCCGATACTTAAGTCAGATAATGACTCAAGTAGGCTCGGATAACTACGACCGATCTGTTGGGAGATCAATCTATAGCTATCGCGTCGAGATATAGAGGAAGTGTAGAGTAAGATGGAGCGGATACCAAGATCTGACTTTGATGGTTGTCAAAGAATGACAATGTCTAAGAATCGTCCCCTCTCGTTGTTCGAGAGACTACTTATAGGCAACAGATGTTAGAGGGTAATGCCCGAGTCTTTATGGTGCTTTATTGTCTTCGATCTGAGCCGTTGTCATTGATGACGAACTGAACGGTCAGTCATTGAATGCTTTCATTGATAACGAACCTAACAGTCGGCATTGATGAGGAAGCCCAAACGGTCAGCTTGGTTGTCGCCTTAAATAGAGAGACTGTTAGCCTCACATGCGGGTCTTTGGGCTGTTGGGCCGAAGCCGTAGGCTTGACTTGGCTTGTCCACTCCAATAATCAGCTGAGTAGTCATGAGGTCGGTCCAATGTAGTATCAAAGTCAAGGCAAGGTAGAAAGCAAAGAGAGGCTTATGATCAAAATGTGAGGTTTAGATCCCTCCAACTTTGAAGTGTTTGTCATTTCCTTGTTAAAAGATGAAGACTCTCAAAGAATCGACATAACATTCTAAATAGTAGAAGACTCGGTAGCTTTTTTCCTGCCGAATATTTTTAAAAATTGTGAATTTAGTGGGTGTCTCCGGAAGAAGATTGAGACAGCCCTGTAGTCACTAGATCCTTTGATTTTGGAATGTAATTCATAACGGTCTATGAGAGTCATATTACCAGCGATTCAAGCTTCTTAAGTGCCAATTGGCTTTAGAAATCTCCTTAGAACCAAGTAATAAATCATAAGCATTCATTTTGCCCAGGATTCTACAATTCAATTCAACTAGTGCTCGTCGGCATTGTGCATTCAATATAGCCGAATTATCCAAACCAAGGTTTGAGGTCTCGGTTTCGGTCTCGGTATCGCTCTCCCGGAAATTTAGGTTTCTGTATCGGTATCGTCCGTTTCGGCGGTTTCGGAAGTGAGTTTCGGTTTGTCCGTATTGGTAATTTTAAATACTTAAAACCCTATTAAATGCTATCAAATACTAAAGTATCAAATACTTTTTACAAGTTATATATTTTGCGAAATATATAAAAATATAATACAATTTTTTGCTAAATATAGTTTGCTAAATATATTACATGTAAAGAACAAATGACAAATTTATAAATAAGTTGGTCCGTAAATGGAGCAAAATGGTCTGTTTGCATAGCAATTCCCAAAATATCTGAGTGCTGCTACCCACATTACACATTTTGCTAAACCACACTTCAGTTATTTACAAGTTTGACATTGAATTGAAGGGTGCTTTTGAAATATCTGAGTAATATATTATAAGAGTGCTGCAACTCAGTACACATTTTGCTAAACCAAGCCATTTATTTACAACTTGGCCATTGAAGTGAATAAATATCTGAGGGGGTGTTTCCCTTCACACCCATTTATTTACAAGTGCTGCAACTCATGTTACACTTTCTTAGGGTGACGAGCAGGGGAGGGGAGGCGGGATGGCGGCGGGCCAGGTAAGCCTCATTATCTATCTTCTTGCTCTTCTTCTACTACTTCATTTTCTTCTTTTTTTGTGATGATGTGATTAGGGCTGATGAAGAGCGGTGGGCTGGAGACTCGGGTAAGTCCTCTCTCTCTTCTTTCTCTTCCTCTTCCTCTTCCTTTTCTTCTTCATTTTTGGAATTTTCTTCATTTTCTTTTTTTTGGCTGCTGCTCGTCGGTATCGGCCGAAACCGGCGAGTTTCGGTCAGTTTCCAGCCGAAACTGACCGAAACTCACCGGTTTCGGCCGATACCGAGAAAAGGGGAGGGTTTCGGATCGGTCCCCTCCGAGACCGATCCGAAACGACCGAAACCTATCGGTTTCGGCCGAAACCTTAATCCTTGATCCAAACTGATTTAGCAAATTTGACTACTGTGTTAAGCTCATGAAACCAAGCAA
The DNA here is from genome assembly GCA_030789695.1 of Scilla litardierei. NCBI lineage: Eukaryota > Viridiplantae > Streptophyta > Magnoliopsida > Asparagales > Asparagaceae > Scilla > Scilla litardierei. The sequence continues at coordinate 13,541,216 of CM061131.1, forward strand.
TATATATTCCGGTTGCACATCTCACTGCAATTTAGTTTACCATGGTGCTCGAATCACCACGGCTGTCTCTACTCAGTTTTTCTTAAATACATCAACATTAGCACTTGCTCATCCTATGTAAGGTATCTCAGCGCATTGGATTTTTTACTTGACAAACTAATTCAGAGAAGAAAGCAGGTGGGCAATTGATTCTACAAGAAAATCAACACGCTCAGAGAAAATAATTGAACAAGTAATAATTGAACAAGCTTGAGCACATGTGGACTCAGCTAGGCTAAAGATCGAGCTCAATTCATGTGGTTGGTAAAATCAGTTAAGAGGCCAACATTTTATAATATGCATATGTCTACGCTACATTTTTATAACTATATGGCATGTTAGATTAAATCGACAATCCCTGTACACCCACCACCACCATGATCTTTTCACCATCCCACCCCCTAATTCAAATAAAAGAAAACTTTTCCAAGACAGTCACAGAAGTGCTGTAAGTATTATTTTCACCATCCCACCCCAGTAACCATAAGGTCTCCTCTCTTTTTTTCGAGAGAGGGGGAGTCGCTGTGATTTAGCTCAGTAAACCAGTCAATGGGGTATCCCTGCCTGCGAAAAAATTCAGTGTATTTTTTGTATTAGGGGGTGGGATGGTGAAAATGCTGTGAGCTCAAAATGCTTAAGACTTAGGCTCAGGTCTCTCCTCCTCCTCTTCCTCCAAATAAAAGAAAACTTTTCCAAGACAAAAATGCTGTGAGCATATTCTTTCACCATCCCACCCCGTAACCATTAAGTCGCATCCTCTTCCTCCTTTTTTGGAAGGAGGGGGAGCCACTGTGAGTCTGTGATTTAGCTCAACAGACCAGCCAGTGTGTACCCATGTGATGTAGGACGCGGTGGGATCTAGGGATTTGGTGGAGGATTTGGGAAAGAACTAGATAATTGGGGATTTCTTGGCTTTGCACCAATGAAGAAAGGACCTTTCACATGCGGGGAACCTTTCACAGGTTTTGGAAAATTTTCTCTTTTCATTCATTTGTTTTTTAAAAATAACAAGTCTAGTTGCCTTTATATAATCTTACAACCAAATAACTAAAAACAAATAAAATCCTAATAGATAAGATCAAATAAAAACAAATAAAATCTTAACTAAAAGTCCTAATAGAAAAATCAAATAGAATCCTAACTGAAAATTATCGGGACCTGGAGATTTGGTGGAGGATTTGGGAGAAATGGCGTGCTTCTATCAATCTGCATCATGGTACACTTCAGAGTTCGTGGACGCATCTTTTCCTACTGCAGATGACTACTACAGATGACTACCGATTTCTACCCAGTTGTGCTACTTTTGCCGCCCTTCACCAGGAGGTGTAGTTCTCAAGCAGCGGAGAATGATGAGGATCAAATTCTGATTAGTTAGGTTTAGTTAGATTTTATTTTAATTTTCAGTTAGAATTCTATCTGATTTTCTATTAGGATTTTAAGTTAGATTTTTAGTTAAGATTTTATTTGTTTTTATTTGATCTTATCTATTAGGATTTTATTTATTTTTAGTTATTTGGTTGTAAAGCCTATAAAAGGCCTTAGACTTGTTTTCAATGAATCAAGTAATCAATGAATGATATAAGAGAATTGATTTGAGAAAAGGGTTCTCGTTTAAATCTTTCTTGTGTGATGCAATGGAGTAGGCACGAGAGAGCCTTAGATCTCTAAATCTTTGACATGCTGATTTGTCAGAGTGGGCAGAGGATGGACTGCGTGAGAAACTCTCAACATCCTTTATCTATTTAGGATCCCCAATTTTCTCAATTTGTTCTTCCCAAAATTTTCCACTTTAAACCCCTATATGTATTACTTTTTTTATTTTCCCTCTTTAAATCTTTCGTCCTGCATCAATTTGGTATCAGAGCCGAACGAATCCTTTCTTTTCTGAAAATCTTCCCCCAATTTTTCCAAAAAGAAAAAAATCAAAACCCTAACACTACTCTTCGGATCAGCCGCCTTCCTCCACAAAACAAAACAAAACAAAAAAGACCGCGCTACTACAGTACCCACCTCAGTTTCTGCTACAATATTTTATGTGCTTGCTACAATACCGTTGTAGGAATTTCTGTGCAGTTTGTGTTTTGATGATTCCGGATCCATTTGAAGCCAGAACTCAGTGCCGTTCGTGCCAGTGTGTAGCTGACTTATCCAGCTACGTATATGTGGCATCCATACAAGCAAATCTTTTCTAAATTATTGGATACAATAGTGATTACTATGATGATTATTACAATAACTATACTCCGCGAACAAATTTTGAGCTTGAGAAGTGGAAACAATTACCATTCTTTTATGGCTTCAAGGATAAATTTGGGTATGATGATTGTGAGTACCATCTTGAGAAGTTCTTCTCCTGTTTTAATTTATCTGACGAAGAAAAATATAAGTATGCATATCTCAAGCTGGGTGGAGACGCGCTATCTTGGTGCTTGAGTCTTTGAGTTCCTTATCATCGATGGTCAACATTCAGTTCTGCTCTTCGATGTCGATATTCTTCCAAATATCGGTATATTCCTCAGGCACCGCAACAGGTTTCAAGCTCGAAAGTAAAGAATGATCCAATCGAACTGATATGTGAGCTCTGCAATCTTTGCGAACACTTGGAGAGGGAGCAGCAGAGTAAACTCAAGCCCGAGTCCATAGTAGAGGTCGATCTAACACCTGAGGCGAAGTGTGAGCTTAAACAAGAGCTGAAGCCTACTCTTGATCTAGAGATTGAGACACCAACTGTGTCTGAGCCTAAGTTGAAGCCGAGCCTGATTTGGAACTTGAGCTAGTATTGAAACCACGGCGAGAACCCGAGTTAGAGTTTGAACCAGAGATTGTTCCAGTATCACAGTCAGAATCAGAAGCAGAGCTTGATCTTGTGCCGTATTTCGAACTTGAGTCAAAGCCTTATCATGAGCTATCAGTTGAGCCTGTGTCACAACTGTCGAAAGAAGCAATGTTGATTCCGATTGAGCATATTGAGTTTGTGATCCCAGATCCTCTTACCCTAACCAACAAACAGGTGTTGAATGTTTATCTATCATTCATGAATTGGGAGAAATTATCAGAGGATGTGCTTCTACCAATCTGCATCATGGTACACTTCAGAGTTTGTGGACGCGTCTTTTCCAACCGCCAAAGACCACTGATTTCTACCCAGTTGTGCTACTTTTGTCGTCCTTCATGAGCAGGTGAAGTTCTCAAGCAGGGTAGAATGATGAGGACCAAGTTTTGATCAGTTATGTTTAGTTAGATTTTATTTTGATGTAGGACGTGGTAGGATCCAGAGATTTGGTGGAGGATTTAGGACAGAACTACCAATCTGATTTTTAGTTAGTTTTATTTTGATTTTCAGTTAGGATTCTATTTGATTTTTCTAGTAGGATTTTTAGTTAGATTTTTTAGTTAATATTTTATTTGTTTTTATTTGATCTTATCTATTCGGATTTTATTTATTTTTAGTTATTTGGTTGTAAGGCTATATAAAATCCTTAGACGTGTTTTCAATGACTCAAGTAATCAATGAATGATATAAAAGAATTGCTTTGAGAAAAATGGTTCTCTTTTAAATCTTTCTTGTGCGATGCAAGGGAGTAGGCACGAAAGAGCCTAGGCGAGAAGTCTAGAACTCTAAATCTTTGACATGCTGATTTGTCAGAGTGGGTGTAGGACGTGGTGGGATCTAGGGATTTGGTGGAGAATTTGAAAAAGAACTAGATAATTGGGGATTTCTTGGCTTCGCACCAAGAAAGAATGGACCTTTTACAAGCGGGGGGACCTTTCATAGGTTTTGGAAAAATTTCTCTTTTCATTCATTAGTTTTTTTAAAATAACAAGTCTAGTGGCATTTATATAGCCTTACAACCAAATAACTAAAAACAAATAAAATCCTAATAGATAAGTCAAATAAAAACAAATAAAATCTTAACTAGAAATGTTACTAAAAATCCTAATAGAAAAGTCAAATAGAATCCTAACTGAAAATCAAATCAAAATAAAATCTAACTAAACCTAACTAATTAGGACTTGATCCTCATCACCATGCTTACAAAAAAACTCATGGATGTATTTTTTTTGCAGTGATGTTCCCCATCGAAAGACAATATAGAATTTTTGTCCAAATAAACCCCTTAAGACCATCTGTGTCTCTAGATCTCTTAAATGAAAATGAGCTAACAATTCTTAAGACTTGGATCAGGTCCCTCACACTCCTTGAAAGATCCAGGCCCCATCAGGCTCCGATAAGACGTTTATACAGTTGGTTGGACATGAACAAACTAATACAATTGGTGGCCATGTTGTGATAAAGTATACGACAAAATGGATGATTGCACAGGATAAACAGAATTTTGTTTTATAGGTGGGTACATGTCCTAGGGGAAACCATGGTACAGATGGCTTGATGCAGAATCTGCAAGCAAGCCCATGCATACATGCCATGTACTCATGTTGTAATCAGAATTACAGGAAGACTACCAAACCACAATGTCTCTAATTTGGAATAATTTTAAGAAATATTAATTAGATAGCTTTATATGTTATAGGTTGGATGTGAACATAGTTGTTATTTTTGTATGTTTGAATCTGATTAGAGGAGTAGAGTTGTTATCCTTATCTGACTTGGGGTTGGGTTGGGTTGGTACTTTTTGTATTATTATTAGATTTCGCATCAGTAAAGCATATATGGTTGGAGAAGACAGTATTTATTGATGAACATTATTACTTGTATATGAGCATGTACATTGTTTTTATTCTTTATATCTCTGATCCTATCTTCTCAAATCTTCTCCTCCCTATTCTTTTTAAATATTATTCCTCTTCCTGCCATCTCTTCCCATCTCCGAATCCTGACCAGTGGTGAGTGCTTCAATAGGGAATACATAAGCTACCTCCACATTATTGGTCAGATTAATTTGCACCACAATTTGGAGCAGAGGCCATCATTCTGATATTTTGAGTTAGGTGTTACCTCAAGGTAACATATGTTTTGCGAGTTTCCACAAAGGTTAACTGGGTAACATGTTCCTAACAGCTCCATAGAAGTAGGACCGTTATATGCTCAGATAATTTTGATAGTTCACTGTTTCCTTCTAGACATGGTTCCCAATAGTATACAGTATTAATGACAGTAGCGACAACAAAATCTTTATTCAAAATTTTTGGGATTGGCCACATGATCCTTTTCTTCCATGTGCTCTGTTAAGGGTCATAGTCTACGTTAAATCAAGCACTATCATATGATTCATATTTTTCTAACCATCTCCATACAAGTTTATTTAGGCCTCCTTTGGTCTTCACTGCTCCGTTAACTATGATGTTTTTAAATGTTTCTTATCGTTGCACTCAATGACCTCTGCACACATGTCCAACCTGTCTAAATTGATTCTCCATCTTTTTTCCATCATTAAAGCATCTGCTAACGTGTAATGAATGCGCTCATATTTTTTTGTATCATATTTGAGTGTATTGTCACTCACCCATCTACAAATTCGCTATTACACTCATGTTTTGACCATGTTGTTCCTCAAGAGTTAAACATTCTGAAGTGAAGATCATTGCTAGTTTATAGTCATCTATAGACCATTCCCTTTAGTTTTATGGGTATTCTATGATCACATAATACTCATAAGCACTTCCCATGTTGACCATCTCTCTTTAACTCTCTAGACAACACCTTCATCAATTACACCATCTTGACAAAAGCTTGATCCTAAATAGCAAGAGTGGACACTCGCGGTATTTCGTAACCATATACCCATACATGCTCCTCCTCACAATTGCTAAAGTTGCATTCTATATATTCAGCTCTTTGTTTTACTAATTCTAAATCCTATAAGATGTTCCTCCACCTTTTTATTTTGGAAATAATTTCTTCTCTGCTCTTGTCAAGTACTAGTACATCATCAATAAACAACATGCACTAGGGGAAGAGTAACAAACCGCGTTGAAAATATTGACATGTTCAATAATCTACTGTGAGTTAATCTCATACTGATCCAGCAGAGCAACAACATGCGAAGCAGCCATATAAGAAGTTATTATACTCTCTAGCCAACCATACATGGAGAACAACCAATGCAAATAACATACCAATTTGAATTAACATGTGAAGTAGAAAACATTCATCATTCATCCAGATCTTAAAATTCAGCACTGTCGATATGATATCTACAAGGGAACTGATACATGAGCGGGGAATTACCTGCGAACCTGAACCTATGCATGGATCACTCCCACGTAAGCCATCCACAAGTTCGGTGTAAAGTTGCTCTTTTGGTGTCGGTGCCGGTGCCCCGTAGTATGAAAATTCTACAACATCTACATCACACCATACGCCCCCTGGTCCCTATTCATCAAGAAGAAGAAGAAACATAATAACTAAACAGGAATGAGAAATTTCTTTGTCAAAATTTAACTAAAAGTGTAATTTGAGTCCTAACTGAGTTGTGTTTTCATATCTATCTTTTTCTTTTTTGTGAGCTCTATGTTATTTAGAAGTTTAATTTGAACTATGATTATATGTAGTAGTTCAATTTGGTTTAATATGTTTGGATTAGTATACATAAGAGGTTTTGGATCCAATTAATCAATGAGTTTTTTCATAATTTGTAATGATTTTGTTGTGTTTTATTGGGAGACATTTGTGAAATTTATGTATTTTACATTGGTAGGTAACAAATAAAATTAGGAAAAATTCACCTCACGTATGATATGGTTCATTTTCCTATTTGAATTTTGCTTATTTTAGAACAAATTGGAATCAAAGCTGAGGAGATGGATCCATCTTCATACTTTCATGATGAAGATCAAGATGGTGCTGAGCCAGTGATTTATTAATCACTGACAAGTAGAAAAGAAAAAATAGTTGGGCGGTAAGAGTTACTACTGGTTGCTAGTAAACTAATGAGGTTCTTTAGTTTTGTTGAGTTAATGTGCGTGCGATGAATGTGATCGAGTGGACGGACCATAAAGTAAGGAAGTTACATTCTGAGTTGTTGGTTAATCACAAAGAAAGATGATAATCATGCATTCTGAGATGTTGATAACCACAAGGAAGATATTTGTGATGGCTTCCAAGGTGCTAGTGACGAGGTGTTGGTGATGGCTCGAAGCAAATCGAATTATGAAAAAAAAATAGTTTAACATAAAGTACATTTTTTAATACCTAATTTGAAGTTATTTATGATTTTTTTTGAAGTTTCTGGCATAGGAGATTGTTACTTATCTATGAAAATGATTTGTTTGAAAATAAGATGGAGATTGTTGAGATGTGACTCAAAATATAATTTGAGTTCTAATTAAGTTGGTTTTTTTTTTTTTACTTTTCTTTGTTCGGTGAGTTCTATGTCATTTAAGAGTCTAATTTAGACTACAATTATAGGTGTACTTCACTTTGATTTAGGATTCTTTGGATTAGTATTATATGAATAAGAAGTTTTGGATCCAATTGAGTCAATGTATTTTTTGTAAGAATTTTTAAGTGTTTTAGGATGTTTTATTAAGAGATTTTTGATTGATTTGTATATTTTAGTTTGGTGGGTGATGAGTAAAATTGAAAAATATTCATCTTCCAAATCTTATGCTTTGTTTTTATTTGAATTCCTCTCTTGTTGTACCATTCTTCCCCATCAGGTTGCGCATCAGTCATAGGGAAGTTGGAGGGCCCTCATTCTCTCTTTCCAAAAGGCCATAACTTTTTAGTTACTGCATGCGCATTCAAATTTTTGGTAACTGAAAAAAACTTCAATTTAAAATATAAATCCAGGAAAACATTCCAGGTTTCCAGGTTTAAATTTCTTTAAATAGACTTGCCCACTGAAGATGTTAAAAGCTGGGGAGAAAATTATAGTTCTGCTTACTATTGCCAGTCTATTTTGTTTCCATCACCATTTATCCAACCAAATTTCAGATAAAAAAATAAGAATATATCCACTATTTGGAACTTAAAGTAAGCATGAGTCACTTAGTACCTCCAGAGCAGTGGGCAAGCATTGGATGTTGTTGAGCCATTTCCGATGAACTTTCCTTGCAACAAAAACAAGAATGGCCGGTATGTCAGTCAAAGTGCCCTTCCTTATCCGAAAGCCAATAGCTGTGCCGAGACTGTAACGCCGCAAGATCTTGCTATGGAACGCTCGTATAGTCATCAAGTCGAGTAATGTGGTGGCTTGTTGCCCAGTTGGTAGTCGGCCAAGGTTTCCTGGCAGTACTCCCTTCTGAAGGTTCATAAAATAATTTGCACGGCCTTCCGCTGCACCATGCAATAGGGTAGAGGTAGGCCATGAAAAATATGCAGCATTGCTTTCAGGGTGCTGACCACCTGATGCATATGGCTGAAGAGATGGACTAGAAGGAAGATTCGGGCAGCCGCATATGTTTCTTTCCATATCCAACACTGATTCCTCAGTTTGTGTTGACCCCGACCGATTCCCTCTGATGTCAGGCTGCCTCCTCATGCTGGTTATGTGCTAGACCTGCATCGAAGTGCTGAACCCTTATAATGCTCAGGCTATAAGTTTAAGGAAGTGAAACCTACAGAAAGGAAAATAAATAATAAAAATAACTAAGATGCAATAGCTTTCTGAAGTTTCACACACAGGCCAGAACATACGAAGATAAGAGAATAAAAATATTTATATTTTCAGAAAAAGGGTCCTATCATCACCTAAGTATCACCGCAGGTGCACTCTGAACAACACACCCCCTGCCCCCACCAATCTCACTTTGAGATCAATGCAAAAAGTCAATGCACCAATCTCCAAGCAAAATCGAGGCAGACGAGGGAGTCTGATGTGATCCGCAAGAGAAATAAAGATAAAAATAGTGTTTTTTAGAAGATTTGAGGAAAAGATAGAATGTTTATTGATTTTATCAAGGTAGGTGGCTTCGATTCGAGAGGAGATTCGAGAGGAGACTGCTCTCCTAGCTTTAGATTCGAAATCAAAGATAAATCTCCAAGAACTAGTGTTCTAATAAACTCTTAGAAGAATTTTTTTTTCACAATAATCAACATTAAAAATCCCTAACCCTAGCCATTGCCTCCTTATAACGGCCGTTTTTTTTCAAAATTTCAAGGATCTACAAAACCCCCTAACCCCCAAAATTGCAAAATTGCCCATGTTATGGCCGCTGCATCCCAATCGCATCATTACTCTGTCCCCGAGAACTACCGTGTCATCAAGGTGGTGTCATGAAAACCATAGGCATGCTACTCCAAATGGAAGTGCACGTTCCCTCCAGCTCTTCCTCCTCAACGGCATTGCTTTCACACTCGATGATCAATATCTGAAAAGCATGATCCTTGCAACAATGTCCTGAAAGGCTGAAAGCGTAGACTCTTGGTGCGTCTATCCTCGATCTCGATCTATGTAGGCCGCTTGATCCTACTGTCCAGTGGAAGCTCACTGTTCTTTTATTGGCTGGGCTGGATCCCTCGTGATGGCACCTTCTCCTCTCATGTCGCTACCTGACTACGAAAAGTGGATCCACCCATGCCCCCTTGTCAGCCGCTCCTCCGTGAGCCGATGCTTTATCATCTGGGCCAGCTCCATTAAGTCTGATAGCCCTCTGGGTCTCTGAATGCGCAGCTCCGTCTGAATATTAGCCTTGAAATCTGTCGTGAAACTCCCCTCTAAGGACTCCTCAGACAGTTCCCACACACGGCCTGACAGCATCTCAAACTTCTTGATATACTTTCTGAATGTCCCCGCATGTCTAAGAACAAAGAGCAGCTCATGAAGGTCTCCTCCTGGGTGTCCTGAAATCAGTGTAACATGTAATTTTTAAATTCTTTCCACGAGTGCAAAGGTCGTTGTTGCTCTCTCCATCGATACCAAGACAAGGCATCACCCTACAAACATATCCCAACCACCCTCTGTTTCTCCGCTGCAGCGAGACGAGTCATCTCAAAATACCTCTCTGTTCTATAGATCCACTCATAATGGTCTCTTTCAAAGATCAACATCTTTAATTTTTTGACAATACTGTCTGTTTTGAAATCTCCTTGTACTGCTCTCCATCTAGGATTGGCTAACGTGAAATTACCGGATGAATTCTATTGTGCATCAAGATCTCCCCACGGGCATCCCTTTGCTCTACCATCGTACTCCCAGTCTTCGTCACCTCAATATGGACCTCCTCCATCCTCATCGAAACCATGATATGTGTCTCAATGATCTCCAAGCACATTTGGATGTTCTCCACCCCCTAGAAGTTGTTGTCGTGCACCGGGGGGTCTCCCATTCAGAAACCAGTGCCCATTGGATCCCTGAATGCTGTCTGCGGGCCCTATGGGACCTACCCATAGCTTATGGGCCCCATGGCGGCCCGCCCCGGGCCTACCTGGGTCTAGGCGGCCCGCTCAAGGGTCGTCAGGCTGTGGTCGAGTCGCCCAAGACTCATGTGCCATGGGGCGGTTCACCCCATGGCAGCCTGGCCCTGGGCAATTCGCCCAGGGCTCTGGTGCCCTTGGACGGCTAGTCACAAGGCCATCAGCCCTTTGGAATGGCCGCCTCAAGCGGCCGACCTCCTCATCGCCCTATGTCGTGCCGTTCAGCTAGTGTTCTTCTTCCAAATTGATAATTTTCCACCTTTTTGATTCCAAGGTAGTATCTTTGGCCCTAGATCTACTTCGTGGTAATCGTCGTGGAGCAGATCAGATGATGGATCACCCTTCGGATGGACTTTTTCCTCGTTGTTGACCAAAAGATTTACCTTTCACATTTGATCTTCGTCGAACAGTAGCTGACCTTCATTAAATACATCGACTTTCTCCTTTCCCTTCGTCAAAACTTACGCCTTTTGGATCGGATCTACACAGTTGCCCTCTTCTCTACTAAGATCTGAATCCTTCACCCTTGACAACGTTGTGATCTGATGCGAGACTTGTTGGTTAGATTGCATGAGATGTTGGTTGGATTGCATGAGGCCTTCCAATATTGCGTTCATCCTCGCTTCTGTGGCATTCGCTTCGGATTTCATCTCATCCATCAATTTCTTCAATCCTTCAATATCGACATTGAGTTTCTTCTCCAAAAGTCCCACTTCTTTCGATGCCGCCGCCATGGATCGTAGAACTATAATACCAATTTGATGTGATCCGCAAGAGAAGTAAAGATTAAAATAGGGTTTTTGTAGAAGATTTAGTGAAAAGTGGTTTTTATTGATTTTCGAATAAAGATAACAAGGTAGTTAGCCTCGATTCGAGAAGAGGCTGCCCTCCTAACTTTAGTTTCGAATCAAAGTCTAAATCTCCAAGGACTAGTGTTCTAATCAACTCCTAGATGGTTTCTTTCACAATAATTAACATAAAAATCCCTAATTCTAACCATCGCCTACTTACAATCGCTGTTAATCCCAGAATTTCCAAAAATTACAAAACTACACATAACCCCAAAATTACAGAATTGACCATGTTGTGGTCGTCGCACCCCACTCACATCAGTGTCACCAAAGGTGTTTTAAGATTATGTCAGAGAAGGGATGTCACTAGGCCCCGCATCCTCTTGTACTTCATAGAGTATTGATTCGAAGAACAAATGGAGTGAAATTCGAATTAGTATGTTAGTTCATTACGCATGCAACACCGGACAAGTATACGATGCAACACACATGGAGAAACGGGAAATCCTTAAGAAGTTGATACTAGAGATATGGTGATAAGAGTCACAGAGTCGGTGTGCAAGTGGGTATCTGTGTGTGCACGCACGCGTGTGCATAAGACTCATAGTGACTTGTGGTAGAAAGAGAAACAGAAATATAATCTTAATCGGTGAAATTTGAAGCTTGAAAAGACGTAATTAAGCCAAACAAGTAAACCAACAAATCCAAACAAATATGAAGCCTAATACAAGCATATGATGCCTCTGATGTGTTTGTGTGTTTAAGTTCTATTAAAATAGAATCCCTTGCTTACGTCAAACAGTCCATTTTTATGTCTATTTAAGTGACATTGTCGGGATCTTCGCCAATCTTTGAATTGCTTATAAAGGCAACGCAGCCCTCGTCCCTTTTTAAATAAACAAATAAATTTGAAATGGCCCTTCACATGCCCAAAATGTTCGGGACAAGTGTAGTAGGTGTTCAATGCATAGAACAAATCTCAAAAAAAAATCATTTATAAGTCTGGCATCCAAGATGAACTAAAAACTTTTAGAGAGTAAGAAAAGAGATAAATGGCAATAACTACTGCCTCGTTTTAGTCAAAATATAGAAAATCAGGAGGCATCTCCAGGACGGATAAGCAGATAAGTAAAAGTTGATATTAATAAATGAGCCGTTTGACTTATATTTTGACATGGACACAAAATGCGTAGAAGATATCATTTGGACATGAAGAGGAACATTGATAGTGGAGGCTTTTGCAGGATGAAAGAAAATTGCCGAAGGTATGAGAAGGCAAACATAAAGTAGCCCTTAACCAGGGTGAAGAAAAGCCACCCCTTGGCTAGGAATAGAGAAAAGGTATCCCTTGGTCAGAGATGAGGAAAACCCAATCCTTAACCAATGATGGTGAAAAAAAATTGCCCTTAACCAAGAAACCAAACATATCCCAAAATCTGGAGATAAATCGCATAAACCAAGGTATCCAATTTTGAGCTCAAGATAACACATTTTGAAGGGTTTATACATAGAAGCTTAACACAACTAAAATTCGTGTTTATGACACATTCTAATACATTACATACTCTAATTGAAGCTAAAAGGCCAAATAAATAAATCAAAAACAAACTCAAAGTCTAAGAAAATTCTTATCCTAATCAAGTTCCTAAATAATTCATATGCTAGTTTTAAATTCTAAACAAACTTAAGTTCTAATATAACTGGAAGTCCTACCTAAACTGGAATGCTTTAAGAAGATAACCCCAATGAGTCATAGAAATCTTCAGCAAATCATCTATTGTTATGTATTAAACATGCTATAATGCAAGCTTGAGAATTAGTAGATGTCCAAATCTTGCATATCCATGTCGGTTCCAAGCAAGATAGATTCATGAAGCTGGTGAATGAAATGAAAAAATACATTGATAAGTACAGTAAGTTGCATGATAGCACTGACTTTGCACACAAGTAAGGTATTGATGTTATGGCTCCCTAAAACTAACATATAAAACAAAGTCCCTTTTATTATTTTGATTATTACTTTTATCCCCATTGTTTAATTATATGCACATAATATATTCATCCACGATGAACTCTTATTGTTAGTTGCCAGCGGAGCTCAGCAGACTGCAAAGGAAATGGAGGAGCAACTGGAGCTCAATAGCTTGGAGATTGGGAGAACCGAGAAGGAGAAGAAAGTCTCAGAGTATCAGTTTTTTTTTTCTCAGAGGAGCCGTTGGGTATAAATCCTGATATCCGATGAAGGGATGTTTAATCTCAGCAGTTCGTTGCTGTTTATATCACATCCGTTAGATGCATTTAAGTGAATGAACCTCGGTGCTTCGTTCGCTTGATTATAAAAGGACTATTCGACAGTGTTTAAGCGATTGCATTTCAGATGTTGATCAACTGGCGAACAGATGAAACACACTACCACTTACTGTTCGCCTTCTCCCTCAAGCTGTCCCCCCCCCCCCCCCCAAAAAAAAAAAAAAACCCCAAAAACAAAACACACACACTACTACACTGGCAACAGCCATCGCCAAGGCTGATGTGCTCCCCACGCCATCTGGATGAGCCATGATCCCCAGGCCACACAACCGCCAGTTGTTAAAGGCGGTTAGAACTGACCTAGTTCCTCTGTAAATAGCGATTTGGTTGTAAAATGAACCCATATGTTGAATGAATGAAATTATGTTTCCTCTTCTAAATTCATTTGCATTTTCCTTTGCATTATTTCCTTAATTTTCCTAGTTTAGATCCTATCTTAGCTTAGTTTTAGTTCAATTTCTCCTGCAATGCCCTTCTAGAGCTACTTTTCACAAGTGCTTCACGAAATGCACCTGAGAAGCAGCTGAGAGAGCCTAGCATTTAGCTTGGGTTCCTCACAGTTTGTGTCTGAGAATTTTCTAAAGACGTTATTGTTAGATATTGGAGTGATCTAATACATTTGATAATGATGAAACATTATGTTTGCATTAATATGTTTTGTGTAGATATTACGAAACATTTAGGATGCAAAGAACAATGTGTCAAGCAACAATAATGGATGACTACAATTATGATAAGAACTTAGACATTAACGACATTGATCGAGCGCATTAAGATTATAAATTTGTACATTGATATAATCTTTATTTCCTATCATAGTAGTTATGTTAAAACCTTAAAGATACACCGACACACACTTAAAACCATAGGATAAAGACTTAGAATTATAATAGACTTATACCATATCAAAACCCTTGGTTTCCAACTTAAAACTGTGATTTTATAAGGCTACTAGTCGACCAACATAGTAGACTCATCGACTAGAGTATCAGCGTTTCATACCCCAAAAAACTCAGCTATTAGTCGACCAACAAATTCCATTAATTGACCAACAAATTCCATTAATTGAAAAATAAATTTCAGAAATTCAAACTAGTTATTCAGAGCTTGGTTTAGTCGACTAACAGAGGCTATTGGTCGACGAAAAATGTTCATTAGTCAACTAAAAGTGTCTTTCAGCGCAGCTCTTTTAAGATCCATTAGTCGACAATAGGGCTTGTTCGACTAATAATGTTACCTTGGCTGCATTGACCTTCAAAAACTAATTGTTTTCTAACCGTTGTAATGGTTTTTTTTGTAAACTTTATTAATGATGTTTCATCTATATAGATAAGGTATTAAGCTCAGATGTTAGTAAAAAGGAAGTATTAAGAAAAGATTAAAATTTTGTGCTTAGAAAATACCCTTCTCTCTATTTTCCAAAGAAAGGTCATTCCTCTTTCAAAAAGAATTTTGACATTCAAAACTCACATTCTTTGAACAGAATTCTTCTCCTTAACCTAGATTAATTCTACAAATATCACATCTTCGAATGATATAGGAGACTTGTTGTTCAATTTCTTTGTAAAGAGGTTCTATCAAGGTTGTTAAGAGAAGTATAAGTTCTTAACACCAACGTGGTGTTCAAGGATTATAAATTCTTACAGTTTGCAATGTGTTGTTGGAAAATTTCAAATAGTGAGCTTGAGGACTGGAGTATGTCAGGGAGATCGAACCATGATAAAATCTCTAGTGTTTGTGTTTGCTCTATCTGTTTTGCTTATGTGTTCAATTTTGTTATTGCGATTATTTTTATTTTATTTCCGCTGTAAATTTTTTCAAGTTTTGGTTGTTATATAGATTCAAATTAGTAACTCTTTTTGATATCTTTATTGTATAATTTTAAAGACACTATTCACTCCATGGTGTCTATTTGACCATCCACATGATCCAATAGTTATTGTGCAAGTGAAGGCATGGCAAAGATTTAATGCAAATCACAAGTAAACAAGAAACAGAAGCACGTCCATGGATTAAAAGGGACAAGTGATAATTAACCATGATGTTTCAGAAGAAAGCACATGAAACCAACATCCATGAGTACAATAAAATTATCACCATTAGAATGAAAGGGAGAAGATATTTCTAAACTCAAGGTCCACTACGCATCGGAGAAAATGCTACATATGACTATTCTCATGAGAGGGGGTGGGGGAATAATTAAGAGGAGAAACAAAGAAGCTTCGACTTTAGAATGACTTGCAAATAATGTTAAATGGACAAGATGACTTTGAGAGAGTGTCTTCACACGTGTCCAACACTGCAACCATAAAAAATGTTAACAATACAACACAGCTCTATTATATATAGGTGTGCATCCATGTGTGTTATGTAACCCATATCAACGTAAACAAATCACTCCATAGTTTAACAAAATTGAAACAGGACTTTGGCATGGTAGTGACTTGAAGCCATTCGTTTGACGAGCTGATGCTAAAATCTGAATGTTGATATCATCCTGATGTGATGGCTTGATGGATTTTGGACTGTCCTTATAGTCTACACATGTCCAACGCATCAAACATTAAAAATAAAATGTATGTGCAATACGGTGGCAATGATAAGCATACAAAAAACGGAAGCTACAATAGAAGATGAATATCACTAATTTTAGTAGACATTGGTTTTAATCAAAAAATTACATCAGCTCATCCAAATAAACACGATATCTAGTGGGCACGGTCAAATTTAACAACTATAACGACATTCTAGAAATAGTGCATTAATGGAAAGACCAAAGGTAAAAACAACCAGAGAGAAGAGTTAATTGACAGGAAAAGGGAAAGGATTTTATCACTAACAACCATTGCATTACCGCAGACCAAGCTTTTCTTCCTCCATTTTGACCCAAATGCAAGCTACAGATGAATGATTAGATAACAAACAAACAGAAATTAGACATTTCCCAAGAAAACCAACCCATAATAATAATAATAATAAATTTGAAAATAACGTTAATAATTAATAGAATGCCCAGTACAAAACAGAATCCAAGCACTGGTCAAATAGTTCCGCATGAGCATCTTTCCCAATATCCAGAAAATTATACAGTCCAAATGATGATGCCAAAAGCCTCCCTGTATCACTATGCCAAATGCCATCTTATCCAGTGGAGCACACAGAACACAGAACAGAAGGTTAAGGATCAAAAGCACAAGCATACAGACCCAAAACTGTTAAAAAATTATATCAGCAAAACAGCCATCCACACATAATAATTGGAAGTAAGGACAGGCGTCAATGGGAGGCAAAGAACTAAGAAAAAGAAGGTCTTTTCAGTTAAAAAAAAGGAAAGGTAATGAAATAGACAGCATAAAAAAGCAATATTTGGGAGATTTTGCTCACAAATTGTATGAACTATGACAGAAAACTTAGATCAAAGCTGAAGCAACGAAAATCAAACCAATTCCAAAACCCAAGGTGCCGACAGACCCTTTTTTATAATGGTAAGCTTCAACACAATCTAATCACATGGGCAGCTTAAAAGTCAAATCTTTAGAAGAATTGAAGTTGAGAGAGGAGAAGATAACTCACCAAGCCATGAGAAGAGAAACCAAGCTCTGATTTGGGGCTTCTTCCGGTGGGGGTTTTTTTCAAGGCCTCCAAACGTGGTTGTATGCTTTTGATATGCTATTATCTATTGGGCAGATTGAAGAAGGAATCTTTTAACGTTGGTGAGCAAATGAAAGCTGCCAGCTTGCAGTGGCTCTGGCTCTCTGCAACTGCAGCAGGATGAAAGTTGGTTCTCAGAGGAGGAAGAAAGCAAGGTGAAGTAACAAAAAGAGGACTGAGAGAGGGTTTTAAACGAGCATAAAAATGAAGGATGGGTGAAAATAAATGTTTAGGGGAAGGAGATGTGGGACTGTTGATTCGTGAGGATCTGTGACATGGAAATAAAGTTGTGGATCAAGTGGCCTCTGTGGGTGGATGGATAGGTGAGTGGGTCTACGGGTGCCTACTGAATCTCTGGATTTTTGATCATTTAATGCATATTATTGCTGGTCATGGCTGGGGAATAATTGTTGTCATGTCCATTTGATTTTTTTTTTCATCTATACTATATGAGAGTAGTGTAGAAAAGGTGACAACTGATCTAATAGATCAGGTGTAAGACACATAAAATTGGAAAGTACAAGTCACACAAAAAAGTTGGAAATTACAAGACCCATATGGGCTTGTACTTTCCATGTGACCCTCCTTTTTGTGTCTTACACATATCTATTAGATCATGTGCCACATGACTACATGAATCCTGTTGTAAACGTGGTGGCTATGGAGTCCATAGCCCTGTATTTATAGTAGTAGGGTTACATAATGGGTGGATACCCACTAACGGGTAGGCCCACCAAAAGCCAATTTATAACACTTCCCCTTATCCATCCATTGTTGTAAGCCGTGATGAACCCTTCAGGGTTCATAGAGCTTATCTGATCATGGGTCTATGGATACTTCTGGATCCCTACGTTTTAAGAGTACTTGCCTCGTTAAAACCTTTGCCAAGGAAAACCCAGTGGAAAAAACCAGTGGCTAAGTGAAAAGAGTACAAGTCTCTGTACTTCCCCTGATCGATGGATAACATCAGGGGTGGATACTTCTGGATCCAGAGTTGATGTAGCTGCCTCTTTAAAACCTTTGGCTATGGAAAACCCAGTGGGAAAAACCAGTAGCTAAGGAAAAAGAGTACAGCACTACATTAACTCCCCCTGATAAGTACAAGCTTCAGGCTTGTAAATCTCTCAACTGTCTCAACCCAATTCCTAGTACAAGTTTTCTAAAGGTACTGCGAGGCAAAGCTTTAGTGAACAGGTCTGCCAGGTTGTCGCAAGACTGGATCTGCTGGATGTCGATCTGGTTGTCCACTTGCTGTTCATGCGTCCAGAAGAGCTTGGGGGAAATGTGCTTCGTCCTGTCACCTTTGATGTAGCCACCTCGTAGTTGAGCGATGCAGGCAGCATTGTCTTCATACATGGTGGTAGGTCCAAGATCTCCCGTCTTCAGGCCGGTGGTCTTGTGGATATGATTGATGACTGATCGAAGCCAAAAGCATTCTCTGCTAGCTTCGTGGATCGCAATGAGCTTGGAGTGGTTGGATGAGGTTGATGTCGATGTCTGCTTTACGGATCTCCATGAGATGGCCGTCCCACCATACGTGAACACAAAACCGGTCTGGGACTTTGCGGTATGTGGGTCGGACCTATATCCTGCATCTGCATAACCGACCAAGTCGGAGGATACACCTTTCTTGAAGTATAGTCCCATGTCCACAGACCCTTGGAGGTAGCGCAGAAGTTGCTTAACTCCGTTCCAGTGGTGCTTTGAGGGCGCAGAACTGTATCTGGCTAGTAAGTTAACTGCGAACGCTTTATCGGGACGCGTGCAGTTTGCCAGGTATAGGAGTGCTCCAATTGCACTTAAGTAGGGTACTTCAGGACACAGTGTTTCCTCCCCCTCTTCCAGCGGTCGGAAGGGGTCTGTGTCAACATCCAATGATCTAACGACCATTGGTGTGCTAAGCGGATGACATTTGTCCATAAGGAAGTTTTTCAGCACTTTCTTTGTGTATGTCGATTGGTGTAACAGGATTCCTCCGCTTAAGTGTTCAATTTGTAAGCCTAGGCAGAACTTCGTTTTGCCAAGGTCTTTCATCTCAAAAGTCTGTGTGAGACTTTTGGATATCTCACCTATCTTTCAGGAGATCCGATGATGTTCAGGTCGTCTACGTAGATGGCAATAATTACGAATCATGTTCCCTTTGCTCTTATAAAGATGCAAGGGCAAACTTCATTTGTTGTGAATCCTTATTGCACTAGGAATTCACTGAGTCTGTTGTACCACATTCTACCTGACTGTTTTAGACCATACAGTGATCTCTGGAGTTTGACAGAGTAGACGTCCCGAGGTCTTTCTGTCATTTTTGTCGGTAGTTTGTATCCATCTGGGATTTTCATATAGATGTCCTTATCTATATTTCCATATAGGTATGCAGTCACAACGTCCATGAGCTGCATATCCAAGCCTTCCTTTGTGGATAGGCCAATAATGAAACAGAAAGTGATCGCATCCATGACCGATGAATAGGTATCGTCATAGTCTATTCCTGGTCGTTGGGAAAAGCCTTGTGCAACAAGGCGCGCTTTGTAACGCACGATCTCATTAATCTCGTTTCTTTTTCTCACGAATACACATTTATATCCCACAGGTTTAACACCCTTTGGTGTTACGACTACAGGTCCAAAAACTTTGCGCTTCGAGATTGAGTCCAGCTCTACTCCTATTGCCTCGTTCCACTTTGGCCAATCTTCTCTGCGTTTACATTCTGCTAGAGAGCGTGGGTCGGTCTCATCGTCGTATTCAGTGACGTGAGTGGCAATAATGAGCGCGAAGTTATCATCGATGATTGTGCTTTTTCTGTCCAGTATCTCCCCAGTACGTACATAATTTAATGATATTTCTCCTATATTTTCCTCTTCATGGGTTGTTAGGAGGGGAGAGGTAGCTGTGCTGAGCTCAGCATCCTGTGGTGGTATCGTTGTTATTGCTCCAGGATTTTTCCTCTATCGAGGGTTCTTATCGTTGGAGCCTGGGGGGTCGTCCTCTTTTTTGTTGAGGTACGGCCGCTTCTGCTGCTGGTGGATTACATCCATCTTTGGGTATGTCAATCCTAACTGGCGTATTTGCAGCAGGGACGTGTGATCTGACAATCTTCTGGTTGTCAGTGAATTTGTCCGGTAAAATGTGAACTGTGTTTTGAATTTGAAGGATCTTCAGGATCTCGTCTTCACATTGATTTGTACGCGGATCAAAATGGGATAAAGTCTTTGTGTCCCATGAACTGGTCTTTGAAGCTTCTGGCTTCTGTGTGTTAATGCCTAGTTTGGGAAAAGTGCTTTCATCAAACTCACAATCTGCTAGACGTGCTTTGAAGGCGTCCCCCGTAAGAGATTCGAGGTATCTAATGATCGATAGTGAGTCGAAACCAATATATATACCAAGACGCCGTTGAGGACCCATCTTGGTTCTCTGCGGTGGTGCTATGGGGACATAGACAGCACATCCGAATATCCTCAAGTGAGAGATATCGGGTGGGTTCCCATATGCAAGTTGCATCGGAGAATAAGATTGACTACCTGGCAGTCGTAATCTTATTAGCGATGCAGCGTGCAATATGGCATGTCCTCATGCACTTACCGTCAACTGGCATTGCATTAACAATGGTCGAGCGATCCATTGTAGTCTCTTTATAAGAGATTCGGCTAACCCGTTCTGGGTGTGAACATGAGCTACAGGATGTTCAACTTCTATGCCGGTTGCTTGGCAGTAGTCTAGGAAGACTTGTGATGTGAATTCCCCAGCATTGTCCAGACGCAATTTCTTGATCTGGTTGTCTGGGAAATGTGCCCGCAACTTTATAATTTGTGTCAGTAGCTTTGCAAAGGCTACGTTACGGGTGAACAGGAGGCACACATACGACCATTTCAAAGATGCGTCAATCAGTACCATGTAGTACCGAAATGGTCCACTTGCGGGATGAATAGGCCCATAAATGTCTCCATGTATTCTCTCTAGGAAGCTTGGAGACTCAGAGTCCACCTTCAGGGTGGATGGTCTCGTAATCAATTTCCCTTTGTGACAAGGGGGACAAGGATGTGCACCCTTCCGAAGTAGCGTCAGGCTTTTCGGGTTAATTCCACTGGATTGGGATATGATGCGACGCATCATATTCCTTCCAGGGTGTCCTAGTCTATCGTGCCAGAGTTTGAATTCTGATTGATTATGGCACTTCTGGTGCTCGAGTGTGTTTGCTTCCATTGCTCTGATCCTTGTGTGGTAGAGACCCGACGGGAGTCCCTCAAAACGCTCGACGGTGTTTTAGCACCGTTTTTATGAGATGTTACATATAGGAATTCTCTATTTTGTTTGCTCACCGTTTCAAGGTGGTATCCGTTTAAGCGGATATCTTTAAAGCTTAACAGGTTTCTATGCGAGCTAGAGGAGAGAAGCGCATCTTTTATAAGTAGTTGTGTTTTGTTGGGGAGCATAAATTGTGCTTCCCCTGATCCTTCAATGATACCTGATGGACCGGAAATTGTATTTACGGTGCCATCGTATTTATTAATGCTTTGAAAAAAAAGTAGATGTCTTGGAGGATCGTGTGCATAGAGGCACTGTCCACTAGGCATTTAAATCTATTTTTAAGAGAAAATATCGCAGTATAAGGCACACACAAAAATATACTACTGATAATCAATTAATGTCTGAAAAAGTACTCCAACATGCTAGAAATAAAAACAAGCAGATAAATAGTTTCTCAAAAGGAAAGCTACAATGCATAGAAAATAGATAATGTCCTCAGTCGAGCAGGTCATCGTTTGAGAAGTCCTCAGCGATGAACCTGATTGGTGCCAGGTCTTCTTGAACCACCAGGTTTGTCTCAGCTTGCTTCTGGCTCGCTTTGTATAAGTCCTGCAGGTGGCGTGGAGTCCGACAATTTCTGGACCAGTGTCCAGTCATGCCACACATGTGGCACTTATCTTCCCAGTCCTTTCTGGGGGCAGATGTCTGGCCGTCGTCCTTTCTCTTCCACACATTTTTCTTCTTCCTTCCCTCATTGTTGCTTCTGGGAGGGGGTCCTCTAGCCTGCTTCTTCATCGCTTTACCCTTCTGGGGTTTGCCTTTGAAGTTGCTCCTCTTCTTCTGGGAGGAGCTGTGATGCGCTTCAGGCGCAAGAGCAGTGCCGGTAGGGTGTGAGTTATGGGTGGCCAGAAGAAGGTCACGATTCTGCTCTGCCATCAGAAGGCATGAGAGAAGCTCTGAGTATTTCGTGAACTTTCGTTCACGATACTGTTGCATTAGTATGACATCCTTCTCGTGGAAGGATGTATACGTCTTCTCTAACATGCGCTCCTCCGTCACCTTTTCACCACACAACTTTGTTGGATCCTGTGGATGGCAAACAACACTAGAAGGGGGGGTTGAATAGTGTTGTATAAAGATAAAACTTTTTCGTTCTTTAATTAATCAACACAAAACAAAACCTTCTAATGTTGCCTAAGAAACCAAGTAGAGCGATCTACGCTTGGTTCTTAATCAACAATATAATTTAAAGTGCACAGCGAATATTCACAGCAGGTAGTCGACTCCTTATGAGCAGTAGTCGACTCCCAGAGTATATGTTAGAACAAGTAAGATTATCGATGTAAATCTCAGCGTATAGAAATAGGATTGATATTTGCTGTAGATGGAATAAATGCAAAGATAATCAAACACAGAGAATGCAAGCGCAAAGACAAGGATTTTTATCCTGGTTCCCCACAACCCTGGGTACGTCCAGTCCCCGACCAATCCGGTACGAGATTTCCACTATCTGCCTTGGCAAATACAAGCACCTAACTTCACTCGTTAGGATTTCCAACGACCTAGCCTTGACCAGGATTTCCGAACACAACGCCTAGACTTGTCTAGGGTTTACCCTTGCCTCACAAACCGAGGACTTTCCAACTGGCAACAACTAGACTTGTCTAGTGTTCCAACAATCAACACAATAAGAAATTTGTCCAATACTCTACAACAAGTGATAGAGATTGGAAATACACCCGATTCTATAGCCAATCAAAAGATAGACAATTGTGCAGTGGCTTAATAGAATGATAGTCTAGATCACACAAAGATACGAGATAAGTTCTTTGTGATCTAGAGCTTTTTCAAAAATCCTTCAAATAGAATTAAAGAGAAATAGTAGAGAGGATTTTGAAAAACAACTTAGCCAATAAAATATGATCTTCAAAAGAATTGGAAAAAATATTGCAAGATCAAAAACTGAAATTAAAATTGGCTAGAGAAGAAATGAGAGAGCTTTGATTCACGAGAGCTTTTACGAATTTTGATTTTCAATAATCTTGTATTTTTCACAAAAGAATTAAGCTCTATTTATAGGGAAAAACTGGGATTTGAATTTTGAATTTCGTTTGACTTTTGTCCCAAAAATTTCGGAGTAAATCGCTCAAAAGAATTTAAAATTCAAATTCAAAACGTTTGAAAATTTCCAGCAGGTAGTCGACTCCCTCTATAGGTAGTCGACTCCCAGAGGAGTCTAGGAAATTTTCATCCCTGGCTGGTAGTCGACTCCCTACTTTTGGTAGTCGACTCCCAGAGGAGTTTTTCTTGTTGTTCTAGTCAAAAGTGTAGTTAACTCCAGGGTGCGAGGAGTTTCACTACGAGAATTATGAAGTGACTAGAAAAGCTCTTGAAAACTATTTTGAAGATAGTTTAAAATTGTTTCGAAATCATTTGTGTGTGTGTGTGTTGTCTATTTGATATGGCTCTGACAAGTATCCTAAAAGACACGACACACTCACACTAGACTCTGAACATGTCTTCGGCAGTTTAGTCAACTTGATGAAGTGAAGATGAGCTTCTCTTTGAGCTTCTTGCTTTGTTTGAGCTTGAGCTTCATCACTTGAGTTTAGCCATGTTCGTCTTTGTCGTGGAGCGTTGATGCGTGCTTCTTGGAGTATTAGTAGAGCTTCACGAAATCTGTATACTTAAAGTGTAGAGTAGTTTAGTACATTAAGCATTCATTTGGTGTGCTCATCATCAAAATTACTTAGGGGTGGAATTCAATTTCCATCACTCTCCCCCTTTTTGATGATGACACCCAAATGCAAAATTGGAAGCAAGACATATATGAATGATATTTCAAGTATACTTACTCCCCCTGCTTTGATGCGGTACTCCCCCTGCATCGAAGCTATTAGAAATACAATACACATTTTTGCATTATACATTTTTCTCCCCCTTGTCATCAACAAAAATAAAACGGTAATTTCTATGGATCATTAAAGATAAGAGGAATTCAATTCCATATGCCTGCAATGGAGATGTTAGTTCATAGAACAACTAAGTTTAGCATAGCAGATAACTTCATAGAAGCTAGCATCACACAATAAGAGTTATTACAAACCATAGTTTAAGAGAACATTGTTTTTGAAAAAGAGAACCATTGTTTTGAAATAGAAGTGCATGAAGCTAAGGGTGACCGCTGTTCTTTTTCAGTTCCTTGATCTCTTCAAGGATCATAACAAGCGTCTCATCAGTCATCTTCTTGCTTTGCACTACGATTTCCTTGAGGTCATCCACCTTTTGATTGAGATCTTCAAATCCTTTTTCCTGTGAGATCTTCAATTTTCCAATCTTTTTCAGGAGCATCTCCTGAAGTTCAAGAATGTAAGCAGGAACTTCTTCTTCTTCCTCGCCGCTTCCTTTTTCTTCTTCTTCACTTTCTTCATCAGAATCTGAAATTACAACCTTCTTACCTCGCCTTGAGGATGATGATCCTCCTTCGGTAGCGATTTGCTCTTCAGGGACGTTCTCATCAAGGTCATGATGGAGATTCATTCTCCCAAGAGCATGAACATCAAAGACACGAGCAGGTTCTAGAATGGTTGTTTCATGATCCAAAGGCACGTTAAAGCTAATGAATAGAATGGTCAGATAGTACCCATGAGAAAGAGTGGAGGAATGTCTGTCAGATGAAGCTGAAAGTAGGATGGAATCCATGATGACTTTAGCCCAATTCACACGAATGTTACCAAGAATGGCATAGATGCATTTAGCTTGTTTTTCAGAAAGGATAGCATGACTTCCAGATTTTTGAGTAATGTTATACGACAGAATATTGGCTAAGATTCTCGCCGGATAGCGAAGATGACTACAAGGAAGTTTAGTCTGAAAGTGTTTACCAGGCAGATACATTCTCTCTAGGGTATTCTCGTCAGTCATCTCAATTTTGGCAAGGATCATACCAGAGTATGGGATTCCTAGGGCTTCACCTAGGGATTTTACAGTTATTGCAAGTTTGGTATCCAGAACCTTAGTAATGAAACGACTTTTTACGAGATCATAATCCATGTTTGCATAAAAGAGATGAACAAGCCTAGGATAACACATATACACATTTTCTGAGGAGAACAAATTTGCTAAGTTTTGGAAATCTAGCAGACTGTCAATACCGTAATTGATAACATCATTGAGTTTGACAAATCTTTCATGCAAGATTGGTTTCTTAGAAACTTTAACAAAATGTTCATAGGTAGTTGATTTGAAGAGATAGGGTAGAATGATTTCTTTCTCAGAATCAACATTAGCAGTAGCAATTTTTCTCTTCTTAGGGAAAGCTCCTTTGAAAGGCATCTAGACAGAGTAAAACAACAAAAAATATATTTTTACACTACTAGATAACCAAGAGAAATAAAGTAATAAAGTTCATGGAAGTAAAAAAAATTTTACCTTGGGTAAATTTGAAGGAAGATGAAAAGAAATTGCTCCAAAAATCCAAGCCTCAAGATGAAAACACAAGAGAGGAGAGGGGAAAAGGGGGTAGTCGGCTACCTCTAGGGTTTTCTTGGGGTTTTGTTTGAAGAGGTGAAGAGATGAGGAGAAATAGGAGCCATTAGATCTAGATTTGGGTGGCTAGGATGGGTTTTAGGTATTAGTGGGTAAGTTGTCTTAACGGATCTTGACCCAACCACTCAAATAGAACCCAATAGGAGTTAGTCAAAAAAAAAGCAACCCAGAATTTTACGCGCTGGTAGTCGACTCCCTCCTGTAGGTAGTCGACTCCCTACTGGGTAGAGTCGTTTTCTCATCCCGGGAAAAAAAATTTGGTCCAGGTTGAGCGAGCTCTTTTAACAAACAATATTTTAAGCAATAAAACACAATCATACATACAAATTTAACTTATTTTAACTCATTTAAATAGTTATATAAATAAAAAAAATTTGTTCCGATTCAGCCGTTTGACTTCCTGAATTTTCTTCATTGTTTTCCTCCTTTTTAGAGCACCTGAAAAAGATAAGCGTTTTATGGTACTCTTTGGTTTTGAGTCCGAGGAGTTAGTCTTTAGGAAACCAAACCCAATATGGTTTAGTTCCTTCATGAACAATATACTTATAATTTTTGTTAAAATGAATCTGTTGAACAAAGTTAGTGGCGTACCTTTCTTTTTTGCTGATCAGATAATTTCTTTGGTACCCAGATGCTTAAAACATTATCGTTAGCATGATGCATCTTAGTGTGCTTAACCCGTTTCTTGGTATGATGTGAATCATAGCCAAGTCCGATTTTGCTAGATGAAGCTTTTTGATTATCTATTATATTATCTAGCTTCCCTTTTCCTTTATTGAAATTCTCAATAATTTTCATCGTAGCGTCGTATTTATCTCTGACGGATACGAGAAGATTATTCAGACTTTCAACCTTTTCATTTACTAGCAAAATATCCTTTTGTAAAAGATCATTTTTCTCTTTAAGAAGACTATTTTCTTTAATAACTTCTTCTTTTTCTTTAGTCTCTCTTTTAGCAATTCTAAGTGTTTTTCTATGTTCTTTAATGAGCTTTTCATGCATTTTGCATAGCTCTTTATATGCTCCCCTATAGTCCAAGTCTTCATCATCGCTTGACGATGACTCATTGTCGCTAGATGAATCATGATGCGAGCTTACCTTGGAGGATGTAGATGCCATGAAACACATGTGTGATGTCTCTCTTCTTTCATCATTATCTTCATCTGAGGATTCGTCGGATGAAGAATCGTCGCTCTGATCGAAGGCTGCATAGGCTTCTTTCTTTGGTCGTCTAAACTTGCTTCTTGTATTGGTTCGTCTTTCATTATTCTCTTTGTTCTTCCCATGATCTCTGGAATCACGGTTGTTTCTTTCCAATGGACAATCTCTCTTAACATGTCCTGGTTTATTGCAACCAAAACAGATAATACCGTTAGTGGGTCTAAAAGATCGTTTTCCATACTTACTTGTGATGAACTCTTTAAAGTTCTTTGAGATGAACGCGATGTGATCTTCTTTGTCCGTGTAATCGGAATCTTCTTCTTGAGCTTTGAATGCAAGATTTTTCTTCTTTGGTTTTTCTTCGATCTTCTTGTCTTCTTCAAGCTCGATTTCATATGCCATGAGATTTCCCATCAGTTCTTCGATGGTGAGATCCTTCACATTGTGAGCTTCTCGAATGGCCGTGGTCTTTCCCTTCCATTCGGGTCGGAGTGATCTTAGTATCTTCATTACCTGTTCATACTCGGAAAGTTTCTTTCCTAGTCCTGCAAGCTCATTTGTAATGTTAGTAAAACGAGTATTCACATCGGTGATACTCTCTCCTTCTTTCCATTTTAAAAGTTTCGAATTTTGAATGTAATACATTTATACGAGATTCTTTTACCTTTTCTGTACCTTCGTGACTTACCTGAAGAGTATGCCAAATTTGATGTGCTGTCTCACATTGGGAGACTCGATTGAACTCATTTCCTGTAACAGCGCAAAACAAGGCATTCATTGCTTTTGCATTGAGATTAGCTCTCTTCTTATCATCGATGGACCATTTTCCAAACTCAACGTCGGTGGGTGCGATATACGGGACTTTGGTGATAGTCCATGCTTCAATGTCCAATGACTCTAGATGAGTCTTCATTCGGATTTTCCAGCTGGCGTAGTTGGTTCCGTTGAATAGAGGTGGTCGCATAGTGTTCAGTCCTTCGGAGTGAAAAGAAGTTGACGCCATCAATGTTTGTAGCCAAGCTCTGATACCAAGTGTTGGATCATGTGGATGGCAAACAACACTAAAGGGGGGGGGGGGGTTGAATAGTGTTGTATAAAGATAAAACTTTTTCGTTCTTTAATTAATCAACACAAAACAAAACCTTCTAATGTTGCCTAAGAAACCAAGTAGAGCGATCTACGCTTGGTTCTTAATCAACAATATAATTTAAAGTGCACAACGAATATTCACATCAGGTAGTCGACTCCTTATGAGCAGTAGTCGACTCCCAGAATATATGTTAGAACAAGTAAGATTATCGATGTAAATCTCAGCGTATAGAAATAGGATTGATATTTGCTGTAGATGGAATAAATGCAAAGATAATCAAACACAGAGAATGCAAGCGCAAAGACAAGGATTTTTATCCTGGTTCCCCACAACCCTGGGTACGTCCAGTCCCCGACCAATCCGGTACGAGATTTCCACTATCTGCCTTGGCAAATACAAGCACCTAACTTCACTCGTTAGGATTTCCAACGACCTAGCCTTGACCAGGATTTTCGAACACAACGCCTAGACTTGTCTAGGGTTTACCCTTGCCTCACAAACCGAGGACTTTCCAACTGGCAACAACTAGACTTGTCTAGTGTTCCAACAATCAACACAATAAGAAATTTGTCCAATACTCTACAACAAGTGATAGAGATTGGAAATACACCCGATTCTATAGCCAATCAAAAGATAGACAATTGTGCAGTGGCTTAATAGAATGATAGTCTAGATCACACAAAGATACGAGATAAGTTCTTTGTGATCTAGAGCTTTTTCAAAAATCCTTCAAATAGAATTAAAGAGAAATAGTAGAGAGGATTTTGAAAAACAACTTAGCCAATAAAATATGATCTTCAAAAGAATTGGAAAAAATATTGCAAGATCAAAAACTGAAATTAAAATTGGCTAGAGAAGAAATGAGAGAGCTTTGATTCACGAGAGCTTTTACGAATTTTGATTTTCAATAATCTTGTATTTTTCACAAAAGAATTAAGCTCTATTTATAGGGAAAAACTGGGATTTGAATTTTGAATTTCGTTTGACTTTTGTCCCAAAAATTTCGGAGTAAATCGCTCAAAAGAATTTAAAATTCAAATTCAAAACGTTTGAAAATTTCCAGCAGGTAGTCGACTCCCTCTATAGGTAGTCGACTCCCAGAGGAGTCTAGGAAATTTTCATCCCTGACTGGTAGTCGACTCCCTACTTTTGGTAGTCGACTCCCAGAGGAGTTTTTCCTGTTGTTCTAGTCAAAAGTGTAGTTAACTCCAGGGTGCGAGGAGTATCACTACGAGAATTATGAAGTGACTAGAAAAGCTCTTGAAAACTATTTTGAAGATAGTTTAAAATTGTTTCGAAATCATTTGTATGTGTGTGTGTTGTCTATTTGATATGGCTCTGACAAGTATCCTAAAAGACACGACACACTCACACTAGACTCTGAACATGTCTTCGGCAGTTTAGTCAACTTGATGAAGTGAAGATGAGCTTCTTTTTGAGCTTCTTGCTTTGTTTGAGCTTGAGCTTCATCACTTGAGTTTAGCCATGTTCGTCTTTGTCGTGGAGCGTTGATGCGTGCTTCTTGGAGTATTAGTAGAGCTTCACGAAATCTGTATACTTAAAGTTTAGAGTAGTTTAGTACATTAAGCATTCATTTGGTGTGCTCATCATCAAAATTACTTAGGGGTGGAATTCAATTTCCATCAAACTTCAGGCGTGAGGTGATGCTAAAGAGTGCCGAGTTGTACTCGGCAATAGACTTAAAGTCTTGAAGACGGAGGTTCTCCCATTCATATCGCGCTCGGGGAAGTATAACATCTCTTTGATGTTTATACCTATCCTCGAGGGCGGTCCATAACTCATACGAATCTTCCACCGTGAGGTACTCGGCCTTCAGGGTCCGATCGATATGGCGTCTGATATAGATAATTGCTTTCGCTTTATCTATATCAGAAACCTTATCGCCTACAGCGATGGCGTGGCTCAATCCCTGCTCGCAGATGGAATTTTATGTCCAACTGCCAGCTTAAGTAGTTCTTGCCTGAAGCATCCAAAACGTCGAAATCGACGCTCGCAATTTTGGCCATTTATCACTCTAGCATGTTAAAATATAGGCAATAATTAGATATTTTCACTGAGAAATAAATAATTAAGCACTTCAGACACAGATATTTGCTGCGTGGATCGGCTAATCACCAAATTAATTACAGTCCATACAGTCCCAAAAAGAAATGAAAGTACAACTCGGGAACCCCGTGGGGCCCCTATTCTTCTGGAATGGTCCTTCATCTTCTTGAGGCGTCTGACGGTCTTGTAATATTACAAAATTATCCTCACTACATTTTTCTCTCAAAAAGGAAATAATGCATGAAAAAGAGAATGGTGATAACTAGCTGATCCAAAACCACAGCAAATATTTAACATTCGTCGCAGGCAGTTAAAATGCAGCAGGCATTTAATCATCACATGCAGTTTATACTTTACAGGTAATTTAATCATCACAGGCAGTTTATAATGGAAAATGAACATCTTTCGTTTAAAAATTATTGGACCACTAGGCAACGTCATACACCGTTAGGTTAGTGGACTAACGGCAGAGCGGTCGCATGATCTTCCTAATTTTTAAACGTGTAAAAATCATATAATCCGAATAAAAAGCGTTGAATGAAATCACATGTAATTTGACCAGATTATAGCGAAAAAAATCGAATTAAATCTGAAAATCGTTTGAAAATAGTGAATTTTCGGGGTGAAACCCTAGTTAGGGTTTTTGGTCGCGCGGATTGTCGCTTCAGGCGGCTAGGGTTTCAGGGCTTGCACGCGCACCGGGGGGGCCCACCGTCGCAGGCGGTGGGGGAGCCCGCCGCTGCGGGCGGCCGGGGGGGGGGGGGTGCCCCATCGCTGTGGGCGGCGGGGGAGGGGTGCCCCGCCGTCGCGGGCGGCGGGGGAGCCAGCCGCTGCGGGCGACGGGTGTGCCCCGCCGTCGCGGGCGACGGGTGTGCCCCGCCGTCGCGGGCGGCGGGGGAGCCCCGCCGCCGCGGGCGGCGGGGTCTCGCCCGCCGCATGCACCGGTGGGGTCACCCGCCGCTGCTGGCGGCGGGGCGAACCCGCCGTAGCAGGCTCCCGCCTCCCCCGCCGCTGCTGGCGACGGGGCGAGCCCGTCGTCGCAGCGGGGGGGGCACCGCCGCTGCGAGCGGTGGCGCGTGGGGGGTTTTTGCCGCAAGACGCAAAGGGGCGGCGGCGGCGGCGCGGGTTTAGGGGGGGTTCGCATTCCGGCAAATAGATCCCCTAGGGTTTAATGGTTTTTGGGGATAAAAATCCAATTTTTAGTAGAAAAAAATAATTTTTTTTAATCTCCAAAACGTCGTTTTTATTGAAAAAACAGATTTTTATCAATAAAAACGATGAAAACTTCATTAAACAATTGATCCAAGAGATTGGATCTAAACATATGTGCACATTAATTTTTAGATCTAGGAGAGATAGTTACCTTTAGATCCTACCCGTCGGATCTAGCGACGTTCGGTGAAGGAAGCTCGTTCGCGTCGCGTTCGTCCGTCGACAGGGGTTCGGCTCAGCCTCGAGCGTGCTGATAACGTGTTGTAAACGTGGTGGCTATGGAGTCCATAGCCCTGTATTTATAGTAGTAGGGTTACATAATGGGTGGATACCCACTAACGGGTAGGCCCACCAAAAGCCCGTTTATAACAAATCCCATATTATAATTGAGTTATGAATTTTATAAATAGGACAAATATGGTGAAAATAGGTTGATAGAATAGTGGTCAAGAATTGGCCACCTCGTCTTGTTCTCGTCTTGTTGGTCCCAACTTCACCTACTCAAAAAAGCACATGGACCGAAGATCTCACACACACACTCATCGTTCTCACAAAATCCCCTACACCAAATACGACACCCACGAACCAACTTCCAGATTGTGCCTGTGTAGCTGGAGTGTGTGCACTTTGTGCAAGGGCATTTTCTACTATATTTATAATGTGAGGTTAATAATTATCAGGTGCCAAACTAATGATTTTCCTTGGTTATACTTGATGTTGTTTCTCATTATATGGAGTAAACGTAACTTACTGCATAACATTGTGCATTTTTGCTCCACACAATGATAGGTTGTCACTTCAGCTGCAACTTAGGAAAAATCAGTGGTTGCTACCTGACACTCATTAATCTTTGGTGACATGATTGGAGAGAAATGAAGCCCTGAAGTAATGAATCTAAGAAACACATTAACTTTTTTAAGATAAAATTTACATTATTTTCAAAAACTCAATACATTATGTTGACTTTGAATTTACTAATTACATAGCCCCGCTGATGCTGAAAAGAAAGAAAGTCTATTGCACTCGTTAAAGGCTAGATGCAAAATTGAAACATCATCACTACAAGCTCAACCACACACTCATATAGAGTTCTGAGTTCTTTTGAGTCTTTGGGCTGGCTCTCGAGGAAAATGAAATATTTTCTCTAAGAAGAATTAAGCCCACAAAAATGACCATTTAACCCACGAGGCGCGCAAGGAAGGCTAACCATTGGCATGGTCAAAGTCGACACTCGCTTGCCCGTTGAAGCTCCGCAGCTTGAGGAGGCTGTTGATTATGGGCTCATAATGGCCGGAAGAGTGGACAGCGGTTATGCATATTTAGAAGAAATAATCATGCAACCATAATGGTTGACCGTTATTCGACAACGTCACTGAAGAGACACATTTACCTATAAATAAAGGAAGGACAAACAGGAGAAGAGGCAGGCTTTAGAGTTACAGAATAATAGGTGGTACTCTGACAATCTCATTCATTCACTCTTATATTTCTTCATCCAAAAGCTTGAGGTGACTGAATCGATACGATCTCCCTTGGGTCGATCTTGACAGCCCCGAACCTTTCTTAAGTCATAGCTACCTTAAGCATCGGAAGGGGTTTGGGTCGAACCCCAGATCTGACCACTCTAACGATTGTCTGTGGTGCATGTCGTTCGAGGCACGATCTAGCAGAAAGTCGAACGATCGTCAAATTCGACCGCGAGATTGGTCGAGCTCCAGACCGAAGCTCGAAGCTCAGCCTTCTTCGACCGTGGTTCCACCAACCAAGGGTCCCACATCAACATCTGACGAGGCTCCATCTCATCGAAGGAGGTCACGTCAGCCCCGATTACTGTTGACCGGAACACAATTGTCAACAAGTTCCACAATCAAATACATTATTTCGACTCCCTCGATTGTAAAAAATGTTGGGATCATGCAGACGTCAAGTAAAAACTGGATGTGGTGTGAATAGTGTTATCAAATAAAATATGCTAACTGAAATTTATCACCTCTATGTGTTGGCTATTACAACACCCCTCAGTTGGTTTTGATGATTAAGTAAACAATTATGTGTTACTAATTATATTTTGTGAGATGATCTGCGAGTATAAGATTTAAAGTCAACAATGTTTAACGAAGCTTAATACAATGATGATATGGATTTAAAGCTTTATGAAGAGTCAATGAACTCACATTAGATATCAAAAGCTTAAGTCAAGACTCATGAAGATGCAAGACTTCTAGACAGGTGCTCAAAACTTATGGAAATGCATTTAGAGTCCTAGTGTGTGAGTGATGTATTTTATGTTTTTATTACTAGTCTTAGAATGTCAAAGTCAATAGTTAAAGCTTGTACACGCACACCTAAATAATGTTTTTAAACTTCACAAATTATTTCAAAAAGTTTTCAAACTAATTAGAGCTATTTTGGGAGCATTTTCGTTCATTTTTCCACGTATCAGAAGAATAGCCGACTACTTTTATTGTAAGAGTTGACTACTTTCTGAATGAAAATGATGATTTCTCTAAGTAGTCCAAAATAGCCGACTATAGTAGTCGAAATATCCGACTGCAGTATTACAAGCAGCCGACTACCAATAGTATAAGAGGTCGACTACTTTGGAGAAAAACACAACTCCGCATTTTACTCGAAGCTGTCGATTTTTCCATTGTAAGTACGTTTTGGTCCATGATTTTTAACGGATCAAGGAGAGTTTGCTGAAAATTTTTGGCACCAATATTGAGCATATTTCTAAGTTTTCTAAGCATTCAAAAATTCTCTCAGAGCTCTCTATTTTTTAATGCTTTCGTTTTTAAATTCCTTAAAGTTTTTTAGCATTCAAGCCTTGAGCAATTGAAAACGTCCTCAAGTTTTATTCTTGATATTTCTGAGATTTCGATTGTATTTTTTCTTGATCTCTTGTTGTAATCTTCATTTTATTTAAGATCAAAACGGATTTTCCATAATTGTTCACAAAATACATAAAGCTTCTACTTGGCTATAGGTGATTGTAAAGAAGTTCATCATCTAAAGAGAGGTTTATAAACCCACACTTAGTGTGGTGGTAAGTTGATTTCGGGTTGTATTTGGTTGGGTTGTGGAAAAATCTCATGTGTTGAGGTCCTCACGTTGTGGGGTGGTTGTGTTTGTTGTTGTATTTGGAAATTCCTAGTAAGAGGACATATGTGTTGTAGAAGTCCTCAAATTTGACGCATTGGCTCTCTTAGTTGAGAATGGTTTAGTGGAAAATCACATAGTGCTTGGGGACTGGACGTGGCTCATGGGTATGGTGAACTAGGATAAAAATTACTTTTGTGGTTGTTATTTTTGTCTCTCTATCTCTTACTTGCAATATTATGTGTATTAGCTTGAATCCCTAGTTGCAATCAAGCTTTGACTAGCCAATCTTCCAATCTTCATTGTGCATTGAACTTGGACAATCCTTGATTGCCTTGAACTCCTGTTTGCACAAATGATCATCTCCTTCTTTCTTCAACTTTCTAGCCACACATAATCTTGTCCTTTCTCCTTTGACCTTTTAGAAGATGTTGACCAAGTCAACAACTACAAGTTTGCCACTTTTGTCCATAATTACATGTGTGCCCCTTTAGACTCTTTTGCTCTCAATTACAACTTTGACACTTTTGTTATCCTTGCTTATTTGTACCTGAAATCACTTGACAAATACGTCAAAAATATTCATGAAGGGTTGTTATCATCAAACAAGAAATCATATATCGTTGTATCCAACACCTCAGACATTAACATAGATGTAAGCAAGCGTTATCTACATCTGATGCACTACCTTACATAGCTAAATTTGATGTAACTTATTGAATATGAAATGCTTATGACACTACAGATCATCAACTTTGTGAGCTCCAAGCAAATGTTGCTCGCTTATGATGGTCATGCACTTCTTACACATATGTTCAATATTACATATGACATAGCTTTATTAACTCTGTCATGGTCTTCTCTGTCGATGATGTAGCCACTGAATATATGGCTATCTTTCCATGTAGAATAAAAAGGCTCTTCTCTTTAATACCATTCATGATAATGATGAAACATTTGCTAAGTCTTAGAATTTTAGATTCACATAAAAACTTGTAGAATTCATAATTCATCATGCCTAAAAATATCAAGTTCTTTCATAGATATGTAATATGCTAAGCATCGATGAGTACGCTCACTAAATCATCATACGTTTTGATCAGTACTAGGCTGATATTGATCATATTGAGGGCATGTCATTCCATATTAAGATGTTTTCTCTATCATACTTTATGTTGGGGTTTAAATATAGGCACACAACACATCAATCTCCACATTAGTATGATATTGTCAACTTTGGGCCAAAGCCCACATTATTTTGTTCATAGGCTCTCACCAAAAGTTTTCATACCAATGAAGATTCAATTCTATATTTATACCCCCCACATCCCCTTGTATAGCCGATGTGGGACTATGTTTGATATCCCACAAATCTCCACATCAAACATAGTCTCACATCCTCGATCGAGTCATATCTTCACTGCGCAGATAGCGGACACCTTACATGAAGTCCAAATCATTACTCGAGAGCTCAATTCCACATGGTATTTGGATCCATATGACACCTTGGCAGCTCTCCTGCAGTTTTCGCTTTGCACAAAAGTGCCGCAATTCCACATTAGCTAAGTTAGTGGTCTGGCTCTAATGCCACTTGCTGGGGTTTAAATATGGGCGCACAACTCATTAATCTCCACACTGGTATGATATTGTCCACTTTGGGCCTTCACAAGTCATGCATGGTTTTATTCTTGGGCTCTCCCTAAAAGGCCTCATACCAATGGAGATTCAATTCCATATTTATAACCCCAGGTCCCCTTGTTTAGCCGATGTAGGACTATGTTTGATATCCCACACTTTTGACATGTCATGAATCAATCCCTGCTCAAATATATGTAATGGAAATAGTTAGCGCCTAAAATCCAAATATCAATGGTCAATTGATAGTTGACAACAGAAAGGGAGATATCATAATAATCGGTAATGTAATGCATGTAACATATGGTTGTCAACGGATAAGGTCCAAAATTCAAATATGTGTAATGAAAACATCTATTTATTCAGTATCTCTAGCAACTGATGAATCGATATGATTATTTAGCTTCTGCACAGCTTATCATTCGTCAGACAAGAAAATTCATATGCCTAAATCAATCACTTTCTTGTTATAGTCCTCTTTTATAGTATATTGGAAATTCTATCGTGACACAACCTCCGTTCTTTCCTAGTTAGCGGTGTCTAGAGAATTTATTATTTCAACAAAATGCGCATCTTGATCTGCCAAAGATTGAAGATATTCTTATCGATAAACTTCTCGATCTTTATGTTGTGTGATGCCATCTTAAACTCAATCGATCAAATATGCTTGGCTCTGATACCATTTTGTTAGGGGCAAACCAGAAATCGAGATCAACAACACAAACATAGATTTACATAGTTTGGACAAGTTCTACGTCCATAGATAGTATCAAATAGTTTCATTATTTTAGAATGGAAAAATTACAGAAATGATCTACCGATCTCACAAACTGTCTCTATAAAAAATAGAACTTACTGATAAGAAAGGTCTTATAAAAACACAGTAGCTAGCCCCCACAAAACTTAGACCATATATAAAGAAATTCCAATACAAAATTCGAAAAATACATCTCAATCAAAAATGACAAAATTATTAGTTCATGTTCATTTTTTACGGTCCCGGGAGGTATCGATGAGCAACATAAATAGTGAGAATATTTCAAAAAATAGATCCCTTTCCTTTTAAAATATATCAGTATTGTTATATAATATCGATATGAACCAATCAGTTGGAGCTGGGAAGGCAGTGCCTTTTAACACTCACAGTGTGAGGCCAGCAAATTGGATACGAAAGGGATGTATATTACCTGAAACGCAACGAATTTAAGGATTTTACATAAATTTAAAAAGCCAAAAAATAAAATAAAATTCTTAAAATTATCTTAAAGTTTTGGGCATGTTGTTTATTTGCCTTTAGTTTCCTGTGAAGGTGGTGGAGCGCAAAGTTAATTACTTCCCAAAGAAAAATTAGTGCCATGGAATGATTCATTTGCTTTGATGAACAATATTTTGATTAATAGATTTATCTACTTTGTTATGAAGCGTAGCTTCTGGGGGAGACCACATGTCTTTATTTATAGGAGATGGGAGAGTATATGCATGGATGAGATACAATCTCTCTAATAGATACACTCTCATCTATCAACACCATGTTATCTATTTACAACATTCCTCATTATACAGCCATAAGTGTGAACATTGTACGTAAATACTTTGGGATTCTGAGCATCATATGAGTATCACTAGGGGTGGATACTTCAGGATCCTGAGTTAATGGGATTTGTCTCGTTAAAACCTTTGGCTATGGAAAACTCAGTGGGAAAAACCATAGCTAATAGAAAAGAGTACAAATTCTCTCTAACTCCCCTTGATCTGTCCAAGCCCTTAGTCGTTCAGATCTCTCGGGCATTTTTCATCACTTCTATTTACAACATTCCGAGAGTATACACAAATTACAAATATCACCATCATTAAGCAGCTGCTGAATCCAATAACGCTGGAGATGTGTGCTTAGTTACGTCGCCTCTGATGTGGTATCCTCAAAAGTGAGGTAAGTATGTTGCATGGTCTTTAAACTATGTGGTCAGCTCCAAAACACCAGCCTCTATCACAGTCGTTACTGGGATGTGATATACCACCAGGCACACTCAAATACACCATTGGTTTGTTTATGTAATGGTGAGGATCTCGGAATGGTAGGATGATATTGCCTTCATAGTTTGCTGTGCAGATCTGTAGTAGATGGTCCTCCCACTGTAGGTACCCAGTCTGTGGTTTCTCATTATATAGGTCGGACCTGTAAACTGCATCTGCATAGGCATGGAGGATAATTCTTTATAAAGAAAGCCCAAATATATCGACCCTTAGAGGAAGCACATAAGATTCTTAACTCTGGTCTAATGGCACTTTTTAGGTGCATTACTGTATTTGGCTAGTGAATTTACTACAATTGCTATATCGGGACGCGTGCAGTTAGCCAGAAGTGCTCTGTTTACACTTAGATAAGGGACTTCATGAACAAGTATATCCTCCGCTTATTCCAGCTGATGGAAGAGGTTTTTATGTATATCCATAGAGCGCACTACATCGGTGTACTTAATGGATGGCATTTGTCATAGTTGTAATTTCATAAAACACTATGTGTGTATGAAGTTTTAATGTAACAAGATTTTATCTATTTAGATAAATCTGTAAGCCATGTCTTAATTTATTTTATCTAGGTCATTCATTTCATATTTGATAGTCAGGCTTGAACAGATATTTCGGTTTTCTCTTCAAGAAATCTGATGAAATTTACGTTATTTACAACTATGATCTCAAATCCCGTCCGTTGCTCTTTATAAAGATGCAAAGACAATCCTCAGTAGAAATCCTTGCGTTGTCAAGTGATTCTATTGGTTGTACAATAGTTTATATTATTATTATTCTTCCTCTTCAATTGAATAGACATCCCGAAGTCTATTCAGGCATTTAAGAAAATGTGGAATTTATCTTTATCAAGATATCCATAAAGGAATGACATCACAACATCCAATATCAACATATCCAAAATTTCATTTGCCAAATCATATGGTATTCACAATTTATTACTGGGGAAATCTGATGCATCATTCATATAAGTGAGTCTAGCTCATCTTCGTTATTTTATTCCCCAGTTTCAGCAAAAATCCTTAAGCTATAAGGTGTACCTTATAGCATATGATTTTGTACTCATATATTTATGTTCTTATTTGTGCAATACTTATTATGCCCACATGTTTGACACCTTTTGGTGTCTAGATTTTAGGTCCGAACACTGCACATTTCATAAGTGAGTCCAGGTCATGTTTTATTGTCTCGTTCCATATTTTAGCCAATCTCTATATTTGAACTTTAGCAACGGAGTATAGAACGATATTATATAATTATCATCGCTTTTGCGATGTATGTGGCAATACGATACGTAAATATATTGTTGACAATTGTGTCTTTCTGTCCAACACCTACCCAGTACATACACCATTTAATTTCATTTCAGTTTCTCCTGGATTTTTCACTTCGGAGAATTTCAGAAGGGGTGCGGATATGGACATGAGCTCATTGTCATGTGGTAGTATTATCTCAAGGCCTCCAAGAGCTTTTCTTTTTCTTAGATTTTTGTCCTTGGAGCCTGGTGGTCTACCTCTTTTTAATTGATAAGCATCCAATTCTGCTGCTGGTGAATTGCATCCATTCTCGAGGATGTCAATCATACCTGGAGTATTCGCAGTAGAGATGTGTGATCTGACAATCTTCTGGTTGTCAGTAAATGAGTTCGGTAACCGGTGAACAATGTTCTGTATTGTAGAATCTTTAGGATCTCATCTTCCTATTTTTCTGTTACATGATCATAGTGGATCAATGATTCTATATCACACGATATTATTTGTGTAGCTCCAGATTTTTCAGTATTTGGGCCTAATTTGGGGAAATTTGTCTCATCAAATTCACATTCTTCAAGACGTGCCTTGCATGCATCCTGTTGGGAGATGTATGCCCTCGAGGCAATTTATCTCTGTGTAATTGTACAAACATCTTGCTCAAAATTATAGTAAGTTGTATGGTAAGAATTTATCTGAGTTATATTATAATGTAGTTATCATTAGAAACTTAGGTAAAGTCCTGAGACTTAATGCGATGTCAAACATGTATCGAGATGAGGATCTCGATCATGGAGAAGTGCTTGACCGTCTGTAGCATAAGTCTAGAAACGTTCGTGGTCGTAGATGTTTCGAGAAAATGATATCGAAACATCGGATAGACCATTGTGGCTTAGTCTTCACCGTGTAGCAGTGACGATGATCTCATGGTCGTTCGACTTGGCGAAGTCGGAGACACGACATATATTTCCATTGGAGAATGACTTCACTGAACGACCCAATAAGAGTTATCATATGGTTATGATTGACCAATTTGTCAATGATAACTTTTAGTGATGATAGGCAAGTTGATCTTTTGACTTAATGTCATCGAACGAACCTGTACGTGAACGATGTCACTTAGATCCCTGATTTAGCTTTGAGGCAAGGCTTGTCGAAAGGTCTTTGGTTGGGTGACATTTGAAACGTGCGAGGAGAGCAATGACCAAGATAGGATGCGTCTCTCCCAGTCAATGTGAGTTAGTGTCGTAGTGTTAGTTCGATCTTTAATGAAAAATCTGGCCAGAGTATGTTGGAAGATGTCCAACATTATTTGACTAAAGATCGATGGAGACTAACCGGTTTCGAGCTATTGGGGTTGACAGTTTGACCGTACCCTAGGCTTGAACTATACGGCATAGTTTTGACAAAGAGACTAACACTGCGGAATTCATCATAGACACAGTTAGGGTGGTCACGACAGCACTCATGTCAATGAGTTAACCACATAAGTATGATACTAAAATAGGGACGGTACCTGCTGCTCGCGGTTACTGCCGCCTGGGGCTTCGAGCACCATCTGTAGTAGGACCGGGCAGTAAGGTCTCACACAGAGTGCAACCTTCGTATAGTAATAGGTAGAAATTAGGGAGAATGTGCATTTGATGCAAGGGATAGAAAATGACGCGCCCGCAATCTACACCTAGGACCCACCTGGCGGTGTCACGATCGCCAGGCATGATATGGCTCCTAGGCTACGACTTCGGTTTCAATTCGCAAGCGGACGGTGTCGAGTTATAGTATAAAAGATAGTCAAATCCCACAGGGACGGTGATAGTGTTCGTGGTAATCTCAGTCTATTTCTAAATCTAGAAGTAATGTAGCGGTCGGAGTGAGAATGAATTGGGTTGATGGTTGTTGTTGTGTAATATAATAAAAGGAACTAGGGCTTTAGGGATCGCCGCTAGGATCGTTGGGGGTTGATGTTAAATAGGATCCCCTCATTGCATTGGGGTTAGAAAATTAATTCCCCCAATTCGTACCACTCTCGTGGGTTAGAATTGCGGGGTATTTCGGTGGCTCTCGTTGACGCAATGGCGATAGCCGTCAACGTAGCATTATAGTTTGTCGACGGATCCCTTCAGGGCACAAGCCGGGCATGGTCACGTGCCTTGATTGGATCTATCGATTTCCTTATTCGAATCCCTAGATACCCCTTAAGCACATCGATTCCACAGACCGTGGGC
This sequence comes from Scilla litardierei, assembly GCA_030789695.1. Classification (NCBI taxonomy): domain Eukaryota; kingdom Viridiplantae; phylum Streptophyta; class Magnoliopsida; order Asparagales; family Asparagaceae; genus Scilla; species Scilla litardierei. Next base: position 13,582,882 of record CM061131.1, read on the forward strand.
ACGATCTCAGTACGGGTTATCTACGGATTCGGTAGGATCTACCGGAATACAACCATAAATCCCCAATTCAACATTGGGATCCAGATCTACATTTTCCCCCTAAAATCCTAGGGTTCACCCATCAGCCCTAGAATAGATCTACTCACTCATGATGATCGGAGCGCACAAAAATATCAATTTCGCGTAAGAAAACATTTTCTTTGCAGTAAAAGAAATTAGAGCTAAAGATTACTTACAACGAGAACGAACGAAGAACGAATCCAAAGAAGAGTAAAAGGCACACATCTTCAAAATAGATCCGGAAATCTACTATAGAAATTAATCCCAAAAATCCGCACAAAAATCGATCACCGGAGCTCTCTAAAATTTTCCCAAAACAAAACTCAAAATAGAACTCTGCAACGCTGAGCCCGCAGTCGTGAGCTTCAGCAGCCCAAAATCGCACGCATCGCGCGTTCAAAAAATCTTCCAGAAATGCCCCAGGGAGTGTCGGCCGAGTAGGTGACTCAGCCCGAGTCGGAGCTGCTCGGCCAGTGGTTCGGCCCGGGTCGCATGCTGCTCGAGCTCAGAATGGATGACTCGGTCGGCTGCTCGGGGTGTGCTTGGGGACTTACTCGGGTCGTGCTATCTGCGGCTGCTTGGCCGAGCAGATGAGCTGCTCGGCCCGAGTCAGCCTGTATCCGCGGCTTCTCCAACATGTCATGGCTCGGCCCGAGCAGCAAGCTGCTCGGCCCGAGCATTTTCTGGGAAAGCTCTGTGCTGCAGCGGCCTCTCTCTCTCTCTGCTCTCTTTCTCCTTCTTCTCCTCCTTCTCTCCTCCAACAGCTCTGAGAACACGGCGAACTCCTCCAGAGCCCTGCCAACAAGCTCATGAGCACGTCGGATGTGTCCAAACCTAGGTGGGGGTCCAAATCGCTCCAAAATTCCTGAAAACTCAAAATATACTACGAAACTCGAAATATCGTCAGAAATACCAAAATCGCAGTAAAAAGTGTGATTTGGACGCGCGGATGACATGAAATGCGATGGAAATATGATATGGAAATGGTGTAAAATATGGACACATCAAAATCCACCAAGCTTACCTCTTACTCGTCCTCGAGGAAGACGAATAATCGGTACGCCTGGAGGAAAACAAAATGAAAATAAGAAAATGAAAACAAAAAGAAGTGAAAAACAAAAAGAGAGAAATACGAGAAAAGTGCTAAGGATGATCGGTCAGATCTCAGGCCTAAAAAGTCTATCACGATGCTCCGAGTGCTAAACATGTATGCTATTGGTAATTTCAAGCTTTATATATCAAATGTCATGTAATGCAGGCAAAGAATAAGGATCTACTGAAATAACACCGTCAAGTCCTATCAGTCTCATGCAATCCCTATAGTCTAGTATAAAATAGTTGACAACGCCCTTTCAATCATAGATACACAAGGAGCACAAAAGATTCATGCAACATGCAATAGAGAATAGAAAGATCATGCCATTCAGATATTCAAATCGATACGTGAAAGATCCCAAAAACTAAAGTAATTCGTAAAGTTTGGATTTTATTAAATCTCCCCGATGTGCACCGTCTCCACTCTAATGTCAAGCTCACTCATATGATCAGTTGGTTTACCCCCCCAAGCTTAGCTTGAGGCGTCGCATCGATGAAAATGATATGGAATTTAATTTTTCTTCCTAGAACGAGATATAGATTCTTAATGAAATATCACAAAATGGTATTTATTCATTTTTTTTCTTTTTTTTCTTTTTTTGAAGAGTAGAAGGCTATACTTTTTATTTTGATACATGGGGAGTGAGATGTGGTTATAGGGGTGTAACCAACTGATATGTAGAGAAAAAATAGATATGTGGAGAGGAAGATAATGGGACACTCGGTTCACTCATAAGAGGGTGCACATCAGTTTGATAAAATAAAACTCTAACTAAACTCATATATAGCATGTGTATTTCACTTCTCTAAATGAATACTGAAAATAGCATGCGGTAATAATCACAATGTCAACATGCATGCAAACAGAAGCGAATAAGATAATAAAAACATGTGCTCCAAGTGTTCTAGTGATGCGTGAACCTGGGTGCGTTTCCCAACATAAATCATACTAGATACTAATTCATGCAATTGATTTCAATTCATATCAGGTATTAAATCAGACAGATCATCAAAAGAAATACATGCATATAGACAATAGAGCTGAAATTAATCCTAATAGCATGCCAAAGAGATAAGCATCGCTAAAGACTAATAAAGACTAGAGAGATATCATCATTTAGACCATCCTCAGCAGAAATAAAGAGAAAAAGAGAAAAAAGGGGAAAAAGATAAAAAGAAGATGCATGCATGGGGAAAAACAGAAGATATGATGCAAAATGAGAAAAAATAAAATGGGGCGGTAAAGTGGCGAAAAAGTGAAATAAAAACAGAAAATAAGAGAAGAAAATGTAAAAAATAAAAATAAAAATAAAGCGGTAGCGCTCATCCCCCAAGCTAAACCTAGCAGTGTCCTCACTGCTAAGTAATCGCTCGTGAGCGGGAGATGAGGCTAAAGGGGTGGGATGGGCGGGGAAATAAGATAAAAACTATGTGAATAAAGGAAAATGGAAATAAAAATAAAAATGTGTAGTGATGCAATGCAATGTGTAATGATGCATGAGTGGGTCCTCCCTCAAGCTGTGGTAAAGCAGGGCCCCGCAAAGACAGATGGGCACTAAAAATATGGGGGAGGCAAAAACTGGATATGAATATATCAAGCAGAGGCACCATCCTCTGGGGGTGGTGATGGGTCCCTCTGCTGTGGACCCGGGCTGGTAGGTGGTGAGTCTGGTGGCTGGGACACGTGGGGAGGGCTGTAGGAGAGGTCTATGGTGGAGGAGGAAGGATCTGAAGTGAACTGGACCATGGCTGTGAGAGGGTCGACTGTGGATGACAGCTCAAGGGTGGTAGAAACAGGCTCTGCAGAAGCCTGTGGGAGTGAAGAACTGAGCTGTGCAGGGTCAGCCACAGTAGACGGCCTAGGCAGGGGAGGGGGAGCAAGTATCACTGTAGGTGTGCCACAGTGTCTCAACAAGTCGATAATGGATGAGAGGTCCGACTCTACCTTAGATCTGTGTGTCCTAGACTCGCGGTGAAAGTCGTCGAAATCCCGCTGTAGGCGGGAGGTCAACTCCTCGAGAGCGGTCAAGCGAGAATATGAGGATCGAGGCTCGGGGTGGGTATGGGTGGCATGTTGGTAGGTCACTACTCGTGATAAGCGGCCCGATGCAGCCGAGGCACTGGGGCGAGCGTGGAATGTCGGCGAGGGTGAACTCGTCAGAATATCGGTGGTGGCGGAAGAAGGAGCTGTCGCCGACACAGAAGTATGGACAGACGTCACGACAGACTCCGTAAAAACAGCCGAAGGGGAAGAAGAGGAGGTGGCAGTCAGAGGAGCTGAAGCTATAAGCTCCGAGAGAGGGGGGAGGGTGGGGACAGAGTCGAGTGAGGGAGCATCCAAATCTACAACGTCGTCAGAAAAAGGTAGATCTGTGCCCTCAGGCACAGATACATCGGCAGAAGTGATACAAGTGTCGGGGCAGGAATTGAGGATAGTCCCCGACGACTCGATGGCCGTAGAAACAGCAACGACGCCAAAAACTTGACGCGCTCGTAATCTACACCTAGGACCCACTTGGCGGTGTCACGATCGTCGGGCGTGATATGGCTCCTAGGCTACGACTTTGGGTTCAATCCGCAAGCGGATGGTGTCGAGTTATAGTATAAAAGATAGTCGAATCCCACATGGACGGTGATAGTGTTCGTGGTAATCTCAGTCTATTTCTAAATCTAGAAGTAATGTAGCGGTCGGAGTGAGAATGAATCGGGTTGATGGTTGTTATTGTGTAATATAATAAAAGGAACTAGGGCTTCAGGGATCACCACTAGGATCGTTGGGGGTTGATGTTAGATAGGATCCCCTTATTGCATTGGGGTTAGGGAATTAATTCCCCCAATTTGTACCACTCTCGTGGGTTAGAATTGCGGGGTATTTCGGTGGCTCTCGTTGACGCAATGGCGGTAGCCGTCAACGTAGCATTATAGTTCGTCGACGGATCCCTTCAGGGCACGAGCCGGGCATGGTCACGTGCCTTGATTGGATCCGTCGATTTCCCTATTCGAATCCCTAAATACCCCTTAAGCACATCGATTCCACAGACCGTGGGCACGATCTCAGTACGGGTTATCTATGGATTCGGTAGGATCTACCGGAATACAACCATAAATCCCCAATTCAACATTGGGATCCAGATCTACATTTTCCCCCTAAAATCCTAGGGTTCACCCATCAGCCCTAGAATAGATCTACTCACTCATGATGATCGGAGCGCACAAAAATATCAATTTCGCGTAAGAAAACATTTTCTTTACAATAAAAGAAATTAGGGCTAAAGATTACTTACAACGAGAAAGAACGAAGAACGAATCCAAAGAAGAGTAAAAGGCACAAATCTTCAAAATAGATCCAGAAGTCTACTACAGAAATTAATCCCAAAAATCCATACAAAAATCGATCACCGGAGCTCTCTAAAATTTTCCCAAAACAAAACTCAGAATAGAACTCTGCAACGCTGAGCCCGCAGTCGCGAGCTTCAGCTGCCCAAAATCGCGCGCATCGCGCGTTCAAAAAATCTTCCAAAAATGCCCCAGGGAGTGTCGGCCGAGTAGGTGACTCGGCCCGAGTCGGAGCTGCTCGGCCAGTGGTTCGGCCCGGGTCGCATGCTGCTCGAGCTCAGAATGGATGACTCGGTCGGCTGCTCGGGGTGTGCTCGGGGACCTACTCGGGGCGTGCTATTTGCGGCTTCTTGGCCGAGCAGATGAGCTGCTCGGCCCGAGTCAGCCTGTATCCGCGGCTTCTCCAACATGTCATGGCTCGGCCCGAGCAGCAAGCTGCCTCTCTCTCTGTCTCGGGCCGAGCATTTTCTGGGAAAGCTCTGTGCTGCAGCTGCCTCTCTCTCTCTGTCTGCTCTCTTTCTCCTTCTTCTACTCCTTCTCTACTCCAACAGCTCCGAGAACGCGGTGAACTCCTCCATAGCCCGGCCAACAAGCTCATGAGCACGTCGGATGTGTCCAAACCCAGGCGGGGGTCCAAATTGCTCCAAAATCCCCGAAAACTCAAAATATACTACGAAACTCGAAATATCGTCAGAAATACCAAAATCGCAGTAAAAAGTGTGATTTGGACGTGGGGATGACATGAAATGCGATGGAAATATGATATGGAAATGATGTAAAATATGGACACATCAGAAAACTGCAAAGAGTTTACAGTTAGCACCTGCATTCGGGATAAATGATCCTAAGTGCAAGTGAGAGATTTCATTTGTATAGGATGCAAATGGATTTTATAAAATCGCAAAGAGTTTGCGATATATTAGATGTGGAAGATTTTTGCATATGATGCAAATGAAATTAAATGCGTCGTAAATAATTTACGTACAAATTTAATATAATAAACATGTTGAAAAGGTTACCTGTATGACGGGATCGTCCCGGTCTAAACGTAGGTTCAAACCGCGTCAAAAACGGAGTCTAAAAGAGCCCAGTAAGTCTATTTAAAAAAGTTTTAAATAATACTCAAATAGCCTAAAAGAAAAAGGCCCAACAGTATTTTTATTTTTGAAAAAAAGTCTGCCCTTTTTTTGGGCCCGGCCCAAGGGCGGGGCTGAAAATTTTAAAGGCCCAAGGCAACGACCCAAATTGGGGTGCTGCTTGCAGCGCCCCACGTGGGGGCGCGTGCTGCATGCTGCGCGCGTGCCCCAGTGTGGGCTGGGTCAAACTGTAGGGCCAACCCTGTGGGCCCCACACTTAGGGTTCTGAACCCTAGAACAGTTTTGTGCCGGCGGCTGGTTTGACACGAAAATCAAGCTTGTGCCGATCTTCGGACCCTTGTTTGAAGGGTCAAACGGACTCGGATTGACGCGGCTTCTTTTCCTACGCATTCATCGTTCAACGCTCTTTGATTTGATAGGTTATATCAAATGTGAAGCTCAACGGTGAGGGAGTTAAAATTTAATGAAGTTTGGCCTTTTCTTTAAGGTAAACTATCTTGAATTATTTACTCTAAAACATTTAGTCCCACATCGGAAGTGGAGTAACGGGGAGGGGTCAGCCGCCTACATAAATAGGGGACTGCTCCCTCCTCATAACTCGTCCCAAGCTCTAGATCTAAGCGGCTCCCAAAAGTTTGGAGCACGCTCGGATCTAAGCTTAAAATAAATATTTTCTCTTCTCCCTGTATTTCTCTCTTGCTCCTGAAGGGCTCTAGCAGAGCCATGAAGGGGCTCGGATTCGATCCGGAGTCTTGACGAAGGATACACTCAAGTGAAACTTTCTTCGGCGCGTGGTTGGCTCAGCGACAAAGGGATTGCTCGCCTCGGGACGCGGTGCGGTTCGGGAAGCTGTTCGGCTCTGGACCAGGAGCGGCTCATGAAGCGGTTCAGCTCGGGACGAGGAGCGGCTCGGGACGCGGTTTGGTACACCTTGCTGGTGCAAGTAAGGTTCCGGGTATGTAGTTTAATTAAGCATAGTATTTATAATATTGCAGTAGCTTAGATCTATCTTGGAGGTGGTCAGACCCACCTCAAGATAGTACAGATCATGTCTAGGGTCTTGAAATCCTTAGGGCTTTCGTTAAATAGTTTAATGGTGGTTTTTCAGCTGCATGTTTTTCTGCCTCTATCGTTTGTCCGAAGTAGGACATGCATAGATTTATGCCCTAAGGGTCCCTCAAATCTCATCACGTCCCCCGTTCGGGGTTCTAGATATCTTATTATTGAGGGTGCATCAAACCCTACATAGATACCTAGACGATATTGAGAAATGGTGCTATGTGGATATAAACTACGCAACCGAAATTTCTCAAGTAAGAGATGTTCGGTGGTATTCCATATGCAAGTTGCATTGGAGAGACTCTGACCTCCAGATGGTCTGATTTTTATTAATGATGCAGCATGCAATATTGCATGTCCACATGCAGTTACCGGCAACTGGAATTTCATAAGTAATGGACGTGCAATCCATTGGTGTCTTTTAATTAACGACTCTGTTAACCCATTTTGTTTATGAACATGTGGCACTGAATGTTCAATTTCTATCCCAGTTGCAAGGCAATATTCTTGAAATGACCAAGAGGTAAATTTCCCAGCATTATCCAGACACATATTCTTTATTTGGTTGTTTGGAAAATGCGCCCGCAACTTTATTATTTGTGCCAATAGCTTTGGAAAAACTAGGTTGCACGGGAAAAAGTAGCCACACATACGAATATTTTGAGGATGCATCTATCAGTACCATGAAGTATCGAAAAGGTCCACTAGGGGTGAATTTGTCCACATATATCTCTTTGTATTCTTTCGAGGAAGCATGTAGATTCTTTGTCAACTTTTAGTAGAGATGGCCTTGTGATTAGTTTTCCCTTATAGCAAGCGATGTACGTGAATTCTCCATTTTGAAGAATCTTCTGGCTCTTCATGTCATGCCTATAGGACTGTGATAAAAAGCGGTGCATCATAACCGATCCAGGGTGGCCAAATCTATCGGGCCAAAATAGAAACTTGGCTGGTATCGGACACTTCATGTGCTCTGTTTTACTTCCTCTATCCGAATCTTTGTATGATAGAGGCCTAATGAAAGGCTCTCAAATGCTCAAGTATGGTTTTATTTACTTTTTCTTGAGACGCCATAAACATATATTCTTTTTTGTTCACATTTGCAGTTTACAATTAAGTGGAATCCGTTTAAACGGAGTCCTTGAAACTGTAAGGTTTCTTGGTCCTTAGGGTCATAAATACGACGTCCGTCCTAAGTCGGTCGGACGAAGTTATCAAAACAGCAGCGAAAAATAGACTTAAAACAATTTTAAATCAGAGCCCTAAGGGAACAAACCCTAGCCAAGATCTCTACTATCCCGGGGTTGGGTCTGACCAACCCCTAAGGATAGATTTATCTAACAGTTGCAATTTATAAACGCATGTTATTTAAACTACATACCTTTCACCTCGTTTCCACAGAAAACAAAACGTCATTTTCAGCAATATTTCTTTGGCCCCGTGCCACTTCTCTCGAGCCAACTGCGTCCCGAGCCGCACCTTGTCTTGAGCCGAACCGCTTCCCGAACCGCACCGCGTCCCGAGGTGAGTAACACCCTTGTCGCTGAGCCAACCACGCGTCGAAGAAGATTTCAACTTGAGTGGATCCTCCGTCATGACTTCGGATCTGATCCGAGCTCCTTCGTAGCTTTGCTAGAGCCCGAACAGGAGCAAAGAAGAAATATAGGGAGAAAGAGAATATTTAATTTAAGCTCAGATCTGGGCTTGCTCTCATTTAATGGAACTAGTCAAATCTGGAGCTTGGGACGAGTTTCAAGGATGAGAGTATGCCTCTATTTATATAGGCGGCTGACCCCTTCCCTTCACTCCATATCCGATGTGGGACTAAAAGATTTTGGAGAAAAAATTAATTAAAGCTTGCCTTCCATAAAGGGCAATCTTTAGCGAATTTTATCTCCTTCATCGTTGAGCTTTGCAAGTGATACTACCTATCAAATCGAAGAGTACTGAACGGTGAACGCATAGAAACAAATAGGTCTCAATTTCGACTCCTTTTGACCCCTCAAACGTATGTCCAAAGTTGGGCTAAAATTAGCTTTTCGCTGAAAAAACCAGCCGTCAGCAAAAAACAATTGGGTTCAGAACCATAGGTGTGGGGCCCCACGAGTTGACCCAGCCCTCATAGGGCCGAGCGTGCAGCTAACAGCACGTGCCCCAATGGGCGCGTGCCTGGGGCGTGTGCTGCCACGCGCCCCAATGTGGGGCATTACAAGCAGCGCCCTTTGGGCATTTGAACCAACGGGCCGGGCAAAATTTGGCTCCCCGTTTTTTTTCTTAAAATAAATAATGTTGGCCTCTCATCTTTTGGGCCCTCCTCAGTTCTATTTAAAACTCTTTTAAATAGACTTTCTGGGCTCTTTTGGACTCCGATTTGAGCGTAGTTTTCTCCCCGACTTTCATAGAAAAATCCTCTTCATTTCTATGCATTTATAATATATATTTGTGTGTGTATATATATATATATTATTTTCCATTGCATCATATGCAATAATCCACATCTTTGTTATTAAAATCCATTTGCATCAAATACAAATGAACTGAGGGCATACATCTCCAAACATCTCCCACTTGCACTCAGAATCATTTATCCCGAATCAAACTAAATGCAAACTCTTTGCAGTTTTCTGTCTCTTGCATCAAATGCATTTTCTCCCCAATTTCTGCCCATTACTTGACGAAGGTCTCACTCTGTTCGAGACCCTACAGCCTGACCCTACTACAGGTGGGGCTCGAAACCCCAGACGGCAGAGACCACGAGCAGGAGCTGCCGTCCCTGTTTCGGTATCATACTTAGATGGTTAACTCATTGACATGAGTATTATCGGGACCACCCTGACTGTGTCCGTAATGAATACCGTAGTTATAGTCTTTCGTCAAAACTATGTCGTCTAGTCAAGCCTAGGGTATGGTCAACTGTCAACCCTACTAGCTTGACCTTGATTAGTCTCCATCGATCTTTAGTCAAATAATGTTGGACTTCTTCCAACATACTCTGGCCAGAGTTTTTACTAAATATTGAACTAACACATGCGACACTTACTCCCCTTGACCAGGAGAGACGAATCCTATCTTGGTCATTACTCTCATTGCACACTTCAAATGTCATCCAACCAAAAATCTTTCAACGGTGCTTGCCCTGAGGCTAGATCAATGATCTAAGCGACATCGTTTACGTACAGGTTCGTACAATGACATCAAGTCAGAAGACTAACTTACATATCATCACTAAGAGTTATCATTGACAGATTGGTCAATCATAACCATATGATAACTCTTGTTGGGTCGTTTAGTGAACTCATGCTCCAATGAGCACATGTGTCTCGTCTTTGACTTTGCCAAGTCAAACGACCATGAGATCATCGTCACCACTTCATGGTGAAGACTAAGATACAATGGTCTATCCAATGGTTCGATATCCTTTTCTCGAAACATCTATAACCACAAACGTTTTTAGACCTATGTTATAATCGATCAAATACTTCTCTATGACCGAGATCTACATTTTAATCATAGTTGACCTCGCATTAAGTCTCAGGACTATACCTAAGTTCTAATGAAGACTACATTATTATTAAACTTAGATAAATTCTTATCATACAGCTTACTGTAATTTTGAACAAGATGTTTATACACTTGCATCGAGATAAAGTTGCCTCAGGTGCAACCCCATCTCGCTACATCTCCTACTTGCACTTAGGCCCATTTAACTCGGCATCTCAAACCACATTCACACATAAGTCTTTCCAGACATAATGTGGTAGAGCCTTCGTGAGTGGATCTGCTAAATAGTCTATTTTATAGACTAAAGGGATTTCTATGTTTATTTTAGACCACACATTTGAATCTCATCCAAATAATTCACTTGGTCTCTTGGAATCCATAATTAATGTCTTGCCTGGATCTCATCCAACTCATCGTACCTTACGAGAATAATCCAAATAAGTTACTGGTCATTTAGACGGTTCATAATCATTTATGATAAAGTGTCAAACTCTTTGACCACTTTGTCAAAACATTTTTTCCGACTCCTTGATACCTCGCATGTTTTATATTCGCTCCTACTGACCTTGAAAACTCTCTGGCCGATTCATATAAGTTCGTTCTTCTAACTCATATTTAGAAAACAGACTATACATGAATGCTCCAATTTTCATGGTCATCATGAGCATTTACATTGAGTTCGGTCCGAGTAGAACTGTACACATCTGCTGACAAGAAAGTTTCATCATAATCCGTTTATAGGAGTTAGGATGATAACTGTTCTCAACCAACCTACGTTGTACTTCACTATTTTCTTTCTGCACCAATCTTCTGTCTGGAAGATTTATTTGCAGCCAATAAGAAACAATTTCTTTGGGCTCGTAAACTAAGGTCCATACTTTATTTACGTGCACGGACTCTTTTCAGATTTGTCATCAAGCCATTTCTTAGAGTCACTACTCTGAATGGTATCTTCTGAAGTTCACTTAGTCATCATCAACTGATGTTTTACTCGACTTTTTCGTCTCACGAGGCTTGAGTAATCCTGTGACTTTCTAATGATTAATACGAGGAATAATATATTTATAATGTTCTAACATAACCTTTTCAAATACCTAGGCAGTATTATCTGGGTTTTAACCCAGCACGACGATTGTAACTTAGAGTCACTAGCCATGTATCACACTAAGTCTAACAGAGTACGATTCATGCTCTCTAACACATCGATGTGTTAAAAGACTCGACCTGAGAAAAAATCTCATTTCTTTTAGTTACGCAAGAATTACATAGCTAAGTATTTGACACTTCGATCCGATCGAACCAGTTCAAATATTTCTTTTATTGTATTCTCTATTTTATCAGACTTGCGTTTCATCAAGAACACGTGTCGTAATAAAATAAGAATTCCTTATCTAGGCTTATTTAGACTTGGGTCTGGGTACATCTGTATGTACGAGACTACGAATTCACCAACTCGTTCTCCCACTATCTTACAGATGGAATTTCAGCCATCATACCTTTGAGACCAGATTCACAAGTGTCTTTCAACTCATAATATGAGAGGTCAGACCCCTCTTTATGTAACTTGTGAAGCTTAGTCTCTTCGGTACGGCCTAGTCTATTTTGCCATATAAGATTTGCTACTAACTTGCGTATGCATGTATTAACTCTTAATACAACATTGTTATACATTATAATCACATCAAAAGTTTTTTTCTAAAGTAATGTGACGACATTCGCCAGGTGTGATATAAGTTCCATATGGCCTAAAGACAACTTTTGTTCATTAGCCATATGTGAGACTATCTTTGTATGACAATTATTCTGAAATTTTAGACATCAAACATGTCGTACTTTCAGTTCCTCCTACTATGCCTTGTCTTATGATAAACCAAATATTCTTTCTTAATGAATTTTCCTTAGTGCCTTCTCCTTTCTAAATCATATTTAGACATTTCATATCCTAACATAAGTATTAGCTGTGCAAGCATCACAAGCATTCAAACACTTGAGCTTTACAACCTTGAGTAGACTCAACAAGTTGCTCGTCTCAAGATCTAATTTGGATACACTGTCTTGCACCGCTCTTACACTCATCTTCGAATCAAACGGGTTGATCGAAGTTTCAAACCTTGCGGATTGAAACTGTTTTCTATACAACCTTAAGGAGACTCAACAAGTCATATAGAGAAACTGCTTTGAACATCAGTATGTTTAAGCTGCCCATGTTCATATGGGCGAGTGTTAAGTAGCGTGCTTTTATTGTGTTAGATTTTAGAGCTTAAGGAAATATTTGTCCTTAACTCAGTACTAGGAAGGACATTTAATATCAATGAGAATATAGTTTGGTTTATCAAATATTCCTTAACTAATCATTTTATCCAGTTGATTTATTTCTTTTAAGGATAATTTAATTTTGGATTCCGCCTGGTAAAACATATAACATCCCTAGTTTAACATATGTTCATGATTTTTTAAATATAGTTAAAATGGTTTTTATGCTACTATATCCTCCCTCTATTTCTGCGATCATCTTTAGCCATATAGATGAACGAATATAGTTATTTAATGGGATATGGACCCAACCAACCTGAGCTTCACAACCTTGAGGAGACTCAACAAGTTGATCGACTCTGCAGTTGGTAGATAATCTCATTATCAATCACATCACATGTGACTCCCTATTGGTTTTTACCCCTAGTCACTTATGATCTTGAGGAGACTCAACAAACGATAATGCCTAGTCTAGTTAAACTCTTATTTTCATGTCTAATATTAACTTACACCATACTCCAGGAGACCTGACGCAGCGGTTTGGGTTAATACCAGACTACATCTCATGTATGATGGAGTCGGTTTCTAAAAGAGACCATGTCATAGCTTGAGGAGACTCAACAATTATGACATGCATCTTTTAGTCCCCTAATCCAAAAACAAGGATGGCTACGACTAACCTTGAAGAAGATTTTTAACGTAATTGACTAGATATAATTCACGATGTCACATAATCATAATTCGCATCCTTGCGGTCCAGCGAAACACGACCAGGGATTTGGCTAGACCATGATCACTATCCCAAGTCGAGCTATGGTGATCCACAACACTAGTCAAAAAACACAAGACTGGATCATGGTTCATTGAAGGAAACTTATTATTCATATGTGTCCCGTTCAAGGCTTCATTAAAACTAGTTAATCGTATCAACTAGTTGAATCCTAAAATTCGAAATTATTAGGATTGGTTAATAACTTTTATTAATGTCCTTATCAACTATAAGGATCTTCAAGGTGCTATCCTAATTATGTATTAGGCATTTAAAATTCAAGTTGCAACAATTTTAAATCATAACATTTTGTTCGAAATTATTATTAGAACAATTAAAATAATAATTAGGAGAGGGCTACCCTAAATAGGAATTTAATATGTTGCAACAATTTTTAAATCACAACATGTCCAAAAATTATATCATAATTTTCTGAAAGTTTTTAATAGCTATCCTAATAGTTTTTCTTGAATTATTACATAATCAAAATAACTAATATAACAATTAAAAATTATTAACTAAATAATTTAGTATAATAACAAAGCAATTAAAATTTATCTCATAAAATTTTCTTGCTAAACATGCAACCTAAAATTTATCGCATAAGTCTAAGTTACATAAAAAATTATCACATAATTTTAAAGATTTAATTTTAAAATAAAATTAAATCTAATTTTAAAAAACAATTTTCGAAAATAAAAAAACGTTGCTTTAAAACGAAAATTTTAATAGTATAAAATGAAACCTTCTCATGGAGAACATGTTGTATCACATACATTTTATAAATTGCAAAAATAGATCATGTAGACCATAGCTCTGATACCGCTGTATGGTTTTCTTGGTCATTAGGGCCATAAATACGATGTCCGGGCTAAGTTGGTCGGACGAAATTATCAAAATAGTAGCGAAAATAGACATAAAACAATTTTAAATCAGAGGCATAAAGGGAACAAATCCTAGCCAAGATCCCTACTATCCCGGGGTTGGGTCTGACCAACCCCTAAGGATAGATCTATCTAACAGTTGCAATTGATTAACGCATGTTATTTAAACTACATACCTTTCACTTCGTTTCCGCAGAAAACAAAGTGTCGTTTTCAGCAATATTTCTTTGGCCCCGAGCCGCTTCTTGCAAACCGAACCGCGTCCCGAGCCGCACCTTGTTCCGAGCCGAACCGCTTCCCGAACCGCACCGCGTCCCGAGGCAAGCAACACCCTTGTCGCTGAGCTAACCACGCGTCGAAGAAGATTTCACCTTGAGTGGATCCTCCGTCAAGACTTCGGATTCGATCCGAGGTCATTCGTAGCTTTGCTAGAGCCCGAACAGGATCAATGAAGAAATATAGAGAGAAAGATAATATTTAATTTAAGCTTAGATCTGGGCTTGCTCACATTTAATGGAGCTACTCAGATCTGAAGCTTGGGACGAGTTTCAAGGAGGGAAGTAGACCCCTATTTATATATGCGGCTGACCCTTCTCCTTCACTCCATATCCGATGTGGGACTAAAATATTTTGGAGAAAAAATTAATTAAAGTTTGTCATTCATACATGGCAATCTTTAGCGAATTTTATCTCCTTCACCGTTGAGCTTCATAAGTGATACTACCTATCAAATCGAAGAGCGCTGAACGGTGAACGCATAGAAACAAACGTGGCTCAATTCCGACTCCGTTTATTATTAAAATCTATTTGCATCAAATACAAATGAACTGAGGGCATACATCCCCCAACAGAAACTTAATAAGTTTCTTTTTCAATTCGGAGAGAATAATGTATCCTTTATTTTTATTTCCGTGTCATTTGGGAGCAACAGTGTTGCATTATCAGAACCTTCAATTATGTTTGATGTCCTGATATTATATATATTGGGCATTCATATGGTATAATGCTATGAAAATAGCATTTGTATTGAAGGATCATACATGTTTATGTATTTTCTATTAAGCAGTCATGAGAGCAGTTCATCTATTAAAAGATGAATCATATAAGCACATTTTGATTTCAGAAAAATATTTTTAAATTTATTCATACTTCATGTAAACATTCAGATAGCTCTTATGACATTGTTTTTCAAAAAAAAGATAAAAATGGCTAATCAAACAAATCGTCTTTTTCGAAGTCATCAGCAGTGAATTGGACTGGAGCAGGCGTGGTCACTAGATTTGTTTCAGCTGTCTTATTCAAGCTTTCTTTGTACAAATCTTGCAGTTGCCGTGAAGTTCTGCACACTCTAGACCAGTGTTCTTTCATGCCACAGCTATGTCACTTGTCTTCTCATTCCCTTCTAGGTGTGGGTGTATCGTTTCCGTTATTGTCATTTCTGCACCAAGTGAACTTCAGTCTCCCTTCATTTCTTTACTGGTGGACTTGTCCTTTGGCCTTTTTATTTGGTCCCCCTCTGTGATTTACCTTTTCTTTTATTATCTTTTTTCTTTTTGGAAGAAATTGCATTGTGAGCTTCTAGGATGGGGGCAGTGACAGGGGGCACATGTTATGAGTGGCGAGTAGAAGCTTTCTATTTTGTTCAACCATGAGTAAACATGACAATAGCTCAGAATAATTAGTGAACTTTTGTTTACGGTATTGCTGCATCAGTATCACATCTTTTTCATGGAAAGACGTGTACGTCTTTTTCAACATGCGATCTTATGAGACTTTCTCACACACAACTTCAGGCATGAGGTGATACTGAAAAGAGCTGAGTTATGCTTAACTATGGACTTAAAGTCCTGAAGTCTCAGGTTTTCCGACTCATAACGTTTCCATAGGATTATAACATCTTTCTGATGTTTATATATGTCCTCAAGGGTAGTCCACAGCTCCAGTGGATTCTCAACCGTAAGGTATTCAGCCTTTAAGGTTTTATCCACGCGGCGACGAATGTAAATGATGGCTTGTGCCTTATCAATGTCTGTCACCTTTCCATCTTTTGTAAGGGATTAAGCTCGCAGATGAAATTTAACATCAAGATGCTAGCTCAAATAATTTTTTCCTAATGCATCCAGCACTTCTAAATCAACACTTGCATTTTGTGCTGTTTTATCTAGAAAATCACAATTTTGCGTGAATTAATAATACTGAAAAACATTTTCATGCAGATGCAATTTTAAATGAACATGCTAATTGCATGGATCGACCAGTCCCACATAAAATAATAATGTCACAAAGTCCATATTATAGTTCATTTTACACAAATAAAAGAGAAAATTACAACTTTGGAAACCTCTTGTGTCTCCTTTGAACATCTTCATCTGCAAGAGTGGCATCTGCTTCCATGAAAATTCTCATTAGTCTTGGACATTACATATTTTTCCTCACGAAAATTTCTCTCAAAAGAAAAAGAAAAGTGTAGGAAACGTAAAACGTTGGACTAAACAGCCTATCCAAAACCACAATTAGTCATTCACGCAAAATTTGTGCTCATTAAACGTGTTCATAGCGCATCACAAGCATCACAGATTCAGAATAGGATAAAAACATCAAGTTTAATACTTAATAATTATTCAGTCCACGGGGCGATGTCACACACCGTTAGGTTAGATAACTAACGACAGAGCGGTTGCATGATCTTCATAATTATTACGTTAATGCCGCACAACATAGCATAAGTTTATCCCAGAAAATGTGACAGAAAAATGTGATGCAATGCATATAAATATGATCCAAAAGTAGGTATTAGATATTAAAATATGCAATTAATCAGTTGTGCAAATAGGGTGTAACGCCCCGCTCCCTGAGATACCTGATAAGTACGAATCTGTATCAGGTATTCCCAAAGAGGCGGGTGCTACGAAGGAAATGCAAAATTTCAAAAACACAGGCATGCCCACTGCGCACTGCTGGGATAGTGCCTGTAACATTCCAACAACACAGAACTCGAAAGGACAAGGAGCCAACAATCCAAACTGGATATACATAACTATCTATACACATACCACAAGTCCAAGTACAACATCATATACATATCTCAACTACACCATTTACCCACGACTCCCAAATGTACAAGAACATATTCTAAGTCTCTCACACCCTCTCAAAACCCTCAACTTCAACCAACTCCAACCAACCAGACTGGTGGGCCTCTGACGCCAAGATCCAGCACCTGAAAAAATATCAACGGGACACGTCACAGCGTGACCCAGTAGGAATCCCAAACCCAACTCAGGTGGAGCACAAAAATGCTATGCACTAAGTAACAACAGAAAACTAACTCTTGGCATAACACGGCAATTACATACGGAAATGTGAATGATGTCATTACCATACACGTACCTGCGGCAAGAGGATGGCATACAAAACCAAGTGAGTAGGACACATAGAGAGGTGAACAGCAATATCAAGGAACTGAAACCTAGCTTTGGCTCAGATGGCATGTAGTACTAGAGGGGTGCCAACTTTGGGCCCAATATGGTTTGCTACTCAAACAAGATCCTAACCTCGAATTAATTCTTATTTAGAAATTTGCATCTTGCTAAGAGTAAGTGATAATTAAATCTACGACACTATGAATTTCAGTCTTTTCATGTTTCATAATAAAAATGTCAACTTTCAACATAGTAACATTACCACAACCACATGACACGCATGATGACTAATTTTTAATTTACTAGACTTCAACATGAAATCAAAAACAAGGCCACAGCTAGCAGGATGTCATTTTGAAGATATATGGGTCTACTTCATAGTATAGAAAGAATTGCCTACCTTGAATTACGATATGTCTCTTAACACTCTTGGAAGAATTGGAAAAATATTACACCATAAGAAGAGGGGTTTCTACCTCACTAAAGCTTTCAACTTGCAAGTTAACATAAAACCCTCTTCTAACTTTTCAATTATAATTGATAACTACATTCCCTTTAAACATAGAAATTTTGGAGAGAAGTAGCAAGTAGAATTCCTAGCTTAAGTTTCTAATGCTTGGGAAGGTGTGGAAATGCTTATAAAAATTTCGGCAGAGTTTCTCTTGTATTTATCCAAGTTTCCAAGTACAACGTAAGTAATATTTCTAACAGAAAGCATAAATAGTATTTCACAGAGAATATGGTATAATCTTAACATCCCCACAACACCACCAACACCACCAACACCACCAACACTACTATAAGCATCAACATAACCTTTCCAACTTCCAAATGAGGGCCATTTATTTGAATAATATAATAAAGGCGAACAATTTCGTTTAATTCATGTAACAAAATGAGATCTATTCTATTTACCCAAGGAACCAACATAAGATTAATGTCATAAAGGGGAGCACTTCCATCTTCTCATGCAATGGGAAGAATAATAATACTTCCATGTTTCAAAATGAGAGCACATTGCACAATTATTGGGACAAAACATTCAAGCAACATGGGGTATGATCATTGCATCAAATAATTTAAATTAGCATCCTAATTCAACCATGAATGCTTCATGGTAATTTGGATGTTAAAATTCCAACATTCCATAATACTTCCAACATCCCAATATTTCTTATTAACATTAATGATCACCAATAGCAACATCAATATCATTCATATCACTACTAGCAATAACAACAAAACTAACAATATTTACTAACTAACAACCCATACTCTCCAACATTCCATCATTCAAGCACCAAATGCTTACATGGCAACATGCATTCTCAAAGGTTAACCATCACACAAATACAACCACAAATCACCCAACAATGCTACATGATGCCATGATGCATGTGATGCACAAATAATGCGATGCGATGCAATGCAATGCAAGGGGATCCCGTGAATGAGCCGGCGTGCACGTGCAAGAGCTTCTACTCCGTTATCAACGTGGAGCCACCTAATGGATCAAGAGGTGGCCAACGGCGTATTCACCCGCCTCCTACCGCGGCACTTTGTCCATGCCCGTGCACTCCACCTCGTGTCCTAACGTGACCATGTCACACAATCCATATTCAGCATATTTCCAACATCACCTTTCCATTTTCCCAATTCATTTCATTTTCACATATTTCTCATTTCATACAAATTACATTGAACAAATAACTTCCGACAACCCAAAATGAGAGCAATTTTTATTTAATCAATGTAACAAAATGAGAACAATTTCATTTAATCAATATAACAAAATGAGAGCAATAATAACTTCCAACATGCTAAATGAGAGTCATCCCACAAGGTTAATGAACAATGCAAGCAAATGCAACATGACTCATAACATAGCATCTTATAATCTCAACACCATCATAAAAATTCAATCACTCATTTTATTAATTCTTCATAGCCAATTTGCACAACTCCATCTCAACATCACATATTTCGCATTTTCATACAAAGGAAAATTAAATAAGGTTTCCAACATCACAAAGAGAGCAATTTCACAACTTAATTTAACCACCAACAAAATGAGGGCAATTTCACCAAATCATTAAAGCAAGCTATCCAAACCTCATGAACATGATCATGGCATCATATATTGCAACATACCCTATATATTCGAACTCAATTGCACCATGTCGAGGGATTTCATGAAAAACCCTAAACATGCCAAATTTGTTCTCTATTCCAATTCATCACAATTCACCTTCTTTTAATATTTTTCCTTCACCAATACACCACCATGGCACTATGGCATCTCAAGACCCTAGGCCGACATTCATGGGTGGTCTCAAGCCCCCAATTTTATCACATCTTCATGACTATTCTCACCTCTCAATTCATTATCATATGAAACTCATTTCACATACAAAGCAAATCTTAATAACAAGCTATCAACATTAAAAATGAGAGCAATTTCCAAGAATTAGTGGAACAAATCATTTGATTGCATCTTCAACATAAACATAGCATCATATAAGTTCAACATATCATATGAATTCAATCTAGGATGAGAGCAATTTCAGAAAAATGAGTAGAAGTTCCCAACATCAAGAATGAGACCAATTTCTCAAAATTAGTGAATCAAGGCAATTAAAAACACCATGGAACATATTGATAGCACCAAATAACTCAACATCTCATATGAAATCATCAAGACTGCACCATGTCAAGGGGTTTCAATTAAAACCCTAAAAATGTCAACTTTACTCAACAAAATGAAATGAAATCAACATGAGAGTTGAGATTGAACTCCTACCTCATCCAAGCTGCGAAATCCTCTTCCAATTTGAGAGAATCCACCATCTTCAAGCTTCAAGCCGGACCCTCTTTCAATTTCATGGCTCCACCATCAATCTCATCCTCCAAATCCCAAGTCTCCTCTTCAAATCCAAACCCTAATCAAGCCCTCTTCCAATTTCCCCCTCTTCCTCTAATCTTCCTCCCTTATTTGTGCTTGGAAATTCGGCAAAACAGGGTTTCGGCCCGGCAAGGGGAGAGGGATTTTCGGCCATGAAGTGGAGGGAAAGTGGAGAAGATTAAGGAGAGAAGGAGAGGATGGCTTAGGGTTTCACTTCTTCCTCTTCTTCCTTCTAATCTTTCCCCATTTTTTTTATTTTTGCTTGACAATTCCGCTGCCAAGAGGAAGCATACGGCAAGATTTGGGGGGGGGGGGTCGGCCTGGATAGGGGGGGTTTCGGCTGTGGCTTGGGAGAGAAGAAGTGGGAAAAGAAAAAGAAATAAGGAATTAAGAGAAGGCTTTAGGTATTACAAGTTTGCCATTCCCAATCAATCAAACCCTCTTCTCTTCATCAAATAGTCTAGCCCAACTATTAAAGCCCTATCAATAACAACTAACAATAATCCAAGCCCAACTCTAGCTACCAAAATTAATTAAGGCCTCCGCAGAATACCCAAAAATAATACCACATCACCAAAAATAACAACCAAACATCAGTGATAATAGTGTCATCCATTAATAACTATCTTAGCATCACCAGTTGTCACGAATATACCGTTTTACTTTACACACTCACCAACGAAAAACGCCAAGCACGCCAATAAAAACTGTTCGCATGCCAACAAAAAGGTTCGATTTACTACCCAACCACACGCATTCACTTATATACCCAACGCATATCATAGTCACCCCATAGCCATACGTGCATGAAATTACTATATGCACAACAAAATTACTATACACACGCACGCAAATAGTATTTTACACATACGGGCATTACATAGTGGCTAATTCAAATAAATTTGAATGTTGTCTTATTATATTATATTTTGTAAAAGGAAAGAAGTTTCCTTTTTATGCCTCCAAAAGATCACCAAAAATCCTCATTTTCCCCCCAAAACCCACATTTTATCCTCCTATTTATCCATATTTTTATTTATTTTAAGCCCTTTGGCTCCACCTAATAAATATTCCATAGGAATATTAGTGGGGTGTGGGCCTAAGGCCCACAACCACCCCCATTTTTTGTTAAAATACACAGCATGTGCGGGCTTCAGACCCGCTGCCTCTCTTTCTTTTTTTCCATATGGGTCGGAGCCCACAAGTCGCTGTGTGCTTCGACCCACAGCGTTAAAAATGTTTTTTTAATTTGGGCTTGAGCCAAATGCCCAAGCAATTAGGTGTGGGGGGCAGCTTAGGTTTGTTGCCGCCCCCCAACAGCTAGGGTTTGGGGGCAGCGGGGGGTGGGGGGTCCGTGGCTACCAGCGGCGAAGGTGCCCGACAGCGACAAGGGTGTCTAATTTTTTTCCAAAATAGTTTTTGAAGAACCCAAAAGCGGCTAATGCCGCCACCTAGCGGCGGCATGCCTCCTCTATGGGGGGGGGGGGGGGGGGGGGGCGGATGGGGCGCTAGGGGCGGCGGAGCACCACAGGGGGGCACGACGGGCGCGGCAAGGGTGCCATCGGCGGGGTCGTGAGAGGGGTTTTTTTTGTTTTTTTTTGTTTTTTCGTTGTTTGTTGGAACCCTAAAATGATTTTTTTTCTAGAATCGACGATAAAATCTGTCGTCTTTGATCTAGGAAGAATAAAATCGATTTTTCTAGTCCGATCTTACGAGATCAACGTTGCATGCATCATGATCATGATAAAAATGAGATTTGATTGATTTTGGAGTAATACCTCTAGATCTGTCCTCTAAATCTAGCGACGACCGATGACTCCTATGCGTGGAGGTTGATGAAGCCCTCGCGTGATGGATCTACCACCACCTCCTAGCTTTCGCAACGAACGGATCTACGGAACTCAGGGAGAACGTGCTGATAATGTGATAAAGAACTAGTCATAATCTGTGCCCTCGGGCACGGTTCATTTAAAATCTTTGTTTCCCCAAAAATTATTTCTCCCTACAAAATTTTAGGACATATAATATTCCACTTCACAATTTAAAGGAACAAAAATTTGGCTGTCGCCTTCGGCGCGGGCACCCAAATACAAATACAAATTTTTCCCCACAAAAATTTATCCTATATTTACAAATAAGTTGATGGGGGGTTTTTGTGAGGTATATGATAAGTTTTCAAAAAATCAAAGCTTTTGTTTCCCCCCAACAAATTTCCCTCCAACCCAACAAATCCCCCCCCAATTTTGACATGGCATTGCCACATAGGATAAGTTCAAAACCATCCCTCAAATGTAATATAGATGTGCGAGTACATACATGGATGAGATACAATCTCTCTAATAGATACACTATTATCTATCCACATCATGTTATCTATTTACAACATGGATGATTTTATGCATTATATGATAATATGATGTAGTCTCTTTGTTCGGCCGTGTTGTACAACATCAAACAAAATTTCCTTGCATGTTGTGTATGAGGGAATGGTAATTAATTTTCATTTTTATACCACGGAAAGCAGTTTAAAGCGCACTCTGAGCCTCGATCCATCGTCTCCTAAGAGGAAGGGAGGAGAGTGCCAACCGAGCAATTGCTCTGTGGCAATTATGAATTTATGCATATAAAATAACTAGTGTTATGAATAGGACCCATTGGGCCTATTGGGTATCCACCCACATGAGTACCCATTATGAATACTATATAAAGGAGGCTAGGGGTTTCCTAGCCTCAACCATTCTCCAAATCTGTTTCTCGTTCTAAACACGTTATCAGCACGATCACGCTCGTAGGAGGAGACGGCGGCTCGCGGGAAAGGAGATCCATCAATCGCTCAGATCAAGAAGATCGTAATCTTCTCAACGGGGAGCGAAAAGGGCATTCTTCACCAACCGTCGACTAGATTCCTTTGTCGAATCTAGAGGTAAAAATCAAAACTTTTTAGATCTAAACTTGCTTTTCACGTTAGATCTGCATGTTTTAGGATCAAAAAGTTTAAAAACACGGTAAAAATCAATTTTTTTTAGATTCGCATGCCTAAAAACAATAAAAATATTTTTTTAGCGATCTGAATACTCGAAAAATCCGTTTTTTACCCCCAACCTTTGATCCAAAAATCCGCACGCCCATAGGGCGCAACGGCGGCGCTTCACAAGCGTCGCCGACGCGATTGTCACGCCGCGGCCATAGGCCGCGGCGGCCGCGGCCAGCAGCCGCGGCCTGAAGCCGCGGCCCTGTCAAACAATAGAATATATGAAAGTGAATGCGGGATGACGGACACTCCTTGATGAAAACCTGCACTCCTAAGAAAGACTGGGAGGACAAATGCTCCAAATGCGGGATGACGTGCCACTGGTCCAGAATCTGCCGCATCTGAAGCCGCGGCCCTGTCAAACATGATACTCATAATTAAATGTATTAAAACTACAAGAGAATATATTGTTTCTACCAATTTTTAAAAGTTTATTTTCAGTCTGTTCCCCACACAAGAGATTTGTTACGTCAGTTGCAAACAAGCGAAACTCATAATTAAAACCTGATACTTATCCATCTCATTTTGTGTATATCAGTTTGTAACTCAATCTAAAGAACTTTAATATTAGGTTCTATTTTCCCCAAATGAATTTATTTATTGACACGAAAAAAGAGAATTATTATACTCGTGTTTGAGTATCATTAACTATTTTTATTGTTATTGTTGTCAACAAATTTTCAAAATGAGTTAAAAATTAAAAATAATTTTAAAATGATCAAATTTAAATTTAATTATAAAATCCAACTAACTTCTCATCATGTCGCGAATTGACGCCGAAAAACAACCGGTATTGATATCCCTGGTCAACTTGTGTACACTCCAAATAGCTGGGTTGCCAACCTCATCAATTTCATTGTAGTAGATACAGAAGAATTCCCAAAAATAAATAAACGTGGTTAACAACTTGACTATTTTGATCACAAATAATCAGGGTTGCGAACCCCGGTTGTTATGTAGTCCTTCGAATTCGCACGCGGGATCTAACGTGACGGAAAATTAATCAAATTTTTGTAATTAAATTTAAAATTTAACCTTTTAGTTTATTGGGTAAATTGCATAAAAATACCCTCACGTTTGGGCCATTTTAAGTAAATACCCTGGGGTTCACTTTGATCAATTTAAATACCCAAACGTTTGGCTCCGGTTTCAAGTTGATACTTATTTTAATTTTCCGTCCAAAACACAATAAATCTGGACGGAAATACCCCTCCCCTCATTCTAGCCAATACACTCTCACTCTCACTCAATCACACACACACACACACACACACACACACACTCTCTCTCTCTCTCTCCACATCCTCTCTCTACCGACTCTCTCTCTCTACCGCTTTTCTCTCTCTCTCTCTCTCTCTCTCTCATGTAAGGGACCCTGCGGGGCTACATTCACAAGAGGGGGTGAATAGTGTAATGGCAAGCAAAGTGCTTAATTAAAAATTACTAAAATTATAGCACAATAAGCAGCGGAAAATAAACAGAGTGCTCAATGACAATAACCACAAACACAAGGATTTTACCCTGGGTTTCCAAAACTTGGTTACGTCCAGCCATACCAATATTCACTATGATTCCCACAATCTCACACAAAGATATCTCACACAGAGGATTTGGATTCTCACACAGAGAAATCCTTACTCTTATACAGAGAGACCTCACACAGAGGATTTGTTCTCTCTCACAGAAAGAACCAAACTCTCTCAAATAGAGTAACTTCGACAAAGAGAGTAACTAATTCTCACAAATAGAATTAGGGTTTCGAACATAAAACGAAACGAAACCACACTTATCTATGCCTTGATATGATCTTACCAATATGATGAAGAAGGCATGCAAGTGAAACTCAAGTGCTTGAGATGAGGCTTTGATTGCACTTGATGATCTTTCTCTCTTCTAGGAATGAATCCTAACACTTCTCATTTGAGCGTATGAAATGAAGGGAAGAAGGATAATCTCCAAGAAAGGAATGGGAATTAGATCCCCTGGAGAATTTCCCTATGAGCTAGCTTCAATGAATGAAGAGAAATGTGCTCATGAGAGGGAAATGAGAGAGATTAGGAGTGACGATTGATTCTCAAAGATATTCAATATTAACCAAGAGTTCTAAATGAACTAAGCCATCTCCTATATATAGGAAGCCAAGAAAAGCCCATAAAACCAACCAAAAAACCAAAGAGGTAAGAAATCTGCAACGGCTAGATTTTGGCAGTTTACGGCACAGACGATCAACTGATGGACAACTGACAGTCGACTGGTTAACTGCTATCAAACCCCAACGGCTATAATCTGAGCCAGGACATGCAATTGTAGAAGATTACATAGTCGACTATAAGTGATCAGGCAACTGTACATCCTTCTGCAGGCGACTGTCACTTGGGGTGGAAAGGAGTTGAGAAAATGCAACTTTCGCACTTACGCATTCAGACGATAGATGACTATTTCACAGGCGACTGTAATTATACAGACGATTGTGAATACTTCATCAGTTGACTGATTTGCAAAGTGGGATGAAGCCCATAAAATGCAAGTTGCGCACAGACGACTGTAGAACAATTCACAGGCGACTGTAGGAATACATGCGACTGTAAAATGAACTTCAATCGACTGTTCCAAAAGTTCAAGTAAGAGTCAATAAAAATGATGACTTGAGCTGTGCATACCAGTCGGCTGTAGAACGCCGGGCAGGCGCCTGGAAGTCATCCAGTTGCCTGTCGTGTCTTCATCAGTCGACCGTGGGAGAGCCAAAAATTTTAATAAGAGTTTAAGTCATGGTGAACCTAATGGGATGCTATCTATGATAATCCTAAGGCTCATAAGATGGTTAAATGCATATGCATGAGAGTATGACCATCTATCAAGGCATTGCAAAAATCCTAGACTAAAAAAGAGAAATGCAAGTAATAGAAATTACATGGATTACATATTGCATCTCCTAGAGTCTAAGTCTTCAAGCTCACGATACCTTGATGCTTCCCACATCATCCAAGCTTTGGCACCCCTTGATGAGCTTTCCTTCATCAAGCTCCAAGCTTTGACATTGCTCCTCTAGATGTCCATCCATCATCATGCTCTAAGCTTTGTATTCATTAGATGATCTTCTTGACTTCATCCAAGCTTGAGTACACCATCACTCTTGGAGGTCTTTAATATACATATTGCAACATCCTCCAAGCATTATGCTTTGTCTCATCAACCGATAGTCATTAAGATACACTGAGACTAAAATATAAGATAGATTATCACACTAACATAATGTATTAATCATCATCAAAACAACGTTAGTCTTGAACCGAAGAACTAACATCACACTCTCCTAATTCTATCACTCTCTTCAGATTCTCTCCCCCAATTCTCTCTATCTCTCTACAGATTCTCTCTCTCTCTCTCTCTCTCTCTCTCTCGGGGGGGGGGGGGGGGGGGGTGTGTGTGCGCGCGCACGCGCATGGGGTGGGTGGGTGGGTGTGTGCACATGGGGAGGTGTGTGTGCACGCGCGTGGGGGGGGGGGTGTGCATGGGGGGGGTGTGCATGGGGGTGCGTGTGGTGTGTGCGTGCGTGGGGGTGGGTGTGTGCATGTGTGCATGGGTTGGGTGTGTGCATGGGTGGGGTGGGTTGTGTGCATGGGGTGGGTGTGTGCACGGGGTGGGTCGGTGAATGCATGTGGGGTGTGCGCTTGCATGTGTGTGTGTGTGTGTGTGTGGGGGGGGGGGGGTTTCTTGCATTGGGGGGGTGGGTGTGTGTGCACGCATGCGTGGGGTGTGGGTCCTTGCATGGGGGGGGGTGTGTGTGTGTACGCGCGCGGGGGGTGTGGGTGCTTGCATGGGGGGTGTGCATGGGTGGGGTGGGGTGTGTGCAGGAGTGTGTGAGTGAGCGTGCATTAGTGGGTGGGTACGTGCTTGGGGGTGTGGGTGCTTGCATGGGTGTGGGTGTGTGCACGCGCGTGGGGTGTGTATGTTAGGGTTAGGGTGTGTGCATGGGTATGTGCATGTGTGTGCGCCCCGGTGTGTGCTTGGGATATGTGTGTGTGCATTGGTGCGTGCGTGGTGTCACCCACCCTACCCATGCACGCACCCATCCCAATGCACATACCCACCCACCCACCAATGCGCGCGCACACACACACACCCAATGCATACCCACCCTCCCACCCACTCCATGCACACACCCTCCAACCACATGCCCACATCCACCCACACCCCATGCCCACACCCACCCGCCCATGCACACACACACCCCCCAACACACACACACTCCATGCACACACACAACCAACCCCCCCACACACACTCTCTCTCCATGCACGCGCACACCTCCCAATGCACACACACCCCACACACAGAACCCACCCACCCCATGCACACAACCCCAATCACCCACCCGATGCACCATCCCATAATCTGGAGAGAGAGAGAGAGAGAGAGAAGAAAGATGGGAGGAGGGGCAAAACGGTCCTATTTAATACCGTCAGCCCATAATCTGTCACATGGTATCAATTTGTCACAAAATGAACCTCAGTGTATTTACTTAAAATGGACCAAATGCGAGGGTATTTTTATACAATTAACCTTACTACTATTGGCTTATTTTGGAATTTGTCTAAAGTTTGTGTAGCACACCGGATATGATGGGATTCTGCCCCCAATGATTATGGTCAGCTCGCACGCTTTGCCTTTATTTTTAAATAAAAAATAAAACAAGCAATCACACAGAAATCATTGATCAATCAGAATCCGTCCAATTTTGATCGTACGTTCAGGGTTGGCGTGTCAGGAGGAACCACGTGACGACAAGCAAGTCCGGCCGACGAAATTGGTCCATGCAAGGCCGCAGCCACGGCGACCAGAGCGCCGACGAAGAAAGAGACTCGTTCCGTGTGAAATTATTTGCTCCAAATTCGTAGGGGTTTCAAAAATGTACTGCAAGACTTTTATTACAAATAGGCGTGCCTGTGAAGCCATAAACATGTTAAACATCATGTCTCAGTAAAAACCACAAAAATTACAGTAAAGATTTTTAGTTCTCTCATCAACCAAACATAGAGAACAAGCATTTACGATAGCAACCCGCGCTTCTGAATCTAATGTTTGAAATACAAAATGAAAAAGAAGAGAAGACATGCAACAAAACTAATGAACCGTTTTTGCATGGACAAAGACATCAATTTGACCGAGATTTTAGCAACCTCCAGCATATAACCAGACACGGCAACACATAATCGGAAAAGAAAACAACCCCCAACAATTCTTGCACGGATATATATACATATCACTAGCTACAGATGAATCATAACACGACACAGAATTGCACGGCACATTGTATCACTTTCAGTATTGTTCATGTTAGTTTCATTTTCACCATGGTTCTGTTAATAATGAGATTTCTTCTTCGCTGCAAACACTATACTCTTCTACTGAGAATCACCATTTCAACTTCAGTGTTCACAAATTGGTGCGTCATCTTAACTTCAGATCTCACAATTGATTAAGTGACCCTCAAGCCTGAGAAACACTCTTCAGATCTTCCCACTAGAGGTCTCTGTCCTTCCGAGTAAGCGGATAAGAGTTATCCTTCATTCTTAAGGTCAGCTACTGTGGTAAATCTTACCTACGCATTTTCAGCTTTGTAGTTCCCAGTTCCGAAGCGACAAAAATCGTCTTCCTTTTCAGTATCCTTGTCAGATTTGAGATCCGCAGGTAAGCCAGCTTCAACATCAGAATTCAATGTCGAAGTGACAGAATTGCTAATAACAAACCAGGAATCTTTTCCAGCTTTTTCACCAGACATTATCTCAGTTTTTTTAACCGAGTACTTGAATTAATCACTTCACGACAATGTATGGCGTCTTTCCAATTCGGCGGAATCAAGATTTGAACGTTAGCATTGGGTAGGTAAGTTTCTTCAAGATTAATGTCAGATAACATCGTATCCTTTTCATGGACGATCCATGGCTAATTACCTTCACTTCTGAGATCAGCCTTCTATGACACTATGTCGAGGATCATTATTAAAAGTCTTAATAGTTTTTACCGATCTCATTGGGCTTAGAACCTTCATCTCCAACCACATGAATTTTCTCTTTTGATACCTTTGAACAACCTTCACCAGATACTACTGAAGAAGTTTCAGCATTTATATCAGCTGTACTTTTACTGCTCGAAATTCTTTCACCAGCCATGCAAACAGGTAATTTCGCCAAGATGTCAACAGTTCCAGCACATACCTTTCCAGAATGACCGGAACCCTCTACAAAGCCTTTCGAATTCATACATTCTCCATCAACAAAACTAGCTCCAAGAACTGGAGCGCCTTCATCTCTGCAGTATTGTACATTTATAACCACGGGGTTGATTGCAACAATTTCTTGACAAGAGCATTGGAATTTTTTGGATTCCCAGTTTGGTGGTGCAAAAGGATCATCTTCAGTGAAGGATGGCCTGATAAGCTTTCTCCTTTTACTCTTTGCATCGCTGCCTACGGCAGAACCACCACTACTCACAGTTTCATTATCCGTGTTCTGTGACTTGCTCCTGCGCTTAAAATTTAGAAATGGGGTCTCCATGTTCTCTTCTGCAAATGCCTCACCATCACCAGACAACTTAGCAAGCTGATTAGCACCGTTTGGTTCTATCTCATCTATACTCTCCAATCTTTCACTGCCAGCTAACAATCTCTTTGATAATCTAGCCATCTTGTTCCTCTGGGCTGTCCTCTGGGCCAAAAGCCTAGGCGAATCACATGCGCAGTTTCTGTCTGAATCGCAAACCTTGTCCCTTACCCCAAGGCCCTTCAACCGAGAAAATACACTAGTTCTCCTCTGAAACTCATCTGACTGGAGTTCGGAATTTGCAAGAGTTGGATTGCACTGTGAAAAACAATTATCCCCTTTGGGATCAAACTCACTGGGATCACAGGGTTCTGAAGAATATCTACTTGAAAAACTGGAAGGTTCTCCATCTCCAATCAAGTCCTCATCCTCCCCCAAAGGAAAATCTGAGTTACTAGGCACCAAATTCCAGTATCGCGGTCCTTTTGCATTGTCCACCCCTGGGGACGCTACAATATACCTATGTTCATTGCTTTGACCATGCACCGAACCTAAGGAGTCGGTGACATTAGCATCATAAAATTTGGAGGCATATGAATCATGGTTGCCATGTTTTGATATGCTAACATAACTTCCCCTTTGGAAGGGCAAGCTATCGTGACTGCTGGATGAAACAAAGCCGTGACTGTTGGATGAAACAAAGCCATGATTATCGGTAAAAGGCAAGCTATAGGTCACATGGTCTTCATGTGATGGATATGAAAGGCTTCTGAACTGAGGAACTTGAATCTCAGCTAATCTTTGAGGTAAATTTGGTGTACCAATACCTAATTTATCAAAGATGTCTGGTTCATGGTAAAAAGAAGAATGCAAGTTTAAGTCATCTGATGGATACAAGTGGCTCCTGAAATGAAGGGAATGTGTCTCCATAGGTTTTTGGGCCAAATTAGGTTTACCTACATCTAAAACACCAGATTGCTGCTCAACTTTAAAACCAGGAACAATGTGATTGAAAGGACTTCCCTCAAGATAACTATCAGTTTGAGACGTAGAGCACATCAGAGTGGGTAGCTGTGGTCTGACGCCACAATAAACCCCTGGGTATGATCTATGTTCAATACCAACATGACGATCACCTGAGGGTGGATCATGATTTTCATTGTACATTGAGTGGGTTACTCCAAATCTAGGTTTCGAATTCATATGATTCTCTAGGTTGTATTCAGTTGTATCAAACCTTACAGACTTGGCAATTCCAGTTACATTATTATTACCCGACCTATAATTCTCTTTGCTGTGAAGACCAAGATTTTGACTATTCGGTGGACATAGCTTCTTTGAAGAAAACAACTCCACAAGCCTGGATACCTGCATTTTTAGAGGGTAAGGAATAAATTCCCAAAGAAATAGCCAAATAACTACCTGATAGTAAGAAGCAGCAGCTCTAGGAGGAGGCAAACCTGTTCGTATGACAGACCAAAGTTAAACTTCTTGCGTAGGTAGTAGTTCTCTCGAATGGCATCACAAAATTCATACTCGCACAGAGGATAGCATGTCCAGAGTTTATTAAAATGAACCTGCTGAAACAAACACATTGCAGATGGATTAGCGGTACATCAGTAGGATGGACAATAAAAATATCAATATGTCTTCCACCCAAACCCTTTCAGATCAAAATTACGGTCTATCGGTTTAAAAGCAATAAAACTATTAATTCTATAGAAGATTAAACATATTGATGCACATTACACCTTTTTAATGAACAAGGTGGATAAATCCAAGCGTCCCTCCTAGATAGGGGATAAATTTTGTATATAAACTTATATTAAGCAGACCTTAAGAACACACCAAATTCATCTTCTTTGGTATTATAACATCCTCTTTATCAGAAATAGCTACGACGAAACTCAAAGGTTTCCAGAAATTGCTTACTCAAAAGAAAGCACATACTACTATAATCTGAATAATTAATCATAATAATCCTGACTTAGAACAATTATGAATTAAATCTTAACTAATTAGATACATCCAAAACTAAAGGATTATCATTCATTATCTTTGTATTTTTTCTACTTATTTTACAGAAAGGTTCATAGGCAATTAGATAATTCATTGTCAGAGTGACACCTCAAGCATTATTCATTACACGAACAGACTTTCTTCAAATAGCTAAGCAATGAACAGAATCACAGTTATAAAATGTTACATAATGTTGTGTGTTTACATCACAAGATGAATATCAACTTAATCAAAAAGAAAGAAAGAAAGAAAAGAGAACAGTAGACAGAACTTCATACCTGAGCTGGGAACGAGCTTCCTGATTTGGAAAATGCACAAGGAACAGAGTTTATTACACCATCAGAAGCTGCCTCAAAGACTCCATAAAGCTTTCTCTCCTCGTACTCGAATAAAAATAAAACCATGCCACATTTAACTTTATTTACAAATCCAGTCCATGCCGAGGGGAGGCCAAAGAGTTTCCTTCTGAAACATTCATTCATTGTTGTTTGGTTGCACATGAAAATTGCACCCGCCATATCCGGACCATTTCCGGAAGAATTCGGGTCCTCACCATGCTCCATATAAGCCCTTGCGAACATGCCGTAAATATCAATCACTACAAAAATTTCCACCATTCTTCGGGCACCAAGGAAGCATTTTCACCATAGATACTCAACCAGAACAACACTATACATGTATTTATGTTTCTAGGTATCCAAGAGTAGATAAGATCCTACCTTGGAAGCCCAAGTCAGATTAAGCAAAGAAACCATGTTTGGGTCAAATTCGGGTCACAGATCACTCTCAAGTAGTAAAGGAGATTTCAGTAAAACTGGAACAGCCAAATAAAGATACGCAGAAGGATTGAACAGAAGCTCAATATGCGATATAATATTTAATATTTTTGTTGTTTATTTCAATAAATGAAAATTCTCTGTCTTTCAAAATTTTTATCCATACCAATAGCAATGAAGAATAGCACCATGTTGAAGATGTCATTTATTGTCAGGATTATTTATTATTAAGCTATATTAATTACGTTCGAAGGAAAATTCAAAAACTGAATAGGCGAATCTTTTTTTTCATCTGCATTTAGAACACGTAAGTTCTGTAAAAGACAATAGACACTGAAAATATATGTTATTAGGGAAGTATTACACAATTGTATTAGACCACATACAATGACCCTTCCAAATCCATCTAATTTTAACAATGCCATGTTTATGATTATATTTTCTACTTTATGAGACATACAACATAATGTTAGTTGGGAATCGAATACTAGAATCAACACCTGATCCTAAGATGCGTAAGAATTTGCCAGATACAACACAGATCCAGGTTGCACCAAGAAAATAACATGGCACAAGCTTCCACGATGGAATATGGTTTTCTACCTGTAAATTCTTAGCCATAGAACCTGGCAAATAGTAAACATGGAGGTGTTCGGGTTTTGGGAATTCTAGGTTCCACATGAGTCTATCTGTACATGTTCAGTCCAAACCAAATTCCGACTAAAGTCTATTTTCAATAGAATTTTTTTGTCCGAAAATTGATGGCTTGTTAGGATGTTTTGAACAATATGTGAAGATCTTTTTATGTAATTCCACCAGGCGAGTCCTACCGTAATAGGAGAAGAAAAAGAGTGGTATTCCAGCTGTATAGACAGAGAGACATTGATTGTACAAGCAAACTAAGATCAGTTAATAATGTAAGCCACTCGAGAATATCCATCAAAATATCCATCAACCCCCCGCACAAAGAAAAACACCCATAGTTGATCAACAATAAATCCTCAAACTCAATATCCTAGGGAGATCAAAAGGATGAGTCTTGTACTTTCTAGATAGAAATTTGATAATGAGTATGAAAAAAACATCATCCATGTGTTATGATCATCGTTTGATAATAATCGAGTGACATTACTTTTTCACATTACTTTTTCGGTCCGAACCGAGTGACATTACTTTGTCACATTACTTTTTCGGTCCGAACCGAGTGACATTACTTTTTCACATTACTTTTTCGGTCCGAACCATGGAATCAACGGATATGATGCAAAATAGGTCGTTTTATTGGAACTGCCAGAAACATCAAGTAAAGTTTAATATTGGAACTGCCAGAAACATCAAGTAAAGTTTAATAAGCGACGCCAAGAGACCAGATTTCTCACTCATAAAAACCTAACTTCCCCACCAGTTGCTTCCATTATCAAACGAATTGGGGGTGAGGAACCACTTATCTTATGTATCATGGATTAGTATAAACTAAGGTTTCAAATTTGTTTTAAATTTTAGCCGATACCGATACCGATACGTATCATTTGAATCATATTAGAAGCATGCTGATATAGATCCATCGAAATTGGCGATACCATCGATTCTAACTAATATAAGAAAATGTTTGGAGTTTGAATAACCAAATTCTGAAATTTTATGTTATTCATATAATGATGGAATTTTTTTCTCATTTTAACAATCAAAACCAAGGGTGGAAAAATTGGCTGACACGAATGCATGTCCACAACTTTAGGCCGGATTTATAGGAGGAATAAAAACAAAAACTCTTTATTGGCACCATGTGAAACTCTTCAAGTTTCGCACGTCACAACTAGTCCAGGTTGTTCAGACTATTCTATGAGCCTAAGACATTGAACCCTATTGAGATTGAATTGATTTACATGATTCATGAAGATGACACGAAAGTGGGTTAGAAAAAGGAAACACGGTATCCTAAATGATATAGATCATATATATGGATATATGAAGCACCAACAAAAGATAAAGATCTACTTGCAAGCCATGGTGAGCAACTGGCTCCTAGAGTTTAATACTTTCAATACTTATCACCTGATACGACCAATGCAAATACTACAAATGGTTGGCCAATACCAAGATCGTAGCCAAGATTTTTAACGTTGGAATAAATATACGGAATAAAGAAAAAAATTAGTAAGAAACATCCATAACTGGCTAGTTGTACTGCATAGCGACATCATTTCGATAACTAATGTGAACCTGCCAAGACTATTAACAGAAATAAACATCAATCAACAGAAGATTTCCAAAATAACAAGATAATATCTGAACATTGTGAAAAGATGGAAATAAAGACATAAGCAATCAGCTCAAAATAAAATATAAGGTATGAAAGATAAACCCTATGCAAAGGCGAATGCAAGGAACTCGTAAGAAAACAATACCCAAAAATGGCTCGAATAAAAAATGTTTGCTATGATTTAGCAATATAAATGGCAAATCAGTAGTACCCATATGCAAGCCCTAATTTTGCCTTATGAAATTTTTTTTATTGTCTACTTAAAATTTTATTGTAGGGTGCAAAACTACTCATCTTCTTACAATGACTCCTAAACAAGATTGTTAAATGTGAGAACATACAATTCACCCAACAATATACTCCCATAAAGGTCTCTTATCCCAATTCCATTGCCTTCCCAACAGTATACTCTCCTAAAGGTCTCTTATCACAATTTGATTACTAAAGGTTTCTTATCACAATTCGACTGCATTCCCACAATTTGATTATGATTGGGAATATTACCAAGATTACCCGATCCCGATCTGGCTTCGATCCGGTCTAAACCCTACCTCGAACTGATTTAATCGGTGATATATATAGTATGGGTAACATTTTAACCCGATAATATTTGGGTCGGATATATGTCGAAAAACCAAACCCAAACCGGTCTTAAAACGAATTATAAATTTAAAGAAACCGATCCCAACTCCCATCCAATTTAACATGAAAGAACTCAATTTATATAACTAAAGTTAAACTTAAATATATGGTGTAAATATAGTAAATCAAAAATTTAATGGAATCTTTTTATTAACAAATATATAAAACTTCTTTCTCAAACAATACTTTAAGAAATATGTACAATGTATAGTTACATACTTGTAAGTATACATATGTTTATATTATTTATATATGTTACATGCATATTATGATTTTGGTTAGTAGCCTCCATGTATTTTTAAGTAGCTCAAATCTTTTACCCAAGAGTCCGGTGCATGAAACTGTTCTAAATCATTTTAAAAAAAAATTCAAAACTGACCTAAAACCCAATGTGAATTGAGTTGTGTACAATTTGCTCTTAGCATATCCACAGTCAAAACAAGTTAAGGAATCAAGAACCTATCCCTGAGTAAGATCCAATCACAAACTGATGCCATGTGGGTAAGTTTTGGATCATGTCAACGCAAGTCCGGTTATGGAAATATAGGAAATTTGAAACCAAACCAACCCGATTGCAGCCAAATATTGGATTGCCTTCCTAATTGCATGCAAAAGCATGTTAATATAATTTGCCTTTATGTCAACTGCTATCCTCCAGAATGCAAAGGCATAACTAGAAGTCAAGCAAGAGACAACAAGAGTAAAAAAATTACAAATCATTAAAGAGGACCATTTGAGAAGGTGATCATTTGATTTTGATTAAAGCAATAATCAAATGGATCCACCTCAAGGCCATTATGCCACATTGGACGAGCCAAGTGCAATCTAGTTATGCATGATGTTCCTTGTATAGATAGCATAAATTATTAGCAAAGAACAATTAAGTTGTTTGGCTTTAGAGGATCATCAAGATTCAAGGACCTTAATCATTAAAGTTCATTCAGAATTACTAAAAACCTAAAGCAAAAAATGTAATTGAATCTTTGCTGTATAACCTAACAGTAAAACCTAGCTTAAAAAACCTATGCTGGCAATATTACCTGGTTACCCAATGTTGATCTAGTTCAGATCCCATCCCAAATAGATCCGATCAGTTATGTATAAGGAATGGATGCAATTTTTAACTCAATAGAATTTTTAATGGGACATGGATCAAACAAAACCAAATCTTATACACAAATCTTAAACTGAATATATAATTGGTTGAGTATGGATTTAAATAAGACGATGATCCAACTTTTAACTTACCCAGAACACACAATCTATTAAATAGAGCTAAACATGTTAAATATATTGTGTAGATATATGTTAAATTAAATCTTAATGTAATCATTTTATTAAATATTTAACAAAATTAAGAAATATCTTACGTTATTAAAAATATTCACAATACTTATAAACATATACATTTATAATATAATACGTATATATGTTACTTGCATGTTATGATTTGGTTAGTGAGCTCCATGTATAAGTAGCTTAAACATCATATACTACAGTCTTGTGCATACAACTTCTTGAAATCATTAAGGAAAAAACCAAAACCAACCCAACCCCGAAAAGAATTGACATGATACAATTCACTTTTTTGTATATCCAAACCAAAAACACTGTTATGTATAAAAAACCCGACCCCGAGTAAAACCCGATTCCGACCATATGCCTCATGTGTATAATTTAAATCAAATTTTAGACACAATGCCAAATGGGTTTGGTTACAGCTATAAAAAATCCAAAACCAAACCAGTGATGACACTCCTAGTAAAAGCATAGTCATGAATTGTAGACATCACCAATATGGTCTCAAATTCAAAAATCAGGATGTATGTTAAGGAATGAAAATTCCAGAAAATATGAAGTTATAAAGGCTGTAGAAGGAAGTTAGTTCTGTTGGTCATATCCAAAATAACAGGGAAATCTAAGTAAGAAACACGTAATGATCGAATAGCTATTGAAATGAATAACAATGTATTTACGAGAAAACGATAAAAGTGTACCCGAATTTTCTGTTAAGCAACTTACATTACCATCCAGAACAGTTATTCCAAATGAAAAGTTCTAGTGCATTTGTAGAAATTTATTATGATTCATAACGCTGTCTATAGAAGTATTCGAAATGACGTCAACACAGATGCAGGGCAAGCGCCAATGATGACCTCCCTGCAGCGTAGTCCTTCTGTAAAATAGATTTTTTTAAAAAAAATCCAAAAGTTCAAAAGATAACAAGTCAAGTGCATGCTGCTTAATAAAACTCACTGCTATAATTATGAACAACCATCCAATTATCCATAAACAAACTACAAGCAGACGACTACAAGGAAACTTGAATATACAGAGCTTCAACTTAACAATCAGACTCAAGCAAACAATGTAATCAGCATGATTGCAAGAAATAAGAGAAATGAAATTCTGCAATATTTTCCATGACGCGGTGCATAGACCTCTCGGAACAATCTCTTTGATAATCACTGGAATTTAATATAAATAAAATGCTCCGAAATTAATTGATAAAAACATTTACCTAAGTTAAGGAGCCAATGATTCCACACATGAGCAATGCTTCAAAAGAAACAAACGTCTATATTTCAGTACTGATACATGATGATACCCATCTCAGATGAACACACGGATAAGAACCTACATTTTAGTCCAATCAACATGTCCGTTCAATATCTTTTAATAGCAAGATGAACTGGATGGTTGCAAGATGCTACAAAAATTGAAACAAATCAAACCCTAATTCCACTATGTTACATAGTTATTTCCAAACAACCAATCATTCCACATATATGAACATTCAAATGCCAAAATTATATTTAAAATGTATTTAAAAATGAAGGTGAAACCCAATCAACCAACAGTCAAATTACAAAATGATTTCCACTATAAAACTGATTTAAACCCTACATAATTTAACTAAAACAAATTATTAAAGATGAAAGAAAACAGCGGCACGAAAAGCATGCTTCAACATTATTCTCATTAACCGCAGCATCATTCACAAAAACTAATATCCCTACTATTCCGCTCAACAATAACATTCAATCGCCCAAATTTAACCAAAACTGAACCAGAAAGATCGAAAAAAAGATCCATTAAAATAAAGGGGTCCCCATTTGAAAACCCTAATATCAAAGTATCCAAAATTTCCGATCAATTGAAACCAAAATCATAAACTTCAACTTAATTGGTTAGAAATCCCAACTATACCAACAGTTAAAAATAACCTCTCAAATAAAATGAAGGATTTTTAAAAATAAAATGACATCCGATCACTGCATCGGATAAAAATTTACCATCCAATCACATCCCCAAACTTCGGTCCCCAAAAATTTCTCAAGAAAGCGCATGCACGCACGAATTTCATAGTAGAGAATTCCGTAGAAAATGAGAAACAAATTACCTGTAGGGGGAGAAACTCGCGATTGACGAATGACTCGGAAATGAGAAGAAGATAGTGAAGATCGAATTTATACAGACCAAAATTTCTCTTTTTGAGTAAATTTCTAAGATTTTTTCTCCCTTACTTTCGGAAAATTAAAAGGGAGAGAAAACAAGGGAGACTATTCCGTTCCCTCTTCTACTTAAAGCACTCGGGCGCGCTTTTAACCCGACCCGAATGCCCGCAGAATAAATTCTACGATGGAGTATTGATTTCCGCCGTTCGTTGTTGGGTGACGTGACGGTAATTTTAAAGCAACGGCGGCTTAGGGACTGTTTCTTTGGTGAGAATGAGTTAGGATTTACGGTTGTGAATAGTAAGTTTTTGTGGAATCTTGATGTAGGGCCCACGGGTTGGAAAGTGGGTTTGATAATTGTATGTGGGCTCCACCCAACTTTCTTGTGTTTGTGTGTTTCTTTTGTAGAGAAAGTTGTATGAGAAAGTTGTATGTGGGGCTTACTAATTAATTAATTGTAATTAAAAAAGTGGGAAAAAACAGGCGAGAATTGTTGCGCTTGGGCGAAATAGGAGAGAGAACGCGTATTGGGGCCCACCCAAACACTTTCTCGCGTCGAAGCAGTGAAATCCCCGCATTTTGCGGGGATTATAAGAAGGTCGCAAAATCCTCCACGTTGGCGTCAGAGGAACGAAATTTCCGAGCATATTTTTCACCAAAAGAAACGAGTTGCTCTCCTCTGCAACGATCTGACACGAAACAGTGAATTCATTTCACTTTCCAGGCAACATTCCGCAAAAGAAACAGGCCCTTACAAAATTGGGGCCAGCGTTCCCGCATAATTACAGAAGCGACCGTTGTTGTTGTTATTATTATTATTATTTGGTTTTTAACCACCGGTTTCCGGACACCACATTGGTCGCCAACTAATCTGGCTCGAGCCGAGTAGGACCCGCGAAAGGGCAGCCAAAGCTCTCCATCACCAATTTTAACACAGCTGCATCCAGGGGGACTCGAACTCGAGACCTCTTGGAAGCTAGCACAACCCCACGCCAGTTGTACTTCGGAATATTGCGACCGTCGTTATTAATGAGCAGAAGTTAACCAAAAAAATAGTGCAAAATTTCGAAAATACCCAAATATTATAAATAATTTCGAAAGTTGACCAAGTTGAAAAATAATGTCAATGGTCCAACAGCATTACCTCTGTTTCCTAGTGGAATCATCAGGGATCGATTCCTGGTAGACACGAACTGTGCGCATGTCTTTAACCAGTTTTCTGATGTATTAAAAAAGTAAAATATTTACCAAAATCAACTAACTTTTGAGTGGACATAATTAAATTTGGTCGAGTTTTGCAACTTTTTCAATTGGCTTGAGTTGATGACCCTGACCAATTGTTCTAGAGAAAAATTAAACTTTGTTTTATTTTCATTTTTTAGGCTTCAGATTCGAAAAAGGGTTTATAAAATTCTTTTAAAATTACAATAAACCTTGAAATATTTAGAAAAAAAACTGAAAATAATTTGACCGTGTTGACAACCCCAATCAAATCAACTCCACCCACTCAACGCCAAATTGCCCCTCCGATCGCCGCTCTAATCGATGACGTTGCTTGATTGATTTTGACAAATATTTTTAAATTTGATCAATTTTCTGAATTATTTCTTAGCTTTTTTGGAAACTTTGTCCAAAAAAAATATCCTAATTGTTAAGAGATATTCAGTAAGGGCCTTCTTTTGCTGGAGTGCGGGAATGGGAAAAGTTGATAAATAGTAGAAGGGTTGTAGAATCTCGATGTGGAGCCCACGGTTTGGATTGTTGAGTTGAAAGTTAGTTATGAGCACCTCATCAACTTTCTTGTGTATGTGTATTTTTTTGGATTTGAAAGTTGCAATAGAAAGTGAGATGTGTGGTCAAGTATTGTTAAAATAATTAATTAAAAAACTAGAATTAAAAAAAAAACCAAAATGAGAAGCTAAAAAAAACCAAAACCA
Source organism: Scilla litardierei (assembly GCA_030789695.1). Classification (NCBI taxonomy): domain Eukaryota; kingdom Viridiplantae; phylum Streptophyta; class Magnoliopsida; order Asparagales; family Asparagaceae; genus Scilla; species Scilla litardierei. Next base: position 13,623,928 of record CM061131.1, read on the forward strand.
CCCCACTCGCCCCAAGAGAAGCTCAATTCTCACGAAATCGTCGGAGAACCCGGCAATTTCAAAGAGGGCAAGGGAATCCTGTTGCCACCGCCAACTAAGCTTACAGCGGTTCATTTCTTTTGTTGCGGAAAGGGGAAATCACACAAAAATACCTCAACGTTTCGGGCCTCTTTCATATTAATACCCTGAACTTTTAAGTCATACACAACAGTACCTCTTTTGGGTTTTTGTTTAATTTATACCTGTTTTGCCCTTTACCATATTCACAAAAAAATATCCTAACGTTTGGGTTATTTTTCAAAAAAATACCCACCCAAATCACACTAAAACCCAAATCACATGGGTATTTTTTTGAAAGATAACCCAAACGTTAGGGTATTATTTTTTTGAATATGGTAAAGGACAAAACTGGTATAAATTAAACAAAAACCCAAAACAGATTTTGTTGTATATGACTTAAAAGTTGAAGGTATTAATATGAAAGAGGCCCCAAACATTGGGGTATTTTTGTGTGATTTCCCCTTGAGCAAAAGAACACGCTTGAAGAAATTAGAGTGGGTTTAGCTGCTATTCTCACTCACTTTCTCAGCCAAAATCACGGAAAAAGAACATGCCCTATATTGACAAGGAAAAACACACATTATCGATAAATTTTTTTGATCATTGGCACTTTCTTAATAGTTTGCACTGGATTGTTTGCGCCTGCAACAAAATTACATACCTACTGCGTGTACAAGAAAAAATTGACAATCATAGATAACTAAAAAAATTTAAATAAGCGTACGCATGTAAATAGAACAGAAATAATACAAAAAAATTCGGCCGATGGAGGAAAAATATATTTTCTACTTAAATCGGCCTTTAATGGAGGAACCACGCTTCAAAACATCACCTCCTCTTTGGTTTCTTGAACGATTTTGCATTCTTCTTCCTCTCAGCATATTTTTCGCCATCTTCATTGCCTTCGTCTCCCCCTCTTCTTCTCTTCTTGTAGCCACAACTTTCCTTGGCAGCCTACAAAGAGGGATAACATCAATCGTTTTTTCCGAATAAAAGCAAAATAGCTGTTTTTTTTGACATTAACAAGGGATATAGCAATGAATTTGGCTTCTACCATGATATTAGTTTTAAGTTAATGCAAATGAAACTTTATGGTATGAGATAAAGATCACTGAAAACATTCAGAGACCAACCATCTTAATCCCAAACTCAATTATCATTTAGTTATTTTGTTAAAACGAAACTCTTTAATCATAAGTCATAACCTAATAATTATTGAATGCTTGGATTGTTGTTTGTAATGACTGCAATCTTCCTCAACAGTTCCCGAAATCTGGATCAAGATATTTTGCAGCGGATGTGGATTCAGATGTATGCATGAATCTACGTCCAAATCGCAATAGTTCTAACTCAGGAAATACACCCAACAAATTTGGAGATGGAAGTTTACCATTTGAGCTCTTCGTTTTGCTTCTGACACCCGCTCATTAAGTATTAGAACCATCTTTTCCTCGGCCGGAAACTCTGGCAGCTGCTTATCTAAAGAAAAAAGGAATCATAAACAGTATTAGTATCAGCTTCAACAGAGTAACAAGTACCTGCAAGCGAAGAAGGAAAAACGAGGAATAAAGAAGATCCTTACTAAGAAGCTTTTCTATCTGTAGATACCATTCAGTCTCATATTGGTTCACTAAAGAAATAGCAAGCCCCGATCTTCCAGCACGTGCCGTTCTTCCAATACGATGGAAATAATCCTTCAGATTATATAAAGAAAACTCAGTCGAGTGGTAATTATTGAGTTAGTGCTGGCTTATACAGGAAAAATGCTGAAAATATTATTTCAACCAGCTGTTTGCACGAGATGCAGAGATTCTTAACAGGCAGGCAGTTCATCAATAAATTGATTCCACCCAGATGATACATGTGAAACCAATCGTCTCATAAGAGTGACCAATTTTACTACATTCTAGAGCACAAGTGAACACACCGGAAAATCTGATGAAACATCTGGAGAAATAAGAGATTAATAACATAACTAAATTAAAATCACAATGGCCTTTCTGTTGTGCGCCGTGCGGAAGCAGTCGGATCGCCGAAGTATCTAGAGCGAAGAACAAATAGAGAGCTAACAAGATTTAGGTCGCCTAAACGACCAAGGGAACACTTCTCTTAATTTCAAATAAAACACTCAACCACTACAAAGAAATCCTCACAAATGGCTCACTCAATGATCGCTCACAATGATCCTATGGAACTTCCAATAGGATCTCATACAAACTCTCGCAATGCTTCGATAGAAGCTCAATTGGATCAACACTTCTTCGATGCTTAATAACCAAAACATGTCATCCCTTTTATAGGCATTGAGGGGGAGGGGATTGGTGCACCAACCCCCCCTTGGGTTGGTGCACCAACCCACCACCAAACCCCATTGGGTTGGTGGGCAGCCCATGTTTAAATCAAGCCAACAACCACAAATCTCCACCTTGACGAGATATTAGGTCTATGTCACACAATCGACCGTCAATGCTCCTCCTCGGTGAGAATCATTTCGTGTTCCCGTCATCTTGTCTCGAAAGGCTCATATGGCTTCGTAGAGCCTCATTGCCCCAGAAGGAGCCACCAACGTCATCTCATATCGTCAACATACAAGTCCGATCCATACTCAAACTTGACTCCAATATCAACCTTCATAAGCTCATCCGTCGAACAATCACTAGTGCCAAGTAGCTCCACCCGATCCTTGGCTTCATCAGTCGTCGTCGTTGATTCCATCTCATCACACCAATCTTTTCTTCGTCCACATAGGTCGCCATTGTGCTCCACCTCATCGCATAAGGTCGGAGACTCATCACACCTGACAAAGAAAGCAAACGAGACCCTTCTCGTAGGTTGGCATCTCTCATACCTTGGCCTCCAAACTTTGATAGAATCCTTCTGCTGTGCAAGTTGTGGGGATAAGGTATCTCTACCATACGGACTTGAACCATCACCTCTATTAGCACCATCTCTCCGGAGATCATTCAATGATGTCTTTGTTGCGTGCGAGCTTGAGTCGGTAGCTCGCTCATCTGGAACTCTCGTCGTCTTCATCATCACCGTACCATCCAAGTAATAGAGATTGCCTTCACGCTTCCCCTTCATCAGGATCATTGCTCCTCGTGTCACCTTCAAAGCGCCGTCCTCCATAGTCACTTTGCAACCTTTGGCTTCAAGTGAACCAAGCGATATCAAATTGTACTTCACATCTGGCACATAATGAACATCATCTATGTCCCGTGTGACACCATCACTCATCTTTATGCGGACCGTGCCAACACCCGCCGTCGTGCATGCTCCATCGTCTCCAAGAAGGACTTTACGCTTACAACCTTCATGAAAAGTAGTAAAGTACTCTCTGTGGGGTGTCATATGGAACGAGCAAACCGAGTCAAGCACCCATCCCCCCCTTCATCACCCCTTCTGTCGCACCAACTAGGACCCACTCATCCACCTCCTCGCTTTTGACGATGTTGACGGTAGCATCTTTCTTCTTATTGGCCTTTGGGCACTCCCTCGCCCAATGTCCTCTTTCTTTGCAAAAAGCACATTGATCCCTCTCGATGTCTGTGCGCGGAGCTCTACTATTGTCCCTCATCTCGGATCTATGGTTCCCTTTGCGGCCTCCACCACTTTCATTGCTCCGACCTCTAACCACGGTAAGCGCTTCGGATCTTTGGCCCATCATCTTCTCATCATCCTTCTTTTTAAATTCATTACTTGTGAGAGCGTTAGAAACTTCATTGAAGGTGATAGATTCTTTACCATAGGTTAAGATCGAAACGATGTGCTCATAGTCTTTATGCAGTGAGTTGAGGAGAATCATCGCCTTGTCCTCATCTTCCACCTTGACGTCGATGTTCCTCAAATCTGTGAGGAGTTTGTTGTAGTAGTCTAGGTGTTCTTCAACTGAAACTCCTTCCTCCATCTTGAGGCCAAAAAGCTTCTTCTTTAGGTGTAGACGATTCTGAATGTTCTTCTTCATGTACTTCTCACCAAACGCATCCCATAACGCTTTCGCATTCGTCTCCTCCATGAAAGGGTACTTCTCCTTTGTCAAGTAGAGTCGGATCGTGCCGCAAGCGGTCCGGTTCATCATCTTCCACTCTGCATCCGACGTCGTAGTCGGCCTCTCATCTAGTACTTGATCTTGACCAAGTTGGTTCAAGATGTCAAGTACTTCGCATCTCCACATGCCGAAGTTGATACGCCCATCGAACTTCTCAATTTCGAACTTCGTATTAGATACGATAGTTCGCGTTGTTGAAGATTGCGCCATTGGAGTAGAAGGATTTTCATCGCCGTCTTTGCCCGTCTTCTTCGTCTAGAACTTCGTCGCCAAAGCTCTGATACCAATTGTTGTGCGTCGTGCGGAAGCAGTCGGATCGTCGAAGTATCTAGAGCGAAGAACAAATAGAGAGCTAACAAGATTTAGGTCGCCTAAACGACCAAGGGAACACTTCTCTTAATTTCAAATAAAACACTCAACCACTACAAAGAAATCCTCACAAATGGCTCACTCAATGATCGCTCACAATGATCCTATGGAACTTCCAATAGGATCTCATACAAACTCTCGCAATGCTTCGATAGAAGCTCAATTGGATCAACACTTCTTCGATGCTTAATAACCAAAACATGCCATCCCTTTTATAGGCATTGAGGGGGAGGGGATTGGTGCACCAACCCCCCCTTGGGTTGGTGCACCAACCCACCACCAAACCCCATTGGGTTGGTGGGCAGCCCATGTTTAAATCAAGCCAACAACCTCACTTTCGTCACTTCTGCTAAAGCCTAAAACTATCATAAACTTGCTTTGTTGTGCCTAACAATCACATGCCCTTGAATTTGCTTTCCAGCAAACTTCCATACTAAGACATCCATTAGAAAGTTCATGCCCTTCACCTTTTTATTACCCTGGTTTTGATGAAGGCATAGTTTATAATAGTAACGTAATATTCAACTAATTGTCACCTTTCAAAAGATCCATATGTAAGATTTATCATGTCCACAATAGTAGTGAAACACATGTATGATAAATGTTTGTTTCAGGTTTGAGCTAAGCAAACCTAAGAACTAGTAATGAAAGGAGAATAGTGTTGAGGGAGGGACAGAACCGATAGAAAGGAGCATCAATGAGAGAGGGCAATCACGAAAAGAGACCAAATCAAGAACCATACCCAACCATATCAGATTCCCAACTCAGTTTTAGAGTTTAATGTGTTTGTGTTCTTTTTTTACTTGCGAGAATATCACATAACTAGATGCAGACTTTTGGATCTAAAAAAGAATGCCAAATGCCAATACAAGGATAGTATTTAACACACAACACAAAAGGTGAGGCAGCAGGCTGAAGTGCATGGGGTATGCCATAAACCCAATGCAGAAAGCAGGATTTCACAGAGAAAAAAACTGTATCAAATGTAAATGAAAACATTTAGAAAGTATTGTGTATTCTATAGAAGCTTATAACCCGTGTGCTTGTCCAAACAGCACAAATGGCGAACAAGTGCAGTTATAATTGATAAATCCAACATCTGAAGCCACAAAAAAAGCATGCTACCAGAACAAAAATAACAACAGAGGGAAAATGGGGAAATAAGTAAAGGTTGAAAACAACTGCAAACCTTGGAATTGCTGGGGATATCATAGTTAATAACAAGATCCACAGAAGGAATGTCAAGTCCTCTACTAGCCACATCTGTGGCTACGAGAATGTCACTCTGTCCAGCTTTAAACTTGTTCAAAGCTCCTAACCGTTTTTGCTGCCAATAAAATAACCATGAGCATATGTATGAAGAAGTGAAGTAAGGTGTTAGAGCATGCTACAAGTTTAACAGGTAAAATCGCCATGTAAGCTTTAAAAAAAGGAGTCCGGAATTACATTCTAAGATCTATCAGTTAATTCAAATGTCTAGAGCGAAGTTGAACAAAATATAGTACCTGGCTCATCTGACCACTGATTGGTATGGATTTAAAACCTAGTTCATGGAGAAGCAGGGCAAGCAATCGTGTTGCCTCACATGTTCGAGTGAAAATCATGGATGTGCTTCCAGGCATCTCAGTCAGGATGTAGACGAGGTAGCAATCCTAGGGAAAAGGTACCCGTAATGATTTTGAGAACGGCACGACATGGAAGAATATAACAAAATGTCAATTCAAAGGAGATGCAATAGCATGAAAAAAAGACTGCTAGATCAAACATGGGCATGCCATGTATATATCATCTGATTCCATGAAAGTTCAAGAGGCATGTGGCTTTAAGTCCATTTAATCAAGATCAAACCCATGTTAAAATTTGTGTCTCGGTCAAAAAAGACTTAGATTGATTGTTAAACTAAAATAGTGGTGCTATAATTTGAGTTAAATCATGGTAAAACTTATCTCACTCTATACAAAACCTACATACAAATATAAAATGAATATAATATAGCATGCATTGAACAAGGGGAAGTTTGGGAGAGAGGGAAAGGTAGATTCTGTTGTTAAGAGGACAATAGCAGTATACATATTCTTGTGGATGCCCATTCAAACGGACGTGTTTTTGGGCCCTACCCAAAGCCCATATGGGCTTCTTTAAGAATACCCAAATGGATTTAAAGAGGGCTTTGGGCCAGCCCACTGGGCCTATCTTAATAAAATTACAATAAAAACACTAAAAAAGAAAAATGATTAACAACGATGAATAAAGTATTAAAGATTTACACAAATTTTATTGACGCATAATGATTTACAATCTATAATCTGAAATACAATTTACAATCACAAATTATCTAAAGTGCAACAAATAACACAATGGATATCACGTTCGGCATCACCCAAACAAAGCTAACATGAAAGCGAACATTAAAACACCATCGCCTAAAAAGAAAAAGAAACAAGAAAAAGAAAATAAAAAACAGTCTTCAATCTAGACCCGGCCACGGTTTGGTTCGAACCGTAAAACCGAATCAAAACCAAATTGTATTGGGACCAAACCGAACCGGAACCGTATGTCTGGTTCCAAGAACCGGACCCAAAGCCAGGACTCAAAGATTCGGTTACAGTTTGTAATTTTAAAGAACAGGAACCAGAACATACATATAAAACATACATATATGTATATTTTAAAGAACCAGATCAAAAGCCATTAAAAGTTCTCGACGGTAGATCATTCACACAGTAAATATTTTGGGCAAAATGATTATCCAAGAAGAAAGAGTGGCCTACCACATTTATACTTCTCTTTGTCCTAGTTTTCCTCCAGTGGGCGTAAGGCTAAGGGTAAGGGCAAGGCTAAGGGTAAGGGTGAAGTGGGCGTAAGGCTAAGGGTAAGTGTGAAGTGGGCGTACAGTTAAGGGTAAGGGTGAAAGAACTGTGTGGCTCTCATTTTTTGACTTTTGGGGAGTAACCGCTGTTTGGCTTTTGGAGCATGCAAAAGTCTATCTAGCTGCAGCATTAATCCCAGCTCAAACCTTATCCACACACAAAATATTACTATTCCTTCTCTCTATGTCTTGAAAGTCTAGCCCGCTTCTTCGCGAATACTCATCTTCGTCCTCTCTATGTCCAAAAGGGGTTTTAGAGAGAAGGAGAAAGAGCTCTTGATATTCGATCAATGGAGGAGAGCATTCAGTCGGAAGTTCTTGAGGCTCTTGAATCCCTGAAGACTGCGTCAAAGGACAACGACACTAACTCCGACGAGTCCGTGATGCGATCCGCTAGGGATTTGAAGATAAAAATGGGATTTTTATTGGAATTTCAGATCTCACAATTAAAAGGGAACCCTAATACAATAATCTACTTGCTAACTAATAACTAGAAGACGATTCTTAACCTAGGAGAAAAACCGAAACCCTAATACAATTAATCTAAGGGATAAAATAAAATACTCTCTCAATTTTCGCATAAGAATTAGGGCCGGCTCAACCCCCTTAAATAGCCAAACACCCCCCAAAAGTCATTTTACCCAAATGCCCCTCTTCCCAAATACCGGCCGCAACACTACTCCGCCCCAGAAAAACCACCTTGTCCTCAAGGTGGTGCGTGAAAGGTATGGTCAGCTACTCCACGTGCAGGTGCTCCGGATCCTCGTCCACGCCGGCCTCCAACATTATCACACTTTCTTCTCCATCTTCTTCGTCATTCACTATCAAGATCTGAAGAGTACGATTTCCGCACCGGTGCCCTGGGGTAAACTTCTCGTCGCATTTGAAACACAGGCCCTTGGTCCGTTTGTCACGAATCTCTGCCTCGGTCATTCTTCGTGTATGCCCCCCCAGGTCGTAGTTACATCCCCTTCTCCTTGGTAACCACTGTGCCGTCAGTGGATGTTGCCCCTCCTGCGGCCCCCTTTTGTCCTCCTCCCGGATCCGGCACTCTAAAGGTAGAGCCTCCCCACGTTCCGCGGGCTCTCCGCTCCGTCTCCTGGTGATCCTCCACCTTCCTGGCCAGCGTCATCATCACACGCAAACCCACGGGCTCAAACTGCCTCAGCCCCGACCTCACCGTAGGCTTCAGCCCCTTCATGAAACAGCCCTCCAGTGACTCCTCAGAGACTCCCCGAACTCGGTGGCAGAGCGACTCGAACTTCTTGATGTAATCACCCACGCTCCCCTCCTGCTTCAGCGAGTACAGTCTCTCGAACACGCCGCCAGCCGGACCTCCTCCAAACCGCTCTGTCAAAAGCGTCGTAAACTCAGACCAGGTCTGAAAAGGCTGTTGCTGATCGGTCCAACGGAACCAACCCAAAGCCTCTCCCTCCAGACAGACCCCTATCGCCCGCAGCCAATCCTCTCCCGGGACCGCGGACACCTCCAAGTACCTCTCCACCCGGTAAAGCCAGTCGTCTGGGTCTCCTCCCTCAAAAACAGGCACCTCCAGCTTCCTCAGACGCCTCTCGCCAGCAAATCCCCCTCTCTCCGGCGGCTGGAAACCTCCCCGGGGCTGGTGTCCCTGTCGCCTATCTGGAAAATAAGCCTCAGCCTGCTCACGGTGGCCTCCCCCTGCTCCATGTCCCTGCCAGTCTCCCGGAGGGTGCCCAAACTCCGCCTGGTGGCCTCCTGGGGGGTCCTTGTGCGCTCTCCAGTCTCCCGTAACTCCCCCAAAGGGTGGGGGCTGAGTCGGTGGCCCCCCTGTGATCTGCTGGTGGCCTCCGTTCTGTTGGAATCCTCCGCTAGGTCCTCCAAAGGACTGAAAACCCCCAAACTGAGCTCCACGGACCTCGGGCGGGCCCCCCGGAGGTCGAAAAATCGTCGGAACAGGTTGTCGGGCCTCCTGGGGGGTCGGTGGGCCCCCAGAGGTCCGGTGGGCCTCGGGTCCCCCCTGGGGTCGGCCGAGGTCCCCCAGGCCGCCGCCTGGGCCGGCCGGCCCTGGAATTGGGCCGACGGGCCCCAGGCGGCGGCGGAATTGCCTGCCGAGGCCGTCGGGGGGCGGCAGGTGCGCCCGCCCCTCACAGGCCCCCGGCGGCCCTCCGCCGCCTCCACTGGGGTTCGCCGACCCCCCAGGAATATTTTGGGGGGCCGGCGGCCAAGCCGGGGTGGCCGGGGGTGCCGCTGAGTCGGAAAGACCCCCCCCGACCACTTGTTCGTCACGGCGCGGCGGTGCGTGGTCTTGATGGGTCCCCCACGCGTTGTCTTCTTGGTCAAAGCCTCCGTCTTCGTCAAATTCCGGATGTTCTTCAAAAAAAATTGCCTTTTTACCTTTGTCCTTCGCCAAAGGTGGCTCCTTTTTGCTTGGATCCACCTTTGGGATGAGATGAGCGGTCAACGCCGCTATGGCCTCCGTCAATTCCGAAAATTTCCCTTCTGTTATCTCCTTCATCTCTTTCATCTTGGCCTCCGTCTTCTCTTGATTTTCCTTCATCTCCTTCCGGATCTCCGCGGCCATCTCCGCATCTTCTTTCCTTAGATCGATGAAACCCTTACTGATTTGGGCTTCAATCCTCTCAACTTTCCCTTCCAAAACTTCAATCCGCTCCGTTGCTCGCGTGTTCGCCATGGATCAACCGCTCTGATACCAATTTGATGCGATCCGCTAGGGATTTGAAGATAAAAATGAGATTTTTATTGGAATTTTAGATCTCACAATTAAAAGGGAACCCTAATACAATAATCTACTTGCTAACCAATAACTAGAAGACGATTCTTAACCTAGGGGAAAAACCGAAACCCTAATACAATTAATCTAAGGGATAAAATAAAATACTCTCTCAATTTTCGCATAAGAATTAGGGCCGGCTCAACCCCCTTAAATAGCCAAACACCCCCCAAAAGTCATTTTACCCAAATGCCCCTCTTCCCAAATACCGGCCGCAACAGTCCGACTGCAACTCCCCCTCGATAAAGGTGCTACTCGAGCTTGAGAAAGTCTCCGTAGACCTCTCCGACGACTCCAAGATCACCGCCCTTTGCGTCAATGGAGAAGTAGAAAGGTGTGATAATGAGTTTCTTTCAAAATTTTCCCTGTGGGTCCCAAAGCTTTTATGTTGTTAAGAGTTTGACTAGGGCCTAGGAGGAATGAATGCCAGTTTGATTGTGGGTGGCCAGGTGCCCATTGGCTTTGGTTACAGACAGATTGGGTTTGGTTTTGGGAGACCCGATCAATTCATTCGGGCATTGGTTTCAGGCTCGAGCTGGCCCGATGCCCATAGGGTTTGTGTATTAAGCAGGGTTTTTCGGGCTGGCCCGGGTTGGCCCGATTGGGCACTGGGCCAGCCCAGACCCATTCTCATCCCTATCAATGTAATCCAATTCCATGGTTATTGCTCCACCACAATACCCTCCTTAAGAACCCTACCATCAGATGTTTCTATATCAATAAAAACCATATTGAGATATCCTCTCTTCATCCGGTCTCTTCATCAATTGCTTTACTTCATGTCTCTTCATCAATTGTTTTAGTAAATAGATACCTCCCATAACTGAGCTCCATGGTATAAATCAAATTGATATTCAGGAATTAACATTTCCATTTATTTGTCCGATTACTCTACTAAAGTTCCATTGGTTGGCTCATATATCTGATCTCAAGACAATTTGAACAGCTTCATATACATCTCCTTTGTTCTTATATATTGGTACCAAAGTGCTTATCTCCATGCAACCATAATTTTCTTTGTACTTATAAAGCTGTCGAATAGCTTAAAACCATGTTAAGCATGTATTTCCCCGTCCCCTCCAAACTTCAATGGGAATATCAGCAGGTTCTCTAACTATATTTATTCATGTTATTTAGAACATCTTTTACTTCATTATGCCTTATAGTTCCCACTTCCACCATGGATGACACAATTTGTTCATATGCTACATTTGTCCATGTGCTTCTCATTAAACAATTTACGAAAATAATTGCTCGGTCTTTCTTTAATTTCATTTTTATTTTACTACAACTCTTTAATCTTAAATAATCTAGCCTAGGTAGCACGGACACTTTAACCATAGAGCCGTGTCATGTTGGACCCATGCCGGACACACATATACAACACAACACTTCTATTTTGGGTATTACTTTTAGAATTTACTCAAGTGCCTGCTATTCATGGTGTCATTTCCATATGATCGCGTCTTTTTCCCAGCAACATAACATCATTCATTAACGACCCGGTTTCGGGGCCATCACAATTTACAATTATTATACAGATCCTGCTGAGTACCAGTGAAAACAGAATACGACTAAGCAGAAAATAATACCGAATTTAAAGTCATACATGTACGATGAGTCTTAGAAACTTGGTGCACAAACAAAGCTGTAAATCTTCTACTAAACCTGAGGAGAAGATAAACAGAGTTAGAAAGTAGATTACAACTAAACCAACCTTAACAATTTATACCAAACGAAACAGTCACAATACCTCTAAGCAAGAGAAATGATCTACTGAGTTATAAATGTTCTAAAGTGTTGGTTAAAGTTAACTAACCATTCTAGGCCGTGACTCATGTCCAGGTGAGTGATGTTCATTAACACGTTTCTGTAACCCCGCTAATAGAGTGAATAGCATATAATTGAATATTGAAAACCCTCATTTCAGACGAAAGAGAAAAATTGCATTTTAAACCCACGTTCCATAAGAGGAGGAAAATTGATAAATTGACACACTTCCATCAGGAGAGTGGTAAACCGAATACACTATCCATAATCACATCCACATCCCCTAAACAATGAGCTAAGAGCAAAGTTGTTCTAATTGTGAGATTGGTGTCAAGCATTTCTCGAGCTCTCAATAACGTTGTCAACAATTATAGCGAATCATGTGTCAATTAATAATGTCCAACAGTAATACTCATATCAATATTTTGCATAAATCAGTTAAAGCAAAAGACTGAAATAAGAGACTTGATAAACAAATTAATTAAAGTTAAAGATTCTATAATTGTAAGCAAGAGAAAATTGAAAAGTAACACAAGATATTTATATGGAGCGGTGTGATCAGATTCATATGGCACATGGTCTACCAGCCAGAGGAGGTCTTGGCACAAGTCTATTTATAAGAATAGTAACATTTCTTCAGGCCCGATCAGAACAACAATTTAACCAAGCCCATTTACAACAACAGCTGGCTGGTACTCCAAGTAACCCAAGCAGGCCCAGGAACCCGAAAGTAATGGCATCATTCCAGAAATCAAGTAACATCAAATAGTCTCAAAATTAAATAGCAACAGATGTGACCAAATTCAAATAGCAGCAATAGAGACGAAAGGGAATAAGCAACATTAAGATCTAAGCCACAACATTAACATTTAAGCCCATGTGTTCCACACGGCATTATAGACTAACCAACAGCAACGGGGGAAACTCACCTGCGGGAAGAACCACGGCAGCGAGAGGCCTGACCCCCTTGCGGCCGACCAACGAAAAAGGAATCCGACAAAAATACAGAAGGCAGAGTACGTTAGTGAGGGTGCCGATCTTCTTTACAAAGGAAAAAGGATTTCCTCAAGAATATATGAATCGTCACTTCCCAACAACCAAACTTCTCTTACCAATTTCATGATTTTCAGATAAAAATAGAAAGGAAAAATAAACGGTAAAACTTTGAATAGAAGCAATCTACCTTTAAACAGAGAAATCGAAGGACCAAAGAGATCCAAAATCCAGCCTCCGTAAAACCAAGAACAATCAGAAATTTTAGAGGGGAGACGATGATTTCGTATGAAAACCAAACAATAGAAACCATCAGATATTAATAGAGAGTGAAACCACGTAGAAGGATTTAGATCGATCTAAATCCCGAGATCTTCGGAGAATCCCGATTGCACCCCGTTTAAAAAAGGGGCGGCGGCTTCGACTAGGGTTTTGAACCCGTGGAGAGGAGGCGGCGAAACTCGGTTCGAAATCGAAGGAGGCCGTGTCGATTGCGTAGGACCCGATTAGGGGTTCGCTTCGAATGCGGGAGAGGAGCGGCGGCTCATCTTGATATGCGAGGGCTGCTTCTTTGAACCGCAGAGAGGAAACGGAGGGCCGAACTGAAGAGACGTGGTTCCCTCTCGTGAGATCGATCAGGGTAGAGCAGAGGGGACTTGGGTTACTTAGGAAAAGATGTAGGCTTGATTTATTTAAGAGGAGATGGGCTTCCTCTTTGAGTTGGGTTCAAGTGAGAGGGTACGTGCCTTATTCAAAAAGAAATCAATTAAAGAATCAATTAGTGGAATGTGCTCATTCTGGAAAGAATCAAGATAGAAATTAAGTGAGGAAATAAAAAGGGGAAATGGGCCCATGCATCTTGGGTTGGGTTAATTAAAGAAAACAAAATTTTAAAACATGAGAATATTTGGTTCAAATGAAATAAAAAAATGTAGCAAATTCATGAAATAAATCTACTAAAAATATGGGGCATTACATCCCCTTAAAAATAAATTCCGTCCACGGAATTTCCAAAATGCATAATTCAAAGATAACAAAATGCAATAGTAAAGCAAATCCTAAGATAACTGATAATGCCTTCTACAAGGAAGGAGCATCCGTCCCTGACGTATATACACCTGGCGCCTCTCGGGTTGGGATGGTGGACGCTGATCTTGCTGAGTAACACTAGCAGTTGTGTTCTCCTTCTTTTTAGGACAGTCTGCAATAGAGTGCTCGGACGCACCGCAAATCAGGCACAACTTGTTGTAGCGACGACAGTCCTTCACGTGCCCAGGTCGTGACAGTAGTGGCACACCACGGATCGTTAAGTATTCGTTAGAGTCGCGTTCCTCTTAAATTGAGTGGTCTACGACGTCTGTAAGGTAGGCTTCTTCTGTTCTCTGGTGCGAGTATTTGTTGGAGGGCGTCGGTTCTGTTCTTCTGCAGCTGCTGATGATTCTTGTGGTGTCGGAGGGGCAGTCATCCGTCGTTCTAGCTCTTCCTTCTGTTGCACGTATCCGTAGTCTCGAGCTGCAAAGAGTACCTCGGTGTGAGTCTTCAGCTTCTGTTCCACAAGTTGTTTCTGAATCTTCATATTAAGGCCTTCTTGAAAACGCTGAGCTCTGTCCCAAGGATCGGACACCATGTTCTTCACGACTTGCTGAGTCTGGAAAATTCAGCGTTATATTGTTCCACATTCATGAAACCTTGCTTCAGGTTCATGAATTGGGCATGTAGTGCCCTCTTCGCATCTGAGGAGAAAAACAGAGCATTAAATTTCTCCTTGAAGGTGCTCCATGAAATTGGCTGAGCCAAGCGATCTTCCTCCGAATCACACCACGACATGGCGTCTTCAACCAACTGTAGCTTCGACATGTCCACCCATGAATCTGGCACGATCTGTGCCACTTTTAGCATGACAGCTGTGCGACGTAGCCATTCTTCTGCTGCGAAAGGTCCCTCTGCTCCTTTGAAAACTGGTGGATGCAGTGATCTGAATTTTTGTATTCCACCTTTGCGCCTTTGCTCGGGCTCCCTTTGCAACGCTCTGATCGTCTCTCGTAAAGTCTGATCTGAAATCTGGATCGTCGCTGCTGGTCGCTCAGTATTGTCATTGCCTCCATTGTCGACGTGATGATGTCCGCCATTGCCATTGTTGTCAGGACCGTCGAGGTTGGGATTGATGTTGTTGTCAGCGTTCTCGTTGTCGACGTAGTCATTAAGCTGGTCATCGACGTCGTGGTTGTTATCATTGCCGTTGTCGACGTTTTCGTGAAGATTGTTGTCGATGTTGATGTCAGCATTGTCGTTGATGGTGCCAGATCCACTTTCGTCGTCTACATTCCTCGTTACGTTTTCGTTAATATCGATGGAGTTGTTCGCAGTAAAACGTGTGTGACGTTGAAATGTCTTTATCATTCTGTTAATCAAATTACCGCAAATAAGTACGGGTATGATTTACGGTATATTCTACTTGACCTATACTGTTCACGAGATGGTCAGCGTTGGACCTGCATGTGCCACCACTTGTAACGACCCGGTTTCAGGGCCATCACAATTTACAATTATTATGCAGATCCTGCTGGGTACCAGTGAAAGCAGAATAGGACTAAATAGAAAATAATACCGAATTTAAAGTCATACATGTACGATGAGTCCTAGAAACTTGGTGCACGAACAAAGCTGTAAATCTCCTACTAAACCTGATGAGAAGATAAACAACAGAGTTAGAAGGTAGATTACAACTAAACCAAGCTTAACAGTTTATACCAAACGAAACAGTCACAATACCTCTAAGCACGAGAAATGATCTACTGAGTTATGAATGTCCTAAAGTGTTGGTTAGAGTTAACTAACAATTCTAGGCCGTGACTCATGTCCAGGTGAGTGATGTTCATTAACACGTTTCTGTAACCCCGCTAATAGTGTGAATAGCAGACAATTGAATATTGAAAACCCTTATTTCAGACGAAGGAGGAAAATTGCATTTTAAACCCTCGTTCCATAAAAGGAGGAAAATTGATAACAGGACCCACTTCCATCAGGAGAGTGGTAAACCGAATACACTATCCATAATCACATCCCCTAAACAATGAGCTAAGTGTAAAGTCGTTTTAATTGTGAGATTGGTGTCAAGTATTTCTCGAGTTCTCAATAACGTTGTCAACAATTATAGCGAATCATGTGTCAATTAATAATGTCCAACAATAATACTCATCAATATTTTGCATAAATCAGTTAAAGCAAAAGACTGAAATAAGAGACTTAATAAACAAATTAATTAAAGTTAAAGATTCTATAATTGTAAGCAAGAGAAAACTGAAAAGTAACACAAGATATTTATAAGGAGCGGTGTGATCAGATTCATGTGGCACATGGTCTACTAGCCAGAGGAGGTCTTGGCACAAGTCTATTTATAAGAACAGTAACATTTCTTTAGGCCCGATCAGAACAACAATTTAACCAAGCCCATTTACAACAACAGCTGGCTGGTACTCCAAGTAACCCAGGCCCAGGAACCCGAAAGTAATGGCATCATTCCAGAAGTCAAGTAACATCAAATAGTCTCAAAATCAAATAGCAACAGCTGGGACCAAATTCAAATAGCAGCAATAGAGACGAAAGGGAATAAGCAACATTAAGATCCAAGCCACAACATTAACATTTAAGCCCACGGGTTCCACACGGCATTATAGACTAACCAACAGCAACGGGGGAAACTCACCTGCGGGAAGAACCACGGCAGCGAGAGGCCTGACCCTATGGGTGGCAAAATTGACCCGACCTGACCCGAACCCGGCCTCTTGGGTCGGGTATGGGTAAGGGCCAATCCGGGTCGGGTCGAATTCGGGTCAACCCGACCGACCCGGATAAAAATCCGGGTCGGGTACGGGTTTGACCCCTCGACCCGGTTGACCCGAATTCGACCCGTATTTTCACTCTTTTCACACCAACCCGACCCGGACCCGACCCGTACCCGACCCGTAAGACAAACCGGGTCGGGTACGGGTCACCCGGGTTACGACCGGGTCGGGTTCGGGTATCCGAACCCTGACCCGAATTTAATTCGGGTCGGGTTCGGGTTTACCCTTATTCGGGTCGGGTCAAACCTGACCCGACCCGAACCCGACCCGACCCGCCCGTTTGCCACCCCTACCTGACCCCCAGGCGGCCGACCAAAGAAAAAGGAATCCGACAAAAATACAGAAGGCAGAGTATGTTACTGAACGGTACCGGTCTTCTTTACAAAGGAAAAAGGATTTCCTCTAGAATATATGAATCGTCACTTCCCAACAACCAAACTTCTCTTACCAATTTCATGATTTTCAGAGAAAAATAGAAAGGAAAAATAAACGGTAAAACTTTGAATAGAAGCAATCTACCTTTAAACAGAGAAATCGAAGGACCAAAGAGATCCGAAATCCAGCCTCCGTAAAACCAAGAACAATCAGAAATTTTAGAAAGAGGGGAGTGATTTCGTATAAAAACCAAACAATAGAAACCATCAGAGATATTAATAGAGAGGAAAAACAAGTAGAAGGATTCAGGTCGATCTAAATCCCGAGATCTTCGGAGAATCCCGATCGGATCCCGTCTAAAAAGGGGTAACGGCTTCGACTAGGGTTTTGAACCCGTGGAGAGGCGGCGGCGAAACTCGGTTCGAAATCGAAGGAGGCCGCGTCGATTGCATAGGACCCGATTAAGGGTTCGCTTCGAATGCGGGAGAGGAGCGGCGGCTCATTTTGATGCGCGAGGGCTGCTTCTTCAAACTGCAGAGAGGAAACGGAGGGCCGAACTGAAGAGACGTGGTTCCCTCTCGTGATATGGACCAGGGTAGAGCATAAGGGACTTGGGTTACTTAGGAAAAGATGTGGACTTGATTTATTAAAGAGGAGATGGGCTTCCTCTTTGAGTTGGGTTCAAGTGAGGGGTACGTGCCTTACTCAAAAAGAAATCAATTAACGAATCAAATAGTGGAATGGGCTCATTCCGGAAAGAATCAAGATAGAAATTAAGTGAGGAAATAAAAAGGGGAAATGGGCCCATGCGTCTTGGGTTGGGTTAATTAAAGAAAACAGAATTTTAAAACATGAGAAGATTTGGTGCAAAGGAAATAAAAAAATGTAGCAAATTCATGAAATAAATCTACTAAAAATATTGGGTATTACACTTTCGTTCTCTAAATTTAGTATGTTTATATATATAGACAAATTTTCAGGTGAAAAAAATCATCGGTGCAAAAAGCACGAGAAAAGAGTTTTGTGAGTGTTTTTAACGATCCAAACTATTGAATGTGTTCTACACATGCGAATACACTCATATAAAAAATAAGAAAATTACACATATTTGTCACTTGATGAGATCGGTACAAAATATTCTATTGTTCTGAAACCGTCGAATTTGTAATTGTTTGATCAAGTGTCATGTCCCCATAGGGTTCATCCATTATTTTTCCTCGCCAGGGACGATACCAATAAAGAAACCCACAAATCAAAGACTCGCAACATCAAGTCGACAATATAAAAAAAGGAAGCTGGTAAAAACATGAACAATGTATATAAGGCCTACAACAAATGGAGGAATGGAAAGCAATAGCTACTTTCTTTGGACAAAACGGGTCAACTTCTTCGATCTATGGCTATATTTCAAGGGGTATATATGTGTACGGATAAACATCGGGAAAAATTTTGAAAATAATTTCAAAAAAAATTGCACAAAAATTCCGTGCAAAATTTTCCCATGGAATTTTGGCTTTATATACATGGACAGTGATCCCGTGCAAAAAATTCGCACACGATCAACGTGCGAAAACTTTTTTGATTTTTTTCATTATTCAATCCATACAATTATATACCACAGGAAAAATAATGGGTGAACCCTAATAAGGGGATTTGACCCTCGATCAAACTGTTACAAAATTTAACGGTGTCAGAACAATAAAACTTTTTGTAATATATTGATCGAGTGTCAAATCCCATTATTTTTCATGGGATGTATAATTGAATGGAGTGAAGCATGAAAAAAATTTGAAAAAAAAATAAAAAATATTTTCGCATGGGTTTTCCTGTGTGAAATATCAGGATATATATGTGCAAAAGAATACAGAACGTGCAGCAACACAACCATTCCAAACCAGCAATGAAGGGCTTCTCTGCCCTTCATAGTGCTTTAAGATTTATGCAGCAATTTTCTGCACGCATCTCAAAGTGCAATGAAGCACTAAGAATCCCTTCTCTGCATGTTAGGGCCTGCAGTGTCACCGCATGTGCCTTTTTCCCTACATACTTAGATATGTACATATATTTATTTCATGTCTTTGATACGATTTGGATCGTATCAATGGAAAATCAGCGAGAAAAAAAGAATAGAAATGGGGAAAAGTTGGGATTTTTATTGGAATTTGGAGAAGAAAACAACTAATAATAGCAAGATACTTGAGTCCTTTCGAGAGGAACTCGCTCTCCTAACTTTGATGAAACGGACAAAGTCTAAAACCCTCACAAAAGATACTTACGATGTTTCTCACACAATAAGCATAACCCCCATGACGGCTAACCCTAGATATAAATAGAGAAAACCTAGGAATAAAATATCATAAGAAAAAGACTAATCCGCCCTTCGACGCCTCCGATAGTAAGTGACCCATCCGCCTTCGGACCCGCTTGGACCCGTGCCCGCCTCGTAGGGTGCGTCCGCATCAATTTGATACGATTTGGATCGTATCAATGGAAAATCAGCGAGAAAAAAAGAATAGAAATGGGGAAAAGTTGGGATTTTTATTGGAATTTGGAGAAGAAAACAACTAATAATAGCAAGATACTTGAGTCCTTTCGAGAGGAACTCGCTCTCCTAACTTTGATGAAACGGACAAAGTCTAAAACCCTCACAAAAGATACTTACGATGTTTCTCACACAATAAGCATAACCCTCATGACGGCTAACCCTAGATATAAATAGAGAAAACCTAGGAATAAAATATCATAAGAAAAAGACTAATCCGCCCTTCGACGCCTCCGATAGTAAGTGACCCATCCGCCTTCGGACCCGCTTGGACCCGTGCCCGCCTCGTAGGGTGCGTCCGCATCAATACCCGCCCCTAAAAGAGCCACCTTGTCCTCAAGGTGGAAATCAGGGTACTGCTCCTGTATCGCCTCATACTGCTCCCATGTTGCATCGCACTCTGGTAGCCCCTGCCAGTAGATGAGGACCTCCCGACGCCGCCCCGGACCTCTCCGCACCGCCCGGACATCAACTGGCTCGAGCATCACTTCCATATCATCTGTGAGCGTAGGAGGAAGTGTGGAGGAAGTAGCATGCTCGCCAATCGCCCGTCGCAACTGGGAAACATGAAACACCGGATGTATCGCTGTCCCTGGCGGCAGCTTCAACCTGTAAGCCACCTCTCCAATCCGAGTCTCCACCTCAAAAGGCCCATAGTAACGGGCCGCAAGCTTCTCGTTCCTCCTGTGGGCCAAAGACCGCTGCCTGTAAGGTCGAAGCTTCAGGTAGACCCTGTCCCCTACTTGAAAAGTCACATCTCGCCGATGTCCGTCTGCCTTGGCCTTCATCACCTGCTGTGCTCGTGTCAGGTGCCTCCGCAGCTCCTCCAGCATCCTATCCCTCTCCTCCATCTGCTCCTCCACCTGTGACACCGGTGTCGCTCGGTGCCCATAGTAAACCAAAGAAGGAGGGTCTCGTCCGTACAATATCCGGAAAGGTGTCGTCCCTGCCGCCGAGTGGAAGGAGGTATTGTACCAATACTCCGCCCACGCCAACCATCTGGCCCATTGTCGGGGTGTCTCCGAAACAAAACATCTGAGGTAGGTCTCGACACTCCTGTTGACCACCTCGGTCTGACCGTCCGTCTGCGGATGGTAGGCGGTGCTCCGCTTCAGCACTGTCCCCTGAACTCGAAACAACTCCTCCCAGAAGTGACTGGTGAAAACCTTGTCCCGGTCGGACACTATAGACTTCGGAAACCCGTGCAGCCGCACCACCTCCCGCACGAAAACCCCCGCCACCGAGACCGCTGTGTAGGGATGCTTCAAGGGAATGAAGTGAGCATACTTGCTCAGCCGGTCAACCACCACCAAGATCACGGTAAACCCCTCCGAACGCGGCAAACCGTCTATGAAGTCCATGGACACCTCCTCCCACACCTGCTCGGGCAATGCCAACGGCTGTAGCAGTCCTGCCGGGGCCATCGCCATGTACTTGTGACGTTGGCAGACGTCACAAGCAGCCACCAATCGCGCGATGTCCTTCCGCATTCCCGTCCAGTATACTTCCCGAGCCATCCGCATATACGTCTGCTGCACGCCCGAGTGCCCTCCGATTGCCGACCCATGGAACTCCTGAAAAAGAGTCGGAATCGATGCAGACCCCCGCGGAATCACCAACCTCCCCTGGTAGAGTAACCTCCCCCCCTCTAGCGTGTAGCCTGGCACCCCGTCACCTCCCCCCTGTAAGCTCTCCCTGATCTGCTGCCGCTCTGGGTCTGCCTCCGCCTCCTGTGTCAACTGGTCCAATCCTCTCCACTCGGGTATCGACATCGCCTGCAGCTGGCTCCCCTCATCCCGCCGAGACAATGCATCCGCCGCCTTATTTTCCAGCCCCGGTCGGTACTCAATGTCGAACCGAAATCCCACCAGCTTCGACAGTAACTTTTGGTGCTCCTCTGCCACCAACCTCTGCTCTAACAGATACTTCAATGCCCGCTGATCTGTCCGCACCACAAAAGTTCGTCCCAGCAGATATGGTCGCCATTTCTGAATGGAGAAGACTATAGCCATTAACTCCCTCTCATACACTGACTTCAGCCTCTCCCTCGTGGTCAACACCTGGCTGAAGTACGCCACCGGCCGCCCCTCCTGCATCAGCACCGCCCCAAGACCATATCCCGAAGCATCCGTCTCCACTACGAATGGCTGGCTAAAATCTGGTAGAGCAAGGACCAGCGCCGTCGACATCGCCGTCTTCAAGGCTTCGAAAGCCTTAGTCGCCTCTTCCCCCCACCGAAAACTGTCCTTCTTCAGCTGCTCCGTCAGTGGCCAGGCAATGGTGCTGTATCCCTTCACAAACTTGCGGTAATACCCCGTCAATCCCAAGAAACCCCGCAATGCCCGCAGTGTCTGTGGTAGAGGCCACTCTAACATCGCCACAATCTTCGCCCGGTCTGCTGCTACCCCGTCGCCTGAGACAATGTGCCCCAAGTACTCGATCTGACTCCTCCCGAACGAGCACTTCTTCCGGTTAGCGAATAACTGGTGCCCCTGCAACTCCCTGAAAACCACCTCCAGATGCCCCGTGTGCTCCTCCAATGTGCGGCTATAGACCAAGATGTCGTCAAAGAACACAAGGATGAACCGCCGTAGGTAAGGGCGGAACACCTTGTTCATCAAAGCCTGAAACGTAGACGGGGCGTTTGTCAATCCAAACGGCATCACCAAGAACTCGTAGTGGCCCTCGTGTGTACGGAACGCCGTCTTCGGGATGTCCTCTGCTCGCATCCGGATCTGATGATACCCAGACTTTAGATCCACCTTCGAAAACACCCTCGCCCCATGCAGCTCGTCGAGCAACTCATCTATCACCGGAATAGGAAACTTGTCGGGCACAGTTTCCTTATTCAGGGCTCGGTAATCCACACAAAAACGCCAGCTCCCGTCCTTCTTCTTCACTAACAACACTGGGCTCGAGAAGGGGCTGACGCTGGGCTGGATCACTCCTGCTAGCAACATCTCTCTGACCTGCCGCTCGATCTCGTCCTTCTGCACGTGGGGATACCGGTAAGGCCGAACACTGACGGGGGGTGCGCCATCCCTCAGTACGATCGCATGCTCGTGGTCCCGGGGTGGAGGTAACCCCTGTGGCATCTCAAACACCTCTGCGAACTGCTCCAACACCGACTGCACCTCTGGTGGCTCCTCCTCGGGTTCGGGCTCCGCCTCTGTGGTCATCCCCTGAAACTCCACCAAGTACCCCTGCCCTGCCCGTCGAATAGCCCGAGTCATGGCACTGAAAGCTACCATGGCATAGCACAAACTCGGGTCTCCCTGAAGCACCACCGTCCGCTCGCCATCCTTGAACTCCATCCTCAACCGTTTCCAGTTGGTCATCGTGGTCCCCAATGTCTTCAACCACTGGACTCCCAAGATGAAGTCGACCTTCCCCAACTCGAACGGTAAAAAATCCTGAACGATCTGCACCCCCTGAATGACTAAGCAGAGGCCTCGGCATAGCCCCGTACTCTCCTCGCACCGTCCATCCCCCAACTGTACGGTGAATCTCCCACCGGACATCTGCAACCCCAGCAGCTCCACCACTCGCAGGGACACAAAATTGTGGGTGGCCCCACTATCAATCAAAACCGTCACTGCTGTCTCTCCGACCTGTCCTACCAACTTCATGGTGGAGTTCTGTGTGAACCCCATCACGGAGTTGAGGGACACCTGTGCCTGCTCCAACTCCACCGGCTGCTCTACGGGGACGACCTCCTCCTCGGCCTCCTCTGGGTCGATGTACTCCTCCTCGTCCGGCTCGATAGTGATCTGCAGCAACCGGCTCGCACATCGATGGCCCGGGGTGAACTTCTCGTCGCAACGGAAGCACAACCCCCTGGCCCTCCTGTCCCGCACCTCAGCCTCGGTCATCCTCCGCCCTTGTCCCGCAGGACGCGCTGCTCCGGTCTTCTCCCCCGCTCCGGCCGAAGCGGCCGGTGGTAGTCTCGGGACGGCGGCTGATGTCGGTGGGACCCTCTGCTGTGGTGCCCCCCAAGTCCCTCTGATCCTTCGCTCCTCCGCCTGCTTCTCCTCTGCCCGCAATGCCAGCCGGATCACATGCTCCAGGTCCCTGGGACTCTGCATCCACAGCTCGGCTCGTATCGAGGGCTTCAGCCCTCGCATAAATGCCCCCAAGAATACGTCTTCCGATACCCCCTTCACCCTGCCTGCCAGCACCTCGAACTTCCCCAGGAAGTCCAACACCGTTCCCTCCTGCAGTAGTCCCAGCAACTGCTCGTAGAAATTCGCCCCCGGTTTGGCCTGGAAGCGGTCAAGGAGGAACGCGGACAACTCCTCCCACGTCCGAAAAGGGGCTCGGGACATCCTCCAGCGGTACCAACTCAGCGCCTGTCCCTCCAGATAGCAGATGATGTTCTCCAATACTTCCCGTTCTGAGATCCGCATCACCTGAAAATACCGCTCCGCCCGCACTATCCACCCGTCGGGGTCGGCCCCCTCAAAAATGGGCATCTTCAATTTCTCCATCCTCCTGTCCGGGTGCATGGTCGGGTGTCCTCCTCCCTGAGCTCCGTGGCCTCCGTACTCGGTCCTGCCCCTGCCGTATGTCTCCTCGGGGAACCCTCGCGGGCCCCCAAAATTTTCTGCATATTCCTCCATGGGCCACCTCTGACGCTCCTCCTCTGTAGCTCCAAAAATCCCGCGATAGCCTCTTGCGGGGCCCTGATCGGTGCTCGGGGGGCCGAAAAACTGACCCGGGGGGTTTACTGGGCCCCCCCGGGCCCCAATATCACTCGCCGGGGCCCAACCGGCCCCAGGGAAAGCCGCGTGGCCTCCCTGGGGCTCGGCGAGGCCCAGGCGTGGCCCAGGCGGGCCGCGCGACCCCTCCTGGGCTTCGCGCGGGCCCGCCCAGCTGTCCTGGGCCCCCGCGCGGGCTCGGGGGTGGGCCGTGAGGCCCCCCGAGCCCTCGCGGGGTCCTAGCGGGCCGCGTGGGGGGGGGGGGATTAGGGTTTCCCCCCCAGCCGCCGCTCTCCCCATCTTCCGGAAAGCCTCCGTCTTGTCCGCCGCGTCCCCTTGCCTCCGCAAGAAACCCTAGGGGGTCTCCTTCGCGCCGCCGCCGCTCTCGTTGCACGTCCTCCACCCACGACTCCTCCCGGAACCCTAGATCTTCCCTCTCCTTCGTGATTTTGGTCCCCGGAGGTGCCCCGGATGTATTCGCCATCAACTTTGGATCCCCCACCTTAGTAAGATGATTCTCCGCCGCGGATTCTTCCCCTCCGATCTCCACTTGCTTCCCTTTCCCTTCAAGTTTTTGAAGAATTTTCAAGATCTGAACTTGAGTGGCGTCCGACTCCTCGTGCTTCTTCATCAAGCGTACCTCCATCTCCTTTTGGGAATTTGAAAGCATCTCGACCGTGACCTCCAAAGCCCCCACCTTTTTACTAACCTCTTCCCGGATCTCTTTTCGCAGCGCCTCCATCTCCGTCTTGAATCGGGTGCCTTCCGCCATTGGATCTATTGCTCTGATACCAATTTGATACGATTTGGATCGTATCAATGGAAAATCAGCGAGAAAAAAAGAATAGAAATGGGGAAAAGTTGGGATTTTTATTGGAATTTGGAGAAGAAAACAACTAATAATAGCAAGATACTTGAGTCCTTTCGAGAGGAACTCGCTCTCCTAACTTTGATGAAACGGACAAAGTCTAAAACCCTCACAAAAGATACTTACGATGTTTCTCACACAATAAGCATAACCCTCATGACGGCTAACCCTAGATATAAATAGAGAAAACCTAGGAATAAAATATCATAAGAAAAAGACTAATCCGCCCTTCGACGCCTCCGATAGTAAGTGACCCATCCGCCTTCGGACCCGCTTGGACCCGTGCCCGCCTCGTAGGGTGCGTCCGCATCAGTCTTCTTATCTAGTTGTTATAAATTATCATCACATTTGATTAGCCTCACTACTAGATTGTTTAGCTCATTCTTTGCTAACTTATAGTTCCCAAATCTATCTTAAAAAGCTTAATAAGACTTCTAATTCATTGTTTATTTAAATTTATAACAGATGAATATCTCATACGATAAGAGATTGATCGACTCGGGGTGCGAAGGCTAAAGGGCTATGACAACAAGGCAAAGCTGTAATTCCGGGCGTCAGTGGTAAGACTGTAATATCTGAAAAAGCGGCTTATTATATAAAGGGGCTGAGGTAATGAGGGATATGCTTGAATTTGAGAGAAGAATTGATAAAAGATTAAGAATATGAACCCTAGATTAGTGGGAGAGTTAAGCCTTCTTCTCGAATTAAAGTATAAGAGAGCGGTCCTTCTCTTGAATCGAGGCCATCTATATTGTATTCTTCTTTATCTCAATAAAACCCCTATTTTATCCCAAAAACAGTAAATCATATCAAATCGAGTCGTGGGCGGGCTGCCCTGGGTCCCACAACGCATAGGCTGGCAGGCCGGGGCCCACGACCCCTAGGTTATCGTCCAATGCTCGACGTCCCTCTGACGGCCTTCCAAGGAGCCCACGAGCCAGTATCCCCATGGCCCCCTGAGATCACATGGGACCCACCGGGACCCGGCGATAAACCTCAGGGAGAACAAAACGTCTATCAACAATCCTACTACAAGCAGCCTAGTTGGGGAGCAGAAAAGGTGGACTTTGTCACTGATATCAGGGTCTGCAAGCTGAAGATGCTGGTCTTTGAGGTGAAAGACACTTACGGGTGGGTCTACCGGGTAGATAGATACTTTGTCGTGAACCGTCTGATGGAGAAGTTGATGGCACCAAGTATATGTGTAGAGGGAAAGGCATTGACCTGGCATCAATGAAGGGAGCAAAGAAAACCTGCATTCATATGAAGAGTTCAAAGACTGCTTGATGTACCGATTTCAAGACACTCAGGGAGGAGATTTACACGAGCAGCTATTTTCCCTCAAACATGATGACACCATCATAAACTATAGGGAGAGCTTCGAGATGCTCTCAGGCCGAGTGAGGGGGGATAACTGAAGCAGGAAAATTTTCTAAAGGGGCTGAAGGCAAGCATCCAAGCCGAGCTCTGTATAGTGGGGTCTAGCAGATTGGGGGAGGCGATGTGGCTAGCACAGATGGAGGACAGAAACATCACGGAGCGGGCTGCCAAGGGAGCAATGAACATGGTCTCCTCTTGCACCAGTGTCACTATGAAACTACAAAAGTCTCAGCCAGCGACGGGTCAGACAAACCAGGAGAAGAACGACGAGCCTTAATCGAACATCAGGATCAAGCGTCTCACGAAAACAAAGATCCTGAATAAGCGCAAACTAGGATTATGTTTCCGATGTAACGGGAGGTTTGTGTCTGGTCATCGTTGTCGTGATCATGCTCTCCAAGTGCTGATGATCAAAGATGAAGAGGGTGATGGCATAAGTAGCTGAAGAGGAAGATACAGGAGGAAACGGGCACACTCGTTTGAAGTAGCGTGTCACATGGACTTCATGACGCCACCTTGAGGACAAGGTGGTTCTTTAGAGGCAGTTGGGGTTGAGTAATAATAGACTCGGGGTGCGGCGGCTAAAGGGCTAGGACAGAAGGGTAATCTGTAATTTTGGGCATCAAATGACAGATCTGTAATTTTTTTTAAAATCAGCTTATTATATAAAGGGGTATTGTGGTAATGATGGTATATTCTGACTTTAAGAGAAGAATTGAGAAGAGATTAGGAAGAGAAATCCTAGGTTAGTGGGAGTGAAGCCTTCCTATCAAATTAAAGGCTAGGAGAGCAGTCCTCCTCTCGAATCGAGGTCAACTATCTTGTATTCATGTTTACCTCAATAAAAGCCCTATTTTATCCTCAAAATTCCTAGCAAGTCCTATCAGAGATCTCTCCATAAATATGAAACGCAATAAGAGATCTCTTATTTTCTTTGAGGAAAAAAATGTTATGTTGAGATCAATTCAAAAGTTCTAATGAGAAACACAGTTGACTTGCCGAAGTTGATTTTTCATTTTACGATAATAAACAAGATTCAAATTTATATGTCATTTAGATTTAAGGGTAGATATATCATTAAATCGGATGCAATGTGGCGCTTATCTATACAAAGAATATAAATATCTGACTATGTTAGTATAGTTTTATTTTTAATATCATTATTAGATCATCAAATTATTATTGTATATGCCACACATTCCATGAGCATTGCCTAAATACGGATGCTATGTTAAATGTAAAGTACATATTCAAAAATCCTAGCAACTCGAGAATAAAATACTTTCATTTACTGCAGTGTAACCATCTAAATTAGTATGAAGAAAGAACCTTATGCTTTGCAGGAACCAGACGGAATTTCTGCTCACATGTATCAACAGTGGAATATTTTGCAGAAGCCTCAACCTGAAAGAATTGTACAAATATCAGTCATCATTACAGTAGCTGGAACTAATTGCAGAATACAAACAAATGTAAAAGAGTAGCCAAACCAACCTTCACAGGATTCTTCAGACAAGCCCTTTGAAGTTTTCCTACCTGCAGACACCAATATCAAGCAAATTTCTTAATCAAATAGCAACATTATCTAGAAAAGCAACAGGTCCGAGGATAATTGATAGGCGCAAACATGAAAATTCAGCTCCAGTTACTTTACCCAGTTACTTTACCCATCTGGACAAACATAAGCATATTTGTAACTGTATATATCTATTATACAAATGAGGACTTTTTTTTAACTTTGTCCTACGTGGACACCAAAGTATGACTAGGACAAACATTGGTGACTAGGATGCCGACTAGGACAATGATAATAGGAAAAATGATTTGAATTTGAAATTTGGAGGGAACATATTGCGGTGAAAATTAAAACTTGGAGGGCAAATTCAAATGAGGTTTGATTTTTTGTTTGGGTGAAAAGCTAATTGGGGGGGGGGGGAATATTTAACTTTGAATTCGCTTTTTTTGGGGGACAAAAAATTCACCTCCCTTAAATAATGACTAACAATTCTAGGGGGAAACAAATTGAATTGATTTTTTTGGAGAATTCTGAATTTTTTTGAAAGCAAACAAAAATAAATATAAAAAGCCCGAGGATGTGAAAATTTTACGAATAATTAAATAATTAAATCGGGATGGAACTATTGAGGAACTAATTCTTGAGGGAATTAATTTTTAGGGCGAACTAAATTCTCTGGGAAAACAAAATTTTGGGGGGAACTAAAATTTTTGGAAAGTGAAAAATTTTGAAAATTTTAGTGGTGAAACCCCTAAGTTTTTTGAGCGGAACTAAATTTTAAGTGTACTAAATTTTGGGATGAACTAAGATTGTGGGAGGAACTAAATTTCCTGGAATGAGCTAAATTTTTGGGTGAACTAACATTTTGAGGGGGAAATATCTCAAATGAATCGTGCCCTTACGGGTTATGACTAGTATGTATATATTCAATATGATTTGTGCATTTCATGTAAGTATAGTCTTGCCAACAAATAAAATGTTAGACGTCCACATTGTATTCACAATTATTACTCGAACTTATTCCCGTTATGAATTTGAAACTTTTCAACTTCTCTTTCAACAAAATATTCGGCTTAATGGTATCAACCTGAATCAATCTTGCTAGCAGTTCAACTTAGTGCACTTCAACCAAGATAACGTTAAGAATAAATAGCACTCAAAGATCGCAAACTATACCCAATGTAAATAATAACTACTAATGTTCAGTATTAGCACAGAGAACCCCTAAGTTAACAACCATCATAAGATATTATTTTTTATCCCCATCCTCTCCCTCCCTCCCTCCCTCCCTCCTCCGAGTCTTGCCTTCTCTCATGCACCCCCTCTTGCATCTTTCTCCCTCACTCTTGCTGCTCTATCTTATCTCCCTTCATCTTTTGCTTGCTGAAGCAGGTTGCAAAAGCACTAAGAAGCAGATGAGAGGGAGGAGAGGGATGACAGTATGAGAAAGTATGAGAAAACACTGCGGAAGAGACAGAAATGAGGGCAAGCGAGAGAGGCGAAAAAGAGAGCATGAGAAAGAAAGAACGATAGAGGGAGAGTGTTAGTGTGAGAGAGGGGAACGGAAGACAGAGTAGCAAGAAAGCAGCCAAAGGAAGGAAAGGACAGCTAAAGAAAGAGAACAATAAAAGGAGGGGGTAGAGCAGCAGCAAGAAAGGGATGAGAGAGAGAAGAACGAGGAGTTAGGGAGAGGAAGAAGGTGCAAAGAAAGAGGGAAAATGTAACATTCAGTTTTATAAAAAGTGGGTTTATTATGGATACAATCCGTCAGCACGTAATGCCTAAACCATTATGCGTCTGATTAAGTGGATGACGGAAACATAAAAATATATAAATGTAATGGTTCCAACCCTCTTTCAATATTTTGTGAAGCTATGACATTTTATGGTTCAAACTATTTTAACTAATTTTTTAGAATTTCTCATAATTTTAATAATTTTTTCTAAATTTATTTCTATTTTTTACTTACACCAGTTAACCCGTTATTTATAGCATACATATTAAATCCTAATTGAATCTCAAATTTAAAATTTGAATCTAAATTTCAAATTTTAGAAATTATTTAAAGGTAGATTAAAAATAAAATATGTTTTCAAAAACAAATCTAAACCCAAACTAAGCACCAATTCTAATCTAATTAAAGTTACTACCTAACCCAACCCATTTACACCCCAAACTTGACCGACTTCCATAACCCTAACTATATATATAGTAGTTTTCGAGCACGAAAAATATGGTGCGAAAGCCCGTGCGAAAAACATTGTCTTTTTTAAGAAATTTTTTTACAAATTTTTTTGATGTTTAATCCATACAATTAAATACCCCAGGAAAAATAATGGGTAAACCCTATGGAGATTTGAGCACCGATCCACGCGTTACAAAATTTAACGGTTTCAGAACAATAGAGCTTTTGTAATACATTGATTGAATGCCAAATCACATTATTTTTCAACTATTATTTTTAGGGTAATTTTTAGATTTAGGTTAAAATTTTAAAATAATATCAATTTTCGACCAACTTTTAAAATATTATCAAATTTCGACCAAGTTGGTCCACGTCAGCGGCCAGAAGCCGCTAGCGGTTATTTTTCCATATGGACGCACTTGGCAAGTGCGGTCTTTCTGGCCGCACTTGCCAAGTGCGGCCAGTTTGAGTTGAGTTGGCACTGTACGGGCCGCACTTGGCAAGTGCGGCCTGTCTGAGTATAAGGCACAGCTATCATCCGAGAGCTGGCCATTCTCACAAGCAGCTGAAGCTGAAAATAGAGAGGAGAGTGGGCCATTCTCACAAGCAACCGAAATCAAGATGGAGAAAGGAGAGGGTCGCAAACGTAGGGCAACGATGCTGACCTTTGCAGAAGCAAATGCGCTACATGCTTCGCGTGAAGAGGACCCCGAAGCTTCAAGTCGTCAACCCTTATCGCCGCAACGAACGTCGAACCCAGAAGGTGATAATCAAACTCTGTCGAACATCGACAACACACTATACTGGATGCGAAAAGCTATTAATCGCATTGAAGGGCGAGCGATTGAGAACCAAAATGATATTCGGAAAGTCGAGTGTCGCCTTATGGATATGGAGGACGAACAAGCTAAAATGAGTGAGGCTCTTCGACGGATCGAAGAGAAATTGGATTTAGTTGTTTTGGGACCTCGAGACATTGCCCCGCATGATGCTGCAGGACCAAGCGGGTCACGATCGCCGCCGCCGCCGCCGATATAGGTTGCTGATGTTTAGGAGTGACAATAGTAAATGTATTTTCGTATTTTGTTGGAGAGTTTAGTGGGAGGTTGGATGTATGTAAGGAATATGTAAGAGCGATGTGTCTGGTTTCATGTTTGTATCATCGCTGTAATATCGAAGTAGGATTTTGTTGTGTATGTAAGAGCGATGTGTCTGGTTTCCTGTATCATCGCTGTATCATCGATATATATATCGAACTTTGATGTCAGTTGAATTTTGTTGTGTAGTGGAATTGTGTGATGTAATTTGCACAACTTGTGTTGATGTATATGTAACATAGATGCAACTGAGAGAAAAAAACTTAGGTGTTTTAAGCTTGGGTGGGCTGTCCTGAAATGGCCGCACTTGGCAAGTGCGGCCATTTCAGATATGAGCTACTGGCCGCACTTGGCAAGTGCGGCCAGTTTGGTGCTCTTTTCAGACCCGTGACCACCTACTGGCCGCACTTGCCAAGTGCGGCCAGTTTGGTGCTTATACCACTCAGCTGACAACTCATTTTCATTTTCTCCCAACTTATCATCCGACAACGTTCCCACTCTACAGATCCGGAGAAGATCTCCACATCTTGGCCTCCCATTTGTAAGACGACGTCGCAATAGGTAAGCCATCAGTCCCTTGTGATTAATCGCGTGCGTACTGCGTTAATTTGACAGAATATAATACGGGGTTAGGGCTAGGAGTGATTTGATTGTGCATCAGAGAGGTTGAGATTTCATGGAATCAACTAATTTTTGCAGGGTGATAACAATGTCAAGTGGGTATATTTGCATCTTATGTTATTATGAAGGAAATTTGAGGGTTGGTGACACTCACGAACCTACATATGTCGGAGGAAAAGTGAAGTTTATTATACTGAGGAGCGGGTCAACGTATACTGATCTAGTAGATCGGATATACAAGACGACAAAGATCAGTCGTCATGAGTATGATTTGAAATTGGTGTGCAACTGGCCGGTAATGGAGGGCAGGACCACAACTGTGATGATCTCAGATGACGGCGATATGGAGGGGCTATTTAGCTTGGGGTCAACTCAACGGTCAGTTGAAATTTATGTCGAGATTGATGCAATTAGCACCACACGAATGACTCAAGAACAAGGAACATTCGGACGAATGCTTGATTTGGATAACAACTCCGCGGGATTTATGTCTACTTCTCCAACCCAAGAGTATCAGCAGCACGAGAGACAGACGGGAGAAGGTTGTTCGTACTATCCACAAGAGGAGGTGAATATGGATGCGTAAGTATCGATATCGGTTAAGTAATGTGAACTTATGTCTGATATTATCCCAATATAAATGTGATTTTTAAAAATTGTATGTGGTACTATGTTTGTAACAGGTGGAATGTTGCGGGGCAGTGTAATCAAATTCCTGAGTATGGAATGCACGGAACATACTCCACATACATGCAAGGTCCATGTGTACCGGAGTCGATGCCAACGCAGTCAAATGCGATGCTTGAAAATATGAAGGGAAATGTGGTTGTAGATAGTGAAGGCACTGATAATGACGACCATGATGGTCCAGGAGATGATAGCATGCATTAGGCTGCAGATTTAAATGAGGATGATAACACATGGATCCAACAATCTGTTGCTGCGAACACGAATGTGGCTTTTGAAGAGCCATTGCCAGATGAAGTGGCAGAGGATCAATGGGTAACGGCATCAGCTATGAGAAATACTCTAGAGGGGTGTATGGAAGACGGAAGAATTTATAGCGCTACTGGAGTGTTTAAAGTCGGTGATCTGTTTGAAACAAAGGTGGACGTAATTAAGACAACAACGGAGTGGAGCATCAAGCACAATGTGACATTCAAACCAATCAAGTCAAACAAAACATGCTATTCTGTGATATGTGGCCTTAATTCTGAGGTGAATCCGCATAGCCAAGATGAGGCGAGCCGGAATTGTCCATGGCGCATTTATGCAGCAGTGGGTAAAAGAACCAATGGGAGGTTCAAGCTATCAAAAGTTGGTTCAGATCATACATGCAATAATCCCACTTCGAATACTGATCACAATAAAGCCACGGCACGTTTCATTAGTAACTTGATTATGCCAATGGTGAAGACAAAGCTTGACATGACACCTGCAGAAATCCAGGATGTTGTGCAGCAACCAGACAGACAGAGAGCTCTCTGTCTGTGTTGGGGTGCACTGAAATGGCCGCATTTGGCAAGTGCGGCCATTTAGTGCACCCCCAGAACATGCTGATATATGCTTGGGTGATACATGCTGATAACAGCTACGTGCTTCTTTACAGCATTGGGGGCCGGTTGGGTAGCTTTATTTCTCTTGATAGCCTTGGATGACCGCTTCGTTCAGAAAGCCACTGAAAAATGAAGAAGCTGATGAGAGGTGACATTTGACACCTATCACATCTCACTCATATATCTCACATGTCCATAGCACACATGACACACATTACATGAGGTAAACATTAAGTTCCAAAAAATAAATGTCAAACACAATGTCATCCTACAAAATACCGAAAAATAAATTATGTTCCAAAAGTCATTTCAACATCAAAAAAAACTACGGCCGCCAAAATCGTTGGAGTGCAGTTTTCACACGACGGGTACGGCTGTATGTCCGCAACTGTGCTTGTTGTGTAGCGGTGTCCCCCTCCATTTGTGGTTGTGTATACTGAGGCTGCGAGGTCCCAGCTTCATCCACCGTTTGTTGCAGCTGCTCCTGCTGATCCGGCTCCGGCTCCGGCTCTTGATGCTCCTGCTCCTGCTCCTGCTGCTGCGAACTTCCGGCGACATCCCTCCTATACATTCGCCGAAGATAGCTGGTGTCTGTTCCTTCAGGACGATGCCGTGTCTGTCCCATCACATCATCGATCATTTGCTGGATTGCTAGCAAGTGAGTGTTATACGGGTCCTCCTGTAAACCAATGACCGAACGATTGTAGATGTTAAGCAGCGTATCACCCTGTAAAACAAATCACACGCTTAGTATATATGAATCAAAAAAATTTGTAATCTTAAGAAGTGTATATGACTATTATTTACCATTTTACGCTCGAGGGGCCCACGTGGCATGTACGAGAACGGGGGCTCCTGCCTAGTATATATCCATCGTCTTGTGATCCCCCAATACCATTGCATATAATCATTTACCGACACGACATCCTCCTCCACAACATTGGCAAATCTGTTATCCCATGCCGCTCGAGGCTCCACGATAGCAGCAACCCATTGTTGAGGGGTCATACCTGACTTCCCCGGCATTACTGGGACCGCTACTGGAATGTGCTGTGCTAACCCAAATTGCCTCATAACACGGTCCGGTACATGCATTTCAATCTCCTCCCAGCAAAATAATGGTACGCGTGCACGTCATATCGCAGGAAATAATAAACATGAAGGATGAAGATGCTCCAACCGCGTATCATATGGCTCCCAGATAACCTAATAGGCATGAATGAAAGAAATACTTAATTAGACGACGTGCTATTTACATATATATCATTAATTCAAAATTTACAAATTCAAACCTGTGTGCTCTCTAACGAGTCAAGCTCGTTTCTATACAATTCGAGGTTTCCTTGGGGATTTTCACGAAATGATCTTGGCACATTCCACCTGCAGCCTAAGGGGCCGTTGCCGTCCAATACATTTTGTCTGTATGTAGGCCGGCCTATATGTAATCTCTCCCATGACCATACCTGTAAATATGAATTTGTCATTTATTTATAAAACATATTTATACACTTCTCACTATTGCAGAATTAATAGTGTTATACCTGCAACAAGGTGCCGCATACATATATAGCCGATGTTTGCATCCTTGCCACTTTGCTTAGCTCAGAATAAATATGTGCCAGCACTGCACTTCCCCACGCATACCCTCCAATTTCCTCAAAATGTTCCAGCTTCTCCAACCACCGTAGATAGACCGATCCTTTGCTTGGATCTGGAACCAATAAGGTTCCGATCATATGCAGCAAGTACGCCCGTGCACATTGCTGAATCTCCTCATCTGT
This sequence comes from Scilla litardierei, assembly GCA_030789695.1. NCBI lineage: Eukaryota > Viridiplantae > Streptophyta > Magnoliopsida > Asparagales > Asparagaceae > Scilla > Scilla litardierei. Next base: position 13,659,270 of record CM061131.1, read on the forward strand.
GGCTTCATCAGGCACCTCCCTATATGTTTCACGCAACCAAGCAAGCTTCACCTTTGCTCCTTGGTTTTCCATGGATGCCTGGCCTAGAAGACGCTCCATCAAATCTGCCCAGGTACTATGTCGTCGGTCAATTTGATAAATGGGGGTCCCGGATATAGGTAGGCCGGTGATGACAGCCACATCTTGCAGAGTGATCGTCATCTCCCCCTGTCTCATATGAAATGTGTTCGTCTCGGGCCGCCATCTCTCAACCAATGCTGTTAATAGTGCATGGTCCAATCGTATCCACTTCAACTTCGCACATACATGTAACCCAGACATTATAATATACAACTCCACACGCTCATCTAGTTGCCATTCTGAATGTCTGCGTGCGTGATCAACAATTCCTATCACAGCCTCCTGCAAACAATATCACGTTAATTATTTTCCTGCATTGGCATCATAATTAAATTCTCAGAATTTTCCGACTCAAATATTCATACCTCTCCATACTGGATCTGCGCAGACCGATGGTGCGCCTGATCATACAAGACCTCGTCAGTAATTGGTCCCGCCTCCTCCATGCTATTCTAGCCTACAAGTTGCAAAAATATTGTTCTATATTGCATTAGAAATCACGGAAATGTATATCAATTTAGGGTTGATGATTTTACTGATATTCAATATGTCTTCCTCCATGTAATTCTACATTTTAAATATTGAATATTTTAAAATGTTCAAATACATGTATATTAAACCATGTAAATTTAATGTATTTGCATGTATATTAAACTGTTGGGGTTGACGAGGTTTAGTTCTTATCTGATCGTTGACTGGTATCAGAGCCACGGTTATGCTATAGATCTACTATAGCGATTTTTTAAAAATCGTTAAAAATGCTTAGCTTTCATGTACAAACTTTTTTGCTTAATGTTAAAAAGTTTTAAAAATTGTTTCGTGTTTTTAAAAATAGTTTATGCAACACGGAAATTTTATTTTGGACTATTTACTTTATGCGATAAATTTTAAATAGGTATCCAACATTTAAATACTGTATAAAATTTTTTTTATGAGATATGAAAAATTTTAAAGAGTGTTTAAAGTTTATGTAAACTTTAGAAAAATTTTATTTTTAAAATTTAAGAATTTTTCTTTAGTTACATAAAGTTAGAGATCTTTAAAACTTTATTTGAAAGCTTCTATAAGGATTTCTAAAAGTTTTAAAAGAGTTTTAAAATTATTTTGAAATATGTAAATAATAGAAATGTATTATTTTCATGAGATGAAACATATATTAAATTTCTTTTATTACATAGATGTTTCTAAAATTATTATGTGACATTTTAATTTTAGAAATAAGGTTAAAATTTTTTAAAGGCCTAGGTTTAAAATTATTAGATAATTTTGTACGACCTAGTTTTATGCGATAAAATTTTTTGTGGAGGCTTTAAATTTTAATCTTTAATTTTAAGTGTTAAAATTTAGATTTGCATGTTTTATTATGTAGATAATTTTTAGAACTTGCAAATGCTCATGTATGTCACAAAATGAATATTTTATTTATGTTGATAAATTAGATGTTTCTTTTTAATGGACATGTGAACCTTATTAGGTTAGCCATTAAATATTTAAAATTTTATGAGATGAAATTTTAATTAGTGACATGCTATGTTTGATAAAACAAAACAACATTCGAACCTAATTCCTGATTAGGGTAGTCCCCTTTGTTGTAAATCATTTCATTAAAATGTTTAAATAATGATTTTCATAAAAGACAAAATGTTGAATTGTTTTATTAAAATCCTAATAAGATTGGGGTAGAAAGTTGAACTATGAACCTTATAGTTGATAAGGACTTAATAAAAGCTGTTCAACCAATCTGAAAATTTTGAATTTTAGGATCCACTAGTTGATAAGGATTAACTAGTTCTCTAAATTAAAAGTCATTTAGTTGTTTGGAAAACATAAGATTGATGACAACTCCTTCAATGGATCATGATGTCGGTTAATGTGCTTGGCTAAAGTTTTTGGACCAACCCAGCTAGACTGGGTAACAAGTGGTCCTGGCTTAGTCAATTCCCTGGCCGCGTCCGCTGGACCGCAAGGAGTCGATTCATGACTATGTAAGTCCATCGACTATACCTAAGTCAAGACGATAATAATCTTGTTCAAGATAAATCGTAGCCCTCCTTGTTTTAGGAGTTGGCAACTGTAAGAAACATGTTCCGGTTGTTGAGCTACACTCAAGCCGTGACATGTCAATCTTATAGAAACCGATTTCTTGATTGACATCTTAACCTGACTGAAACCGTTGTCTCATCCCTCGAGCTTCGGTGTAAGTCTAACCAAGAATGTAGTCTAAGACCTGACCCAAACCGGCGCGTCGTGCATACACCGAGCAAAGGGGCAAGTCAGGCTAGACACGAAAACAAGGGTCCGACTAGGCTAGCCATTGTGATCCGGTTGAGCACACTCATGATCACAAATGAATAGGGGTAAAAATCGATAGGGAATCATAGTAAATATGATTGATGACGAGTTCGTCTACCGACTGCAGAGTCGGACAACTTGTTGAGATACACTCAAGGTTGTCAGACTCAGGGTAGTCGGATCCCTCTCTCACAAATATTATTTTATAATAAATTGTTTATTATTGTGGCTTTAAATAAATTTAGTGGGAGAATATAGTTTTATTAAAACCATTAAAACTATACTACGAACATATACTAACTAAAGTATCTATAAAATGCAGAATGGACTCAGGTCTAAAATACATGGTAGAAAAGAACGTGCTGGATGGAACCAACTACAAAGACTGGCTTAGGAACATTAAGTTGGTCCTTTCCCTAGCTGGGATTGGATACATATTGTTCGAGGACGCTCCGGATAAGCCCGATGAGGATTCGACCCACGAAGAGAAAGAAGCCTTCAAGTTGTACCAGAGGGATGCTGAGAAGGCAAGATGCCTTGCTCTAGCTTCGATGACCAACGAGCTGCAAAGGAAACATGAACATATGGATGTTCAGAGCATACTCCTTAATGCACAAGAGTTGTATGGCAAGCGATCCAGAGCTGCCAAGTTCGAAGCTACTAGTAACCTCTGGGGCACGAAGATGACGACAGGACCCGTACAAGATCATGTTATCAAGATGATCGGGTACGTAGAGGACGCCGCCCAGTTAGGATTTGTCCTGGACAATGAAATGTCCACAGACATTATCCTAAAGTCTTTAACTCCCGAGTTCAAGCCCTTTATAACTGGCTTTATAATGAACAGCCTTGAGACGGATCTTCCTGGTCTCCTCAATATGCTCCGGCAATTTGAGGAGATTGAGAAGAAGCCGACTGCACTGGTTGTTGGCTCTGCTACTTCCGACCAGCCGAAAGGCAAAGGGAAGAAGAGGCAGGTCCCACAACCTACGAAGGCTAAGAATGGGAAGAAGAAGAACAAAGGGGCCCCGTCGAATTCTGAGTGCTTCCATTGCCACAAGATTGGCCACTGGAAGAGGAACTGCAGGATCTATCTTGCAGAGAAGAAGAAGGGGCATACTGATGCCTCTACCTCAGGTACAAATTAAAATTCAATTAAATGCAATTATTTCCATTCATATAGTGTGAGACACTTATAGACATCTGTGTACTGTATACAGATGGCTGATAAGAACTGGAGATTGGAGAAGCACGGAGATCGGTCGGCAATCAAAGCAACAGTTGCTGCTGGGACCGCTCAAAGACTTCTGGAGACGCTGATCGTGATGGAGATGATATTTTTCTTATTTGAATAAAATGTATCATCTTTAAGGATCGAAAACAATGAATGAGTGCTTTGCACTCAAGGTTTATTTTTGATAAACAAATTAAGGTTCTTTTCATGAACCCGTTGTTTTGGAATGGATGTCTCATTTGTTGCAATTGAAATTGAATTGGCTTAAATTTCTGTGGATGTGGCTTTTCTGTGATGGTTGCGTATATTTTCGAATAATGGTGTATTGCTTCGATAATATTGATTTTGGAGCTGACTAAATGCTAGAAGTCAATCAGTAGTTAAGTGTAGGTTCCAGGGGGCGTATAAATTGTGTGCGATCACAAAAATACGCAAATCAAGATTAATTCTTAATTATATGCATTTAGTTATTAAAAGAGCTAATACTAAATGTGGTTAAAGGAATAAGTACAGTGTAGGACGTTTTGATTGAACGAGTCAATGTCAAGTTTCCTTAAAACGATCTTGACTTGACTCATTCGTCAAATCGAATCTAACACTTGTACATTCCATCTGAGGCACTTACCAAATGGTTATTTTTGCTCATAAATCTAAATATGATTTAGATATTATGTTGAAGAAATTTGACCAGGTAATTCTTAAAGTCAGTGGGAGCGTATTAATATACTTAGTTTCGTTTTTCGGACTAAGTAAAAAGGATTTTTCACTTTAATGAATCTTCTATATAAATCATTAAGTCAAAATTGTTTTGATTTAATCGTATATATATATAGACTTAGGGTGTCAAATATGTAATTGACATATTGACACAATAAAGTGAAGTGAGCTAGAACTGACTTACGGAAATGTTAGACCCCACATCTAAATCGTATAAGCCAACTGTTAGCTATACGAAGTTAGGAAAATTGATTCAGATCATTTTTCAAAGGATCAACCCTGTGTGATCAAGAGATGTAATTTCTATCCATTAAAATTCGTTGTAGATACTTATTAGTAGAACCATTCTTAGGTTTGCCATATCAAATGTCAAAGTGACTGATATGCTATAACGGCATGAGATACCGAGATAAATAACCTAAGTGCAAGTGGGAGATGTAGGAAGATATATGCCCATAAGGCAATTTTTTAATGATTATACGTCTTGTTCATACCGTATATGGTACGTATTATTCCAAGTATAAAAGCATTTGCTTAATATACTTAGATAATATCCATAGACTTATAGTTAGGTCCTTACATATCTAGATGAGATCTCGATTATGAGTAAGTAAGAGACCGAATAGAAACGTAAGTCTTAAACGGTTCGTGATCATAGATGTGTCGAGAACTGGATACCAACACATCGGATAGATCACTGTGTCTTCGTCTTACCTTCGGGTAATGATGATCTCATAGTCATTCGACTTGGCGAAGTCGGAGACGAGACACAGGTGCTCATTAGAGAATGAGTTCACTGAACGACCAAGTTAGAGTTATTAAATGGTTAACTTTAATGATCTGTCTTTAATAACTCTAGGGTGATGATAGGTTAGTTGATCCTTAAGACCTGAAGTCATCTGTACAAACATGTGAGCGGACGGTATAGCTTAGACCCATGATCTAGCTTCAAGGACCAGTCCTGATGAAAGATCTTAGGTTGGGTTGCACCAGAAGCTCTCTAGGTGAGTAAGTGACTAAGATGGGATTCGTCACTTCCATTAAAGGGAAGTTAGTGTTATAGGCTCAGTACGGTCTTTATGTTAATCCTCGGCCGGGGTACGTTGCAAGTAGTACATCGTGTATACAATAAAGACCGCCGTATACTGACCAATGTTGTCTGATAGGGTTGACAGTAAACCATACCCTAGGCCAACAATAACACAGTCTTGACGAAGGGATTTTAGCTAACGGAATTCATCACTGACACAGCCAATGCAAACCCTATGATACTTTTGTCAAAGGGCCGATCATGTTATGATGACTCTGAAACAGGGACGACAGCTACTGCTCGTAGTGACCGTCGTCTAGGGGTTTCGAGCCCCAACCTGTAGTAAGGTCAGGCTGTAGGGTCTCACACCGAGTAGTATTCGTGTCTTAGTAATAGGAATATAGAATAGAGAGAAATATCATTTGATGATATTCACAAGTTGAGTTGTGAAAGTTAGTCGCATTAGCAATAGGGGCACAACGTTGCATTAGATGCTAACTTTAACTAAACGTGTTGTAAATTAGTTACGACGAATTTTGTAGGAACAAACTTGTTGGAAAGGGTTACCTGGATGACGGGATCGTCCCGGTCTAAACACAGGTTCAAACCGCGTCCAAATCGGAGCTCAAACGAGCCCAGAAACGCAGAAAGAGTTCAAGGGGAAGTGGGTTAGACCCACTGAGCCAAAAGGCCCATGTGCAAAGGCAAACGGGCAACGCCCGCTGGCTGCAACGGGCGCACGCCCGCTGCAGCAGCGGGCGTGGCCCGCTGCACAGCGGGCCAGCGCCCGCAGATGCAGCGGGCACGGCCCGCTGCACGCGCTGCACGCAGCGGGCCAGCGCCCGCTGCAAGCGGGCGCGGCCCCCGCTGCTTGCAGCGGGCACGGCCCGCTACGGCAGCGGGCGCCCGCCCGCTGCAGCAGCGGGCGGGCAGCCCGCCCTTGCCCCCCTTGGGCGGGCACGCCCGCTAAGTCTAGCGGGCGCGCCCGTAACTTAAGCCAATTTAGGGTTTTTTGAAAACCCTAATGACGGCTACGAATTTTGTGTAAATTGCTAAACTTTGAGCAATTGTTTGAGGGGTCAAACGAAGTCGAAATTCGTCACCGTCAGTTCCTACGCGTTCACCATTCCAAGCTTTTATGATTGATAGCTTGTTTGGTGTCTGAAGTTTAGTATGTGAGGAGAATTAATTCGTTAAAGTTTGACTTTGTGAAAGGCTAACTTTAAAGTTGAAATTAAGCCAAATGACTTAATTTGTTTTTTCTCTTCATGGGGATTGTCCCACATTGCCCGCAACGAGAAGTTGAGTGCTCACTCCCTATATAAATAGGGGTGCACTCTCCTCGTTGAAACACACACCAGTCAACGATCGAGTAGCTCCAGAATTTTAGAGCAGGCTCGATCGGCGACTAAATCTCTTTCTCTATTTTCCTATTCTCCGGAGTAGTCCTAGCACGACTACGAAGGGGGTTTGGATCTGATCCGGACGTCTAAGACGCGGGTTCTTCTCAAGTGAAACTTTCTACCGCGTGTGATCGGCTCGGAGGCGAAAGCGGCTCGGGCGGATCGGTGCGAGGCGGCTCAAGGAGATCGGGTCAACGCGGCTCGGCTACGAGGAGCTTCTCAAGACGGTGCGGTACATCTTGCCTGCTCCAGGGCCAAGATTCCGGGTATGTGGTTAAGCGTTTTCTAGCGTAGATTTTAATTAGTCGCTTAGTGTAGATCCTTCTTGGGGTGGTCAGACCCACTCCAAGTCGGCATAGATCGGGCTAGGTTCTGGCTCCCCAGAGCCTAGCTAAAATGTTTAGCTAGTGTAGAAATTTAGATTTCTGGTTTTTTCCGCTAAGCTTATGTGCCTCCGTGGTCCGTCCGACTTAGGACGGATACGGATCCGAGCTCTGGGGGTCCGCCAAAACCCCTACAGTGGTATCAAAGCCATGAATATGTCTATGCCGATGTTTAATACAATATTTTATTAACATGGTATCTCCATTTACTTTAGGGCCAAGCTGTTGGGGTTTTGGCGGACCCCCAGAGCTCGGATCCGTATCCGTCCTAAGTCGGACGGACCACGGAGGCACATAAGCGCAGTAGAAAAAACCAGAAATCTAAATTTCTACACTAGCTAAACATTTTAGCTAGGCTCTGGGGAGCCAGAACCTAGCCCGATCTATGTCGACTTGGAGTGGGTCTGACCACCCCAAGAAGGATCTACACTAAGCGACTAATTAAAATCTACGCTAGAAAACGCTTAACCACATACCCGGAATCTTGGCCCTGGAGCAGGCAAGATGTACCGCACCGTCTTGAGAAGCTCCTCGTAGCCGAGCCGCGTTGACCCGATCTCCCTGAGCCGCCTCGCACCCTCGCACCGATCCGCCCGAGCCGCTTTCGCCTCCGAGCCGATCACACGCGGTAGAAAGTTTCACTTGAGAAGAACCCGCGTCTTAGACGTCCGGATCAAATCCAAACCCCCTTCGTAGTCGTGCTAGGACTACTCCGGAGAATAGGAAAATAGAGAGAGAGATTTAGTCGCCGATCGAGCCTGCTCTAAAATTCTGGAGCTACTCGATCGTTGACTGGTGTGTTTTTCAACGAGTAGAGTGTACCCTTATTTATATAGGGAGTGAGCACTCAACTTCTCGTTGCGGGCAATGTGGGACAATCCCCATGAAGAGAAAAAACAAATTAAGTCATTTGGCTTAATTTCAACTTTAAAGTTAGCCTTTCACAAAGTCAAACTTTAACGAATTAATTCTCCTCACATACTGAACTTCAGACACCAAACAAGCTATCAATCAGAAAAGCTTGGAATGGTGAACGCGTAGGAACTGACGGTGACGAATTTCGACTTCGTTTGACCCCTCAAACAATTGCTCAAAGTTTAGCAATTTACACAAAATTCGTAGCCGTCATTAGGGTTTTCAAAAAACCCTAAATTGACTTAAGTTGCGGGCGCGCCCGCTAGACTTAGCGGGCGCGCCCGCCCAAGGGGGCAAGGGCGGGCTGCCCGCCCGCTGCACGCAGCGGGCCGCGCCCGCTTGCAGCGGGCCAGCGCCCGCTGCGTGCAGCGGGCCACGACCGCTAAAGCAGCGGGCGCCCGCCCGCTGCACGCAGCGGGCCACGCCCGCTGCACGCAGCGGGCCACGCCCGCTGCACGCAGCGGGCCACGCCCGCTGCACGCAGCGGGCCACGCCCGCTGCTGCAGCGGGACACGCCCGCTGTGCAACGGGCGTGCGCCCGTTGCAGCCAGCGGGCGTTGCCCGTTTGCCTTTGCACATGGGCCTTTTGGCCCAGTGGGTCTAACCCACTTCCCCTTGAACTCTTTCTGCGTTTCTGGGCTCGTTTGAGCTCCGATTTGGACGCGGTTTGAACCTGTGTTTAGACCGGGACGATCCCGTCATCCAGGTAACCCTTTCCAACAAGTTTGTTCCTACAAAATTCGTCGTAACTAATTTACAACACGTTTAGTTAAAGTTAGCATCTAATGCAACGTTGTGCCCCTATTGCTAATGCGACTAACTTTCACAACTCAACTTGTGAATATCTTCAAATGATATTTCTCTCTATTCTATATTCCTATTACTAAGACACGAATACTACTCGGTGTGAGACCCTACAGCCTGACCTTACTACAGGTTGGGGCTCGAAACCCCTAGACGACGGTCACTACGAGCAGTAGCTGTCGTCCCTGTTTCAGAGTCATCATAACGTGATCGACCCTTTGACAAAAGTGTCATAGGGTTTGCATTGGCTGTGTCAGTGATGAATTCCGTTAGCTAAAATCCCTTCGTCAAGACTGTGTTATTGTTGGCCTAGGGTATGGTTTACTGTCAACCCTATCAGACAACATTGGTCAGTATACGGCGGTCTTTATTGTATACACGTTGTACTACTTGCAACGTACCCCGGCCGAGGATTAACATAAAGACCGTACTGAGCCTATAATACTAACTTCCCTTTAATGGAAGTGACGAATCCCATCTTAGTCACTTACTCACCTAGAGAGCTTCTGGTGCAACCCAACCTAAGATCTTTCATCAGGACTGGTCCTTGAAGCTAGATCATGGGTCTAAGCTATACCGTCCGCTCACAGGTTTGTACAGATGACTTCAGGTCTTAAGGATCAACTAATCTATTATCACCCTAGAGTTATTAAAGACAGATCATTAAAGTTAACCATTTAATAACTCTAACTTGGTCGTTCAGTGAACTCATTCTCTAATGAGCACCTGTGTCTCGTCTCCGACTTCGCCAAGTCGAATGACTATAAGATCATCATTACCCGAAGGTAAGACGAAGACACAGTGATCTATCCGATGTGTCGGTATCCAGTTCTCGACACATCTATGATTACGAACCGTTTTAGACTTACGTTTCTATTCTGTCTCTTACTTACTCATAATCGAGATGTCATCTAAATATGTGAGGACCTAACTATAAGTCTATGGATATTATCTAAGTATATTAATACAAATGATTTTAAACTTAGAATAATACGTACCATATACGGTATGAACAAGACGTATAATCAAGATAAATTGCCTTATGGGCATATATCTTCCTACATTATATGTAATGGGGAGCCAGAACCTAGCCAGAGCAAAGGGGCTAGGTTCTGTAGGGGTTTTGGCGGACCCCCAGAGCTCGGATCCGTATCCGTCCTAAGTCGGACGGACCACGGAGGCAAATAAGCGCAGCGGAAAAAACCAGAAATCTAAATTTCTACACTAGCTAAACATTTTAGCTAGGCTCTGGGGAGCCAGAACCTAGCCCGATCTATGCCGACTTGGAGTGGGTCTGACCACCCCAAGAAGGATCTACACTAAGCGACTACTTAAAATCTACGCTAGAAAACGCTTAACCACATACCCGGAATCTTGGCCCTGGAGCAGGCAAGATGTACCGCACCGTCTTGAGAAGCTCCTCGTAGCCGAGCCGCGTTGACCCGATCTCCCTGAGCCGCCTCGCACCCTCGCACCGATCCGCCCGAGCCGCTTTCGCCTCCGAGCCGATCACACGCGGTAGAAAGTTTCACTTGAGAAGAACCCGCGTCTTAGACGTCCGGATCAGATCCAAACCCCCTTCGTAGTCGTGCTAGGACTACTCCGGAGAATAGGAAAATAGAGAGAGAGATTTAGTCGCCGATCGAGCCTGCTCTAAAAATCTGGAGCTACTCGATCGTTGACTGGTGTGTGTTTCAACGAGGAGAGTGCACCCCTATTTATATAGAGAGTGAGCACTTAACTTCTCGTTGCGGGCAATGTGGGACAATCCCCATGAAGAGAAAAAACAAATTAAGTCATTTGGCTTAATTTCAACTTTAAAGTTGGCCTTTCACAAAGTCAAACTTTAACGAATTAATTCTCCTCACATACTAAACTTCAGACACCAAACAAGCTATCAATCAGAAAAGCTTGGAATGGTGAACGCGTAGGAACTAACGGTGACGAATTTCGACTTCGTTTGACCCCTCAAACAATTGCTCAAAGTTTAGCAATTTACACAAAATTCGTAGCCGTCATTAGGGTTTTCAAAAAACCCTAAATTGCTCAAAGTCTAGCGGGCGCGCCCGCCCAAGGGGGCAAGGGCGGGCTGCCCGCCCGCTGCATCAGCGGGCCACGACCGCTGAAGCAGCGGGCGCCCGCCCGCTGCACACAGCGGGCCACGCCCGCTGCTGCAGCGGGACACGCCCGCTGTGCAACGGGCGTGCGCCCGTTGCAGCCAGCGGGCGTTGCCCGTTTGCCTTTGCACATGGGCCTTTTGGCCCAGTGGGTCTAACCCACTTCCCCTTGAACTCTTTCTGCGTTTCTGGGCTCGTTTGAGCTCCGATTTGGACGCGGTTTGAACCTGTGTTTAGACCGGGACGATCCAGTCATCCAGGTAACCCTTTCCAACAAGTTTGTTCCTACAAAATTCGTCGTAACTAATTTACAACACGTTTAGTTAAAGTTAGCATCTAATGCAACGTTGTGCCCCAATTGCTAATGCGACTAACTTTCACAACTCAACTTGTGAATATCATCAAATGATATTTCTCTCTATTCTATATTCCTATTACTAAGACACGAATACTACTCGGTGTGAGACCCTACAGCCTGACCTTACTACAGGTTGGGGCTCGAAACCCCTAGACGACGGTCACTACGAGCAGTAGCTGTCGTCCCTGTTTCAGAGTCATCATAACGTGATCGACCATTTGACAAAAGTGTCATAGGGTTTGCATTGGCTGTGTCAGTGATGAATTCCGTTAGCTAAAATCCCTTCGTCAAGACTGTGTTATTGTTGGCCTAGGGTATGGTTTACTGTCAACCCTATCAGACAACATTGGTCAGTATACGGCGGTCTTTATTGTATACATGTTGTACTACTTGCAACGTACCCCGGCCGAGGATTAACATAAAGACCGTACTGAGCCTATAACACTAACTTCCCTTTAATGGAAGTGACGAATCCCATCTTAGTCACTTACTCACCTAGAGAGCTTCTGGTGCAACCCAACCTAAGATCTTTCATCAGGACTGGTCCTTGAAGCTAGATCATGGGTCTAAGCTATACCGTCCGCTCACAGGTTTGTACAGATGACTTCAGGTCTTAAGGATCAACTAACCTATCATCACCCTAGAGTTATTAAAGACAGATCATTAAAGTTAACCATTTAATAACTCTAACTTGGTCGTTCAGTGAACTCATTCTCTAATGAGCACCTGTGTCTCGTCTCCGACTTCGCCAAGTCGAATGACTATGAGATCATCATTACCCGAAGGTAAGACGAAGACACAGTGATCTATCCGATGTGTCGGTATCCAGTTCTCGACACATCTATGATCACGAACCGTTTAAGACTTACGTTTCTATTCGGTCTCTTACTTACTCATAATCGAGATATCATCTAGATATGTGAGGACCTAACTATAAGTCTATGGACATTATCTAAGTATATTAATACAAATGATTTTATACTTAGAATAATACGAACCATATACGGTATGAACAAGACGTATAATCAAGATAAATTGCCTTATGGGCATATATCTTCCTACATCTCCCACTTGCACTTAGGCTATTTATCTCGGTATCTCATGCCGTTATAGCATATCAGTCACTTTGACATTTGATATGGCAAACCTAAGAATTGTACTACTAATAAGTATCTACAACGAATTTTAATGGATTGAAATTACATCTCTTGATCACACAGGGTTGATCCTTTGAAAAATGATCTGGATCAATTTTCCTAACTTCGTATAGCTAACAGTTGGCTTATACGATTTAGATGTGGGGTCTAACATTTCCGTAAGTCAGTTCTAGCTCACTTCACTTTATTGTGTCAATATGTCAATTACATATTTGACACCCTAAGTCTTTATATATATACGATTAAATCAAAACAATTTTGACTTAATGATTTATATAGAAGATTCATTAAAGTGAAAAATCCTTTTTACTTAGTCCGAAAAACGGAACTAAGTATATTAATACGCTCCCACTGACTTTAAGAATTACCTGGTCAAATTTCTTCAACATAACATCTAAATCATATTTAGATTTATGAGCAAAAATAACCATTTGGTAAGTGCCTCAGATGGAATGTACAAGTGTTAGATTCGATTTGACGAATGAGTCAAGTCAAGATCGTTTTAAGAAAACTTGACATTGACTCGTTCAATCAAAACGTCCTACACTGTACTTATTCCTTTAACCACATTTAGTATTAGCTCTTTTAATAACTAAATGCATATAACTAAGAATTAATCTTGATTTGCGTATTTTTGTGATCGCACACAATTTATACGCCCCCTGGAACCTACACTTAACTACTGATTGACTTCTAGCATTTAGTCAGCTCCAAAATCAATATTATCGAAGCAATACACCATTATTCGAAAATATACGCAACCATCACAGAAAAGCCACATCCACAGAAATTTAAGCCAATTCAATTTCAATTGCAACAAATGAGACATCCATTCCAAAACGACGGGTTCATGAAAAGAACCTTAATTTGTTTATCAAAAATAAACCTTGAGTGCAAAGCACTCATTCATTGTTTTTGATCCTTAAAGATGATACATTTTATTCAAATAAGAAAAATATCATCTCCATCACGATCATCGTCTCCAGAAGTCGTTGAGTGGTCCCAGCAGCAACTGTTGCTTTAATTGCCGACCGATCTCCGTGCTTCTCCAATCTCCAGTTCTTATCAGCCACCTGTATACAGTACACAGATGTCTATAAGTGTCTCACACTATATGAATGGAAATAATTGCATTTAATTGAATTTTAATTTGTACCTGAGGTAGAGGCATCAGTATGCCCCTTCTTCTTCTCTGCAAGATAGATCTTGCAGTTCCTCTTCCAGTGGCCAATCTTGTGGCAATGGAAGCACTCAGATTTCGACGGGGCCCCTTTGTTCTTCTTCTTCCCATTCTTAGCCTTCGCAGGTTGTGGGACCTGCCTCTTCTTCCCTTTGCCTTTCGGCTGGTCGGAAGTAGCAGAGCCAACAACCAGTGCAGTCGGCTTCTTCTCAATCTCCTCAAATTGCCGGAGCATATTGAGGAGACCAGGAAGATCCGTCTCAAGGCTGTTCATTATAAAGCCAGTTATAAAGGGCTTGAACTCGGGAGTTAAAGACTTTAGGATAATGTCTGTGGACATTTCATTGTCCAGGACAAATCCTAACTGGGCGGCGTCCTCTACGTACCCGATCATCTTGATAACATGATCTTGTACGGGTCCTGTCGTCATCTTCGTGCCCCAGAGGTTACTAGTAGCTTCGAACTTGGCAGCTCTGGATCGCTTGCCATACAACTCTTGTGCATTAAGGAGTATGCTCTGAACATCCATATGTTCATGTTTCCTTTGCAGCTCGTTGGTCATCGAAGCTAGAGCAAGGCATCTTGCCTTCTCAGCATCCCTCTGGTACAACTTGAAGGCTTCTTTCTCTTCGTGGGTCGAATCCTCATCGGGCTTATCCGGAGCGTCCTCGAACAATATGTATCCAATCCCAGCTAGGGAAAGGACCAACTTAATGTTCCTAAGCCAGTCTTTGTAGTTGGTTCCATCCAGCACGTTCTTTTCTACCATGTATTTTAGACCTGAGTCCATTCTGCATTTTATAGATACTTTAGTTAGTATATGTTCGTAGTATAGTTTTAATGGTTTTAATAAAACTATATTCTCCCACTAAATTTATTTAAAGCCACAATAATAAACAATTTATTATAAAATAATATTTGTGAGAGAGGGATCCGACTACCCTGAGTCTGACAACCTTGAGTGTATCTCAACAAGTTGTCCGACTCTGCAGTCGGTAGACGAACTCGTCATCAATCATATTTACTATGATTCCCTATCGATTTTTACACCTATTCATTTGTGATCATGAGTGTGCTCAACCGGATCACAATGGCTAGCCTAGTCGGACCCTTGTTTTCGTGTCTAGCCTGACTTGCCCCTTTGCTCGGTGTATGCACGACGCGCCGGTTTGGGTCAGGTCTTAGACTACATTCTTGGTTAGACTTACACCGAAGCTCGAGGGATGAGACAACGGTTTCAGTCAGGTTAAGATGTCAATCAAGAAATCGGTTTCTATAAGATTGACATGTCACGGCTTGAGTGTAGCTCAACAACCGGAACATGTTTCTTACAGTTGCCAACTCCTAAAACAAGGAGGGCTACGATTTATCTTGAACAAGATTATTATCGTCTTGACTTAGGTATAGTCGATGGACTTACATAGTCATGAATCGACTCCTTGCGGTCCAGCGGACGCGGCCAGGGAATTGACTAAGCCAGGACCACTTGTTACCCAGTCTAGCTGGGTTGGTCCAAAAACTTTAGCCAAGCACATTGACCGACATCATGATCCATTGAAGGAGTTGTCATCAATCTTATGTTTTCCAAACAACTAAATGGCTTTTAATTTAGAGAACTAGTTAATCCTTATCAACTAGTGGATCCTAAAATTCAAAATTTTCAGATTGGTTGAACAGCTTTTATTAAGTCCTTATCAACTATAAGGTTCATAGTTCAACTTTCTACCCCAATCTTATTAGGATTTTAATAAAACAATTCAACATTTTGTCTTTTATGAAAATCATTATTTAAACATTTTAATGAAATGATTTATAACAAAGGGGACTACCCTAATCAGGAATTAGGTTCGAATGTTGTTTTGTTTTATCAAACATAGCATGTCACTAATTAAAATTTCATCTCATAAAATTTTAAATATTTAATGGCTAACCTAATAAGGTTCACATGTCCATTAAAAAGAAACATCTAATTTATCAACATAAATAAAATATTCATTTTGTGACATACATGAGCATTTGCAAGTTCTAAAAATTATCTACATAATAAAACATGCAAATCTAAATTTTAACACTTAAAATTAAAGATTAAAATTTAAAGCCTCCACAAAAAATTTTATCGCATAAAACTAGGTCGTACAAAATTATCTAATAATTTTAAACCTAGGCCTTTAAAAAATTTTAACCTTATTTCTAAAATTAAAATGTCACATAATAATTTTAGAAACATCTATGTAATAAAAGAAATTTAATATATGTTTCATCTCATGAAAATAATACATTTCTATTATTTACATATTTCAAAACAATTTTAAAACTCTTTTAAAACTTTTAGAAATCCTTATAGAAGCTTTCAAATAAAGTTTTAAAGATCTCTAACTTTATGTAACTAAAGAAAAATTCTTAAATTTCAAAAATAAAATTTTTCTAAAGTTTACATAAACTTTAAACACTCTTTAAAATTTTTTCATATCTCATTAAAAAAAATTTTATACAGTATTTAAATGTTGGATACCTATTTAAAATTTATCGCATAAAGTAAATAGTCCAAAATAAAATTTCCGTGTTGCATAAACTATTTTTAAAAACACGAAACAATTTTTAAAACTTTTTAACATTAAGCAAAAAAGTTTGTGCATGAAAGCTAAGCATTTTTAACGATTTTTAAAAAGTCGCTATAGAAGATCTATAGCATAACCTGGCTCAGATACCACTGTTGGGATTTTGGCGGACCCCCAGAGCTCGGATCCGTATCCGTCCTAAGTCGGACGGACCACGGAGGCACATAAGCGCAGCGGAAAAAACCAGAAATCTAAATTTCTACACTAGCTAAACATTTTAGCTAAAACTAAAATGTACAATTTTATTGTTCCGTATCCGTATTGAAAATTCTATTGTTCCGTATATTTAAATTAGTACAGTAAAATATTCAATATTTAATATACATGTATTTGAACAGTGATCGGTCCGCAATTCGTTTAAAATACATGTATTTGCTGGGGTTTTGGCGGCAAATACATGTTTAAAGTGTCATAGGGTTTGCATTGGCTGTGTCAGTGATGAATTCCGTTAGCTAAAATCCCTTCGTCAAGACTGTGTTATTGTTGGCCTAGGGTATGGTTTACTGTCAACCCTATCAGACAACATTGGTCAGTATACGGCGGTCTTTATTGTACACGTTGTACTACTTGCAACGTACCCCGGCCGAGGATTAACATAAAGACCGTACTGAGCCTATAACACTAACTTCCCTTTAATGGAAGTGACGAATCTCATCTTAGTCACTTACTCACCTAGAGAGCTTCTGGTGCAACCCAACCTAAGATCTTTCATCAGGACTGGTCCTTGAAGCTAGATCATGGGTCTAAGCTATACCGTCCGCTCACAGGTTTGTACAGATGACTTCAGGTCTTAAGGATCAACTAACCTATCATCACCCTAGAGTTATTAAAGACAGATCATTAAAGTTAACCATTTAATAACTCTAACTTGGTCGTTCAGTGAACTCATTCTCTAATGAGCACCTGTGTCTCGTCTCCGACTTCGCCAAGTCGAATGACTATGAGATCATCATTACCCGAAGGTAAGACGAAGACACAGTGATCTATCCGATGTGTCGGTATCCAGTTCTCGACACATCTATGATCATGAACCGTTTAAGACTTACGTTTCTATTCGGTCTCTTACTTACTCATAATCGAGATCTCATCTAGATATGTGAGGACCTAACTATAAGTCTATGGATATTATCTAAGTATATTAATACAAATGATTTTATACTTAGAATAATACGTACCATATACGGTATGAACAAGACGAATAATCAAGATAAATTGCCTTATGGGCATATATCTTCCTACATCTCCCACTTGCACTTAGGCTATTTATCTCGGTATCTCATGCCGTTATAGCATATCAGTCACTTTGACATTTGATATGGCAAACCTAAGAATTGTACTACTAATAAGTATCTACAACGAATTTTAATGGATTGAAATTACATCTCTTGATCACACAGGGTTGATCCTTTGAAAAATGATCTGGATCAATTTTCCTAACTTCGTATAGCTAACAGTTGGCTTATACGATTTAGATGTGGGGTCTAACATTTCCGTAAGTCAGTTCTAGCTCACTTCACTTTATTGTGTCAATATGTCAATTACATATTTGACACCCTAAGTCTTTATATATATACGATTAAATCAAAACAATTTTGACTTAATGATTTATATAGAAGATTCATTAAAGTGAAAAATCCTTTTTACTTAGTCCGAAAAACGGAACTAAGTATATTAATACGCTCCCACTGACTTTAAGAATTACCTGGTCAAATTTCTTCAACATAACATCTAAATCATATTTAGATTTATGAGCAAAAATAACCATTTGGTAAGTGCCTCAGATGGAATGTACAAGTGTTAGATTCGATTTGACGAATGAGTCAAGTCAAGATCGTTTTAAGGAAACTTGACATTGACTCGTTCAATCAAAACGTCCTACACTGTACTTATTCCTTTAACCACATTTAGTATTAGCTCTTTTAATAACTAAATGCATATAATTAAGAATTAATCTTGATTTGCGTATTTTTGTGATCCCACACAATTTATACGCCCCCTGGAACCTACACTTAACTACTGATTGACTTCTAGCATTTAGTCAGCTCCAAAATCAATATTATCGAAGCAATACACCATTATTCGAAAATATACGCAACCATCACAGAAAAGCCACATCCACAGAAATTTAAGCCAATTCAATTTCAATTGCAACAAATGAGACATCCATTCCAAAACAACGGGTTCATGAAAAGAACCTTAATTTGTTTATCAAAAATAAACCTTGAGTGCAAAGCACTCATTCATTGTTTTCGATCCTTAAAGATGATACATTTTATTCAAATAAGAAAAATATCATCTCCATCACGATCAGCGTCTTCAGAAGTCTTTGAGCGGTCCCAGCAGCAACTGTTGCTTTGATTGCCGACCGATCTCTGTACTTCTTCAATCTCCAGTTCTTATCTGAATTTTGTGTAGTACAGCAAATACATTTCCGTGATTATAGCTTGTTTGGTGTTTTAATGACATGCTATTATACATGTATTTGATGTAGGAAGATATATGCCCATAAGGCAATTTATCTTGATTATACGTCTTGTTCATACCGTATATGGTACGTATTATTCTAAGTATAAAAGCATTTTCTTAATATACTTAGATAATATCCATAGACTTATAGTTAGGTCCTTACATATCTAGATGAGATCTCGATTATGAGTAAGTAAGAGACCGAATAGAAACGTAAGTCTTAAACGGTTCGTGATCATAGATGTGTCGAGAACTGGATACCGACACATCGGATAGATCACTGTGTCTTCGTCTTACCTTCGGGTAATGATGATCTCATAGTCATTCGACTTGGCGAAGTCGGAGACGAGACACAGGTGCTCATTAGAGAATGAGTTCACTGAACGACCAAGTTAGAGTTATTAAATGGTTAACTTTAATGATCTGTCTTTAATAACTCTATGGTGATGATAGGTTAGTTGATCCTTAAGACCTGAAGTCATCTGTACCAACCTATGAGCGAACGGTGTAGCTTAGACCCATGATCTAGCTTCGAGGACCAGTCCTGATGAAAGATCTTAGGTTGGGTTGCACCTGTAGCTCTCAAGGTGAGTAAATGACTAAGATGGGATTCGTCACTTCCATTAAAGGGAAGTTAGTGTTATAGGCTCAGTACGGTCTTTATGTTAATCCTCGGCCGGGGTACGTTGCAAGTAGTACAACGTGTATACAATAAAGACCGCCGTATACTGACCAATGTTGTCTAATAGGGTTGACAGTAAACCATACCCTAGGCCAACAATAACACAGTCTTGACGAATGGATTTTAGCTAACGGAATTCATCACTGACACAGCCAATGCAAACCCTATGACACTTTTGTCAAAGGGTCGATCACGTTATGATGACTCTGAAACAGGGACGACAGCTACTGCTCGTAGTGACCGTCGTCTAGGGGTTTCGAGCCCCAACCTGTAGTAAGGTCAGGCTGTAGGGTCTCACACCGAGTAGTATTCGTGTCTTAGTAATAGGAATATAGAATAGAGAGAAATATCATTTGATGATATTCACAAGTTGAGTTGTGAAAGTTAGTCGCATTAGCAATAGGGGCACAACGTTGCATTAGATGCTAACTTTAACTAAACGTGTTGTAAATTAGTTACGACGAATTTTGTAGGAACAAACTTGTTGGAAAGGGTTACCTGGATGACGGGATCGTCCCGGTCTAAACACAGGTTCAAACCGCGTCCAAATCGGAGCTCAAACGAGCCCAGAAACGCAGAAAGAATTCAAGGGGAAGTGGGTTAGACCCACTGGGCCAAAAGGCCCATGTGCAAAGACAAACGGGCAACGCCCGCTGGCTGCAACGGGCGCACGCCCGTTGCACAGCGGGCGTGGCCCGCTGCTGCAGCGGGCACGGCCCGCTGCACAGCGGGCGGGCGCCCGCTGATGCAGCGGGCCCGGCCCGCTGCACGCAGCGGGCTGCGCGCAGCGGGCACCCGCCCGCTGCTGCAGCGGGCGGGAAGCCCGCCCTTGCCCCCTTGGGCGGGCGCGCCCGCTAAGTCTAGCGGGCGCGCCCGCAACTTAAGTCAATTTAGGGTTTTTTGAAAACCCTAATGACGGCTACGAATTTTGTGTAAATTGCTAAACTTTGAGCAATTGTTTGAGGGGTCAAACGAAGTCGAAATTCGTCACCGTCAGTTCCTACGCGTTCACCATTCCAAGCTTTTCTGATTGATAGCTTGTTTGGTGTCTGAAGTTTAGTATGTGAGGAGAATTAATTCGTTAAAGTTTGACTTTGTGAAAGGCTAACTTTAAAGTTGAAATTAAGCCAAATGACTTAATTTGGTTTTTCTCTTCATGGGGATTGTCCCACATTGCCCGCAACGAGAAGTTGAGTGCTCACTCCCTATATAAATAGGGGTGCACTCTCCTCGTTGAAAAACACACCAGTCAACGATCGAGTAGCTCCAGAATTTTAGAGCAGGCTCGATCGGCGACTAAATCTCTCTCTCTATTTTCCTATTCTCCGGAGTAGTCCTAGCACGACTACGAAGGGGGTTTGGATCTGATCCGGACGTCTAAGACGCGGGTTCTTCTCAAGTGAAACTTTCTACCGCGTGTGATCGGCTCGGAGGCGAAAGCGGCTCGGGCGGATCGGTGCGAGGGTGCGAGGCGGCTCAGGGAGATCGGGTCAACGCGGCTCGGCTACGAGGAGCTTCTCAAGACGGTGCGGTACATCTTGCCTGCTCCAGGGCCAAGATTCCGGGTATGTGGTTAAGCGTTTTCTAGCGTAGATTTTAATTAGTCGCTTAGTGTAGATCCTTCTTGGGGTGGTCAGACCCACTCCAAGTCGACATAGATCGGGCTAGTTTCTGGCTCCCCAGAGCGGACGTAAAATGTTTAGCTAGTGTAGAAATTTAGATTTCTGGTTTTTTCCGCTGCGCTTATGTGCCTCCGTGGTCCGTCCGACTTAGGACGGATACGGATCCGAGCTCTGGGGGTCCGCCAAAACTCCTACAGTGATATCAGAGCCGGTTATGCTATAGATCTACTATAGCGACTTTTTAAAAATCGTTAAAAATGCTTAGCTTTCATGCACAAACTTTTTTGCTTAATGTTAAAAAGTTTTAAAAATTGTTTCGTGTTTTTAAAAATAGTTTATGCAACACGGAAATTTTATTTTGGACTATTTACTTTATGCGATAAATTTTAAATAGGTATTCAACATTTAAATACTGTATAAAATTTTTTTTATGAGATATGAAAAAATTTTAAAGAGTGTTTAAAGTTTATGTAAACTTTAGAAAAATTTTATTTTTGAAATTTAAGAATTTTTCTTTAGTTACATAAAGTTAGAGATCTTTAAAACTTTATTTGAAAGCTTCTATAAGGATTTCTAAAAGTTTTAAAAGAGTTTTAAAATTGTTTTGAAATATGTAAATAATAGAAATGTTTTATTTTCATGAGATGAAACATATATTAAATTTCTTTTATTACATAGATGTTTCTAAAATTATTATGTGACATTTTAATTTTAGAAATAAGGTTAAAATTTTTTAAAGGCCTAGGTTTAAAATTATTAGATAATTTTGTACGACCTAGTTTTATGCGATAAAATTTTTTGTGGAGGCTTTAAATTTTAATCTTTAATTTTAAGTGTTAAAATTTAGATTTGCATGTTTTATTATGTAGATAATTTTTAGAACTTGCAAATGCTCATGTATGTCACAAAATGAATATTTTATTTATGTTGATAAATTAGATGTTTCTTTTTAATGGACATGTGAACCTTATTAGGTTAGCCATTAAATATTTAAAATTTTATGAGATGAAATTTTAATTAGTGACATGCTATGTTTGATAAAACAAAACAACATTCGAACCTAATTCCTGATTAGGGTAGTCCCCTTTGTTATAAATCATTTCATTAAAATGTTTAAATAATGATTTTCATAAAAGACAAAATGTTGAATTGTTTTATTAAAATCCTAATAAGATTGGGGTAGAAAGTTGAACTATGAACCTTATAGTTGATAAGGACTTAATAAAAGCTGTTCAACCAATCTGAAAATTTTGAATTTTAGGATCCACTAGTTGATAAGGATTAACTAGTTCTCTAAATTAAAAGCCATTTAGTTGTTTGGAAAACATAAGATTGATGACAACTCCTTCAATGGATCATGATGTCGGTCAATGTGCTTGGCTAAAGTTTTTGGACCAACCCAGCTAGACTGGGTAACAAGTGGTCCTGGCTTAGTCAATTCCCTGGCCGCGTCCGCTGGACCGCAAGGAGTCGATTCATGACTATGTAAGTCCATCGACTATACCTAAGTCAAGACGATAATAATCTTGTTCAAGATAAATCGTAGCCCTCCTTGTTTTAGGAGTTGGCAACTGTAAGAAACATGTTCCGGTTGTTGAGCTACACTCAAGCCGTGACATGTCAATCTTATAGAAACCGATTTCTTGATTGACATCTTAACCTGACTAAAACCGTTGTCTCATCCCTCGAGCTTCGGTGTAAGTCTAACCAAGAATGTAGTCTAAGACCTGACCCAAACCGGCGCGTCGTGCATACACCGAGCAAATGGGCAAGTCAGGCTAGACACGAAAACAAGGGTCCGACTAGGCTAGCCATTGTGATCCGGTTGAGCACACTCATGATCACAAATGAATAGGGGTAAAAATCGATAGGGAATCATAGTAAATATGATTGATGACGAGTTCGTCTACCGACTGCAGAGTCGGACAACTTGTTGAGATACACTCAAGGTTGTCAGACTCAGGGTAGTCGGATCCCTCTCTCACAAATATTATTTTATAATAAATTGTTTATTATTGTGGCTTTAAATAAATTTAGTGGGAGAATATAGTTTTATTAAAACCATTAAAACTATACTACGAACATATACTAACTAAAGTATCTATAAAATGCAGAATGGACTCAGGTCTAAAATACATGGTAGAAAAGAACGTGCTGGATGGAACCAACTACAAAGACTGGCTTAGGAACATTAAGTTGGTCCTTTCCCTAGCTGGGATTGGATACATATTGTTCGAGGACGCTCCGGATAAGCCCGATGAGGATTCGACCCACGAAGAGAAAGAAGCCTTCAAGTTGTACCAGAGGGATGCTGAGAAGGCAAGATGCCTTGCTCTAGCTTCGATGACCAACGAGCTGCAAAGGAAACATGAACATATGGATGTTCAGAGCATACTCCTTAATGCACAAGAGTTGTATGGCAAGCGATCCAGAGCTGCCAAGTTCGAAGCTACTAGTAACCTCTGGGGCACGAAGATGACGACAGGACCCGTACAAGATCATGTTATCAAGATGATCGGGTACGTAGAGGACGCCGCCCAGTTAGGATTTGTCCTGGACAATGAAATGTCCACAGACATTATCCTAAAGTCTTTAACTCCCGAGTTCAAGCCCTTTATAACTGGCTTTATAATGAACAGCCTTGAGACGGATCTTCCTGGTCTCCTCAATATGCTCCGGCAATTTGAGGAGATTGAGAAGAAGCCGACTGCACTGGTTGTTGGCTCTGCTACTTCCGACCAGCCGAAAGGCAAAGGGAAGAAGAGGCAGGTCCCACAACCTGCGAAGGCTAAGAATGGGAAGAAGAAGAACAAAGGGGCCCCGTCGAAATCTGAGTGCTTCCATTGCCACAAGATTGGCCACTGGAAGAGGAACTGCAGGATCTATCTTGCAGAGAAGAAGAAGGGGCATACTGATGCCTCTACCTCAGATACAAATTAAAATTCAATTAAATGCAATTATTTCCATTCATATAGTGTGAGACACTTATAGACATCTGTGTACTGTATACAGGTGGCTGATAAAAACTGGAGATTGAAGAAGTACAGAGATCGGTCGGCAATCAAAGCAACAGTTGCTGCTGGGACCGCTCAAAGACTTCTGGAGACGCTGATCGTGATGGAGATGATATTTTTCTTATTTGAATAAAATGTATCATCTTTAAGGATCGAAAACAATGAATGAGTGCTTTGCACTCAAGGTTTATTTTTGATAAACAAATTAAGGTTCTTTTCATGAACCCGTTGTTTTGGAATGGATGTCTCATTTGTTGCAATTGAAATTGAATTGGCTTAAATTTCTGTGGATGTGGCTTTTCTGTGATGGTTGCGTATATTTTCGAATAATGGTGTATTGCTTCGATAATATTGATTTTGGAGCTGACTAAATGCTAGAAGTCAATCAGTAGTTAAGTGTAGGTTCCAGGGGGCGTATAAATTGTGTGGGATCACAAAAATACGCAAATCAAGATTAATTCTTAATTATCTGTATTTAGTTATTAAAAGAGTTAATACTAAATGTGGTTAAAGGAATAAGTACAGTGTAGGACGTTTTGATTGAACGAGTCAATGTCAAGTTTCCTTAAAACGATCTTGACTTGACTCATTCGTCAAATCGAATCTAACACTTGTACATTCCATCTGAGGCACTTACCAAATGGTTATTTTTGCTCATAAATCTAAATATGATTTAGATCATAGTTTTAGGTTTCGGCCGAAACCGACCGGTTTCGGCCGTTTCGGATCGGTTTCGGAGGGGACCGGTCCGAAACCACACGTCAGTTCTCGGTTTCGGCCGTTTCGGCCGTATCGGCCGGGGTTTCGTCGGTATCGGCCGGGGTTTCGGCCGTATCGGTCGGGGTTTCGGCCGTATCGGCCAGGGTTTCGGCCGTATTGGCCAATACCGGCCGAAACTTATCCGATACCGACTGAAACTTAAAAAAATGAAAACAAAAGGAAAGAGGAGGAGGAAACATCACCAAAATCCAAAAAAGAAGAAGAAACGAAGAGATGGACGTACCTCATGGCCACTAAAGGCTTTCCATTTAATTACAAGCTTGACATTCAGCCACTAAAGGTTTTCCTAACACTTGTACATTCCATCTAAGGCACTTACCAAATGGTTATTTTTGCTCATAAATCTAAATATGATTTAGATATTATGTTGAAGAAATTTGACCAGGTAATTCTTAAAGTCAGTGGGAGCGTATTAATATACTTAGTTCCGTTTTTCGGACTAAGTAAAAAGGATTTTTCACTTTAATGAATCTTCTATATAAATCATTAAGTCAAAATTGTTTTGATTTAATCGTATATATATATAGACTTAGGGTGTCAAATATGTAATTGACATATTGACACAATAAAGTGAAGTGAGCTAGAACTGACTTACGGAAATGTTAGACCCCACATCTAAATCGTATAAGCCAACTGTTAGCTATACGAAGTTAGGAAAATTGATCCAGATCATTTTTCAAAGGATCAACCCTGTGTGATCAAGAGATGTAATTTCTATCCATTAAAATTCGTTGTAGATACTTATTAGTAGAACCATTCTTAGGTTTGCCATATCAAATGTCAAAGTGACTGATATGCTATAACGGCATGAGATACCGAGATAAATAACCTAAGTGCAAGTGGGAGATGTAGGAAGATATATGCCCATAAGGCAATTTATCTTGATTATACGTCTTGTTCATACCGTATATGGTACGTATTATTCCAAGTATAAAGGCATTTGCTTAATATACTTAGATAATATCCATAGACTTATAGTTAGGTCCTTACATATCTAGATGAGATCTCGATTATGAGTAAGTAAGAGACCGAATAGAAACGTAAGTCTTAAACGGTTCGTGATCATAGATGTGTCGAGAACTGGATACCGACACATCGGATAGATCACTGTGTCTTCGTCTTACCTTCGGGTAATGATGATCTCATAGTCATTCGACTTGGCGAAGTCGGAGACGAGACACAGGTGCTCATTAGAGAATGAGTTCACTAAACGACCAAGTTAGAGTTATTAAATGGTTAACTTTAATGATCTGTCTTTAATAACTCTAGGGTGATGATAGGTTAGTTGATCCTTAAGACCTGAAGTCATCTGTACCAACCTATGAGCGAACGGTGTAGCTTAGACCCATGATCTAGCTTCGAGGACCAGTCCTGATGAAAGATCTTAGGTTGGGTTGCACATGTAGCTCTCAAGGTGAGTAAATGACTAAGATGGGATTCGTCACTTCCATTAAAGGGAAGTTAGTGTTATAGGCTCAGTACGGTCTTTATGTTAATCCTCGGCCGGGGTACGTTGCAAGTAGTACAACGTGTATACAATAAAGACCGTCGTATACTGACCAATGTTGTCTAATAGGGTTGACAGTAAACCATACCCTAGGCCAACAATAACACAGTCTTGACGAAGGGATTTTAGCTAACGGAATTCATCACTGACACAGCCAATGCAAACCCTATGACACTTTTGTCAAATGGTCGATCACGTTATGATGACTCTGAAACAGGGACGACGGCTACTGCTCGTAGTGACCGTCGTCTAGGGGTTTCGAGCCCCAACCTGTAGTAAGGTCAGGCTGTAGGGTCTCACACCGAGTAGTATTCGTGTCTTAGTAATAGGAATATAGAATAGAGAGAAATATCATTTGATGATATTCACAAGTTGAGTTGTGAAAGTTAGTCGCATTAGCAATAGGGGCACAACGTTGCATTAGATGCTAACTTTAACTAAACGTGTTGTAAATTAGTTACGACGAATTTTGTAGGAACAAACTTGTTGGAAAGGGTTACCTGGATGACGGGATCGTCCCGGTCTAAACACAGGTTCAAACCGCGTCCAAATCGGAGCTCAAACGAGCCCAGAAACGCAGAAAGAGTTCAAGGGGAAGTGGGTTAGACCCACTGGGCCAAAAGGCCCATGTGCAAAGGCAAACGGGCAACGCCCGCTGGCTGCAACGGGCGCACGCCCGTTGCACAGCGGGCGTGTCCCGCTGCAGCAGCGGGCGTGGCCCGCTGTGTGCAGCGGGCGGGCGCCCGCTGCACGCAGCGGGCCGTCAGCGGGCCCGCGCCCGCTGCATCAGCGGGCCCGCGCCCGCTGCGGCAGCGGGCGCCCGCCCGCTGCAGCAGCGGCCGGGCAGCCCGCCCTTGCCCCCTTGGGCGGGCGCGCACGCTAAGTCTAGCGGGCGCGCCCGCAACGTAAGTCAATTTAGGGTTTTTTGAAAACCCTAATGACGGCTACGAATTTTGTGTAAATTGCTAAACTTTGAGCAATTGTTTGAGGGGTCAAACGAAGTCGAAATTCGTCACCGTCAGTTCCTACGCGTTCACCATTCCAAGCTTTTCTGATTGATAGCTTGTATGGTGTCTGAAGTTTAGTATGTGAGGAGAATTAATTCGTTAAAATTTGACTTTGTGAAAGGCTAACTTTAAAGTTGAAATTAAGCCAAATGACTTACTTTGTTTTTTCTCTTCATGGGGATTGTCCCACATTGCCCGCAACGAGAAGTTGAGTGCTCACTCCCTATATAAATAGAGGTGCACTCTCCTCGTTGAAACACACACCAGTCAACGATCGAGTAGCTCCAGAATTTTAGAGCAGGCTCGATCGGCGACTAAATCTCTCTCTCTATTTTCCTATTCTCCGGAGTAGTCCTAGCACTACTACGAAGGGGGTTTGGATCTGATCCGGGCGTCTAAGACGCGGGTTCTTCTCAAGTGAAACTTTCTACCGCGTGTGATCGGCTCGGAGGCGAAATCGGCTCGGAGGCGTAAGCGGCTCGGGCGGATCGGTGCGAGGGTGCGAGGCGGCTCAGGGAGATCGGGTCAACGCGGCTCGGCTACGAGGAGCTTCTCAAGACGGTGCGGTACATCTTGCCTGCTCCAGGGCCAAGATTCCGGGTATGTGGTTAAGCGTTTTCTAGCGTAGATTTTAATTAGTCGCTTAGTATAGATCCTTCTTGGGATGGTCAGACCCACTCCAAGTCGGCATAGATCGGGCTAGGTTCTGGCTCCCCAGAGCCTAGCTAAAATGTTTAGCTAGTGTAGAAATTTAGATTTCTGGTTTTTTTTTCCGCTGCGCTTATGTGCCTCCGTGGTCCGTCCGACTTAGGACGGATACGGATCCGAGCTCTGGGGGTCCGCCAAAACCCCTACAGTGGTATCAAAGCCGTATTAGTATAATATATGTACAAAATTGGGTTTTTGTCCCTGAGGGCACAAAAACCCAATTTAATGTATTTACATGTATATTATCGGTCGGCAATTTTGTTTAAATATTGTACATGTATATTCGGCAAACCATGAATATGTCTTCAGACACCACGTGTATATTAAATTAGTACGGTTTAATATACATGTATTTGCTGTACGGAACAATATTAAACATGTATTTGAATATTCTACTGTAAAATATATTGATAATACCGTATTCAATACATGTAAAATATTCAATATTTTACTGATATTCAATATGGGCATATATCATAAATTAGTCCTTTAAATAAATTTATACACGGAAATGTATATCATCTTGAGCTCATAAGGCAATTTATCTTCCTACATGTACAATTTTAACTCACTGTTATCCGAAAGGAAGAAAGACACGGCGGATCTAGTGATACGCTTATCACCTACGAGAGGAGGCGCAAGAAGACTAAGGAGTAATTGCTGGACGTACCGAAGGTTTGGGGATAAAATTACTTTAGGCACCATTAGTGGGTCTTAGTTGCTGTACGCACCACGCCTCATCATTATATAAGTGAGGGCGTGGGCTAAGGTTAGGGTATCGAATTTGTGAGCCGTCATTTGACATTTCCTAGAGTTCTCCGAGGAGATCTAGAAGAGAGTTTAGGCTTTTCCCTTAGCAAAAGCTAGGAGAGGGGCCAACTCTCCAAAAATTGGCTATTTATCTTGTAACCCGATTCCCCAAATTCCAATAAAAATCCCCAAACCTCTTCTACAAACCCTAGTCCGCATCAATTTGGTATCAGAGCCCTGATCCAATGGCAGCGACTAGATCATCCACGGCAAAATCTATGGAGGAGCGGCTAGATGCGGAAATCGTCGAAAGGAATAAAGACACGGCGGATCTCATCGAAAGGGTCGACGCCGTCAAATCTGATCTCAAGGGAAGTTTGGAGCAAATGAAGGAGATGCTCGTCAACTTCATGGCTCAAAACATCACCGCGCCACAGATCTCGCGCTCAAAGGAAGGAGGAACCTCAGATCTGAATCATCAATCAGATCTGAGGGCAAAAGGGAAGGCGGCGATGATTCCGAACCAGGAAGGCGTCATCTTAGAAGGAGTAGATCTGGATATGGATCTCAACGACGACGACTGGCAAGAGGATCTCTCCGAAACCCTAGGCGAGAGCTCCGAAGAAGAACCGACGACCCATCGGCATCGACGAAGGCAGGCGGCGAACCCCCTGGGGGTTGCCGACAGCCGGCGACCCCCCAGGGGGTTCGCCGGAGGCGGGGGAGCCCCCCAAGGGGCCGCCGAGGAGCGGCGACCCCGCAGGGGGGTCGCGGGAGCAGGGCGACCCTGCCTGGGGGCCACCGAGGGCAGGCGAGCCCCAGGCGGGGCCGCCGAGGGGTGGCGACCCCCTGGCGGGGCCGCCGGAGGCGGGCGACCCCCCCAGGGGGCCGCAGAGGAGCTGCGACCCCCTGGAGGGGCCGCCGGAGGCAGGCGACCCCCCCAGGGGGCCGCGGGAGGCGGGCGACCCCCCAGGGGGTTCGCCGGAGGCGGGCGACCCCCCCAGGGGGGCGCCGAGGAGCGGCGGGCCCGCCAGGGCACGCGCGGGCTCCCGACGGGCCGCGCGGAGTACGAGGACCCCCCCAGGCAGCGTGGGGGGGCCCACGGGACCCGTGAGAGGCGCGCGCGGGGTGCACAAGATCCGGAGTACTTCGAGGACGATGACTGGGCTCCGGAAGGAAGATGGGGGGCTGAGGATCAGGATCCGGAGTACGAGGATCCCATCCATCACTACGAGGAGGAGTATGAGGAGGAGGATGAACGGCACTGGAGGGAGGATAGGAGGTGGGAACCGGAAGGAGACCGATTTGGAGACCACCGTCGCCTGCAGCGCGGGGATCGTGTCGACGGGAGAGATCCCCGGGCGGATGATCGCATACGGAAGCTCCAGATGCCGGTGTTCGAGGGTAGTGACGCCATTGGGTGGATCTACAAGGCGGAGAGGTACTTTGAGCTGGCCAGGCTGACTGAGGAGGAGAGGTTGAGGGCGGTTGCCCTCTGTTTGGAGGGGGAGGCTCTGAATTGGTGGAGGTGGAAGGAGCAGCAGAGACCTCTGAGGACCTGGGACGGGTTCAAGGAGGCACTACTACACCGATTCCGAGGCTCTCAGGCGGGGGGAGCTTATGAGCAGCTGCATGCCTTGAGGCAGATGGGGACCGTGCGCGA
This sequence comes from Scilla litardierei, assembly GCA_030789695.1. Lineage (NCBI taxonomy): Eukaryota > Viridiplantae > Streptophyta > Magnoliopsida > Asparagales > Asparagaceae > Scilla > Scilla litardierei. Next base: position 13,689,797 of record CM061131.1, read on the forward strand.
CTACATCAAGCAGTACGAGGAGCTCACCAGCCGCGTGCGAGGGATGCCTGCAGAATCCCTGGAAGGATTCTTTATGGACGGTTTGAAGCCCACCATCAGGTCTGAGCTGCGTACTCTCAGGCCACGAGGACTGGAGGAGCAGATGGAGCTGGCCCTGACAGTAGAGGACCGGTTGGCCGACGAGCGCCGCGCTAGGGGGGGCGTTTGGGGGGCAGTTTTCACGCCCACAGGCGGGCCCAGGAGGACAGACAGGCGCTGCAGGAGGGGCCCCAGCAGCCGGAGGGAGACCCGGGGATGTGAGGCCAGGTGGGCCTTACAAGAGGATGACAGACGCGGAGATGCGAGACCGGAGGGCAAAGGGGTTATGCTTCAAGTGCGACGAGAAATTTACCCCTGGGCATAGGTGTCGCAACCAGGCCCTACAGGTGTATGAGGTATATGCGGAGGACTTGGAGGGGGAGCAGGCAGAGGAGGAGGCGGCAGGGGCCGAGAAGGAGGGCACGCCTCTACTACTGGAGGCGGCCGAGGTCTCGCTTAGCTCCATCGCGGGTTTTACACGGGTGCACACTATGAAGCTGGCTGGTAGAGTCCGAGACCTGGACGTGGTGATCTTGATAGATAGTGGGGCAACCCACAATTTCGTATCCCCCAGGGTGATTGAGAGTCAGGGGTTACCAATCACGGAGACAGAGGGCTTTGGGGTCATGCTCGGGACCGGGGTGGTCGAGCAGAGTAGAGGTGTCTGCCGGGACTTGATGGTGTCCATACAGGGGGTGGTGATCACGGGAGACTTCCTGCCCTTGACCTTGGGCAATGTCGACTTGATTTTGGGGATGCAATGGCTGCAGTCGCTGGGAGAGACGAAGTTCAATTGGAGGCTACTACGGATGGAGTTCCAGGTAGACGGCCGGAAGGTGGTGCTGTTGGGTGACCCGAGTTTGTGTTGTTCGTCGGTGTCCTACAAGACCATGGCGAAGACACTCCAGGCCGAGGGAGGGGGGTTCTTGATTGAGCTCCAAGGGTTGGCGTCGGACGAGGCCATCGGGGCGACAGTAGTACCGCCGGAGGTGGAGCAGCTACTGCAGGGGTTTGAGGGAGTGTTTCAGCCACCTAGCGGTCTTCCGCCACCGAGAGACCATGAGCACGCGATTGTGCTAAAGGAGGGGGTGTCACCTATCAGTGTGCGACCGTACCGATACCCCCAGTTACAGAAGGATGAGATTGAGAAGTTGGTGCAGGAGATGTTACAAGCAGGTGTCATCCGCCCTAGTGCTAGTCCTTTCTCTAGCCCAGTGCTTCTGGTTAAGAAAAAGGACGACAGTTGGAGATTATGTGTCGATTACCGGGCCCTCAACAAGGAGACTGTCCCCGACAAGTTTCCCATTCCGGTGATCGACGAACTATTGGACGAGCTGCACGGAGCGGTGGTGTTCTCGAAGATCGACCTGAAGTCGGGGTACCACCAGATTCGCATGAGGCAGGAAGATGTGCAGAAGACCGCCTTCAGAACTCACGAAGGCCACTACGAGTTCCTCGTCATGCCCTTTGGGCTGACGAACGCCCCCGCGACCTTCCAGTCCCTGATGAACAAGGTCTTTCGACCTTATTTACGGATGTTCGTTTTGGTCTTTTTTGATGATATCCTGGTCTACAGCGCATCACTACAGGATCATTTGGGCCATCTGGAGATAGTGATGCGAGAGTTGGAGGGCCATCAGCTGCAGGCCAACCGGAAGAAGTGTCTATTCGGACAGGCGCAGGTGGAGTACCTGGGGCACATTGTGTCGGCGGAGGGAGTGGCCGCCGATTGATTGAAGATTTCGGCCATGTTGGATTGGCCCCAGCCTAGGACACTACGGGCCTTGAGGGGGTTTCTGGGGCTTACAGGGTATTACAGGCGGTTCGTGAAGGGGTACGGCACATTGGCGTGGCCCCTAACGGAGCAGCTGAAGAAGGATAATTTTTGCTGGGGAGAGGAGGCGACGAGGGCGTTCCAGGCCCTCAAGGAGGCGATGACGACGGTGCCGGTACTGGCGCTCCCAGATTTTGAGAAGAAATTCATCGTGGAGTCAGATGCTTCGGGATTCGGTTTGGGGGCCGTACTGATGCAGGAGCAGAGGCCGGTCGCTTACTTCAGCCAGGTCTTATCCACCAGGGCCCGACTGAAGTCAGTCTACGAGCGAGAGTTGATGGCAATTGTGCTGTCAGTTCAGAAGTGGAGACCCTACTTACTTGGGAGGGAGTTTGTGGTACGGACAGACCAGCGGAGTCTAAAGTACCTCTTGGAGCAGCGCATGGTGGCAGAGGAGCACCAGAGATGGTTGTCCAAGTTGAGCGGGTACAAATTTGAGATCCATTACAAACCCGGCTCGGACAACAAGGCGGCAGATGCGCTCTCCCGACGAGATGAGGGGGTGCAGGTGGTGGCTTTGTCTATTCCGTTGATGTTGAGGAGCGACACCCTGCTAGCAGAGATTGAGGCAGATGAGGAGCTGCGGCGAATCCGGGAGGCGATTGTTGGGGGGTCTACAGACTTTCCGGGGTACACATTGGAGGGGGGACTGCTCCTGTACCGGAGGCGGCTAGTGATTCCTCGGACTTCGGGTCACATTCCTGCACTCTTCCATGAGTTCCACAGCAGCGCAGTAGGTGGGCACTCGGGAGGTTACCAGACGTATCAGAGGATGGCCCGGGAGCTTTACTGGCCGGGCATGAGGAAGGACATTGCGAGGCTGGTCGCGGAGTGCGATATATGTCAGCGCCACAAGTATCAGGCGACGTCTCCAGCCGGTCTTCTACAGCCCTTGGAGTTACCAGAGAGGATATGGGAGGACATCTCGATGGATTTCGTGGAGGGACTGCCACGATCCGAGGGCTATACTACTATATTTGTTGTGGTTGACCGCCTCAGCAAATACGGTCATTTCATCCCACTCCGCCACCCATTTACGGCAGCATCGGTAGCAGTAGCTTTTCTGAAGGAGGTGGTCAGGCTGCATGGGTACCCCCGCTCGATTGTGTCCGACAGAGATAAAGTCTTTCTGAGCACTTTTTGGAAGATGTTCCGTCTGCAGGGTACAGCACTTCGACGGAGCACGGCATACCACCCCCAGACGGACGGCCGGACGGAGGTCCACAACCGCAGTGTAGAGACATACCTGCGATGTTTTGCGTCAGAGACTCCTAGGAAGTGGGACGGGTGGTTGATGTGGGCTGAGTATTGGTACAACACCTCGTACCACTCAGCGGCGAGGATGACACCGTTTCAGATCGTCTATGGCAGAGATCCGCCCCCATTTAGTGCATTACAGTAGGGGATCCACCCCGGTGTCAGGATTGGAGCAGCAGCTAGAGGATCGGGATCGAGTCCTGGAAGAGTTGAAGCGTCACCTACTGCGCGCGCAGCAGATCATGAAGAAGAAGGCAGATGCACATCGCAGAGAGGTGGAGTTTGATGTAGGGGAACGCGTCTATCTGAAGCTTCGACCATACCGACAGCGTTCTATGGCTCACCGGCGCAACGAGAAGCTAGCGGCAAGGTACTATGGGCCGTATGAGATTGAGGCCAGGATCGGCAAGGTGGCGTATCGACTGAAGCTGCCTCCTACTACCCGCATTCACCCAGTTTTCCACGTCTCACAGTTGCGCCGCGCTATTGGAGATCATGAGGCATCGTCTACTTTACCCCCGACTCTCACGGTTGACATGGAGGTACTTCTTGCACCCGAGGAGGTCACAGGCATTCGTACAGGAGCATCGGGAGCACGGGAAGTTCTTATTCGTTGGTCGGGATTACCGGAGTTCGAGGCCACATGGGAGTTATATGATCACATCCTGCAGCAGTACCCAGATTTCCACCTTGAGGACAAGGTGAAACTCCTGGGGGGAGTAGTGATACGCTTATCACCTACGAGAGGAGGCGCAAGAAGACTAAGGAGTAATTGCTGGACGTACCGAAGGTTTGGGGATAAAATTACTTTAGGCACCATTAGTGGGTCTTAGTTGTTGTACGCACCACGCCTCATCATTATATAAGTGAGGGCGTGGGCTAGGGTTAGGGTATCGAATTTGTGAGCCGTCATTTGACATTTCCTAGAGTTCTCCGAGGAGATCTAGAAGAGAGTTTAGGCTTTTCCCTTAGCAAAAGCTAGGAGAGGGGCCAACTCTCCAAAAATTGGCTATTTATCTTGTAACCCGATTCCCCAAATTCCAATAAAAATCCCCAAACTTCTTCTACAAACCCTAGTTCGCATCACAATCTTATTAAACCAACCCTATTATGAATTTGATACATATCCAAAATTTCAATTTAGTAATGTGTATCCCAAAAAAATGGATTGTTGTGTTGTTCTTGATAATCAACTGGATTGCCTTATGTCCAACAAGACTTGGATACTAGTTTACATGATTATGTAACAAATTGATTTTGATCAACGTGCTTACAAATCTGATGGTAACTAGTGAGTCATTTTGTGCCTTTATGTTGACGATATTCTCATTTTTGGTAATGGCATTGATCTTATTCATGACACTAAATCATTCTTGTCTAATAGTATTGATATGAAAGATTTAGGTCATGCAAAATTATGTTTTCATATGATAGAGTAAGAATACAATGTTTGTGGATCTTTCATCAAATGTAGATATCAAATGGAGAGATCCACATACCTGTTTGTGTTTCTCGTTATCTGATCAACAGAAATGGAGAAACCCTCGCCGTCTGATCAACACAAATGGAGATGGGAAGCCTCCTCCGCCGTCGCGCCCTAGCTAGGGTTTTTTTCTTTCCGTTTCCGCAGTGTGATAAGTTAGACTGCTCGGGTTTGTTGGCAGCTGAAGGATATAGCGTCTATTCTGGCCGCACTTGCCAAGTGCGGCCAGTTTAGATGCCCCGTGACTTAAAGTAAGTCACGGGCATGTCTGTCTCCAACTCAAACTGGCCGCACTTGGCAAGTGCGGCCAGAATGGACGCACTTGCCAAGTGTGTCCATATGGGGAAATAACCGCCAGCGGCGCGAGGCCGCTGACGTGGCCCCACTTGGTCGAAATTTGATAATATTTTAAAATTTGGTCGAAATTTGAAATTAGTTTAAAATTTTTGCCTAATTCTAAAAATTACCCTTATTTTTAAGTGTGTATAACATAAAGTGAAGGATGAAAAAAAATTCAAAAAAACATTTTCGCACGGAAAATTCCGTGCGAAATGTTTGCATTTGAAAATTTTCATATATACATACATAGATACATAATTAAACCTAATGCCATAAACTCCAAAAACCATTGTTTCTTTCTCTCTATGTTTTCCCGAGGAGACAAAGCTGCATGCCCCTTGTTTCTTTTTTCTTGATCCATTTACCGCCAAAAAGGAGAAGGAGAACAAGGAAAAAGAGAAAGAGACACTCACATTGGCGGCTACCTCTTCCTCCTTCAAGATCCCGAAGCATCACCCAAGCTTCTTCTTCCTTCCACAGACGAAGCAACAACAGCCAAGCTACCGCCCCTTCGCCAAAGCCAAGCCGCCACATCTCTTTGCAGTCGCTTCTCATACCTTCAAAAGCCGACACCCAAAGCAGTCACTTTCTCAATCAAAACCATGCGCCTCCTCCTTCCAAGAGCTAAGTCGTCGCTCCACGAGAGGTAGGTTCCCTTAGAATTAATTTCAGTTAAATTAAATTTTAAAAAAATTGGATTAAGTTTGGATTGAAAGGATTGTTCATGAATCGTTAGCCATCTAAGAAGTTAACTTCATGTGAATATCTTACAATTTATTGGTTGCTAAATAATTACGAATTATGCCAAAAACTAAAGGGATCCTAGTTAGGTTGTCAAGTTTTATTATTTATTTATTTGCTTTGCTTTATTGAACCAAATTGGGGATAAGAGACTGATTGAACCATGAGCCTCATACCATTAAGATAGTAGTTTAAAATTTTAGTTTAGAGCTTGATTGTAATTGTTCTAGGTAATAGTATTATTTCAAAAAGAATAAATATATGTGTAGAAAAATTTCATATGCAAACATTTCGCATGGAAATTTTCACGCGAATATGTTTTTATTATTTTTTGAATTTTGTTCAAAAACTTTTTTCCTCCTTCACTTCTTCATTTATACACTTCTCAAAAATGGGTGAAAGATAATGAAATTTGACTCTTGATCAAGTCATTACAAAAAGTATTAGTGTTCTGAAACTGTTAAATTTTGTAACAAGTGGATCGATGCTCAAATCTCTATAGGATTCATCCATTTTTCCCTAGGATATATAATTATATGGATTAAACAGAAAAAAGATTTGAAAATTTAAAAAAAATGTTTTTGCACCATCATTTGGTGCAAAAATTTCACACCATACCCCATATATATGTATGTATAAATATATGTATGTATGTATATATATGTACGTTATTGAAGCCAACCAAATCTATGAAATGTTTATGCTTGAGTTTATTAAATAATTAATGGACAAAATTTTATATGTTACCAAATATCATAATTGATTAACTGAATATTGTAACATCAAACCAAAAGACGGAATAATTACAAGACACTTGGAGTATGAGAAACTCATTACCATATAGGGTGCAAGAGCAACGAGGATCCCTTACAGCCGTACCTAGTCATTGGTGCAGGAAGATACTGACTGAGATTATTGATTATGACCCAATGATTGTAGCCGGGATGGTAACTGTTGGGGATGTTATAACCCATGATTTACCGTCCAAATCAGGAATCATGTAGAAAGGTTATAACCCACAAATGTAATCCAATGATACACAATGCGAGAAGGTTATCGTCCTTACTGATCGTTGTTCCCAGCGGATGGAAAACCTAAATTGCATATCATACAATCGGGCATCTGTTATTCCTTAGATCATTAGACTGGTATTATCTTGACGCCATAGACTAGCGATATTAATTTTATTCACTGATTATCTTGCTTATTTATTTGTTGTTAGTTCATGAGTACAGATGCATTTTATTAATCACCATAATTGATATAGTACTGCATGAACTTGACATCTTCGGTTGATTTATGTTTTTTAAACTGCTAAACAATTTAAAGTTTTTAGAAAGAAAATCATTAATTTATGCTTCTTTAAAATTTCTAAATATTTAAATGATTTTTAAGAGGCAAAATATTTATTTTTAGGAACCTACCTAGTAATCGCTGCGGACATTCTCTTTTGTTGAATGTCTGTCATGTTTTGAGAGCAAATACATAAATGATGACCCCTTTGTGCAAGTTGACATCAAGAAGCATGTGTTTCCAGCGGATTTAAGCTTAATTATTTTTATTTTCACAAGAAGGTTATCGTCCTTATTGATCGTTGTGAACGGAAAACCTAAATTGTATATCATACAATCGGGCATCAGTTATTCATTAGACTAGACTGGTATTATCTTGACACCATAGACTAGCGATGTTAATTTTATTCAACTGATTATCTTGCATATTTATTTACTATTAGTTCATGAGTACGGATGCATTTTATTAATCACCATGATTAATATAGTACTACATGGACATGACATCTCCGGTTGATTTATGTTTTAAACTGCTAAACAATTTAAAGTTTTTTAGAAAGAAAATTATTAATTTATGCTTCTTTAAAATTGCTAAAAATATTTAAATGATTTTTAAGAGGCAAAATATTTTTTTAGGAAACTACCAAGTAATCGCTGACGACATTCTCTTTTGTTGAATGTTTGTCATGTGCGAAGAGCAAATTCATAGCAGATGACCCCTTTGTGCAAGTTGACATCAAGAAGCATGTGTTTCCAGAGGATTAGGCTTAATTATTTTTATTTTCATAAGAAGATTCCAATAATGTACGGACCAAATATTGTATTGGCTATAAGGCCTTATATTTTTATTACTGCTACTTTTTGCTACTTTTTGATTTGGTTGTAATAAGTAAACTCCATTTTAGGAGAAAATTTTCCTTATTTCAGACATGTATATAATAAATTTTAGTTACAAGTTTTTATTTGTTGCTTGTTTAAAAATCTACATGAAGAACATGCATGGTGATTATTCATTGTATGCTAGACGTATTTAAGTCAAAAGGAGAAAGAAAAGAGAGAACGGAAAATTTACGTGCACTTATATATACATCCTCATTTGAATTAAGTGCATCACGTGCCTTCCGTCTCCCTCCGAAATCAATGGGAAATGGTCATGACGATAAATAAATAAATAATAGATATATGCATATATGTGTAGGAAATTAAAAGTACCCAATACTAAGAAAACAATCAAATATCAACTTATCGACGTTGCATAAATAGGTAAGAGAAGTGCTAATGTGTGTATGAAGCAATCTCAAAGTTTCAAACGTACGGCAACCCTAATCTGAATCCGGATGGTAACGTCCAAGATGCACATGTTCAATCTCATATGTTTGTTGTTGAAAATAAACAAATCTTATTCTTGAAATTTAATCTTTTCTAAATAACAATTCTAAGTGATTTTTACTATTGTAAGCTTGTTTGTTACTTCCAAGTTGCGGATACCAACCTTGCAACCGCAAACAATGGCAACAATAAGGAATGTTAACCACAAGTAGTGATAACAGTAATTTCATTAAAATTACAAAAGGTCATCTTCAAAATTCTAATTAGTAATCCATCAACAAAAATATAACTATCCTAAAAAAGTTGAATTTATATGGTCAGTATGCGTATTATGCATCCAATATGCGAATTAAGCGGGTGCAATATTCAAATTATACAGGATATGCACCTGCATAATCCTTATATATGATTTATCCGAATAATTTTCCATCGCACCTGCATCTCCATTCGATTTTTGGCAACATACATTTATGCAACCGCATAAAACATTATGTTAATTAAAGCGGTCTAGGTGCTAATAATGAATATAGAGGTGTTTAGTCACATAGTACCCATAGTTTAAAGAATATGAATGTAATTTTTTATATTTAATTTATATGATCAAGTAAACAAGAATGCAGTTCAGAGGTAAGAGGAGCCAGTGATTGGTGGTGTCTAGCCACGGAATTGGGATGCTCATTAAAAGTTTATTTTTTCATTTTTAACCATTCTCTCCTCTCCATCCTCTCAATCTCTACCTGCTCTCTATTCTCTTTCATGCGCTCGATCTCCCTCTTTCACTCTCCTCTCACATTGCCTCTCTCTCTCTCCCTCACGCTCTCACATTGCCTCTCTCTCTCTCTCTCACGCTGCTCTTTCTCCTCCAACTCTTGCCTTCTCACATGCTCTCCCATTGCCTCTTTCTCTCTCCCTCATGCTGCTCTTCCCCCTCATCTCTCTCCATTCATCTGTAGCTTGCTGAAGTAGGTTGCAAAAGCAGCAAGAAGCAGTTAAAGGGAGGAGATGGAGAGCTGCATATTAAGCGAGTAGCAAAGACGAGAAACAAAGAAGTAAGAGTGAGCAAGAGAAGAGAGCAAAAGGGAGAGCATAAGAGAGTGAAAATGAGCGCAAGAGTGACAGTGTGAGCAAGGGGGGAGGGGGGGAGAGAGAGAGAGATAAGTGAGAAAGCAGCCAAAGTGAGGAAAGGGCAGCTAGAGAAAGAAAGGGGGGGAGAGAGAGAGAGAGAGAGAGAGAGAGAGAATTTAGAGAAAAAGATGGATGGGCAAATAAGGTAGAAAAAAGTAATGTTAAATTGTTGTGTTAGCTTGACGGTTGGAATGCTATTAATGAATATATGAGTGATTGATCACATAGAACCTATAGTTTAAGAGATCTAAGTATAAATTCCCTAGATTTAATTTATTTTGCCGAGTAAAGAAGAATGCAATTCGAAGGAAATAGAAGAATGGGATTCATTGTGTATAACCATTGCGTTTGGGATGTTCGTACTTGTGTTTTGCGCAGCCTCTCACCCCCCTAACATGGTGTATTCACAAAAATACTGTCTGAAATCGGTAAAGCCTCAGAGAAGAAAATTTAAGACCATAAAAAAAGATAAATGGTGTGTCTATTCATCCCTTGGCAGAGCTGAACAAAGAAATAAAGATTTAGGCAGACCATCTAAAAATTTGGGGGAAATGCATTATTGCTGGTAGTTTAAAATAGAGAAGTCACTATACCATTTAAAATGGATTTTTGCATAAATATAATAGCAACAAGATTGATCATAAAGAAAACCATGACTAGGAGACAACAATATAAAATCAAGAACTGCACAGTAATACAGATAGTTCCTATTATTAGTCACCATCTAAAAATATTAAATTTTAGCTCCGTCAGCTTTCAAATAGAAGTGTCCACTAGTAACCAATGATTTATAGATGAAGGGTGTCAATCTCCGACATGAACACAGGGTGTCAGATTGTCACTCCAAATCCTAGACAGAAGAACATGGTAATCTTTGGACAAAGGTTTAACGGATGTAGCTATATACAATTCTCCCAGTCATACACCTGAGGACATGGTTATAAATGCATGTAGTTGCTGCGCAGACACGCATTTAACACATGTAGGTGGATATGTTTCGTAGTATAAGAAAACACCTAATAGTAAAATGATATGTAAACCATTTGCTTTTGTCGAAAGGGGGGTTAGTGTCTTCAGATTAAGGTATTATTAAGGTGAATAAAGGCTTTGCATATTTCAAAACACATATAGACACATGTGGCAGAAGTGTCATACATATCATAGCTAGTGTTACTGGTGGTATTCGTACCAGGTGTTTAAAAGGGAAGAATTGATGGATTTGGTACAACTCAGTAATGAGCCCAAGCGAAGATGCGCGGGTAATTGCTAATCATGCATCTGGCATTAGACAGTGGAAAATTCAAAAACGTAGTTATACGTGCACGATTAATCAAGCCATGGCATGCACTTCTAAAACTAAAATAAAAAATTGCACTATTTAGTCAAACGTAACAAAAATCATGACCACCTTTTTAGTCATAGTAGCTGAAAACAGGAATGTCCGCCGATCTCCAGGCAGAACTTTCAGGATGTCATCAATGACTTTCTCAAACTCCATGCTGAGCAACCTATCCGCTTCGTCAAGAACCTGCCATCAATTTAAAAAAATACATCTAACAGCTGAAGCAGTATAATAAGCCATATCAAGATTCTAAATAAAAACAGTACAATAACATCACATTATAACCCACAATGCAAAATTGCAGCCAAGTACTGAGTTGGGAGCGCAAGTTTCCAGGAAGTTCGATCCTTTGACCATTCTGCCATGCCTCACCAACTGCTCATCATTGGCTCGATGCCAACAAGGCAAAGCATATCTTAGCAAAATTTTAACTATTCAATAGGTTGTCCACTCGTGTTCATTTAAAAAGCTTGTTTGAAAGCTTCAGTTGCTTCCTTAAGTCCATCTGAGAATAAGTTCATTTTCCTCGTGCGTTTAGCTCATTGCATAAGTACGATGGGGTGTGTATCCATGTAAAGCCAAAAGAGTGCACACTATTGGTTGTATGTATGTTCTGATGAAAAGACAAACTGACAGACCATGGTAGTTTATGCATTTAATTTGGTTCTACTGCATTTTGGGGATAACCGATCTCATATTCTTGCCAATGAAATGTTTCTTGCAGTTCAGAAGAAGACCAACACATCAGCATTTATCAACCCTTTCAGAGCCTCTTCTCTTTCTAGAGGCTTCTTGACTATGCTTAAGCGACTATAAAAGTTTTTTTACATATGGAATTGATGCTCATTTTGTTCTGATAAATTATAAATTTTCCTCATATGCCCATATTTGCATATGCTCAGCCATGAGGCACAGATCTTAAATACTACACGATATCATGGATATGCTCACTAAATCTCATGGAATTGTTGGTCTTTACATGGTTACCTTATTTGGCTTCCGATGTTTGAGGGGCACTATCAATTAATATAGCAATAAGGCCAGCTTTTGCATATGAACTGATATTATTCGTGTAGCACCATGTCTCAATTACACAGGTGCATTACTGCAGATATAGGTTGAATATAAGTGATATATGCTAGCTTCTTTCTACTTTTATACACAAGCAAAAAGATTATTGAGAAGGAACTCATTTGCAACAAAAATAGTAGGATGCTAATGTGTAATGTAAGTATACAATCTGAATTAAGAAGACCTAATATACTTTACAGAGACTGAGTTATTGATACCGAATGCATACCAAATACTTTATCATTTTAAGGCTAAAACCTTTTGTGTTTGATAGATGATCCAAGAGGCGACCGGGAGTTGCCACCTACATGAAAAATGGTGACACATATTATATAATGAATGAACTGCAATAAAAATAGTGTACATTTGGAGTAATGAACAATACATAGCAAGAAGAAATTGCAACAACAAAGCAGAAAGGTGCAAAGTAAAGTGTTCATATATGCACTGGACCCCCTCCCCCCAACCCACCCAAAAAGAACAGAAAAAAAACCAAAAAATAAGTGTATGTACTTTGCATGGCATAATACATACAACAATATGTGGACGCCTTGCAAGATTAATCGATTGTTCATTCATGTCCACCCCTCCAAAAAGCTGCAAAAGGTTTAGTTTCTCATTAAACATCCAAAATATGGAATTAATATGTAAATCATATATAAACTAGCATCCTAATATCAATGAACAACCTTTGTAAAAATCTAAGACAAATGTGTTTATCAAAACTAATAATTCATTGTACGTAAAAAGCATTGCACATGGATCTTCAAACAATACTTCACAGTTTTGGTAAAGTTATAAATTACGGCAAGTATAAAAACAAAGCAACTTCAGGTAAAGACATAAAAATAACAAACACAAACTACATTAAAAGCTTAAATTTTTTTAATGCAAAATGCTGAGATATATCAGTTTTACATTTATAATTATGAAAAACTTTTTTTAGACAAGGAAAGGACTCCAATGGATCCTCATCTTACTACAACCAATACTACTTTTTGTAATTAAGTACTTCAAATCATTGGGCAATCAGAACTCATGAATTTCAAGTACCCGCCTTTAGAACATTGACTTTCCATTGAATCTGCCGACAAGGCCATTGCCTTGTCTCATGATATATGATGCTCTCTTATCTTCCAAGGAAGCATATCACAGGTGGGTGGCCTTTAGAGATTTTTAGCATAGCCTTCTGGTGTTGGACTAGCATTGAGCATTATATGACTCCACTAGCATCACCCTCGATCCAAACCCACTTGGCACCTAGTTCAAACACAGCAAACCGAAGGCCTTGCCCAGCTCCCCTAAGTTCGGCAAGAGGAACTGAAATACCAACATGCAGAAAAGATCTCACAATCATAAGCCTCCTAAGATAGTCTCCCACATCTCACCACAAAGCCTACATCACGTCTACTCCTATTTGGACACACCGCCCATAAACATTAATTTGACCCACCATCACGCAAGATGGCCGTGCCTATCACATTAGAGTAATATGGTGGTAACAATCTACAGATGTGCCATATGTTGGCTGAAAGCATTACAGTACATAAAAAAAAATTGAAACTCAACAAAGAACTGCCAACATCACAATTTGAAACGAATCTAGGTGAAACGAAACAGTCCGATCATTTTGAACTTTCCAAAGTTCCCAAAGCATGCAAGCAATAATGGACTTGCTAAAGCAGGCAACTCTCCTATTTGATAATCTTTCAAATCTTGCTAACAAATCTCCAAAGTGATTACCAAGGATACTTTCCCGATGTAACACCAGACCTGCAATCAGATCAGACACCAGTAGAAAATGTGTTCCTCATTTTTCTTCTTCCATCAAACACGCGGTATAACTCAGCTACATGAATGTCTCGCTTTGACATATTGGCATTGCAGCGAATGGTGACAGGCATCAAGCTCCAGCAAAGAGACTTAACTCGTATAGCCATAGTAGACCCATGCACAAGAGATATCGCTTCAATTGAACTCCAAATCAAGTATTTTATATCAGGGGAACATACTAAACCTCAACTCTCTAATCAGCACAATATTTGCTGCTCCTAAAGTTCTTGGGATTGAAAAAATTCGATGGCTAGTGCTAAGCCAAAAACGTACTGATTTTGTTGGTGTCCCAAGCACCATAGGTTGTCATCAACTGACAATACACCTTACATCAAGTTGGTAGGTTGGCCAATTTAGTAATGAGAAATCTTTGATCCATCATCTTGACTATTTATCGGTTGTCCATCACCCAGGCCTGCTCGTTGATGACCATATCTCTACAATTAAAGAGTATTCTCCTGATACCTAAAGACTTAATATTCACGTTCATATTCATCTGGATAAATCAAGGTTGAGTTTATATTTGTTGCAACTGAAGCAAGACCATAACTTATGCAATGTTGAATGCCTCGACTTAACTGTTTTTGCAAGAAGTTCGTGTGCCCACCGAGAAACCCTGCGAAACCCAAGCATCCAAACTCCAAGCTAGAACACCATTCCCATGAAAGACAATGAATTCTCCGACGTCAATGACCGTTGCCCTAAGCTAAAGAATGGCATGAGCTATCCACTTCAATTATAGCATGTTTAAAGATATTGCAGTGCAAAAAGAAATTGATAGGCATAGCCAAGATTACCGAATTAATAGGTTTCTTCCTCACTACTAGAGGAACATAGCTAGTATTGAAGATCAAGATCTTGTTAACCATGTGATTCAACAATTGTTTATAATCGTCCATTACAAATATATTCCCACTTAAAGGAACACCAAGATATTTCCACGAAAATGGCCTGATGGTAACCAATTAAATTCAAGACTCTCGACCAAGCTACACCAACTCTTGATGAAATCACACGGATGATTTATCAGCATTCACCACTTGCCTAGAGAGTCTACAATAGTGTAAGGTTGTCACCTTCAAAATTGAGCACTCTACTTCACATGCGTAAATATGAGACACTCGGCAACAAAAACAAAGGGGGAAAATGGGTGATATGGCCCATATGGAACTCCAAGAATTCAACCGATATATAATATTATGATCTTATCTCAAAACACATAATCTTCTAATGAAGTAACACCGAGATAAACCTCATAAATGAATATGTACGGCGAGAGCAAGCAACCTTGTCTAGACCAAAACCAAGCAGTGGGGATCCATTCACAATCAGGGTAAATTCCAGGTTTGCACACACAGCAGTTCGCATAACCTTCCATATATCAACAAAGCACATACCCCTTGACACATATGTACTCTTTTCATATCAAGCTTTGGCGTCAATAAACCATCCCTCTCGAAGCTAACTCCAACGAGTAAATTACTTCCTAAGCCGTAAAAATATTGTCTGACATAGAGCGCCTTGGGATAATGTCTGCTTGCTTGTTCACCAGAATATCAAAGAAAGAACATGTTGCAACCATCGAACTACTGTGTGTGTCAACACCTTGTAAAGAATATGTCAGAAGATAATAGGATGAAAGTGTGAAACCTTGCGAGGGTTCTAGAAAAGTGACTTAAGTAGCTTACCAGTCAATTGACAAGTGCCCGATATGGATGACCTACATTGCATCCACATCTGTGCCAACAATGCCCCTAAAGCATGGGAGCATGTCTTAGGAAAACAATTGGGACCCAAGACCTTGTGCTTGGGAAGACCTAATCGCCTTAATAATCTCGCTACATAAAAAATCACTCAATATGTGCATCATTTGTTGTGTAGAAGATGAGGACGCCAACAATGTCCCGGTAAGCCAACAATGTCCCGGTAAGCAGGGACATGTGCCATAGGAAACTGTTGGGACTTGGAACCATGTGCTTGGGAAGACATAATAGCACTAATCTCACCTCATAAAAATCACTAGATAGATGCATCTTTTCTTGTGTAGTCAATAAGGAAAAGTTGGCAAATAATTCAGAGAAAGGTATATTGATGATGTTGATTTGTTGCAGTTGGAGCAAAAAAGGTTGTGCTGGAGCATGTGGCAAAAAATTTCCCGACATAGGATTTGAACTTTGAGAGGGCAACATAGGATATTCAATGTGGAACTCATGGAAGAATAACTGGATTGAAAGAATGCTAGTCTGACGGGAATTTAAAAGTTTCAGGAATGTTTCAAATGGGTTGCCGTTGTCGGGGTCTATGTTTCAACGAACAAGATGTGAAGTTGAATGACAAAAATGAAAAGTTACGTGGACAAATAAAATGAAGGAGAAAGATGAGTCAATTACATGAAAAGCCTTCCCACTGTTATGTAGAAATGAAGGGTTTTAGTTCGTCAAAAAAGAAAGGGTTAAGAAAACAAACAAACCTATGTTTTTTGCAAACCTAAAATAGTTGAAAAGGCAAAACTTTAAATCACATAGATTGATTTTTTAATTAAATATGAATATCTGATATCATCTAATATGTTTATCGCTCTAAATCACTCTTTAAGTAAGCTTCCATCAATCATAGGTTAATATCTCTATACATATCCTTGTCTGTTCTTATCTCCGTGTACGTGTTATACTATCTCATCCACCAATTCAATCTAGAATGTCCAAGCTAATTCAAACACCTAAATCTTTGTCACTCTTAAAAATAAGTCAAACTGATATGTTCTCGCATTCTAGATTCCATCAAGACAGAATTTCTAAAGTGGAAAACATTTATGGGGTTTTATGTGATCGTAGAATACCCATGAAACCTCTGTAGGACATCTATAGAAACAACAATTTTGTATGGATAATAATGTTGGGAAATTATGAAACAAAAATAACCAAAAATCAGTGTAATATATGTGAGAATGCTCAAAATGGACTAGTAGCAATACACTCCAGGATAATCTAAGAAATGATTGCATCCATAAGAGGTCAGATGTTGCCCATATTGAGTATAACACGAGGGATAATGGCTTAGATGTGTTGCACATGTGCAACAGCGTCCAAAACGTGCATGTATCAGAAAAAGTGATATGATATAATTAATAGAGCAATGAGAACTAGAGGGAGGCAATCAAGAGTATGGTAGCGCTTGATTAACCAAGGAGATTACCCTCAAAACAGTCGAATGATATAAAAAGTTCACGTTAACAACCACAAAATTTTGGGATAAAGGCCATGTTGTTGTTTCCATATAGAGACCGTCAACTAAGAATTTCCGCCAACATTCAACCCCACTGAGTATGAAGGCAACATCAACTTCTATTCATAATAATTAATTTATTTCAAATTTAATATATTAAAACTGAATCAATTATACGTGATAATATTTACTTTGGTTTTTTTAAAATAAAGCTTTTCTAACTCGTGCTAAATTATAATTTTAAATACCCATGCATAATTTCTAGTTATGTTTGTATTATATGCCCCCGAATACTTCTAAGTATACAACATACTTACCGCCAGGCATTTAAGGCCTATTCCGGACCCTAACGCATTGAACTCATCCGAAATTTGAAGAGCCAGCTCCCTGGAAAAGTAAGAAAACATTACAAACTCACTCACACAATCTTAAACAAATCCAAGCGCATGATTAAGCAATCAAACCTAGTTGGAGACAATACGCAAGCAAAGAAGGGATGGGGCTTGTCGAGAAACGCCTGAATGATTGGGAGAGCAAAAGCCCCAGTTTTGCCCGAACCCGTCTCTGCTAGTCCGATCACATCCCTCCCTACAAACAAAAGCAAAATTTGAAGGAAAGACAATTTTATTCCTTCCTTTGTCCATTAAAATACAATTTAAAGGGAGAAAGTGAGAAGATATGGGACCTTCAAGTGCGTGAGGGATGGCTTCGGACTGGATTTTGGAAGGAACGCGCCAGCCTCTGCTCTCGCAAGCTTGCACCAGCTGCTCGCAGACCCCCAAATCCCGAAAATTCTTCTCTTCTTTCGCTTCCTCCGCCATTTTTTTCTCTACTGTGAATCGAAGAAGAATGTGGGATTTCGACCCGGAGTAAAACCCCTGATTTTATTTGAAAACGGGGTGAAGGGATACAGATTTCAAAAACCCACACCCTAATTTTCATCTAATGATTCCGAATATTGTTGTCCCCGGCCCGGCCCAAAAGCGTCTGGAGAAGGAGTTGGGCCGACTGTAACACGAGGGTTGGTAATGCTGCTGCCAAATTAGTCGAGACTCATATTTAGGAAATTCAAAATCAGTTACCGTGGCCAACGGAGCATTGCTCCAGCGGCATTTCCCTCCTTTTCAACTGATAAAAAAATCAATTACAGTGCCTTTTTATTGATGATAAATTCTTTTCTGAGTTAGCATTTGGCTAATTTTTCAAAAATCTACATGTTTGACTGTCTTCTCAAAAAACTATCAAGACCTTTAAAACCCCATCAAGAACTTTGAAAATAACAAAAACTCCTTTTTTTTTCAAATTAGCGGGGCTCCAGCAAACCTAGGGGTGGCAAACGGGTCGTGTGGGTTCGGGTTCGAGTCGTGTCAGATTTGACCCGACCCGGATATGGGTAAACCCTAAGCCGATCCGGATTGAATACGGTTCGGGTTCGGGTGACCCGGAAAATTTCCGGGTCGGGTTTGATTTAACCCGTCGGGTTAAGATTTTACATATACTCTACTGCTCCATTTTCGATATCCAGCTATTTATTAAGAGCCACCGACAATTTATTAAGTGTTGCATAATTTCCAGTAGCTCGTCGCTTAAACCGCACCGATGACAGCAAGGAAGTATAATTAATGTTACCATTTTATCGACGAAAGTAATAAAATTAACAAAAAAGTTATATGGAAAGGAAATTGAATACAAGATCTTTTAAAGAAGAGGATAACAATTCAAATCGTATAAGCACAACTCTCATTGCAACTGTGTCATGAAGTTATTATATAAATTTTTATATATAGAGAGAAAGTAAACCGGGTCGAATTCAGATCATCCAGGTTGACATGTTAAACCCATACCCGACCCGGATTTTATCCGGGCCGGGTCGGGTCAACACGTTTACTATTTGACCCGGATTGGCCCCTACCCATACCTGGTTAGTTCGGTTTGGGTCGGGTCGGGCTCATTTTGCCACCCCTAAGCAAACCCCCTCACATGAAAAATCCGGGTCGGTTCGGGTTAACCCGTTTCCTACTTGATCCGGATTGGCCCATACCCATACCCGGTTAAGGATGCCGGGTTTGGTTTGGGTCGGGTCAGGCTCATTTTGCCACCCTTAAGCAAACCCCATCACATGATGGGGCTATGAGAGCATTGAGAGGGGGTTTGCTGGATCCCGGGCACATTCTCTAGTAATTACATATTTTTATACTTTTTTCCTTCTCCATTTTCTCATTCAGCCTTTTTGTCTTTCAGTTCAGTTTCTCCCAATTTTAGCCAGTCCGTCCAAATTTCAGTTAAATACCCCAAGCACAAATTTTTTTCCCCGCAAAAACTCCAGATCTTGATTTAAATAATTACATACATTATATACATATATCAAAAACATTAACAACAATGTGCAAAATTCATAATAAAAAATAAAAGAATCAACTTCTAAAAAATTAAGCACCAAATTAATTTTTTTTGAAAATACATCCAAACGCACACCAACAGGATCTCGATCCCGCACCTTCCAGGGAGAAAAAGGAAGAAAATGTCATCTGAGCAATTGGCTAAGCACAAAATTGATTACCAACCGCTATTTTATTATTACTTCAGCCAATAAAGGAAAATTGACAATTTGACATTAACCTTCAAAAATAAGACCAACATCCAAACCTCGCAATTTCCAACAAATAAAATACCACAATCACAGTCTCTATCATTTACTTGCAAAGAACAAAAAGAAACAGCAATACAAATCCAGGTACAAAGCTTCAACCGCGTGCAGAAACCCCTCCTTGCATGAACTTAGAAAAGGGGTAGGAATTAATTTCTAAAAAAATAAATAAATTCCAACCCCGAACTGGCACACCCCATACCATTTTCACCATCAACAATCATCACCACCATCATCATCATCATCGCTTCCCTGAGAAATGATATGATTATCAAAAAAAAAAATCCCCATCTGACGACCGCTACAAGACCTATGCTACATCCATCACCAGCCACAACCTATTCTACATCTACCATCATTTCCAAGTATTCTTGTTTTTAAAATGTATTGCGCTAATATTTCTTGCCCAGAATGATTCCGATGATCACAGACACCAAAGCAATGCCGATGATGAACTTGAAGGCCATCACCCCAGACGGTGGACTGACAGGAGCCATCTCTGTGGCCGGATGAGCTCCTTCGCTTCCTTTCTTGCTCTCTAATTGCGGCGACGACGAACTCCCAAATCCGATATCTCTGGATCTCACCTCCACTCCGGCTACATCCTTGGCCTGAAAATATACAGAATTTTTGGAACATCTTAACCATTTCGAATGTTGTTCAGTATGGCAAGTATCTTGGTGACCGACATTGAGTAAACTTGCCTGCGTGGAAAGTTTGGCGTTCTCAAGTCTTTTCTGGAGTTTCGCTATCTTCTTTTCCAGCTCGACATTCTGACTCAGCTTTTGTTTCAAATCACCTAGTTCGTCATTGAGAAGGTCGATCTTTCTGCCTTCTTCAGCAACCTGAAACATTATCAAGAGCGAGATAGAGAGGGACTCAATCAATGTTGGAAAGATTATCAACTAATAGCAGTGTTTTTTAGCTTTCAGTAACCCAACACCTTAAATCCCAAGAACGTTTGGTGCAAAAGGCTGACATGTTAAGATCATGGGGACTTAGAATCGCACCAAACGCCATATTCTATATTTCCTTTCAGAATAAAATAACATAATAAGACAATTCTTTGATACTGAGACCAGTAACTAATTGATTTAGTCTAGTAGCAGTAGTAAGCACAAATAAAATGCTAAAATATCCGTGTTGTACATGAGTGTCCACATACAACAACATAATAATGAAATGACCAAAACACTTCTATTATAAAATACATGTTATGCAACTGTTTTGACTATCACAATTTTTCATTTTCAAGTAAAATAGATTATAATATATAAGTAAATATAAATCTATTGCAAGGAGGCTTCTGTGGAAACATCTGTATGCAGGTCATTGTGTGACACCTGTGTCGATGGCCATCAAATGACCAGACATGTTTGTTTGTTCTTTGACCAGCTACATCAAATATCCAACCTGAAACTCTCTCTGATGTAGTAGGATAAAATTTATGTTGTCAATATTTTGGCACGCAATTGTATTCATACAATTACCTATCTTTTGTATGTTTGTTCGCAGACGATCACATATGACTTAAAGAAATGAAGCTGCTTATGTAAAGATTGCACAAGTGTTTCAAATTTCCAGTGTTCTGGGGAAAAAAGGAGACTCCACAGATCTCACATTGAACACATCCTTTATTGGTTGATAATAAAATTTATGATGAAACTAGTTAATCTTGCTAATGAAGTGGAACCATTATTTATCCTTTAACATTTTTACAAGATTGTAACTATCTACAGAAATTAAAAGACAGAAACCTCAACCCCCGCCCAAAAGACATACACATTCTCTCTCTTACGCATGCCCAACAACAAAAACAAAAAATAGAATTATAAAAATAATATAAAAGTGTTGGATGAATTATAACACGGAACACTAGATGGCTATAGATTTGGGAGTGTGTGAATGAGTGTGTGATGTTCTAACCTTCTCCTTGTACTGTGTTTCAGTTAGTTGCAACTGCTGCTTCAGCTCTTCAACTTGCTTTTCTAGAAGATTGGCACGCTGATGCTCAGCCTCCACCTCTCCAAGAGTGGCAGCATGTCTTTCAAGTTCCATTTTGGAGTCCAATTCTTTCTGGTAGAAGGGAAAAGAATCAAGTTCAGCATATAGAAACGTAATAATGCAGTTGCAGTTGCAAAGTATGATTGAGCTGCAATGGAGGTACAGAGTTGGATAAACTTAAATAAAAATTGACAGGTCTTGTAGCGGAATACTTAACAATATTATAACGACTTAGTCTTTTTATAATAAAAATCCCCACAACATTCAATATTTTCTCTCACATCCGGGCAGGTGACTATGTTCAAAAAAACATCAAACTTGGTATTCTACAAACACATCGACCGTGAATTCCAGATTATATCACCAATCGATATTCGTGGTGAGAAAGAAAAATGAAAAGGGTTAAAGGTCTAAACAGAAACTTTAGTTGTCGCCATGACTTACTAGCCTCTCCCTTCATGCTACTTAAGCATATATGCCTGAGGCAACACATAAGTTTAGACTTGACTCTTTTCAGTGTAACCTTATATTGCAGGACTTTTTTTCAGTTTAAATATCCAAATGTCCACAGTCACTTAAAAAGATAAAATATGAAAGTTACAGTTATAATCTTATGAGTGGAAGCTTATTTAACTCCAAGTTGCATGTACCATTAGCCAAAGGGTTACAGATGAGATTCCATTTTTTTTTTGCTCAAGTGCACCAGAACTGAAGGTGAGGCATGACGCAACAACTAAACGACAGAATACCAATGGATGAAGGTTGACCTGCTCTGCAATGGTGCTGTGAGCAAGACTGAGGTCCTTCTGCAATTGCTTTAACTGTTCGTTTAGAAGATCTCTTTCGTTGAGTATGTTTAAATGCTCCTCAATTCTAGAAGCTACTACCGCATCCTCCTCTGCAGCTGCTGACTTCATGCTTGCAATCTAATAAAAGAGAGATACATAATAAGCATCTTAAGATCAAGAAATGTGCAACTAGGAAGACCTCAATATAAATGGCGATAACATGATAAATTTTTTGTCAGTACATGATATTACAGCCTACGTAAAAGATTCATAGTCACCTCAGATTTAAGATTTTCCACCTCTGCAGTAACAGAGCTGCTTCTTCCATTTTGTTCTTCCAACTGCTCGTGAAGTGATTGAAGTTCCTCCTTCGCATTCTGATACATTTTATTTAGCGTGTTGTTTTCTTCCATGACAGAGAATATCTGCAAAAAACAGGCTTTCTGCTCAGTATTGAAACTCACTGCAACTTTGATTTGTAGTGTGAACTCTCAACAAAATATACTGCACTTTCCTGGAGTATGATACATGACACACTATGCTTGTAAGAACATACATTATATGCACATACTTTACTTGATAGAAGATGTTTTTGATATATAACTTACTAACCTGGGATTGCAGCTTCTCCCCATCAGAGACAAGCTGTTGTTTCAGATCTTCTATTGTCGTCTGTGACGAATGAAGCTGCAAAGATGCATCCTCTTTATCTGCAACGGCTGCATTAAGTGACATCTCCAACTCATTTATTTTTGTCTCATATGTTGCCAGCTGTTCAGTCTGAATCATGTTTGCTCGGGCTAAACCTTCATTTTCTGTTTCAAATTGATCCACTCTTCTTTGCACATCCTCAAGAGCTGTTTTCAAATTCTCTATTTTTAGTAGAGCCTCTTCCAACTCAATCTTACGATTTTCTGCCACATCAGTCACTTTACCAAGCTGCTGCTCATACATTCTCAGTTGTGCCTCAAGTGCTACTAGCTTCTCGTTCAGGCCTCTTACTTCAGAGTCTCTCTGTGTGAACTTCTCGAGAGCTTCATGCAGCTGGAGTTCAGTTTCTTTAACACGTAATGCGGTTGCAGAGTTGAGTTCCAAGCCTCTTGAATGTTCATTAGTCAATTCTTCAATAGTTTTTACGTGAGAAGCCAGTTGCTCAGCAGTTGCCTCCTTCTCAGCATGAATGGAGCTTAGCAGATCATTAAGCTCATTGACTTTACCCTGATGGGATTCCAGCTCTGATCTGAGCTGTGAATTGGTTCCGGCCAACAATTCATTCTCAGAAGATGATTGCTCGAGTTTTGACTCATACTCTAAGACCATTCCTTTATGCTCCTTGACAGTGTTCTCTAAAGCAAATATTTTTGCTGCACTTGACTCCAATTCTGACTTCAAGGAAGCCACCTTCTCAGTCGCCTCAACTATTTCATGCTGATGAATTGCTGCTTGTTCTTCGAGAACCATTACTTTTTCTTGCAACTGTTTGACTTCTGAATCTTTCAGAGTAAAACTGCCAACTGCCTCTAGTAGTTTGAGCTCTGACTCCTTCCGCAAAGATTCATGAACAGACTCCAGCTCCAAACATCTTGCAGAAGCTTGCTCAGCTTCCCTTCCATGATGCTCCAACTGTTCTTCAGCAGACTTTAGCTTCTCAAGTATCTCATTCTCCCTTACATTGGAAGCCTTGAGGTCTTCCTCGATGCTTTCCAATCTCTCTTGTGCAGATTTCATTTCACTTTGCAACACCTCAACAAGATTTTCAGCCTGGAAAAGCTTTTCACTTGAAATATTTGACAACTCTTCATATTTCTTTTTTTCTTCGATAACTGCATCCAACGTATCTGTCAACTCTTTCTCCTTTTCATTGGCTGCTTGCACAACAATTTCTAGGCTTTCTGATTTTGTTTGAAATGCTTCTAATTCGGTGGAAAGCTCAGAAATCCTGCTACTATACTGCTTTAATTCTGCCGCAGCATCTGCATATTTAGCTTCTGCAACGCTCACTTGCTGTTCCAGATTTTGAGTCTGGAGTCTTGCATTTTCCAGCAACACCTCCAATTCTACCATTTTCTTTCCAGCATCATCTGCTTTCGAATGGGATTGTTGAACCAAATCTTCCAGTTCAAGACTGCGCTGGTGTGCTGCAGTAGCTCGTCCTTCATGCATATCACGCATTTCTGCAAGATTCTTTACCTCCTGTATAAGCTCTGAGTTGCGATAATCAGCTTCGTTCAGAGATGATTCCAGTTGGCTAATCCTCTCTTCATATTCCTGGAGCTGGGCTTTTGATACCTCCCTTTCCTCCTCAAGATTGCTTAGCAGAACAGTAAGCTCAGATGTTTTTTCGCTGAGTCTTTTTATTTCTCCTTCTGCATCAGTGAATCTTAGTTCTGCAGAAGCAATCAGTTCTTCAAGCTCTACATTCTTCTGCTCAGCAGAAATCAATTTGACCTCAGTTTCTCTCAGTTGTTCTTTAACCCCCTCTTCAGCCACACTAGATGACTGAATTAGACCTTCAAGCTCAAGGCTTCTCTGGGTAGCAGTCTCTGCAACCATTCTAGACTCGCCATGAAGCTCTTCAAGGGACTTCAGCTTCTGTTCAAGCTCTGCATTGTATGCGAGGGCTTGAGATAAAAGTGAGTCTGTTTTGCTGAAGTTCTGGTCTGCCACAAGAAATTTCTCCTCCAGCTGGCCACATAATTCTTTGGTAAGTGATAAGTTTGTGTCTAGATCAGCCACGGTCCTAAGAAGATCTTCCTTTTCGCCTGTTAATTTCTCCAATTCCTCCTGTAAACTTAGCATCTGCATCTCTTGGTTTTTCAAGCTAGCCTCAACATCTTCCCTCGTCTTAATCTCATGTTGAAGCTTCAACTGAACTTCCTCTAAGTTAACAATCTTTGACTGGAGATCATCTTTGGACAAAGAAAGAAGGTTCTCGAGTGCTGAGAACTCTTCTTTCATACGCTCTTGGGAAGATTTATGAGAATCCAATTCTCGAGTCAGTTCCTGAATAACATCTTCCTTGGAAGCAAACTTCTGCTCCAACTCTGCTACTTGAGATTCTGACAGCGTTAGCTTTTCCTGAGCAGCTGAAAGTTCCAACACAGAACGATTCAGTGCTTCCTCAACTTGCAGGTTTTCCGAAACTTTACTGTACAGTCCTTTCAGTTCTTCATGCAGATTACTCGTCTGATCTTCCATCTCTTTTGCACTAGCTTTTGCAACTTCTAACATCCTCTCCAACTCAGAAGCCCTCTTTGATTCTAACTCTGCATGTGAACTTTTCGCATTTGACAACTTCTCCAATTTACGTGTTTCACTCGTCGATGATGCCAGCTCCGCTTCAAGCTCCTCCAATTTCTTTCTTGAATTCTCTAGCTCAGCAGATACTCCATTAAATGATTCCGTCAAGTCTCCCAGTTCCTTGTGTTTTAAATCCAGAGTTCCCACTGCCTCCTGGAGTGATGCAAGCTGCATGTTATACTTTTGTTCAGCTGCTGAAATCTCTTCTTTCATCCTTCTCTGGTCAAGTTCAAGCTCTTCACAGTGCATGCTCGCTGTTTCCAGTTTCTCATTCGCCATACTGACCTCAGATTTCAACAGCGCTTTCTCAGATTCAGAAAGTTGCAATTCCTTGGAAACCATTTCAAGTTGGAGCTCAAGAGATTTAATCTTCTCTTCAGCTTCCAATAAACTGGAGTCGGTTACAGTATTGATTGGTGTTTCGTCCACTTCTATTGGTATGTGTGGATGGGTTATCTCCTTGGCATCTCCTACTTCCTTCTCTACCTTAATAAATTCCCCATCTAACACAGTTTCAAAATCTTCTTTACTTGTATCTTTTTTCTGAAGATGTGCATCACTGCTGATTAAAATATCATTTGCAACTCCATCTTCCTGTAGATAGAAAAACCCAGTAAGAAGGCTTGCAACAAACATGTACAGAAACAACAAAGAAGAAAGATTATATTAAACAGGTATTGCGGGCCGAGTTCCACGTTGATATCTGTTCAACTTTGTGAAATGTTGTTGAAACCATGATAACTTTTCTTCGGTCTTTGAGTGACTTGTAGTGAGTAGTAATCAAGCTATGATCAGTCATATGAGCCTGTGAATTAAACTTGGGAAAGCAATGTATTCATCAAAGTTGATGACTATACACTAGAAGATTTACTGAGACTACCTAAAGCGATGATTCGCTAAACCATAACTGTTTTTAACAAAATTTCATTAGGAAGAAGAAGAGGATCTACTTAGAGTATTCTTCGCAATGAAAACAAGAATGAAGTGAATCAAGCGAGGAGGGTGAAGAGGATGAGGAGGACGAGGGAAGGGGGAGGAGATTTAGTGAAAGGTATTGCAGTCATGTCGACATCCTACAAGGATGCAATCATAAGATCAAACATTATCAAGTCAAAATAGGGCTATTTACTTTAAGAAACCCACTGTGATTAAACAGGTAGTTTCATGGAGATGTTAGCTATGTTTGGGCACATTCAGCTCAATTTCCTTTTAATACAATATCTTGTGCCAGTAAACAATATTGTTTTAGATGATAAGAGTAAGAGGTGATTACTTTTAAGAAATAGAAGTGGAAAAGATCACAAGCATTTCAGTGTTAAAATATGTGGTACAAAACACCCAAAATAATCCAAGATAAACCAAGGAATTTCCAGGATATTTTGAAGATTCATTGGAGTCCAAAACGCCGAATTTTAGAAACCCAGATCAATGAACAGCAACGGCCCATGACTATGATCAGTAGCGGCCCAGCATAGTAGTTTTTTCAGAATTTTTTATCCAACACATGCAATTGCGAAATGCGGCCCAACTGCAGGCGGCCCACTCACGCATGTAGCGGCGAGGCACATGCAGCATATGGGCATGTGCCATGCGTAGGGCAATGTGACATTATCATGTGTGTCCGTGCGCGAGGCACGATTTGCTGAAGTGGCGACACTCGGTAGATCAGGAGTAGATCCTGCTCGATCAAATGGTCTAGAACAAAACGGGGCAAAGCGGTTGAGGAGTTCGGGCATGAAGCAGATTCTGAATCCGCTTTGGACTACAACATGATACTATGCAGTAGATTTCGGGTCGTATTTGAAGGCTATTTAAGGATGCTTTGAATACGATTTTTTCAAGCTGCAAAAGTTGATCCTTAAAGGTTATTTTTACTGATTATATGATATCTACATATGGTAAAAATAAAGAGATTTGAGAATTATTTGAGAACCAAAGCTAATTTTCTCTTTTAGATTTTCTTCTCCAAATTCATATCGGATTTGATTTTTCCTTGAACCAAGTATCATACTTTTAAACCCAAAATTATTGAAGTATTAGTGATGTATTCAATTGAATGTACACCAAGAATTGGGTGGAATCAATATAAATCTTGCGGTCAAACACGCGCATTTTTCTTTTATTTCACTTTTATTTCTTTATATTACTTGTGTTAACGGGTTTTTAGAGATTATCATTAGCTTTGCTTGTTGGTTCAACGATTCTAAGAATTCCACATGATTGTCTACTTGATACAGATTCACTCAAGTTCCTCTCATGTGGCATAAGAACTCAACAATTGGTATCAAAATAAGATTCTTAAAGCAAACTCAAGATAATGACAGTCCTATAAAAAGTAATGAAACCAGAGGAGCAATTAGTTCAAGTTTGTATACATGTGATTCGTATGTAATATTGGCAAGTTTGATGGTGGGAAAAATTTTGAGATATGGCAATGCAAGATGAAGATAACCTTGAGGAAGGATCATCAGAGTAATGTATGGTACAGATTCATTGCCGCCGATTGATATCTCGGAGATGGCGAAGATGAAGATGGAGAATTCAGCTATAATAACCATTCAGTCCCACGGTTTGATGTCGCGGTTTCGGTTTTCTAAAAATTTAGATTTCGATATCGGTTTCGCCCGTTTTGGTGGTTTCAGAAGGTCGTTTTCTTTCGTCCGTATCGCTATTTTCAAATACTTGTATACTCACATTTATCTATAACCAGGAATAATTTTGCACTGATTGTTACTCATATTATACATTTTGCTAAACATATTGCATTTATTTACAAGTTTGCCTAATATTTTGAACTAGTTGCTACTCGCATTACACATTTGGCTAAACATATTGCATTTATTTACAAGTTTGCCATTAAAATTGTAAAGAGAATGGAAAACTTGTAAATAAATGAACTATGTTTAGCCAAATGTGCAAGGTGAGCAGCAGCCACTAGGCCTACTACAAGAAGCTGTGAGAAGCTTCATGGGCTCACTTCAACTCTCTCTCTCCCTTTAATCGATCAACAACAGACGCTCTCCCCCCTCGACTCATCTTAATCAACGCCGGCGGGCTCCCCCTTCAATCAATTAAAAAGGGGCTCTCTCTCTCTATCCCCCCTTCAATCGATCAAATCAAGGGGCTCTCTATCCCCAATCGACTCCTCTTAATCGACGACGCAAGCGGACACGACGAAGATGCAGAAGCTCTCCGACTCGACGATGACACATGCATATGGGTTCTCTGACTACTCGACGACAACGGCGAAGCCGGCGACAAAGAACGTAAGAAATTATTTAAGTTTAAATTTTTTAAATTTCGTGTGATTTTTGATTTTTTTTCAATTTTCTTATGGGTTTTGGCCGGAACGGCACCGTTCGGCCGAAACCGAGTTTATATGGCCGTTTCGGTCTCGGTGGCCACCGAAACCGAAACAGCTAGGGTTTCGACCGATACCTAAAACCATGATTTAACCTATCAGACACGATGATTTATTAAGCGTCCGAGAAGACCATAACCAAGAGACAATGTGAGAAGCTAGAAAAGCTATATCTGAAAAATCACACATCAGCAGACTGGTCTTTCTGAAGATTTTCTTCACTTTCAAGATATGAAACAATACCTCAATGAAAAATCGCATGGATATCTTCAATGAATTAGGGATAAAGATGATGAGCATTAGATTAATTGTAAAGGAGCATAAGGTGATGATTCTGATCCTATCGTTACCATATCAACAAACAACGTTCATCAACAATACAGTTTACCGTCGATATACCCTTAGCCTTGAAAACATGAATACTGAGCTTTACAACGAGGAGTAAAGAGATCAAATGGTAAAATTTAGTTTAAACAGATGACAATGCGAAGCAACAGAAGAGACAGAAATTAAGAAAATCAAGATCAAGGACTAAAGTCATAACATACTTTATTTGTAAGAAACCCGAACATTGAAAGAGAAACTGCATAAAGAAGAGGAACACACGTAGATAAAGTGCTTACATCTTAATCAGGTGCGGTTGTAAAGACAGATCATATTAGGAATAAGGAGGCCTATGACATGCTAATAGGGTGTTTGTTAGATTTTTGAAAATCATGCATGAATCATAAATTTTGGGGTGTCATTCTACATGATGCAAAATAAAAAGTATTTTCTACATATGAGAGGAAAGATGATGGATCATATCTTTATGGGCAATAATAACGCATGCAAGGTTGTTGGACTTGGTTCAATGAAAATCAAGATGTTCCGCAATGTAGTGCGATGTTCCACGATGTAGTGCGCACACTCACTAATATATGTCATGTTTCATAGCTGAGTAAATCAGACATTAGATTACATGGGTTGCAAGTTAACGATAGAGAAGAAGGCTCTAAAGATATCAAAAGGATTGATTGTGGTAATGGAATGAGAAAGAGTCAAGGACTTATACATATTTAAGGAGACGACTATCATAGGAGATTTTAACATTAAAGCTGAGAGTTTGCAAGATATTAATTCAACCAGACTGAGACATCTTAGACTTTAACATGCCACGAAGAAGAGCTTAAAAGCTGAGGAAGCATAATTTGATCAAAAGGATGACCTTTAAGGAGCTAAAGTTTTATTAGGATTATGTTTACGGAAAGCAAACAAAGGTTAATTTTAGTGAAGAGAAGCTGATACAAGAGAAATTCATGAGTATGAGTATGTTTCTGCACCAGTTCACTCTGTAGATGAAATTCATTATTTCATATTGTTCATCGATGATTTCTTTAGAAAAAATTGGGTGTACGTGATGAAAAAGAAGTTGGATATGTTAGATGTATATGTTCCTTTGTATAAGGTCTTTTGTGCTTATTTACCATTCCCTGTACTATATATATATCGGGCTATTGCCCTTGGAATAATACAAGAGAGTTTATTCCTAACATGGTATCAGAGCTAGGTTTAACCTAAACCCTAGCCGTCTTTTTCTCTCCCCCGCAAAATCCAAAAAAAAGTTAAACCCTAGCCTCCCCCCTGCGCCCGGTCGCCGCCCGCTAGATCCGCCGCCTCGCCCAGATCCGCGCGCCTCGCCCCGGCCCTGTGCAACGCGCGCCTCACCCCGGTCAAGCCGCCTCGCCCAGATCCGCCTCGCCCAGATCCGCGCACCTCGCCCCGGCCCTGCCCAGATCCGCGCGCCTCGCCCCGGCCCTGTGCAACGCCGCGCCGCCCAGATCCTAGCCAAGCCAAGCCGCCTCGCCCAGATCCGCCTCGCCCCGGCCCTGTGCCAAGCCGCCTCGCCTAGATCCGCGCGCCTCGCCCCGGCCATGTGCAACGCCGCGCGCCCGCACCGGTCCGCGCACCCGAAGAGCCGCCGCTGTCAGCTCGCCCGCGCTCAGATCCTGCACCCGCGCCGCTGTCCGCGCGCCTTGCCGAAGAAGCCGTCGCTGTTCGCGCGCCTCGCCCAGATCCTACGCCCAGATCCTCGCCGAAGAACCCGCGCCGCCGTGCCACGCCCACTACCGGTTCCCTCTTCGCACCGCCGCCTGCCGCCTGCCACTGCCGGTGCCCCCTATGACGTCTCCCACGGATCTACCTCTTCTTCTTCATCATATTGCTATACCTAGGTGTTCGTTGATTTTTGATGGCCTTAATTATAAGGAGTGGGTACCGCACATTCGTCTCCATATGCGCGGTCAGCGCCTTTGGGACCTTCTCACCGGCGATCGTCCTTGTCCACCGCGACCGGTGCTTCCCAGCGAGACACCACTCCCTCCCACTGCTGATGACACCGCCAAGAAGGCGGCAACCGATGCGTATGCGACTGCTGTTGCTGCTTATTCCTCTCAGGATGTTCTCTATCGGCGGTGGTGTGATGACGATACAATTGAGAAGTTCAATACATGAAAGATCCTTATGAAGAATCAAACATCAAAGAAGCTGAAAGTGTTTAAATCTGATAATGACAGCGAATTTGAAATTAAGATATGAAAAGAGCCATAGTTAGTCGACGGGTGACGTTTAATGAGACCACGGTACTAAAAGGAAAATCTTTAGAAACTACCAAAATAGTTGGAGCCAAGTAGATAACAAATGAAGCATATGTGCTTATTCCAAATCGTAGGTTTGATATAAGCATTGATAAATGCATGGTGTTTGATGGAAAGAGTTCACATGATGTTACTACTACAGGGGGCGATGGCAAAAATGGTAGTGTGAGTTTTAATGTAAGTAGAGATCCTAAAACTATAGATGATAATTCGATTGCTAGTAGAATGGGACATTGCATGGTGAAGATCACATCACGCTACGAGAACTACGTGAATTTGGTATATGCATTGCATGCATATAGAGATCTTACAATTAATATGGATGCAATGGATGCATTAAGTTTAATCGCAAACTTAGGGTAAAGGTGTGCTAAGGAAGATGTTGACAAAATAACGCATCTTAAGAAAATTCAAAAAAAGAAGAATCCGACGAAGCAGAGGTCGGCAGCAAAGTTTGAGCAAAGGCTCAAACTTGTTTTCTTTAAAAATATGCCAGGGTGCCATGAGGTGATATGAAAAGACATTGCAGATAATTTCAAGTATAATGATTCAAGAGTTGCAACGAATATGAAGATTCATTGGATACTTGATTAGTTGGTGATGTTAAAGTGCGAGCTCATTAACCAAGTGTCCTAACCTCACGGTGAGGTGGTTAATTTCAAAGGTGAATGTTTTAAAGATTTGGATTAGTTAAGAATTTAAGGTATGTTTGTATCGATATGAAATATTATAATATGATATACATTACACCCAAAATAATCCAAAATAAACTTAAGATTTTTAAAGGATTTTTTTTTGAAAATTTTTAGAGATTTTTTGGAACCTAAAATATTGAGTTTCAGAAACCTAGATGGATGAACCGTAACAGCCCATGGCGATGAACATTAGTGGCCTAAAACAGATGTTTCTTCAAAAAAATATCCAACCCACATAGTCGCACAATGCGGCCCACTCGCACGACACACGCATGCAGCAACGCAGCACACGCAACGTACGGGCATGCATTGCGTGTGAGGACCAATGGGGCGATCATGTGCATCCACACATGAGGCACGATACGCTAAAGTGGTGACACGTTGTATCCCAGGATCTGAGATCATGCTCGATCAAACGGTCTAGAACAAAGCAGGTCGAAACAACAGAGGAGTTTCGGCACGAAACAGATTCTGAATCCATTTTGAATTGAAACCCGATACAATGTAGATACAATGTAGCACGTTTCGGGCTGTATTTGAAGGCTATTTAAAGGTATTTCAGATAGAATTTTTTAAGATTTGAAAGTTGATCCCTAAAAGCTATTTTTCCATATCACATGCCATCTATATAGGGTAAAAAATAAAGAGATTTGATGGTTGTTTGAGAGCCAAAGTTGATTTTTTCCTTTAGATTTTCTTCTTCAAACTCATATCGGGTTTGATTTTTTCATTAAACCAAATATCATACGTGTAATCCAAGATTATTTGAAGCATTAATCATCTTTCCAACTTTCCAACTGGATGTACATCTAGAATTGGGTGGAATCAATATAAATATTGATGTTATTGTGTGTGTTTCTTTTATTTTACATTTATTTCTTTATATTATTTGTGCAACGGGTTTTTGTTGAGATTGTCATTAACTTTGCTTTGGTTCAACGATCCTTGAAATTTCACGATGTAATTATCTAGTTGATAAGAATTCGCCTAAGTTCCTATGAAGTGGCATCGGAACCCAACACTAAAGATCTAGCATTATAGGACATATAGATGGTACAGAGAAATCGAAAATACATCTTATAACAAAACTACAAAATGAAATAAAAGTATCAGACCAATTCCTCACGATTATGTGAGATTGAAGATGATGTTATGAATAAAATTATTAGCAAGGTGGTCAAAGTGCAGAAGTGCTTTCAGATTATCACATAACCACACAATGTGCATAACCTCGGAAAGA
The DNA here is from genome assembly GCA_030789695.1 of Scilla litardierei. Lineage (NCBI taxonomy): Eukaryota > Viridiplantae > Streptophyta > Magnoliopsida > Asparagales > Asparagaceae > Scilla > Scilla litardierei. Next base: position 13,723,417 of record CM061131.1, read on the forward strand.
ATATTCTACAAGACAACAAAAAGACCAAGAATGCTTTGTTGATTATGGATGTTGGTTAATTAAGAAATATTGAAATAACCTATCAAAAGATGAGGTAGCTGATATCAAGATATGCAGATAAAAAATCAGTGAATTTGTGGCAATAAAAGTAGCTGAAATAGATGGGAAATAGCTGATGGTTTTGATATGTCTAATAAGATCAATGAATGCCGATCCTGTCAGTTGAAAGGACTAATTTGATCATATTTTATACTACTACTACAACGAGAGCCACACCAAAATGAGCTTCAATTGAAACCATAATGAGAAATTGGCCCATAATGGAGCAAATTGAAGAGAAATGATTCATAACCCCAGCCTACATAATCAGGACAAAAAGCTTCGTTGCTATTGTAGTTTGTTTATAAGAAAATCAACGGCAATTTTTTTAGAGTGAACAGCCATTCAAAACATGAAATTTATTAAACTTTCAAGCTTTGTGGATTGGTTGTGACTAGTTGGTCTTAGCTAGAAGGCTTCGATGCTCGCCAAAACTGAATGAATAAACTATTGGCACACAACCAGTCATCATGTAGGGTCAACAAGTTATATAATACATGAACGATTTTACGGATTTGTGGGAAAATTTGGAGAAGAACAAATTAAGGTTCCAAGGCTTCTCGCCAAGGATTCCAAGGGGGGCCCGTCTCAGGTTTGGGAAATTTTAATTCTCAAGATTTCATTGATTAAAACAAACGAACATATGGTCTTTATATAGGCTTACCACTTTCCAAAACATGTCCGGTTTCACGCAATAAAATAAAATAAAATAAAAATACAAAAACCAAATCCTAATCAAATACAAAAAAGTCAAGTACAAGTCAAATACAAAAATCAAATCCATATCAAATTCCACTTAGCTCAAATTCAATCACAACAAACTGGGATAGGACTCGTGTCACCGTCTTCGTGTGAAGACCTTGATGTCCCCATTACCTCTCCCCAGGTGGGAAGAACTCGGTCTCGACGAGTGTAGGATCCGATGGATGTCATAATATTCGAGAAAATATGGATCTAGCCTTTGAAGCTCTGCTCTGTTAATCCATCTGGCATTCCTTTCCAACTCACCAAATAACACCGATAACCACCTTGTTTGGTTGTTATTACCAACTCATTTAGAATGTGATCAATCTGCTCGTTATGTGGAGGTATATATAGGATGTGGAATATCAAGGGCACTCATCTCATCTTGAGATGGCTAAAAGAATGGATCTGTGGGAATTGCTGATGGACCCTTATAAGCCACTAGATCTTCAATATTAAAAGTTAAACTTAAATCATAATCTACATGAAGACCTACAACATATGAATTAGAACAAGTTTTTTGTAAGATTTTGAATGGACCAGCACATGAGCTTGCAACTTCTTTACGGTTTCAGGAGAACTCCTCTTAGATCTAAGTTGCATCATTACATAACCACCTTCATTAAATTCTTTGAAACATTTATGCGCATATGCAATAGCTTTATATCTTTCATTGCTAGAGTGTATTCTTATGTTGATTTCTTTATGCAAATTATGAATGTGTTATGCAAATGATTTAGCTGATTCAGATACTCTATGATGATGCGACCAGGGACGGATGCATGTTGGGGCCAGGGGGCACGTGTCCCCCTGGATATCGATCGTAAATACAACTTTTATAGCCCTCCGTAAGCAATTATCATGCCAAATTAACTATTTATATTTAATTTTCAAAGAAAATTAGCAGAAGTACATTGTCTTAAGTGGTAAGACAGCAGAAAACCAACCTTCCAACGCGGGCTCAAATCCTTGGCCCAACATTTTCCGATTTTTTTCCCTTTAATTAAATACATTCGTATATTTTCATCCTCGGCTTTGTGAAGGAGTGCCGCTTCATTTGTGTTTTTCCCTATATTTTGCAAACGCGATGGGTCATCGAACTCATGTTTGTAATTTTTTCCCCTATATTTTGCAAATAGGGAATATCAGAGTCTTGGATCCCTTGGTTTTTGCAAAAGAGTTTTTGGCTAGGTTCCTAGTTTTTTTCCTAGGTTTTGCAAAGAAACGGACGCTCGTTTAAGGTTTGTACTTTTTCCCTGTAGGTTTTGCAAAGCGCCCTTTGGGTTTTCCACAGGAGTTTTGCCTAGGTTCTTAGGTTTTTTCCTAAGTTTTGCAAATGAATTTTTGATAGATAGTTCTCACAATTTTTGTGAAGGAATTATTATTATTCGGTAGTGTTATTATTATTATTTGGTAGCTAATTCTCATAATCTAAGAATCTCAATGTATATAAATTTTTGCCCCTAAATATGATTTGTATTTTTTTCTAGGTTTTGCAAAGGAACAACTATTCGTCAAAAGACTCAAAACTTTCGTTCTGCCATTGGGTTTCACATCAGCCATCAGGCGAACAGGTCGGTGTTCTCAATATAGATAATTTTTTTAGTATTCTCGAGATAGTTATAGTATATAGAACGTTATGCGCATCTCTTTAACTTATAGATTGTTATTTTTTTGAAATTTATGTGACTTTCTTTCGAAAAAATTTGATCTTTTTTTAGTTTTTTAGAGTTTTCTGTTATTTGCATATAGGGGCAATTTAATCTTCTCTAAGGATGCACTTGAGTCAATGTAATGTTTCATTTTTGCTATAATTTTACAATAATTAAAATAAACGAAAATTATTTCCAGCTAAAAAAAGCGTGCACCTCCTGAATTCAATTCATGTATCTGTCACAGGATGTGACATATGAATGAGGTCTATATGCTTTCTAGGATTGTAACCATGAATTACATCAAATTGATTCATGCCAATAGACCTTTTCACTGAACCATTATATGCAAACTCGGTAGTAGATAACAACAAGCCCCAATTCCTAGGATTCTCACCTACTACGCATCTAAGAAGATTCTCTAAACTTCGATTCAATACATCAGTTTAGCCATCAGTCTGAGGATGGTAAGCCGCGGAGAATTTGAACTTAGTGCACATCTTATGCCATAGGATTTTCTACAAAATAACTCATGAATTTCACATATATGTCTGAAATAATAGTTTTGGGTAGACCATGCAAGCAAAGTTCAAACAACCTCATCAAAATAAAGTTTAGCAATGTGTGATGCATCAGAGATTTTAGAACATATAATAAAGTGTCATCTTTAAAAATTGATCTACAACAACAAAGACAGAATCATGTTTCTTAGGTGTGTGTAGAAGTCCTAACATGAAATCCATGCTAACATTTTGCCAGGGGCAATTTGGCACAGGTAAAGGTATATACAGTCTAGTATTATGTTTTTTACATTTGGCCATCTGACAGACACGAAATTAACCGATAAATCTAGCAACATCTCTTAAGGCTTGGCCAATAAAACTAACTCTCTACGGACTCTATCGGCTTATCTCTCCTAAAGTGACCCAATAATCACGTGCATGTATCTCCTAAATAATAAAATCTCTTACAGATATACATAAAATACAAAACTAGGTGATCTTAAATAGTCATCCATCCTGTAAGAATTAACTATCACGCTCTCGAACCAACTCATCCCGAAAGACGCTATAGATATCACTAAAATCTGGGCACAACACATAGTCCTCTTTGATCTTCTCGAATCTAATAACCGGAACACCCATAATAGACAGTAGAGCGACCCTGCAACTGAGTGCATTGGCAGTCTTAATCTCAATTCTCGTTTTATAATTAAGGACAAATATATACTCTTGAAAAAGTTCAACCCGGCGGACATGTCTAGAGTTCAGTTTCTTTTACGAATTGAGATATCTCAAGGCTTCATGATCCGGGTATAAGATGAATTCTTGTGATAAAAGATAATGTCTCCTTGCACATGAGGTCCTTCTTAGCTTAGTACCTTGCCCATCGCTATGCATGAAGCATCGCATGCAACCTCAAATTCTTTCATAAAATATGCTAGGCGCATAACATGTGCTTCGGTAATTCATCTCTTAATATCTTCAAACGCCTTAGCAGCAGGCGTAGTTCATATAAATTCTCATTTCTGCATGCAATTAGTGATTGGGAGCATGATAGTGCTAATTTTTTTATGAATCGACTACAAATTGTGGCTAAACCATGAAAATTTCTGACTTCATGTATGTTGCGGTGTTCAGGCTAATCTACTGTCACTTGGAACTTCTGGTGATCCGCACACACTCATTATTAGGAAACAACAGAGCCTAAGAAGATGTGATTTGTCAACACTTCTTTAAGGTTTGCAGTAAGACTTTCTTTCCTCAGGGTAATGCATTCCTGCTGTAAGTGGTATATATGTTCCCTAGATCGACTATATATGAGGATGCTATCAAAATACACGACTAAAATTTTCGCATGAATGATCGGAGTACTTGAGTCATCACTCGCATGAATGTGCTAGGAGCATTGGATATGCCAAATGACATGATCATCCATTTATACAAACCAATTTTCGTCTTGAAGGCCATTTTCCACTCATCTCATGGGTGGACTCGAATTTGATGATAACCACTCTTAAGATAAATCTTTGAAAATATAATGACGCCAGTCATCATATCAAGCATGTCATCCAACCTAGGGATATGAAAATGGTACTTAACCGTGATCTCATTAATGACACGGTTATCCACACACATTATTCATGGTCCATCATTATTAAGTGTGAGAAGAGCCGACATAGTACATGACTCAAGCTTTTCCTGATAAAACTCTTAGCTAACAGCTCATCAACTTGCCTCTTTAGCTCAGCATGCTCAATGAGATTCAAACGTAATGTGACAAATTGAAAAGTGTAGCTTCTGGGACCAAGTCTATAGCATGCTAAATATCATGCATGGGTAAAAAACAATCTGGAAGGTTCTCAGAGAAGACATAACAGAATTCCTTCAAGATCGACATTATATCTTCATGTACATCCTCCCGACTAGTCTCACTAATCTCTCTCGCAACCAAGGCAAACACCACTGAGTTCTTTTTTACTTCTCTCTCAAGCTCTTTAAGACTTACGATATGAAAGCTCTTGCCTTTCGTTGCCTCCTTCGTGAGAGCAGCCATTTTGGGTTGTATAGGATTTAGCTTGATTTTCATGCCTTCATGAGTGAATGAACACGACTTCAAACGTCCGAAAATCATGTCATCCATATCAAAAAGCTAAGGTCTTCTCAAGATGATGGCCAACATCTATAGGTAGCACATCATACCAAATATTGTCCTTATATAATCCGAACTAAATTGGGACTAGGCATCTCCCCTTAATGTTAATGAATGAAGCATTGACTCATGACACCTTGTAGGGGCTAGGGTAGGTGACTGGCTGCAATCCTATACAGGTAATAATGTTAGTTGATACAGCATTAATGCAACTCCCGATATCAAAAATCATCTTACTATACTTATCACCATGCTTCACAAAGGTGTGAAAGATCAGTCCTGCGTCATTCATTGCTCTCTTTCACTTGAGCCTAGACACAACGCACAATGCCAAGTCAAGGGTTCTAAAAGCAAATATTTGAAAGCTCTACTCGAGTGGGTATGCTCTAAATACAACCTAGTCTTGCGACTCCTCATCAGTCTCATAACAATCTTCTCCTGACTTATAAACCTCCTCCTCATCCTCTCCTAGGTCATCTTCCTCAAGGTCGTGTACCGGTAAAATCCTAGATGGGCATTAACATGCAAAGTGAACATAACCCTGACACTTGTAATATTGTGTGCATGAACCAACTCTAGAAGACTCACCAATAACTATTTTTCCTTTATCACTAGTGTTTGTGGGGGGGTTTGAGATCGATTTAGACTAAAATTGGCCATGTAATGGCTTACTACCAGCCTGTGTTAGGTGACTAGACGGCTCGCGTGAGTTAAAACATCTAGCTACAGGAGGTCGATAAAACATGTCAATATCATGCATGATGTGATAAGTCTGCTCTAATGTGTGGACATCACAAAGGATAAGCTCTTTTCAAATGTTAGGCTAAGGCCGGCTTTAAACCTAGATATAGTCATATTCGCATCTTCCATAACACCACATCTCATCATATATAAAAATCCACTATTTTGGGTTAGAGTCTGTCACTGATCAAGGCATCGCTGATGGTATGATATTAGCAAGTATTTCTCCTTCAGCTTTTTCTTTATCTCACCCTACATACCTATAGGTGCTTGTTTTTCCTGGGCCAACATTCGGTCAACATTCTGCCAATATAATTTAGCTGGCTCAATAAGCTTCATCTTGATGAATCTCACTTTCCTCTCCTTTGACATATAGTCTCATCCAAAGTAATGGTCAATATCAGCCATCCAATTAATCAAAACGTGAGATTTAGGCGACCATCAAAAGTGGAGGCATCTACCTTGATTCCCTTAATCATACTCTCATATGGGTCACATCTCTCCTGATGAGGTCTCTCTTTAGATCGTCAAAGTGAGTCGAGAGTCCTATTCGTGTGTGAACCCTCACCTGACTCTCTTTGTATAGCATTTTCTAAGCATGCTATACAGTCTATAAGCTGACGAGATTCAGACCAACCCTCTTAAACATCAGCTTTTAAGGAAGCAAACTACATAAGGAATTCTCTCGCCCACGATGGTTGGTCAGAATACATATAAATCATGTATTGATGTCTGATATGCTCCACCACTACGTATAGGCAAGCAGTGTGACTAACTCTAAATGTATGACAATATAATGTTGATTTTTTTGTTTTGAATATAAATGAGATGCTGACTACTAATGCAACTTCCTATATGCCCTCATGTCAAATATGATGAGATAAGCTATCAGAAGTCAATTAGCAATTCAAAGTCGAGCTAGTTGTAGTGCTTACAATAGTTTCGAATTTTTTTAATTTGGTTGTGTACTGTAAATAATGTGCTGCAAGTGTGTAATGTGATAATTCAATTTCTTAATAAAATTTAGTTATCTTGCAGTTCTGATTGCAATAATATAGCTATTCTTTTAATAATAAATTCTTTAGGGCTTTAGGAAATTTTAAAAGTAAATATTGATTTGGAAAATATAGTCCCATTTTGTTTGGTTCACAAAAGAAAACCAACAGTAATTGAAAGCAAAAGGCTAGGACAAACTTACAGCAGATCTTCCTGCACAGAAAATGAACAAATCCAAAACGGGAAGTGGCATGTTAGTGGTTGAGTTGGCTACTCATCGACGTGAAACATACTGAATTTGGACTCTAAATGAATCTGGAATCGTCAAATTACTGGAACTGCGCAAAAATCTTCAGAAATTCAATCAAAAAATCCCAGAAAATCACAGGCCGTATAGTTGAGCCACGACTCAGTCAACGCGGTCTACGGCTCGAGATCAGCTCCAGCTCAACCGAGCCATTACTGTAGCTTGACGCGGCTACGGTTGCATTCGGGTTAATCCGAGCCAGTACTATAACTCGTCGATGCGAACGACGCCGACGTCAAATTCGGTGGTTTCGGCATGGTTTCGATGTCGTCTAGGAGCTGTAAGGTCGCTTAAAGGAGACGAAACATTAGGTGAGGTCAGTGACTCTGATGGTCGCAGGAGGCATCGTCGACGAGGGTCAAAGCTCTTGACGACGACGGTTCCTAAGGTTTTGATCGTCGATGGGGGGTTATGGATATGGATGAGATCACCTGGAAGCAGCGAAGCTGTTCGTGGGGTCAAGAACTCTAGGCAGATGTCACCTAAAGGTAGCGAAGCTGTTCATGGGGTCAAGAACTCCAGGCATCACTGATGGTGGAATGGCGCAAGCTTCAGATTTGACGGCGACTGTGTTCGCTCGTTTTAAACGATGACGACAACGTCGTTGGCAGGGTCGTCGAGGGCCGTGGAGCCCCTGGAAGCGACCGTGTCTTTTGACAAGGTCAATGGAGGTGGAGGCCGTCGACGAATGCACCGCTTAATGCGGTAGCGATGGTAGCGGCTAGCAAGGTTAGGGTTTCGTTAAGTTTTTTTGTTTTTTATCAGAAAGTTTTTTGGTAGAGAAAAAAGAATCATTTGGCACCGATACCAAATTTGATGTAAAACACAAACGATTTTAAGGATTTGTGGGGAAATTTGGGAAGAACAATAGAAATTAAGGTTCAAATGCTTTTCGACAACGATTCTGATGCTTCTCACCAAAGGGTGACCTTATTAAATTTGGAGAATTTTAATTCTCAAGATTTCATTGCTTTAAACAAACCAACCTAAGGCCTTTACATAGACTTACAACTTTTGAGCTCGAATCAAATTCCGAATCAATTCAGGGATGCAACCACAACAAACTGGGCTGGGACTCGAGTCACATTCTTCACGTGTAGACCTTGATGTCCCCATCACATTTTATATGAATACAAGTTTCAAGTTCAAAACACATCACAAATGACACCTGAAAGAATATTAAAATTCTTTATTGTGTATTCTTCCTTTTCATGTTTGTCATCTACAGGGATGCTTACCACTAACACACCTTCCATGTCATGCAAGGTGTTGTTTGCTTGATACATATCATTAGCCAATAACACATCAACTACGGAGCTGAACTGATGTAAAGTAGGGCTGCAAAAATGAACAGCTGCTGAGGGTTAGGTAGATTCACTATTTCTGTTAATTTCTTTTTTTTTCAAACAAATCCTTCGCCTAGCCAGTTTCTTTTTCTCAAAATAGCTATTTGATGTTTATGTTCATGAATTTAGGTAGGCATTTGGTTCCACCCAGGGCAGGACCTCACCCAAATCTGATTCGGATTCGGGAACCAACCAGAATCCAGATCGTGTATGGATAGGGTTTCCCAATACACTAGCCGAATTCGGCTAGGGTTAGGGTTTTCCCTTGGGGGAAATTCAGTGTGCATCGTGTACCACACAATCTCTATCCTTTGATGATAAAGGTTAACTGGGGAAGGGATTAGACCTGGGCCTAAAGCCTATATAAATGGGTCAGTTCTCCTCTTCCATAACACACAAGAAAGACTGTAGCGACCATAGTGATTGGAGTCATCATGGTGTTCATTGTGTTATGGTTCGAGGTGATCCTAGGTTCGTGACACATTTCGCTATGGGGAGATGATCATCGAAGGTTGCAACGGTCAAATTTGGGTGATCCACTGCAAAAGGTAAGCTTTTGCTGTTAATATTTACTTTATATTGGATGTAGATCTTGCATGTGGTTAGGCTAGATGATCTGGATCTACTATTAATTGCTTGCAAAAAAGGAAAAAGGAAAAAATGATAATGTTTTGCATTCCCTAGTAGTTTGCACATGGGAACATAAGCACATGACACGGTTCTAAGCATCACCAGATCTGTATTAACTTTTACAAATCAGCTTTTCTTAAGGAATTTGCCCTTTAGTGCTATGCTTCTTGATGTATGGCAGTTTTTTGCTTAAAAAAATATTAGATGATCACAATAGTGTGAAAACAATGAGAATGACTAAGGGAAAAGATGGATGTAAATACAACATTTAAATAATTCCAAATCATTCCTTACATACTCATACTTATCAATTTTTGGATTTTGAAATAAAAACTTTAACAAAATTGACCAAATAACCAAATTACTGAATGGGATCGTGTTTCCAGTCATTGAAATATGCTAGGCCAAAATTTACAGCACATGTTCTGCATCGTTAAGTACATGTATCCTAAGGTTTAGCTGGTTCACGATCTGGCCTAAATACTGATACGTTTTGATAGAATTGGGGCAGAAATTTGGGATTTTTATTGAAATAGATGTGGAACACAAGATAATCGACCCCTTTCGAGAGGGAGCCGGCCCTCCAAAACTAGATCTACGACTACAAATTACTCTCACTAGATCTATGACTAATACTCTAAGAACTAGGGTTTATAACTCTCAAATTGCATAAGAAAACAAGACGGCTGACCTAAACATATATATAGGAACAGATTTCGTCAAATAAGGAAAATACTAAAAACTTGCCAAAAATAGAAAATACTAATTCAGCCCAAATCTTGCCAAATCTGTCCGACACCTAATTTTGCTCCGCTGATTACGCCTTGTGTCTTCTCCGCTGATACGTAATGATCTCATCATTACTCCCCCAAAAGAACCACCTTGTCCTCAAGGTGGAAGTCAGGAAACCTCTGCTTAATGACATTGTAGGGTTCCCAAATCGTCTCATGGTCTGGTAGGCCAGACCACCTAACCAAAACCTCGCGCTCCTCTGCCTGTCCTTGGCGAACCCCTAGAACCTCTTATGGCTCCAAAAGGACCTCTATGTCTGCTGTCAGTGTCGGTGATAGTAAGGATGAAGGTGTGTGGTCGTCGATGACACGTCTCAGCTGAGAGACGTGAAACACTGGATGAATCGCTGAATCTGGTGGTAACCCCAGTCAATAAGCCACATGCCCAATACGTGCATCCACCCTGTATGGGCCAAAGTAGCGAGGAGATAACTTCTCATTCCTCCAGTGAGCCGGCGATTTTTGCATGTATGGACGCCGCTTCAAGTAGACCAAGTCGCCATTTGCGAACTGAATATCTCGCCGATGTCCGTCAGCTTGGGCCTTCATCAACTGTTGCGCCCGTAATAGATGACGCTTCAACTCCTGAAGCATCGGATCCCTCTCTTCTAGCAACTGCTCCACCTGAGAAACTAGTGTGGAACCCCGACCGTAGAGCAACAAGCGCAGTGGGTCCCTCCCATACAATACCCTAAAAGGGATGGTTTGAGCCGCTGTATGGAACGAAGTATTGTACCAATACTCCGTCCAAGCCAACCACCTTGCCCACTGCTTCGGCGCATCCGATACAAAACAACGGGGATATGTCTCGAGACTCCGGTTGACGACCTCCGTCTGGCCATCAGTTTGTGGATGATACGACGTGCTTCTTTTCAACTTTGTCCCCTGCATTTTGAACAACTCCTTCCAAAAATGGCTGAGGAATACCTGGTCCTTGTCTGTCACGATCGCCTCCGGTACTGCATGCAATCGAATCAGCTCCATGATAAATGAGGCTGCCACTATCACAGCTGTGTAAGGGTGTCTCAATGCCACAAAGTGTGCGTACTTACTCAACCTGTCGACCACCACCATGATAACTATGTACCCTTCCGATTTCGGAAGCCTGTCAATGAAGTCCATGGTGACCTCCTCACAAACGCGCTCTGGCAATGCTAGTGGCTGCAACAATCCTCCCGGAGCTGTTGCCATATACTTGTGACGTTGACAAACATCACACTTTGCTACCCATGATGCCACGTCCTTCTTCATCCCTACCCAATAGACCTCTCTGCTCAAGCGCTGGTAAGTCTTGAGGACCCCCCGAATGGCCCCCTACTGCACTCCCGTGGAACTTCTGTAGTAGTGTCGGAATGTGAGTCGAGCTCCTCGGCACCACCAAGCGGTCTTTATGCAGTAAGTGTTGTCCGTCCATCCTCTATCCCGGATGCGCTGTGGGATCCTGAAATAACGGCGTCCTAATCTTGCTAGGCTCCTCATCCGCTGCTATCTCCCTCATCAATGGCTCCAAATCCAGCAATACTAGCAAAGAGAGCTGCCAGATGAGAGTCTACCTCCCTCCTCAACAAGGCGTCACCTGCCTTGTTTTCCAATCATGGCCGATACTGGATCTCGAACTTATACCCCATAAGCTTCGTTAGCCATTTCTGGTGTTCCTCCGTCACCATCCGTTGCTCAAGTAAGTACTTGAGGCTCCTCTGGTCAGTGTGCACCAGGAATGGTCGGCCCAGTAAGTATGGCCTCCACTTCTGAATGGCGAGAACTATGGCCATAAGCTCACGCTCGTACATGGATCTAAGCCGTGCTCTAGCTGATAATACCTGTCTGAAGCATGCGACGAGCCTCTGGTCCTGCATCGGTACCGCTCCCAGCCCATATCCAAACGCGTAAGACTCTACCACGAATGGCCTGATAAAATCCGGAAGTGTCAATATCGGAACGCTCATTATGGCCCTCTTCAGGGCCTCAAATGCGACAGTGGCTTCCTCCCCCAATGAATGTTGTCCTACTTCAGCTGCTCTGTCAACGGCCAGGCAATGGTGATGTAGTACTTGACGAACTTCCTGTAGTAGCCCGTCAAGCCTAAGAACCCTGGCAGCCCCGTAAGGTGGTGGGGCGCGGTCACTCCACCATCATCGTGATCTTCGAACTCTCTGCCTCAACCCCATCAGCGGAGACTATATGTCCCAGGTACTCCACGCTCCACTGGCCAAACAAAACTTCTTCCTATTGGCAAAGAGTTGATGCTGCCGTAACTCTTGTAACACCAGCGTCAAGTGTTCCACATGCGTCTCCCTGGTCTGGCTGTAAACCAGTATGTCGTCAAAAAAGACGAGCACGAATCTCCGGAGGAAGGGTCTGAACACCTTGTTCATCAATGCCTGAAATGTGGTTGGTGCATTGGTCAGCCCGAAGGGCATGACCAAAAACTCATAATGGCCTTCATGAGTCCTGAAGGCCGTCTTCTCCACATCCTCTCACCCCATTCGGATCTGATGATAGCCCGACTTCAGAGGCTTCGAGAATATCGTGGACCCATGCAGCTCATCGAGTAACTCATCGATCACTGGAATAGGAAACTTATCGGGTACAGTTTCCTTATTCAGTGCCAGATAGTCTACACAAAATCTCCAGCTGCCGTCCTTCTTCTTCACGAGTAACACCAGGCTGGAGAACGGGCTAGTGCTGGGCTGGATTACTCCCGCCTGTACCATTTCATCAACCATCTTTTCGATCTCCCCCTTCTGAATCTGGGGGGTAGCGGTAAGGTCGTACACTGATCGGTGCAACTCCTTCCTTGAGCACTATGGAGTGCTCGTGGTCTCGTGGGGGTGGTAGTCCATGAGGTTCCTGAAAACCCCCACAAACTAGACCAACACCTGTTGGATCTCTGCAGAAATATCCTGCGCCTTGCCTGCTGTCTCCACCGCTAGACCTTGGAACTCTACCAAGAAGCCTTCACCCTCCGCATGTAAGGTCCTAGCCATCACCTTCAAGGAAACCCATGATCGGCACAGACCTGGGTCCCCTTGAAGTGTCACCCGCTTAGCCCCCGCCTGGTACTCGATCCGGGCAACTTCCAATTTGTCCTGGTTTCCCCCAAGCTCTGCAGCCATCGCATCCCTAAGATGACGTCCGTGCTGCCCAGATCCAGCAGTAAGAAGTCCTCCACAATCCTGACCCCTTAGAGGGTCAGAACCACACCTCAGCATACTCCTCTCCCCCGCTCTACCTGGCCGGTGCCCATCATCACCCCAAAGCTACCTATATCCACCAACTCCAAACCTTGCTGCTCCACAACTCGATTGGAAATGAAGTTGTGGGTGGCCCTACTATCAATAAGCATCGTCACCTCCTGCTCTGCTATCTCTCCGATCAGCTTCATAGTGTGGTTCGGTGTGAACCCCACTACGAAGTTAAGAGATACCTCCGCGACATCCAAATGAATGTGCTCCTGCTCCACCTTTGCCGCCTCTAGGAACTGCTCAACTTCCTCCTCGTCATCAGACTCTCCGTCGTCCTCATGTACCAAGAGCACCTGTAAGGCTCGCTCTCGACATCTATGTCCAGGACCGTACTTCTCATCACACCGGAAGCACAGCCCCTTCGCCTTCTTATTCGCCCACTCCGTCTCTGTCATTCTCCGAAACGTCTCACTACCACTAGGTTGTGCGGTGTTGCCCTTATCTTTGATCGCCAGTAGTCCGCCCGTCTGTCCTCCCGGTGCGGCGGGCTTTGACGTCCTACCTAACCTACGTACGGAAGGCACCTCCTCTACATCCCCCTTCGTTCGTCGCTAGTTGCGTTCTTATTCTCCGCCATTTGCGCCAGCTCCATAACATCCATCAGCCCCCTCGGTCGCTGCCTGAGTAACTCAGCCCGAATGCTGGGCTTAAGCCCTTTCATGAAGCTTCCCATGAAGGCCGCCTCCGGGATGCCCCTCACCTGTCCTCCGAGCGCCTCAAATCATTCCACATCGTCATTCACCGTGCCCCCTGCTGCAGGGCCATAAGCTGCTCCTACAAGTCTCCTCCATGAGTGTCCCGAAAACGATCGAGCAACCACTCCTTGAACTCTTCTCAAGATCTGATCTGCCGCCACTACAGTTTCCATTGGTACCATGCAATGACCTTTCCCTCCAAACAGAACCCTGCCGCTTGCAGTTTCTCAGGCTCCATCAATCCGTTCACCTGAAAGTACATCTCAGCCCTATAGATCCATACATATGGGTCGTCTCCGTCGAAAACCGACATCTTCAATTTCCAGACCCTGCTCTCCAGCCCCGTGTTGCCCTGGTTCGCCCTTGGCAATCCAAAGTGAAACTGGTGCTGGGCATTGCGTTGGGCCCTCCCTTCGTCCCATAATCCTCCTCCTCCTCCGTTTTTCCAGCCTCCATCATCTCCAACTGTGCATCGATGCTCCTAAGGGTTACCCCCAAGGTCTCCATATCCTCCTCCCTGTTGGCGGGCTATCGCTGGTTGCCCTTTCCCTCCTGAATGGTTCGTCAGTGCCCATATGCCTTGAAAATGATCTTCAGGGTGCTCAGTTGTGTATTGAGGATACTTCGGGACTTGACGCGCACCTGAACCAGCCCCCGAAAACTGTCCAGCACCTAAACCAGTCCCCGGGCCGAAAAAATGCCCTTTTCCAAGCTCTGGTGGCTGCTGCCCCCAGGGATGGCCCTGGGGGTTCGCCGCTCCACCATGGGGGTCGCGCGGCCCCCATGGAGCAGCCCGGGAGCCGCGCGGCCCCCAGGAAACAGCCTGGGGTCCGCGCGGCCCCCAGGAATCTCTTGAGGGTCCGCGCGGCCCCCAGGTTGCAGCCTGGGGGCCGCGCGGCCCCCAGGAATTTCCTAGGGATCCGTGCGGCCCCAGGAATGCTCCTGGGTCTGCGCCACATGCTATGTGGGCCTGCCAAACCCCCCGTGACGGGATAGGGTTCTGGCAACCCACTCTCGTTGCCTCGTCTCATCCGGATCTATCCCGTCTCGATTTTTGCCTTCTCATCCGGATGTCTCGTCGTCCAAAGTTATGATCTTGCTTTTCCCCTTGTCCAAAGGTAGTTCATTTGGCCCTATATCTGAAGATTAAGCGAAAAAGTTACCATTTTTGGACTCGTCCTTGCGGCGTGGGTTGTCTTGCTTCTCCATCCATGCCTTCATCATTGCCGTGAACTCGGAGAACTTCCCTTCAAAGGAGTCGATCTTCTTCTCCATGGCGTCATGCTTCCTCTCCATGGCGTCATTTTTCTCATCCACCTTCTTCTCTAGATCTTCCACCTTGGAACTTGTTGTTGTTGTCACCATGTCGGATCGTCGCTATGATACCAATTTAATAGGTTTTTGATAGAATTGTGGCCGAAATTTGGGATTTTTTTTGAAATAGAAGTGGAACACAAGATAATCGACCCCTTTCAAGAGAAAGCCGGCTCTCCAAAACTAGATCTACAAGTACAAATTACTCTCACTAGATCTATGACTAATACTCTAAGAACTAGAGGTTATAACTCTCAAGTTGCATAAGAAAACAAGACGGCTGACCTAAACATATATAGGAGCAGATTTCGTCAAATAAGGAAAATACTAAAAACTTGCCAAAATAAAAAATACTAATTCAGCCCAAATCTTGCCAAATATGTCTGACGCCTAATTCTACTCCGTTGATTGCGCCTTGCGTCTTCTCTGCTGATACGTAGTGATCTCATCAAATACCCGTTGCAAAATTAAGAATCCAGACTAGTAGGCCTAAAAATATAATAAAAGATTTGTGCAATCCTTGGGGAGAGTGCTTCACAGGCTTGGCATCTTTCCATAATCTGGGAGCTTCCTAAAAGTAGTCAGCAAGTACTTCATGGGGCAGCCTAGTAAGTTTGTTTACCTAGTGCGAGACGTGTGGATGATCACCAAATTGGCATTGTTATATCACTGCATCATTTTAAGAGAAGCTTTGAGCTCTGCAGTTGCCTCTGGAGACCCCAGAAAAGTATTTTCGGGTGCAGCAGATGTGAAACAACAAGAATACTTTCCGATATGAAGTGACAAACATACTAAACAGCAAGCTTTTAAGTAAACCATCTGCTCGTTAAATATATGTAGCCACAACATAGAAAACAATCGGCATAATATAATGCACAACATACTGCTTGCATATGCATTATTATAAACACAAAATTTCAAAGCTATCATTATCAACAAATTGGCATTTGGTTATCTTCTAGCTTATATGAAAAATTGTCAAACTCTGGTTGGCTATATCTTATCATCATATGTTTGCTGAAGCAATTTACATAGCCCAGTGGGTGTGTCAATTAGACATCATTTCTGGTTGCTTTTTGAGAAAAATCATTTATGTTTTCTTACTGATATCATTGACAGGTTAGACCATAAATCACAAATTAGTTACCTTAAAATGCACGGCTTTCTAATTTACAATGCAAAAAATTTGAATTATCAACTTATAGCTCCCTTCAGCGTTCAAGTGAAAAGACCACATGACCAAAGTATGTGTTCTTCATATACACATTCTGCATTATCCACAAGTTAGCTTCTAAACATTCCTAACAATTTGCCATATTAAACTAGTTTAACAAGCTTAGTAGTTTCATAATTTAGTAAAACGGATTGATACCATGTGGCTGCACGTGTTTGTCAAAGGATTGTATCAACCTCCAAGAACTTGTGTACCGAAGACCTTGATTGGGATCTGTACTGTTAAACTTTAGCATCATTTGGTAATTGGTTTGGCAGATTGACCACGGAACATTAACGATAGACAGAGAGAACACTAGACTCCGGCAGAGATAACACTAGACTCCAACGGTTATCCAATAGGCCTTGAATACCAAGTAAGCTCACCATCATTCAATTTTCAATGTGAATCTAGACCATATCTCCAACCACTTCCTTTATCCAAATGCTTTTTTGACCAGATTTGAGTAAGAAAGCATAGCATACTCATGCAGGATGGGATGGATTTTAGGGATTTGGTGGAGGATTTGGGGAAGAACGGATAAATTAGGGTTTCTTGTTCTCATCAGAGTTCCTAGGTTTCTCACCACGGAGAAGTAAACCTTTCTCAGGTTTGTAGAAATTTTTCCATTGAACTATTCATTGTTTCATTCCTTGATGAAACAAGTCTAGAGGCCTTAATATAGGTTTATAACTTGGTACTTTCCCTATTCCACCCGATGTAGGACAAAACTCAACCAAAAAGACTAAAATAAATAAGACTCTAAATAAATAAAAATAAAAATAAAAAATATCCATATCGTTCCCTCCAGCTTGAGATCTTCACCATCTGGTGAAGGACAACAAAAGTAGCATATGTGAATAGCAGCCAATAGTCCCTTGCAGTTTGAAAAGACGCGTCCACAAACTCTGAAGTATAACAGAATGTGTGCTTCGATGCAGATTGGTAGAAGCACGACTTCGAAAAATTTCTCTCAACTCACAAAAGATAGAATAGCATATAAGATCTGTTTGTTAGTAAGAGGAGGAAGTTTTGTTATAACGAATTCGATGTACTCATTCAGCTTCAGCGACGCTTCTATCTGTAGTTCTGACGCTTATTCAATAGACAGCTCTTATTCAATAGACAGCTTTAGATAAGATTCTGGCTCGAATTGCGATACTGGATGAAGCTCTGACTCTGGTTCGGGATGCGACACTAGATCAAAGTCCGATTCTGGCTCTGACTCGGACTCTTGCTGGGCCCCAATACAAGCTCAGGCTCCAAGTCAGGCTCAGACTTTAATTCAGGCTCAGGCTCCAATTTGGGCACGACTCCAACTCGGGTTCGGGCTCAAACTGTGTCTCAATCTCGTAGTCATGATCTGACTTCAGCTCATGTTTAAGCTCACACTTTGCCTCAGGATTTGAATCAATCTCTATCGTGGGCTCTGTCTTGAGTTTGCAGGCTTGAAGAAAAATGTTCTGCACATCACGTATCAATTCTATAGGATTCTCATTTTCTTTGGGGCTTGTAAATTGTTGGGGTGAATGTGGAATATAGTAATACTTGGAAAAATATCGATCTTAAAGACAAATTTTGAACACTGACCATGGATGACTATGATATGGAAGTCGCATACACCAGGATCGTGCTTCTCCTTTGAACGTGTAATATGCATATGTTTATTTTTGTTCTTCTGAAAAATAAAATTTGGAGATGAAATATTCTCGATGAAATTTTCAATTATCATATCAATACATGTCTTCGAAACCATAAAAATTTGATCATGCATTACTTGAGGAGAATAGCCCTTGTAGTCTTCATCATAGTAATCAGTGTGATATCCCATAATTTAGAGCAGATCTTCTTGTATGGAGGATACCGGTGCATACTTGGCTGAGTCAGCTATCCACTGACGCGAACGACACTCTATTTGGACATCAAATGAATCCGAAATTTCCAAAATAGCAAAACTACATAAAAATCACCAAAAATCCCACAGAAATTCTCCAGAAAATGCAGAGCCTCACCGTTGATTCATGGTTTGCTATTGAGCCGGTTGACCAGGGCAACGACTCGGACGCGGCTCAGGGATCTGCTCACAGGCTCGGTCAACTCGGGTTCGGCTCCACCCGAGCCGATGTACAGTATCGGCTGAGCCGACGGCTCGACTCAGCGGATCGACCGATGATCAGGTTCAGCTCGGATGAGCCGACACTGTAGCAAGGTCGATGCCAATGCCACCAACTGCATTTTCTGACAGTTTTGACAATGATTCTTGGCTGTTATTCATGTAGCTTTGTTGGAATGCGACAAAGAATTATGAGAGGTCATCAACCCCGGCTGTCACCGGCGAAGACGGCAATGGGCGTCTCAACTGCAATGCAACCACGTGTCATACGATTGATCGATCGATCACTTGATTGCAAGGATCTATGGACTCTTATTGATACGGCGACCTACGCCGCCGCTTCTGATCGTGAAGCGAAGCCCAAAAGGTGAAGGATGGCTCGTCGAGTGGTTGTACACGTCACCAACAAAAGATGTAGGCAACAAGGGTTTTGTGCGAAGACAGAGCGAAGAGAGAGATCGAGCGGGGAGGACGGCGTGGCTAGAATTTGTGGATTTGCTGGGGGATTCGTCATCAGCGAACGATGGCTGGCGGCGCGAGGGTTGCAGGGCTTGCCGATGAGGCGTTTGTGTTGAGTCGGTGTCGATTGGTTAAAGGGTTGGCGACGTGAATTTTAGTGTTAGTTTTCCTTTTGGTTTTTTCTTAATAATTTTTTTGGAATCTAAAAATCGAATAGCGAAGAAATGATATTCGGCTCTGATACCAAATTGATACATGACGGGATAGATTTTAAGGATTCAATGGAGGATTTGAGGAAGGACAGATAAATTAGCGTTTGTTGGTTTCTCACCAAAGAAGAGTGTACCTTTCTCAGATTTGTGGAAATTTTTTATTGAACTATGCATAGATTCATTCCTTGATAAAACAAGTCTAGATGCTTTTACATAGGCTTACAATTCGATACTTTTCCTATTCCATCAGATGTGATACTAAACTCACCCTAAAAGACTAAAATAAATAAAAGACTCTAAGTAACTAAAAATAAAAATAAAAATCTTGATCGTATCTCTATCACATACATAATCAGCAAAAAATTCAATTACGACATATTATGAATATGCTTGGCATTGCTATCTCACCGGCTATCATCTACCAAAAAATAGAAGAAGACATACGTAAATTTCAAGCTACTGGACTTACCCTTTTGCAATCTTCACTAGTTATATAGAGTGTCATCCAATCCAAACACGTCATTACAACTGAAACTATGCAGTTGACGACATTATCCTGATATCTTCTTCAGATATTTTTGCATCATAAAATAAGTGCAACCTAACTCCTTAACTCTTGGTTAGGCCCAAATGTTTCAAAGGCGGTCTAGGAATTATATGGATCAATATGATATTGACTTTTAAGCAAATGACAGCTTGATGTTATCAGAAATCAGTGACCAATGTATAATTTTTCCCCATCAAGGCACCGACCCGTTTTCATATGTCAGGAAAAAATTTAACAAATCATGCTGTAAGAAGCCCACCATTTTCATGAAGTTGTTATACAGCCAAGTCATTGAATTCAAATAAACAATTGTGAGTTCTTAAGAACATATCTCCACGGATAGCCTTACCATAAGTGATTGTCACTTCAGTAACTACGTTGGTCTAGGATCTTATAATCGTGATTTTCGCCATAACAATTACAATCATAAGAAGCAATTCAACAATACAGACCATCATCATCAACCAAGCACCCTTCATCAAACCATTTATAACAAAGAGAAAGCAAACTGTATGTAAGCAGTATTGTGCTAGCTAACAAGGCAACATAATCCACTCAAAATGACAAGTTATGCAAAACCCGTTACCACAACCTCAGCCAGCTTCACTTCCACATTGCCGGAACTCGCGTGCGTCTCTTCTTCCATTTCTGCCAGCAAGCTTGCGCGCTTTAACTGAAAATTAGATGAATAACAAGTAATAAGTTAACTAACTAATAAATGAAAATGGTAATTAAAAAACAAATTATGAAAACAAAACACTTCATGGCTTGTGCTCAAAAAAAAAATCTTTGAAAAAAACAAATATAGAATGCTCAGCCATATGTAGGATCCACTATTCAAAAAAGATGGTTTCAAGGTTTCCATTATAAAAAATTAAAAAAAAAACAAAAAATCGTTATTAAATTCTGACACGAACACGGAATAGTTAAACAGACCGGATCTTCTCAAAACTAAGTTTTAAAAAAATAAAAAAAATAAAAAAAGACAGAATTAAGATTACTTAGTATAATCAAATGATCAAGAATTCTGATTCGATTCCACATCATAGAACGAAACAATCACTCATTCAGACTAGAACGCCATCGTCTAAAAAGGAGCTAGCATCGAAAAAAAAGATCAATAAAGCCAGCTTTTATGTTTAATTTCTTACTTTTCAGCAAGATTCAAACGTAGAGGACGAAGTGAACGATTAGCAGCACACCAAAACTTTTTATAAAAATAGGAAAAAAGGGGGGGAATTGCTCAATCCTCTCAACAACAAAAAAACAAGATCGCACACAACTCGATTCAATGCTACAAACTGATGAGAAACGGCAACGCTCACCTTGAGATCCAATCTAAGCTCGTCGTCTCTCTCTCTCTCTCTCTCTCAAATTTCTTTTGATTTTATTATTTATTATTTTTGACTTGTAATTTCTGAAAGCAGAGATATATGGAAAGAGAATCGTTTTATACAATGAACAGCCGCACACAGACCAGAGTGAGACGAAATCGCGATGTCTTCGGTCCTATTTCTCGCTATTCGCACCGCCCACGGTGAGGTTACCCCAAAAAACACGGACATTTATAATTCATTGGGATTGGAATTTTATAATTAGTTAACAGTGACAGCGCTACCGTTGTACAATTCGATGATTAAACCAGTGGCTTTTCGTTCATTTAAAACCTTACGTTTTTTCTATTTATAAATTTAGCCCTTATTTTGACATATTTAAACAACTAACCGTTAAATTGAGCCGTGTTAAAATCCTTTTGCAATAATTAAAAAAATCTGATACTAAATGGTCAAGCGAGAGCATATCTCAAAGCCAGAATTGATATATACCGGTTGACCGGTGTATATATGTTTTTTTGAAAAAAAAAAGTGAAAATCAAATCATATCACATGTCATTTCACACGCTCTCTCTTTCCTTTATTGTCATTTTTGGCAAGTCATAATTACATACATCTCCTTATGATAGTGTATATAGACCTTGTCATAAAGTTGCATGATTTGGATTGTAATGGATATCACATGACATATGCCACTTAGCATCTTGTACGACTCGAGAAGTCCAGGCTTCATGACCATTTTTTGAGACTCGGCGTTGTTTCTTTATATTATAAACTCTTAAAACATGAAATATGGGGTAAACCCAAAACCATTTGCTTGTCAATTAAGCATTAAAAAAATTCCATTGCTAAACCATTAATTTTTCAACTAAGAGATTGATGAACAAAAAGCTTTGTGTTAATAATAGTGAAGTTTGAGTCAAGTTTTTAAATATAAATATTGCAGATGTATGTTTCGAAATACGAAAGATTCAGGGGCTCATGTTAGAAAAACCCCCAAGTTATTGATAATTATAGGGGTTAACCGGTGACCTTGTGACGTGGTGCAGGTGCGGCGCACGTGGGGAGGCGAGGTGGGCCTGGCATGAGCTGGAAAGTTGCAAAAAGGGCTTTGTCATTTTGGGCCGGTGGCATGATTTTTTTGCACCTGACAAAACACCAGACGATGAACTCAACCAATAAGCAGACGACGCCTGTCAAGAATAGAGGCGCACTATATTCATGCCGCAAAGGTTTTTGTAAGAGATTTGTAGGATTTCCTTTTTCAAATATGGTTTGCTAAATACACAGACTTTTGGTGAGTAGGACGGCCCAAATTTGTTTGCTGCCATGAAATGCGACCGACCAAACCGACACCGGCTTTTTCCTCCGTGGCGGGGGGGGGGGGGGGGGGGGGGGGGACAAAGACGACGCCGACGGTAATCAAACTGATGGACCAACGCCCTGCTTCCGCCTAAACGCACCCAGTGGGACCCACCACTCGCCAGAGAGGTTAATTTTTGGGTGCCCGGGCCTGCTTCGCAAATGCCGGCCTCCACTTGGACTCCCCTCGCTGATGGGGGCCCGACGAAAAATAATATTATTTCTTCCTTTAAAAATTCGGCCGAGCTGGGTTTATACAACCTAGCGTGCACCCCACGTAGGAGGTTAGAAAGTTTAGAAAGCATTAATAAATAAATTGCGATCTTAGTTATGCAATCGATTTTTACAAGTTTTCTGATCATTTCACGCTTGCTTTGAATGCAACCCAATTGAAATGTGTTGATCATTACTAGTCAATCCAACAACATTTAACCCCCTCATAGTTCTCTGGCCATTAGGGATGATACCCAAAGTCTGATTGGGCTTCTAATTGGACATGTCACATCATCATCCCTGCCAATCATTCACTAATTCTTCTAATTCTTCTAGAATTTGTGAATGATTGATAGGGATGGTGATGTGGCATGCCCAATTAAAAACCAAATCAGACTTTAGGCATGTCCATTCTCATCCCTACTCTCAATAGAAAATTTCCTTGGATGCCCATATAGAAATTAATCATCTTATTTAAAAAAAATCATTATTTCGAGTGTTTTCTAATCATTTCGCACTTGCGGCCAGCTTCCGTCAGCAGTTGCAATAATTATGTCGTGCGGAACAAAAATAGCGAACTCCCCGTCAGGTCCGCATCCCAATGCTTGGTGGGCCGCGGCCCAATCATAATTGACCAGACTACCCTCGCGCTCGTGATCGCAACAGTTTCGTACTGCACTGTCTTTCTCTGGATTTATCGGCGTAATTTGAAGATTTAACGGAGGACAATTTCGTCAGACAAGTATCTGCATCCTTGTTCGTTCACAGTTAACGTTTATTTGTTGAACACCGAGAGGGTTGAGAGTCCAGCTATGACGTCGGGCCCACGCATTCACAATTAGATTCGTTACTTATTTTTTAGATTAATTTCCACACATGCTGTCGCAACGTATTCACCTTAACGAAGGCCCAATCACCTGAAAAATAAGCCCAAACCATGATTGAACCCAAGATTCAAATAAGGGGTTTTGTCTTTTTGGGCCAAATTGGGTATTGGGATTGTTTTGCTAATATCCACAAAGGTGATATACCGTTTGCCCTAACAAGTGATACATGAGGCCCATGGCATTGATTTATATACATGACAGAGCACAGTTTCAGCTGGAGATTGTGATGGGCCGATCTCCAAAAGGTTTTGGTTCTTCAGTTTATCCGGATGCAAGCCAATATGAAGTTTGTTAAAACTATGATCCGAATCCATTTTACAGACACCCATTTCAAGGCAAAATGTTGGTGTTTAATCCCATGTTCAAAGATAAAAGAAATGCATATATGGTTAAATATAATTGGATCTATTTTGTCAATTAACTTTAATCTAGTTTGAATACCGAGTTGGTGCTTATAACAGCCGGCCAATACAAGCTATAGCATGGGCATCATGTTAGTGTGTACTAGGGCCCCGCTAGCAGCGGGGCCCAGCCGAGCAAGATAGATGGGACCCACCGCGAGTTGCCACCGCTCTCGGAAGACATCCTAATCTTGACCTGAGAGGTCAGCCTAACTAGGCCCCAACACAGCTCTACGAGGACGACATCGCTAACCGAGGTCGGCCCCCTACAGCAGCATAGCTCTATCAGGACGACGTCGCTAACCAAGGTCAGCCACCTTTTCTGCAAATCTCTAGAAGGACGGCTTTGCTGCCTGATGTTGGCTCCTTGCCAGCAGACGCATACAAGGGCGGCCTAAACACCCTAGGTCGGCATCTTCAACCTTGTGACTCAAGCACCTCCTGCCCGCCTAGTAGGATCGGCCCGATCGATTTCAGTCAAGCAGGCTGCCTTCTCTCCAGACCGTTGACAACAGAATTCCACACAATGCGTCTATAATTGCAGGCTTTATCTGCGAACATGGCCATAACTCTTTGGCTTATTTGTTTACTCGCCTTATTTGCGGGAGTCAGTTAACCCAGGTTAACTGCGGATCTTCATCCAACGCATCCAAATTCATGGAGTCGGTTGCGCCTGAGGATATGTGATCCTCATAACTGACTGGCGTGTCGTAACATCCTCCAAGCCATATATAAACGGTAGGATACCTCCTTCATCAAGTACATCTAAACTCATATGCCAAAACTACATGCACAATGCGACTCTCTCTCTCTCTCTCTCTCTCTCTCTCTCTCTCTCTCTCTCTCTCTCTCTCTCTCTCTCTCTCTCTCTCTGTGCCTAACTTACGCCTGAATTCACGCACTCATACGCAAGCCCTCACGCTTCAACAAAAGGCTCAACATATACACCTCACACATAATCTCTATGGGATATCTTACGCCTAAAAGAGAACACGCACATCCTTCCTCCATCATCGTCGGACTTAGGCATCGGATGATAGTTGGGGGTCCGCCCCTGACCTTGTAACGTCCATTCCTCTCTCTCCTCCAGGCATCAGAGAAGTAGGTCGGCCCAGCGAAACCATGCATGGGTCCTTTGTTGGTGCGTGATCCTTGCATCAACAGCAGTTGTGAGTTTTCTGCATCAATAGTTGGCGGTTGAGGAAGGGCATTGTGACAACTCTCGTTATATAGGCTCTCATCACCGCAACCTCTTCAACATCTTATCCGTCAGCGTCCTCTTCATCCACCTCATCAATGACGAAAAGCAAGAGGATCTACGGGGGCGTGCGCCTTAAATCAACACCACTGATGATAGGTAACCCGCTGATAGATTGCCTCCACAGCCTTCTACTGCTATCATAATGGCTCCAGCCGCTTCCACGACGGCCGACTTTTAAGTTCTCGTGACGGAGCTCCGCGAGATGAAAGAGAACCAGGCTTGCCACGCTAGGAGCAATGAATTTTTAAATCGAGTTGTACCTAGATCTGATCTGTACCAGATCCAACACCCCTCCAAAGATTTCCTACCATGGCGTGTCCCTCTTTAACAGGAAGCGCACGATAGACGAGGATTGTAGGCAGACGTAAGTCTCCAGCAGCTCTGAGGGATCGGAGTGTGGCGACCGAGAATGCCACAAGGATAAGGCTGGGCCTTCCGACAACCGATACACCAAAAACCCTTCACCCGTGACAAGCAAGGACCTGCAGACGAAGTAGGGCAACAAATCTGACCCCCGACAAAAGATCACTGCGAGGTGAGCATCAAATCATGAGAGCTCTCTCGGGTCTTCCCTAGATCTCTGCCAGTTCCTGAGAGCTCTAATTGGTATATCTGCCTGGTCTTCCCATAACCTCCTGCATATAACAAAGCACACAGCCCAGGTTGGGGCACTCGCTGGTCAGACTTCAGGGACGTAGCGCGGGGCAAGCAACACTCCCTTATGCTGCCTTCAAGAAAGCACCCAACCCAAGCTGGCCCCCTTGGTCCGATCTCAAGGGACCAGCCCGGGCAAACATAACATAGCTCATATCGTGTTGCATCCAACAAATCCCTTACCTCAGGCTGGGGCACCAGCTGGTCTGAACCCACAGGTGCCAGCTCCAACATTTAGCATCTGTCTCAGGCCATGCTAAGTCTCAAACGCATTGCCCAGGCCAGTGCACTCGTTGTCGAGACCTCAGGGACCAGCGTAGACTTTCGCTGTTGAGACATATATGTTGAGTATTGGTGTGTCATACCAATCTTATTTTGATGATCATCACAACATTATGTTGTTGTTAATGACTTTCATGTTTTAGTCTCACAGTTTCATTCCTAGAATATCTTTCTTGGAGACTAATCACTTGATGCAAGGATGGAAATCAAGTGGAGAAGTGCCAAAGCTTGGGGATGATGGAGAGCAATCAAGGCATCAAGATAGAAGACTTAGACTATAAGGAAAGCAATGTAATCCATGTAATATTTACTTTATTGCTTTCTCTCTCTTTTGAGTCTAGGTTAATGTAAAGCCTTGGTAGATGGTTTACTCATTCATGCATATGCATTTAACCATCTTAGTGAGCCTTAGGAATATCATAGAATCCAACCCAATATGTTCACTCTGTCCAAAGACTCATTTGGAGTCTTTGGCTTTCCATCAGTCTCCTGCTGAAGGAATAACAGTCGACTGGGTGATTTCTAGTCGCCTGTAGATCCTTCTACAGTCGCCTGATAAGCACAGCTCAAGTCAACATTGCAATTGACTCAAACTTGAGCTTTACGCACAGTCGACTACTGGTCAGTTTACAGTCGTCTGTATATTTACAGTCGCCTGTAGATTGGTCATCAGTCGCCTTAGTAGCGTAAGTGCAATCTCTGCATCTCTCGGTCATTTCTCCATCTTATTCAGCAGACGACTGATTAAGGTTTTACAGTCACCTGGCTAATAGACAGTCGACTGTATTATTGGCATCAATCGCCTGTTTGCTAAACTGGAGAAAGAGTGCAGCTCTCTGTTTTATTCCATCCCCTGCAGCAGTCGCCTGCTGAGGGATTAACAGGCGCCTGTCCTGTTCTCAGTCGAATGTACTGTCTTCATCAGTCAACTGTCCTGACTCAGATTATAGCCGTTGGATATTTTCTAGTCGTTGATCAGTCGACTGTCTTTTGATCATCAGTCGAATGTTCCTGTCGTTTTCGCCCAGTTTCTAGCCGTTGCAGAATCGATTCTTTGGCTGTTTTCTTCGGTTTTGGGGTTTGATATAGGGCTCCTATATATATGAGTGTGCTGCCATCTCTTATACTTCTTGATGCTATTGAAAATCTCAAGAGATCCTTAAGCCACTCTCAAACCCTCCCAATTCCCTCTTGTGAGCTCTCATTCCTCTTCATGCATTGAAGTCCAGCTCAAGGGAATTCATCCAAGTGCTTTCAATCATATCTCAACACTTGGAGATCCTCTTCCATGCCTTGCATTCATTAATGAGTAAGTTCATCTCAAGGCATAGGTAAGAGTATTTGTTTTACTTTGTTATTTCATTGTTACCCTAGTTTTCTGTGTGAGAGATAGTTACTCTCTGTGTGAGAGTATAACCTTCTGTGTGAGGGTTGGTTGAGATCTCTCTGTGTGAGGGCTTAAGTCTTTCTGTGTGAAAGCAAGGATTTTCACTGTGTGAGAATCCTAAATCCTCTGTGTGAGGTCTCTTTGTGTGAGAGTGAAGATTTCTCTATGTGTGAATCCTAAATCCTCTGTGTGAGGTATCTCTGTGTGAGATTGTATTCACTTCTCTGTGTGTGATTTATAGTGGATATTGGTGTGGCTGGACTTACCCAAGTTTGGGGAACCAGGGTAATTCTTGTGTTTGCGTTTGGATTGATTGTGTTGATTAATTCCTCTTGCACTTATTATTCCATATTTACAAGTTTAATTTTAATTGCACAATTTATTGTCATTACTCTATTCACCCCCCCTAGAGTGTTTGTTGTTAGTATTGCAAGGTAGACGGTCCTTACAACTGGTATCAGAGCGAGGTTGAAGCATACAACAATGATGGCATACAACGCTTCATCCATGTCTCATGAAGAAGGTCTATCAACAGTTCGACCCCCGCTCTTCAACGGAACCAACTACCCTAGCTGGAAAATCAAGATGATGATCTACTTGGAGGGTCAAGACCTTTGGGACATCACAGAGTCGCCATTTGAGAAGCCTACTACACCCGCGGCTTCGAAAACAAAAGCGGAGAAGGACTCGATCAAAATTAATACGAGGGCTATGAATGCATTCCATTGCGCCCTCACTTCAAATGAGTTCAACCGCATCTCCATGTGCAAAACGACCAACGAAATTTGGCATACATTGGAGATTTCTCATGAAGGGACTTCGAAGGTAAAGAAATCTAAACAATGTGTTTTAGATCTAAATATGAGTTGTTTAAGATGCAGGAAGGTAAAAAAATCTCGGAGATGTTCACAAGGTTCACAGAAATCGTGAACGCTTTGGAATGACTTGGAAAGGTGATTTTCCAGGAGGATAGAGTGGAGAAGATCATTGACTCGCTCACATCTCAATGGGAGTCAAACGCCAACGGTATTTTGGAGTCTTACGACATGTCCAAATACACCGTTGAGGAGTGCATTGGGAATCTCATGGCGTATGAAGTAAAGCTTCAACACAAGAAGGAGATTCAACCATCCAAGCCCGAGAAGCCTGAAAAGCAAAAGTGGGTTGCATTCCATGTCAAGGAGGAGCCAATCAAATGGAGGAAGAAATTCCATCAAGAAGCTCCTAGTGAAGAAGATAGAGAAGATGAGGCTAGTGGAGATGAAATCTTGTAGATTGCCACGCAACTAAGAGCATTCCTCAAGGACAAGCAAGGTAAATCTTTGTCAAAGTTTGCCTCCAAGTCTAACAATTCTATTTGTTTCAATGTAGAGGAAAAGGTCATCTTTCTACCGAATGCCCTTCCAAGCCCGACAAAGAAAATTACAAAGGGAAAGGGAAGAAGCATTGGAAAGGCAAGTCCAAATTCAAGAATCAAAAGAAGTGACTTGTCGGCACTTTTGATGACTCCGATGAGGACACTTCAAGTGATGAAGAAGAGGATGATAAGGAGCGAGCTCATATGTGCTTCACGGCTTTTGATTATTCTTCAGCAATCTCCTCAAGTTCAAGCGATGAAGAGGTGAAGGCATGGCTCAACCCCAACAGGGAAATGTGTTTCATGGCAAAGGGGGAAGAGTCTTCGTCAAGCTCTAAGGAGGAGGAAAGTGATGAGGAAGTTGAGGAGGAATAGCTATCCTACAAGGAGCTCGAATACCGCTTCAACGTGGTCTCCAATGGGACAAGTAAGTGCATTGACTCATATGCTAAATTGAAAGCTAAATTTAAAAATGCTATGAGTAGGTTGCATGCCTTAGAATCTACTAGTGTAAATGCCAATGATACTTTGCATGTTTGTGACATTAGTGAGAGAGACACACTTCTCTCTCAAGTTAAGGAATTGAGTTTAACTAATGAGAATCTTGTTGCGCAAAACCTTAGCTTAGAAACTCGCATTCAACAACTTACGTTGAAATGTGAAGAGGAATACTGGAAGCTCAAAAGCTTTGTGTATTCTAGAGATTCACTCCACGATTTGTTGGAAAAACAACATCCGGTAAATCATAAAGGAGGTTTGGGTTATATTCAAAATGTGGTACCCAAACCCACCTCTAATTCCTCTTATGGTGCAAATACAAGAAATATTGCTAAAGCACCTAAGAAGAATCACCATGCTTTCTTGTACAACAATAACATCAACAAGAAGCATGTAGATCACGAGGTAATGAGGAAAAATGAAAAATCTTCATTTTTTTGCTAAGAAGCAAAATCCTCATTCGTTGCATGCCAAGAAATTTGTTTCTACACCTAAGCATGCCCCACCCACCCCTCTTGCAAAGGCAAAACCCTTGCCTATGAATTCCTTGAGTTTATGGATTCCCACTAAGGTTAGTGTGCAAGAGAGGGATAGCTACATCAACTCTCTAGTTATGGATGTGATCACCTCATGTGATTACATTAGGAAGTCAAACTACTCTTGGGTTTGGTTGCCTAATGTTTAGGTTCCTCACACATATGCATATTACATGGATACTGTGCTTGAATGTTTTTTAGCATACCCATTGTTTGTGTGTGTTTCATGTTTTTGAAAATGTTTTCAAACTTATTTCTTTTCATGAAATTGGGGACCTTGGGGTTTATTGACATGCATGCACTTTTGATCCATGTGAATGTCAATGAGGGGAGTTAATAGGTTATATGTTTAAAATATTTTAAGACATATTTTAACTCTCGTTTCGGGGGATGTTTGAGATCATTATTTACAATTGGTTATTTTTGGTCTCAAACTAAACCTCTAAGATATTGCCATGGTGTTTCATGTTATATTTGTTTTGGCAATATTCTTTGTGTATCTTTGAAGTTTGATTTTTCCATATCTATTCTTTGATACACTTTAGGCCCATGGCTCCATTAATTGTATAATTGGTATTAGATCCTAGAAGTCAAAAGTTGACCATTTCTATGATCTAGGGGGAGCATGAGATAGTGAATTGATACCCACTTAATTTTTCAATATGGTATCATACATATCTTTCTTTTCTTGCATATTGTCACATCTTAGTTAAGATGACAAAGGGGGTTATATTTGATATCCACCTTTTTGACGATGTCAAGGGGAGAGATATATGCATTATGTAAATATATATATGTGAAGATATATTCATATGCATATGTGGAGAGATATATCTATGTGAGAGAGATATATGGGATTAGATAAACCATTCAAGTTTGCATGATATTATCTAATTCATTTGGTTTAGTAATCCATGCCTATTATATGTCACCATGATCTTATTTGGTAGAATACGTATTTACTATTGTGTAGCTCATTGTATAATTGGTGCATATAAGTAGGGGGAGCTCGTTACCATTGTGCTTTAATTCTTTGTGTTTTACATAATGTGTGTCATCATCAAAAAAGGGTAGATTGTTGAGTATTGGTGTTTCATACCAATCTTATTTTGATGATGATCACAACATTATGTTGTTGCTAATGACTTACATGTTTTAGTCTCACAGTTTCATTCCTAGAATATCTTGGAGACTAATCATTTGGTGCAAGGATGGTCATCAAGTGGAGAAGTGTCAAAGCTTGGGGATGATGGAGAGCAATCAAGCATCAAGATTGAAGACTTAGACTCTAAGGAAAGCAATGTAATCCATGTAATATTTACTTTATTGCTTTCTCTCTCTTTTGAGTCTAGGTTAATGTAAGCCTTGTTAGATGGTTTACTCATTCATGCATATGCATTTAACCATCTTAGTGAGCCTTAGGATTATCATAGTTACCAACCCAATAGGTTCACTTTGTCCAAAGACTCATTTGGAGTCTCTGGCTTTCCATCAGTCGCCTACTGAAGGAATAACAGTCGACTAGGTGATTTCCAGTCGCCTGTAGATCCTTCTACAGTCGCCTGATATGCACAGCTCAAGTCAACATTTCATTTGACTCAAACTTGAGCTTTACGCACAGTCGACTACTGATCAGTTTACAGTCGCATGTATATTTACAGTCGCCTGTAGATTGGTCATCAGTCGCCTGAGTAGAGTAAGTGCAATCTCTGCATCTCTCTGTCGTTTCTCCATCTTATTCAGCAGGCGACTGATTAAGATTTTATAGTCGCCTGGCTAATAGACAGTCGACTGTATTATTGACATCAGTCGCTTATGTGCTTAAGTGGAGAAAGAGAGCAGCTCTCTGTTTTATTCCATCCCCTGCAGCAGTCGCCTGCTGAAGGATTAACAGGCGCATGTCCTGTTCTCAGTCGACTGTACTGTCTTCATCAGTCGACTGTACTTGCTCAGATTATAACCGTTGGATATTTTCTAGCCGTTGATCAGTCGACTGTCTTTTGATCATCAGTCGACTGTTCCTGTCGTTTTCGCCCAGTTTCTAGCCGTTGCAGAATCGATTCTTTGGCTGTTTTCTTGGGTTTTGGGGTTTGATATAGGGCTCATATATATATGAGTGTGCTGCCATCTCTTATACTTCTTGATGCTATTGAAAATCTCAAGAGATCCTTAAGCCACTCTCAAACCCTCTCAATTCCCTCTTGTGAGCTCTCATTCCTCTTCATGCATTGAAGTCCAGCTCAAGGGAATTCATCCAAGTGCTTTCAATCATATCTCAACACTTGGAGATCCTCTTCCATGCCTTGCATTCATTAATGAGTAAGTTCATCTCAAGGCATAGGTAAGAGTATTTGTTTTACTTTGTTATTTCATTGTTACCCTAGTTCTGTGTGAGAGATAGTTACTCTCTATATGAGAGTATAACCTTCCGTGTGAGGGTTGGTTGAGATCTCTCTGTGTGAGAGCTTAAGTCTTTCTGTGTGAAAGCAAGGATTTTCTCTGTGTGAGAATCCTAAATCCTCTGTGTGAGGTCTCTCTGTGTGAGAGTGAAGATTTC
Source organism: Scilla litardierei (assembly GCA_030789695.1). Lineage (NCBI taxonomy): Eukaryota > Viridiplantae > Streptophyta > Magnoliopsida > Asparagales > Asparagaceae > Scilla > Scilla litardierei. Next base: position 13,755,902 of record CM061131.1, read on the forward strand.
TCTATGTGTGAATCCTAAATCCTCTGTGTGAGGTATCTCAGTGTGAGATTGTATTCACTTCTCTGTATGAGATTTATAGTGGATATTGGTGTGGCTGGACGTACCCAAGTTTGGGGAACCAGTGTAATTCTTGTGTTTGCGTTTGGATTGATTGTGTTGATTAATTCCTCTTGCACTTATTATTCCATATTTACAAGTTTAATTTTAATTGCACAATTTATTGCCATTACTCTATTTAGGGGTGGCAAAATAGACCCGACCCGACCCGACCCGACCCGAACCCGGCCTCTTGGGTCGGGTATGGGTAGGGGACAATCCGGGTCGGGTCGAATTCGGGTCAACCCGACCGACCCGGATAAAAATCCGGGTCGGGTACGGGTTTGACCCTTCGACCCGGTTGACCCGAATTCGACCCGTATTTTCACTCTTTTCACCCCAACCCGACCCGGACCCGACCCGAACCCGACCTTTTTTGAAAAATAATCACTATTTCACACCAAACCCGACCCGTACCCGACCCGTAAGAGAAACCGGGTCGGGTACGGGTCACCCGGGTTACTGCCGGGTCGGGTTCGGGTATCCGAACCCTGACCCGAATTTAATTCGGGTCGGGTTCGGGTTTACCCTTATTCGGGTCGGGTCAAACCTGACCCGACCCGAACCCGACCCGACCCGCCCGTTTGCCACCCCTAACTCTATTCACCCCCCTCTAGAGTGTTTGTTGTTAGTATTGCAAGGTAGACGGTCCTTACAATATAGTCCTAGCATCGACTTCTAACACTCGACTTAGGTGGTGCCACATCCAAATCAAACGCCTAGCACGTGCAAATGCAATTTCTGGCGAGACATCCGGACCCATCGCCAACCTCAGGCCGACCCACGGTCCCATCATCGACCTCTGGCAGATCTACAGTCGTGCTACATCCAAACTAGGTCGCCAACCACGACAAGCCCGGTGTTGTCATGACCCACGGTCCCAGCGCTGACCTCTGGCCGATCCACGGTCGTGCTACGTCCAACCAAGGCTGCCAGTCATGCTAGAGCCTATGTTGTCAAGACCCACAGTCCCAACGACGACCTCTGACACTCAACCCACGGTTGTGCCACATCCAAACTCACAAACAACACTCGACCACGGTCATGCTGAGCCTAAACCTAGCTCAGACTGCGGCCGCCATTAGGCCGACCTCAGTGTCCCAAGCTGAGAAATAATACTCGACCTTTGTCGTGCTGGGTCTAATCCCCAGCTCAAGGTGGGGCCGTCGCTGGTCCGACCTCAGGGTTCCGGTGCAGATAAACATCCCTCGATCCCGGTCGTGTTGAGCCTAACCCCCAACTCAGGCTAGGGCCCCCGTTGGTCCGACCTGAAGGTCCCGACGACGACGAACATCATTCGGCCCAGGCCATGCTAAGGCAAGCAACAACCGTCCTAAATCTAAGCCAGACCCCAACCTAAGCTGGGGCCCTCTCGTACAACACCAAGCCCCCAGTTCAGATGCAAAGTCGGAGCTAAGTTCACAGCACAAGCAGGAGCATGAAGATCTTACCCTAAGGCTCTAAGCTGTAAGCACAAATGAGCAAGTTGAAGGCAGCAAGCTCAAGTTTCGTCTTCTCACCTCTCCACATCCGACCTTAGAAGTTCAGCTCAGGTCGGCAATGTCAAGCCAGAAGACGAGGGGCCAATGTAGATGGTACGTAGACCGGGGCTCACTGTCAGTGGGGGCCCAGCCAGACTCAATGGTGAATGCCTACAATGCGTGATCAGAAAGCCACATGCAACCTCTGTATGACCTCCTAGGTCAGGTCTTCCTAACCGACCTCCCAGGTCAGCCAGGCCAAACTTTAAGGACAGATCTTCAGGTCAACTGCCCAACACCACGCCCAGCTCTTCAGGTCAGCCACCTGATCTCTAGGCACAGCTCTACAAGTCAGACACCTAGTCTCCTCTTCCACTTATGACATGAGCGTAAGGCAGTCAATGGACTCTATCCCACTTATGGCAGGAGAGCAAAGAAAGTCAATGACATCTCTCCCACTTATGGCAGGAGAGCAAAGGCATTCAATGGCATCTCTCCCACTTATGGCAAGAGAGCAAAGACATTCAATGCCCTCTCTCCCACACAAGACAGGATAGTAAATGCCCAAATTTAAGGGGGCCAATGATATTCTTAATTGCGCATATCATAACTGTTCGCCCACTAATGGCAATGGAGTAACGACCAAGAGATCTGTAGGAGTCTGTTATGCCAGAGAATCTGTGAGCCATCACTTCCTGCTATAATCACTTCTCTGACTTATCTGCAAAAGTCTGTTACGTCGAGAAATCTGCGATCCTCATAACTATCCTCATAACTGACTGACGTGGCATAACCTCCCAAAGCTCTATATAAGCAGTAGGCTTGCTCCTTCATCAGGTATGACCTAACTTGCGCCTCAACTCGCACACTCATACGCAAGTCCGCACACTTCACCTAAAGGCTCAACTCATACGCATCGCACACAATTTTTATCCGTTATCTTACGCCTAATAGAGCACACGCACCTCATTCATTATCATCTGACTTAGGTATCGTAGTATAGCCGGCGGATCCACGCCCCCAACCATCTAACGTCCCAACTACTCTCTTTTAGGCAACAGAGAAGGAAGTCAGCCCAGCATGAGATTCTAGCATGGTGAGTGCCTGCTCGGGTCCTCTGCCGGTATGAGATTCTGGCATCAAGAGTTTTTTGCCTCAAGGCCCTCAACACTAACCAGCCAATCAAAGCTATATAAATGGGTAAAAATACGCCTTCAAGGGATGATGACCAAGGCTCCACAAAAAAATTTAGGGGTTTAACAACCATTTACAACCCATTCCAGCACTAAAAATTTGGGGTCCTCTGCTCAGTTTCCAAAGCCAAGTGACAACAAGAATACCCGTAAATTCACCGTAATGTAAAATACAAATACAGCCTAATAATTATTATTAAATAAAAAACTAGAAAAAAAGTATCTTTTTATCCAAAAAAAATAGTAAAATGTATAACTAAGAGGAGGAAGATGATGATGATGAAGGGAACGCATCCTTAACTGCGGCGGCGGCGGTGAGGTAGTTGAGGGTGTTCCTCAGCGTGTCCCTCTCCCTCCTCAGCCTCGCTCCGGTGTCCTCCATCTCCAGCAGCACCTGCTGCTCCCTCGGCGCCCCCTCGAACGTGCTCCCCACGAAGAACGAAAACATAGTCGGAAACAGCCCCCGCCTCAGATCCACCGCCGCCTCCGACGATCCATCGTCCTCTCCCTCCGCCTCCTTCTCATCCTTCTTCTTCCCGTTCAGCCTGTTCGATATCCTGATCACGTCTCTCATCAGAATCTCGACCTCGGACGCCAACGACTCGAGATCTAGGCCGGAGACATCGTCCGGAGGGCGATCCTCCAGCCAGGAGACGTCGGCGACGAGGTAGGGTTTGGATCGGAGGATCTTGTTAATGCGGAAGCGCTCCTGGCCCTTGGCGATGAGGAAGAATCGGTCGTCGGCGAGCTTCTCGTGCTTCACCACCTCGGCGACGCAGCCGACGGCGGTGGCAGAGTCCGACGACGAGGACGAAAACAGAACGCCGAAGCGGAGGTCGGACTGGAGTAAGGTGTGCATCATGATGCGGTATCGGAACTCGAAGATCTGAAGCGGGAGGATGGCGCCGGGGAAGAGGACGAGAGGGAGAGGGAAGACCGGGAGCTCGACGGCCGATGAGGATTCCGGCGGAGGAGGAGGAGGGGAGGAGGAAGAGCAGCGGAGGCGGCGTCGGTTGGGAGCTAGGGTCGTGAGAGAGAGGCAGCGGCGAGAAGCGAAACGGGGGCGGAAGAGGGTGGGGTTTGGGGGGAGGAGAGACGCCGCCATGGATTTGGGTGCGAAATTCTTTTGGTGAGAGCTATCATTTGAAATTTTGTGGTGAGGGGGGAAGCTGGGCTGTTTTCATGGATCCGCTGAGTCCACGTGTACGGGCAGCCATTTGACACGTGCATTATCCACAGGGACGTGCACATTTCGCTTGTGATTACCGAGAAAAATGGAAATTGCCATGCGAATTCACCGTTTTGCTCTCAGTTAAATATTTTGACAAGCATCACAATTCCTATTCATTCAGGCATTTTGACAAGCATGTCATGAGCATGTCATCAACTCCAACAAATTAATCCAAGAAACCCTAAAAGAACAAGGAGTGATCAGAGAGCTTACAGGAACATGTCCGAAAGAAAATACTGTAGCTCGTTTCTCTGCTCCAGCGATAACAAAGGCCAGATTTTTATTTTAGTTTTTCCCCTCCTAAATTTTGTTGATTTTTTCTCTCTCTGATGATTGAAGAGCCAGAATTTCGGATGCCCATCCTTTAGCTATACTAACGGGTTGGATTTTGTATGACCGTGGTCCGCTGGAGCCCGACCCGTAATCACGTGGGGCCCATCTTCTTTATTTTATATAAACAGCCTGTTTTTTTAAAGTCAACGTCAACCTACCTTCTCTCTCTCTCTGTGAAAAAAAATGAATAAATCAATAATCTCATTATCGCAAAACCCTAACTCGTCCATCCATGCCGAGCTTGGGCGACCTCCCCCTCGAGATCCTCCTAAAAATCTCTTCCAACCTCTCGGTCCCCGATCTTATCAGATTCTCCGCCGTCTGCTCCCAATGGAGATCGGTCGCAGGCGAGGCCCGCCGCCTCTGCCCGATCCTGCGCCGCCAGTCGCCGTGGCCGATGCTCCCCTCCGCAGCCTCCGACGACCTCGAGGCCGAGTTCTTCCCCCTCTCCGGTGGCGCCAAGCGGTACAGGATCCCGGTCGCTGATCCCCCTCCGGTCTACCGCCGCCTCTGCATTGGCGCCGGACACGGTTGGGTCGTTACCGCGGGCGATCCCGGTGGGATCCACTTGCTGAATCCGGTCACTCGAGCGCAGATCCAGCTGCCTTCTCTGTGTTCTTTCCAGGGGATGATAATGCGGTAAAAAAATTCAGTTTCCCCCATCATAAAAAGATTGCAGTTTGGTGCTAATGTTAACATTTAGATCAAAATGTCATTTTTAGTCTTATGTTCCAAAATCTAAATGGAGAATACTTTCAGTATATTCGCCTTGCTTAATTGTGCCTATTGAGGCAAGCTTTGATGATTACTACCGCAGTCTGATGTTTTGGCTTAATTCTGTTAATTCGATAATCAAACGTATTATCCTTCTGCTGGCTGCTGCTTGTTAGGACAACAAAGAGAAAATTTCTGAGCTCTTTCGGAACTTCGGCTTTTGGTCAGATACACTAGGTGCAATTATGCTTTCAATATGGGTTAACCGGTGTACTCATTTAGTATCCATGTTATGCTATGAGTTCATCATTACTGATTGTTCCTGGATTCATTTCGTTCTCGTTCATATTTAATTTGGCCGAACAACTACATGCATTTGAGGAATTACCATGAGCACCTGCCGCCTATTTTGCACAGATACAAAGATACAAACACGCTGACATGTGGACAATATGATATGATGCCATGGCTGATACTCAGGTAAAATGTAAAAAGTATACTAAAAATAGAAGTATTATGTCCGTTACATTTATTTGACAAGCGTATCCGGCACATGTTCAACAAGACATGGCTTTATGGTTGAAGTATCCGTGCTACCTAGTTGCCGCTGATTTTTGGAATATGGTCATAGTTCCATGTATATGGCATAATGTATTGCTGGGTGTGCATTTTTCGTCATCTGGTATGCAATATCCTTTGATTCTAGACCTTGATGAGTTGTGGTTGATTTTTCATATCCTTTTAATCTTTTTTTACCTTTTGATTTTTTGTCTCGATTATTCACAACTGTATGTTTGGTTATGAACCTATTTAATACCTTGTAGGAGGATCTCTCGAGAAGAATTGAGCTACCCGAAAGCTGCCCTGTCCTCAAACCCTAGTAATGGATGTTACACAGTTGCACTTCTCGACTACATTCCTGAACTGAGCATGGCGTTCATCAGATCCGGAGACGAGAACTGGACCATAGTCCCTGTTTTATCAGACTGCAAAGAAATGATTTATCACAATGGCCTTGTGTACACGGCTACAAGGGAAGGAGTCGTTGAAGCGTGGGATGTTAATGGGCCTTCTCTTCCTAAGTCGACGGTTGTTTTACCAGATCCAAAGCTTCATTATTTACACAGACGTTCTCTTCTGTACTTGGCTTCCTCTTCTTGGGGAGATCTCTTGCAGGTACGCTTGAATATATACTTCGTCTAAAACTTGATTATGCATTTTTTACCCTGAATGTTCGGTTTCCTTAAAATGCTAGATATAGAATATAACTTTTACCCTATATTTATAGAATTCTAAATGTATCATTTGTCTTACGATGAAATTTGGCCGTCATTAAATTACATGAAGCAATGTGAATTCTGTATTTGAGATAAAAAAGGCTTTGTTGTTTTCGTTCTCGTCTTTGGATATTTCATAGATAGTCAATCTGTGCACAAATAAAGAGTATCTTGACTAAGATTACAGACTCTTTCTCCTATAATTTTCTTTCTGTACACGAAAAAATCTCTACCTAATACTAAGAATAGAAATTGTTTACGGGTCTTTTCTCACCGCTGAATTGTTGACCAGAAGGTGCGGGGTCAACGCGGTCAAAGGGGACACGCGGGACCTCGGGATATCGTAGCTGTCATGTGAGACGGAGATGACCCTTGGGGTCGGTCGATGACGCGTTCGCTTGAGCAGGAAGGCGTGGTTTCGTTCCTCGGTGTGCCGAGTGGTATCCTCGGCGGGACGACAACCTCCGGGATCGGTTGAAGGCGGAGTCGCTCGGTGAGGGACGCGCGGATCCTCGCGTCGGCTTGCCGAGGGGGAGTCTCGACGGAGCAATGACCTCTTGGTGGTGAAGATGAGCGGACTCGGGGACAAGGGCGCTCGGCTCCGGCTGGAAAGACGCTGAGGGGTAGCCTCGGCGTCGCTGGATCTTCTGGACCTGAATAGACGAGGGATCTCGTCAGGGGGTCGGACCTTGGTTCCGATCGATTCCCCTCCGACGCCATAGTCAGATTTGGTCTGATAAGTGCTCGGTGGGATCGGGCATGGTTCGCGGAGAGACCAGGCTTCGATCCTCGGGCCGAGCAATGTAGAAGAAGTACGTAAAGGTGGAAGAAGGTGTAAAAGTGTGTACGGGATACCTCCGTTGTAGATCTCGGAGATCCCCCGTTGTGGATGACGCAACCCCTCCCCTCATATAGACGAATCATCCTAATAATGTGCCATGATGTGAAATCATGGCCGCCATTCATGGGGACGTGCAAATGGGGAAGTTTTGACCCCCACTAGTTGCGCCCGCTTGATGAGGTGATGAATGCCATGAAGGTGGAGTCATGTCCATGAGTGATTGCCATAATTGGCTGGCCATGATGGCTGGAGTAATGGCATTTGAGCGATTGTCATATTTGGCGAGCCATGATTGCGGGAGAGTGATGGCCATTAAGCTGGGCCATAGTTGTTGGGCCATGATTTCCTCCACTATGGAAGTGGGCCTTCGTCTTGGGTGGAGAAGTGCGACCCGCCCGTGAGATCCTTGGGCCGGAGCCCAAGGCCGTAGTAGGCCGGTTGATTGGTCGTAGTTGACTTGGCTCCTCCAGGCCCGGTCAAAGTAGTCGTATCAGAAATCTAGTTTATATGTGATCGTTATTATTACGAAATATGGGCGTCCGATTTCATATTTGGGTTCAAAAATACTGATAGTGTTCACCAAATCAAAGTGGATACAGATATAGATAATGATCTGTTTTATCTCTGCTTGCAGGTATGGTGGGAAAGGAGGCCATCAGGTTTGTGTTTGCAAGTATACGTAGTAGATTTTTCCAGGAAGGAGCTGATTCAGCTGGGGAGCCTAGGGGACCATGCGTTGTTCCTCGGAGGAAATCACTCGATTTGCATCTCTTCTGTGGAAGTCCCCGAGATCAGGGGAAATTGCATCTACTTCAGCGATGACTGTTTTGATCTACCCCATTCCAGAGACCACCAGCACTCTGGTGTTTATGACTTGAGGAACGGAATCATCGATGACATCTTCCCGATTGATATCCGGTCCAGTTGGCAGCGGCCTATTTGGTTAAGACCAAGCCTAGTGTGAAGAGACACCAAAGGTATGAAAAAACTATTATGCTTCATCCTTTATCTGTTCTAAAACTGATTGTTATAGACTAATAGTTCATTTTATCTCCGTGCGTTATATTTCACATTGAAAATAAGACATCACTATTGCTGCCTGCGTTATAGGTCATAAGAACTCGGAGCTATGTTTTATTCCACCTTCCAAGCAGTAAAATGCTTCATTCCTTTGCATAAAGATGCATCTCTGGTGTTTTATGATCATCTTTTTACAGCGTACCAGATTTTCCCAGTTGCTTGGTTCTGGCAGAACAAGTCTGCATTCGTGTTAACCTCGGTAACAAGAGGAAGGGGGTACCGATGGAAGCCGATCCTGTCGCAGCGCAGGGTTTGGCCGGAAATTTTATGCTGATCTTCGTCGCAATGTTTAGTGAATGTATTGTATGATCAACAACGTCCTGAATGCATAATAGTTGCACAAGCAATAATGTAAATTTTTTTGCATATATGTAAACGATCTCTGGCTTGATTTATTCTAGCCTAGTGCAACTCTGTACTAAACTTGATTGTCTGTTTCCAAGTCAAATGATCGCTTGCTTTGATTTCTTACTGAAACTTTTTAGATACAGTGATATCATTAGTTCCTCTTGTCGGGGCTAAAGCTAAAAGAGTTGGTAGGGAAAACTCAATCAAACACCAAACCCTTGGTTGGTGGGTGCATTTTGGTATTTTACAAAAACCTTTTTGTTGCCAGATATGCACATCAAAGGGGACTAAACTCCTCCGACTTTTTATTTATAAATTGTTTTCCTTTTTTACGTTTTTTTATGTCCACGCTATAATCATGCAAGCTATTAGATGATACCAAAACGTTTTATTTGCATCTTAATTTTCAAGTAGCATGTTTAAGAAATCAAGAGAAATGTTCGTGGCCTATGGACTTCCAGTTCAATTGATCATCGGGATTCTATAATCAAGTAGAATAACAAAAAAGATGGACTATATATACCTCAATTGAGGTGTAGTGAAGTGACTTTTTTGCTAAAAACAGCAAAAGTAAGAAAAGAGAGGAGGAGATGTTATCCATGATGTATTTTATTTCTCAATTTTTAGCAAAAAGTCACTTCATACCTCAAATTGTGGTGTATATAACAATTCTCCAACCAAACCTGCAGACGCAAACTTCCTAATGAAACATGAAAAACATGAAATGATACTTGTGATGGCTCAATAATTTCCTTAATTCAAATATAAAATTTTATGCAAAATATACAATTCAAGAAAATATGGAGGGGTTTTATATAAAAATTTCAAACTAAAAAATTAGCGTACGGATCCAAGCCCAACAATATGTTAGGGCCTGTTCTTTTGCGTTTAAATTTGTGTGAAAGTGAGAGATTCCACTATTTCTCCCACTATTCATTCATTCTCATCCTCACTTTCACTCATCCTGTTCTTTTGAGTTGGCTTCTTTGACTGTGAAAGTTGCTGACGTGGCCACAAAACATACACAATAAAGTTGTGTGGGACCACAAAAAATTCCAACATCCACATTCACAACCGCTTTCATTCAAAAAAACACAATACTCACTTTCACCAACACAATTCATAACTTCAACCAATCCAAATTTAAACGCAAAAGACTTAGGTGACTTGTGGCATGGCAATCAGAGCCCAGGGACCCAATCCTAACAAGCTTGTGTATCCAAGTATAAAAAAAGAAATACAGTACAATACGACTCCACTTTCGAATATAAAGGAGAGAGAAACAGAGCCCGCAAGAGAGAGAGGGGTGGAAACTTTGATCATGGCGTCGAGAATGTTGTGGGCTTCAAGAGCCGCCACCTACCTCAGGATCTCCACCTTCCACAGGGGCTTCTCCTCCGGTAAGAAAAAGAGCCCTTGCCCTAATCCTAAGATGTATCCTTTCTCTCTGCTTTTGCTGTTATATCTAATGATTTGACGGCACTGTTCTGATTAGATCTCTGTATATGAACATCTGAATCTGACGGATCTAAAGATTCGATTTGTCACAATCTGTTTTTTGGTTTATTGATCGGTTGTTAGTGTTGTATCCTTCTACCACCTTTTCTCTGATCGTTTTTCTTCCTTTTTTGTTCTTTTTTAAAAATGAATTCTTATTGATCAGTTGTTAGTTTTGTATTGTTGTTACCGTTGTTGGTGCTTTTCTATTGGTTGTTAATTGTTAATGATTGTATCGTATTCTGAGATTGATTTGTTTCATTGATTTCATGATTTCTTCTTATTTTGATTAGTTCAAAACTTGCTTTATTCATATATTTGTTTTGGATCTTCCATGAAACTTGTTCATTAGCGTTTGGCGATTAGCGAAGCTCCAAATTACTGAGAACCTATAATCTAGGAGAATTGGGATATGGCCTTTGTATTATTCAATATCTGGGTATAGATGCAACCATGGTAATATTAGGGTTCATATGTTGGTAATTTCATTTTAGTTCTAAATCTAAATTTTGTAGATGGAAACTGTGTTCCCTCGCAAGTTTAGTTCCACATTGGTTATGTTCAAAGACTTCAAGGGGTTTAAACAAGAACTTGTAATAGTGTGCATTGAGAACCACGAAGGGACACTAGTCACACTACACACATGATCAGAATGTGGGGAGCCTAAGCATAATTTTTTCGCCCTCTCGTAAAGGCTAGGGGTTTGCCACTTTATTTATATTTAAGTTATTTTATTTTTTGTTTCTTTATTTTCTTGTCTTTAGAATTCTTTTCTATTTGAAATTCTTTTTCGAATGTTAAACATGCTGCGAGAGACATGGTTCAGGAGGTGGTGTAAGTGAAGTGAAACCTTCTCTGCACATGATAATTTTGTACGCATGTTCTAACAAATGTTGCTGGAAAAAACACCATATACAAGGTGAACATGCCTTGTTTTTGAGACACATAACGCAACTCAAAATTTTTCTTCTCTCCCTTGCTTTAATTCTCCCAATTTTCTCTTTTTTCTATGGGCAAGAAGCAACAATCAGTACAATCGGTCCGAACGCTGAGTGCATTGCATGAGGGCTATCTTACATTAGGATTTATCGTTGTATTTTGAAAGTTGATCGATGACAATAGTCTGCAACTCTATATGACAAAATCTTACATTAGGTCAATGATTTTACCGACGTGCCTCGATATGTTCATGTCTTCTTTTCTAATTGATTCTTTATTCCTGTTTCGTTTTTCATTATTTCAATTTTAGTATTTGTCATCGTTACATCCTATTTTGTTCCATCGATATTGGGGTTGTCTTTTTTGTCCCTTTAACCATGCATCCTTGTTAATTTTGTAAAGCTATAAAGAAACAAATGTCTTCCAAGTTTAAACAACAATGATCTTGTTCAAGAAACTCCCTAATGTTCTATAATAATATTCAACGGCAATATATGATTGTATCATGAACAGAATTTCTGATATCTTAGGCTGATAATCTTTATTCATGATACCTAGTAGCTACATCAGATTGCAAATGGTTGCTGCTCTTCTGATTAATTGGAAAAAGTATTGGTGAATTTTTTATATTGGTGTTTACCAACGCATTGGACGGAGATACATCTATTAACTTGGTGTTATGAATAAGATGTTTATTAGCATTATTTGTACAAGATTAAATTATTGATGATAATGCTTTTAACAATTGGTGGTGGTAATGATAGCGGACGGATTTGAAGAGTTGGCATGGTTGTGTGTTTTCATTATGATATTAATGACAATGTGTTGAGGAAGATAACAAAAGTCAGTGAAGCTTGAAATTCTGATATATTTTTCAGGGAGTTTTCTGGGATGTATGTATTTCAATATGAAACATGATCACGATAATCACATAGAAAATATTGGGGGTTGTTAGTAGGCATGATTCTGGAATTCACTTGTACTGAATAGGCATCAAATGGAAGATCCACACCATTCTAACATGCGAAGTTTGAAGTTTGACTTCAAATAATTTGATTAGTGATACTCAATGAAACCGAATTGATGTGACGTATTCATTTCAAAACTGAATTATCATTCATGAGCAATTTCTTTTTTATTTAGGGCTAAAGATGAATTCAGGTCATTTGATCAAGAGCGCTTTTGAAGCAATATAACACAAGAATTTCGGAGTTTACTTCAAAGGAGCCTATTTGTTTATATCTTACTATCATGTAGAATGGTGAGGTGTGACAGGAGTTACCTTAGCAGAAATTAACCTGTATATATTACTGGTAAGCTTGGTGTGCCTGGAATTCTGAATTAATCACTGATCCCTCAAGCATAAAATGAATTCGGCTGTGTATAATGGTTTGTGACATATGCTTGACTTGGAGCCGTTTACCAAAAGTGCTGACTGAATGCTTTAGAGGAGGTACTCTTTGTTGTGTTCTATGCTTTCGGAGTGTGTGTCGTCCAAATTGATGATCATGCGAGTGGCATAGGAGAAGGTACTAGTAATGAATCTAATGACTACTTTGGAAAATGTCCCTGCAAGCATAGCGGCATGCATGTATATTTTCCAAATCTTGGAGGTTTCTAATTCTTGGAGAATGGAGGTTCTTCTTAAATTAGCAATCTTTCAGTTTTTGAGGTGGATGAAGACTTACCAGTGACTTGACTTCGAGCATCACTTGTTTCTAAGATTTCTCCTTTCGCGTTTATTTTGGATCAAACTACTTAAAGTATCCTCCCAATGGATGTCCATATTGCAAGTACATATCGCATACAATATATGAGTTTCTATTTTAAACTTGGTTTTGAAGGTCTCGTGGATGTCACTTCCATTGTAACGGATGCTTCCACCTTTTATTGAGTGAACACATATGTTGTTTCTCGAATACAAGCCCAGTGACAATCTATGTTTATTTGTGTTCTGTTGCAGTAATGAAGGATTTCAAATATGCTGACAGTCATGAGTGGGCAAAAGTTGATGGGTCTTCTGCAACTGTCGGAATTACCGACCATGCACAGGTAAATTCTTCCTAACACTAACCATCTAGGTACTAGATTTCCTGCAATTTGTTTTGGTTGTGTACTTGAGATGAATGCAGAGAATTTACATGGGCATTCCCTCCACATCTACATAGGGTTGTGATTTCCACCCTGCATTAATGATTCTGTATATATGCATAGGACATTTTCGGATTGATGAAATATCCCTCTCTTATCACTATGGATTCAACTAAATCGCGTGGCTTTCTTTCTCAGGACCATTTGGGTGACGTAGTGTATGTTGAACTGCCTGATGTTGGCACTGCTGTAACAAAGGGAAAGAATTTCGGTGCAGTTGAGAGCGTCAAGGCTACAAGCGACATCTACTCTCCAGTTTCTGGGGAGGTTGTTGAAGTCAACAAAGAACTAAACGATTCTCCTGGTCTGGTGAGTCTAATTTTGCTTGTTGGGGTGGGATGGTAGTCTCTTATGACGCGCAACAATTTCTACCGTTGCCATGTTAGTCTTCACTCTTTGTTTGCGACACCCCCAGGATATTCCCCTTTCGAAATTGATATCGTTCGGTTGTATGGTTTAGAGGTATTTGATTTTAGCAACACATATGCATTCTTTGATTGTTTATAAATTTAGTAGTTCAATCAAACAACTGGAAAATTTGGAACTTGTGAGTTACAGTTTCTGCCATTGCGGAAGCAGAATAAACACTCCATTTTAATCCTGAACTATCTGAGCTTACAGACACTCATGAAAAACACGCACGCACACATCCGCAGAAGTTTGACTGCTTGCTTCGCTGATCTTAACATGCTACTAACCCACACCCACACCACACACACACACCCCCCCCCACCCACACACCCACCCACACACACACAAACGACCCTGCACGGACACACACATCTGCAGACGCAGACGCGCTAATAGAAACCCATTTATCGCTTCCCATAGAGGCCACGTCACCCAGGACCGCTGACCTGGGTTATGTGTATCACTACTGTTTGCGATACTTATATGAGTCTGAGCGGATTCCTTTCAGTCTATTCACCATATAAATGCGTAGGATCACTCATTATCTCTTACTGGAACCAGATCAACGGAAGTCCGTATGAGAAAGGGTGGATCATAAAGGTTCAGATGAGCAACACAAGCGAAGTGGATTCTTTGATGGACGCCGACAAGTACACAAAGTTCTGCGAACAAGAAGATGCGAAGCACTGAGGCAATATTCCATGGGAGAATTTTTATCTACTGAAAATAAGGGAAAGAGAGGGAAGGAAATTAGTCATTCTAGTTCTAGTTGTGCTTTATTTCATGTATTTTCGTTCTGTTTTTTGTTCTTGAGATAAACATGAAATTAGATTGTTTTTAATGTAATGCGTTTTCCAGATTAGTCATCTACGTTGCTACAAGATGATGTGGTTTTCTGAAATGTTATTCTTAGATTGATGTGGTTTTTTGAGACTTATAATAACGTTGGAGGAAGCAATTTCAGCATATTTACACACTTCGTTTTTTTTAATACAAAAAATTGCAGTATATGCATAAATTTTAGTAATTGATAGAATTTAAGACTTTTGAGAGAAATGGGAACTTACATAATCTTCCAGGTATTGCCGGAGAAAAATGACTGAAATAGACTGTATATTACCCACTCCCTCCCTCCTCTTTCATTAGGTTCTTTCCAACCAAAACAAAAATACATCGATTTAGAAATTAATTATAATTAAGAATCATGTTGATCGTATCTTATTAACGATCTTATTTTACAAAGATATATTAGTTAATTATGACTTCATAATTGATTAGAGTCATGCCAAACAAATTATTGAAGGCTGGTTGTTTATGGACTTTGAAAGTGAGATCACCATATCTGAGTCCAAACATGTAACAAAACTAACAAATATCAAGATATAGCTCATATCATCAGTGTTGTACAAATCTGATATCATACAATCATGGAGTATTGCAACACTCTCTCTCCCTGGGAGGCAAAACGCAATTATGAAAAAAACGTCAGACAATTAAGTATTGTGTACAAAATAAATACTTATACATGCATTTCAGTTCAGTAAGCGTATACACAAGCAATCCCCATCGCTTGATCATGAATTAGTTGTATCAAAAGGCCATCTCTAATTCTGATTCTCTTGCACCAATTGACCTTTCCATAAAAATGGAAATCACTGTGCTTTTCTGGAGGATGAAGGAAAGGCTATGGCCGCATTGCTCAAGATTCATTCCCTAGACAGCATGCACGATCAGTTGCTAATTATCTTTCCATCATTTCAATCTGATGCAAGTAGAACTGATATATTCTTTTCCGACGAAAAGAACAGATGCATTCTCTCCTGCATGAATCCGACAGGAATGGCATGACCTGCAACAAGGAATGAACGAATTAGGACTGTAACAGATACACATAATGGAGAAACTCAGAAGAACCTCTGAGCATATTGGTTGGGCTTACATTTTATACATGTCCCGCAAAGCTGATTTGTTTGCAGCAGCGACTCCAATTTCTCCGTCCTGTGAAATTAAAAATAGAGGAGGGGCATAGGGCTCGCCGATTAAACAACCAACTAAACAAAGAGAAGGATTCTAGTTATTAACAGAGCCTTTCTGCCCAAGACTTGGAAATAATTTGCAAGTTCTCCTGTCAGCTGCTGGAAGACATTGCTTCTTCTATCCTTCTGACGACAATGCCAAGGCTATGACCGCCCTCTAAAGCTTTAACTGCAGCTCTGTGTGCACGCTTATGCAACTTCAGGAGGCTGTAGGATTGCAAAACAGCCCATCGTGCCTTATTTGACATCTACCAAAACCCAAGAGATGCAAGTTTCAGGTTAAACAAGCACTGAGAGTCAGAGATTATTTTAAAAGAAAATAGGACATGTTTAATGCATTATATAAATCTGAACGTTTGCCTAACCTTATTCAAATGAGCAAATCAATGTGCTGATTTAACATAAACAGATTAAGGAACCGCTTCACACAATGCCTTTATTCCCATATAACTTCACTCGGTAATTATCAAAACTAAGTCTGCTGGAAAATTTCCATTTGTTTCTAGAAAGAAATTCTCAGGCGCTAATTGAAGAAATCTTCTGATGCTAACCATGTGGACTTTTTCTTTCCTCATCCTTACATTAAGGCAGGTTCTTGGCTTTCTAAGCATGATACAGAAGAGGACAACTGGATCTCCAAATATCCGGCAGATATTCTTTTTGGTGTTTCCTATTGCTGCATATTGTTCCTTTGTTATCAGGCTGGCTGAGCATGGTGACCGTAGTAGTTTGTTGTCTGGGTTCATAGTTTGACTATTTGGTTGCAAGATGTCAAGGGTCTGTTATCATTGCGTTGATGAGACAGATGATCTGATATTCTGTGGTTGAAGGGCATACACGATTACTCAGTTGCTTCCTACGAAGATTTTGGTGGTAATTTCGTCTAACATAGAATTCATATATATTTCTTTGAACGCATTTATATATTTAAGGCATCATATGGCTAAAATCAGATAGTGAAGGATAAAAATGTACATTTAAAAAAATACCATGTAATAACTAAGATGTGTGAATAAAGCTAGTGAACTAAGAAATAGCTTTTGGGGATTTTCTCCGAGGAGAGGAAGAGTTGAGATGCGGGTGTGGTGGAATGTGATGTGTTGCAGTAGTAAGCCAGGCATTGGATCAATAGGGATATGTTTTCATTTTGGTTCATTCGCTCATATGATGCCTCAGAAATGATTCCATTTGCATTACAAATGGTAACCATCGTTCCCCTTACCTTTTGGACTCGTTCCTAACCTAGGAGAAGGTTACAGGGTTCTCCCAGTTGTACCAAATCAAATAAGCAGCCAATAAGAGTGGTTCTCCTACGCATCGCGCGTGCGAGTGAGTTCTCTGTCAAGTCCCTCTAATGTTCCTAGTTTACATAATTAGGTATTGGGAATCAACTCAGAAGGTTGGCAACACTAGGGTTCCATGTTATAACTGACCAAATTTTGAAAGGCATATGACCATGAAGACAACAATTATGACCGCTAGAATGATGATAAGCCAGAGATTGTTTCACTATCCATAATAAAAGAATAGACCTGTGATATTGTCAGTGGAGGTCGTATGAGCGCACATATTCTCCTAAACAAATTCTCATCGTTTTCTCCGCCTTCAGCCTCCCCATAGACAAGGGCTTCAGCTGCAATTCCGGCAAACAGCACCATGCAGTACCTGAGCATCATAATTCAGAAGATGAAGTTTCCATCCTATGATTACGGTAAAGATGATTCCCTGTTCAGTCCTAATTTGGGCACCAGGTCTAATATGGGTAGCACGATACTCGTACCGGACTTGAACCACCCATGGGTGTAAAGGTTATCTAGACGTGGTTCATGTAGGCTGCGGGCAAGGTCAGCTACATATAAAGCTTTGATCTTAGTTCCGGTTACCTGTCAAAAGCTGTACTACTAAGACGCTCTTCTGCAAGCTCGTTCTCCAATTTTTCATCCCAAAACTGAGTGCCCGCCTACAAAAGGAACATTAGTAAAGCACATGCTCATTATATAGCAGCTAAGTATAAGCTTCCGACCAGGTATTAAAGGATCAAAATCTGGTCCTCGACAACATATACTTCAAAAGCAATGAGTTGGGTAAATAGCATTGAAAAGAAATGTTCGGAATGAAATGCTATACCATAAAGATAGTTCAATAGAAAAGTTACTTTTAAAGTTGTGCTAGTGGCTATTCAATCTAGAGATCAGATCCATGTTTAATCAAGAAAGTCAATATGGCTACCGACCACCCTTGCTCATGCTACAGACAGCAACAATATAAAATAAAGCCTTCATTCTACCCTATTGGTGTCAGCTAAATGCATCGGTTTCTTTTCAGCTCTGAAAAGAGTCCTATGAAGATGCCAAGTAAAATCAAGTGATCATTGCATGCCAACGTACTTTATTTATCTGGAGTATATATAATTGTCTGTGTGGAAAGTTGTCACGATCATGCCTGCAAAGTCATTCTTCGATGTTGTAAAAAATAACCCTAGATATGGTTTCATAAATATATTCAAATTAAGGGCATTTTAAATGTTAATTCACATTCTTATCGTATAGTATATTTGCATGTTATACAAGAAAATTTTGATACCATCAATTCATCAACTTTTCAAATTGACCTTTTTGCACGTTCTATAAGAAAAATTCAATACCGTAAATCCATCATCTACTTTTTAACTTGAAATTTTGTTTTAATAAGCCAAAATTACCCCGCCTCCCACACAAAAAATAAAAGGGACACTGGCATGCACACAGTATGATGTAGAACGAACGTGAAGCATGCATGACTCTTTTGAGAATAGGAGCAAATCTTATGATAGGAACTACGAATATCTGAAATTTATTGATAATAAATCTGAAAATAATAACGAAAAGTGATTACAATTAAAGGGGTAATCTCCCTCCCAAGACACCGATTGAAGAGGATGTCCGCACTGTCACGTAGAACGAGAAATTCACTCCCCTCTTAAACAAAATAATCAAAACATGCATACCTTGGCCGGCCGGCTCTATGGGGTATAAATAATCCTCCTAACTGCAAAATTGAACATAACCCCTTATAAAAATATAAAATCACAAAAATGCCCAAAATGCCCCAATTGGGCCTAAAACTCATAATGAAGTGTCGAATCTATCACTACTCTGCCCCGCGAAAACCACCTTGTCCTCAAGGTGGGGTATGAAGTCTACGATGGTACTACACGTGCAGATGTCCCTCTCCTCCGGGTTCCTCCTCCTCCACTGTATCCTTGTCTTCTTCACCCACTAGCAACGGTTGAAGCTTGTGAACTCTGCAATGGTGCCATGGGGTGAACCTCTCGCCACATCTAAAGCAAAGATCTTTCCGCCTCCTTTCACGCATCTCCGCGTCTGTCATTTTTCCGAACTGCTCTCCTTATGGTGGCTCCCCACTCTTCTCCTGACTGGTCAGGTCCGTCCCTGTCATGGTCTTCTGCTGTCCTCACCACGTAAGCTGGCTGTGAGCAGAGGGACCGCCTCCCATTCCTCCAGATTTCTTCGTCTCCACCAATCGATCCTCCACAATCTGGGCGTACTCCATAGCCTCCATCAGGCACCGAGACTTCTGTATGCGAACCTCTGTGTGAATGGTAGCCTTCAGCCCCTTCATGAAGGTGCTCTCCATCATCTCATCAGAGACTCCCCGCACTCGTCCCGAAAGTGTCTCAACCCTCTCTATGTAGTCCCTCACCGTGCCATCCTGACTGAGGAAAAGTAACTGCTACCACAAGTTCCCCAAATGAGTGTCGCAGAATCTCTCCACCAACCCATCCTTAATCTCCTCCCATGAGCAAAACGACCGCCTCTCGTCCCTTCACTGGTACCACGCCAGGGACTTCCCACTAAACATGCCGCCTCCGCCTCCAGCTTCTGCTCCTTTGTCGTGCGAGACACCCTAAAGAATCTCTCAGCCCTGTAAATACATGCCACTGATTCTCTCCCTCAAATATAGGCATCGTCAGCTTCCAGATCCTGCTGTCTACCCCAAAGGCCCCTGGTTTGCTCGTCCACCTACGTGCATAGGCTGATGGTAATGCTGCCACCTCTCCCTGTGCCGCTCAAATCCCCTCCATGGGTCCCCATCTCGATCTCCGTAGTCTTCCCAGCCATCGCCGCCATCATAGAAACCTTGATCATACTGCTCCATGTCCCCCTCTCCACCGTAGTCTCCTGAGTACTTTATATTAGTCGGTGGTGGTTGTCGACGTGTCTGTGTAGCATGTCAAGTGCTGTGGGGCTCTCGAAACTCATCATCATCGTCACCGGGCTCCCACAAGTACCCTGGAGGCTCCTTGTCGTCATAGTGCGTCCCCGAGGGCCCCGTCGGCTACCTGAGTCCTCGCCAAAACTGCTTTGCCGTCCAAAAAGTCCCAAATTTTGATGCTTTATGGGGAGGGAAGGATAGCGCTCCCTGCCAAAGCTCTGTGAGGGGTCTGCCAAGGGGGGCGGCCCTTGCTGGGGCCTCTGCAAGGGTCGGTGGCTCCTGCAGAACCCCTGTGGGGGCTCTGCCAAGGGTGGTGGCAACACCTGCTGTGGTCTCTACAGTGGATGGTGCCCCCTGTCGAACCCCTGGGGGCCCTACAAGGGGCAGCAACCCCTGCTGGGGCTTTGGCAGGGGCGGCGCCCCTTGCCAAACCCCTGGGGGGTTCTGCCACGGGCGACGGCCCAAGCAGGGGCTGGCGCCCCTTGCTGGCCCTTGTGGGTTTCTACAATGGGCGGCAGCCCCTGGGTAGCAGTCGTGCTCATTTTCAGGCCACGTCTTGACCTTCTAAGGTTTCCCGAAGTCGTTTCTGTTCATCGTGGCCTTCTCTTCCTCCTCGAAGTAGTAGTCGGTGTCGGAAAGTAGCCCTTCCTTGTAATCCACCATGTTCTCTTTGCCATTATCCAAAGGTGTAACCTTTTTTGCTAGATTAGGGTTTTCGATGTCTTTGGATTGATTAGCTGCCACGAATTGTTGCATGAGTTGCACTAGGGCTTCTCCTCGTTTCCCTTGATCTTCCACCAACTTCGTTAGGCCTTCGATGTGCTTCATGAGGGCATCAAGGGTTTCTCCTTACTTCGCTAGGGTTTTCTTTAAGTCGTCAATCTCCCTATTGAATTTTTCCTCCACCGCGTCGATACGATGTTTGGATCTCGTAGTCGTCGCCATGAATCGTAAAGTCTCTAATACCAAATTGATAGGAACTACGAATATCTAAAATTTATTGATAATAAATCTGAAAGTTATTAAATAATAACGAAAAGTGAGTACAAATAAAGGGTTAACCTCCCTTCCAAGACGCCAATTGAAGAGGACGTCCGCACTGTCCCGTAGAACGAGGAATTCTCTCCCATCCTAAGCAAAATAATCAAAACATGCATACCTCGGCCGGCCGGCCCTGGGGGTATAAATAATCCTCCTAATTGCAAAATTGCACATAACCCCTTATAAAAATATAAAATCACAAAATACCCAAAATACCCCTGATGGGCATAAAACTCATAATGAAGTGTCGGATCTATCATCTTACTCCAA
This sequence comes from Scilla litardierei, assembly GCA_030789695.1. Taxonomy (NCBI): domain Eukaryota; kingdom Viridiplantae; phylum Streptophyta; class Magnoliopsida; order Asparagales; family Asparagaceae; genus Scilla; species Scilla litardierei. The sequence goes on from CM061131.1 coordinate 13,777,056, forward strand.
GGAGAATTCATGATCGCAGAATAAGAAAATAGAGTTCCATTAAGATCTCCTTTAGCAGTTTGAGTCGATTTGGTCTTTTGGGGTTTAAGTCCTTTTATCTCTTTATTTGAGTCTTTTAGTATTTATTTTTTAGATCCTTTTGAATTTCCTTTTTGGGAAGAATCTTTTATTTTATTCTTGAGTTCTGAGTTTATTAAAGTTTCCTTTTTATTTTGTTTCTTTTATTAGAGTTTAAGTACATTTAATATTTTAGTTTAAATCTTTTTATAGCTTTAATTTAAAAAAACAAATTTTTTCAGGATTCTAATTTGTGTGAAACTAGTTTTTTCGGAGTCAAGTTTTATTATCTATATAAAGACCTGTATGCCTTCCATTAAAATAAGATCAAAAATACTGAATAAAAAATTTGAGTTTGTAAATTGCATTTTATGAATCAATTGAAATCTTTTGTATGCGAGATGCGAGAGTATGTGAGGAATTACCTGGATTGAAGGAATCCTCAATATGTGAGATGTTGAAACTCTGTAATCGTTTCGATCTATGCGGTGAGTGGCCGAAAACCCTAATTTACCTTTCAGTTTTAAAACATTAGATCTACTTCTTTCTCAACCGTCTCTGCTAAAGTAATTTCTACATCTGGCTACATTAATTTTTGGACCATTTATGACTATTATACTGATCTTGGGCCAACTTTCGAACTATTTTAAGGCCACATTTAAGTCAGAATTAACAGGAAGTAAGCCATTTAAATTTTGAATATTTCAAAGTACATTGATCGACTTTGATGTAGCTTTTCTATGGATTTTTTTTAGGGCTACCAACCTAAAGACCAGTTTGAAAAATACAACAGTGCCTTGCTTTTCTATGGATTGAAAGGTCATCATAAATATAAAAATTAGGAGCAATGTATTGAATATTTATTCACTTGTTGCAACCTAGCTGATGAGAAATACTTTTATGCTCCCTGCAAAGTAAGAAGAGACCTACTATTGGTAGGAGGATTATCGTTAAGGTTATGAGTACTGATTACGTATGAAACAAGAGCTTTGCATCAGTATCTCTTCAAATACTGACCAATCTGATATTCACCGCAACCATCTTTGAAATCAGATCCTAATCCACTAGGCAACCTAATCACAACTATCCTTGAAATCAAATCCAACTCCATATGATAACATAAAAGTATAATTAAAAAGATGAACCCAAAAGATGAAAATGGAAGGGCAAACTTTGTTAGAAAAGATTGCAAGCCATAATGGATGTATGTCGGAAGATGCACACCTAAAAAGAAACAGAACGAAAGCTATATCTAAAAGCTTGAGCCCGAGTCTAAGTCCAAGGTCGAGCTTGAGCCTGAATCTAAGTCTGATAGTGATCTTGACTGATTCTTGAGCAATATAAGGAACAATAATCTCATCCAAGGCATTAGTTCAATGTTTGACTCTTGAAATCAATTTTATATTTAATTCATGATTGCGGTGATACTTAGCCCTAGCGTTTTCCTATTTGATAATCTTCTAATTAAAATCTTATCACTCGACCAGAAATTGCATAGCTAACCCATAATCTAGAGGTGGCTTGTATTCAATCATTTACCTCCCTGAGCTCGATCCATTTGTGCTATGAAGACCCGTGCGCTTACCGTAAATATTTAAGTCAACAACTCTAGCAACTACACTTCATCCATAACTATATAATATCACGTAGGTTGATACAATCGCTCATTCAATTACCCATCAATAATTAGTACTTATCCAGCTTACGAGCTATCATGGTTATATTTGGTATTATGTTATACCTATGAATGCAGCACATATTTTGCTAGAAAAGCTTTGATTGTACGATCTAGATGTGATAAGTTCTAAAAGGTTAAGCATACATGTATTCATATTTAATGAGAGAAAAACTATGTTGAAACCAACCCGATCCAAGATTCGAGCTGACCTAAAGAATATGTTCAACTTCAATAAGCCAAGCATGAGTAAGCCTTTGAAGGCTGAACAAAAGCATGAGTTAAATGTTAAGTTACTAATCGATCCCAAACCAAATGCTGGATTCAAGATAAATTTAAGCCTGAGCATGAGTTTACAGTTGTGCCCAAATCAGATCTTGATCTTGAGCCCAAGGTAAAGCTAGTGTTTAAGCCACCTGTTAAGCTTAAGGCAGTTGTGTACATTAAGTTTATCATCCCAAATCCTCCATATCATACTAACAAGCAGATTATATATATATTCATATCATTTGTGATTGAAAATATTTTTCAAAAGATATTTGTTTACAAATCTACCATGCTACATTTCAAAGTTCCTAGGTGCAGTTTCTCTAACTACAAGAAGCTGATAATTTCTATCAGGTTACGTTATTCTTATCGCTATTCACTAAGAAGTGAAGTTCTCAAACCTGGAAAAATGATAGGAATACGGTTTGGATTTGAGATTGCTTTTTTAGATTTTATTTTAGATAGAGTTTGAATTATGTGAGTTTTTAAGTAATTTTACTGGAGATAGAGTTTGAAATCATTTGGGTTTTTAATTATTTTGTCATTTAGTTATTTTTGAATTTTAGTTCCACATTAGATGTAGTTTTTTGACAGACAATTTGTAAAACTATATAAAGGGCACAAACTTATTTTAATTTTCAAATAATAGAATTGATGTAAATTGATGTAAATTGATGTAAATTTCTTTCTTTTTAAATTAAAATATTTTACATTGGAATATGAGATTGGATTGGTTGCATGAGATAGAGATCCAAAAAATCTTCATGTGTGAGACGTGTGAGTCAATGATGGTTAGATTTTTGAGGTGCGAGGTTCAAAAAGTTATCAAATCCCCAGTTTCTCCAAAATTCCCATCATAACTTTTCTCGCTTCTGTCCTGCATCACACTCATTCACAAAAGTGGAGGTGGATGCACAACTTGTGCAGTATACATTTGTAATGTGTAAAAATGATGCTATGTCAAATTAGTTGATTAAACTTGAATTTATCACAAATATGTATTTGAAACTAGTGAGAATGATACCTGGCCTTGGATGCCCATCTGCATAGCCACAATTGGATCCAAGATCACCCCACGAATGGGGCAACCCATTAGATATGCTGCAAGTTCACGAAAAACAAAGAATAAGCAACCAAAATTTACTAATTCCACTCGTTAATAGCATAATCATATGAACTCAGTCACAGTCAGAATCACCAGTAAGAAGATGCCCTGCTTCGTGAACAAGAACTCGGCGCCTATATGGAGGCCAGAAGCATAGGATCTGAGCAAGGCAGCTGCCACCTAGAAAAATTGTGTCCGCCATCGCTAATGCCAATATTGCTGCTAAGTTGGGGCGTATATCTATTCCCTGGGAAAGCAAAAAAGATACACCACCAAGGAATGAAAGCAATGCTACTCTAGATGTTCCAGACATACCCCACTTCTTTGGTGAAAGCTTAGAAGCTGCAGAAATACACACGGAAATGTTTAAAATTATTCCCAAATAAATTATAACATATTACATGGTTCTTCAGAACATGCAAGCAAGCAATAAAATCGCTAAATTAGCATGCACGGAAGCATCCATACTAATAGAAAACATACTAGCTTGGTTCTTGCGGATTATGAAGTTATATATCAGAAAGATTAAGAATAAAGAATTTGAACCGGTGAAATTAACAACCTTCTAATCCAGTTGATTCTTTCAAGATGTTTGGAGTCACTTCTCTTGGGCCTTTTAGAACTGCAAAAACAATGATAAGGAGGATGCCAATTGAAAATAATTGAAAACGTTATAAGGGTTTATGGGGGTGAATTCAGTTGATAACCATGCAAAATGTTGACTTGCAATCTCTGCAGATTTCTGGTGTATGTTTTGTAGGCACTTGTTAGTTTACTCATGTTGTATCTCTAAAGGTGAATGCACAATAACAAAGTACCATAAAAGACAATAGAGTCTAATGACATTAAAATCAAGTTTTATACTAAAGATTCAAAAATTAGTCTACCAATATAAGCCTATACCAATACATATCACTCGTATCATATCAAGTTGCAAGCATACCAATATGATCCGTCTGAAGCTGGCTGATACCACCTACTAGCTAACAACAGCTATATAAAAAGAGCTTTGATGTTTGAATTACAAAACTTTGAAATTCTATTTTATTTCAAATAAGATTAAAAAATATCGTTAAGAGTCAACGTTGAAATGTTAGCGTTGAAATGTTAGCCATTGATCAAGTGTGTAAGAAAAAGAGAATAGTATCCTAAATAATAGAAGATAATATACATATAGACTAAGCACTCATTGAAGATGAACATCTACAAGCAATCATAAGCTATGTTAAGCTAAGGCAGAATACATGAAGTGAAGTTCGATACTTTCAATACCAATAGCCGATACTGATACTATAAACTGCCACCTGATAATAAGACTGAAACCCAGATTTTAAACCTTGTTTGGTACTCAAAATGTCTAATTGGTAAGAGAGAACTTATACAAGGGAATGGACTGTAATGAAGATAATTACTAAAGACAAACGTGGTACAAAATTATGAAAGGCACTAGTCACTGAAGTGAAAAAAAATTAGAGAACATATATGATATCTGTAGGCTACACTGCAATTTAAGTAGATAGGCTTCATCACAAGATATCTATGTGGACCAATATAATTGCATGTGAATCATAATGGGCTTGCAGCCCCATGCAAAGTCATAGTAACTAACAAAATAAATGATTGAAATCATTAGATTGTAATGACCAGTATGCATTACCATAGTAAGATGTGAAATATCTGCAATTCTGATGCGGTCGTCTACAAGAGGAGGCAAGCGGGCACGGGCCGGAATTAGACTACAAACCTTATCTTACTTAGCTTGGTTTGTTTTTGCTTTGTAACATCTTAGGCATTGCTTAAGTCACGGTGTGTGCGCTTAGCAATGACTAGATGAGTCCTATAAATACCCCAAAAACCCTAGTTGTTCATTATCGAAGAATTGAGATTAAATTGCCGTGACGGCTAGGGTTAGTGGGGGATTAGACTTGATCCTTTAAGTCAAGTTAGGGAGTGATCTCTCCAGAAAAAGATCAAATCTATCTTATTGTTCTTCGTATTTCAATAGAAATTCCTCTCTTTTCCATTTTTCCTCTTTAAAATTCAGCCCTAAATACGATTTGACCCCCAAATCGTATCATTTTGGTATCAGAGCTCTCGGTCCTATGGCGAGCACACGGGCGACTGTGACAAAAACTCTGGAGGAGCGATTGGATACGGAAATCACGGGGTTGCGAAAGGAGATGACGGATATGAGGGAAGAACTCAAGGCGGGTTTGAGCGCAACCATGGATGAGAAGTTGAATCGGGTCTCGGGGCGCCATTCGCGCGAGATGAAGGATGGGTTTGCCGAGGTAGCGAGGATGCTTCAACAACCACAGTTTTTGCAGCGAGATCCAGATCCGCAATCGTCGGGTACATTAGATCTGATCTCACGGACAAACCCCGGAAACGGCGACGAAGGAGTAGTATTTCCCTCACGGGAGGGCGATCCGAGGCAACCGGGAGGCGGGCGGACCCTTCAAGGGGGTCCCGGTGGTCGGCCGCCCCCAACTGGGAGCGGCGAAGGCGGGCGGCCCCGAAACGGGGCCGCCGGAGGGCTACCGCCCCCTACGGGGGGTGGCGAACAGCAGCGGGTCCATCCGGGGCCCGCTGGGGTGTTTCCGCCCCCCCAGGGGGCGGCGAAGGGTGGCGCCCCCAGGCGGGGGGCGCGGGGGGCTTTCCGCCCCCAGTGGGGGGCGGAATGATGGGGCGGGCCCTCCTAGGGCCCGCCGATGGAGACCCGCCCCCGGTTGGGGGCGGGGGAGGATGGGCGGCCCACCTTGGGCCCGCGGGGGGTTTTCCCCCTCCTTTTGGGGGCGTCGAAGCAGGTTGGCTACGTGGAGGACCCCGGAGGGAGCATGTGGACGAGTGGGACGATGTAGGAGCACTCGCCAATGGAGGGCCAGGGAAGGTGTAGGACAGTGGAGGGCCGAGGATCATACTTACCAGAGGCGGCAGGCAGACAGGGGGGACCACTACGAGGAGATACACCCCCAGATATGCGAAAGCTGAAGGCACCACTGTTCGATGGGAAGGACCCCGATGGCTGGATCTACCAGGTAGAGAGATACTTTGAGGTCATGGGCTTCGCTGAAGCAGAGAGGCTGAGGGCGGTGGCACTAAATTTCGAAGGGGAATCCCTGGCGTGGTACCGGTGGACCCAGAAGCAGAGACCGATACGGACTTGGAGGGAGCTGACAGAATGCCTGATGGAGAGGTTCCAGGAGACCCACGGGGGCGGGCTGTTTGAGCAGTTATATGCCTTGAAACAGGAGGGGACCGTGCGTGACTACATCTCGAGGTTCGAGACCCTCTCGAGCCGAGTAGAGGGGGTGTCGGCGGAATCGATGGAGGGGAACTTTTTGAAGGGGTTGAAGCCATCCGTGAGAGCAGAGGTAGGAGTGCATGACCCTCAGGGGTTGGCAGCTATGATGCGATTAGCCAGGAGGGTGGAGGACAGGCAGACTCAGGAGAGGAGGTCTAGAGGAGTGCGGGGCGGGGTTGCGGCACGTAACCCAGTTCCGCCAGCAGTACCTAGGGTTACGACCGGGACCCCGACCGCGGAGACCAGACCTGGAGGGCAGACCCGTCGGATGACCGAGGCAGAGATGAGGGAGCGCAGGGCCAAGGGGCTGTGCTTCAAGTGCGATGAGCGGTTCACTCCGGGGCATCAGTGCGCAGGACGAGCCATGCAGTTGGAGGTGGCGGCTGAGGAGGAAGAAGAGGGAGATATTACTATTATACTCGATGGGGAGGAGGCTGTGGCGGAACAACACCAGCACTTAGACGTCGTGGAGGTTTCTCTTAGCTCCGTGGTGGTATTTACTCCTTATCACACCATGAAGCTGGTGGACAGGTTGGCAGACCAGGAGGTGACAGTATTGATATACAGTGGGGCGACCCACAACTTCATCTCCAGGAAGTTGGTGGAGCAGGTGGTGCTAGAAGTGAGTGAGACAGCCACTTTTGGGGTGATTTTGGGCACCGGCCAGAGGGAGGAGAGCAGGGGTGTCTGCAGGGCTGTGATTCTGGCAGTACAGGGAGCTCAGGTGGTGGTAGACTGTTACCCCCTGGAGCTGGGGAAGGTTGACTTGGTATTGGGGATGCAGTGGCTACAGACATTAGGCGACACCAAGTTCAACTGGAAGATGCTTAGGATGGAATATCAGGAGAACGGAAGGACTGTGATTTTGCTAGGGGACCCCAGTCTGTGTTGTCGCGCAGCGTCCTTGAAGTCCTTGGCTCGGGCAGTGTCGATAGGAGGAGAGGCATATTTTGTGTCCTACCAGGAGTTTGGGGCAGAGGCAGAGGAGCAGAGGGCACCACCGGAGGTGGAGGAGTTGTTGGACAGCTATGGGCACATTTTTCAGATGCCGCAGGGACTTCCACCGCAGAGAGACCACGAGCACGCCATCGTGCTACGGGAGGGGGTAGCGCCCATCAGTGTCCGACCATACAGGTACCCGCATGTCCAGAAGGATGAGATCGAGCGATTGATCAAGGAGATGCTACAGGCGGGGGTGATTAGGCCGAGTGTTAGTCCGTTCTCTAGCCCGGTGCTCTTGGTGAAGAAAAAGGACGGTAGCTGGAGGTTTTGTGTAGACTACCGTGCCCTCAACAAGGAGACGGTGGCAGACCGTTTTCCTATACCGGTGATAGATGAGTTGCTAGATGAATTACATGGGGCGTCGATCTTTTCGAAGATTGACCTGAAGTCGGGTTATCATCAGATCCGGATGAAGGCAGAAGATGTACAGAAGACTGCTTTCAGGACTCATGAGGGGCATTATGAGTTCCTCGCCATGCCCTTTGGGTTGACGAATGCACCTGCTACATTTCAGTCGTTGATGAACAAGATATTCCAGCCTTACCTACGGCAGTTTGTCTTGGTGTTCTTCGACGACATCTTGGTGTACAGCCGGATAGTGGAGGAGCACGTGCGGGACTTAGAGGCAGTGTTACAGGAGCTACAGGCCCACCAGCTGTATGCCAATAAGAAGAAGTGCACGTTCGCCCAGGCGAAGGTGGAATACTTAGGGCATGTGGTCTCAGCAGCAGGGGTGGCAGCTGATAGGAGCAAGATAGAAGCCATGCTAGATTGGCCGCGACCAACTACACTGAGGGCGTTGCGGGGATTTTTGGGCTTGACGGGGTACTACCGCAAGTTCGTGCAGGGCTATAGTACCATTGCCTGGCCTCTGACTGAGCAGTTGAAGAAGGATGGGTTTCAGTGGACCGAGGAGGCGACTGCGGCGTTTGAGGCCCTGAAGGGGGCGATGACGACCGTTCCGGTACTGGCTCTTCCTGATTTTAGCAGACCCTTTGTGGTTGAGACAGATGCTTCGGGGTACGGGCTGGGAGCAGTGCTGATGCAAGATCAGCGGCACGTGGCTTACTTCAGCCAGGTTTTGTCTTCACGGGCGAGACAGAAGTCCGTGTATGAGAGGGAGTTGATGGCAATTGCCTTGTCGATTCAGAAGTGGCGTCGTATCTGCTGGGGCGGCCATTTATTGTGCGCACGGATCAGAGGTCCCTGAAATATTTACTAGAGCAGAGATTGGTGGCAGCGGACTATCAGAAGTGGTTATCTAAGTTTGTGGACTACAAGTTTGAGATACACTATCGGCCCGGGTTGGAAAACAAGGCTGTGGATGCGCTATCACGGCGGGAGGAGGTTACGTCCTTAGCAGCCTTGTCAGTACCACTGCTAGCGGATTGGGAGCCTTTATGGAGGGAGGTGGAGTCCGACGAGGAGTTGTCTAGAGTCCGCGAGGATTTGGTTCGGGGGGTGACTGAGCACCCAGGCTATTCAGTGGAGGGACGACGGTTGTTGTATCGGGGAAGGTTGGTGATACCACGGGGTTCAGTGCACATTCCACTGATTTTTCAGGAATTCCATGGGAGCGCAATAGGGGGGCATTCTGGCGTCCAGCAGACATACATGAGGATGGCTAGGGAGCTGTACTGGAGGGGAATGAAGAAGGACATCGCAGAGATGGTAGCCCGTTGTGACGTCTGCCAGCGTCACAAATACTTGGCCATGGCACCAGCAGGGCTGCTGCAACCTTTAGCTCTTCCTGAGCGGGTCTGGGAGGGGATTAGTATGGATTTTGTGGAGGGGCTACCCAAGTCGGAAGGATACTCGGTGATTTTGGTGGTGGTAGACCGACTGAGCAAGTATGGACACTTCATTGGGCTGAAACATCCTTACTCTGCAGTGACAGTGGCTACGGCATTTATGCGGGAGGTGGTGCGTCTGCACGGGTTTCCCGAGTCCATAGTATCAGATCGGGACACTGTCTTCATGAGCCAGTTCTGGAGGGAAATGTTTAGGGTGCAGGGGACCGTTCTGAGGAGGAGCACATCTTACCACCCCCAGACGGATGGACAGACGGAGGTCGTCAACAGGAGCGTTGAGACCTACCTTCGTTGTTTTGCATCGGATTGTCCTCGGAGTTGGTATCGATGGCTGGTGTGGGCGGAGTATTGGTACAATACTTCCTTCCATTCAGCCGCACAGACGACACCGTTTCGAGTGCTATATGGGAGGGATCCACCAGCGCTGGTCCATTATCGTTGTGGGACGACCCCGGTGTCCCAGTTGGATCAGTACCTCGAGGAGCGAGAGGGGATTTTGGAGGAGCTGAAGAAGCATTTGACGAGGGCTCAGAAGCTTATGAAAGCCAAGGCGGACGCACATCGTAGAGAGGTGGAGTTTGCAGTAGAGGATCAGGTCTATCTGAAGCTGAGACCGTATCGACAGAGGTCGCTAGCCCGACGCCGAAACGAGAAGTTGGCCGCGCTGTTTTACGGGCCTTTCCAGATAGAGGCAATGATTGGACCGGTGGCATATAGACTAACGTTGTCCCCAGGATCTGCCTTACACCCAGTGTTTCACGTCTCTCAATTACGACGAGCGGTTGGAGCGCAGACACCAGTGGCCACTCTGCCATCCACATTGACAGCCGACTCAGAGGTGATGATGGCGCCCCAGGATATTCTGCAGGTACGACACACTGAGAGGGGCGGTCGGGAGGTGCTGGTAAGATGGTTGGGGTTGCCTGACCACGAGGCTACTTGGGAGCGGGAGGATACCAGCAGGGCTCAGTTCCCAGACTACAACCTTGAGGACAAGGTTCGTTTTTTGGGGGGAGTAATGATGCGGTCGTCTACAAGAGGAGGCAAGCGGGCACGGGCCGGAATTAGACTACAAACCTTATCTTACTTAGCTTGGTTTGTTTTTGCTTTGTAACATCTTAGGCATTGCTTAAGTCACGGTGTGTGCGCTTAGCAATGACTAGATGAGTCCTATAAATACCCCAAAAACCCTAGTTGTTCATTATCGAAGAATTGAGATTAAATTGCCGTGACGGCTAGGGTTAGTGGGGGATTAGACTTGATCCTTTAAGTCAAGTTAGGGAGTGATCTCTCCAGAAAAAGATCAAATCTATCTTATTGTTCTTCGTATTTCAATAGAAATTCCTCTCTTTTCCATTTTTCCTCTTTAAAATTCAGCCCTAAATACGATTTGACCTCCAAATCGTATCAAATTCATTAGAAACGTACATAATATAAAGAAATATATGCTTGTTACATGGTCAGGAGCAAATTAACTAAATTTGATCATTGGAGTTCTGCTTGCACAAATTTAAGGGGCGTGACAACATTAAGATAGTGCACAGATCTTGGCAGAAATGACTCGGATAGAAGGAAAAGCTCTTCTAATGGGATACTAAGTTGTGCGGAATCCATAATTCTGACATTTAGGCTATGTTTGGTTTGAGATAAAGTACATGAAAGAAAAATGAAGTTAGACTGAAAGAAAAAATAAAGAAAAGAAAAATGAAAAGAGATTATTTTCATGTTTGATTACAAAAAAATTGTGAAGAATGGTGAAAGTTCTCTTATTGAATTGCTTATTCAAAATGACCATAAATGTAAGAGAGATTTTTACTAAATTATTTCTAGATTTTAATTCAAGAATAATATGTATAGACAGAAGTTCTCGAAGATAATCCCAATAAATTTAACTATAGTTTGGCTTAACTGATAATATTATCGTAACTTAGTTATTTAAAATAATTTATGAATATAAATGCTATTTGCATATTAGTTTGTTTAGCTTTCAATCAGGTGGTGTAGGTTCAAATCTTTTTGGACACATAATAAATTTAAATTTTTATTTTGTAATCAAAAACATATTAGCTAGTTTGAATAATTTGTACAATTAGCAAATAATTTGCGAATTATAACAAATAATTCGATAACCCACAAATATCACGATTCGCGAATATTTTATTATGAAACAGTGAATAATTCATAGTTATGAGAGAGGGTAATTTCTGTGCGAATCTTCTAGCAAATTTGGGACTTCAACTTGAAGATGAGCTGCTCATTTATCAAGATTCTCCCGCTGCTCTTTCTCAATTCCTGTTGACAGATGCCATAGGAACCTGTTTCGAGAGAGGCCTCAAGCTTAGTTAATCTTCTTGTATTTTGTTTTCCGATGTACCAAAAAAAATTAATTCATAGTTATTTGAAAATTTTGTGCATACTTCGTGAGTCTAAAAATTCATGAATTATTCATAAATTCTTCAAACAATTCATGAATAAAAATCCATTAATGATTATCGATTTTTTGAAAATTCATGAATTCTTTAAAATGATAATTAATTATATCTGTTTAAAAACTAATAATACATGAATATGAGAGAACTTAATTTAGCTCATTTTTCTCTCATTTTCATGGGGTGAAGATGATGAAATATTGATAGAAAAGTTTTAAGTGTAATGACTCAAAACGCCCATATTGTTTCCCCAAAAATCAATTAAATACCCTAATATGTTTGCATCAATTAACCCAGCTGAGCTGTCATGTCTACTAACACTATTAAATTTTAATTGTATAATATCGATTCTATCTCTATTTTTTCTCCTTTCTTACTTTCATTTACAATTTTGAACCTAAAAAATTATGACATATGCCATTGTCACTGCTGGTGTTATCGATGTTAGCCCATAAGGCCCTACTGGCAGTGGGGCCCTCCTCTCTCCTTTTTCTTTTTTTTATCTTTTTTATGTTTATATTTTACTGTTGATATCGTTGTTGTAAGGTTAAGATGAGCAAGTTGTTGGAGGGGACTGATGAGGACAAGGTGATGGAGATGGAAGTGGAGATGTGATCGATGAAGGTTGAGAATGAAAACGGAGTTTAGAGATGACGGATGTTGATTATGGAATTGATTGGTAATGGTGGGATGAACAATTTATCTTAAGTTTTTGATTCATTTTCATCATTGGTGGTGGAGAATATGGATTAGTTTTTTGAATTTTTTTAATTAACGAAGGTGATTAATTTTCTTGAATATTGTTGAATATGAATATGAATATGATTGATTTATTGATTGATTTATTGATTAATTCTCTTGATAGTGTTGAAGAATATGGAGATAAATATGGAGGTGATTTGGTGTTGAAGATGAAATTTTTATTTTTCTATGTTCTTTTTTCTTCGCTTATTGATGTAGAACACGAACGATTTTGGGATTTGGGGAAAGAAAATAATTTGGTTTCACACAAAGGATCCAAGGGTTCACATCAAGGAGAGAACCTTTCACAAGTTTGAGGAAAAATTTTGATCTCAAGCTTTCATTGATTAAAAATATCCCAAAGCAAGGCTTTAAATAGGTTTACAATCCCTCAACCCTCACATATTACCCAATGTGGGACTAAATCGAAGAAATAAAAAAGATACAAAATTCAGATCTCAAGTGGGCTTGGGCCCATCCATAACGAACTAGGTTGATCACGATGTCGCTTGCGCATGTAAACCCTGATGTCCCCATCAACTTTCTCCGGGTGGGAAAGAACTCGGCTTTGACGAGTGTATGGCCTGCTGGTTGTCATAGTGCTCAAGCAAATCTGGGTTTAGCCTCTGGAGTTCTGTTCTGGTAATCCAAGTAAAGTCGGATTCTGGCCAGCCTTTCCAACTCACTAAGTAACGCCGATAACCACCTTGCCTGGTTGATATAACATGTTCATCTAATATACGATTAATTTGCTCTCTATGTGGATGTATGGGTGGTAAAGAATAGGAGGAGGAGTAGTAGGGACACTCAAGTCATCTTGGGAAGGCTCGAAGAATGGGTCTGTAGGTATAGCTGTTGGACCTTTATAAACCACTAGATCTTCAATATTAAAAGTTGAGCTAATCACATAATCTGCAGGGATATCTATCACATATGCATTAGAACCAATTTTCTTTAAGATTTTGAATGGACCAGCACTACGAGTCTGCGGTTTCTTCAAGGTTCCAGGAGGAAACCTCTCAGATCTGATTCGTACCATAACATAATCATTTTCATTAAACTCTTTGAAGCGCTTGTGAGTGTCTGCAATAGCTTTATATTTTTTTATTGCTAGAATGAATTATCTTGCTGATCTCTTTATGCAAGTCGTTGTGCAAATAACTCAGCTGACGTAGATACTCTATGATGATGCGATGTGGGAATGAGGTCTATATGCTTTCTAGGTTTGTAACCATGAACTATCTCAAATAGACTCATGTCGATGGACCTAGTTATTGACCCATTATATGCAAACTCGGCCGTGGACAATATCAGATCCCAATTCCTAGGATTTTCACCCACTAAACATCTGAAAAGATTCCCTAAACTATGGTTCACTACCTCAGTTTGGCTATCAGTCTGTGGGTGATAAGCAGTGGAGAACTTGAGCTTAGTGCCCATCAAATGCCATAGGGGTTTCTAGAAGTAGCTCATGAACTTTACATACCTATCAAACATTATACACTTGGGTAGATCATGGAGACGAGCAACCCCATCAAAATAAAGCTTGGTAATGTGTGAGGCATCTAATGTTTTGGAACAATGAATGAAGTGTGCCATCTTGGAGAATCGTTCCACAATGACAAAAACGGGATTGTGCTTTTTAGGTGTGCGTGAAAATCCTAGCACGAAATCCATATTAACGTCTTGCCAGGGACAATCTGGCACCGGTAAAGGTGTATAGAGGCCAGTATTCTGCTTTCTATGTTTAGCCATCTGACAAACTCGACATTGACCCATCAGAGTGGCAACATCTCTCTTTAAGCTCGACCATAAAACTGACTCTCTACCGACTCAATCGTCTTGTCTCACCCAAAGTGTCCTGATAAACCTCCAGCATGTATCTCCCAGACAATAAAATCTCTCACAGAAGTATGTGGAATACATAACTAAGTGGCGCTAAAAAGATATCCATCGTGCAGGAAATAACTATCTTGCTCGTACTAACTCATCATGAAGGATAGCAAAAATCTCACCAAAGTTTGGACACGACATGTAATCTTCTTTAATCTTCTCGAATCCTATTACCTGAACACTCATAGCAAATAGTAGAGCAAATCTGCGACTGAGTGCGTCAGCGGCCTTATTCTAACCTCCGCCTTATGGTTGAGGACAAATGTATACTCATGAAGAAATCCAACCCGCCGAGCGTGTCTAGAGTTTAGTTTCTTCTGTGAATTGAGATATTTCAAGGCCTCATGATCCGAGTACAATACAAACTCCTGCGGTATGATATAGTGTCTCTAATATCATAAGGTCTGTACTACTGCATAGAATTTCTTATCGTGTGTTGAGTATCGTAGTTTGGCATCACTAAGTTTCTCACTAAAGTATGCCACAAGATGTCCTTGACTTAAAACTACACATATGCATATACCTGAAGCATCACATGTAACCTCAAATGCTTTCATGAAATCCGGTGGCACATAACAGGCGCATTAGTCATACTTCTCTTTATATCCTCAAACGCATTGGTCGCAGATTTAGTCCATATAAAGTCACTCTTTTTCATACAGTCAGTAATTTGGGACATGATGGTGCTGAATCCCGCTATGAATCGACGGTAGAATGTGGCTAACCCATGAAAACTCCTAACCTTATGTAGGTTGCGGGGTTCAGGCCAATCTACTATCGCTTGATCTTTTGGGGATCCGCACACACTCCCTCCGAGGAAACAACAAAACCTAAGAAGATGATGCTATCAGTCAAGAAGGGACACTTCTTAAGGTTTGCATATAGGCTCTCTCCTCAGGGTAACGCATACCTGCCGCAGGTGGTCTATGTGTTGCTCCCTAGATCGGCTATATACAAGGATGTCATCAAAGTATACGACTAGAAATTTCCCCATGAATGGTCGTAGTACTTGAGTCATCACTATCATGAATGTGCTAGGGGCATTGGATAGGCCAAAAGGCATGACCATCCACTCATATAAACCATCCTTCGTTTTGAAGACCATTTTCCATTCGTCCCATAGGCGGACTCTAATCTGATAATAGCCACTCATAAGATTAATCTTTGAAAATATTATGGCGCAAGTCGTCATATCAAGCATGTCATCGAGCCTAGGGATAGAAAAATAATACTTGACCATGATCTTGTTAATGGCACGGCTATCCACACACATTCTCCATGATCCATCCTTTTTGGGTGTGAGAAGAGCCGGCACTACACGTGGGCTCAAACTTTTCCTGATAAAACCTGGCTAACAATTTGTCAACTTGCCTCTTCAGCTCAGCATGCTCAGTAGGGTTCATTCGGTAATGAGGCAAGTTGGGAAGTGTAGCTCACGGGACTAAATATATGGCGTGCTGAATATCCTGCATGGATGGAAGACAATCTGGGAGGTTTTTAGGGAAAATGTCATGGAATTCCCTTATTATAGGCGTTATCTCTTCTGGGATCTCCTCCTGACTAATCTCACAATCTCCCTCGCAACTAAGGCATACAATACTGAGTCCTTCTTAACTTCTCTCTTCTGGGAAGTGTGATAGGCGTGGGTCTGTCGTGACGGGGTCTCTCTCTAGACCGCCTGTGTGGACTAGGCACTTGTCTCTCATAATGGGGTCTCTCTATAATTCGCATGGGTGGGCTAGTAGTACTATATGCATGTGAACTCTCATCTGACGTCCTCTGCCTGGTGTTCTCTAGGCATAGCACTCGATCTAGACACTCGCGAGACTCAGATCTACCTTCCCGGACTTGGGTTTTTAAAGCAGCTAACCGGTCAATGACATCTCTCAGAGTAGGTTGGTCAGCATCCATGGTGTTTGAAGTCTCATAAATTCTGCCGCTACGTGTGGTCATGCGATGTAAATGCTCCTAGATGTTGAACCCCTAGTTAATGCTATTTTCTTCTCTTTCTTTTTTTAAAATGAATATAGATGAGATGCTAAGAACTAATGCAACTCTTTAAATGATGCAGGTAAGTGATGCAGAGATCAACTAGCAGAAGTCAACGAGCAAGTCAATTTTAAGTCATATGCAGTTCTCACAGCAATTTCAAATATTTTAATTTGGAGATTGTAATGATGATTTGTGAGCAGTAATGTGACTATTCAATTATCTTACTGAAAATAAGTCTCGTTGCACTGTGTTGGTAAATTGAAGCTCTTCTTTTAATATCAAATTTTATGGCTCTGTGCAAAAATGTGGTCTTATACTCATTGTTTGTTTGTTTTGCTTGCAAAGAGGGCTAGCAACAATGTGGCAACAAGTGGCTACTGAAAACTTACAGTAGATCGTCTCGTAAAAAGATGAATATGTCCAGGTAGGATGGCAGCACGTCCATGGTTGAGTCCTCTAAGCATCGGCGTAAACCGTTCTGAATTTGGACTCCGAACGAACCTGAAATAACCAAAATTCGAAGACTGCGAAGAAAATAATCTAAAAATAGCAGGAAATAGACTGAAAAATAGAAACAGCTCACTGTTGAGCCGTTGACCAGTCAACGGCTCGCAGCTCGGCTCGGCGGCTCATCTTCAGCTCGACTCCTCTTCGTAAATGGCTCGATCGAGCCATACTGTAGCACGACAAAGTCGACGACGATTCCCGACGATTCTGATACTCGCTCGTCGCGGATCTTGTTGTGTTGGAGTCGCCCGAGGGAGTGGACGACAATGGGGGCCTTGTCGGCGTCAGAGGTGGCCGGAGGTGGCATCGGCGTGCTGAGGAAGGGGAGACAGCGATGGTTTGTAGGTCTCGGGGTGCTGTCGGGACAGTGGTGTCGCCTGATGAGGTCGTCGGGAGTGTGGGAGTGTCGTGGAAGGCCGGCGATGGTCCTGGGGGAATGCTGGAGTGGCAGTGTGAAGTGGTGGTTGCAGAATATGGGGCTAGGGTTAAGGTTTTGCTGTGCGGAAGATGGCGGCTGCTGAAAGATGAGCTAGGGTAAGGGTTTTCCTGTGCAGAAGATGGCGGCGGCTGGAAATAGTTAGGGTTTGGAAAACTAGTATTTTTTAGAGGAAAGGAGAATCGTTCGGCTCTGATACCAGTTTGATGTAGAACACGAACGATTTTGGGATTTGGTGAAAGAAACTAACTTGGTTTCACACCAAGTATCCAAAGTTTCACACCAAGGAGAGAACCTTTCATAGGTTTGAGGGAAAATTTTGATCTAAAGCTTTCATTGATTAAAAATATCACAATGCAAGGCTTTAAATAGGTTTACAATCTCTCAACCCTCACATTTTACCAAATGTGAGACTAAACTGAAGAAATAAAAAAGATACAGAATTCAGATCTCAAGTGGGCTTGGGCCCATCCGTAACGAACTAGGTTAATCACAATGTCACATTCGCATCTAAACCCTGATGTCCACATCACTTATGTTTTCTATTCTTTCTATTCTTTCTGTACTTCTTAATCAACGAGGTTATGGAATTTTGATTGAAAATACAAGGTGAATAAGGGGAAGAATATAGAGGAGGGATCAACTGGAACTTGAATGGGGAAGAAGATTGAAAGGGTATTTATGACATTTCACAATTAAAATTTAATGGAGTAATGAGATTTAATTGCCGGGTGATATTAAGTTATGCAAAAAATGTTAGGATACTTAAATAATTTTTGGGTAAACGTTAATGATGTTTTGAGTCATTACTCCAAAGTTTTACTATTTACTTCCCTCTATTTTCCTCTATTTCCTTTTTCTTTTGATTTTTCTTTTCAACCAACCAATAAAAATTGATTTTCCTACTTGATTTCTTTCTTTTTCTTTCCTTTCCCCTCAACCCAAACACAACCGTAGGGTCCCATTTACAAAACATCAGGGTCAGTAGTCGAATAAAGGGAATCCAATAGATGTTATTACATGTGAAAAGGTTTAATATTCTTCTAAGAAATTAAGTTATATACAATGTGCTATTTATCTTTTTTAATCGAATGGATCATCAATGATAATTGTCTATCCGGTAGTTTAGTAACCTTTACTGCATATAAAATAGTCAATCACGGATATCGATTTTCTCATTAAAGGTGTCATATTTACCGGTAAATCCCTCAGATTTAACATTAAAAAGAATGAAAGAAGCACAACTCTCACCAATATTAGTATACTTCCCAAAATTCTCCAAGAACCCCCGATCCTGCAGGAACTTGTAAGCGCTTCCAACGAGCCTCATGTCGTCTGCATTCAAACAAGTATCGAGAACCTCCCAATCCCTCTCAGGCCTCGAGAAACCCCCAGTGATTGAAGAAATCGGGGACGAATTTTTCAACGAAGAGTCCAAAGATGTAGAAGAAGCTGAACGTTGCATTGATTTCAAGAACCGGAGGGCTCGGGCGAGGTCCTTCTCTCTCACCGCATCTTCGTACTCGCCCCATTCTCCGATGGCCTTGACGCAAGTTCGGGTCTTTGTGGCGGGCAGGGACCGAACTGGGGGCGAAATTGGCGGGAAATTTAGGGATTTGAAGGCGGAGAAAGAGGAGAAGCAGAGCAAATCCATTACAGAGAGAGAGGAGCGCAAAGATACAGGAAGACCGCTGATGAGGTGGACTTGGTCTGATTATCTTGCATACAGGGGCCTGTTCTTTTGTAGGAAAGTATAATTGAGGAAAGTTGAGAAGTGTGGAATCTGATGAGTGAGAAATTTGTGTATAATGTGTTCTTTTGTTGGAAAGTGGGGTTGGATTGTAGATTTGGAAAGTTAAGGTGGGTCACATTCTGTATAGTGTGTTCTTTTGTATAAAGAAAGTGGAGTTAACTATTAAATTAATAAGTTATTTAATTAATAAATTATTTAATTAATTCCGAAAGAACGCATCCGATTGGAGGGAGGAGGATGGGCCCCACACGATGGGCGGAATCCTGTGTTTTCAGCGCGTTTCGCGCGGATTACAAACGGCTCCAAGCGATTCTCATTTGCTTCTCCACGTCAGCTTTCCGCACTCATTTTCGACGGCCGCAAACGAACACAAATTATCCCCCTCCGAAGGAATCCAGTCAAATGTCAGAGAAATAGTGCTTGAACAGTAGGATTTAAGCTCTCTCTCTCTCAATTCCTGAGAAAAGAACACGCCCTAACCTCTTCAAAGATTTCTTATTGGAGAAGTGTGTCTGGTTGTTTTTTCAACAAGGGAATTGCTATGCGAACATACTTTTTTTTTTTTTGAAAAATCCAATTTTTGATCCGTTCACATACCGGGTTTCCAAAACATCCGTAGGTTCACATACTTGCATTCTAAAATACTATTTCTTCTTCTTCGTCAATTTTGGCTCAGTTCACACACCTTCACTCACCTCTGCTCTCTTAGGGCCTGTTCTTTTAGGTTTATTCGGGTTGTTTGTTGAAGTTGTGAATAGTGTTGGTGAAAGTGAGTATTGTGTTTTTTTGGGTGAAAGAGAGTTGTGAATGTGGATGTTGGAATTTTTTGTGGGTCCCACACAACTTTATTGTGTTTTTTGATTGTGAATGTTGTTGTGAAAGTTGGAAATGGGGTCCACGTATTTTAATAATCATTAAACTAAATACTAAACTATAGTTATTAAATATATTAAATAAATATTAAAAAATCAAAAGAGTTCCATCCGCTCAAAACAGAGGTGTTGTGTTCGCGTTTGGGGCAAAAAAAACAACAGAGGTGTTCGCGTTGGGGCAAAAAACAAAAAACAAAATCATCGATTGGCCGGTTGTGTGCGGAGAGAGAGGGAGTGGGCCCGCATGAGATTCACGCTTGTAATCCCCCTTTTTTGCGGAGATTGCCGTTGGTGGAATTTTTGGGCCACGTCGGCCATTTCAACAAAAATAAAAACGAACAAGCTTGGTTTAATTTTTTGTGGAAATGATGAACATGGTTGTAAATAATGTTTTTTGCCCACATTCACCTCTAAATAAACCTAAAAGAACAGGCCCTTATTCTCTTTCTCAAATTCCATTTTTACATTCACCCTTCCGCTCATGCTCAGTTCACATGCCTTCACTCCGCCTCTTGAATGTTGGCTCCGTTCACATACCACTTACTGTTAATGAATCATATTTTAAAACATAGAATTAATTGCTCATTACACAATCCTAATTGCTCGTTACACGGACGAGTGGAGGGGGCAATGGAGGACGGACGACGGGAGCGTCGGCGGGGGAGGGGGCAACGGACGAGGGGGAAAACAAAAGAAATAAAATGAGAATAAAAAACTTCCTTTTTTCCTTTAATTTTTGAGTCTAATCTCTGATCATCTCTTATTGCCATTCTGAGTTTTTCTGGGGTTTCGTGCATGAGCTGGTCAGATAAGCTCCGCTGCTCGTCTGATCCAAGCCTCTTCATGATCGGCCTCATGATCTTTTATTCTTTACCATACACATAGCTTGATTCATATATTTTCTTCTAATTAACACAATAACCCCTTAAATTCTTAAGCTAGCATATTCTTGATCTCCAATTCGTACGATTCGACTGAGCATCAATTGATCTCGTTCTTCATCCGAATAATGTGTTCGAAATGGACCTCATTAAATCACACTATATGAATTCGTCATTCTCCTCCTCTTTGAATTTCTTTAACCGTTTCCATCAGTTTAGTGCATCATCTTCCCCAATTAGGTATGTGTACCTCTGCTTCGCACATCATCTTCCCCAAATACGTATGTGCACAATTATCAAATTTAAACCGAAAATTAGTTATGTGTGCGATGAGCAAAAAGATCTGTGTGTACTGAGCAATTTTGATGATATTTAAGTGGTTTTCTAAAATGATATTTTTGCTATTTTCAAAAAAAACTTAAGTGGTTTGTGGACCGATCAAAAAGTTATTTTCGCGTAGCAATTCCCTTTCAACAAATAACAAATTTAAAATATTACGGAAATCGACCAACTTTAAAATTATTCACCAAAATTGACTAATTTTTGCCACGGCAACGCAAGATGACTGTTTTTGCACTGAGGCAGCATGCACAAAAGGACACGTGTTGGCAACCCCAATCATTTTCAATTCACGACAAATCGGTCGAGGTTGCCAATCCCGGCCATTTCGACACTAAGGGTCTACCGCTTCAACAGTCATTCTTCTCATTTATAACGAAATTTATGACCCACCCATAAAACCCACAGAGCCATTAGCCGCATCCACCATCTTCTGACTCGCACACACCCGACAAATCAGCCTCTTACCACCACTACTCGTCGGGTCCGTCGCGTCACTTTGCAATTACCCCCATGTGCATACCACTTATTTACAAGTTTGCCACTGAAATTACTCATCATGCACTCCCAATGCCAAATTTCCGAAAATGCTCATGGGTGTACGCGGTGAGTAAAACAGCCAAACGGCACCGGGCGACGACGCTGCCCCCTCCTTCGATCCCCCAGCCCACATCTCCCTCCACTGACCTCCCCAGCCCCATATCCATCTTCTGCCGCCCGATCCACCGCCCTCCCTAGCCCCACTATTTCTCTGCCCACGTCCCCTCCGCCGACCACCCCAGCCCCACATCACCCTCTTCCCACCTCCCCAGGACAACATCTCCCTCTAAAGGGCAAACGGCAGTGGTGTCCTCTGACCTCACGAGCCACATATCCCTTCCTCCGACCTCCTTTCCCCCACCCCCCCTCCTCCGCCCCTCCTCAGACCCCCCTGCCTTACCTCCTCCTCGTCGTCAACGGGAATGGTGGTGATTAGGGTTGAATATTGTATATACTGTTGGGGTTTGTGGCTACACAATACACTAAACGATGGCGTAAATAGTGTAAAGGGAAGCAATATGCATAATTAAAAAGTTATGAATAATTCAACGCACAATACACAGCGGAAATAAAAATAAAGTGCTCAACAACAACATCCACACAAAGAGATACGCCAATGCATACGTAAACAAAGAGACGTATCCTGGTTCAGATCCCTACCCGGCAATCCTACTTCAGTCACTTACTCCTAACCCGAAGCGATTGATAATCCACTAGTGCTCGCTACAACGGGACACACAAGCACATTCTTCACGAGATACAATCCATACACCGGGATAATCCCTACACCCAGATATGGAGAGAAACTCTCTAATTGGAGTAAACCTCCCACAATGTACTCACAACTCGAGTACTAAATTTCATAACCAAAAGAAACAAAACCAACAATCTTACCGATGCTTTGAATAGATCTTGCCAAAGTGTATGCGAATGCATGGAAAATTTAAATAACCAAGTGCTTGATGAAGAAGTTGACGCACTTGGAAAACTCTCTTTCTTGATGCAAGCTCAATGCATTAACACTTTAACCAATTGAAGAAATGAGAGAGAGAGAGAGAATGATTCTCTTCAAGTAAAACCCTCACAAATGCACTTTCATATGATGTCAATATGTGTGGAGTGAGTGTACAAAACAGCCCCTCAGAACAGCCCACAGATGGACAAAGGAACGGCTAGAAACGACTAGCTAGAAAGTCCCAATGGCTGGAATTTGGGGTCGACCAGGCACATGATGTATAAGGACTAGATGTCTAGCGAAGAGTGGCCAGATGTCTGGTCCGACATTGTGCAGTGTCTAGTCTGACAAACTCTTCACATAAAACACTTGTTTACTAAAACGATCATAACTTTCACAAATGAACTTTGATTGAAGTGAATCAACATGCTTTGTGTAATGGCCCTAGTGTCCTATACGTAGGATGACTATAGTAATGTGTGTGAGTGAATAGTAATTTTGTTGTATGCGTAGTAATTTCCCATGTGAATGGTTATATGGTTGTCTTGGATGTTATTATTGTTTATTGGTGTGCTTAGTGACGACATTCTAATGGGATCATTTTAGTGAAATTCTTATTAATGAATGGTATGGTGGTGGTTATTATTCTTGTTAATCTTAGTATTATCATTGTTATTCTTGTTGGTGTTATTATTAGTGTTATTGTTGATGTTGATTCTCATTATTATTAATATTGTTTACGCCCTAAGCTAATTTTAGTAGCTAGAGTGTATTGTTGGGCTTGGGATTTGAGCTAGAAATATTAGAAAGTGAGATGAGAGGAGAGAGAGTTTTATTAGAATGGCAAACTTGCAAATAAATGGGCTTCCATTTATTTAATCTCTTTCCCATTCTTCTACCAACTTCCACTCATCCCTTTAATTAATTTTCATCCCCATTTCTTCTCCCATTTTTTCCTCCCGTGACTTCCCCATGGCCAAACGAAATTGCCCAGCAAGAAACCAAAAAACAAAAAGAGAATGAAAGGAAAAGAAGTGGAGGAGAGAAATTAGGAAGAGAGTGAAGAGAAGCGGGTGAGGGGGAAAGTCAATTGCTCTCTTTTGTTTGTTCCCCTTTGTTTTCTCTCAATGGCCGACTCCTCCCCATGCTGCCGAATTCTCCCATGGCCACCCAGGCCGAAAATTCCCAGGCAACAAAAACAAAGAAGAGAGAAGAGGAAGAATTAGAAAGAGAAGGGAGCTAGGGCTTGGGAGCTTTGGGGGTTTGGAGATGGATTCATGGGGGAGTTCCGAATTTAGGGCTTGAGCTTGGAATTGGAAGAGGATTTGAGTCTCTACATGAGGTAGGAGTCCAACCCTACTTATGTGTTTAATTTCATTGCATTTTGAGAATAAAGATTGCATTTTTAGGGGTTTTGTTGAAATTTCTTAGCATGGTGCATTCATGTGGAATCTAGTTGTTGTATTGAATTATATGATGTCATGAATTACTATATTTATGTTTATGATGTAATTGAATGGCTTGTTTCACTAATTTTGTGAATTTGCTCTCATTTTGTTGGAAGCCCTATAAATTGCTCTCATTTGGGAATGTTGAGAACTTTATCATTCAACTTTCTTTGATGAAAAATGTAAATTGTGTGATAATGAGTCGAGATGTGAAATTGTCTATTTTATTTGAGATGTTGAATTTATATGATACCATGTTGTGGATCCATGTTGCTTGCTTTTCTTGTTTTATTAATCATGTAAACTTGCTCTCATTTACAATGTTGGAAGCTTCTCATTTTGATTGAATTCACATGATGTATGAAATTATATGTTGCCATGATTAAACCTCTTGTTGCATTTGATTTGTCTTGCCCCATTAATTCATATGAAATTGTTCTCATTGGAAAGTTGGAAATTTTCTTCTTAAATCTTCCGTGTATGAAAGAAAAAAGAGCATCATGTGAATGAGTTGTTGGATATATGCGGAATGAGGAATGGGTGAAATGATGTTGTTGGGACACGAAGGTGGAGTGCACGGGCATGGACAAAGTTGCCACGGTATGAGGCGGGTGAAGTCGCCGTGGGCAACCTCTTGATACCATTATGTGGCTCCACGTTGATAACGGAGTAGAATCACTTGCACGTGCACGCCGGCTCATTCATGGGATCCCCTTGCATTGCATTGCATCGCATTACTTGTGCATCATATGCATCATGGCATCAATTAGCATTTTTGGGTGATTTGTGGTTGTATGTGTGTAATGGTTAACTTTTAAGGATGAATGTTGCCATGAATGTATTTGGTGCGTGAATGATGCTATGTTGGGAAGTGTGGGTTGTTAGTTCGCAAATATTGTTATTATTGTTAGCAGTGATATTAATGTTATTAGTGATATTAATATTATTGATGTTGGTATTAGTGATATTATAAATGTCTCTTAAGAATAAGGTTGTGTCGATGTTTATAGTAGTGTAGTCGGTGTTGTTGGGATGTTATGATTATGCCATGTTCTTTTTTAAATACCATTTAAATACCATTTGTGTTGTATTTGGAAACTTGATAAATACAAGAGAACCTCTGCCAAAAATTTTATAAGCATTTCCATAACATCCGAGGTATTAGGAACTTAAGCTAGGAATACTACACAAATTCTACTTGCTACTTCTATCAAAATTTCCGTGTTTACAGGAAATGCATTATAAATGAAAAGTTAGTAAGAGGGATTTTGATAGCTTGCAAGTTGGAAGCTTAGAGAGTGTAGGAACCCCTCTTCATATGGTTTATTATTTTTACAATTCTTCCAAGCATGTTAAAGAGACAAATCTTAATTAAAGGTATGCATTTCTTTCTATACTATGAAGTAGACCAATATATCTTCAAGATGACATCTTGTTGGTTGATGCCTTGATTGAGTCAGCTTGTTGCTTCGATTGGTAACAACTCCTCACAAATTTATTAGCACTCACAAAGATTGCCTATTTGCGTGGGAATATTTTGCCTACAATTTAAATTAGTTGCGAATGTTACACCTTTAACATAGAAGTGCCTATTCTGGAATTTAGATGAGGGCTTTGCTAAGTGGGTTTTAAGGCGAGTAACCTTTGAGTTGTGATCAAGCTTAAGTTATGGGGGTGGTGCATATTGGAAAACTGGTGTTGCATTTGTTTGTGTCGTATGCTGCATTTGTATAGCTATAAGTACCACATGACATTGTGGTGATGAAATAAAGGATGTGACTTGATTTCTTTGATGGTTGCAATATCAGACGTGGTTGCCATTAGTAATTGTACTTGGGATAACGTTGTAACGCTAGGTTTCAGTTTCTTAATATTGCAGTTCACTTCTTTATATGTCCTACTCACTTTGTTTTGCAGACTAACCTCTTGTCGCAGGTACGTGTTTGTTAATGGTACCATTTACATTTTCATATGAATTTGCCGTGATATGCCATGAGTTAGTTTCCCATTTGTTACTTAGTGCATTGCATTTTTGTGCACCATGTGAGTTGGGTTTGGGATTCCTACTGGGTCACGCTGTGACGTGTCCCCGTTGATATTTTTCAGGTGTTGGATCTTGGAGTCAGAGGCCCTCGAGCCCAGTTGGTTGGATTTGAGTGTGTGGGGTGAGTGTGTGAGAGATTTGGGTGTGTTATTGTACTGGGGTGAGTTTGGGTTATATATTGTATATGAGATTTGTAATTGATGTTGTAATTGAACAGATTATATGTATGTTATACTGGTGTTTTGAGTTGGCGACTCTTTTTGTGTTTCTGTGATGTCTGGAATGCTACAGGTACTATCCCAGCAGTGCGCAGTGGGCCTACTTGAGTTTGAAAGTTGGTACTTCTCTTCCGTAGCACCCGCCTCTTCGGGAATACCGGTTATGGATTCGTACTCATCGGGTATCCCGGGGAGCGGGGCGTTACACTTTGGAAAGCTAACAAAGAATGCAATCTAATGGGCTTAGAATGGATAAAAAATTTCAACCACAGAAAAATAGACAGTCGATTAAAATCAGAAACAGATTACAGAAATTCCAACAGACTAACCCAAGAAAACACTTGATCACCAAAACTGTCACAACTGACTCAAATGATATCTGATTGAGGCGATTCAAGATGAATTGGAAAGCTAACAAACAGTGCAATATAATTCGCTTAGAATGGATGAGAAATTCAAACCACAGAAAAAACTGACACACTTTTGAAATCAGAAACAGATTGCAAAAGTTCCAACGCATGGCAGCCAGATGGCTGGAGTTCACCACTCAGTCGTCTGAGACACTGTTCAAGCATCTGAGAATTCTTCTACAGACGGCGGCAAAATATGGGTCCAAAAGCCAGAGAGTACAAGAAAGTTTGGCTCAACTGATCAGATGTAACGGCTGGTTTTTGTATGATGATATTTTATTTACATATATATATATTTGTTCTCTTTCCTCTTCTTCTTTTCTGTATCTCTTTTCCCCTATCTGGAGCTGAGCGTGCTTCGTGACGCTCTTATCTTAGAGCCAAACTCATCTTAGAACCCCTAGAACCCATCTCGAAGCTTCACGCTTCATTTGGAGACTTTGTGTGCAATTTAGTCGGTTCAAGAAGAAGAACCGACCGACTAGATGCCAATCTAGTCGGTCAGAACCTCTTCATGGACCGACTAGTTTCCCTTTGATTTTTCCACTGAGTTACTGTTTTTACTTAGTCGGTCTAAGTTCATCCACCGACCGACTAGTTGTGAAACTAGTCGGTCAACACTTCTTCGCAGACCGACTAAGAAAGAGATCATTTCATGCAGTCGAGTTACTGTTTACCATTAGTCGGTCAAAGAACGAATACTGACCGACTAGTTGACGAACTAGTCGGTTAGGCTTCCTTCTCAGACTGACTAATTTTCAAAACTTCTTGTCGACCACTTTCATCCTTTAGTCTGTCAATGAACACTGGCCGACCGACTAGGTTGCAAACTAGTCGGTCGACGAGCCTTCACAGACCGACTAAATCTGTCAACCCTGTACCGACAATGTTCTCTGTTTGCTTTTAGTCGGTCTCAGTTAGACGACCGACCGACTAGTTCTCAAACTAGTCGGTCGACCGCCCTTCACTGACCGACTAATTGACCCCGAAACCCCAGATTTTGACCTAGCAGTCGTTTGTTTTCTTATTTAAATGCGCGGCCTTTCTTCTTTTCTCCTCATTATTTTTAGCCATCTTCTTCCCCAACCTATCTCTTCCCCTTTCCCTGTCTCTCCTTCCTCCTCCTTGCGCCCTCCATCTTCTCCAAGGTTCTTCTCCCCTTTTCATTCTCCATTCTCCATTCTCCTTTCTCTTTTTCTCATGTTTCTTCTTCTCCTTCCTATTTTTCCCCCACAGCCGGCCACCCTAATCTCCCCCTCAGATCTGAAACCCCACGGCCAAGCCCCGGCCGCCATCTCGTTTCGCTTTTCGAGATCCATCTCCTCATAGCCCTTCTCCTCGCGTGGCGATCCAAACCCAGATCTAGCGACGAAAACCCCGGGAGACGCCGAGATCCTCGTCACCACCTTTGGAGGCCGACGTCATCACCAACAATCAACATTCCTCGCTGCGCTACCCGTGGCCTAGGGATTTTCGGATGACGCCAAGCTCCCGCCCTTTCAGATCCGACGCCGGACTTCCATTCGATCGTCAAATCAGGTTGGTTCTCTAAACTCGTAGAAACCCACACTATAGACAATCAAACCCTAATTAAAATCAACAACTAAATCAATTAAATTTATTTTCCGTTGATCCTTAAAACGTTGTGCAACCGTAGAAATCGACGAATGAACTTTATGCATGTACACATAGGATAGATCGTCGATTAGGCTTATATACAATTGAAAATGTGATTTTGATGATTAGGATAGTCTCGATATCCTAGACACAACCCTAATAGGAATTATTGAATCGCGATCTGACACCGTCGTCGTGTCCCGATTTTCAGACGTTCTTTCGCCGACGAGACGTTTGGACGAGACGTTCCAGGAAGACGACGCACTCGCCACCGCAGGCAAGTGTACCACTTGCGTTCTTGGCCATGTTTAGGCCTTAGTCTTGCTAGAATTGATATTTTGGAACAATGAGAACCGGACGTGAAATGATAGCGTCCGGGACGCCCTTGATGGCTCAGACTTGACAACGAAGTCTGAGTCCAACAACAACAAATTTTGACATCATAGGATTGACATGCGTGTGTGTGAGTTGTGGACACCCTAGTACAACCCCTCCTGTTTTGCCGTGTCATGTTCCTTCCGTCTTGCCATGTCTCGTTCCGTCTTACACAGCCCGATGGGCAATAGGGCACTCGCCAAGCCAGAGCGGGTGATCCCTTGTACTGATTCACAGCACGATGGGTAATAGGGCACCTGTCAAGCCAGAGCAGGTGATCCCTTGTACTGATACACAGATCCGAGAGCAATATGGCACTTGTCAAGCTAGAGCAAGTGATCCCTTATCCTGTCACGATTCTTGGGGTTTTTGGGGTAGGGTTGAGCGTGCACGCGGCAAGAGGGTCTGATCCCCCTCGAACCGTAAAGGCGTGAACCCTTTCGTGTTACTCTTGTCTTGTCTTGTCTGGCTTCTCCTTGTTCCGTCTTGTCCTGACACCTGTAGGCTAGTCCCGTAGTCGGTAGCACTCGCTACGACTACTACTTGTGTTTTACTTTCCTGCTGCGTGTACTTTCGTTTGTTCGTCTGTTATAACCTCAGCATGTTAATCAACCAGTAAAACGTTGTTAAATAATTGGTGCACTTGCAGTTTGGTCTAACCCCTTCTTGTAGACCTTACCTGACGTACAGTTCCTTCTTTTGGTGCTGTACGTCAGGGATCGAGCCAGAGTACGTCGAGGAGACTGATTTGCCAGTTGACGTGGAGCCGGAGAGTGCTGATCCCGAGTACAATCCTGAGGAGGACCAGAGTTAGAGACTTCTCGTTGCAGTTCCAGAGATATCCATTCCTTATAGTTTGGGTGCGTAGCACTTTTGGTTTCCTTGTTAGGTTGGGTGTTTGCACCGTTAGATTTTCCTTTCTGCAGTTGTAGCCCTTCGGGCGTTGAGACTTTGTACTTTGGATATGTTGGAATAAAAATGTGATGTCTTTCCTTCATATACTTTTATTGTTCTGTACTAACATGCAGGGACATGTACCTTCGTCTTGGTACCACACAGACGCTTATTGGGTCAGGGCTCCTTAGCTCTGGCCTAAGCGGGCCTTAGTCACGCTTCGCCTCCGCTGTTTTGGGAAGCGGGGTGTGACATCAGGCGCCTGAAATCCATGTACCAGACGTCTGGACCACTATGCAGACGCCTGGTCATAAACCATCAGGAAATTGTCCATTGACTATGTTTAGCTAATCAGAAAGATGACACGCCAGGCGTCTGGTGCCCCTACACCAGGTGCCTGTCCAGCTTTAAAATTCACGCCAATGCGTGTTTAAAGTAATTAACCAAATGGGATAGGTTCTACAAGATTTCTAATGAACCCTCAGACGGAGATGATGCATATATGAGTGTGTGTGTGTGCATCTATTCAAGGCTACAAATATTCTATGAAATAATGAGCAAAAATACATGAAGATAAAGTGTAAAATTACATTGAAGCTCAATATTCTTCATGCAAGCAATGCTCCAAAGCCTTGAAGCCATCTTCACCATCATCACATCACCAATTTTTTTGTCTCATTATCAAGATAATCAATTGTTAATTTGAGACCAAAACAAATGAGATGATTAGCACACAACATAATGTTGATCATCATCAAACCAACATTGGTATTGAAATCAAGAACCAACATATATAACCCCCAACAAATTAGTTTTGTGCATTAATACAATGCATTTTGGGTTCCAATACGTATGTTTTCATGATATCTTATTATTTTTGAGCATATCATTTATTCATGCACAATTTATGGCTCACATGACTTAATCATACTTCATATATTTTCATGAATTTATTGGAATTTTTCTGGAGCTTAAATGATAAAGATTGGAGCAAAAGAGGACCACACGGCCGTGTGTTACACTTCGCACGGTCATGTGGAGTGTAACACCAAGGGCCCATGAAAGAGAGAGCTCCAGAATCTGACGCAGCCACCAAAGCAAGCGAAGGCTTAAAACGGCGCGGTCATTTTACCAAACCACGTGACCGTGTCAGAAGTCGCCAGTTGGGAGAAGAAAAACAGAAAGTTGGTGGGTCTTAAACGGTCGCGTCGAAAGGTCGACACAACCGAGTCGATTTTATGGGCTTGAAGGTTACACAGTCGCGTCAATTTGATGTGACCGCGTCGATTTGGGAAAGGGGCCACACATCAAGACATCGATGCGACCACATTGAATGGCGACGCTGTCGTTTTGACTCGACGATTTCTGAGCGCTTTTAGGTTTTCGGGTCACATGAGTTTTTAACCCACATTGAACCTGATAATTTACCGAAATCTTAGCCTTTGATCAAGATATTAAAGGGTGGAGATTCACCGCCTATGGGGGCTACCCTAACAAAAGGAGGGAATAGTGAAGTGGCCCAATGACTTCTCTTCCCTCAACATTCAAACACTTGTCACGCCCCGTTTCCCATTATACTTGAGAGCGAGGATGTGAGCGGGTCCGCATGTGCTTAAAGTAAAGAAGATGTACTTATTTTTTCTTTCTTTGACTTAAGCACAATAAGTGTTAATTAGCAAAACAGGTCCCTGCACGCGAATATCTCAGAAGCAGCAACAAATATTCATTACATTATAAATACCAGCGTCCAAAGCAAAATACACAAGCAATTAAGGTCTAGCATGGCCGTATAATCTGCTGAAAGCAAACACACCTGAAAACAACAATACAAATAATAAAACTGACATAGAAATGTCCCGCTCTAGCCTTCCACCGGGAGGATCTCAACGTCCTCATAGCTCTGATCGGCAGGGTCCACCTCTAAGGTGGGATCCTCAAAGGTAGGGTCCTCGAAGTACTTTGTCTCTGAGCCTAACATATATTTCATCAACACTTTGAAATATATGTCAGTGATAAGCTCGGCAATGTATTTAAAGTAATGAATCGAAAAAACAACTATAAAGGACAAAAGAGCGTTAGTACAAAGTTATGAATAATATGTGCAGAAAGTAAAGTACGAGCATGCATGGATTTGCAGTTTAAAAGTAAGACAGTTATAAGTTGAGTATTTGATTATTTGTGCTTGTGCTAAGTCCATGCCTGGGTAGGTAAAACGCTCTCGATACACCTTATCACCGGGGGTTTACCGTGACGCTCCCAAATGGCTTGCCTCTACCGGAGGGGCCGTAATCGTGTCGAGACACACTCACAAACCCTACTGCAACCCCACCCAAAGTGTACTGCCATATACTGGAACACTAGCCAGACTAGTCATATGTGACCCTACTGAAACACGAGCCAGACTAGTCACATATGACCGACGGGAGTAGCCAACTCGGCTCTTTGTGTATGTCTATTCACTGACTAAGTTTCACCCCATCTGTATTCGATAGTTTCACCCCATCTGTATTCGATGGATATCACATATGTGTTACAAGTTTATAACATGCTCTTTTTTCCAAATTAATTTAACTTGTTAGCATGTAGGTAGTGAAAGCAGTCCAATTAAATTAGCGGGCAACAAGCAAAATGAAACATAATATTTGGCTACTAGAAGTTGACAAGCACATTGAAATCAGATTTAGCACTAAGTTTGAACGGCCAGTTTTTGTCATGCCTGTTTAGCCCTATGATTCGGGTTGAATATTGCATATTTAACCTCCCATTTAGCTCTATTTTGTGCTCATATGATGCTTAATTAGTCTCTAATACGTTTGTATTTTGTATATCATTATTTATTAGAGCAAACCATTGATTTGTGCACAAAGTATAAATTTTAGGGAGTATTTCTACCTTTTTATATTTTTTATAGCTTGGTCTCGATCTCAAGATTCCAACGACTATTTATTTGTATTTTTCTGAGATCTATGCTAATTACTGTGAATTTTTGAATGCAGAATACCAATTAAATGAGGAAATACTCAAGTAAATACGAAAATACGGTCGCCAGCCAATCACACGCTGCCACGTGGCAGCATCAGATCGTTTCCCGCTCCATCCAGCGGCACACGAGAGCGGTCGACGCGGCACGATCCGATCACCGTTGGATCGCAATCCAACGGTCCTCACGTAATCAACTTGCACCAAAGAGCGGGTTTAATATGGGGCACATCTCGACCGTCCGTGGTCATCCGATGGCTGAGATCAAGAGCGGAGCGGCGAGATTTCTCAGGCGACGTGGCTCAATCGGAGACGCTGATCGAGAATCCAACGGCCGTGCTCATCCCCGCGTTTTGAAATGAGAAGCGAATTCTCGGGCGACATCCTAGCGCTCCATTCACGATCCAACGGCCCGAGATCAAATCCGACTTGCTCTCGAAGAGCATCACAATTAGCGGCGACGTGGCGTAGTGACAAGCGTTGGATCAACATCCAACGACCAGCATTCAACCCGAATTCGAGTGAAGCAAACGGGCGCAACGCGGGCGAGACCCAATAAGGGGGACACGTGTCTTGCTCCGGAAGCATCCCGCATTTGATCAACGGCGGATATCTGAAGCGATCGGTGGGTGCGGGTTTTACTTGATTTTGGGTGCGGGTTTTGAACCCAATAGCACATTAAACCCGCAATGTTAGTATATAAGGTATTCTTAGGGCTTTTGAGCGTATTTTAGGCGTATTTGGGCGATTTTGGAGCCGATTTTTGCAGCAATTTTCTGAGAATCCAGAGAGCAACATGAGGGAATTTTCAGAGGCTTTTAGGAGGAAGAAGAAGGGTTTTCTTAGGCAAATAGATAGCGTATTTGGTGATATTCCTTGAACTCTATTGTGTATTTTGAATTCTAATTATTTCTAGTGCTTAGAACTATGGTTATTGTGATGAAATTGTTGATTATTTTCAGTATGAGTAGCTAAATTCTCATTGTGAATGGTATGATGTAGTTAGGGGATATGATTTGTATTCGTTTGGTTGAATTGTCATGCTAAAATTGTCACGTTGATAAAGTTGTAGTCTTTATTTTTAAATCTACTCTTCATCTTCCAAAAGAACGTGATTTAGTAGATGAGCACCTCACAAGGGTGAGTTTTGATTTCCCCAAAAGGGACTTTCATCGCCTATATTTAAAAGACTAAAACTTTAGCAACGATTGTATTGAATTTTGTGCTTTAATCCCCACAAGGGTATTTTCCGGTGAATTGCTCTCAAAAAGAGAATTCATTGAGTTAAATTTAATCAACCAAATTAATACGAATCATGGATCCTAATGAACCCATACCATGTGCATACTTCTCATATATATTTTTATACACAAAACATTATTTGCACGTATTGTTCACGTACTAAAAACCACGATCAAACCCATTGAAACCATCGTCATCATAAGTGGTTAGTCTCTTTTCGCTGACTCTCTATTTGATTTGAGCTTTGTGGTTGCAACAGATTTTCTCCCGAGGATTCGACATCTGGACTCCCAGATTATATTACTTGTACGGACTCTTTCGCTTGAGAGAAGCACATTTTTGGGCTGAGCACCCTATACGGCGATTGATACGGTAGTCCTCTACGCACGAGTAGATGGAGTATATAATGAGTTGATAAGATGTGATATGGCGTGAATGTGGCTCGTGGCAGTCATGTAATTTCGTGAAGAGTGTAGGGGCATTTTTGTCATTTGGCTATATGGGTAGAAGTGTGGGTAGAGTAAAGGTGGGTATGTAAAGCAGGGGCATACTTGTAAAGTTTGAAGGAGTAGGTTAGTGTGAGAGGGGCTAGTGTGAAAAGGCATGGGATTAGTGGCATACTCGTAAATTTTTAGAAGGGTTAGGGGCAAAATGGTCATTTGGGCTAAAGCTGTTGTGCGTACATACTAAAGTTGTGTGCGCGCATAAAGTAATGGCAAACTTGTGAATACTTGAAACTTGAGTGGTAATTTTGAAAGGGTATTAGGGTCATTTTAGCCTATACATGCTTATCCTAAAGAGCATTTGCCACGACCCGCTTCCCTAAAATGGAGGCGAGACGTGAAAAGGTCCGCACGGGAGTGGGGCTGTGAAGCCTCAAACCCGATACGCGTCAATAAAACATAAGCAGGTCCCTGTAACCACAACGGAACAACAATAATAACACAAGGAGAGACTGAAATAAAATCTCACATCTCTTAAATTGTCCAACATGAAAATAAGTCCAACATCCAGAAAAGCCACCAGGCTAAAAGAAAGAGTCTAAAGGCCCAGAACAAGGCCAACAAAAGCAACGACATAACAAAGTATAGGTGCTACGCACCGATAACAAAACAACTGACTAAACAAAAGTAAAACACAACGAAGACACTAGGACTGGTCCCCAGTGTCCACGTACTCCCCGTCAAACACAAGCTCGGGCTCGGCGTCAGCAAACACCTCGTCCTCAACGAGGTACTCAGGCTCAGGATCTAACATGTGTCACCCAAAAGAGTAAAGGGGCACATGTCAGCAAGTCTAAAAAACTTGGGCAAGGAAACTGAAAGTAAGGCAACTAGCAACCTAGCAGTTATGGTATGCATGACATGGCAGTTATAACATGAGTGCACAATCAAGACATGGCAAGACAATTTGTACAAGAGAACAATCATCGGGACAAGACAAGAGTAGCCAAGCTACTATCAACCTCAATCAATTCACTATTCACGTTGTCTGTAGATGTTTACGCCTTACAGCTGAATGGTTTCACATTCGCTGATTGGCCGCTTAACAACTACCCCAAAACCCAGAGTTTACGCCTTACCACTGCAGTTGTTGATCGGGCAGACTCCCAGTTGATTGGCCGCTTAACTCTTACCCCCAATACCCACACGTAATGGAGCCAGGGTCCCCGCACATGAGCTCAACAAGTGAGCCGGGGTTGCCCCGCACATGAGCTCGCATTCTTAAACATTTGGCGTAGGGGTGCACCTAACCGGAAACAAGCAATTCGGTCATTGGCTATCAACCAACACATGGCCCGCTTCTGGAACACGAGCCAGGAACACAAGCATTTGTAGCGAAGCTACGCAATCACAGAAGCACTTAAAGTATGCAATGACATGACAATTAATTCGCGTACCGTTAATGGAAAGTAAACATGACATGGTAATTGTGCAACATGATATATGTCGGAACTAGCTTCGTTGTCAAGCTAGTTCCCCAATTTGCGCCTAGAAGAGTATCATTTCGTCGCCTAGCCTCTTTTACGCCTACAACAAGCAAATGGCCTAAAACATGGCCCTAACCCTAAGTGGCAAGTTTCACTTGCCTAGCACCGGGGATGACGATCATGAAGGTTCGTCTCGCGGATGCTAATCTACGGGGGAAATCGCTGTTATGTGGAAACAATTATCAAACAACATGAAATTTCATTAGGGTTTCATAAAAATACAAATAGGTTATAAAACGTCAAGAGATCGATTTCTTACCGAGAGGAGGCGGAAGAAACACTCCGGAGAACCCTAGGATCAGATCTGGAAACAAATGGAGAAGTTTGGAGAGTTAGGGTTTTTGGGGGATTTTGGGGATTTGATGAGATTTTGGGGAAGATGAGAGGTAGATAGAGTTGATGGAGGGTTTAGATGATGGATTTAGGGTTTGGAATGAAGGAATAGGGCTTGGAGGAAGATGGGGGCTCAATGGGGGAGATTTTAGGGTTTTGGGTCGAGTGGAGGAAGAAGAAAACGTTTGGTAGGGGTATAAATAGGTTGGACTGGCGGCTGCCCAGAAATTAGGGTTTAACACAGATTAGTCGGTCAAAGAGCAACCACTGACCGACTAGTTTGGCAACTAGTCGGTCGGTCGACCAACGCAGACCGACTACGTGCAAACAGTAACTTCTGAATGAAAATAGGATTCAGAATTAGTCGGTCCATGAACAAATACTGACCGACTAGTTTAGCTTCTAGTCGGTCGATGAACGTTCTTAGACCGACTAAGAGTAAACAGTGACTGAGACTAAAATTAGATGATGTGTTAGTCGGTTAAAGAAGCATTGCCGACCGACTAGTTTGCAACCTAGTCGGTCAACCAACGTTCTTAGACCGACTAACGATAAACAGTAACTCCTGAGAAATTTAGAAAGCCAACTAATCGGTCCAAGAAGGATTGCCGACCGACTGGATCGTCATCTAGTCGGTCGGTGCCCCTTCTTATACCGGCTAATGAGCACCAAAAGTTCCGATACGGAGCGCGGTGCCCCGGGATCGATTCCTAAGACTCCTAGGCTTGATCTAATTGTAAGATATGACTGTTATGAAGTCCGTCACGAATGACATACTTCGAAATCGACAATCCTAAGGAAATAACGAGAAAATACGACGAATCGATCGAATATGAAAGCTACGGAGACGAAAACCACACATGATGAGAAAATCCACCAAAACATATATTATATTATAATAAATACAGATACATGAAAAGCAGTCGTTACATCCTCCCCAACTTAAGAAAAATTCCGTCCTCGGAATTTCCAAATACTCACGAGTCCGGAAACAAAAGTGGGAAACGCTCTCGCATCTCATCTTCATTCTCCCAAGTAGACTCTCCAGGTGAGCCGTGTCGCCACATCACCCTCACAAGATTGACAATCTTGTTCCGAAGCGATTTCTGACGCCTGTCCAGAATCTGCACTGGATGATGGTCATACGTCATATCGGGGCGAACGGTAATCTCCGAAAAATCCACAGCATGAGATGGATCGCTAATGTATCGACGAAGCTGCGACACATGGAAAACATTGTGAACTCCTTCCAAAGATGGCGGCAAGGCCAAGCGATATGCTACCTCGCTAACCCTCTCCAAAATGTCAAACGGTCCAATGTATCGCGGGCTCAACTTCCCTCGCTTCCCAAAACGAATCACACCACGATTCGGGGAAATCTTCAAGAACACATGGTCGCCCGGCTGAAATTCCAAAGGATGACGTTTAGCATCCGCCCAATGCTTAAAACGGTCCTGAGCAATCCTCAACCTCTCCCGAATATTCCTGACGATATCCACGGCCTCCACGATCATCTCAGGTCCCAACAGCTCCCGATCACCAACGTCATCCCAACTCAATGGCGATCGACATTTTCTCCCATAAAGAGCGGCGAAAGGCGCCATGCCAATACTCGCCTGGAAGCTGTTGTTGTAAGAGAACTCCACCAAATGCAGATGGTCCTCCCACGAACCCTTGAAATCTAACATGCACGCCCTCAGCATGTCTTCCAAAATCTGAATCGTCCTCTCGGACTGGCCATCCGTCTGCGGATGGTACACCGTGCTGAAACTCAGACGCGTACCCAAGCTCTTCTGCAAACTCTGCCAGAACTAAGATGTGAACCTCGTGTCTCTGTCCGACACGATACTCATGGGGACTCCATGGAGTCGCACAACCTCCTGCACGATTCACGTTACATCACTATCCAAACTAGGAAAAGGAAATAAAACGGAGAGTAAGAGAATTTTACCTCCATATATCTCCTCGCTAGCGCCTCAGTGGACTGTCCCACTCGGAATGGAATAAAGTGCGCGGATTTGGTCAATCGATCTACGATCACCCAAATCGCGTCATTCTGCTTCGGACTCCGAGGTAGTCCAGTCACGAAATCCATAGTGATGTGTTGCCACTTCCACTCCGGAATCGGAAGCGGTTGTAGCAACCCGGTCGTACGCTGATGCTCCGCCTTCACTTGCTGGCAAACCAAGCACTTGGCTACACTCCGAGCCACACTCCTCTTCATACCATGCCACCAATAATTCAGATGAAGATCCTGGTACATCTTGGTGCCACCAGGATGCACAGAATACGGCGAACTGTGTGCCTCCACCATCAACTCCTCTCTAATATCCCCAGCTGGCACACACAACCTGGCTCCAAACCTCAGCGAGCCATCCTCATGAATCAAAAAGTCAGTCCGCAGACCAGCTTCCACCTGCTCCCGAATCTTCACCAGCTTCGGATCCTCAGCCTGGCCAGCCTTAATCCGATCCACGATCGTCGACTGTACCTGCATGTACATCAACGACGAAGCCTCCCCAGGAAGAACAATCTCCACACCAGACCCGCAAAAATCCTGCTGCAATCTCCA
Source organism: Scilla litardierei (assembly GCA_030789695.1). Classification (NCBI taxonomy): domain Eukaryota; kingdom Viridiplantae; phylum Streptophyta; class Magnoliopsida; order Asparagales; family Asparagaceae; genus Scilla; species Scilla litardierei. The sequence continues at coordinate 13,815,737 of CM061131.1, forward strand.
CTGCGAAGTCAAAATCATCACCGCTGGAAGCCTACTCAAAGCATCTGGAACCACATTCACCTTGCCAGGGTGAAACTGCAAATCAATATCATAATCCGCCATAAGCTCCAACCATCGACGCTGTCGCATGTTGAGCTCCTTCTGAGTGAAAATATACTTCAAGCTTTTGTGATCGGTGAAAATCTTCACTTTCTCACTCAGCAGGAAGTGCCTCCAAATCTTAAGAGCAAACACAACGGCAGCCAACTCCAAATCATGCGTCGGGTAATTCTTCTCATGAACCTTAAGCTGACGAGACGCATACGCCACAACATGCCCGTGCTGATGCAACACACAACCGAGACCCTTGCCAGAAGCATCGCAAAAGATCTCAAATCCACCGCTGCGATCATGCACAACAAGAATATGGGCAGTCGTCAACCTCTCCTTCAGAACACCAAAAGCACTCTCGCAATCACCTGACCAAACAAAAGCAACTTCCTTCCGCGTCAACCTGGTCATTGGCTCAGCAATACGAGAAAAGTCCTTAATGAATCGCCGATAATAACCAGCAAGTCCAAGGAAACTCCGAATCTCAGACGCAGACGACGGAACAGTCCACTCTCTGATGGCCATAATCTTCTCGGGATCCACTGAAATACCATCTCCAGTCACCACATGCCCGAGAAAAGCAACTCTATCCAGCCAGAGCTCGCACTTCGAAAACTTAGCATACAACCGATGCTTCCTCAAAATCTCCAATACCATCCTCAAGTGTGAGGCATGCTCTTCCTCCGACTTCGAGTAGATCAGAATGTCGTCAATAAAGATAACGACAAATATCCAAAAAGTCGCAGAAAATCAGGTTCATCAGATTCATGAAAACTGCGGGCGCGTTAGTTACACCGAAAGGCATAACCACAAACTCATAGTGTCCATACTTCGTCCTGAACGCTGTCTTCGGAACATCATCCTTCTTCACCTTCAACTGATGGTAACCACTCCTCAAATCCAATTTAGAAAACACCCTCGAACCTCCAAGCTGATCAAAAATATCATCGATGCGAGGCAACAGGTATTTATTCTTAATGGTCACCGCATTCAACTCCCGATAGTCCACGCACATGCGACGCGAACCATCCTTCTTCTTCACCAGCAACACCGGTGCTCCCCACGGAGACACGCTAGGATTAATATAACCCTTCTGTAAAAGCTCATCCAGCTGCTTCCGCAACTCTTCCAATTCTGCAGGTGCCATACGATACGGCGCCTTCGAAATCGGCTGCGCACCTGGAACGAGATCGATAGAAAATTCTAAAGCTCGATCAGGCGGCAAACCAGACATCTCCTCGGGGAAGACGTCGCCGAAATCACGCACCACAGCTGGCCACTCCAACTCCATCTGCATAGCCACAGCCTCCACCGGCCTGGCCCGAAATCTGACAGGACCAAGCAAACTGCTACCACGACTGAACTCAAATACTGGATGTCCGGGAATCTCGAACACCACCTTCTTCCTCCGACAGTCGATTGTAGCATAGAAGCTCGCAAGCCAGTCCATCCCAAGAACTGCATCATAGTTGATGATGTCGTGGACAATGAAATCAGCGAAAAGCTCATGTCCACAGACCACCAACGAGCAGGAATTGCAACCACGATGCACCGAGACCACGCCATTCCCTGTAACGATATTCCAACTCTTGGGAAGAGGGGACGTCGACAAGGAATGCCTCTCCACGAAGCTCCGAGAAATAATGCACATCGATGCACCGGAGTCAAAAGAGGACCCGTGCAGGAAATGTGCAAACCAAAACCACACCTAACAATCAATTAACAATCAAACCCTAGTCTAGCAAACAACCATGTTCAAGTGAACACCACAATCGAACAATCAAACCAGCTAGGAAAGTAACAGCTAGATTGAGGATTACCTGCGATAACCTCATCCACAGCCTCGCTCTCCGCAGCGGTCATCAGAAAAGCCTGCCTCCTCGGCGGAACAGCCTGCCGAAAAGCATGCCCCTGCGGAACAAGAGCTGCTCCACGTCCAGCAGGAACAGACGCTCGCTGCTGCAACGGCTGTGCTGCAACAGGTGCCCTTCGCAGCTGATTCGCATGCCGACAATCCTTCGCGACATGAGAAGCATCACCGCAAACCAGACACTGGCCCAAAAACTTCCGACACTGATCCTTGATGTGGCCAGGCTTGCCGCAGAAATGGCAAGTCTTCAGAATAGGCCCTCCTGGCCTCTTAAACTGAGCAGACTGATTAGGCCTGAATCCAGGTCTAACCACAGCTCTCGCCTGTTCCACAGGCCTCTTCCCAGCACCAACAATAGACCCCCTCCTCTGGTTCACGAGCAGCTCCTGCCTCTTTGCTGCTACTAGAACCTTCTGATAAGACTCCCGGTCAGAAGAGGTCACAAAACTCTGGAGCTCGGAAGCAAGTCCCTGCAGGAACCTCTGAGCTCTCTCCTCAGCGTCCTGCACCATCTTTGGCGCAAACCGACTCAGCCTCATGAACTCTTGGTGATATAGGTCCACCGACGAGCTCCCCTACTTCAAATCGATAAAACGCTGCAGCATCTCTTCCCTGGCAGCTTTCGGGAAGAACTCACCCTCAAATCTGGCCTTGAAGGTAGCCCAAGCTATCGGCTCCACCAACATCTTCTCTTCCGCATCCCACCAGTTCCGAGCATTATCCTTGAGTTGCCTCTTCGCCAAATCAACCCATCCAGCCGGGGTGATCTTGGCCATCTTCAGATTGTCCTCGATGTTCCGAATCCATTCATCGGCAGCCAGAGGACCCTCAGACCCATCAAAATATGCGGGACCCAGCTCCCGAAATTACTTCGCTCCCAGCTCAGAGCGAGGGGCATCTGGAAGAGCCCGGGCAGCTCGAGCAAGTGGAGCATTCTGGACTTGCAGGAGCACGCCCTGCTACACTTGCATCATCTGCAGCATCATCCGCATCATCTCACCGTTGGTGGGTTCCCGCTCAGGCTCCTCATCATGAGGGATCGCACCACTACCCCCACCACGGGTGAAACGTCTTCCTGCCATCTAGTGACACGAAAAACAAATCAGATTAGACTCATAGCTTATGACTCAGACGTCGAACTTAATTTATTGGACATTCTAATATTATTATCGTCATTCCAAATATCGCAGTTACAGAAGGACCTGCATGGGCCACCAACAAAACCTGTCACGACCCGCTTCCCTAAAATGGAGGCGAGACGTGAAAAGGTCCGCACGGGAGTGGGGCTGTGAAGCCTCAAACCCAATAAGCGTCAATAAAACATAAGCAGGTCCCTGTAACCATAACGGAACAACAATAATAACACAAGGAGAGACTGAAATAAAATCTCACATCTCATAAATTGTCCAACATGAAAATAAGTCCAACATCCAGAAAAGCCACCAGGCTAAAAGAAAGAGTCTAAAGGCCCAGAACAAGGCCAACAAAAGCAACGACATAACAAAGTATAGGTGCTACGCACCGATAACAAAACAACTGACTAAACAAAAGTAAAACACAACGAAGACACTAGGACTGGTCCCCAGTGTCCACGTACTCCCCGTCAAACACAAGCTCGGGCTCGTCGTCATCAAACACCTCGTCATCAACGAGGTACTCAGGCTCAGGATCTAACATGTGTCACCCAAAAGAGTAAAGGGGCACATGTCAGCAAGTATAAAAGACTTGGGCAAGGAAACTGAAAGTAAGGCAACTAGCAACCTAGCAGTTATGGTATGCATGACATGGCAGTTATAACATGAGTGCACAATCAAGACATGGCAAGACAATTTGTACAAGAGAACAATCATCGGGACAAGACAAGAGTAGCCAAGCTACTATCAACCTCAATCAATTCACTATTCACGTTGTCTGTAGATGTTTACGCCTTACAGCTGAATGGTTTCACATTCGCTGATTGGCCGCTTAACAACTACCCCAAAACCCAGAGTTTACGCCTTACCACTGTAGTTGCTGATCGGGCAGACTCCCAGTTGATTGGCCGCTTAACTCTTACCCCCAATACCCACACGTAATGGAGCCAGGGTCCCCGCACATGAGCTCAGCAAGTGAGCCGGGGTTGCCCCGCACATGAGCTCGCATTCTTAAACATTTGGCGTAGGGGTGCACCTAGCCGGAAACAAGCAATTCGGGCATTGGCTATCAACCAACACATGGCCCGCTTCTGGAACACGAGCCAGGAACACAAGCATTTGTAGCGAAGCTACGCAATCACAGAAGCACTTAAAGTATGCAATGACATGACAATTAATTCGCGTACCGTTAATGGAAAGTAAACATGACATGGTAATTGTGCAACATGATATATGTCGGAACTAGCTTCGTTGTCAAGCTAGTTCCCCAATTTGCGCCTAGGCGAGTATCATTTCGTCGCCTAGCCTCTTTTACGCATACAACAAGCAAATGGCCTAAAACATGGCCCTAACCCTAAGTGGCAAGTTTCACTTGCCTAGCACCGGGGATGACGATCACGAAGGTTCGTCTCGCGGATGCTAATCTACGGGGGAAATCGCTGTTATGGGGAAACAATCATCAAACAACATGAAATTTCATTAGGGTTTCATAAAAATACAAATAGGTTATAAAACGTCAAGAGATCGATTTCTTACCGAGAGGAGGCGGAAGAAACACTCCGGAGAACCCTAGGATCAGATCTGGAAACAAATGGAGAAGTTTGGAGAGTTAGGGTTTTTGGGGGATTTTGGGGATTTGATGAGATTTTGGGGAAGATGAGAGGTAGATAGAGTTGATGGAGGGTTTAGATGATGGATTTAGGGTTTGGAATGAAGGAATAGGGCTTGGAGGAAGATGGGGGCTCAATGGGGGAGATTTTAGGGTTTTGGGTCGAGTGGAGGAAGAAGAAAACGTTTGGGAGGGGTATAAATAGGTTGGGCTGGCGGCTGCCCAGAAATTAGGGTTTTAACACAGATTAGTCGGTCAAAGAGCAACCACTGACCGACTAGTTTGGCAACTAGTCGGTCGGTCGACCAACGCAGACCGACTAAGTGCAAACAGTAACTTCTGAACGAAAATAGGATTCAGAATTAGTCGGTCCATGAACAAATACTGACCGACTAGTTTAGCTTCTAGTCGGTCGATGAACGTTCTTAGACCGACTAAGAGTAAACAGTAACTGATACTAAAATTAGATGATGTGTTAGTCGGTTAAAGAAGCATTGCCGACCGACTAGTTTGCAACCTAGTCGGTCAACCAACGTTTTTAGACCGACTAACGATAAACAGTAACTCTTGAGAAATTAGAAATCCAACTAGTCGGTCCAAGAAGGATTGCCGACCGACTGGATCGTCATCTAGTCGGTCGGTGCCCCTTCTTATACCGGCTAATGAGCACCAAAAGTTCCGATACGGAGCGCGGGGGCCCCGGGATCGATTCCTAAGACTCCTAGGCTTGATCTAATAGTAAGATACGACCGTTATGAAGTCCGTCACGAATGACATACTTCGAAATCGACAATCCTAAGGAAGTAACGAGAAAATACGACGAATCGATCGAAAATGAAAGCTACGGAGACGAAAACCACACATGAGGAGAAAATCCACCAAAACATATATTATATTATAATAAATCCAGATACATGAAAAGCAGTCGTTACAGCATTCTAGAACTAGATATTTTGTATGACATTTCTACCTCTTTCTTTAACCTTCTCTCTTTTTCTTTTCATTTTCTATTCCTCTCTCCCACCCCTAACCCATGGCCAAACTCCCTGTCCCTCCTTTCATTTCTTCAAGCTTTCAAAACCCTAATTTCATCTCAAAAATCCAAGAAAAAAGAAAGATAAAAGGGAGAAAAAGAGGAGAGAAAGAGAGAGGCTTCCTTGATGTAGGATTCTAACCTTGGTTTGGAAATTTTTATTTAGGGCTATGAGATTGTTATGATGTTATTTATATTGTTTTTTATCTTGAATTTATGTGATATGTCTAGGATTGGTTGGGTCCTTGTGTAGGGCATAAATCCTTTTTGTGGGGGTATCTCCTTGTGAGATTTGTATTCGCTTCTCTGTGTGGGAATATAGTGAATATTGGTGTGGCTGGATGTACCCAAGTTTGAGGAACCATGGTAATTCTCTGTGTTTGCGTTTGGATTGATTGTGCCTTTTAATTCCTCTTGCATTTATTATTTCGCATTTGCAAGTTATATTTTAATTGGACAATTTATTGTCATTACACTATTCACCCACCCCTCTAGTGTGTGTTGTTAGTATTGCAAGGGTTAGACGATCCCTACAATTGGTATCAGATTGAGGTTAAAGCATACTGCAACGATGGTATTCAACGCCTCGTCTGCGTCTCATGAAGAAGGTCACTCAACCGTTCGATCCCCGCTCTTCAACGGAACCAACTACCCAAGTTGGAAGATCAGAATGATGATCTACATGGAGGGTCAAGACCTATGTGACATCACGGATGTGCCATTTGAGAAGCACACTACTCCTGCGGCTTCAAGGACAAAGGCGGAGAAGGACTCAATCAAGTTCAATGCGAGAGCTATGAATGCATTACATTGCGCTCTCTCAGCTAATAAGTTCAACCACATCTCCATGTGCAAAACGGCAAATGATATTTGGCACACCTTGGAGATTTGTCAAGAAGGGACAACGAAGGTAAAGAAATCTAAACAAACTATGTTTAGATTCGGATCCAGACGTCTAAGACGCGGGTTCTACTCAAGTGAAGCTTTCTACCGCGTGTGATCGGCTTGGAGGCGAAAGTCGGCTCGGGCGGATCGGTTCGAGGGTGCGAGGCGGCTCAGGCTGATCAAGTCAAGGCGGCTCGGCTACGAGGAGCTTCAGAAGACGGTGCGGTACATCTTGCCTGCTCCAGGGCCAAGATTTCGGGTATGTGGTTAAGTAATTTTAGTGTAGATTTAATTCTGTCGCTTTAGAGTAGATCCCTCTTGGGGTGGTCAGATCCACCCCAAGTTGGCATAGATCGGGCTAGGTTCTGGCTCCTTCAGAGCCCAGCTAAATTGTTTAGCTAGCTTAAAAAGTTTTTGTTTTTGATTTTCCGCTGCGTTTTACGACCCTGTGGTCCGTCCGACTTAGGACGGACACAGACCCGAGCTCTGAAGGTCCGCCAAAACCCCAACACATTCTCCCCCCTTTTGGTGATGACAAACCAACATAAATATAAATCAATAATGATGAGATAAATGAAATTTACTTACTCCCCTGCATTGATGACTCGTTAGTTCCATATTAACTAATAAACATAAGCATCAAGCAGAAGAGAAGAGTATAAACCATGATCCAACTATTGAAATATAGGATCGGAATCCATAGATTTTTTAGATTCACAGTAATTATTTAAATTATCATTTAGCACCAAGTCATCATTAATTCTCTCCCCCTTTGGCATTATCCAAAAAGAGCGGGAGGAAGTCAACGACAACAACTAAGGCTAAGCAAAAATCTAAACAAGAGAGTTGAAGAATGCGACGTCGGTCCAAATGACACCAAGGAAAATAGCGAAGAAAACAAGGCATGTCAACTAGACCATAATCGAAAAGAGAAAAGAGAAATCATCAAAATACCATCAAAGAAAATTTGAACTAGAATAATATCATGATTAGCATACTTAACAAAAAGCGTTGAATCAACCTCACCCATTTTGAAACCCAAATCCAAAAGAAAGTTCTTTAGGCGGGCATACCAAGCTCTATGAGCTTGTCTCAAACCATAAAGTGCTTTCTTAAGTTTGAAAACGGGATTTGAAAATTTTTCATTTATAAAACCCAGAGGTTGAGAAACATAAACTTTCTCAATAACATCTCCGTTTAAAAATGCACTTTTTACGTCCATTTGAAAAGGTTTGAAATCTTTATTGCATGTAAATGACAGTAATAACCTAATAGATTCTAATCTAGCTACAGATGTAAAAGATTCTTCGAAATCAATACATTCCTCTTGTCTGTAGCCTTGAGCAACTAACCGAGCTTTGTTCCGGATGACATTTTGGTTCTCGTCGGTCTTGTTCTTGAAGATCCACTTCATTCCTATAACGTTGTGGTTCTTCGAAGGCAACGGAACTAGCTCCCAGACCTCATTCCTCTCAAACTGAATGAGCTCCTCTTCCATGGCTAGGATCCAAGAGCTATCTTCGCACGCTTCATTGATATTCTTTGGCTCCACGGAAGAGACAAAGGCACACTGAGCGAAGAAGTTAACTTGTGAGCTTGTTCTGACATCGTCTTCCATGTTGCCAATAACTTGCTCATGGGGATGGTCACGAATTGTTGGAAGCTTTCTGGGAACACACTGGTCACTGGGAACATTCTCAAGAGAATCATTAGTAGGGTTAGTTTCAACAGAATCAATAGTATTAGATATATCAACAGGGTCACTAACTGCTTCCATAGAATCATCGTCATCGATAATTCTAGGAGGGACAAAATCTTCATTAAAAGAAACATGAAGAGATTCCTCGATCGTTGAGGTTCTTTTGTTATATATCCGGTAGGCTTTGCTACGGGAGGATTAATATCCAACAAATATCCCATCATCGGATCTTGGATCAAATTTGTCCAAACAACCATACGTGTTCTTGATAAAACATTTTGCACCAAAAACTCTAAAATGTTTAACTTGAGGTAACATACCAAACAACAATTCATAACAAGTTTGTTTAGTACCAGGCCGCAAGAGTATCCTATTAAACACATATCAAGCTGTATGTACCGCTTCTGCCCAAAATTGATGGCCAAGGTGGCTATCATCAAGCATAGTGCGAGCACATTCCACTAGCGTCATATTCTGTCTCTCAACAACACCATTTTGAGGGGGTGCGCGAGGGAAAGAAAAGGTGTGAGTAATACCAACCTCATCACAGAAGTTTGAGAAAGACGCGTTCTCAAATTCCCCTTCATGATCACTACGAATAGTGATAATGGTGGTTCCGATGAGATTTTGTACTTTCTTAACAAATACTGTGAAGTTTTCAAAAGCATCATTTTTATTAGTTAAAGTAAATACCCAAGTAAATCTAGAAAAGTCATCAACGATGACATGTCTATATCGGGCATTCCATAATGAAGCAACTCTAGTTGGCCCAAAATGATCTAGATGTAAAAGCTCTAGAGGCCGTTTAGAGGATATGCTTTTCTTAGGTTTGAATGACGATTTTGGAAGTTTGCCTCGTTGACATGAGTCGCAAAAGCTTTTCTTATTGAAGGAAAGCTTAGGGAATCCTTTTATAGAATCTAGCTTGGATAGTTTGAAAAGTGTTCCAAAATTCGCATGACCAAAACGTTGATGCCATAAGTGTTGCTCACTTGTGTTGGCAATAAGACATTGTTCATGGGAATTTGGAATATCTAATATATATAGGTCCTTATGGCGTGTGCCAGAGAACACCACATTATTATTATCATATCTTAAAATATGGCACATTCCTTTCTCAAAGCCAACTTTGTAACCCTTGTCACAAAGTTGGCTTATTGAGATTAGATTGTGATTTAAGCCTTTAACAAGGTTAACATCACTTATAAGGGGTTTAGAGGGGTTACCAACTTTTTCAACACCTATGATGGTTCCACTCTCGTTGCCTCCGAAGACCACTCGGTTTCCATTTTCAATAGGTACCACTTCGGATAACAACTGAGCTCTACCAGTCATGTGTTTTGAGCACCCGCTATCAAGTATCCACCCGTTCTTGGAGCTAGATTTAGATTTGTTGCTCCTTTTCTTTTTCTTGAGTACCTGAAGATAAAAATATCGTATCATGGTACCCAAGGTCATTGAGTCCTAAGGATTAGACCTTTGGAAGCCAAGTCCAATTGGACGTAGACTTCCCAATGTAATCATCATTGTGCACAACATTCATAAAATATGAGTTTATGTAGGCTTGTTTATCATGCATGCTAGTGTCCTTCGGGCCCCAAATAGTGAATGTCTTGGGAGCCCTATTCCTATTGGGAGCATGCACATGTGGTTGATTTCTACGTGGTGCATGTGTTCTACGAGGAAGTGGCCTAGTGTATGCATGATGTGGATAAACATGCGGCACATGATGAAATGGTGGTGGTAACATATGATACGGTGCATGATGATAATCACTCATATAATAATGATGTGGGTGAACATATGCATGTGGGGGAACACGTGCGTGAGTGTGTCTCACTTGGTGTGCACGTGCTCGAGGATGTGGAGCATAGAAATCATCATAAGTGTGAACTTGTGGAGTAAGAGGTGTGTTCCTACATGGTGTAGTATTTGTGTACATAAATGCATGACCCTTCTTTGGAGATCCACCCAAATTGGGTTTCTTTCCAAAAGGGGATGTGTACTTAGTGGAAGTACCATTGGTAGAAGAACTACCCATGGGGTGTTTACTCCCACTAGTTGAGGCATCGGAGGATGGCCTTACAAAGGTGGTGGAAGATTTGGATGAATTTTCCTTCGTATACCCCAAACCAATACGATGATTGGCCGTAAGTAAGTCATTCAGAATATTATCCAAATGGTCATTGCCTTTGTTGAATTTTTCAATTCGGCCTATTGTGGACTCATATTTCTCAGTGAGAGAAAGTATTTTAGCATCCAAAGTGGACACTTGTGTTGTGAGTTCACAAACACGTAACTTGAGATTCTCATTCTCAATACTCAAAGTTGAGTTTCGAGAAATCAAATCGGCTATCTCGTGTTCATCCGAATCCTCAAGGTTAACATGCTCAAGTTGAGACTTGAGAGTTACAATCTCAGTTCTCAAGGTTTCAACAACGGTGTCGTTGTTGGTGATGACATGCTTATGTGTGTTTTGAAGACTAGTTAGCTCATCTTTGATTTTAGTATATCTATTTACCAATTTAGAATACTTAGAACAAATTTGTTCATTAGCTACTCTTAGGTCATCCATAGTTACCTCTTCACCTTCATCATCGCTTTCATCTGAAGCGGTCTATTGATCATGTTGCTCTCTTGCCATGAAGCACCTGTGTGCTTTCTCCACTTGTTCTTCATCTGACTCTCCACTTGAGGAATCCTCTTCCGAGTCGGTGAATGTGTCGACAAGCCCTTTCTTGTACTCCTTCTTGTACTTTCTTGACTTGTCGAACTTGGGTGCATTCCACTTCTCCTTTTGTTTGTTGAGAGGACAATCGACCTTGATGTGTCCTGGCTTATTGCATTTGAAACACAAAGGAGCAGAGGCATTAGTAGAACTAACTTTAGATTTGTTCTTGAAATTACCTTTTCGGAAGAACCGGTTGAACTTCTTTGCCATGAGGGCCAAAGATTCCATGTCTAACTCATCTTCCGATTCTTCACTATCGGTAGGTGTGATTGGGGCGGCCTTGAAAGCAATCCCCCTTTTCTTCGGCTCTTCTTGTTTCAAGAACGCCTTCATCTTGTCCTGCATCTTGATCTTGCTGTCCTTTCGTACCTCATAAGACATCAAGGTACCCATTAGTTGAACAACAGTATATTTGGACATATCATTACCTTCCTCGATAGCGTAAGTGCATTTTTCCCAACTCGAAGGAAGTCCGTCAATGATCTTAGCGACCTTCTCTTCTTGGGTATAGGTCTTCCCAAGGGCTTCCAACTCGTTGGTTTATATCCACGAAGCGAGTATAGTACTCCTTAATTCTTTCACCCTGCTCTATGTGAAATAACTCGAATTTTTTGTTAGCAACAGTGAGTTTAGAGTGTTTTACCCTGCTCGTTCCATCATGTAAGATTAGGAATTGGTTCCAAATCTGATATGCACTCTTACATGTGCATATCTTGTTGAAATCTTCAGTCTCCAGTGCACATTGCAAGGCATTCATTGCATTGGCATTGTTCACCTCCGCGGTGACCTCTGCGGCAGTCCACTTTGTGAAGTCTTCTTTAGTGGGCTCAACATACTCCATTAACGTGGCTCTCCATAGTGATGCGCTCCGGAGGAAAGTTTCCATCCGGCATTTTCAGTACCCATAGTTGGTACCGTTGAAGCGAGTATGCTTAGTTGAGGAGTGTCATTCGATCACTGAAGAGGCTCCTTCACGATTCTTGTAGGGGCTGTAGTCAGAAGGTGGTCGAATGGCCTTGTTGTCGTTGTTTGTCATAGCTATAAACTTGGCTCCGATACCAAATGTAATGCCCTGAAAGCTACTGCACAAGTACTAGAGGGGGGGTGAATAGTACTTTAAAATAATCAAGAGTCTAATTCTTAATTATTATGCAATCACAAACAACTATGCGGAATTAATAAGAAAAACAGGAGAATCACAATGCAAACAAACGATGTACTGGGTTCGGATCCAACCAAGTCTCCCCGACTTGTTCCCGGTGATCCTACGTCTCAGACACCCGGATCCCTTCCGGATACTTGAGTTAGAATCCACTAACTCAAGGTTCCACTAAACAACTTCTTGTAGAAACTACTACAATATCAAACAATACAACGATTCGTATCGTGACTCCCACAAACCGGGATCACGAACTTCTCTCACAAACCGAGAGAAAAACTCAATTAATAAATATAGTGAAATATAAATTGATTACCACAAAATCCTATGCCTTGAGAAATACCTACAGATTTAGGGCAAGTATGGATTTTGAGAAAGAGTGATCACGAAACCCTAGCACCACCAAGATGAACAGCGTGAGATGGCTAGGGCGATGATGATGATCGTGTTTTGATCCTTCAGAAGAATGATCGCACTAGATCTGAAAACCTCTTTGAGAAATTTAGGTCACAAAGGGGGGGGGGGGGAGAGAGAGAGAGAGAGAGAGAGAGAGAGAGAGAGAGAGAGAGAGAGAGAGAGAGAGAGAGAGAGAGAGTGAAAAATTGATAATCGAATGAATGAAAATTAGATCTGAAATCTCTCTCATATTAGAGAAATTTCCATGTTTGAAACGAGTCAAACAGATAGGGAAAGAATCAAAACAGATCAAGAAAAATCGTGGAAATAAAATCTCCAACGGCTGGAAAATTAAAGCAGCTTAATCGGTCTAAGAAGGATCACTAACCGATTAGTTTGAGAACTAGTCGGTCGGTGAACCTTCTTGGACCGACTAGATGGTCGACAGAGAAAAGAGTGAAATAAGAAGGGAAAAATATTCGGTCTAAGAAGAAACACTAACCGGCTAGTTTGACAACTAGTCGGTCGGTGAACCTTCTTGGACCGACTAATTGGTCAACAGTAAATATGCCAAAATTCACAAGGATGACTAGTCGGTTCAAGAAGACTTTCCGACCGATTAGATCGTCATCTAGTCTGTTGGTCCTTCTACTTGAACCAATTAAGATGCACACAAAGCCACGAGAAGAAGCGATAAGCTACGTAAAACTTTCTAATGGCTTCTAACGCAATCCTAGAGATAAGATAGGATAGAAAAGAGGATAACTTAGGCAAGTACTACTCAAGGCTTAACGTTCTAGAAGACAATAAAAAATAAACATTACACACCGTCTTCAAAAGCTTCTACATGAAGATTCTGGATCCCTTGACTTCATTGATACTCCTTGAGATTCAACGAAGCTTCAGGCACATCGATCACGCGCTCTAAAGAGGTCTTGGGACGTCGCTTGAGATCTACTAAGTAATTTGGCGACGATCTTCATAACTGCGCTCAAAGAAAATTAATACCCAATATTTATGTTTGTTCATCATCAAAACCAAATCAGGGGAATCAATACTCAACAATATACTCTAGAGTTTAGCACACGATATTTCCGTAGAGCCGAGGGAGGGAGGGTAAAATAGGAATAAGTGGTATGTGCACATAATGTAATAAATTGAATGGTAAAATTATAAATGATTTAATTTATAAAAAGTGATACCTGATTTAATAGATCAGGTGACAAGACACGAAAAGATTGAAAGTACAAGCCCCACTTGTGCTTGTACTTGTAGGAAGACCCCACCTTTTTGTACCAGACACCTGATCAGGTGCCACTTAAACTACATTAATCTCACTTACAAATAAGTGGTATATGCGTGAGTAGACGGTGGGTGCGCAAAGCAACTCCCCTCGCCTAAACCTCTATCTTCTTTTAAAACCAGGGACTTCCCCGAAAACCCCGACAATTTTCATCAAAATTCTCATCAATCACACGGACAGAGATTGAGGTTTTCAGTACATGTCTATCTCTCTCTATTCATCCATCGTCTCTTCGCCAATCGTCCCCGTTACTGTAAGCCGCTCTATAATATCTCTCTTATTGTCTACAATTTTTTTCATGATAAAAAAGCTCAGATTTTGGCGCAGGGAGCTAAACAAACGAGATGGGTTCACATCCCATCGAGGGATTTATCCAAAGCAAGAGTTTTTACGGCGAGGGCAGGCCCCAAGAGGATATCCGTGGGCAATGATTGCAGAAGGGCTCTTCAGGTTGGGATCGATAAGCTTGCGGACGCCGTCTCAGGCACATTGGGACCCAGAGGTATCTCCTTTTCGTTATTCTTTCGATCTAATTTCAATTTATTGACATTGAATTTATGATAAATAGGTCCAAAATTGTTTCGTTCGGGTAAATTTTTATGCGTAAACACATGGGCAAATTTTTTCAGTTCAATTTATGTTCTCTGTTGATGGCCGGAGGATCTTGTTGCGTGATTTTATATTGGTACAATTTAATATAGACCACGCATTCAACACATACTGGAATAATCAATGTAGTTTCTCCTTGAATTTTGCGGAACCTAGAAACTGGAAGTAGAGACTGACCGAACATACTGCCAGCTGAACTTTTGTATGCATATTGTTAGGGAATACAGTTATTGCTAATACTCATAGTTTAGTACTTCAAATTTTCTCCATGATCATGAGGTGAAATTCAACCATGTCCGAGTCGCGAGCATTACCACCATAGCATTGTGATCGGCAATGGACTTTAATATTTTGTCTTCTAAATTGTTCTGGATGGAACTCTATATCTTCCCCTCTTTTTTTGGAATCAATGAGAAGAGGTCATAAGTACTTGAATGATTCAGAAAAAGTTACATGGATATGTTCATTTAAAAAAAATTCTATAGTTTCAGTGTAAAATTGGAGCTTAAGCTGGTTTTGCTACCATTTTCATGAATACGTGATTGGTTCTTACGGTCTTTTTCTTAGCCATTATACTATAAAGATGATGACCTTTAGGAGTGTTTATATCAGAGATTGTGTATTTTGGTGGAAGATATCATAGTTCAGTTTTACATAAAACATCATATGTAATATTGTATTCTAACATTCTCCCTCAAGGTGGTGCTTATAAATCATACATGACCCGCTTGCTACACATGAACTGGATACGCGCATCTTCAAGTGACTTCGTGAACAAATCTGTTAAATGATCCATCGAGGCTACATGAAGAGTCTGTATAATCTTTTCTCAACCCAAGTAACAATTAACCTTAATATGCTTAGTGTTCTCATAAAAGACATGATTCTTTGCAATATGAATGGTTGTCTTATTGTCACATTGTAATTGCATAGGTAACGGAACCGTGAACTGAAGATCTATCATAAGATCGTTGATCCATACCAACTCACATGTGATATTTGACATAGCCTGAAATTCAGATTGTACTTCATGAAGAAATTACCCTTTATTTCTTACTTTTTCCTGTCATAATGTTACCTTCAATAAATACACAATACATGTGATAGATCTATTGTCAATGGATGATCTTGTTCCATAGTATTACAGAGTGTATCCAATCTACATTAACCATGATTAAGTATAAGAGTTTTTTGTTTGATGCATCCTTTCGATAGCGCACTATCTTGAGTGCTACCTTCTGATGATATGAACATGAAGCTAACATGAACCACTGACTACACTTATTGAATACACAATATCTGGTAGAGTCACATTAAGTTAGTTAAGTTTCCGCACAAGTCACATATATCTTTCAGGATCATCAAATGGCTTCCCCTAATTCAGCATTAACTTTGAATTCGGATCAAGAGGAGAATCAATTAATTGACATCTAGATAGCATGGTTTATGTAAGAATATCCTATACATATGTCTTCTATGACAACACAATCCGTTCACACGATCTCTTTATTTCTTTGCCAAGGAAGTAAAACCAAGGTTTAATATCTTTAGCATATACACGTATATCATTAGAGCTCTAATCTCCTCAGCATCACCTTCTTTGCTATTTGCATGGCAAAATCATGAGCAACAGTAGCAAATCTTCCAAAACACCCATGGAGTTTACTTCAGGCCATACAAAAAGCGATACAGTCCATAAATTTTGTCAAACTCATCCGAAGCAACAAACACTGGTGGTTGTGCATAAAGACATATCGCATAAGAATACCATGAAGAAAGATATTGTTGATATCTAGCCAATGTAATGGACAGAGATAGATAGCAACAAACGAGATAATAAATCAAACTGAAGTTAATTTTAGCAGTCGGAGAGAATGTATCCAAATAATACATAACATAGGCCTAAGGAGTAATTTTTTTTCCACCATTTGAGTTTTCAGCCAGCTAATGTGTCATCAGAATGTAGCTTTATAGTAAAGCCCGATTTGCACCCTACAATAGTCTTGCTAGGAGGAAGATGAATCGGATCCCAAGTGCTACATTTCTCCAATGCTGATATTTCGTGTTTCATTGCAATTTGCCAACGTGGGTATGGAAGCATTTTTGACAAAGTCAGATGAAGGGGTAAGTATTAATGAAAGCTAAGAAAGTATGCTAAACAAAAGAAAGATATGCAAATGATACAGATTTATATAATATAATGATCGAGCATTGCAACTACAAGTACATTTTATAGAGCAATAGAAACATCAAGATTAAGTTTGCTAGATGATATGGTTATAAATGATGTAGGAATATGTGATCCATGAGCCGACACGATAGAAAAGTTGGACAATAGCAGGAGTCTCGGTGCGTTTGGTATACACCTATAACTATTTTTACCAACCTTATTGCGTATCGGTCTCTGACATACCTAAAGAATTAGTTTTAACGTTTAACTGCCGTTTTATCTTGAAAATCTATGAGGTGATCCGCAATGGAAATTAAGGTAAAAATAGGGGTTTATGGTGGATTTGAGAAAAATGTGGGATTTTTATTGATGTCTGAAATAAAGATAACAAGATAGGTGGTCTCGATTCGAGAGGAGGACCGCTCTCCTAACATTGTATTCGAGATCAAAGCCTAATTCTTCAAGGACCAGTGTTCTAATCAACTTCAAGAAGGTGTCTTCACAATAATCGACATAAAAAATCCATAACCATAGCCGTCATCTACTTATAATCATAGTTTTTCCTAGAATTTTCAAAAATTACAAAACTATCCATAACTTCCAAAAATTACAAATTTGCCCTTATTATGGCCGTCACACCCTAGTCGCATCATTACCCTGCCCTCAAATAACCACCTTGTCATCAAGTTGGTGTCATGGAAACCATACGCATGCTACTCTAAATGAAGGTCCTCATCTCCTCTCGGCTCTTCCTCCTCAACAACAGTGCCTTCCTTATCCTCGACGATATACATCTGGAAAGCACGATCCTTGTAACGATTTCCTACCTCAAACATCTCATCACAATGAAAGCATAAACCATTGGTGTGCATGTCCTCGATCTCGGTCTGTGTAAGCTGCTTGATCTTGTTATCCGGGAGAAGCCCACTGATCCTCTCTTGCCTGGACCGGATTCCTCTTAACGACACATTCTCATCTTCTGCCGCTACCTGGTTGCAAAAAATGGGTCTGCCTCAGGCCCCCTTAGCCCGTCGTTCTTTTGCAAGCCGATACTTTATCATCTGGGTCAGCTCCGTAGTGTTCAGTAACCTCTAGGTCTCTGGATGATGCGTTGCTCTGTCCGAATGTTGGCCTTGAGACTGTGCATGAAACACCCTTCCAAGGACTCCTCAGACAGTCCCCTGTAACATCCTAATAGCTACTCAAACATCTTGATATACTTGCTGATTTTGCACTTCTGTCTAAAAGCAAAGGTCTCCCCCCTGATTGTCCCGAAATTGGTGTAGCAGTCAATCCTTAAATTCCTCATATGAACGCCCATGTCGTTATTGATCTCTCCTCCGAAACTAAGACAATATAACACTCCAAACATATCCATATCGCTCTCAGTTTCAAGTAAGACACGCCACTTCAAAGTACCTCTCTACCATGTAGATCCACACATAAGTGTCATCTCCTTCAAATATATGCATCTTTAATTTTCTGATCATGTTGTCGATGTGTAAATCACCATGTGCTGCTCTCTCTTGGTACTGGTCATAGTAATACTACCGGTGTAAATCCCACGGTGCATCAAAGTCTTCAAATCTGTCTCCTCCCTCGTTCTTCTATTCACCATATCCCCAATCAGAACCTCCACAGCCTTTCACATACCCGGCACCTCATCGTGAAACTCCTCGAACTCCTCGTAGTCCAGCAATCACCATCGGGGTCTCTCTCCTGTGTGACCAAGGACACGGGGCCCCCATAAGTTCTCCAAGTCACCACGATGCCTTGACGACCTCGAACCTGCTTGCCGTAGTCCAAACGGGCCGCCAAAGGGTCCAGTGTCCTGGCAGCTCGGTGGCTACTGGCCTTGGCCCTGGCATGTCGTCAGAGGGCCGCGAGGCCCCTGGCGACTTTGACGAGGTTTAGCGGTGCCCTGGCGAGCCGTCAGGAGGCTGTGCGGATCCTGGCGCCATGTTGGGTCCCGTCGGCGTTTGCTGGGGATCCGCTGGTGCCGTGGGGCCCCTGGGGTTGAGGCGAGGGGTCGTCACGTCCCGTGGGATTTTGTGCCTCCTCAGACTCCAAATCTGTGTTGTATACGAGCCCTTCCACAAATTTATTGGGTTTTTCCCATCTTTTTGTCAAAGGTCTCGCCTTTCTCGCTAGATCTAAGTTGATGTCATCGACTTTAGTCAGATTTGAATCTTCGCCTTGCATAACGCCGTGATTTGTTGTGAGATTTGTTGGTTTGATTGCACGAGAGCTTCTAATATCGCATTCATCCTCGCTTCCGAGGCCTTCACGTCGGATCACACTCCTCCATTGATTTCTTCAGTTCTTCAATTTCGACATTGATTTTCTCCTCAAAACCTTCAACCTTTTTCTTTGCTTCAGTCGTCTTCATGGATCATAATGCTTTGATATTAATTTGATGTGATCTGTAATAGAAATTAAGGTAAAAATAGGGGTTTTATGGTGTGTTTGAGGAAAATATGGGATTTTTATTGATTTTTTAAATAAAGATATCGAGTGGCCTCGATTCGAGGGGAGGACCGCTCTGCTAACTTTGTATTCGAGATCAAAGCCTAAATCTTCGAGGGCTATGGTTCTAATCAACTTCTAGACGGTTACTTCACTATAATCAACATAAAAAAAATCCCTAACCCTAACCATCACCTATTTATAATCACAGTTTTTCCCCATAATTTTCAGTAATTATAAAACTGTCCATAAACACCAAAAATTACAATATTGCCCATGTTATGGCTGCCACAACCTAGTCGCATCATTCTAGGAAGAAAAGAAATTCACATTTGAAATGTAATAATCTGATTGATCGAAATCTTAAGTGTATTGCTTAGGAAAAATAAGATTAAGACTTTAAGAAAGTGAAATATACAAAAATGCTATACTGTCTAGTTTGTGAACATAAGCATTTATATCTTTTTATATACATGAATTGCCCAAGAAAATGCACTTTAGTGACGGTAGATCAGTTTAAACATAGTATATGACAAATCATGTACAAAATGTACACATCCATTAATACACAATAAGAGAAAATAAATTGATATTAGGAAATAACAATAAATACGGAATCTTATTATTTAGGTATTCTATAAATTAAATGACATGTAGTTAGAATATCATCGGCCTTAAAATGTTTAGTAACGTTTCTACAAAATAACAATCTATGTGTTATGTTAAGTAAATGCCTAGTTTTACATTCAGGTATTTGTTAAGATATATATGAATATGATGCCTGATATATTATACCAAACTTTGTCATAAACTTCTGAAAGTTTAAAATATTCTTTACCAAACTGCGATTTAATATCAACATAAATTTTTTGAAAGATAAAAGAATACTTCATATCTATCCTTGAACAAGTAAATTCATATAACATGAGAAATCGTCAACAGAAGTAATAACATATTTAAACCAAGTTTTGATTGTATAGAACATGACCCATATACATTGAAATGAACAACTTCATATAGTTTATTTGCTCTTTTATTAATTCTAAAAGAATAAGATACATGGTGATGCTTTCCTATCTGATAAGGCTCGTAACCTAGATTTGACAAATAATTCAATTGAGGAACTAATAAATTCAAAGAATGATATCCTAATTGACTTCAAGTGTTTTAAATGTTGATTAGATACGCCATACCTGATAATGTAACATTGTTTTAAATGATTGATGTTGGTATGTTTGGTTATAGGGTTGATTTCTTTCTTGCATACATGTCTCTGCTTCAATTCCAACCACTTCAAGTTATTTGAAATTTTTTAACTTTAAAGCATAAGTATTATAAAGAAATAAATAATGTAAACATCTAAAATTATAATAAAGAAACTTAGCTCAGTTAGTTAGGCACTTAGGCATGCATGTTGGTGCCTTGGATTTGAGGATTGGTGGTTGCACATACATTTTTTTGCAAAAAAAAAAGAAAAATCTAGGTCGGGTTTGGGTGACCCGATAACCAGTTGGGTCGGGTATATGTTTGAAGTTCTTGACCTAGATTCAATCTGGGTCGGATTCAGGTATACCCTTAAACAGATCTAAGTTGTCCTGTACCCGGCCTAACCCGATTGACCTGGATTCAATCCGGGTCGGGTTTGGGTATACCCTTTAACGGATCTAACCTGACCTGCACCCAGCTTGACCCGATTGGGGTTTCCACCTCTAGGTTATTTTACATGGAATAGAACCCTATCAAGCAATCACATAATTGTTTAACCGTTGCATCATATGGTACACCAATAACTCTGTGATGTTCATTATCTGATTACAAAGATTTGCATTATCTCGCTATCATTGAGTAATTTTTAGGTTTCGATTGTCTTCAGTGAGATTGATCTACTTTCCTCTATTGATAAACGTTGTTCTCAACAAATCTTTTCCAATGTAGGAATCAGATACTGCCATCAAATTTTGTTCAGTTATTTTTTCAAACATAAATTCTTAAACCATATGTCTAACCTCAGACTTTAACTTGACAGCCATAGCTAACACACCCCCTAGCCTAACAAAAACAAAGACAATGCCTAACAAGCGATCTTTCCTCAGAATCACACCCATACAACAAAGGGAGAAGATTCTCTTTTGGAATCTAACAACCACATCCAAGCTACCCGAGCCTTCCATATGTGATCTAAAATGCATATCAAAGTGTAAAATACATGATAGAGAATCCTTGCAAACTATAGTTTTTAATTAACAGTATGCGTACGTTAGATGTATATTGTTTTTTTATAAAATTAGGGTATTGTTTAAAGTGGTAACCTGATAGGTTTTAGATATAATTGCGGCTGAAATTTGTAGGTTTGGGGCTGAAATTTGGGCTTTTTATTGAAATAAAGTGGGATACAAAGATAATCGACCCCTTTCGAGAGGGAGCCAGCTCTCCAATCTAGATCTACGACTACAAATTACTCTCTCACTAGATCTATAGCTATCACTCTAAAAACTAGGGTTTATAACTCTCAAATTGCATAAGAATACATGACGGCTGCCCTAAACATATATATGAGCAGATTTCGTCAAATAAAGAAACTACTAAAAAACTTCCAAAATAGAAAAAATGCTAAATCAGCCCAAACTTTCCAAATCAAACTTTTCAAATCTTTTCGAAGCCTAATTTTGCTCCTTGATTGCTCCATTGATTCCGCCTTGCGTCAAACTTTCCAAATCTGTTCGAAGTCTAATTCTGCTCCCCTGATTTTGCCTTGCGTCTTCTCCGTTGATACATAATGATATCATCATTACTCCCCCAAAAGAACCACCTTGTCCTCAAGGTGAAAGTTAGGAAACCTCTGTTTGATGACATCGTAGGGCTGGCTCCCAAATAGTCTCATGGTCTGGTAGGCCAGACCACCTGACCAGAACCTCGCGCTGCCATCCATGTCCTTGGCGGAACCCTAAAACCTTCGATGGCTCCAAAATCACCTCCATGGCTGCTGTCAGTGTCGACGGTAAGGAGGAAGACGGTGTGTGGTCGCCGATGGCACGCCTCGACTAAGAAACATGAAACACTGGGTGAATTGCTGAATCTGGTGGTAACCCCAGTCGATAAGCCACCTGTCCAATGCGCGCCTCCACCCTGTAAGGGCCAAAGTAATGAGGAGATAACTTCTCGTTCCTCCGGTGAGCCAGCGATTTCTGTCTGTATGGTCGCAGTTTCAAGTAGATCATGTCGCCCTCTGCGAACTGAATATCTCGCCGATATCCGTAAGCTTGGGCTTTCATCAGCTGTTGTGCCCGCAATAATTGTCGCTTCAACTCCTGCAGCATCTGATCCCTCTCTTCTAGTAACTGCTCCACCTGAGAAACTGGTGTGGACCCCCTGATCGTAGTGCAACAAGTGCGATGGGTCCCTCCCGTACAATACCCTAAAAGGGGTGGCCTGAGCCGCCGTATGGAACGAAGTATTGTACCAATACTCTGTCCAAGCCAACCACCTTACCCACTGCTTCGGCGCATGCGATACAAAACAGCGGAGGTATGTCTCGATACTCTGGTTGAAGACCTCCGTCTGGCCATCAGTTTGTGGATGATACGCCGTGCTCCTCTTCAGCTTTGTTCCCTGCATTTTGAACAGCTCCTTCCAAAAGTGGTTGAGGAATACCTGGTCCCTATCTGTCACGATCGCCTCCGGTACTCCATGCAATCGAATCACCTCCTTGATAAATGAAGCTGCCACTGACACAGCGGTGTAAGGGTGTCTCAACGCCACGAAATGTGCGTACTTGCTCAGCCTGTCGACTACCACCATGATGACTGTGTATCCTTCCAATTTCGGAAGCCCATCAATGAAGTCCATGGTGGCTTCCTTCCAAACCCGCTCTGGTAACGCTAGTGGCTGCAACAACCCTCCAGGCGCTGTTGCTATATACTTGTGACGTTGGCAAACGTCACACTTTGCTACATATGCTGCCACGTCCTTCTTCATCCCCGCCCAATAGACCTCTCTGCTCAAAAGCTGATAAGTCTTGAGGACACCCGAATGGCCCCCCTACTGCACTCCCGTGGAATTCCTGTAGCAGTGTCAGAATGTGGGTCGAGCTCCTCGGCACCACCAAGCGGCCTTAATGCAGTAAGTGGTCCGTCCATCATGTATCTTGGATGTGTTACATGATCCTGAATTAACGCCGCCTTATTCTTGCTTAGCTCCTCATCCTCTGCTATCTCCCTCATCAATGGCTCCAAATCCAGCAATACTGGTAGTGAGAGAGCTGCCAGCTGAAAATTTACCTCCCTCCTAGACAAGGCATTAACTGCATTGTTTTTCAGACCTGGTCGATACTGGATCTCAAACTTATACCCTATAAGCTTCGTTAGCCATTTTTAGTGTTCCTCTGTCACCATCCGTTGCTCAAGCAAGTACTTGAGGCTCCTCTGGTCAGTACGCACCAGGAATGGCCGGCCTAGTAAGTAGGGCCTCCACTTCTGAACGGCGAGAACTATGGCCATCAGCTCACGCTCGTACACGGATTTGAGCCGTGCTCTCGTTGATAATACCTGGCTGAATTACGCGACGAGCCTCTTGTCCAGCATCAGAACCGCTCCCAGCCCATATCCAGACGCGTCGGACTCCACCACGAATGGCCTGCTAAAATCCGGAAGTGCCAATACCGGAACGCTCGTCATGGCCCTCTTCAGGGCGTCAAATGCAGCAGTGGCTTCCTCCCCCAATGAAAGTTATCCTTCTTCGGCTGCTCTGTCAAAGGCCAAACAATAGTGCTGTAGAGCTTGACGAACTTCCTGTAGTAGTCCGTCAGGCCTAAGAACCCACTCAATCCTCGTAAGGTGGTGGGGCGCGGCCATTCCACCATCGTCGTGATCTTCGAACTCTCGGCCTCGACCCCATCCGCGGAGACTATGTGACCCAAGTACTCCACGCTCCGCTGGTCAAATAGACACTTCTTCCTATTGACGAAAAGTTGATGCTGCCGTAACTCCTGCAACACCAACGTCAAGTGCTTAACATGCGCCTCCCTAGTCTGGCTATAAACCAATATGTCGTCAAAGAAGACAAGCACGAATCTCCGAAGGTATGACTTGAACACCTTGTTCATCAAGGCCTGAAAAGTCGCTGGAGCGTTGGTCAGCCCGAAAGGCATGACCAAAAACTCATAATGGCCTTCATGAGCCCTGAAGACCGTCTTCTCCACATCTTTCCTCTTCATTCGGATCTGATGGTAGCCCGATTTCAGATCGATCTTTGAAAATATTGTGAACCCGTGCAGCTCATCTAGTAGCTCATCGATCACTAGAATATGAAACTTATCAGGTACAGTTTCCTTATTCAGTGCTCGATAGTCTACACAGAATCTCCAACTGCCATCCTTCTTCTTCACAAGCAACACCGGGCTAGAGAACATGCTAGTGCTGGGCTGGACTACTCCAGCCTGTATCATCTCATCGACCATCTTCTCGATCTATCCCTTCTGCATCTGGGGGCAGCGGTAAGGCCGTACACTGATCGACGCCACTCCTTCCTTGAGCACTATGGGATGCTCGTGGTCTCGTAGGGGCGGTAGTCCACGAGGTTCCTGAAAAACCCCCCAAACTGGTCCAACACCTGCTGGATCTCTGCAGGAATATCCTCCGCCTTACTTGCTGCCTCCACCGCTAGACCTTGGAGCTTCACCAAGAAGCCTCCACCCTCTGCCTGTAAGGTCTTAGCCATCACCTTCAGGAAAACCCGTGATCGGCACAGACCCAGATCCCCTTGAAGTGTCACCCGCTTGTCCTCCGCCTGGTACTCGATCCGGAGCAACTTCCAATTTGTCCCGGTTTTCCCCAAGCTCTGTAGCCATCACATCCCTAAGAGGACGTCTGTGCTGTCTAGGTATGGCAGTAATGGCCTGACCCGCCCGGCCCGACCCGCCCGGCCCGACCTGGCCTGACCCGGTTTTAACCCGGCTCGACCCGACCCGCAGCCGGGTCGGGGCAAGCTTGGGCTTTGTATGCGCCCCGGCCCGCCTCGACCCGCCCCGGTAAACTATAGAGGTTCCAAAAAAACCTTACTATTTTGATGCGGACCATGCTGTCAGCGAATAACCCATAACTCATACTATATTCCACGGTTCTCCTAATTGGGCCAATTCCCAATTCCAAATTACCAAATAAATCAAAATTCTCCCAATTCACAATTAAAATGTTTATTTGGGATTCATATGGATGGCACTAATAACCTGACCCGACCGGCCCGACCTGGTTTTGGTAAGAAAGAACCCGCCCCGCCCCGGCCTGCGACCCGCCTCGTCCCGGCCTGTAGATGGGTCGGGGCAAGCTTGGGTAGTTAAATACCCGCCCAACCCCGCAATATTGCCATTCCTAGTGCTGTCCAGGTCCAGCGGCAAGAAGTTCTCCACAATTCTGACCCCTTGGAGGGTCAGAACCACGCCTCGGTATACTCCTCTCCCCCGCTCTACCTGGCCGGTACCCATCATCACTCCAAAGCTACCCGTATCCACCAACTCCAACCCATATTGCTCCACAACTCGATTGGAAATGAAGTTGTGGGTGTCCCCACTATCGATAAGAACTGTCACCTCCTGTTCCGAGATCTCTCCGATCAGTTTCATAGTGTGGTTCGGGGTGAACCTTACTACGGAGTTGAGCGATACCTCTGCGACATCCAATTATGTATGCTCCTACTCCACCTTTGCCGTCCCCAGGAACTGCTCAACTTCCTCATCTACATTAGATTCTCCGTCCTCCTCATGTACCAAGAGCACCTGTAAGGTTCGCTCTCGACATCTATGCCCAGGCCCGTACTTCTCATCACATCGGAAGCACAACCCCTTCGCCTTCTTATTCGTCCACTCCGTCTCCGTCATCCTCCGAAAAGGCCCACTAGGCTGTGCGGCACTGCCCTTATCCTTAATCGTCAAAAGTCCGCCAGCCTGTCATCCTGGTGCTGCGGTCTATGACCTCCTGCCTGACCCGCGGTACAGAAAGCACCTCCGGTCCAACCCCCTTTTGCTCGTCGCTCCGCTGCGTTCTTATCCTCCGCTATCTGTGCCAGCTCCATAACATCCGTCAGTCCCCTCGGTCGCTGCATGGGTAACTCAGCCCGCATGTTGGGCTTAAGCCCTTTCATGAAGCTTACCATGAAGGCCGCCTCTGGGATGCCCCTTACCTGTCCTCTGAGCACCTCAAATCGATCCACATAGTCCTTCACCGTGCCTCCCTGCCGAAGGGCCATGAGCTGTTCGTACAAGTCTCCTCCATGAGTGTCCCGAAAACGATCGAGCACGCACTCCTTGAACTCTTCCCAAGATCTAATCTGTCGCCACTGCAGCTTCCATTGGTACCATGCCATGGCCTTCCCTTCCAAACAGAGTCCCACCGCCTGTAATTTCTCAGGCTCCGTCAATCCGTTCACCTGAAAATACCTCTCAGCCCTATAGATCCACGCATATGTGTCGTCTCCATCGAAAATATGCATCTTCAATTTCCGGACCCTGTTTTCTAGTCCCGTGTTGCCCTGGTTCACCCTTCCCCTTGGCAATCCGAAACGAAACTGGTGTTGGGTATTGCGTTGGGCACTCCCTTCGTCCCATAATCCTCCTCCGTTTTCTCAGCCTCCATCATCTCCAAATGCGCCTCGATGCTCCCAAGGGTTACCCCCTGGTCCTCCAATCCTCCTCCTTATTGATGGGCTCTCGCTGGCTGTCCTTCTCCTCCTGAATGGTTTGTCAGCGTCCATGGGCCTTGAAGATGATCTTTCGGGAGCTCAATTGGGTATTGAGGATGCATCGGGCCTTGACGGGCACCTGGTCCAATCCCCGAAGACTGTCCAGCACCTGAACCAGTCCCCTGGCCATAAAAAGGCACTCTTCCAAGCGCTGGGGGCTGCTGCCCCCCAGGGCTGTCTCTGGGAGTTCGTCGCCCCTCCCTGGGGGTCGCGTGGCCCCCAGGAGTCTCCTGGGGGTCCGTGCGGCCCCCAGGAATGTCCAGGGGTGCCGCGCGGCCCCCAGGAATTTCCTGGGGGCCTGTGCGGCCCCCAGAATTGCTCCTGGGGCTGCACCAATGGGCCAGAGGGCCCGTCGAACCCTCCTTGAAGGAGTAGGGTTCCGACGGCTTGCTTCTGACGCCTCGTTTCATCCGGATCTGTTTCGTCACGGTCTCCTCCTTCTCGTCTGGTTGTCCCATCGCCTAAAGTTATGATCTTGCTTTTCCCTTTGTCCAAAAGTGGTTCCTTTAGCCCTAGATCTGAAGTTTGAGTAAAAAAGTTACCATTTTTGGACTCTCCTTATCGCGACGTGAGTTGTCTTGCATCTCCATCCATGCCTTTATTGTTGCCGTGAAATCAGAGAACTTCTCTTCGAAGGAGTCGAACTTCTTCTCCACGGTAGCTTCGATTTCCTCCACCTTCTCTAGATCCTCCACCTTGGAAGTTGCTCTTGTCATCGCCATGTCGGATCGTCGCTCTGATACCAATTTGATAGGTTTTAGATATAATTGGGGCTAAATTTATAGGTTTGGGGCTGAAATTTGGGCTTTTTATTGAAATAAAGTGGGATACAAAGATAATCGACCCCTTTCGAGAGGGAGCCGGCTCTCCAATCTAGATCTACGACTACAAATTACTCTCTCACTGGATATATAGCGATCACTCTAAGAACTAGGGTTTATAACTCTCAAATTGCATAAGAAAACATGACGGCTGCCCTAAACATATATAGGAGCAGATTTCGTCAAATAAGGAAACCAATAAAAAACTTCCAAAAATAGAAAATGCTAAATCAGCCCAAACTTTCCAAATCAAACTTTCCAAATCTGTTCGAAGCCTAATTTGCTCCCCTGATTGCTCTCCTGATTCCGCATTGTGTCAAACTTTCCAAATCTGTTCGAAGCCTAATTTTGCTCCCCTAATTTCGCCTTGCGTCTTCTCCGTTGATACGTAATGATCTCATCATAACCTAAATAATAAAAGAAAAGAGAAGATGGGGTGTGAAGGGGAGATTTAAGGAGAAGAGGCAACAGAAGGAGATGCAACATAGGTAAGGTGGTTGTTATTGCCATTAAGGTGATCATCTTTAACTGAGGTTGAGATTGTCAGAGTTGAGGAGATCGGATCAGCTCGTCATTGACGATAAGTGACTCGAACTTGTCAAAGATGTGTCATCATCGTTGGAGCAGTGTTAAAACAGATTGGATCAGCTTCGTTGGAGCAGTGTCAAAACAGATTGGATCAGCTTGTTGTCAGCCGAATAATGGTTTGATCTTGTTGGAGCAACGTTAGAACCTCATTGTCATCAGATAGGCATCATCAAGTGGTTTCTAAAATCGAATCACTCAGATCTGTGTTTTGCTGAAGCCATATGTGAAGGCTCTAGTTTTGGAATGATGCTTTCGTTATTGAACTGAGTTGGTGGGGGCGGCGATGAGGTTGACAGGATGTGGATTTAGGGTTATACGATGGTGGCGGTGTTTAGTTGGGCTAGGGTTGGGGTTTGCTTGGTGGTTGGTTGGTTTTGGATTGAATATTGGGCGGCGGCGGCAACGGCAGATTTGGGGTTAGATGTGGCAGCATGAGGAAGAGGGCAAGATTAGTGTTAGGATTAGGGTAAGCTAATTTATGATTAATCTAATCTATGGTTTGGGTTCTGATACCATGTTAATATCATTGGTATTTTGGTGGAAGGGTTAGTGAGAGTTGGTTAATATCTGTCAATCAACTACGGTAATAAATATATCGAGATCTCATAACCCAGTTTTACATAGAACACCATATACAAAATTGTATTCTAACAAGGAGTTGATTTGTATTTAATGTGAGTTTAGCTTCTTTTTCTATAGATATAAAATTGGAAAATTGGAAAATTACTCTTTCTTTATTTTATAGATGGATAGACATCTGGGTTGATAAGTAGCTGCACTTATGGCTGCTCGGTTTTGGAGCTGCTTCTCTGCCAAAATACTTTGATATGTTCTTCATCATGTATATTGCAACAATCAATTATTATTTTCCAATATCACCCCTCTATATTACTCTTTTTTGTCTCTGGACATGTAAGCACCAAGCAATGCATATCATTAATAAAATAAATCAATCTTCTCTTTCCACTCGGTGCAAATGATCATTTTTCAAACACAAACAAGGTTTTCAGTGCAGGGCGTAATGTTGTCCTTGATGAACCGGGTGTGCCTAAAGTAATCAATGATGGTGTTACAATTGCTCGGGCAATTGAACTTTCTGATGCAATTGAGAATGCTGGTGCAATGTTAATCCAAGAGGTTGCTTTTGCTGCAATGGTTTTAATGAATATTTCACCAATATTTTCTTTTACATTAACAACTTTCCCTCCTTCCTTCTGCTGACAATAAATAGGTAGCATCAAAGACAAACGATTCAGTTGGTGATGGCACCACCACTGCAATTGTCTTGGCTCGAGAAATTGTCAAGTTAGGGATGTTGGCGGTTGCTTCTGGGGCCAACCCAATTGCTTTGAAGAGAGGAATAGATAAAACAGTTAGTGAGCTGGTTCAGGTCTTAAAAAGCAAATGTTGCCCTATAAACAGGAAGGACGATATAAAAGGTGGCCCATGTTTGCTTTCAATAACATGTAATATCTCTCCTTAATGTAACGTTCAACAAGTGTTGACTCGCGTTCTATTTTCAGCTGTTGCCTCAATTTCTTCTGGCAACAATGATTTCATTGGAGATCTGATTTCTGAAGCGATAGAACAGATTGGTCCTGATGGAGTTATATCAATCGAATCATCATCATCTTTTGATACTACTGTTGAAGTCCAAGAAGGAATGAAGGTGGTTATTAAATGTCTTTGTCTGGGATACTTTTAGGCTAATTTTTCAAGTATATATGAATTATAACTATACAACCTTTTTGTTTGCATTTTATTTTATTTTTCATTCAATACCCTAACACACAGTGATTTGCCATTCCATTCCCATGTATTATAATTTACAACTGTACTGCTTTTTTGTTTATCATCTAATTAACATTCAAGATTCAAATATATAGAAATATGCCACTGTAACCCTTTTTAATTGGCAATCAAAAAGAATAATATAATTGCCAAATATTAAGGTCACATATGTCAAATAATCGAAAACTATCATGGTGTAATTCCATCTTGTAAGAATACTTTTTGGTGCAGAACTCGTATAATTTGATATACTCACTTTTACTGTTGCTAACTGTTACAGGTAGACAAGGGGTATATGTCACCGCACTTTATTACAAACCATGATAAATCAATTGTGGAGTTTCAGAATGCTAGAGTTTTAGTGACTGACCAAAAGATAACTAACATTAAACACATCATTCCTTTGTTGGAAAAGACCACTCAACTGAGCGTTCCACTGTTAATTATTGCTGAGGACGTTTCAAGCGAAGTGCTGGCAACTTTGGTCCTTAACAAACTGAGAGGAATGGTTAATGTTGCAGCCATCAAGTGTCCAGGGTTCGGGGATGCTAAGAAGGGTCTTCTGCAAGATATTGCTCTACTGACAGGTAAAATTATTCAGCAATATGAAATTTTCTGACCCCCCCCCCCCCCCCCCCCCCCCCCCCAGCGCCGATGATTACAGCACTGCAACTAAGTCGGATTGGTTGGATCATGGGATTAGTATTCTTTTACCTCAAAATTGATAATAAATGATGTATTATCTGCCTAAACCAAGGAATTTATAGAAAGTCATATGTTCTTATGCATAAATCATACATTCATACTGCCACCATGCACTTGCACACAAACAAAATATAATAGAAAAGCATAATAAAAAGAAAGATAATGCAAACATCAGCCAAAGAGAATTGTCACTGCAACCATTTAGTTTTATGCTTGGAGATGAATATTGCTTGTACCTTTGAGGTTACAGTTTTTATGAATATTGCCTCTGCCTTTAATGCCACTACCCAACATTGGCATCTGGTTTGAAGCATGTAATTTGAACATTTGCCACATAAATTGGGTGCTCATTTTATGTAAAGAGCTTAATTTTTGTTAATATTGATGATCGTGGCAACAAATCCTAAGATATTTGTTCTCGATCATGTTCATGCATTGTTTCCACGATGCTCACTTCGTTTTTTAATTTATTTTTTTTATTTTACATATATTGACTTGGTACTTGTCAAACTGTCTAATGTCACAATAAAAAACAGGTGCTGATTTTCTTGCTAGCGACTTGGGGTTGACACTCGAAGATATAACTTCAGACCAGCTTGGTATTGCCCAAAAGATTACTATCACTAGCAATTCAACAACCATTGTCGCTGACCCCTCTACCAGGGCTGAAATCCAGGCAAGAATTGCACAAATAAAAAAGGATTTAGCTGAATCAGATAATAGAAATCTGTCAGGGAAGCTCTCTGAAAGGATTGCAAAACTCTCGAGTGGTGTAGCTGTGATCAAGGTTTGCCTTCTTTCTACAAATTCAGTTCTTTTTGTTACATTATGTCTCATAAATGTATGAATCTGGTCCTAACTTCTACTATACAATCCTCTAATGCTGATAAGCTTAATGGTTTGCGCTTGGTTAGCATGCTAATTTAACTATAATTACATGCATACATATATTATATGACTTTTCTGCTCAAACAATATGCTGATTGTTTGTATTCTACATGTCAATTTGAAAGAAAATCTAATCTACTGTTGAATAATATAACATCAAATTCTACAGAAATCAAACTGCGATTGCATAGAAATGATCTTGGTGAGTATTTTCCAACAGCCAGGAGCTCTTTTTAGAGGCAAACCTAATCCTACTTGGACGTTATAATAGGCAATTCATAGTTCTAAAATAATACATGTGTTTTTGTTGGCTTCCAAGGTTATTTTTTTCTCTTTGAATTGTCCGATTTACTTAAAATTTATTGGAACAAGGCAACGAATTTTACTTTTCCAGAGATATGGTACAAAGTTTTGCAGGATTGTTTGATAACCAAATGAAACATGCTCGCTGGATGAACATGATCCATTACAAATCCAACCCCTCAATTAGCTTCTGGAGCTTCATTCCTTATGTTAATTGGAATGCAGCGCACTTAGAACCCTACATGCGATATTAGTTTATTGCCCCCTCGGTTTTCTCAATATATACATTGTGACACTTGCATAAAGACTTTCTTCACACTTTATTTCTAATTTTTTTCTTTTTCTGTGTTGTTTTATATGTAATGATCAGATATTTAATTCCATGGTCTTCGTATATTTTGTTAGGGTCTTGCCTTGCATTATAATGAGACATTACCTATATTCAGGTAGGAGCACCCACTGAGGCAGAACTTGAAGATAGGAAGCTTCGGATCGAGGATGCAAAGAATGCCACGTTTGCTGCCATAGAGGAGGGAGTAGCACCTGGTGGTGGCACGGCATATGTACAGCTGTCAAAGCACATTCCGAGAATAATGGATTTGTTTGAAGATCCAGAAGAGAAGCTTGGTGCTGATATAGTTCGAAAGGTTTGGCCTTTCCATAATTATTTCGTTATGGAAGTAAATGAATAGCATGAACCTCGTGGTCTCCATGCCGTGTGCTGGCTTTGTCACTAGTATAATCCTGAGCCATGTTATATTTTGCACCTGAAATCCTGAATCTCGTTATCTTATATGAACGTCTAGGCACTTCTCGTACCAGCTGCATCAATAGCCAACAACGCAGGAGTTGACGGGTCAGCTGTCGTGGAGAAGCTTCTTGCTAGTGATTGGCGGATTGGATACAATGCAATGACCGGCGAGTACGAAGATCTTCTGGAATCTGGTGTGATAGATCCATGCAAGGTTTCGAGGTGTGCCCTTCAGAATGCTGCCTCCATTGCTGGGGTGGTTCTCACGACACAAGCAGTCCTTGTTGACAAGGTGAAGAAGCCCGAGCCTGCTGTCCCCTTTGTTCCTGGAATTTCGCCATGAGCACAGCTGAGCTCTGAAGCTAGCCGCATTCTGGTCTGAGATGAACAGAAACCTGCCACAGCGGGATGAACCAGTGACTCGCCGCGTCTTTGCTTGGATGCCAACGAACACAGCCTGCGCTGGACATGCAACAACTCTCTATTTGTGCACGACTGCAAGCATGTGTTTGATCTGATTTGGGGTTGCTTTAGTTTAACTAGAATCGCTCATCGGTTGAAGGCTGGGCTTGTGATTTGTTATACGAGGGCGTGTTTCCCAGAATGTGTCATAGTTTTTGTTAACTTAAGTTACAAATTTTCCAGATTATCCGACATTTTATCCATTAATGTGTTCAATGTACATATAAATGATTCGAGGAATTTTATTCTAAGATTTTCTTTCACAGGTTTGTTGCAGTCTGATAGGATCAATAAAAATTGTACGATTGGTGATAAATTATTTTACCAAAAAGTATAAATAAATGATAATGTATATGATTATTATAACACAAATAATCATGTATGCAATTATCATATTGAGAATAATATAATGCATCTACATGGTTGTCTAGGTTAATATTCTTAAGGGGAAATATGTAACACTACAAGTTGGAGGACTGATTAAATTTTTTAAAATTAAAATTTAAAAAGATTTTAAAATTTAAATTTAAATAAAAAACATGTTTAAAAATTGCGGTGAGCGCGGATCGAACACGCGACCTTCAGATCTTCAGTCTGACGCTCTCCCAACTGAGCTATCCCCGCTTCTCCTTAACTATAAAAACTACAATTTATTACAAATAAACGTCGACCCGCTTCTGTGATTTTTGTAACTTCCGGGGTTTTTCCATTATTTTCTCCTCACTCCCCGCAGAGAGAGAGAGAGAGGGAGAGAGCCCGAGACATGGCCGTATCACTGACAAATTCTCTCTCTCTCCTCAGGTAACTATACTCTATCTCTCTCTCTCTTTCCCCCCGCCCTCTCTCATCGTTTTGTTTTCCAAACACAACTGCAGGCATTCTCGTGTTCTTCGATCTGTGAGAGGATCAGGAAAATCCCTACCTGATCTCTCTTTCTCTCCATTTCGATCGCGGAGGTTTGAATGCTCTAATTCTAATTTAAAATTTTTATGATTTTGAGTACTAAGGAAAAACCCTAAATTTATGGGCTTTCTGATGAAAAAAATCGCAATTTTGGAATGAGAGAGCAACCCCTGCTGCTACTCATGCTTTGATTGAGCCTTCAATTGTTGCTTTATCTAGAATTTGTAGTTGAATTCTTGAGTGTTTGAACTGAGGAGAAAATGCCCAAACTTTGTTTAATTATTTTTAAAATAATGTTTAATTTCAAAGAAGCTCTGTAATGATGATTTCTCAGATGCATTGATGACTTATAGTTGTCTACCTTTAGTTGTTGTGAAAAGCCCGACCCTTGATCTGCTTAGATCCTTGTGGTCGGTTGCTATGTATTTATGTAGTATAAGCAATGTATTTGAGTGTGCTACAAAATAATTAAAAATCTAACTTGATGGTCCTTAATGTGTAATTTTTCTTTTAGTAATTTAGCTATATATTGTTAACTTATATCGACGTCTTGCTGATCATAGCCGATGGTGTACTGGGTCTACCTGTTTGTCGATTTATGAACTTGGATATCATGTTATGATACATATGATTCTATGATGCATTATTCACTTGAAAGGTTTACCACATCGGTGTTTACTATCAAGCTTTTACTAAGTATGCATTTACATTGAGATATAGTTACTTTTGTTACTGATCTGTATCGTGCTTAGCCGTCGAATCCCATCCCATCTTTCTAGATGTTTGTTGTTCTTTTATTCAGATGCATTCGCCTTATAACTTCCTCAATCAACGAAGAGGCTTCTGCCAAAGCAGCTGCAGCCAGTGCAGACAGCGGAGGACCAACCATGTATGTTATGTATCTCCATACCGATATTCATTTATGGTATCTTGGATGACCGTCTAAAATGTAGTAGAGGAATGCCACTAAATATGGCGTTCCATTTTGCAGATTCGACAAAATTATAGCAAAGGAAATCCCTTCAACGGTTGTCTATGAGGATGAGAAAGTGTTGGCTTTCCGAGATATCAATCCACAAGCACCGGTTCATGTCGTACTCATCCCCAAATTTAGGGATGTGTTAACTCAACTGGGAAAGGTATTTTCATAGTATGACTTCATGTCTCTTAACCGATGTATCAACTTGGTCAAGTATAGGAAGAAATCATAATGTTGATGATGAGTGTTCCGTTAGTTGATTACTTCTATTGCCCAGGTAACTTGGCAAGGCGTCGATCAAATTTTAACCGAGTTGGCAGCTTATGCTAAGTTGCCAATACATACATTGGTGTTGATATGTTTCTCGTGACACAAGGCACTAAGTGATGGATCACATGTTCCCCAAAATTAATATGTATTACGAACCAACTTAGAGGAAGGGTTTAGCCACAAGATGAAATTTACCTCGTACACAGTACTGATCGTGAGTGTGTGCTAAAAATGAGCCTCACTACAATCTGGAACTTTATATTTAAGTGATCGAGTGATCAGTAGGAAACCTGTATTGTACATTTGTTTGTTTTAAATACATGAATTATCTTTGTAACCTAGTTTGATAATGCCATTCGTGCGATAATGGTTTTATGTATGTCCGTCTTCATATTTAGGCTGAACCAAGACATACCGAGATATTGGGTCATCTTCTATACACTGCGAAATTGGTGGCAGAGAAGGAAGGCATATTGGATGGTTTCCGGGTGGTCATCAACAATGGACCTGGCGGATGTAAGCTCATTCCTAGTCTCTTCTCACCGACCCCTTGTCTGTAATTACACGCATACTCTCTTGACGCTTGTTTCTCATGCAAATGCAGGCCAGTCGGTGTATCACCTTCACTTGCATCTACTTGGAGGCAGACAGATGAAATGGCCGCCAGGCTAAGTGGCGATACAGGTTGAGTTGTCGCGATCTTCCAAATAGCTACTTCATGTATGTCGACAAGATGAGCCATATGTCGGGTAGAGGCTGTGCAAGCTTGGAGCTTATATGAAGGAAAGATTACTTCATGGAGTTTTAGGTCTTAAAGATGCTCGATCTCTGCAGTGTTCTTGAGTTTTCTCTCTTGTTTTGGTTTCGCATGTGAAGCTATCGTGCTGTAAAAACTGAAACTCTACAGTCTTCTTGTGGCCATGCAGTCTGTGTCGTTCTCTTGAAATGAATGTTCGACTGATTGATAAATCGACAACTTTTAGCTTTTCAAAACCACTTCTTTTAGTATTACATTTGTACCATATTATCTCCTCTCGGGGCTTATCTGAGTTATTTCAAAAACCATAAACCCTGGAAAAAAAGGCTAAAATTTAGCGTCTACAATTTCCTCTGCATGAGTTTGCATCCAGACATTATAATGTACCGATTGCCTTTAACGAGGGACTTAAAAGGGCTTGCCTCCGCAAAGTATACTGTATGATTTTTCTTTTGGGTGACAAATGCAAAGGATCGCCAACAGGCGACAAACATAAAAGGTTTGCTTTTGGGTAGTAATATAAATTTGATGAAAATTTCAAAGTTTATATAAAATTATAAAAAAATTCAAGAAACATAGAAATAAAAAACGCCGTCTGTGGGAATCGAACCCACGACCACACGGTTAAAAGCCGTGCGCTCTACCGGCTGAGCTAAGACGGCCGTACGTTTTACCTTTTGTTTACTCAATTAAATTCGGAGTAAAATTTACATTGAAAAACACCGCACAAATTGAAGCTTCGACGCAATTTTACATTTTGCATTTTGCCAAAAAAATGTCAATGACAACCCCAATGGATTCTATTCAAGCATACAAAGAAACAAAACCCTATCAATTTCATCATTGTATCTCGTACATTCATAAGAAGTGCCAAGCTCGACTCATGGCGTGCATCCTTACATTGCCTATTTTACAACAAATACTTGTTGCCTCTGGTTCCCATTGCTCCAACGTTAACCTTTTCATAAAACTTTTATTCATAAAAAATCTCTACAGTAAGTTTTCCCAAGCCTTATCCAACACATTGACAAGCACTTCACACATTCAGTTTACTGCGAAAAAAGAAAAGTTTCCTATTTCGTCTGAGACTTCAGCTCTGCAACCTTCTCCTCTGTCTTCTTCAGGGCTTCTCCATATTTGCATATTAACTGCAAAGAAAATGTTGGAGTATGGATTAATAACTGAATAATATTTCGGAAAAGGGGATTCGACACACTAAAGTTAGTGATATCATATAAGCTCACTTCATCAACTTCTCCATGCGACATAATGAAGGGAGGCGACATCATTATAGTATCCCCAGCAACTCGGACCAGCATCCCTTGCTTTTCGCACTCAGCTCCAAATATTGCTCCAACCCCTGAGATCGCCGTGCAGATTCCAAATCATAAATAAGCAAATCATTTGAACAATATATTGCGAAGAATAGAGACATGTGATACGAGTCTGCAATATGAATGACATGATCCCAAGTAAATGCGATAACATTTGACATCATGAGCTTTGCTCTTGGAATAACTTCCATTGCGTGAAATTTACCCCATTCAGGCGGGAAAAGATCAGTAGGAGACTTGTTGTCAGTGAACTCCGTCCCAAGAATCAGTCCAGTCCCTCGAATCTGCGTGCAATAGTTGTACTTGGTCAATCTTGTAAGCGGTCATCGAACTTTTACGACAACTTAGTCCTCCAACTTGTGCCAAAGATAAAAAGAGTACCTCCCCGATGATGGGACTTTCGGAGAAAGCTCTAATGCCCTCTTGGAACTTTGGAGTTATGGCCTGGACTTTCTCCACGATATTTCTTTCCCTATAAATAAATGAGTGAGTACACCAATAAACGATCACTTTATGTGCGCTAGTAAGAAATGGATATTTGTTTTTACTTATAAATCTTGAGAGCTTCTAGTGCAACGGCACAAGATACTGGATGTCCAGAGTATGTGAATCCATGAGAAAATGAACCTGGGCATCAAATTAAATATTTGAGTGATGGAAAGTTCATCCATCAAATCTAAACAAGTATACATACAAGAACAGCGACACAAATGGATAAGGCCGAATATTACCAAGTTTGTTGCTTTGAGAATGTATCACCTCCGAAATTTCTGGGCTAACAAGGATTGCACCAATGGGCATGTATGCTGATGAAAGTGCCTATAAATACAGTCAACACGACGCTAAACACTTTAGAAGTACCTATGAAAAGCCGATTACGCAACATATCATTTTGTTTTCATAACTTACCTTGGCAAGAGAGACTAAGTCAGGCTGAATGTTGTATTTGTCGCATCCAAACATTGTGCCCAACCTTCCAAAAGCGGTAATGACCTTAAGGTGAAACAAGGGCAAAACGATATTATAATTTCAGATGGCATGCATGAGAAGCCCCATGGTTCAACGTAACATAAGAAATTCGCGGCTGATTACCTCGTCAGCAATGAAAAGAATATCATACTTTTTTACAACAGCTTGAATCTTCAGTCCAGAACGTTGACATTCGTGGAAAAAAACGAGCAAGCATCAGTATTTGCAAAATCTCAACTTCATGAAGAAATAATATGATTGGATACATGGATAAAACAAAAAAGGGTCTGTGATTATAAGATTGGAAAGTTATCGGTTTAGTCTTTGTTGAAGCAAAATATTGAAGCTAACCGGTGTACTATACACAGAGATGAAGTAACCAAATCTGGTCGACATGCATGCTATTTACTATGCAAACTTGTCATATCATGATATACATTATTTGTGCTTTTCTAAATTATTGTATCGTATATTGTAGGATAAAGTTATCTTGTACAATAATTAAGCAATTATGCATATAACTAAACACATCACAAAAATTGGAAGAGAAAAATTTAATTATGAAACAAATAATAAATAAAAATACATGACAGAATCCCAAAAAAAGGGAGATACAAAGGTACACATTTTGCATTATGTCACATACCCAAGGACAAGGACATGCTTTTAAAAAAAGCGGATTTGCTCACAGCACAGTTTTCACAAAACATGGGATGGGGAATACTGGTATGGGATATAGGTAAGCACAATAACAGCTAACTATGCAAACAGACAATTTTTGGATGATGTAAATGTGAAAAATAGACATGAGTGGTAAATCATGTTTAAAAAGAGTAATTCCCTGGACGGATATAAAACAGCAATGTGCGTGTGAGCATGCCAGCACCTTCTCAAAGTAGGTCTTTGGGGGAGGGATAACACCACCGGCACCCATGACAGGTTCAGCGATGAATGCCGCAATCTGATAAACATTGTCACCAACTCATTCTTAGGGCGTACCAAATGTCTTCCAAAAGAACCTGGACTAGAAAGAGAAACAATACCGTTTCTGGTCCTTCTTTGAGGATAAGTTTCTCCAAGTTATTTGCTAACCTTGTTGCAAACTCTTCCTCCGTCTCACCTGGCACTCACTTCAAATTGTAGTATCATTGAAACCCTGATAAAAATTCAAAAGGATCGAATAATAATCAAGATATCTTGTTAAATACCGGGTAGATGGAAGCGCCAATAATGGGGGCAATCTGTGTGCAATACAAATGGTACAGGTAGATCAAACTTTTGATGTAGAGCTGGAAGGCTGCAAAACATAACTGTTAGTGGTTTCCTAATGGATTTCTTTCTATGCAAAAACTAACCAAGGATAATTACATTCCACCACCTAACAAAAAACAATTTTCATATGGGAAAAAACAGAGACTCAGATGCGGTCTAGCTAGAAATAACTCCATAATACAAGAATATGGGGAAAAAAGATAACAGTTTACCCGGAAAGACTAGCGGATATAAGTGTTGAACCATGGTACCTGTCAAGATCCAAACATTATCGTGTTATATGCTAGATAACCTAAAGTGTGATTATGTGATTATACTACATAGTATTGCTTTGCAAAAGCAATGTCTTTTAAAAAGTAATCAAATTGCTGGAAATGATCATGTTAACATACGATTTTGCCCGTGCTATGAATTTCTTCTTATTAGGCCTCCCTAATGCATTGTTATAATACCAGACCAGCTTCACCTGCAAGCAAATAGTTTGCAAATAAAGCATTAAATACTTGGATTTTACAATCAGCTCTAATTCAGGTAATGCTGTTTTAATGAGTTTAACTCTAGGAGAAAGATATGCTTCTCAGAGAAAGGATTTTGGTATTCATCCAAAAATCACTGCCAATACCAGGCCAAGCTTTCTGTACGTCATATGGCATTACTTCATTTAAAGCTAACAAAGGGATAAGCTCTATGGCATAATGGGATATCCTCGAGCTGAGCTTCACATGCAACTGCCGACCACTTCTTTCACATCCCCAGGGTCAACTTTCAGAAGCAGCAGGTACCAACCCCTTCCCCACCGCAAAAAAAACCATAAAATGAGAAAAGAAAATTGAAGAAGGAGAAGAAGAAGCTGTAGTATTGCATCTCTCCATTTTTAGGTAACATGTCTGTATTTATGAAAATTTCCCCTGATGTTCATCTATTTATAATACTGTGTGATATTTTTTGTACAACCGTCGGTGGAGATTGTTATGCATAACCAAGTTATGTAAATAACCAAAAAAATTAGATGTCATTATGAGTCCCACCAAACCATGATGCAAAATTATAAGTGTGATAAGAACAAAATGTATTTAACTGGGACAAGTCAATGAAACCTTTGTCCCAAGCTTTTGAGGTTGGTCACATGATTCCTTTCTCTCTATTCAGATGAAATGTAGATTTAGCACAATCAATAAGGCCCATCTAGAACGAGCATTAGTTATCTATGCCAATAAAAATCCTTTGCTTGACATGTCAGCTGAATTCATATTTCCATTTCATCTCCACTAGAAATTTGATAAATATATATTTTAGCTAACATCCGAATATGTAGTATCCCGTTATTTATCAGATATTTTTTGTTTAATTAATCATATGCTTATGAGGGATCATCATCATCATCATCATTTATTGGGAATTTTTATTGCTTGACATGTCAACTGAATTCAATTTTCCATTTCATCTCCACTGGAATTTTTTTTTGATACACCAAAAAGCAGGAATCAAACCCTCGATCTCTCACAAAAGAGGGATGGCGAATACCACTAAGCCAATTGGCTCGGGTCTCTCCACTGGAAATTTGATACATATATATTTTAGCTCACATCCGAATCTGTAGTATCCCATCATATATTGGGAATTTTTAGTTTTATTTTTTGTCTAATTAATCATTTAATACTACTACTACTACTACAACTATTATTACTACTACTACTATAATAATAATAAATTGGTGATTGGTTGTAAGTGGTGGCAAGAAGACAGTTAGCATGAGCTCTTGATGGAAGGAGAAAGTCTATATAAGCCCATCATCTCCCTCACTTTTCCTCATTTTCCCTCCCACCAGCAACTTTGAATTCCCGCAACCATTGAAGAATAGAAGAGAAAATGAAAAATGGGAGGGAGGAGGAGGAGGAGAAAAAGAGAGAGAACTGAATGTTTATATTTTGAGAATGGCAACCTTTCATCCATTAAGGTATGCATGCAACTAAAAATCCTCTGCATTTCAATTTTTGCAGTTGAACAAGGAATTTAATCGCAGACATTAAACAGAATCGGCCACAAGAGATGGATCTAATCTTGCAAGATAAACAAAAAAATTCCAGTGAATTTGGTCTCCAGCGAGATCGCGGCAGGCAGCCACCTTATCGGTGACGGGCTGCCCGCCACCCCAACGACGGTGGCTGATGGCCAAGGGGCCGCCAAAGGCTGCCCCAAACCCTCCAGCCTCGCTGGATGGGTTATGCTATAGCGACAGCGAAGAAAAATGAAAATGAAAGAGGGGAAGAAATAAAAAAAGTAAAATGGAAAATTGCAATTAGCCCCTGATTTTACAATTTCAGCCTAAAGGTTTTCAAATATGCCCATGCATGTAATCTTCAAGAAATTCTTGTAAAAAAATTAATTGCAAATGGATGCATTCTGGACTGAGATTGCAAGTTTTGCAGTAGAAGCCCAACCGTGAGATTTATCAAAAACCCCAATATTTCCAGAATTTGCAAAAATGCACTTTTTCATGATAAACTGTTAAATTTTTTGCAAAATTATGTAAAATATTAGGAGCCTTGATGGAACAATTGAGAGCAATTTTCTGACTGTTAATCTAGGATAAAGGGACATATCATATGCCAATCTAGAATTATTATTAATATTCTAATTGCTATTATTTTAGGAATTTGGTGCATCATGTGTCCAAATATCATGTGATAGTCGATCATTACAAGGTGAATGCAATTTTTCTCACTAGAATATTTTTATTAAATTATTGATTTAAAGATTGAAAATTATATTCCTAATTAGATTATTTTTGAGTAATTATTACGTGACTAAAAATGAATTCTCATCAATTTATTTAAAAGAAAGATAAATTGAGAAAATTAAATAGACAAATATTTTTGCTTATTTTTAGAAATAAAATGATGGATCAGATAAGATATACTTTGACGAAAATGCACAAGATTTTTACGATAAATGAAAATTTCGCACATTAGTCTAGAATTGTGTAATCATCATTGCTTATTATGATAAATATGAAGAATATTAGTTTGCACGCAAACTCTAAACTTTGTGCATCATCATCATATGAATGAAAATATTGTTAGATATGAAATTGTCTTATTTCGCGAGTATGCAAACGGATGTCTTGAAATCCTCAACAACCACAAACATTTTATTTTCCAAAGTGATAATATTGAAAACTTTTGACAACTTGTGCATTTCACATGCTTACATGAAAATTATGCATTTTATGATCATCAAGTGATTTGAAGTTATATGTCATAAGAAATGAAAAGAAATTGATATAAGTGTAATTGATTACATTTCTGAAAAATGATGAGAAATGATTTTTGTGTTTTTAAACCTTCAAAAGCCCGCTATAGAATGAACTAATTGATATATAAGACTGTCATATGGTATCGAGTGTGCATGTATATGCGACCTTTGGGTGGGTGTTGAGTGCTAAATCCATGACACGCAAGTGATGGGGTTCACATCTAGAGTCACACATTCATATGATTGGCTTTTAGGCATAAGTGATTGGTCTTCAGTTGGAAGTTTAAAACTAAGTGCCACATGATACTAAATACTACTCGGAACAAGTACCCTGTCATGTATGCAGCGGGGATCACTTCTTGAGTCTTGGAGAATCACCTCTAGAATCCATGAAGACGACCTTTAGAATCACACTACCATATATGTGATTGGCCATTATGTGACCTATGGCAAGATTAGGTGCATGGTCCATTGAATGACTTGTTAATTAACTGATTGATGCATTTACGCATTCCCATGCTACTAGGCATAATCCGGAGCCTTGGTTGGACGTATGGAAAGATTTGCAAATTGATAAGTGAGATGCGTCCTGTGCATTTTAAATGAATACAATAATTTTTGGTCAAGTGACTCTTTAAGTTTAAATCTAATTTTGAAGAGTACATGTTTCAT
Organism: Scilla litardierei; assembly: GCA_030789695.1. Classification (NCBI taxonomy): domain Eukaryota; kingdom Viridiplantae; phylum Streptophyta; class Magnoliopsida; order Asparagales; family Asparagaceae; genus Scilla; species Scilla litardierei. The sequence goes on from CM061131.1 coordinate 13,859,341, forward strand.
GTCTTTTTGTGTACAATGTTAATAATAGGTATTTTGATGCAGTAGTGTATTTTGCATATACTTATTCGTTACTGCATAATTGATACTTTGTAACAAGTATCGTTGCTTAAACAATATGTTTCTTCTATCTATACACATTGTTTGATCCAGTGATGAGAAATTTTATACTCAACTGATCTGTGTAGCATATCTTGTGGTTATTCAAACCATTTTCAGATACATAGCTTGCAATTCGAAACATAGCATGAGCAAATATGAGGTAATGGTTGATGGAGTCTTAATTTTTTAATCGGCTAACTAGTTTATTAGTTGACGTCTTTTGTATTAAGAACTCCTTATTGTATTGTATTTTGGCTAAATATCTGTGAAGTAGTAAACTTTACTCTGAACCTTCTTAATGTAGCAAGTTAAGTTATCATATGATTTTCTACATGTATGGAATGAGCACTGAGGCTTGACACATGTATGGATTCATTCTCGCATGCGCATCGCCGCTATCACATATCACTGCTCCCCTTATTTCTGCATAAGTCTTCCGTTGTAGGTCTGGAACGTGATAGAATCAATTGGAAAATAGAAATTAAGAATACCGAATCAAACCTAACCTGAGAATCATTAGCTTCTGACCCACTATTGGTGAAAAACACTTTCGCCATTTTTCTTGCTGTAAAAATATCAAGAATTTCTTTGGCAAGATCCTGTTATAACAGAAACAGCGAAGTTCAATTATAGTTACACAGTTGGATTTGAAACACTGGCAAATTAAAGCATATAAAACAGCATATAATACAACAAGGTCCGTTTTAGCAAACAACACAAGCATGACAAGGTCGGGAGACAGGGACATGGCTGTTTCTAATGTAGAATACGAATTACCATAGCACAAATTTCTGAAAGTTTTGAACCCTAAAAAAAGATTTAATATCAAAAAAATTTATAACCCACATGCCACAGAATTCAAATATGAACCATGCTTTGTGAATCAAGCAACTACTAAATGACATAGAATATGGGCTAAGAAGTCATTTCAGTATATTTAACCATCGCATGTATGATTGTATGTATGCAGTTCCTCTTTATTACTATTACTAGAAATAACATGTTCACATAGTTCATGGGCATCCAAAAAAAACCCACCCACAAGATGCGGGACGCACGCACAGTGGTAAAGTACAGAGAAGAGTGTGTGTGAGTGTGGGCATTGTCTGAGAATAAAATGAGAAAAAAGACTCAATGGCAAACCTATAAATAGGGGGTTCAATGGGGGAATAAGTTCAGACCCGTAAATAGGGGTGGTCAAAGGAGGGGAAGTCTCAATGGCAAACACGTAAATCACTTTGCTGCATAATGGATAAAGTTTTGTTCCCATTTTGCTTAGAATCCCGACATGACATGGATGCTCAGAGCATTGTTCTAGCATAACATGCTATTGGAGTAGCTGGAGGATTGGTTGCTCCTTAACAGCCAACAGATCATTTACTGAAGTCCTCAGTTGATATTAGCATACTATCCTGATATTTTAAGGAGAAAACCTGGTTGCCTCTATAATTGTTGTATTTCTATGACAAACGTTTGCCACCTCAGCTTTTCGTCTCGTTTCTTCCTAGTATTTGGGACAAGGGTGTGGCATTTTTATGCCAAATTGCCCAGCCAGTAAGCTATGCTTCTCGATATGTAATTTTCTATGTTCCATGTCCAATCGCCTTCAGAAATGTCTAGGAACCTACTTACAAATATGATAGCAACTACTAATAGAATATTTTCAGAATTATTTCATTACAAATTAACAGATATAGCAGCCCAAAATGGGTAAAATGGAAATTCAAGTTTATAGTAGAGATAAATGAAACAGCATGTGGGAAATCCACAGCCCAGAAATATTAAGGATTCAACAAACTATAATACATAGTACTTGAAATTATACCAACGATGGTTTAGTTGTGCGATTCCAAAAGGAGTGGTAAAATGGCAGTTTATTTAATTGTTCTGTTGCAGCAGCTACAAGTCGAGGTTCATTCCCGCCTGTAGATATTGAAAAGACATGTAAGTCAATGGAGAAAGATTAGCTAGAATGTAAAGCTAAACAAAGTTTAAAAATATCCCAAAGAATTGTTAACCAATAAAAGTAGCCAAGATCAACTTATGACGTCATTGCCAACAAATATGTATTTGATCACATGCATAAACAAGCACTCGAGGAAAGAAAGAAAATCAAATATTAAAATCAAATGCTTCTCTAGATCAGGTAAAAACCAAAGTACTTAATCATCCGCTTTCAGCATAAATATGAATGACTAATTATTTGTTCAAATACATATATCAATGAAAGGCAGTATTTATTGAGGAATATGGGTGTCAGCTACCAAGAAGGAATTCCTTCCTATGCACACATTAAGAAATCCACTCTTAACAATTTTTAGATGATCGTGATCTTCATATTCTAAAACCCCAACACACCATGATATACACATCATGATCTAGTGAACCTAATGTGTTTCACTCATTGATCTAGTCATTGATGGTTTCACACTGAGTGATAGAACTTTTTACAACGATTAGATCAATAAGGAACACACCTTATGTTCACCATATATTGTGTGTTGGGGTTTTTGAATATGACGATCAAAATGAACGGCGTCGATCAATTAACAAAATAGTAGAGGGTGGACTTCTAACGCGTGCATAAGATGAAATTCCACCTGTTGTATCTGACACACATAGATACATCTTTTATATTTTCTAGATAGTGCGCAATTCTGTTGATTATCTTAATTTGAGCTTCAACACGGATGAAGGAAAATAAAATTCATATCTATTGCTCCGTGCACATATCTGTTAGGGATAAATATGGGTTGAACAATTCGATCTCCACATTGGTATGATATAGTCTGCTTTTGGCCCTTCACAAGAAACTCTCACGGCTTTGCTCTTGGGCTCTCCCCAAAAGGCCTCGTACCAATGGAGATCCGAATCCATATTTAAACCCTTTTAACTCCCCTTGTCTAGTCAATGTGGGACTATGTTTGATATCTCATAATCTACACCTCAAACATAGTCTCTCACATGGTCACCCTTGTGACCGAGTCACCCTTGTGACCCTACATCCTGTGTATTCTGATGCTATCCATTCCACATCGGCAATACCCATCGTGCAGCGTCCCACCACTGTGCACGAGAGAGCCTTGGCAATACTCATCATGCAGCATCCTACCGTTGTGCATGAGAGAGCCCACTGTTGAAGAGAGAGCCTCAGATCCACATACATTAACTAAGGCAGTGGTCTGACTTTGATACCACTTGTTAGGGTTAAATATGGGTTGGATGATTCGATCTCCACATTGGCATGATATTGTCTGCTTTGGGCCCTTCACAAGGAACCATCGCGGCTTTGCTCTTGGGCTCTCTCCAAAAGGCCTCATACCAATGGAGATCAGAATCCATATTTAAACCCACTTAACTCTCCTTGTCTAGCCAATGTGGGACTATGTTTGATAGCACACAATATCAATAACTAACCAGTGCATCCCAAGCTGAACAAATATTAGAATGCCAAAAGCAATTAAATCGGTATAAATATATAAACAAAGACTTCAAATGAAACATTAGCATAAGACCTAGAGGCGATAAAGGGAAAAATATCTCATATATTTGGCAAATTAGGGACACATTAAATCTTGGTGAATAGTCATGTGTACACAGATCAAGAGTCAGGTTATGCATGCCTACTGCAATTTCTGAAACACAGTTTATGGGTCCTAGCAGTTGATTTGGATCAACATTTGCTTATGGAGCAACGTAGACCAGGGTTTAAGGTATCGACCGATACTATAAGGTATCGGCCGTATCGTATCGGTATCGGCAGTTGACGATGCCGAAACCAAGTGTTAGTTTCAGTATCGACCGATACTAAACGATATCAGTCAGTTTCGGCCGATACATGTCGAAACTGACCGACACCGGCCAAAACTGACCGATACTGTTCAGTACCGATCGAATATGGAGGAAGAAGAATGCGTAATTAAATAAAAATTCTCTAAAAAACACAAAAAATTTTGTGAATCAATAGGTTGCATAGAAAGCTCGGTTAAAAGAGAGGAGAACCCCCTATGGTTTCGACTTAAAATGATGAAGAATTAGACGAAGAAGAGGCAGAGCCAAGAAAAAATTGTTGAAAAAAAGAAGAAAAAGGTCAAAAGGAAGATGATGAAAAACCTGAACTCACCTCATAGCGTCGTCGCCTCGTCGAACCTGCCTCCTGCCTCGCCGAACCCACCTCGACCATCTAGCGTGAGAGTGAGAGAGATTAAAAAGAGAGAGAAAGATGCCCAAGTCGTCTTTCAGGAGATGCTGCGTCTTTAAAATGGCAAACTTGTAAATAAGTGGTATGTGCGTAAAGTAAAACAGTCGGTGCCCATATCAAGCGGATATTTTGTGGCAACCCTGTAAATAAGTTGTATGTGCGCAAAGCAAAATGGTTGGAGCGCAAAGCAACGCCCTGCGATTTTTTTGGCAAACTTGTAAATAAGTGGTATGTGCGCAAAGTAAAACGGTGGGTGCGCAAGGCAAGCTTTATGATCTATTTATTTATCTAATATTTAGCATTTAAGTACCAAACTTTAGGTATTTAGTATTTGATATGATTATGAACTCAAATTTAGTTTATCTATTTATTATTTAGTATTTGATAGTATATGATTAATATTAAAGTTTGTTAAGTATTTAATAGTATTTGATAGGTTTAGATTTAAGAACCTCTGAAACCATCACTGTGTATATAGTATATACATATTTAAAGTATCTCCGAAATCGAAACCGATACCCGAAACGAAACTGCCGAAACTAGTGATACGGACGAAACCGAAACTTGCTTTCGAAACCGCCGAAACGGGCGATACCGATACCGAAACCTAAATTTTGGAAAGAACGATACCCAGACCAAAACTGAGACCTAAAACCTTGACGTAGACATGCTTATTGAACACTTCGAATACCCATAGCAAAAAACACATTCGTTCAAAATTTGCATAAATGTGGTCAACTGCAAGAACTTCCTCAGACTGACCATGCTAGGATGAAAAACAAACACTTAGAAAATTCGAATGAGAACTTTGACGTTTCAACTTTTAAGTGGGGAATGCATGTACCTAATGCTGTGCACCATAATCCAGCAAGAGCGTCAAGATATTTCTTTCCATTAACATCGTACACATAAGAACCCTGAAACATTCAAGAGAAACCGGGCAAAAACCATTAAAGTCAGCAGACTTAGAGAACATTAACCAAAAATTATTTTTCAATATCAAAAATTACTGAACATATTGGTACAAGGATGGGACTGTCGGCGACCACATTATGATTTCGTATGAAATCCCATGGTCAAATGGGCTTTTGACATGGATATTTTTCTGTTCTGCCTACAAATTCATAATACTACTTACTATGAATAATCCAAGAGAATCAAGAAACATACAAAAGCGTCCTGAATTTCATGTATTTACTTCATAACCATGCCTGGGTCCTCCAGATACATTCTTAAAAAATTTCAACCAACTATACATGGTAAGTGCCCTAATTTCCCCAAATTAGCGAGATAAACTGAGTGCAAGCAAAGAGTTTTTTAATGACTCCATTGCTTGATGGTATGGTAGCTATGGCGACTTCATGCAAGATACAAGGATATCAATTGCGACTAGAATAAGTTTATATTCCCCGGTTCAAACAAAATATCACAAGAAAAAAAATGGTAATCAGCCAAAAGGACTGGGGGTAGCCCTTAATCCAAAAGAAATTTATTCTTAGATTGACAAAACTTGAATGAACCATAACTCTGTACAAAATTGAAACACATAAGCTTTCTAGTAGATATGACTTAAAAATCACATGAAACAACAAATATTCTACCTCCGATCTTTCAATGACTAAAGGATGCAACTCTGCGCTCTGCCATCCAGCAGTAAATGGTGCTAACATATCATGGCCTTTAAACCTGAGATATTAAGGATCGATTACCATAAATTCAATAGATACACATGTCGTGATACCCACAAAAGGATGTAGCATACAAAGAACACAATTTTCCCCCCATGTCCCCCCCCCCCTCCTCGTATAACTCCACACTATCATATTCAACGTACCCTTTCTCCTCACTTGAATCAGCCTCTAGCGATGCCTCTGAACTGTTCCATCTGACGGATGAGCTACTGCATGGTGGAACCTGCCCCTGCAACATCCCTGCAGCTGCTCCATGCTGGAAGAATGATGCAACCTATGAAAGTTCCAACAGGGTCAATTTCTTACATGGACATGCAATTACTCTAGGCAGTATTAAGATCAGTTGAAAGTATGGAAATCCTCGTTAGAATTGCCATATAAATCCCAGATTCAGGCCTAGACTAACCAAATAACATTTGCATCTCATTTATATGTAAAACATGTAACATTCTTAAAGAATTAACATGTACTTGCAATACTTAAGACTTTCCTAATAAACTAGTTTGATGGATAGAAAATGAATGTGCATGATTCCATTTTTAAAACGAAGCAGGGGTAAAAAAATTACAATGCTATCATGTGGGATTGTTGTATGTGCTCTAGATCTGATGGTCCTTGGCATCTGGAAATGAATCCAAAATTCCTAGGGACGATAATCCAGACATGTCACATGTGTAACCGTACAGGGACATGCAACTCAAACCAGAAAATCCTAGTTCTTGCTAAGTTAAAAATTAAGTGAGTGCAGGCAAAGTAATTTGCACGAGTAGAAAGTCAATGATACATTAAGGGAAGTAAAAGTATACATCAAGCCATACTCCCCAGCTCATAAAAGAAAAATAAAGATAAAAATGACGGATCTGTGTACCTGATCTGGAAATCAATCCGTTGTCATCTTTTGATCTTTTCTTTATACAAGTGACCAACGATGCCAGCAACTAATTTAATCGCTACATTCTTGCTCCATCATTTTCACTGCTTGTGCACTTATAGCATCAATGAGTGATGTTGGCTTTTCTCAACTCGCAACCTCAATCGCTAAAGGTGACAATATCCCCAGTAAACAGATTCCGATATGAATTCTACCTCATACTTCCAGATGTGCTATTCGATAATGGATACTAGCAAACCCTTGGTTAACCAACTATCATTCATTGGATCTATTTTGGTCAATTAGTATCACATGCATTATGCTTTACTTAAGTCGTCTTAACTTAGCTGAATGCTGACCAAGAAAGTCCGATGAAAACCCAACATAGTAAGTCATTGAGAATTGTATACAACCAGTGGCGGAGCTACATGGGGGCAAAGGCGGGCAATTGCCCCCACTGAATTAAAAAGCTAGTATGTATATTAGATTACCCAATCTGCTCCCCATATTAATTCTCCTTAATAGGCAATTAGTTGTTCTATGCAAGAATAAATGTCAACAGAATAAAAAAGAAACCCAACTAATATATCTCTTTATATCAACTATTTAGTGCATCCTCATTTAAATGTAATTATGATCTTTAAATACAATGGTCAAATTGAAAGCTCAAATTTTGCTCTAAAACAGAGCCATTCATTTATTTTACAAAAAGTCCATTCATTTTTGTCCCTTTTATGTTATCATTTTCTTCTTTATAAATTTTTAAAGGGAAACTCTCAACTAAAGATGAACGAATTGAAAGAGAACTTTTTACTCATTTTATCATCAAGTTATTTTTAATTATAAACTTATTTCTCTATTTCTTGTTAATTTATGCAAAACTTTTTATTGCTATGTTCTCCTTACACCTAATGGTTATTCTTTAACACATTGAATTTTGCAAAATATTCATTTGCTAAACTTCTATATGGATTCTACAAATGTTAACATTTGAATAGATAAGTCTTTTTTATGTTTCTGCGCTACTTCTTTGAAAATGATGCTATAGATTATATGTTTGGTTCTATTTTAGAATTAAACAAACGCCGATCACCTCATCCATTTCTTACTACAATCTTGTGTACATGTTTCAACATTTCTAATTCAATCTTTCTAGAATTTTGTTGCATAAGTTTCCATTCTTTCTTCTTGCACACATTCTTCTTTCCGCATTACAAAGTATTAGATAGCTAATATTCATTTTGTATGCAAATAATAAAGGCACTTTGTGTTATAATTTCTTTTTTGTTTCATTTTGTTCTTAGAAATTTGTATAAACTATGAATTTTGCGTGTGCACTTCTATTTTTCAAAAAATAAGAGTTTTTTCATTAAGTTTTCGCCCCCACTACGAAAGTTTTCTGGCTTCGCCACTGTATACAACGTATTTATGTTCGTAAACAAATCAGTCATTTGGAATGCCATGGAGATAGGATCTCAACAAATTCCAAATCACAAGTTGGAAATGATTGCCACAATGCTCATGATAGCAGAACCCATTCTAAAGAACACAAATGAGACCTGAAAATTCACACTCAACTAACAGCAACCCTGTTGTCAGGATCAACACATCACAACAAGTATCCATGAACCAAAAGGGAGAACAGATGCATGACTTGTACAGAAACTAACAAGGAATTTTCACTATAATATAACAATGATATTTGTCCACAATCATCCATGATCATTTCTATAGACACTCACCACACACCAACCATGCAAGTTTTACACAACTTTAACCGAAATTAAATCATAAATTCGTCCTAATTGATCTATTCCCATCTCAAAAGAACGACAGTTACAAGGGTCCATAGCATGAAAATCAAATCGTTTTGTGGAAATTAACTTTAAAAACATAAATTAAAATCTTGTACGAAAGTTCAGACCTTTGATCGAAGAAGCCTGTTAATCATCATCTTTCACGCGCCTCTTTCTCTTCCCAGATTGATGAGATCTTCGAGAGTCGAGATTGAGAGAGAGATGGAGATAAGCGACAAATCGCACAGAAATTGGAGTGTAGTATGAATACGTTGTCTCGTGGGATTGAGAGTTTGTATCCTACTCGACCAGGGTAATCTTTTATAAATAAAGTCTTAGGGTCTCGTTTAGAGGTATTTTACAATACGTTATTAGCACGCTTTTTCTGAGAGAAAAAGTCACGGACATTGTAAAAGCTCTGAAGGACGATGAAGGATTGTCTGTGCGCGGAGGAGAAAACAAAGCTACACGTCTGTTTTTTTCCTACTCCTTGGTCTGATTCTAGGGAAATATATAACTGACGTGAGGCTTTGTTTTCTACTCCATGGTTTTCAGTAAGTTGATTTTGAGTGGAATGAGTAAAGCATATGATAGAGTGGAATGGCAGGTGGTAGATCGGATTCTTCATGCACTTGGTTTCCCAAATTAGTTCTGTAAGTTGATTTATAATTGTATTTCTACTCCATGATTTTCAGTTATGATGAATGGAACACACATGGGTTTCTTTAAATCTAAAAGAGGGTTGAGGTAGGGAGATCCATTGTCTCCCTACATTTTCATTATTATGGAAGAAGTTTTGTCAAGATTGATTCAAAAGAAGATGACAGAGAGGAGTATCTTACCGTTCTTTCATCCAAATGGTACACACATTATTTCACATTTATTGTATGCAGATGACGTTATTATTTTTGCCAATGCTGGTAAAGAATCTGTTAGAAGTTTAATGGAGGTGATCAATGAGTATGAAAGAGGGACGTGACAAAGGGTGAACAACGATAAATCTGCTATATTTTCTCTAAGAAAGTGGGTATATAGCGGAAGGTAGAAGTTTTATCTCAGATGGGTTTTGTTGAAGGTAAGTTTCCATTTACTTACTTGGGAGTGCCAATTGTAATGGTAAATTGAAGAGTTGTTATCTGGATCCCTTAGTTGAAAAAATCAGGAAAAAATGGAGAGTTGGAAAAGCATATTATTGTCGCAAGATGGTAGACTAGTGTTGCTGAGACATGTGCTTTCGAGCATGGCCTTACTGTTGGAACTTATCCAACAAGTTGGATCTTAATCCAACGTTGGGCTAATATGCGGTAAATAATTATATAAGTGCTACGCTGTCATATTAAGCCCAATATATTAGTGATCTGGTTTTAATTAATTAAATGGGCTAAATGAGTTAAACAGGTTGTGGGGCCTTTATGTGTAGAGACTATTGGGCTTCAACTCGTTGATGGGCCGAGTTGGAAACCCTAGGGCTATGGAGGCTAGCCTATAAATATTAGCGGTTGTGGTCCCCGGAATACACGAACAAAGTTGAGCCGTCTTTTCTACGTCCCGTCGCTAGGAGAGAAACCGTGAGAAGTCTAAAGGGATTCTCCAAACGGTTGATTCGTGCTATTCTGGAAGATCGTCCGCTGTGCTATCGTCAGGATCTTTCAGATTGTTAGCGATGGACTCAGGTACGCTTCCGCTAAATCCGAGTAGGTCAATGATTTAAGATTCCGCATGTTATACATCTAGATTATTATTTGCATGGTCTTGCTTAATGATTAATCTAGATCTTGAGTTTCTACAAGTGGTATCAGAGCCTCCATGCTCGGATCTTAAATTTTTTGACTGCTCGTAGTAGATCTGATTAAAAAAATCAGATTTTTAATCTGTTTTAAGTTTCGGATCTGATAAAAATTAGATTTTTATCAGTTATACGTTTCAGATCTATGAAAATTGGGGTTTTTTGATTGATTTTTCCTGTTAAAAAAATTGTTTTTTTTCAAACCCTAGATCGGGGGCGGCCCGCCGGCCGCCGCCCGACACAGCAAAAGAGGGGCGGCAGGGCCGCCCCCATCGGAAGATCGGCGCCGGCCACGTCGGCGTCGACACAGAACAAGAAAGGGGCGGCAAAGCCGCCCCTGTAGGATGAATCGCAAAAGGGGAAAGGAGGGGGGCGGCGGAAGCCGCCCCCATCGACGACGAGGGCGGCGGCTTCCGCCGCCCCCGTCGAGATCAGAAGGGGGCGGCGGAATCCGCCCCCGTCGGCGACAAAGGGGGGCGGCTTCCGCCGCCCCAGTCGAGATCAGCGGGGGGCGGCCGAAGCCGCCCCCGTCAGCGTCGGAGGGGGCGGCTTCCGCCGCCCCCATCGGAATCAGAGGGAGCGGCGGAAGCCGCCCCCTCAGCATCAGAGGGGGCGGCCTCCGCCGCCCCCGTTGGGATCGCAGGGGGTCGGTGGCCCAGCCGCCCCCCGACGGAATAGAGCAGGCCCCATCAGGGGCCTGCCGTGGATCTGCAAGGGGGCGGCATCCCTGCCGCCCCCGTCGCACCTTGAGGGGGGGCGGCGCCCAGCCGCCCCCCGCCGGAGAAACGGGCGCCGGCCCCCCCTTCCGGCGCCCGACAGCAAAGATGGGGGCAGCGGCCGCCCCCCAATCAGAAAACCCTAACCCTAAAAAAAAATTTTTTTGGGAGGATTGGGCTGGGCCTGTTTTGGGCCTTGTTTGGGTGTTTTTGGGCTTATTATTGCAAAACAGTTTTAGCCTTCTTTTGGGCTTATTGCAAAACAGTTTTTTGGGCACTGGTTAATTTTGGACCCAATTTTTGGGTCATTTGGACACAAATTTGGGCCTATCTTGGGATGTTTTTTAACACAAAGTTAGGGAGGAAATAAATGGGCGATTTGTATATTTCCATTAAGTGTACTTTTGTGTTAAAATTCACATTTTAATTCAATTTTAGGCGTAATTAATTATATATATATCTCGAAATAATTTTATTTAAAAGGACAACACACCAAAGTGGGCTCCATCATGGCAATTAATTTTATTTCGCTATATATAAAAGGCTACGTACATGCTTGGCATGAAAAATTTATCGCCTAAAGTTTTGAATTTAAATTCGTGAAATGGGAAATAAATGGCTGTGTATATATATTTCCTTTAGGCCAAATTTTGTGTGTTAAATTAAGTTCATTCCGATTTTTAATTCTTTAGGCAAAGTTTCAGTTAAATATACATTTTGAAATAACTCTAACTTTTTGTGAAATTCCACCAAAGTGGATTCCACTATTAAAATTGTTATTATTTCGGAATGTAAACGGATTAAAAATACATACTTAGTATGATCAGTTGCCTGGATGAATTTTAAACGGATTGAATGAGTGAATAAAATGCTTTCCAATATATTTACATTTAAGTTCAGTTTCATTTGAATTCAATTTTTGGGCACATTAGATTATATGTTTCAAAATAATTTTAATTATTACGGGATCCCACCAAAGTGGGCTTTACTGTTAAATTATTATTATTTCGTAACATAAACGGTAAAATACATACTATCGTATGATTGGTTGTCCAAAATTGAATTTAATTTGGATTGAAGGAGGAAATAAGACTTTTATATATTCCTCCTCAAAGATAAAATTTTGTGTTAAATGTGCAAAATAAATTTAAATTCTAAGTTTAAGGCTTAAAACCATATATATATATACTTCGGTATATAACAAGTTGACTTCATACGTTGGTATGAAAATGCAGTTTGCCTAAAATTAGATTTAAATTAAAACACAAAATTCAAGTGTTTTCTTCAGGAGCACATAAAGAGTTTAACACATATTTCTCCTCAAGAATCAGTTTAAAAGGCCTTAAAGAATTTTTTTGTGCACTAACCATCAAGCAAATGGCCTTAAGGAATTTTGACACATTTAAAGTTATAACTAAAATGGGATAGGGTGTATATTTATATATATAACTTTACAATGTATGTTCATATACACATTAGTATACCTATATACCCCTTTCTGAAGAAGAAAATTTGTGTTGAAGTTATGGATTTTATTTAACTCAATATAAATGATTAGAAAAGTGGAATAAAAGGTTCTTATATATATTTCCACTTTGGTGTAATCATTTTTTGTTAAATTCGGTTTAGTTTCAATTTAAATTTTTTGGCACAATAAATTATATATTTCGAATATAGAATGATTATATCATCAACTCACCAAAGTGGGTTTTTTTGTGAAGATCAGTTCTAATCTCGAAATATAACAAGTTGAATACATACTTTTGTATGAAAATTTTGGTTGCCTTAAATTTGATTTTGAACAAAAGTGGACTTGAATATCTCCACTTAAAGTATATTCATGTATTAAATTGCGACTTAGATTCAAATTCTGCAAAGGTATATATTTTTTGAAATGATTTCGTGCAATCATCACCTCGCCAAAGTGGGCTCTGTTGATTTGCATTATTTCATTTCATGAATATAAAAAGAATCTAATGTGCCCGTGATTTGCGTAAGAATGCTAAATCGGCCCAAAGGAAGGTTGCCGTTCTCTACCATTTCATGCGCACCTGTGGCAATAGACAAGGTGATGATTAGTGAGTTCAATGCATGCAAATTTAATTCGGCCCAAAGGAAGTTTTATTTTTGGCATGTTATTATTGTCATTGTCTGATTGCTACAACAAGATGTCAGTGACTAGTCAATAGATTATCCAAAGATAAATATTGGACTAGTGGAGGATGTCTTAAGATGGGAAAATAGCATTCATTTGAATTTGTTGTTGTATTTAATACTCATATGAACATGTTATAAATTGTTTTCTTGTTCTCTTTTCAGCTAATATTCCTGAAAATTTTTCTGCCAACCTAAAATCAATTCCAGTCCTTAATGGCACTAACTTCAAGGCATGGAAGGAGAATCTTTTGATAATCCTCGGAGTCATGGATCTTGATCTGGCATTAAGGACTCATTGTCCTCCACCACTCACTGATGAGAGTACCTCTGTTGAACAGAGGGAGATGGAGGAGTGGAAGAGATCAAATCGCATGAGCCTAATGCTTATAAAGAATGCCATTCCAGAATATCTCAGGGGTTCTCTTTCAGAGAAAATTTCCACAGCTAAATGGTTCCTTATTGAGCTTGAAAAGAAGTTTGTCAAGAATGAAAAGGGTGAAATTAATACACTCTTGACAAACCTATCTTCAATGAAATATGAAGGAAAAGGAAACATCAGGGAGCATATAATGAAGATGTCTGATATTGCTTCAAGGTTGAAAGCACTTGAGCTAGACCTCTCTGAGGCTCTGCTAGTGCATTTTGTTATGATATCTCTTCCATCCCAGTTTGACCAGTTTAAGATGAGCTACAATCTGAAGGATGAGACTTGGTCTCTGGATGAGCTCATCTCAAACTGTGTAAAGGAAGATGAAAGTCTTGAGCAAGAATTGACAGAAAGCCCTCTCCTGGCATCCACCTTCAACAAAAGGAAGAAGGATACTGAAGCTGCAGATACAGCTTCTCAAAAGAAACAACGAAGGGAACTGAAAACTTCAGAAGGTCATGGTTGTTTCTTTTGTGGAGCTGAAGGGCATGTAAAGAAGAATTGCTCAAATTATCACGCTTGGCGTGCTAAAAAGGGTATGTTTCTTTAATTCGGTTTGACTCTAAGTTAATTTCTTTTCATGCAACCTTTGGTACTTATAGGCACGTGATGGAAAGATTTGGTATAACCATTCACATCATTATGTCTATGCAGGATTGCCTAAGATGCCAAGAGCCAAATGATGGTGAAAGATACATCGATATGGGCAATGGCAAGATGGTTCAAGTAGAGGCACATTAAAATTTAGATTATTTCTTTTAAATGCTAGATTGTATTTGAATTTTATGAGACTATTATGTACCGTTTTTAACGGAATTTGGATTTCCATTTCTATTTTGAACAAATTCGGTTATAAGTGTTCAATTTTGAATGGAAAATTTGGTTGTCTTTTAATTCAAACTTAGTTTATTCTAGTTCTTTAAAAGATCATTATATCTTCATTTATTTGGAAATGTCGCTTCATTTATAAGACTCCTGCAGTTTAAGTACGTGTGTTGTAATGAAAGAATTAACAGTTTAGAATTCAGTCATATTTTGGTTGCAGCTTATATCCTTAATAAAGTTTCAACAAATGAATCAATTGCATGTTTGGATATGTTCAACTAAAGTAAGGCTTTATAAGCCTAATAAAGTAATATGACATAATGCTAATGAATTTCTAATTTTGTTGAATAATTTTAAAGTTGATATTATTTTGCAAGGTTTTACATAATCCCACCATTAAGTCAGTTTACGATTAAGGAAATGCACACCTATTTGAGGATGCTGAGTTTGAGGGGGGAAATTTAGTTAGTGACATTACTCTTGAAAAGGATTATATCCTCACAGGTGTTGTTGGCATTGTTCAGGATGGTATTCCTGACATTGTTCGAGACACAATAAATTCAAGATAATGTTGTAATTCCTCCCATTCGGGAAATTGTTCATAAGGACAAACTCTAGCACCTCAAGTAACTAATTGCCATTCAGGAAAATCCATTAAAGAGATGACAAGTTTATTGTTGACATTAGGATGATGGAAGTTTGTCTTACATCAAGTCTTAAAAGGTTTTACATCTCTAAAATGGATTAATGCATTAATTAAGAAAGTCTTTAAATGATACTTAAAATCTTTTTCTCATTGCCATAAGGTTTGAAACCTATTGATTGTAAATAATTTTTTATAATCAATAGGAATTCAAAAGGGTATTAAGAAAAGATTTAAAGCGTATCACTCAAAGACTTTATACGGAAAAGAATGCATTAATTGAAAAGAGACTTTTATTCAGTTTTCATGAAAGACTCTATAAGGTCTATAATGGCATTAGTAGAGCATTTCAATATCGTTACTAATACATTAAATTTCATTAAGTGATCACCTCGTTTGGTTTTGAGATGATATTTAATGATGTTATCTAAGTTCTGTGGGAGCATGTAATTTCTATAATATCTATGTGGTAATGAATGCTAAATTCTGTGGGAGACAAGTTTAGTCTCATTAATTACCCTGAGAATAATCTTCAGAAGATTTCCTATATCTCACCAATAGGGAGTCAGTTTTATATGCATTTGGTTATTGCATATATTACAGATGTGTTGGGTAGATTGTTAAGTTCAGGAGTTGACCATTTGACAGCAGCCAAATGTGTCTTACGGTATTTATGGAGAACAAAAGGGTTACATGTTCAAAGGATCAGTAGTCAAAAGGGTTTGAGATCATTTTGGTATACTGACTCTGATCATTTATTGGATGCAAAGAATGTATGAAAATCTATGTTAGGTGCCATCTACTAGAAGAGATCTAAATGGTCCCTTTATATAGTCTCTTTCGACATGGCTTTAGATTTCATATCACATTATGTGACATCCAAATCATGAAATATATCTGCATATTTTGTCACTATGCTGCAAATTAGGGATGGTGTTGAAACACCACACAGTTTATTTAGTGACAATGAAGCCTGCAGTTTTATATTCCAGCAACAACAGGAACTCGACAAAGTTTAGATATTCAGAGATCAAGTTCCTAGATTGTTGATTAATAGGAGTGTATAATTGTCTAATGAGCACATCGGAACAAACCATGTAATTACAGATCCGTTATAATAAGGAAATGTGATCCAAAAGGTTTTATGAGCTAGCTACTCATATGAATGTCATTTCATTGAGAACATTCAGTTTTGTGGGAGTTTGTTCTTTTGGGTGCTCATATGATAGACAAAATTAAGTCTCTAGCTTAAGCTTGAGTTATTTTCTGATCAGAAATAAAGTTTTTGGTTTCAGTTCGGCTTCACTCCGATTTTGGTTTGTTTATGATCTCACTAAGGTTAAGGAGGATCAGTTGGAAATAGACATGTTAGATCACATTACATGTAATTTCCACGCTACACATCCACTTCATAATCCATGTCATTCTTTTGTATTAGCACGGTGACCACTGATGGGTCGAGCTGCAATTGCTGCGGCGAAGATCTCTTTGATCCCTTGCTAATATAATTGATGGACCGGATTGTTCTTAACTCATTAAATAAATGACAGCAAGTTAAGATCTTATTTGGTTGTATGCACTATGAAATATAATTATAAAGTTTAGCATATAGCCAAAGTGGGAGATTGTTGGAACTTATCCAACAAGTTGGATCTTAATCCAACGTTGGGCTAATATGCGGTAAATAATTATATAAGTGCTACGCTGTCATATTAAGCCCACTATATTAGTGATCTGGTTTTAATTAACTAAATGGGCTAAATGAGTTAAACAGGTTGTGGGGCCTTTATGTGTAGAGACTATTGGGCTTCAACTCGTTGATGGGCCGAGTTGGAAACCCTAGGGCTATGGAGGCTAGCTTATAAATATTAGCGGTTGTGGTCCCCGGAATACACGAACAAAGTTGAGCCGTCTTTTCTACGTCCCGTCGCTAGGAGAGAAACCGTGAGAAGTCTAAAGGGATTCTCCAAACGGTTGATTCGTGCTATTCTGGAAGATCGTCCGATGTGCTATCGTCAGGATCTTTCAGATTGTTAGCGATGGACTCAGGTACGCTTCCGCTAAATCCGAGTAGGTCAATGATTTAAGATTCCGCATGTTATACATCTAGATTATTATTTGCATGGTCTTGCTTAATGATTAATCTAGACCTTGAGTTTCTACACTTACATCTGATTTCTGTTTTAGATGTTCCGAAGAGAGTGGTTAAAAAAATACAAGCAATGCTTGCTTCTTTTTTTTTGGGGAATGCAAGATGGGGAAAAAAAAGAAATGGAGAGTTTGGAAGAAAACGTGTATCTCTTTGGAAGAAGGGGGTATAAGAGTTAGGGATGTATCGGATGTCCAATGTTCTTTGTTTATGAAGTTTGGATGGAAATTATTGACGAATAATTCCTTATGGGCAAGATGCTTCAGGGCTAAATATGTTAAAGATGGACACATTGCGACGTGTGGGATTCATGTAACAGACACTGCTTTTTGGAAGCAAATCATGAAGTGTATGCCGCCGTTATTAAGCAACTCCAAGTTGAATGTTAAAGAAGGAAACATTACTTTGTGGTATATTTTCTGGATGCTGGTCATTTGTTTTCTTAAGTTCCTGAAGGTAATCATTCATTAATAAAAATAAAAGAGTTGGTGATCAATAATGAGTGGGATGTGGAAAAGTTACAAAGGCTGGTGGGTATATGTCACGCCCCGATCCCCAGGTTACATGATATGTACGAATCCGTATCATGTATTTCCAGAGCAGCGGGTGTGAAGAAGAAAGGCGAAGAGAGAGAAGTGAAGTACTGCTTGGAACAGAAAACTTCGCAGGCCATTGCGCACGTGCTGGGAAGTACGAATAATGCTCAAACTCAGAAATAAACACAGAACAACACTAGACAATGTACACAAAAACAATATCGTGTGTAGTGGCCTGCGGAGTTTTCTGTTCCTAGCAATACTTCTCTTCTCTCTCCTCGTTTTTTCTTCACACCCGTAGATTCGGAAATACCTGATACAGATTCATACTTATTAGGTATCCTGGAGAACGGGTCGTGACAATATCAATAAGGCAGAAGAAGTGATGGAAAAAATTGACCAGCTAAGGAATTCCTATGATCTCTTGCTATAGGCCCAGGGGAAAAATGATGGTTTAGTACAAAATCTGCTTGGAATACTATCAGATTGCGAGCACCTAAATTTGAGTGGAGTAAGTGGGGTTGGCACAAATGTTTACCATTGAAGATGGCGGTCTACATGTGGAAAGCTGTTTTCCAATGTTTAAGTGTGGATGAAAAGGTGAGGAGGGTGGGAATATCCCTTGCATCGGCATGTGATCTTTGTGAATTAAGACAATCAGAAGATCTGGAACATGTATTAAATAAAGGAGAGTTAGCTACTGAAATATGGAGCAAGGCATCAGTGGATGTTGTAGTTCCATTCCTTAGAAATCAAAGCGGGAAGGAAAGAGTGCAGATTTGGTTCAATAGAGCCTCCAGATATTCTCAGTTGGGAAATTTAATGGGCTTGATTCCTTCTTTGATAGTGTGGAGGATGCGGAAAAGGAGATGTGTAGCTAGAATGGAGGTGATTGGTGGTGTTGGTATTCTCATATATTGTATAGGTTCTCATATTGCTGGTTTTTCTAAATTCTTTGGTTCCTGTTATAACAATGAAGCCAAGTTACGTGTGGTAATAGAGGGAATAAAGATGTGTAAACAGTGGGGTTATAATAGTATTAATATTGAATGTGATTTAGATATTGTAATGAGGTGGATAAGAGGATGCAAATGCTCAGTTTGGTATTGTGGGAGTTTTGGGAACAGCTTTCGGGTTTATTAAAAAGATTGGATTTTTCTATAAAGCACTTATTCAGTGAGAGGAATCAGGTGGCAGATGTGCTAGCTCGGCTTGGTGCCATGGGAAGGAATATTATATTTACTAGTAATGCTTAGTTTCCTAGATTGATCAAAGGTTTGTATAAATTGGATAGAATGGATACATCTTATATTAGGCATGTTTAGTTTGATGATTCATATAAGCATGTTTAGCTTATTTTCTTTAGTTGGGCTTGCTGGGGTTTTTAGGAGTTCAGATGTTGATGAAAAAAAATCCCCACGTCTCTTTTTCTTTGATATAGAGGTATACCGATAAACCCAGCAATTTTCTATTCATGATCATGACAATTGCCAAATAACAACATTGTACCCTACATCGAAATATGTAATACCCTGTTTTGAACTATACGTGCATTCTACTGTATACGCGTGGTATTTCTACCTACGATGCGTACGTGGGCATGAAATAAGCGTAGATATCGATGTATGTGACATAATGCAGAGGAGATTAGGCTGTGATACGTGGCTAAGGGAAGAGAATGCGAAATGTGAATGCGGGAGAAGTGCAAATGACGTCGTGGGTGTAAAACGACAGGAATGTGTTAGACGTGTGTGTGTGATGCATGTACGCATGCATGGATGTGCGTGGATGTGTGTAGGGAGAGCCATGCTAGTGTGAAAGGGGTTAGGGGTCAATGGCAACCCCCGTAAATTTTTAGAAAGATTAGCGGCAAAACGGTCATTTGGACTAAAGCTGCTGAGCGTACATCCTAACGTTGTGTGTGCATAAAGTAATGGCAAACTTGTAAATACTTGGATAAGTGAAGGGTACTTTGGTCATTTAATAAATGACATGGCTTATTGGATAAGCCATGGAAAAAAACCTATTCTAGATTTCTCTCTCTTTCCCTCCTTTTCTTTTCTTTTCTTTTCTTTTCTTCCCTTATCCTTATCTCCTCTCATCCCACTCAACTCCCGCCCCCAATTTAGTGCTCCTACCCTCCTACCCCTCTATGTTATCCCAAAAAAAAGAAGAAGAAGAAGAAAAAGAAGAAGAGGAAGAAGAAGAGGAGGAGAAAGAAGAGAAGAAGAAATGTGTTCTTTTGAGGTATGGATCTCTTGGATTTGGAACCCTAATATTTGTTTCTTGCTATCAAGTTTTATAGCATGTTTTTACGTAATATGTGATAAGGGTTGTTAATTTTTGCATGCTAAAGCTCAATTTCACAATTCTCTCTTGAAACTCTTAGTAAAGTCATCTCCTTTGAAATTCTGAAATCTGGATGTTTGTTGTTTCTTTAATTATGATTACTGTAGCTCGAATTAGGTTTCAAAAAAATTATATGTGTGTAGATCTTGAAGTCCTACCCCAAAATCATATAAATATTGATATATGTTCAATTCTGAAATTAGGAGTAAAAATTCAAACTCTACAACATGTCTGTTTGATTTCCAGCTTTGACACAGTTCAGTAGAAATAGCTTAAATACCTACAAACTCAATGAAATTTTGTGTTCTTGGTCTTGTTCAAAAGTTAAAAAAAATTTCTAAAAGTTTATCTGGGTGCTTATATGTCGAATTTCTGGCTAGAACCTGCTCAAAATTGGCTTTGAACACAGACCCTGAAATCTGTCTGAAAAACAGATTTGATACACTTCACCAATTAATTCACCATAAATCATGTAATTCGTATTATTACATGAAATTTTATCTGTGAATCCAGGACTAATATACCTATAACTTTCATTTGAAAAGTTTTGTTAAATTCTGTCTATAATTGGGTGATATCTGCTATCCTTTATGACTGCACATGCAATTCCAGCAAGCTGAAATGGATAAGTGAGGTGATGTATCGTGCAGCATTGCTAATCCACCCTCAATGATACATGATTATTGTTCTTACATGGAAGATATGCTAATAATATGTTTTGGTAATTGGTTTGATAATGTGAATATAAACATATATGTCACGCTCACCACGTGTTTGTGAAAATGCCAAAATGAAGACAACCGTCAGAAATGTGAGATATGCTCAATCATATGAATATGAAATGAAATTTGATATGAACTTGTAATGTTGGGAGCATGTCATGCATGGTACCATATGTGATGTGATGATGGGTTGATATGAATATGATGGAGGACATGTGTCACGACCCGCTTCCCTAAAATGGAGGCGAGACGTGAAAAGGTCCGCACGAGAGTGGAGCTGTGAAGCCCCAAACCTGATAAGCGTCAATAAAACATAAGCAGGTCCCTGTAACCACAACGGAACAACAATAATGATACAAGGAGAGACTGATAATAAAATCTCACATCTCAGGCAATGTCCAACATGAAAATAAGTCCAACATCCAGAAAAGCCACCAGGCTAAAAGAAAGAGTCTAAAGGCCCAGGACAAGGCCAACAAAAGCGACGACATAACAAAGTATAGGTGCTACGCACCGATAACAAAACAACTGTCTAACAAAAGTAAAACACAACGAAAACACTAGGACTGGTCCCCAGTGTCCACGTACTCCCCGTCAAACACAAGCTCGGGCTCGGCGTCAGCAAACACCTCGTCCTCAACAAGGTACTCGGGCTCAGGATCTAACATGTGTCACCCAAAAGAGTAAAGGGGCACATGTCAGCAAGTCTAAAAGACTTGGGCAAGGAAACTGAAAGTAAGGCAACTAGCAACCTAGCAGTTTAGTATGCATGACATGGCAGTTATAACATGAGTGCACAATTGAAACATGGCAAGACAATTTGTACAAGAGAACAATTATCGGGACAAGACAAGGCAAGACAAGACAAGAGTAGCCATGCTACTATCAATCTCAATCAATTCACTAGTCACGTTGTTTTGTAGATTGTTTACGCCTTACAGCTGAATGGTTTCACATTCGCTGATTGGCCGCTTAACAACTATCCCAAACCCAAGAGTTTACGCCTTACCACTGCAGTTGCTGATCGGGCAGACTCCCAGTTGATTGGTCGCTTAACTCTTACCCCCAATACCCACACGTAATGGAGCCAGGGTCCCCGCACATGAGCTCAGCAAGTGAGCCGGGGTTGCCCGCACATGAGCTCGCATTATTAAACATTTGGCGTAGGGGTGCACCTAGCCGGAAACACGCAATTCGGGCATTGGCTATCAACCAACACATGGCCCGCTTCTGGAACACGAGCCAGGAACACAAGCATTTGTAGCGAAGCTACGCAATCACATAAACACTTAAAGGATGCAATGACATGACATTTAATTTGCGTACCGTTAATGGAAAGTAAACATGACATGGTAATTGTGCAACATGCTAAATGTCGGAACTAGCTTCGTTGTCAAGCTAGTTCCCCAATTTGCGCCTAGGCGAGTATCATTTCGTCGCCTAGCCTCTTTTACGCCTACAACTAGCAAATGGCCTAAACATGGCCTAAACCCTAAGTGGCAAGTTTCACTTGCCTAGCACCGGGGATGACGACCACTTCGTCACACGGATGCCAATCTACGGGGAAATCGCTGTTTTGGGGGAACAATCAACAAACAACATGAATTTATATTAGGGTTTCATAAAAATATAAATAGGTTGAGAAAACAACGGTAGATCGATTTCTTACCAAGAGGAGACGGAAGAAACACTCCGGGGAACCCTAGGATCAGATCTGGAAAAGATTGGAGAAGTTTGGAAGAATTAGGGTTTTAGGGGATTTGGGGATTTTGATGGGTTTTGGTGAGATTTTGGGGAAGATGAGAGGTAGATGGAGTGGATGGATGGTTTGGATGATGGATTTAGGGCTTGGAATGGAGAAATGAAGCTTGGAGGAAGATGGTGGCTCAAGGGGGAAGATTTTAGGGTTTTGGGTCGTGTTGGGGAAGAAGAAACGTTTGGGAGGGGTATTTATAGGTTGGGCTGGCGGCTGCCCAGAAATTAGGGTTTTAACACAGACTAGTCGGTCAAAGAACAACCACTGACCGACTAGTTTGGCAACTAGTCGGTCGATCGACCAACGCAGACCGACTAAGTGCAAACAGTAACTCCTGAACGAAAATAGGATTTAGAGTTAGTCGGTCCATGAACAAATACTGACCGACTAGTTTAGCATCTAGTCGGTCGATGAACGTTCTTAGACCGACTAAGAGTAAACAGTAACGCAACTAAAATTAAGATGATGTGTTAGTCGGTTAAAGAAGCATTGCCGACCGACTAGTTTGCAACCTAGTCGGTCAACCAACGTTCTTAGACCGACTAACGATAAACAGTAACTCCTGAGAAATTTTAGAAAGCTAACTAGTCGGTCCAAGAAGGATTACCGACCGACTGGATCGTCATCTAGTCGGTCGGTGGCCCTTCTTACACCGGCTAATGAGCACCAAAAGTTTCGATACGGAGCGCGGGGCCCCGGGATCGATTCCTAAGACTCCTAGGCTTGATCTAATAGTTAGATACGACCGTTATGAAGTCCGTCACGAGTGACACACTTCGAAATCAACGATCCTAAGGAAGAAACGAGAAAATACGACGAATCGATCGAAAATGAAAGCTACGGAGACGAAAACCACACATGGAGGAGAAAATCCACCAAAACATATATTATATTATAATAAATCCAGATACATGAAAAGCAGTCGTTACATCCTCCCCAACTTAAGAAAAATTCCGTCCTCGGAATTTCCAAATACTCACGAGTCCGGAAACAAAAGTGGGAAACGCTCTCGCATCTCATCCTCATTCTCCCAAGTAGACTCTCCAGGTGAACCGTGTCGCCACATCACCCTCACAAGATTGACAATCTTGTTCCGAAGCGATTTCTGACGCCTGTCCAGAATCTGCACTGGATGCTGGTCATACGTCATATCGGGGCGAACGGTAATCTCCGAAAAATCTACCACATGAGACGGATCGCTAATGTATCGACGAAGCTGCGACACATGGAAAACATTGTGAACTCCTTCCAAAGATGGCGGCAAGGCCAAGCAGTAAGCTACCTCGCCAACCCTCTCCAAAACGTCAAACGGTCCAATGTATCGCGGGCTCAACTTTCCACGCTTCCCGAAACGAATCACACCACGATTCGGGGAAATCTTCAAGAACACATGGTCGCCCGGCTGAAACTCCAAAGGACGACGTTTAGCATCCGCCCAATGCTTAAAACGGTCCTGAGCAATTCTCAACCTCTCCCGAATATTCCTGACGATATCCACGGCCTCCACGATCATCTCGGGTCCCAACAACTCCCGATCACCAATGTCATCCCAACTCAATGGCGATCGACATTTCCTCCCATAAAGAGCGGCGAAAGGCGCCATGCCAATACTCGCCTGGAAGCTGTTGTTGTAAGAGAACTCCACCAAGTGTAGATGGTCCTCCCACGAACCCTTGAAATCCAACATGCACGCCCTCAGCATGTCTTCCAAAATCTGAATTGTCCTCTCAGACTGGCCATCCGTCTGCGGATGGTACGCCGTGCTGAAACTCAGACGCGTACCCAAGCTCTTCTGTAAACTCTGCCAGAACTGAGATGTGAACCTCGTGTCTCTGTCCGACACGATGCTCACGGGGACTCCATGAAGTCGCACAATCTCCTGCACGATTCACGTTACATCACTATCCAAACTAGGAAAGGAAATAAAACGGAGAGTAAAAGAATTTTACCTCCATATATCTCCTTGCTAGCGCCTCAGTGGACTGTCCCACTCGGAACGGAATAAAGTGCGCAGACTTGGTCAATCGATCTACGATCACCTAAATCGCGTCATTCTGCTTCGAACTCCGAGGTAGTCCAGTCACGAAATCCATAGTGATGTGTTGCCACTTCCACTCCGGAATCGGAAGCGGTTGTAGCAACCCGGCCGTACGCTGATGCTCCGCCTTCACTTGCTGACAAACCAAGCACTTGGCTACACTCCGAGCCACGCTCCTCTTCATGCCATGCCACCAATAATTCAGACGAAGATCCTGGTACATCTTGGTGCCACCAGGATGCACAGAATACGGCGAACTGTGTGCCTCCACCATCAGCTCCTCTCTGATATCCCCAGCTGGCACACACAACCTGGCTCCGAACCTCAGCGAGCCATCCTCATGAATCAAAAAGTCAGTCCGCAGACCGGCTTCCACCTGCTCCCGAATCCTCACCAGCTTCAGATCCTCAGCCTGGCCAGCCTTAATCCGATCCACGATCGTCGACTGTACCTGCATGTACATCAACGACGAAGCCTCTCCAGGAAGAACAATCTCCACACCAGACTCGCAAAAATCCTACTGCAATCTCCACTGCGAGGTCAAAATCATCACCGCCGGAAGCCTACTCAAAGCATCCGGAACCACATTCACCTTGCCAGGGTGAAACTGCAAATCAATATCATAATCCGCCATAAGCTCCAACCATCGACGATGTCGCATGTTGAGCTCCTTCTGAGTGAAAATATACTTCAAGCTTTTGTGATCGGTGAAAATCTTCACTTTCTCACTCAGCAAGAAGTGCCTCCAAATCTTAAGAGCAAACACAACGGCAGCCAACTCCAAATCATGCGTCGGATAATTCTTCTCATGAACCTTAAGCTGACGAGACGCATACGCCACAACATGCCCATGCTGATGCAACACACAACCGAGACCCTTGCCAGAAGCATCGCAAAAGATCTCAAATCCACCGCTGCGATCAGGCACGACAAGAATAGGGGCAGTCGTCAACCTCTCCTTCAGAATACCAAAAGCACCCTCACAATCACCCGACCAAACAAAAGCAACATCCTTCCGCGTCAACCTGGTCATCGGCTCAGCAATACGAGAAAAGTCCTTAATGAATCGCCGATAATAACCAGCAAGTCCAAGGAAACTCCGAATCTCAGACGCTGACGACGGAACAGGCCACTCCCTGATGGCCCGAATCTTCTCAGGATCCACTGAAATACCATCTCCAGTCACCACATGCCCGAGAAAAGCAACTCTATCCAGCCAGAACTCGCACTTCGAAAACTTAGCATACAACCGATGCTTCCTCAAAATCCCCAACACCGTCCTTAAGTGCGAGGCATGCTCTTCCTCCGACTTCGAATATATCAGAATGTCGTCAATAAAGATAACGACGAACTTATCCAAAAAGTCGTAGAAAATCAGGTTCATCAGATTCATGAAAACTGCGGGCGCGTTAGTTACACCGAAAGGCATAACCACAAACTCATAGTGTCCATACTTCGTCCTGAACGCTGTCTTCGGAACATCTCCCTTCTTCACCTTCAACTGATGGTAACCACTCCTTAGATCCAATTTAGAAAACACCCTCGAACCTCCAAGCTGATCAAAAATATCATCGATGCGAGGCAACGGGTATTTATTCTTAATGGTCACCGCATTCAACTCCCGATAGTCCACGCACATGCGACGCGAACCATCCTTCTTCTTAACCAGCAACACCGGTGCTCCCCACGGAGACACGCTAGGATTAATATAACCCTTCTGCAAAATCTCATCCAACTGCTTCCGCAACTCTTCCAACTCTGCAGGTGCCATACGATACGGCGCCTTCGAAATCGGCTGCGCACCCGGAACAAGATCGATAGAAAATTCCAAAGCTCGATCAGGTGGCAAACCAGACATCTCCTCGGGGAAGACGTCGCCAAAATCTCGCACCACAGCTGGCCACTCCAGCTCCATCTGCATAGCCACAGCCTCCACCGGCCTGGCCCGAAATCTGACAGGACCAAGCGAACTGCTACCACGACTGAACTCAAATACTGGATGTCCAGGAATCTCGAACACCACCTTCTTCCTCCTGCAGTCAATCGTAGCATAGAAGCTCGCAAGCCAGTCCATCCCAAGAACCGCATCATAGTTGATGATGTCGTGGACAATGAAATCAGCGAAAAGCTCATGTCCACAGACCACCAACGAGTAAGAATTGCAACCACGATGCACCGAGACCACACCATTCCCTGTAACGATATTTCAACTCTTTGGAAGAGGGGACGTCGACAAGGAATGCCTCTCCACGAAGCTCCGAGAAATAATGCACATCGATGCACCAGAGTCAAAGAGGACTCGTGCAGGAAATGTGCAAACCAAAACCACACCTAATCAAGCAATTAACAATCAAACCCTAGTCTAGCAAACAACCATGTTCAAGCAAATAACATAATATAACAATCAAAACCAGCTAGGAAAGTAACAGCTAGATTGAGGATTACCTGCGATAACCTCATCCACAGCCGCGCTCTCCGCAGCGGTCATCAGAAAAGCCTGCCTCCTAGGCGGAACAGCCTGCCGAAAAGCCTGTCCCTGTGGAACAAGTGCTGCTCCACGTCCAGCAGGAACAGACGCTCGCTGCTGCAACGGCTGAGCTGCAACAGGAGCCCTCCGCAGCTGATTCGCATGCCGACAATCCTTCGCGGCATGGGAAGCATCTCCACAAATCAGACACTGGCCCAAAAGCTTCCGACACTGATCCTTGATGTGGCCAGGCTTGCCGCAGAAATGGCAAGTCTTCAGAATAGGCCCTCCTGGCCTCTTAAACTGAGCAGACTGATTAGGTCTGAATCCAGGTCTAACCACAGCTCTCGCCTGTTCCACAGGCCTCTTCCCAGCACCAACAACAGACCCCCTCCGCTGGTTCACGAGCAGCTCATGCCTCTTGGCAGCGACCAGAACCTTCTGATAAGATTCCCGGTCAGAAGAGGTCACAAAACTCTGGAGCTCCGAAGCAAGCCCCTGCAGGAACCTCTGAGCCTTCTCCTCAGCGTCCTGCACCATCTTTGGTGCAAACCGACTCAGCCTCATGAACTCCTGGTGGTACATGTCCACCGACGAGTTCCCCTGCTTCAAGTCGATAAAACGCTGCAGCATCTCCTCCCTGGCAGCCTTCGGGAAGAACTCACCATCAAATCTGGCCTTGAAGGTAGCCCAAGCTATCGGCTCCACCAACATCTTTCTTCCGCATCCCACCAATTCCTGGCGTTATCCTTGAGCTGCCTCTTTGCCAAATCAACCCATCCAGCCGGGGTGATCTTGGCCATCTTCAGATTGTCCTCGATGTTCCGAATCCACTCATCGGCAGCCAGAGGACCCTCAGAACCATCAAAATATGCGGGACCCAGCTCCCGAAATTGCTTCGCTCCTGGTTCAGAGCGAGGGGCATCCGGAAGAGCCCGGGCAGCTCGAGCAAGCGGAGCATTCTGGACTTGCAGAAGCACACCCTGCTGCACTTGCATCATCTGCAGCATCATCCGCATCATCTCACCTTTGGTGGGTTCCCGCTCAGGCTCCTCATCATGAGGGGGCGCACCACTACCCCCCACCACGGGTGAAACGCCTTCCTGCCATCTAATGACACAGAGAACGAATCAGATTAGACTCATAGCTTATGACTCGGACGTCGAACTTAATTCATTGGACATTCTAATATTATTATTGCTATTCCAAAAATCGCAGTTACAGAAGGACCTGCATGGGCCACCAACAAAACCTGTCACGACCCGCTTCCCTAAAATGGAGGCGAGACGTGAAAAGGTCCGCACGAGAGTGGAGCTGTGAAGCCCCAAACCCGATAAGCGTCAATAAAACATAAGCAGGTCCCTGTAACCACAACGGAACAACAATAATGATACAAGGAGAGACTGATAATAAAATCTCACATCTCAGGCAATGTCCAACATGAAAATAAGTCCAACATCCAGAAAAGCCACCAGGCTAAAAGAAAGAGTCTAAAGGCCCAGGACAAGGCCAACAAAAGCGACGACATAACAAAGTATAGGTGCTACGCACCGATAACAAAACAACTGTCTAACAAAAGTAAAACACAACGAAAACACTAGGACTGGTCCCCAGTGTCCACGTACTCCCCGTCAAACACAAGCTCGGGCTCGGCGTCAGCAAACACCTCGTCCTCAACAAGGTACTCGGGCTCAGGATCTAACATGTGTCACCCAAAAGAG
Source organism: Scilla litardierei (assembly GCA_030789695.1). Taxonomy (NCBI): domain Eukaryota; kingdom Viridiplantae; phylum Streptophyta; class Magnoliopsida; order Asparagales; family Asparagaceae; genus Scilla; species Scilla litardierei. The sequence goes on from CM061131.1 coordinate 13,888,291, forward strand.
TAAAGGGGCACATGTCAGCAAGTCTAAAAGACTTGGGCAAGGAAACTGAAAGTAAGGCAACTAGCAACCTAGCAGTTTAGTATGCATGACATGGCAGTTATAACATGAGTGCACAATTGAAACATGGCAAGACAATTTGTACAAGAGAACAATTATCGGGACAAGACAAGGCAAGACAAGACAAGAGTAGCCATGCTACTATCAATCTCAATCAATTCACTAGTCACGTTGTTTTGTAGATTGTTTACGCCTTACAGCTGAATGGTTTCACATTCGCTGATTGGCCGCTTAACAACTACCCCAAACCCAAGAGTTTACGCCTTACCACTGCAGTTGCTGATCGGGCAGACTCCCAGTTGATTGGTCGCTTAACTCTTACCCCCAATACCCACACGTAATGGAGCCAGGGTCCCCGCACATGAGCTCAGCAAGTGAGCCGGGGTTGCCCGCACATGAGCTCGCATTATTAAACATTTGGCGTAGGGGTGCACCTAGCCGGAAACACGCAATTCGGGCATTGGCTATCAACCAACACATGGCCCGCTTCTGGAACACGAGCCAGGAACACAAGCATTTGTAGCGAAGCTACGCAATCACATAAACACTTAAAGGATGCAATGACATGACATTTAATTTGCGTACCGTTAATGGAAAGTAAACATGACATGGTAATTGTGCAACATGCTAAATGTCGGAACTAGCTTCGTTGTCAAGCTAGTTCCCCAATTTGCGCCTAGGCGAGTATCATTTCGTCGCCTAGCCTCTTTTACGCCTACAACTAGCAAATGGCCTAAACATGGCCTAAACCCTAAGTGGCAAGTTTCACTTGCCTAGCACCGGGGATGACGACCACTTCGTCACACGGATGCCAATCTACGGGGAAATCGCTGTTTTGGGGGAACAATCAACAAACAACATGAATTTATATTAGGGTTTCATAAAAATATAAATAGGTTGAGAAAACAACGGTAGATCGATTTCTTACCAAGAGGAGACGGAAGAAACACTCCGGGGAACCCTAGGATCAGATCTGGAAAAGATTGGAGAAGTTTGGGAGAATTAGGGTTTTAGGGGATTTGGGGATTTTGATGGGTTTTGGTGAGATTTTGGGGAAGATGAGAGGTAGATGGAGTGGATGGATGGTTTGGATGATGGATTTAGGGCTTGGAATGGAGAAATGAAGCTTGGAGGAAGATGGGGGCTCAAGGGGGAAGATTTTAGGGTTTTGGGTCGTGTTGGGGAAGAAGAAACGTTTGGGAGGGGTATTTATAGGTTGGGCTGGCGGCTGCCCAGAAATTAGGGTTTTAACACAGACTAGTCGGTCAAAGAACAACCACTGACCGACTAGTTTGGCAACTAGTCGGTCGGTCGACCAACGCAGACCGACTAAGTGCAAACAGTAACTCCTGAACGAAAATAGGATTTAGAGTTAGTCGGTCCATGAACAAATACTGACCGACTAGTTTAGCATCTAGTCGGTCGATGAACGTTCTTAGACCGACTAAGAGTAAACAGTAACGCAACTAAAATTAAGATGATGTGTTAGTCGGTTAAAGAAGCATTGCCGACCGACTAGTTTGCAACCTAGTCGGTCAACCAACGTTCTTAGACCGACTAACGATAAACAGTAACTCCTGAGAAATTTTAGAAAGCTAACTAGTCGGTCCAAGAAGGATTGTCGACCGACTGGATCGTCATCTAGTCGGTCGGTGGCCCTTCTTACACCGGCTAATGAGCACCAAAAGTTTCGATACGGAGCGCGGGGCCCCGGGATCGATTCCTAAGACTCCTAGGCTTGATCTAATAGTTAGATACGACCGTTATGAAGTCCGTCACGAGTGACACACTTCGAAATCGACGATCCTAAGGAAGAAACGAGAAAATACGACGAATCGATCGAAAATGAAAGCTACGGAGACGAAAACCACACATGGAGGAGAAAATCCACCAAAACATATATTATATTATAATAAATCCAGATACATGAAAAGCAGTCGTTACAACATGACACTTCAGTGCATGACCCACGTTGATATGAATGTGGTACGTGATGCCATGCAACATGACTCCTTCATTACTAAAGTGATAAAAATGAAATTCTTGAGTGTCTTAGTCCTCTCTAATGAGGGTGAGTTAGCAAAACCCGGGTTTAGGTGGGATTTGAGTAAGTTGTGGATATGCGGCCTGAACTGAGGAGTTGGGGGAAATGATTATGTGATGTGTGGAGCTTACCCACTCGTCTTTACCGGGAGTGGAGGGGATACTTATACCCACTCGTCTTTATCAGGAGTGGAGGGGTCATACGGAGGTTGGGTTATATGGAGAGCCTCACTCCTGCCAGGGACGGGGAGGTGAGAGGCCCGGTGTTCTACAGTGCCCGTGTCCACTGCGCCGTATGCTATATATTCACCCCAAATTTGGGGTGAAGTCCAGGTCTTGATATCACACAGTTTATCCAAGTTTCAATTAAGTCAATTATCAAATAATGAAATAAGGATTTGGCATGTTACTCCTTCTGCTGGCAGTATTTCCCTTTTCCCTCACTTGCTTCACTGGTGACGCTGTAATATGTTTCTGACACTTGTGGTTCCCCTTTTAAAATTGTGGTTCTATAAATATTTGTATCGTTATTCGTGCTAACCTCTTTTCTTGCAGCAGCTTGACACTGGACCACATGTATGACCTCCTTACTTAGCTATTTACTTTTTATTACGGTACTTAGTCTGCATGGCTTATTTCTTTTGCCTTGCCTTGTGGTTTGATATTCTTAGAATGGTGTTCCAAATCCAAGTTGGTTTCTACTGGGGCACGCATTGACGTGCTCCTCCCGATTTTTTAGGTAGCTGGGACAGCATGGTTACTGGTGACTTGGAGTTGGGTTTCAGGTGTAGCACTTGGTGTAAGCGGTAGGTTGCAGTATGTCATGGTTGTCTTGGGAGATGGAGAGTGACGGTGTATATGTAGTGGTGTACTTGGAGTATGTATATTAATGGAAGTTGTTACATATATATATGATATGTTCTGTTTGATCTATGTTGTTTTGAGGTTGTTTGGATGTTACTGTGAAGCTTCACGTGTACTATCCCAGCATGTGCGCAATGGCCTGCTTATTCAGTCCCTCCTTTCCCTCTCTTTTCCTCTCTCATCACCCTCACTCTTCAGGATACTTGGAAAAAAAATTTTAAATGCCTAGTATTCTGGGGAACGGGGCGTGATAAAATATATCAGAACACAAAAAAATAGATTTTTTTCTCTTTTGGGGAAGGGCGGCGGCCTCTGGCCACTGGCCCTTGGGCGGTGGCCTCTAGCAGCCATCCCCATCCATAGGGGGAGCGAGTGGCGGCTCTGGCCGCCGACCCCCGGGCGTTGACAAACCGACCGCAGGCACCTCAACTGAATCTATTAATACAAAAAACAATCAAGAACACGGCCAGCCGGCTGTACCCACGATGCCGGCACCCCCAACCCCTTGACTCCCTTTTTCCCAGCAGTCGCCCCTGACAGCAGCAAACCCTAATTAGGGCTCTCATTCAAAAAAATTATGTAGAGAGTCGGATGGCTGCCCTAGGCCGTCGGACCGCCCCTATTGCTGCTACATCGGCATAATGCTGTCGCTACTAGCGGCGGCACACCCCCCAAACTTGGCACTGCCATCGCGGTGGTGCCACAAATCCCCCCACGTGCTAGGGTACTATTAAAAAAATTACTACATGCAGAAGCCTGCAGCAACGACCCTCATGCTTCGGCCTGTAGACCCGTCAAAACAAAAATAATAATAGTAGGCGGGTAATTACATCAGCTGCGGGCCAAAGCCCGCATCGCTGGACCGTGAGCTTCGACCAGCATGCCTCTAAAAATAAAAAAAGAGAATAAATAGGGGGGCTGCGGGATGAAGCCCGCAACACTAAAAATAACAGAACAAATTTTTAAGGGGAAAATTAAATGAAAAAAGAGGGGGGAAAGGGGAATAAAAGAGAAAAAAAAAGAAAAATATGTGGTTGAAACAAGAAAATATTTTCTTATTAATAAATAATATATGGACATAGCTTAGTATTTTTTAAAATTATTTCTAAACTACCCTAGTACCTATATTCATATTTCAGCATATTATTCATTTATGATGTCTGATTTAGGATCATTTAAATATGCTTCATATCAAATATTATATGACAGTTGCCTGGATATTTTTTGTAAGGATCGCCTTACACTTGCAATACAAACAATAACATACTAGGAGGGGGGTGAATAGTGTAATGGCAATAAATTGTCCAATTAAAATTAAACTTGCAAATGCAGAATAATAAATGCAAGAGGAAATAATTGACACAATCAATCCAAACACAAACACAAGATTTTACCCTGGTTCCCCAAAACTTGGGTACGTCCAGTCACACCAATATTCACTATATTCACACAAAGAGAAGTGAATACAAATCCCACAAAAAGATACCTCACCAAGAGGATTTTTCCCTACACAAGGACCCAACCAACCCTACACATGGATCAAACTCTCACCTAGAGAATTACTAACTCCCACTCAGAAATTAGGGTTAGCCCTACACTAGGACACCAAACTCCCACTAAGAGAGTTACTCCCACAAAGAGAGTTATTCTCACTAAGAGAATATCCTAATCCTACAAAGAGATAAACTCCCACAAAGAGAGAAAGACTAACTCCCACAAAGAGAATTAGTGTTACAAGAATCACCAAGTAAAATAAATACTCTTACCTATGCCTTGAGATGCTTACTCATAGATGAATGCAAGGCATGGAAGAGGATCTCCAAGTGTTGAGATTGGCTTGAAAGCACTTGGATGATTTCCCTTGAGCTGAACTTCAATGCACAAAGAGGAATGAGAGCTCAAAGAGGGAAATGAGAGAGTTTGAGAGTGGCTTTTCAATCTATAAATGATTTACAATAGCATCAAGAAGTTCTAATCATATCAGCCCTCTCATATATATAGGAACCCTATATCAGCCCTCAAAACCCAAGGAAACAGCTAAAAACAAAAAGTTGCAACAGCTAGTTTATGGGCAGAAACGTCACTGACAGTCAACTGATGAACAAATAACAGTCGACTGTCCAACGGTTAGAAAATATCCAACGGCTATAGTCTGAGCCTCGACAGTCGACTGATGAAGTCGATACAGTCGACTGTGAACAGGACATGCGCCTGTAAAACCTTCAGCAGGCGACTGCTGCAGGGAATGGAATAAACAGAGAGTTGCACTCTTTCTCCAGATAAGCATACAGACGACTGATGACAAGTAGACAGTCGACTGTAAAATAGCCAGGCGACTGTAAACCCTATATCAGTCGTCTGCTACAGGAGATGGAGAATAACAGAGAGAAGCAGTATATGCACTTACGCTATTCAGACGACTGTTGACCAATTCACAGGCGACTGTAAATCTACAGGCGACTGTAAATTGAGTCAGTCGACTGATGCGAAAAGCTTAAGTAGAGTCAATAGAAATGTTGACTTGAGCTGTACATCACAGACGACTGAAAATCACCCAGTCGACTGTGAATCCTTCAGCAGGCGACTGATGGAGAACCAGAGACTCCAAATGAGTCTTTGGTCAAGATGAGCCTATTGGGTTGGATTCTATGATAATCCTAAGGCTCACTAAGATGGTTAAATGCATGTGCATGTATGAGTAGACCATCTATCAAGGCATTACATTAACATAGACTCAAATGAAAGAGAAAGCAATAAAGAAAATATTACATGGATTACAGTGCTTTCCTTAGAGTCTATGTCTTCAATCTTGATGCCTTGATGCTCCCCATCATCTCCAAGCTTTGGCACCCCTTGAGTCCAAGCTTTTGCCCTTCTCCACTCGATGTCCATCCTTGCACCAATTGTTTAGTCTCCAAGAAAGATATTCTTGAAATGAAACTATGAGACTAAAACAAGAGAGTCATTAGCAACAATATAATGTTGTGATCATCATCAAAATAAGATTGGTATAAAACACCAATACTCAACAATCTCCTCCTTTTTGATGATGACACACATTATGTAAAACACAACGAAATAAAGCACAATGCTAATGAGCTCCCCCTACTTATATGCACCAATTATACAATGAGATACATAATAGTAAATACTCATTATACCAAATGAAGTCATGGTGACATATAGTAGGCATGGATTACATAAACCAATTGTAATAGACAATATCATGCAAACATAAATGGTTTATACAATCCCATATATCTCTCCCTATAGATATATCTCTCCCCAAATGCATATGTATGAGATACAAGAATTACATTTACATAATGCATATATCTCCCCCTTGACATCATCAGAAAGGTGGACATCAAAAATACCCCCCTTTGTCATCTTAATCAAAGATGTGACAATATACAAGATATAAGGAGATGTATGATACCAAATTTAAAAATTTAGTGGGTATCAATCACTATCACATGCTCCCCCTAGATCATAGAAAAGGTCATATTTTGACTTCTAGGATCTAATACCAATTGTAAAGTAGAAGATAAACAATCTCTAACAATTGAGGTAATACCAATTGTAGACAATGAATCTTGGAATAGTCCTCTTTACCAATTGATATACAAATATTGGAGCCATGGGCCTAAAGTGTATCAAAGCAATAGATATGGGAAAAATCAAGCTTCAATGATACACAATGACATTGCCAAAAGGAATATAACATAAAACATGTTGGCAATATCTAAGGGGTTTGGGTTGAGACCAAAAATAACCAATTGTAAACAATTATCTCAAACACACCCCTTAATGAGAGTCAAAATATGTTTTAAAATATTTTAAACATACACATATTAACTCTCTCATTGACATACATATGGATCAATAAATGCATGTATGTCAATGTATTCCCCAAGTTTCCCATTTTCATGAAAAGAATAAATTTGAAAATATTTTCAAAATCATTAAACACACACAAACAATGGATATGCTAAAGATAAACAATTAAGCACAATACCCTTACAATATGCATATGTGTGAGGAACCTAAACATTAGGCAACCAAACCCAAGAGGAGTTTGATTTCCTAATGTAATCACATGAGGTGATCACATCCCTAACTAGAGAGTTGATGTAACTATCCCTGTCTTGCACACTAACCTTAGTGGGAATCCATAAACTCAAGGATTTCCTAGGCAAGGATTTTGCCTTTGCAAGAGGGGTGGATGTGGCATGCTTAGGTGTAGAAAAGAATTTCTTGGCATGCATAGAATGAGGATTTTGCTTCTTAGCAAAAAATGAAGAGTTTTCATTCTTCCTCATTACCTCGTGATTTACATGCTTTTTGTTGGTGTTATTGTTATACAAGAAAGCATGGTGATTCTTCTTAGATGCTTTAGCAATATTTCTTATATTAGCACCATAAAAGGAATTAGATGTGGGTTTGGGTGCTACATTTTGAATATATCTCAAACCTCCTCTATGATTTACCGGATGTTGTTTTTCAAGCAAATCGTGGAGTGAATCTCTAGAATACACAAAGCTTTTGAGCTTACGAGATTCCTCTTCACATTTCAACGTAAGTTGTTGAATGCGAGTTTCTAAGCTAAGGTTTTGAGTAACAAGATTATCATTAGATAAACTCAATTCCTTAACTTGAGAGAGAAGTGTCTCTCTCACACTAGTGTCACAAACATGCGAAGCATCATGATTATTTACACTAGTAGTTTCTAAAGCATGCACCCTACTCATAGCATTCTTAAAATTAGCTTTCAATTTACCATATGAGTTGATGCACTTACTTGCCAAGTTGGAGGCCACATTGAAGCGGTATTCGAGCTCTTCGTAGGATAGCTTTTCCTCCTCAACTTCCTCATCGCTTTCCTCCTTGACTTCCTCATCGCTTTCCTCCTCGCTTGAGCTTGATGAAGACTATTTCCCATTAGCCATGAAGCACATTTCTTCTTTGGAGTTGAGCCACGCCTCTATCTCTTCATCGCTTGAGCTAGATGAGGTTGATGAAGAATAATCAAAAGCTACGAAGCACATGTGATCGTCCTCCTTGTCATCCTCTTCTTCATCACATGATGTGTCCACATCGGAATCATCAAAAGTGCCGATAAGTCCCTTCTTTTGGTTCTTGAACTTGGACTTGACTTTCCAATACTTCTTTCCTTTCCCCTTATAGGTATCTTTGGTGGGTTTGGAAGGACATTCGGTAGAAAGATGACCTTTTCCTCTACAATTGAAACAAATAGAATTGTTAGACTGGGAGGCAAAATTTGACGAAGATTTACCTTTCTTGTCCTTGAGGAATGCCTTGAAATTCTTGAATTGCTTGGCAAGCTTGATGTAATCATCGTCGCTAACATATTCTTCTTCTTCATCTTCACCCGGAGCTTCTCGTTGGAACTTCTTTCTCCACTTGAATGACTCCTTCTCGACATGGAGTGCTGTAGGGATTTTCAAGGTCCCTTAGGGCTAATATTCAAAAAATGTTCGTCGTAAGTCGGACGAACAAAATAAAATAAGCAGCGGAAAACAATTATTAAACTATTTAATAATAACTGCCCTAAGAAAAAAATTCCCTAAGCCAGGAAAATCTACTGACTCGAGTTGGGTCTGACCAACTCGAGAAAGTTCTAACTACTACTTAAAAGAAATGCATGTATAATTATAACTCACACAGAATCTTGCCTTGGATCAGGCAAGATGTTTCGCACCGTCTTGCGCTCCATAATCTGAGCCTATCCCGAACCGTGTTGCGTCGCTCCTCGTCGCGAACTGGATCAGCTCCCGAGTCGCACCTTGCCTCCGAGCCCATCACTATCCGTAGAAAGTTTCACTTGAGTAAACCCGTGTCGTAGACTTTCGAATCAGATTCGGACCTCCCCGTTGTCTTGCTAGGACTCGGTTGGAGGACATGAAAAATTAAAAGAGGAAAAGAATAATTTTTAAGTCTTGATTAAGTTTGCTCAAATTTTCCGGAGCTCCTTAATCAGAGACTTGGTGCAAGAAACAAAGAAGGGAGTGTGCACCTATTTATATAGGAGGCCGGCTCCGTTTCTTTTGTCACGAGCAATGTGGGACAAATGATTTGGAAGAGACTTAGGATTAATTCAATTTAGTTAGAATAACTTTCACAAAAGTCTAACTTCAATCAATTAATCCTCACTCACAATTGAGCCCTAAAGATGATACAAGTTATCATTTTGAAGGGCTAGAAATGGTGAACGCGTAGGAACAAACGGCGATGAAATCTGAGTTTGTTTGACCCTTCAAACAATTGCTCAAAGTCGAGCAAAAACCCATGTTTCGTAGCCGTCAAGGGTTTCAACAAACCCTAATCAAACGACTTAAGTTTCGGGCGATGCGCTAAGCTTAGCGGACGCGCCCGCCTAAGGCAACTGGACACGCCCGCAAGGGCGCACCTGTGCAGGCGCATGGCCCACTGTGACCAGCGGGCCGCGCCCGCTGTGAGCAGCGGGCCGTGCCCTTTTGATCCAAGTGGGTGTTACCCACTTCATTTTGTGCCTTTCTTGCGTTTCTGGGCTCATACGAGCTCCGTTTCCTACACAGATTGATCCTGTGGATTCCACATGAAATTCCCTCCAATTCCAAATGCTCCAAACTCACAACCAACTTGTGAATTTAACATTCTCATTGCATCTTATGTGTTCCTCTATACGATCTCCCTGTTACTAAGACGTGAATATTACTCGTTGTGAGATCCTACAGCCTGACCCTACTACAGGTTGAGACTCAAAGTCTCTAGACGACAGTGACCACTAGCAGCAGGTGTCTTCCCTGTTTCAGAATCATCGATTACATGATTGACTCGTTGGCAAGAGTACTGACGGGACTACTCTGACTGTGACCGTGATGATTTCTGCAGTTTTAGTCCCTTTGTCATAACTATGTCACTTGACTAGCCTAGGGTATGGAACTCTATCAACCCCACTAGCTAGCAGTGGTCAGTATACGTCGGTCTCTGGTACATTCATGTTGTACATGTTACAACATACCTTGGTCAAGGTTTGACTGAGAGCCGTAGTGACCTGTGACACTAACTTCCCATTAACGGAAGAGACGAATCCTCTATTGATCACTACTCAGCTCGTATGCTTCGAGTGTCACCCAGCCTTAGATCTTTCAGCAGGCCCAACCTCTAAGCTAGATCTTTAGACCTAAGTGACACTGTTCACACATAGCTTCGTACAATGATCTCAAGTCCTAAGGACCAATTTACCTATCATCACTTAGAGTTATTAATGACAGTTAGTTAATGTTAAACCATTTAATAACTCTTTGTTTGGGTCGTTCAGTGAACTCCTTCTCTAGTGAGCACTTGCGCCTTGTCTCTGACTTCGCCAAGTCGCATGATTATGAGACCAACTAGACTAAGACACAATGGTCTGTCTGATGTGCCGATATCCCAATTTAGACACATCTATGACCACGAACGCTTTTAGATTCAAGCTGCTATCGGTCAGACATTTCTCATAATCGCAATCTACATCATGAAGCATGTGTGACCTAACTTTGAATCGAAGGGAATAGTCCAAGTAATTAAATAAAAATAACTCAGACAATATTTTATCAGAAAGCATACTTTCATTTATTGAACAAGATGTTTATTAAGATAAATAGCCACGAGGGCATACATCTCTCTACAAGTGCAACCCCCTTTTTCTTCTCGGGCTTGGTTGGTTGAACATCTTCCTTATGCTGAAGTAACACTTCATGAGAAATCTCCAAAGTATGCCAAATTTTGTTGGCCGATTTGCACATGGAGATGCGGTTGAACTCATCCGGAGTTAACACACAATGGAATGCATACATAGCCCTCATATTGAATTTGATCGAGTCCTTTTCCTTTTAGTTCTCGAGGCCGCGGGTGAAGTAGGCTCCTCAAATGGCAAATCCGTGATGTCCCAAAGGTCTTGACCCTTCATGTAGATCATCATCCTGATCTTCCAACTAGGATAGTTGGTTCAGTTGAAGAGCGGAGGTCGATCGGTAGACAGACCTCCTTCATGAGATTTGGATGTGGCATTGAATGCCATCGTTGCAGTATGCTATAACCTCGCTCTGTTACCAATTGTAAGGATCGCCTTACCCTTGCAATACTAATAACAACACACTAGAGGGGGATGAATAGTGTAATGACAATAAATTGTCCAATTAAAATTAAACTTGCAAATGCGGAATAATAAATGCAAGAGGAAATAATTGACACAATCAATCCAAACGCAAACACAAGATTTTACCCAGGTTCCCCAAAACTTGGGTACGTCCAGCCACACCAATATTCACTATATTCGCACAAAGAGATACCTCACCAAGTGGATTTTGCCCTACACAAGGACTCAACCAATCCTACACAAGGGTCAAACTCCCACCTAGAGAATTACTAACTCCCACTTAGAGAATTAGGGTTAGCCCTACACTAGGACACCAAACTCCATCTAAGAGAGTTACTCCAACAAAGAGAATTATTTCCACTAAGAGAATATCCTAATCCCACAAAGAGATAAACTCCCACAAAGAGAGAAAGACTAACTCCCACAAAGAGAATTAGTGTTACAAGAATCACCAAGTAAAATAAATACTCTTACCTATGCCTGGAGATGCTTACTCATAGATGAATGCATGCATGGAAGAGGATCTTTAAGTGTTGAGATTGTCTTGAAAGCACCTAGATGATTTCCCTTGAGCTGGACTTCAATGCATGAAGAGGAATGAGAGCTCAAAGAGGGAAATAAGAGAGTTTGAGAGTGCCTTTTCAATCTTTAAATGATTTGCAATAGCATCAAGAAGTTCTAATTATATCAGCCCTCTCATATATATAGGAACCCTATATCAGCCCTTAAACCCCAAGGAAACAGCTAAAACAAAAAGCTGCAACGGCTAGTTTCTGGGCAAAAACGTCACTGACAGTCGACTGATGAACAAATGACATTCGACTGTCCAACGGCTAGAAAATATCCAACGGCTATAGTCTGAGCCTCAACAGTCGACTGATGAAGTCGATACAGTCGACTGTGAACAGGACAGGCGCCTGTAAAACCTTCAGCAGGCGACTGCTGCAGGGAATGGAATAAACAGAGAGCTGCACTCTTTCTCCAGATAAGCATATAGGCGACTGATGACAAGTAGACAGTCGACTGTAAAATATCCAGGCGATTGTAAACCCTATATCAGTCGTCTGTTGCAGGAGATGGAGAATAACAGAGAGAAGCAATATATGCACTTACGCTACTCAGACGACTGTTGACCAATTCACAGGCGACTGTAAATCTACAGGCGACTGTAAACTGAGCATCAGTCGACTGATGAGAAAAGCTCAAGTAAAGTCAATAGAAATGTTGACCTGATCTGTGCATCACAGTCGACTGTAGAAGGGTCGACAGGCGATTGGAAATCACCCAGTCGACTGTGAATCCTTCAGCAGGCGACTGATGGAAAACCAGAGACTCCAAATGAGTCTTTGGTCAAGATGAGCCTATTGGGTTGGATTCTATGATAATCCCAAGGCTCACTAAGATGGTTAAATGTATGTGCATGTATGAGTAGATCATCTATCAAGGCATTACATTAACCTAGACTCAAATGAGAGAGAAAGCAATAAAGGAAATATTACATGGATTACATTGCTTTCCTTAGAGTCTATGTCTTCAATCTTGATGCCTTAATTCTCCCCATCATCTCTAAGCTTTGGCACCCCTTGAGTCCAAGCTTTGGCCCTTCTCCACTCGATGTCCATCCTTGCACCAAGTGTTTAGTCTCCAAGAAAGATATTCTTGAAATGAAAATATGAGACTAAAACAAGAGAGTCATTAGCAACAACATAATGTTTTGATCATCATCAAAATAAGATTGGTATGAAACACCAATACTCAACATTTTTATGGTTATTTCTGCAAGCATTAGCTTAATAATTATGAGGATTCTGCGACCGATCTGTCGTTAATTACTTAACCTAACGGTGTATGACATCGTCCCGTGGTCCAACTAATTATTAAGTATAAAATATTTAAAATCCCGTAAATCTGGGATATCTGTGATGTGGTTATGAAATGTGATGAAAAATGTTTCTGAGCACAAATTTACATGAATGGCTATATTGTGGTTTTGGATCGGCTTTTTAAGTTCCACATTTTATTTTTCCCGCAATTTTCCTTCTTAAAGAGAAATTGTAGCAAGGAATACTATGTAATACCAAAGACCAATGGCCATTTCCATGGAGGTGGAGGCCACCCCTGATGAAGAATAATTTTATGGGACCCACTTGGTGTCCATAAGTTGTATTTTTCTTTTTCATTTATGTAAAAAGTGATTGTATATTTGGACTTTGGGACATTATATTTTTTATGTGGTGACTGGCCGATCCACTCAATTAGTTTATTCATTTAAAACTGCCTCTGCATGATATAATTTTCAGTATTATTAATTCATGCAAAATTGTGCTTTTCTAGATAAATAGCAAATATCGCAAGTGTTAATTTCGAAATTCTAAACGCCTCTGGGAGGAACTAACTCAGTTGACAGTTGGATGTCAAATTCCATCTGCGAGCACATTCTCTGAGTGCCACTATTACAAAAGATAGATCTGCAACAGATATAGAAAAAGTAAAAACTATAATTTATATTCGTCGCCACATAGACAAGACCCTTAAGGCTGAATATCTTACGGTCGAAAATCCATTTGAGCTGTGGACTGTCTTTAAGGACCGATATAAACATCAGAAAGATGTTATACTCCCAAGGGCCCATTAAGAGTGGGAGAACCTGAGACTACATGACTGTAAGTCCATCGCTTAGTACAACACAGCTCTGTCCAGCATCACCTCACGCCTGAAGTTGTGTGGTGAAAAAGTCTCAGAAGAACGCATGCCTCTAATTACCCTTGTTAGGTATTGGTGATTTAGACCAATAATATTTTGATGATGATCACAACATTATGTAGTTTCTAATAACTCTCATGTTTTAGTCTCATGATTATCAAATGAAGAATAGCATGATTTGGAGACTAATAGCTTGGTGCAAGGATGGACATCAAGGGGAGCATTGCCAAAGCTTAGATCTTGATGAAGGGAAGCTCATCAAAAGGTGCCAAAGTTTGAAAGATGATGTGGAGCATCAATTTTGAAGATTAGACTCTAAGGAAAGCAATGTAATCCATGTATTATTTCATTTAATTGCTTTTCTCTTTTTGAGTCAGAGGATATTGTAATGCATTGATAGATGAGCATACTCGCATGCATATCTATATAACCATCTTAGTGAGCCTTATGATTATCATAGAATCCAATCCAGTAGGTTCACCTTGCTAAAAGACTCAATTGGAGTCTCTGGCTCTCCAACAAGCGACTGATGAAGGCATGACAGGCGATTGGGCGATTTCAGGCGCCTGGCCAGCATTCTACAGCCGACTGTTGTGCACAGCTCAAGTCAAATATTTCTTAACTCTTTCTTGAGCCTTTTGGAGCAGGCGACCGAAGTTCACTTGACAGGCGCATGTCTATCTTCAGGCGCATGGAAATTGTTCTTCAATCGTCTGTGTGCTAAAGTACGTAACTTGCATTTTCTGGGCTTTAACCTACTTTGTGTGTCAGTCGACTGATGTAGTGTTTATAGTCGCCTGTCATTTTCCAGGCGCCTAGACTTTGCTCGTCAGTCGTCTGAATGCATAAGTGCGTAAGTTGCTTTTTCTCAGCTCCAGTCCATCCCATGTGACAATCGCCTGACGAAGTCTTTACATGTGCATGCACATTGTACATGCGCCTGTGTAGTCTTCTACAGTCGCCTTCTACAGTCGCCTGTCCTGTCTCAGATTATATTCGTTGGGAATAAAATAGTTGTTGATCAGTAGACTGTCGATCCTTATACAATCGCCTATCGTTGCCGTAAAATCCCAGATTATCACAGTTGCAGCTATTCTCTCTTGGCTTTTTCCTTGGGTTTTATGGGTATCTTTGGGCTTCCTATATATAGGAGAGGGCTTAGTTCTATTAGAACTGTTGGTTGATATTGCATATCTTTGAGAATCATTATCAAACTCTCTCATTTCCCTCTTAGAGCTCACATTCCTCTTCATGCATTGAAGTCAATCTCAAGAAAAATCATACTAGTGCATTCAAGCAAATCTCATCATTTGGAGATCCTCTTCCACGATTTCATCTTCATATTGAGTAAGTTCATCTCAAGGCATAAGTAAGAGTAATTTACTTCATTTTGTGTATTGAAACCATAGCTTTCTGAGTGAGAGCTAGTTACTCTCTTTGTAAGAGTTTAACCCTTGTGTAGGGTTGGCCGAGTACTCTCTTTGTAAGATTTAAAGTCTCTCAGTGTGAGAGACATGATTTCTCTTTGTGAGAATTCAAATCCTCTATGTGAGATTATTTTCACTACCTTATGTAGGATTATAGTAAATATTTGGTGTGGATGGACGTACACAGTGTAGGGAACCAGGGTAAAATCTTGTGTTAGTGTTTGCTTGATTGTGTTGTTTAAATTCCTCTTGCATTTATAATTTTGCATTTGCAATTTTAATTTTTAATTACACGATTTGTGTCATTACTCTATTCACCCCCCTCTAGAGTGTTTGTTGTTAGTATTGAAAGGGATAGACGATCCTTACAACCCTAACCCCTGTATAAATACTAATATGAAAATAATGAAATTAAAAAAATAACCCGAAAGCCAAATATTACAAAAATACTCACCTGAAAACTAAAAATTACGAAAACACCCATAAGACTCCAAAATTTCAAATCTGGCCTTATCTTTTAGGATGCGGTCCTATCAATACTTTGTCCCTGAAGAACCACCTTGTTCTCAAGGTGGCGTCATAAAAACCATGGGCTCGCCACTCCAAATGGATGTGCTCATCCCCTCTCGGCTCTTCCTACTCGACTGCATGTCCTTCTTCATCTTCAACGATCAACATCTGAAGAGCACGATCCTTGCAACATTGTTTTGGTCCGTACGTCTTGTTACAACGGAAGCAGATCCCCTCGGTGCGAATATCCTGGATCTCCGTCTCTATAAGCCGCTTAAGCCTACTGTCTGATTGAAGCTTGTTGTTCTTCTCTTGGCTGGACTAGATTCCTCCTGACAGGACCTCCTGCCCTAATATTGGCATTTGACTGTAGAAAATAAATCTGATCCATGCTCCCCTGGTGCGCCACTTCTGCAAGTCTGTCCTCCACCATCCAAGCCAAACACATCATGTCCAACAATCCTCTGGGTCTTTGTTTGCGTAGCTCCATTCGTATGCTTGGTTTGAAACCTTTCATGAAACATCTATCCAATGACTCCCCTGACAGTCCACGAACATGGCCTGCCAACATCTCAAATCTCTCGAAAACTCAAATATTCTATAACTACTCAAATACTTACTGACCTTTCCTTCCTGGTTCAGTGTGTAGAGCTGCTCATAAAGGTCCCCCCCGTCACACAAAATCGGTCTAGCAGGAAATATTTAAATTTCTCCTATAAACGAACAGGACATTGCTACTCTCCACATCGATACCAAGATAATGCTTCACACTCTAAACATATTCCCATCGCATTCAGCTTCTCAGCTTCAGTAAGGCACGTCATCTCGAAGAAGCTCTCTATAACGTAGATCCCTCTATTCGAGTCTTCTCCCTTAAATATTGGTATATTTAATTTTCTGACTGTCATCAACCCAAAGTCTCTCCTGGCCCGCTAGCCTACCTGCATGTATATAATAAGGGGATGATAATTGTCGTGTCGTACCTCCTTATGTCACCTATAGCCCCTCCACGGGTGGTCGCCTATATCATCATCATCGCCTCATTCATCCTCATCCCAAGCCTAGTCGTCCTTTTTCTCCTCAATGCCATGGTCCTCATCATAATCCTCTTAAAACTCCTCCTAGGCCTGGAGTACTCGACGTCGTCACCTTTCTGCTGCAAATCGAGGCCCACAAAGCTCCGGGAGCTCTTCCATGTCATCTTCAAGTTTCAAGCTACCCAAAATCAGTGTTGAAGTCTCGGAAGGCCCCTGGAAATCCGAATGATCTGTCATTGGCTTAGCGAGTCGTTGGCAGGTCGCCAGGGTACCCGGAGGCCCTGGCGGTCTTGTCATTGGGCTGTAGTGCCCTGGCAGCTCTACAGCAGGGCTAGAGGGCCCTGCCACCCCTGCAATAGGCTTGCAGGGGTGGTACGCTCCTGCGGATAGTCTCGGTGAAAGTGGCTAGTGTTTCACCCTTGTCTGCTTCTTTGAAGTAGTCGTCGGCATCGAACAACAATCCTTCAGCGTATTCCTTCCTCTTTTCCCTGCCCTTCTCCAAAGTTGTTGTCTTTTGCCTTAGATCTGAATTTGCAACCCCATCCGAATTCTTCACCGTCTTTGGATCTGAAGATTGTTGCATTAGGGTTTGCAGGAGAGCACCATGATGTGCTAGGTTTTGCATGAGAGTTTCAAACTTTTTCTCTGACGCCTTGGATCATTCTTCGATTGATTTGCCCTAACATCAGATCTGCATTTCTCCATAGATTTCTTTAGATCCGCTACTTCAACAATAGTTTCGTCTTTTTCATCGCCTCCGCCTCCGGCTCCGCTATGGATCATAGCACTCTGATATCAATTTGTTAGGATCCGCCAGGGTTTTGATGGATAAAATTTGGGGTTTTGGTTGAAAGGTGGGATTTTTAGAGGAAAGAAAGGATTTTTAAGGTTAGAAAGGGATTTTGGGGAGGAAATGTGGTATTTTTATTGATAAAAATAAAAGGAATACAAGCTAATTGACCTCTATTTGAGAGTACACCACTCTTCCAGCTTTGCATTCGAGATCAAAGCCTAAATCTTCCAAGACTAGTTTTTACTTCGAAGTAAAAGCCTAAACCTCCTAAATCTATAGTTTCTTTCACAATATCCTGTTGGAACTTATCCAACTAAGTTAGATCTTAATCCAACATTGGGCTTATATGCGATAAATAATTATATGGTGCTACATTGTCATATTAAAGCCCAATGTATAAGTGATCTTATTTATTAAGTTAAGTAGGCTTAAATGAGTCATATAGGTCGTGGGCCTTTATGTGTGGTGACTATTGGGCTTAAATTTGTTGATGGGCCGAATCGAAAACCCTAGGGCTAAGGAGGATAGCCCTTATATATATGCGGTCATGATCCCCGGAGCACACGAACAAGTTAGCCGTCTTTTCTACGCCCTGTCGCTAAGAGAGAAACCGGGAGAAAGCCAAAGGATTTCTCCAATGGTTGATTCATGCTATTCTGGAAGATCATCCGCTAAGTTATCGTCAGGATCTCTTTCAGACTATTAGCGATGGATTCATGTACGCTTCCGCTAAACAGAGTAGGTAACGTTTTAAGATTCAGCATGTGGTAAATCTAGATCTGTATTATTTGGCTTGAATATATTAATCTACATCTTTAGTTTCTACAAGTGGTATCGGAGCCACCATGCTTGTATCTTAAGATTTTGCTTGCTCGTGAATTTGGATCTATTAAAAATTCGATTTTTATCAGTTTTAAGTTTCGGATCTGTGAAAATGAGGGGTTTTTTATTGATTTTTCCCTGTTTTAAAAAATTGTTTTTTGTGATCCCTAGATTGAGGGCGGCCCGTCGGCCGCCGTCCAACACGGCAACAGAGGGGGCGGCTCTGTCGCCCCCGTCAGGAGATCGGCCCCGACAACGCCAGCGACGACACAGAACAGCAAGTGGCTGTCAAAAAAGGTTTAGGGGGGCACTGCCGCCCCCGTTAGTTTTCCGACAAAAGGGGCGGTGCCACCGCCCCTATAAAGTTTCAGAGGGAGGCGGCCACGCGCCGCTCCCCAGCACGGTATTCCAGCGACGGGGTGCCCTTCCCTGTCGCCGGCAAGCACAGACCCCCCACCCTCGGTGGGTGTCTACTGCAATCACGCAGAAAACCCGGGGGGGCTTCCCCCCTGCCGGCGCGGAATCGGAAAGGGGCGGCGGTGCGCCGCCCCATTAGACCCCGAAGGACCGGGGGCCGGCGCTCCACCGCCCCTCCCCTTCGTCACGGCGGCAGGCGCCCCAGGCGCCTGCGAAGATGAGAAAGGGGCGGCATTTGCTGCCCATGTTAGCCGATGGCAGGAGCCGCTGCGCCTGCGCGATGCAGAAAAAGGGGCGGCCTGCGCCGCCCCTGTCAGTTGCGGCCTGCGCCGGATCTGAGGGAAAGCGGCCGGCGGCGGCTATCCCCTGGTTGGGCCAAAAGTTCTGCTAGGGTTTCTAACTTAGCAGACTTTGGGCCAAATTGGGCCCAAACAGATTATTTTTCAATTTTTTTTAATTTTTCAGCATATGGGCTTTTAATTTGGGCATGTTTTGGCCACTTCACAATTTTTGGGCTTAAATTGAATATTTTGGTGTATTTAAGCCTTATTTTGGATATATTAATGCACTGATAATTGGAAGAAATAAAAGGCCATCATGTGTATATTTTCTCATTCTGTTTTAATTGTGTGTTAAATTAAGTTCATTCTGTTATGAATAGGACCTATTGGGCCTATTGGGTATCCACCCACATGAGTACCCATTATGAATACTATATAAAGGAGGCTAGGGGTTTCCTAGCCTCAACCCTTCTCCAAATCTGTTTCTCGTTCATAACACGTTATCAGCACGATCACGCTCGTTGGAGGAGACGGCGGCTCGCGGGAAAGGAGATCCACAAATCGCTCAGAAAAAGAAGATCGTAATCTTCTCAACGGGGAGCGAAAAGGGCATCCTTCACCAACCGTCGCCTAGATTCCTCGTCGAATCTAGAGGTAAAAATCCAAACTTTTAGATCTAAACCTGCTTTTCTCATCAGATCTGCATGTTTTAGGATCAAAAAGTTGATAAACTCGGTAAAATTCAACATTTTTAATAAGATCTGCATGTTTAAAACAATAAAAACTTGTTTTTTAGCGATCAAAATTGTTGAAAAACCCGATTTTTTACATCCCCGCCTTTGATCCAAATTTCCGTATGCCCATAGGGCGAAACGGCGACGCGCCCTTCGCGCCGCCGGCGGAAACAATCGCCGCGGCCTCAGGCCGCGGCGGCCGCGGCCAGCAGCCGCGGCCCCAGGCCGCGGCAGCCGCGGCGGCCGCGGCCTCAGGCCGCGGCCAACTGCCGCGGCCTGAAGCCGCGGCCCGCCGCCGCGGCCCGTCGCCGCGACGGACGGCGGCCGCACCCTACGCGGCCAGCCGTCGCGGCGACACGCCGCGGGCCCCCCTAGGGTTTCCCGAAACCCTAACCCTAACGGGCCTTTTTCCGGGGGAGGCCCAATATTAACCCTAATGGGTTGTTTTCATGGCCCATAAGGCCAGAAAATTAGCCCATCCACACAAATTATTTTATTTATTTTTGGCCCTAAAAAGCCCAAAATAGTTAAAAGAAATTTTTAAAAGGGTTGAAAGCGGTAAAATAAAACAATAAAATATGGATCAAAAAGGCAAAAGTTTTCAAAAAAAAATGTTCTTGCACGTCGCACACAATTTTAAATTATTTTAAATGCCTGTGTTTCGATTATCTGCGTGGTTGTATGTTGCAAAAATATTATCTGCGTGGATGTGCAAATATTAGGCTATGTTTTTAGGGATCAGCCAGGTTTCCGACACCGTTTTAAATTCCCGCAATTTTTCTTTTCTTTTGAGAGAAACTTTGTATGTGAGGATGAAAATGTAAAAAGAAGACCGAAGGACACCAAAAAGAAGCTGAAGGCGTTTCGCTCAATGAAGATAGGGGCTTCTCTCTGAAGTTCCCGAGTTGTAATTTATTTTCATGCTTTTTATTTTTGATGTAACTTCGGACTGGACTTTTTATTTATTTTTCGGTGTCGGCTGGCTGATCCCCATAGCCTAAGGTCATTATTTCTGTTTTTCATTATTTTTGCATTAAACTGCGTGGTTGATTAATTAACTTAAAATACCATGTCTCTAATGTCACAATGAAATTCCTTAAACAGCATGCGTGATTGTTAATTTTTAGTAATTAATTATTCACATTATCTGAAAAAAAAAGAAAAAAGAAAAAAAGCATGCTAAAATCACTTTAATATAGTTCAACGCCTATTGCTAGACTATATACATGCGATAAGTTTTCTTTAAAAATGCCTGCAGCATATAAATAGCATGTGTACATCATACTTGTTTCATTCAAATGTACATAATCTTTAGTTTACAAACTTTACATTATATGTATGATGGGCTCATGATATGACGATATTTATGACAATAAGACAATCATGATTTCAAAAGGTTTAATATCATATCCACTTTGACAAAATGAACCTGAAATTCAAAAGTCAACACTCTCTATCCCTAATAAAATAAATACGATGGTTTATGCGAAAATTAAAATTGCTATCTTTATAAAAGATGCATACTTTGCGGTAAACAGATATATAAGATCTATGATCTATATAATCCAATATGGACACCAGAAGTTTTCCACAATACCGCTAAACTCTTTAAAAGAGTTCTCTCCTTTATTCTTACAAGGAAAGATTTTTTCTAGCCTTGAATATAAGCATACGCCTGAAGTCGTGGCTTAATGAATAAGTGAGAAATATATTACGCACCCACGTATTTGTTCCCCTCTGAGCATGGTAAACTATCCACATAAAATTTGAACGACTCAAGTAAAAGGCCTGAAGCTATACTCGAGCATTCAAATAGACTTTTTAAAAAGTCCCTTATTAAAGTGGAAGTATAAATAATTTGCTCAAACCCCTGCTTATGTCTCCTTAGCAAGACTAATTTTCATTGTCCTTTATAAATAAGGAATATTGAAATCAGGGGAAGTTCAGGATCAAACATGACCTGAAATAAAAATAAGGAAAACTCAAAACAGGGGAAGTCTTGGATTAAATGGGAAAGTGAAGATACGATATACCTCGACATGGAGTAAGCAATGGCAAGCCAAAATCAGACCGGAAGTTCTGATAAGAGCCATAATGTTTTTGCAAACATGAAAGTGCATTAACTTATGCCATATAAAAATACATACATATCAAGTCAAACGACGAAAGTCTAATTGACCTTATGTATATTTAGCTACTCCTCGAGGACAAATAAACCTTGAAATCAAATCTATTGTCATAACATAAGTCTTAAATGAGCATAATTATTGTTGTATGTTTTCAAGAGCACACATCACACTATGTCAATTGTTGACTTATCACCAGTATTATTCTCTTGTAGTCTTAATACATTTTATTTTACTGCGTATGTTTTGCTATCTTGAATACCCCAAAAATAAAACGAGGATGCCATATACTCTCTGAAACTTACACAGTTTCAAAAAGGATATTCGTCAAAACGAAATCCCTAATGACTCAAGAAATAAATGAAGCCTGAAGCTTTGTCCCAAAATGATCCGCACAATAGTTAAAGTGAAGATGTAATCCTTCACACTTTGAACACAGTTCAACTATTAACGGACAAAAATTATCTTGAGCATTTTAATGGACTTTTCGAAAGTGCCACATAAATTCATAAGAGGAATTATTTTGGAACACCAGAAGTGTCCAGAATCGACCAAATTTTGGATCGATATCACCCTGGATTGATGATGCAAGACATCACCAACCAGACGAACCCGAAGATTCTTCAAAAAGGGTGAAACTTTCATTGTCCTATTCAAAAAGGAAAAATGAAAATGAGATCATCTCCATTCACATGGACCTTGACTCTCCCCACTTCCTCAAATGAATTTAAGATGATATACTATCATCATTAAAGAAAATGAAGACCTTTAGGTCTCTTGAGAGTATTTAAGGGATATAAATAGGCTTCGTCCACTCCCTTAACCGGACTGATGATGTACCCTTGGTGTACTCATCAATATATCCTCTAAATAAATGGTCATTATCCAACCATATTCTTTTATAAAATGGTGGTAACTTTGGATAACACTGGGAAATTTAAATATTTTACAACTGGAAAAATAACGAACACCCTGAAGCTTGTGTTCACGCCCAAATATGGGTAAGATAAATCATTAAAATGATTTAAATGGATTTCTTATCCATTAAAAATCCAGTTGTAGGTGACCACATGGGAACATGCAATTACATTGCAAACCATCAAAACGCATCCTTAGAACCTATTTATATGAGTCTGATCACCTCATATAAACAGTTTCCGAAAACCCCTGACGGGGGAAGCGTTTAGAGCACATCTTAAAGATTGTGCCATGATGAGTAGACACCCCCCATATCACCACTATAGACCATCAAAATGCAGAACTATTTATCGGAAGTAAATATCCCAGATAAATAGAGTCTGAGCACTCTGAACAGGGGAAGCATTTAAATTCACTTCTCCAAAGACGTGCATTGATGATCCTATTTTAAAGCTTTGATGAGATCCTGAAGATCCCTCACAACTTTAATGTCCCAGAATCAGTTTCAACAGAAATACTACAATCATCCATGAGCCTAAAGCTCAAATGACCATTTAAATCATTAATACCTATGATCTGGTTATCATAAATTGTGATGAGATCCTGAAGATCCACACTTATGAAACGGTTAAAACAGTTATCAGACATAGTTACTGACAATATAGATATTGTCAAAACTTTCACATCCCTGCTACTAAAAATCCAGCTAGGATTGACATACCGAATATATTGGATGCAATCCACCAGTAGCAGAAGTGGATATCCTTAATGGATGAGAGGGCATACCACTAGGCTCCAAAAAGAGAGATCTACTCCTGGAGACCGAAAAAACAATACCACCACAGGAAAGTGAGCTCAAATCCAGAACCTTATTGCAACTTGGTTGCTAAGGACCAATTCTGGATCTGTCCATATTCTTTACCCGTCCCAGAACCTTCACTTCTTTAACGCGTCGTGAAGGAGACACCTCTGGGAGAAATCAAATGATTATAGTACGTACGGGGTGAGTTTTGGACAAGAAAGAACACATTTTGTCGACAAATTCTCTCATATTTCATTTTGCCAGTTAAATATAAAATATCGTTTCCACAACTCTGCTTTGCCTGAAGCAAAGAGAGAGATTTGGCCAAATTATAATGTGGAATGAGGCAATAATAAGGTGAGCTGGACTCACTTATGAAATATGAGGTGTTGGACCTGAAGTCCTGGTATCAAAAATGATATCAAATCCTGTGGGATAACTGAGTATTGAAGGAGAATTAAAATAAAATCGTTAGCTATAAGCATTTTAATTTGCTATAGTTTTAGAGGTATAAATCGCTCAAACCAGGAAGTAATCAAGTAAGATGAGCTGAACTCACTTACAAGATGAATCTGATGCATCGACTGGTTTATGTCAAGGCGTAACCCAACGAATGGCAAAAGAGGGAATTTTTGGTTGATGTTGCTATTGGATGTGACAACATCACCGATATAAAATTTCTTCAACTGCATGTACAAATTTCTTTACTTTCCTTTCTTTTTGGGACACATATTAATAATATGATTAAAGGAAAGACAACCTAGACAAAGATCCTTAAAGGACTCATACTAAAAGGTTGTTGTTTGCACCTCTTAAAAACAGTATTGTTCTTAAGAGCACAAATTAAAAGATTTGAGATTATTTTAATAACTCAAAATATTATCGGATCTCCTGAAGAGAAATTACCGAAATATCTGTTAAAGCCTATCTATCAGATATGATATGATATGAAAGCCCTAGCTAGGCATAAATTCTTGGCTTACAGAACTTTAATCATCTTGAAGATGAACCATCATCCTGAAGATGAACTATTATCCTGGAAATGAACTATCATCCTGAAGATGACGTTAATAAATCATCCCGAAGATGTAAACTTCATACAATGATGATTGATGAAGAAACATTAATTTCATTCTCCACCAAATACACCTATTTGGTTGTATGGATATACATTAAAAGACCCCTTTCCGTTAGCTGGAAGAGGGGAAGAATATATATGGTCCGGAAGTACCTTAAGTGTCTTTGAAACACTCTTTTACCTGGCCAACTGCATGCGACTCTTTTGAGCGTTAGCAGTATAGCTATTAGCCAGGTACAGTGCAGTGCCCCCAGCGCACCACTGGACCAGAGATATGTAGCTTCTGCGCTATCTCCAAGGGTTGAGGAAAAATCCTCTATGTTAAATGTATTTGCATATGCAGGTTACAGATCATCGTGATGAATGGAATAAAAGGGACGTCCACCTCCTGAAGATCTACACAGAATCCTTCCAAGTCTACATCCTTCCACCATTCCGAGAAGCCCATCACCCAAGGAGCAGTTCAAGAACATACAATGCCAGGTCCTGAAGTACCTCGTAGACAATGACGATTGAGATGTGGAGCTGTCTACCAAGTTTGCTAGCGCTCCTTTAGTTTCAGCTAATGCCTTATATGAGTGAAACTTGTATAGATGAGTGATGCTTGTACTTTACTTTTGCTTTCGGAATGTTGTAGATGAGATGGATGTATAGGCACATAGGAGATAAATGTATAGATATATAGGAGATCTGCAAGCCTGAAGCTTGATCAGATTAGGGGGAGTCAACTGTAGAGTTGTACTCTTTTTCCTTGGCTAGTGGTTTTTCCCACAGGGTTTTCCATAGTCAAGGTTTTAATGAGGCAACCACATTGACTCTGGATCCAGAAGTATCCACCCCTCGACACATCCCCAAATCAGGGGAAGTTATGGAGTGCTGTACTCTTTTCCCTTCGCTATTGGTTTTTCCCACAGGGTTTTTCCATAGCTAAGGGTTTTTAACGAGGCAGTTACCTTTAACTTGGATCCAGAAGTATCCACCCCTTAAGATACTCAGTAGTACTAATGAATCATTCAGTATTCATAAGTCGAGTATACCACGTTGGTTGGATAAGGGGAAGTGTTATGAATAGGACCCATTGGGCCTATTGGGTATCCACCCACATGAGTACCCATTATGAATACTATATAAAGGAGGCTAGGGGTTTCCTAGCCTCAACCCTTCTCCAAATCTGTTTCTCGTTCATAACACATTCCAATTTTAATTTTTTAGGCATGCTTCATTATATATATATTTCGAAATGATTGTAATTAAATCAAAACCCCACCAAAGTGGGCTTTATCGTGGCGATTACTCTTATTTCGATATATAAAAAGCTACAGACATACTTTGTTTGTAAGTTTAGTGCCTAAAATTTTAAATTTAAATTCGTTAAATGAGGAAATAAATGGTTAAGTGTGTGTGTGTGTGTGTGTGTATATATATCTAAGCCCAAATTTTGTCTGTTAAATTATATTCGTTCCATTTTAATTCTTTTAGGCATTCTTCATTTTATTTATACGTTTCGAAATAATTTTAATTATTACGAAACCCCACCAAAGTGGGCTCTAAAGTTAAATTATTATTATTTCGGAATGTGAACAGCTAAATACATACGTTGTACGATCAGTTGCCTGATGAATTTTAAATGGATCAAAGAGGTAAATAAAAGGCTGTCACATATATTTACATTTAAGTTCAATTTTATTTAAATTCAATTTTGGGCGCATTTGGTTATACATTTCAAAATGATTCTAATTTTCTTGAAATCCCACCAAAGTGGGTTCTACTGTAAAGATTATTATTATTTCGAAATGTAAATGGTTAAATACATACGGTGTATGATTGGTTGCCTAATATATAATTTAATTTGGATTGAAAGATGAAATAAGAAGCTTTAATGTATATTTCTCCTCAAAGATAAATTTTGTGTTGATTGTGCAAAAATAAATTTAAATTCTAAGTTTAAGGCTTAAAACTATATATATATATATATATATATATATATATATATATTGAAGGGTAAGCAACTTTATTCATATAACTCAACAAATTACAATATTGGTCTACTAAATAGAGTCAAACATAAAACGCAAGAGAAATAAAATCATAAATAATCCTACAACTCTAATAGAGAAGGAATCCTAACGATACTTAGGATTCCGAGTATCCCTTGAGCTTTTCCGTCGAGGCGGATCCAAATAAGTCTTTTTGAGTGTCTTTAAGCTTGGAGCTAATCGGCGCATTTCATCCTCCCACTCTTGGTTTATCGTTGTAGCATCTCCATCAAATTCCTCCACCCATTCTTCCTCATATTCATCTTCATCAGCATTTTCCTCCACCCATTTCTTATATATATATATATATATATATATATATATATATATATATATATATATATATATATATATATATATATATATATATATATATATATATATATATATATCGGTATATAACAAGTTGAATTCATATCTTGGTATGAAAATTCAGTTCGCCTAAATTTAGATTTAAATTAAAACACAAAATTCAAGTGTTTTCTTCGGGAGCAAATAAAAGGGTTTAACATATATTTCTCCTCAAGGATAAGTTTAAAAGGCCTTAAGAAATTTTGTGCACTAACCATCAAGTAAATGGCCTTAAGGAAATTTGACACATTTTAAAGTTATATATATAATGGGATATGGTGTGTGTGTGTGTGTGTGTGTGTGTGTGTGTATATATATATATATATATATATGTTCATATACACATTAGTACACCAATATACCCCATTTTTAAAAAGAAAATTTGTGTCGAAGTTATGGATTTTATTTAGCTCAATATAAATGATTAGAAAGGTAGAATAAAATGTTCTTATATATATTTCCACTTAGTGTAATCATTTATTTGTGTTAAATTCAGTTTAGTTTCAAATTCAATATTTGGCGCAATTAATTATATGTTTCGAATATAGATTGATTAGATCATTAACTCACCAAAGTGGGTTTTCTTGTGAACTCTCGAAATATAACAAGTTGAATACATACTTTTGTATGAAAATTTTGGTTGCCTTAAATTTGATTTTGAATAAAAGTGGACTTGAATATCTCCACTTAAAGTATAAATTCATGTATTAAATAGCGACATATATTCAAATTTTGCAATGGTATGTATATTTAAAATGACTTCGTGCAATCATCATCTCGCCAAAGTGGGCTATGTTGTTTTGCATTATTTCATTTCATAAATATAAAAATGTTGTGAACGGTTATTTAACCGTAGTTGGGTGAGATTCTGGGCTATCCTAGAGATAGGCCCATATCATTGTAAGCCCATATTTGTATTCTCCCAATTGCCTATAAATAAAGAGCTGGGGGCTCCTCCCCCAGTAGCTGATTCATAACACGTTATCAGCACGAGCCTCTAAATTTTTTTCCCCTACACAAATTTTTTCCGTTCGTTGCGA
This sequence comes from Scilla litardierei, assembly GCA_030789695.1. Classification (NCBI taxonomy): domain Eukaryota; kingdom Viridiplantae; phylum Streptophyta; class Magnoliopsida; order Asparagales; family Asparagaceae; genus Scilla; species Scilla litardierei. Next base: position 13,916,473 of record CM061131.1, read on the forward strand.
AGGCGAAGGCGAAGGCGAGACGGGAGATCCACGAGCGCGGTACAAGGCTTCCTCCATTGAGCGTCGTCATCCGCGTAGGGCTTCGAGCAACCGTCGCTATATCCGGAGGACGGATATAGAGGTAAAAATATTAAAAACGATATTTTTAATCATACGTATGATTGCCCCTCCCCTAGATCTCGCAAGATCGATATGAGGATTATTTGTCGCCTTGAAAACGACGGACCGTTCATCCCAAAAACTCAATTTTTAGGGTCAAAACCCTAATTTTGAACCCTCCGGCGGCTAGCCGTCGCCAGAAACCCCCCCAACCTCGCCAGAAACCCCCCCACCCCCCACCCCCCCTCGCACGGCCGCCCCCCCCCCCCCCGCAGGGGGGGCGGCGGCCCCCACCGCGGCCCCCCTGCAGGGGGGGCGGCGGCACGCGCGGCCGTCCCCCCTGTAGGGGGCGGCCCCCTTGGCCGCTCCCCCCTGCAGGGGGGCGGCCCCCGCCGCCGCCTCCCCCTGCAGGGAGCGGCGTCCCCCGAGGCCGCGCCCCCTGCAGGGGGCGGCCCCCGAGGCCGCGCCCCCTGCAGGGGGCGGCCCCCGAGGCCGCGCCCCCCTACAGGGCGGCGGCCCCGGCGGCCGCGCCCCCTGCAGGGGGCGGCGGCGCCCCCCCAAACCCTAGATTCAAAAAAAAACAGAAGAGTCTGTGGGCCTGAAGCCCACAGACCTGCTGCGGGCTTCAGGCCCACAGTCAGATTTCTTCAAAAAAAAGAGTCTATGGGCCTGAAGCCCATAGGACGACTGCGGGCTTCAGGCTCGCAGGCTGTTTTATCTGGAAAAAAATGGGGGTGGCAAAGGCTATTAACAAGCCTCAAAAGGCTACTTGCTAGCCTAAAAATTAATTTAAAAGGGGCATTTAAGGGCAAAATATTCGTGAAAAATCACGGTAAATTACGGGACAAATATCGGGCAGGCGAGGACTTTTTGGGGATTTTTGGGGGGCTTTTGGGATGATGAGGGAACCTGCTTTCCTCAAAAGAAAATGTTATTTTTGGGCTCTTATTCAATTTTATTGATTAAACCCATTCATTTCAACCCTTACATCGTAATGATTTTTTTGTAAAAATCATCTTTAGATGCTTTACATCACTAGGCTGATAAGATACTTATTAGTAGAACCATTCTTAGGTTTGCCATATCAAATGTCAAAGTGACTGATATGCTATAACGGTATGAGATACCGAGATAAATAGCCTAAGTGCAAGTGGGAGATGTAGGAAGATATATGCCCATAAGGCAATTTATCTTGATTATACGTCTTGTTCATACCGTATATGGTACGTATTATTCTAAGTATAGAATCATTTGTATTAATATACTTAGATAATATCCATAGACTTATAGTTAGGTCCTTACATATCTAGATGAGATCTCGATTATGAGTGAGTAAGCGACCGAATAGAAACGTAAGTCTTAAACGGTTCGTGATCGTAGATGTGTCGAGAAATGGATATCGACACATCGGATAGATCACTGTGTCTTCGTCTTACCTTCGGGTAATGATGATCTCATAGTCATTCGACTTGGTGAAGTCGGAGACGAGACACAGGTGCTCATTGGAGAATGAGTTCACTGAATGACCAAGTTAGAGTTATTAAATGGTTAACTTTAATGATCTGTCTTTAATAACTCTAGGGTGATGATAGGTTAGTTGATCCTTAAGACCTGAAGTCATCTGTACAAACCTATGAGCGGACGGTATAGCTTAGACCCATGATCTAGCTTCGAGGACCAGTCCTGCTGAAAGATCTTAGGTTGGGCTGCACCTGAAGCTCCCAAGGTGAGTAAGTGACTAAGATGGGATTCGTCACTTCCATTAAAGGGAAGTTAGTGTTATAGGCTCAGTACGGTCTTTATGTTAATCCTCGGCCGGGGTACGTTGCAAGTAGTACAACGTGTATACAATAAAGACCGCCGTATACTGACCAATGTTGTCTAATAGGGTTGACAGTAAACCATACCCTAGGCCAACAATAACACAGTCTTGACGAAGGGATTTTAGCTAACGGAATTCATCACTGACACAGCCAATGCAAACCCTATGATACTTTTGTCAAAGGGTCGATCACGTTATGATGACTCTGAAACAGGGACGACAGCTACTGCTCGTAGTGACCGTCGTCTAGGGGTTTCGAGCCCCAACCTGTAGTAAGGTCAGGCTGTAGGGTCTCACACCGAGTAGTGCTCGTGTCTTAGTAATAGGAATATAGAATAGAGAGAAATGTCATTTGATGATATTCACACGTTAAGTTGTGAAAGTTAGTCGCATTAGCAATAGGGACACAACGTTGCATTAGATGCTAACTTTGACTAAACGTGTTGTAAATTAGTTACGACGAATTTGGTAGGAACAAACTTGTTGGAAAGGGTTACCTGGATGACGGGATCGTCCCGGTCTAAACACAGGTTCAAACCGCGTCCAAATCGGAGCTCAAACGAGCCCAGAAACGCAGAAAGAGTTCAAGGGGAAGTGGGTTAGACCCACTGGGCCAAAAGGCCCATGTGCAAAGGCAAAACGGGTGACGCCCGCGGTGCGGTACATCTTGCCTGCTCCAGGGCCAAGATTCCGGGTATGTGGTTAAGCGTTTTCTAGTGTAGTTTTTAATTAGTCGCTTTAGTGTAGATCCTTCTTGGGGTGGTCAGACCCACTCCAAGTCGGCATAGATCGGGCTAGGTTCTGGCTCCCCAGAGCCTAGCTAAATAGTTTAGCTAGTGTAGAAATTTGATTTCTGGTTTTTTCGCTGCGCTTTTGTGCCTCCGTGGTCCGTCCGACTTAGGACGGATACGGATCCGAGCTCTGGGGGTCCGCCAAAACCCCAACAGTGGTATCGGAGCCACAGTTATGCTATAGATCTACTATAGCGACTTTTTAATTGTTAAAAAATGCTTAGCTTTCATATGCAAAACTTTTTAGCTTTATGTTAAATTAGTTTTGAAAATATTTTTGTGTTTCAAAAATTAATTTTGCAACACGGAAATTTATTTTAATTTTGGGACAAATTATTTTTATGCGATAAATCTAAAAAGTAGTCTCCTTTGTTTTAAATACTTTATAAAATTTTTATGAGACATTAAAAATTTTAAAAGAGTGTTTAAAGTTTATGTAAACTTTAGAAAAATTTTATTTTTTGAAAATTAAAATTTTTTCTTTAGTTACATAAAGTTAGAGATCTTTAAAACTTTATTTGAAAGCTTCTAAAAGGTTTCTAAAAGTTTTAAAAGAGTTTTAAAATTATTTTTGAAATATGTAAGTATAGAAATGATTTTATTTCATGAGATGAAACATAAATTATTTTCTTTTTGTTACATATATGTTTCTAAAATTATTTTGTGACATTTTAGAAATAAGGTTAAATTTTTTTTAAAGGCCTAGGTTTAAAATTATTAGATAATTTTGTACGACCTAGTTTTATGCGATAAAAAATTTTTATGAAGGCCTTAAAATTTTAATCTTTAATTTTAAGTGTTAAAATTTAGATTTGCATGTTTGTATTATATAGATAATTTTTTAAACTTGCAAATACATTTTATATGTCACTAAAAATGAAACTTTCTTTTATGCGGATAAAGTTAGTTGCTTCATATCATGTTGAATAATGTATTCACAAACCTTGTTAGGTTAGCCATTAAAACATGATAGTGACATGATATGTTTGATAAAACAAAACAACATCGAACCTAATACCATATTAGGGTAGTCCTTTTGTTTTGTAAATCATTTCATTAAAACGTTCAATTAAATGATTTTCATAAAAGACGATGCTGAATTGTTTTATTAAAATCCTAATTAGATTGGGGTAGTGAGTTGAACGTAGAACCTTATAGTTGATAAGGACTTAATAAAAGATGTTCAACCAATCTAAAAAATTTTGAATTTTTAGGATCAACTAGTTGATAAGGATTAACTAGTTCTCTTAATTAAAAGCCATTTAGTTGTTTGGAAAACATAAGATTGATGACAACTCCTTCAATGGATCATGATGTCGGTCAATGTGCTTGGCTAAAGTTTTTGGACCAACCTAGCTAGACTGGGTAACAAGTGGTCCTGGCTTAGTCAATTCCCTGGCCGCGTCCGCTGGACCGCAAGGAGTCGATTCATGACTATGTAAGTCCATCGACTATACCTAAGTCAATACGATAATAATCTTGTTCAAGATAAATCGTAGCCCTCCTTGTTTTAGGAGTTGGCAACTGTAAGAAACATGTTCCGGTTGTTGAGCTACACTCAAGCCGTGACATGTCAATCTTATAGAAACCGATTTCTTGATTGACATCTTAACCTGACTGAAACCGTTGTCTCATCCCTCGAGCTTCGGCGTAAGTCTAACCAAGAATGTAGTCTAAGACCTGACCCAAACCGGCGCGTCGTGCATACACCGAGCAAAGGGGCAAGTCAGGCTAGACACGAAAACAAGGGTCCGACTAGGCTAGCCATTGTGATCCGGTTAAGCACACTCATGATCACAAATGACTAGGGGTAAAAATCGATAGGGAATCATAGTAAATATGATTGACGACGAGTTCGTCTACCGACTGCAGAGTCGGACAACTTGTTGAGATACACTCAAGGTTGTCAGACTCAGGGTAGTCGGATCCCTCTCTCACAAATATTATTTTATAATAAATTGTTTATTATTATGGCTTTAAATAAATTTAGTGGGAGAATATAGTTTTATTAAAACCATTAAAACTATACTACGAACATATACTAACTAAAGTATCTATAAAATGCAGAATGGACTCAGGTCTAAAATACATGGTAGAAAAGAACGTGCTGGATGGAACCAACTACAAAGACTGGCTTAGGAACATTAAGTTGGTCCTTTCCCTAGCTAGGATTGGATACATATTGTTCGAGGACGCTCCGGATAAGCCCGATGAGGATTTGACCCACGAAGAGAAAGAAGCCTTCAAGTTATACCAGAGGGATGCAGAGAAGGCAAGATGCCTTACTCTAGCTTCGATGACCAACGAACTGCAAAGGAAGCATGAACATATGGATGTTCAGAGCATACTCCTTAATGCACAAGAGTTGTATGGCAAGCGATCCAGAGCTGCCAAGTTCGAAGCTACTAGCAACCTCTGGGGCACAAAGATGACGACAGGTCCCGTACAAGATCATGTTATCAAGATGATCGGGTACGTAGAGGACGCCGGCCAGTTAGGATTTGTCCTGGACAATGAGATGTCCACAGACATTATCCTAAAGTCTCTAACTCCCGAGTTCAAGCCCTTTATAACTGGCTTTATAATGAACAGCCTTGAGATGGATCTTCCTGGTCTCCTCAATATGCTCCGGCAGTTTGAGGAGATTGAGAAGAAGCCGACTACACTGGTTGTTGGCTCTGCTACTTCCGACCAGCCGAAAGGCAAAGGGAAGAAGAGGCAGGTCCCACAACCTGCGAAGGCTAAGAATGGGAAGAAGAAGAACAAAGGGGCCCTGTCGAAATCTGAGTGCTTCCATTGCCACAAGATTGGCCACTGGAAGAGGAACTGCAAGATCTATCTTGCAGAGAAGAAGAAAGGGCATACTGATGCCTCTACCTCAGGTACAAATTAAAATTCAATTAAATGCAATTATTTCCATTCATATAGTGTGAGACACTTATAGACATCTGTGTACTGTATACGGGTGGCTGATAAGAACTGGAGATTGGAGAAGTACGGAGATCGGTCGGCAATCAAAGCAACAGTTGCTGCTGGGACCGCTCAAAGACTTCTGGAGACGATGATCGTGATGGAGATGATATTTTTCTTATTTGAATAAAATGTATCATCTTTAAGGATCGAAAACAATGAATGAGTGCTTTGCACTCAAGGTTTATTTTTGATAAACAAATTAAGGTTCTTTTAATGAACCCGTTGTTTTGGAATGGATGTCTCGTTTGTTGCAATTGAAATTGAATTGGCTTAAATTCTGTGGATGCGGCTTTTTCTGTGATGGTTGCGTATATTTTCGAATAATGGTGTATTGCTTCGATAATATTGATTTTGAAGCTAACTAAATGTTAGAAGTCAATCAGTAGTTGAGTATAGGTTCCAGGGGGCGTATAAATTGTGTGCGATTACAATAATACACATATCAAGATTAACTCTTGATTATCTGCATTTAGTTATTAAAAGAGTTAATACTAAATGTGGTTAAAGGAATAAGTACAGTGTAGGACGTTTTGATTGAACGAGTCAATGTCAAGTTTCCTTAAAACGATCTTGACTTGACTCATTCGTCAAACCGAATCTGACACTTGTGCATTCCATCTGAGGCACTTACCAAATGGTTATTTTTTGCACATAAATCTAAATATGATTTAGTTATTATGTTGCAGTAATTTAACCAGGTAATTCTTAAAGTCAGTGGGAGCGAGCTCATATACTTAGTTCCGTTTTTCGGACTAAGTAAAAAGGATTTTTCACTTTAATGAATCTTCTATATAAATCATTAAGTCAAAATTGTTTTGATTTAATCGTATATATATAGAGACTTAGGGTGTCAAATATGTACTTGACATATTGACACAATAAAGTGGAATGAGCTAGAACTGACTTACGGAAATGTTAGACCCAACATCTAAATCGTATAAGCTAACTGTTAGCTATACGAAGTTAGGAAAATTGATCCAGATCATTTTTTCAAAGGATCAACCCTGTGTGATCAAGAGATGTAATTTCAATCCATTAAAATTCGTTGTAGATACTTATTAGTAGAACCATTCTTAGGTTTGCCATATCAAATGTCAAAGTGACTGATATGCTATAACGGTATGAGATACCGAGATAAATAGCCTAAGTGCAAGTGGGAGATGTAGGAAGATATATGCCCATAAGGCAATTTATCTTGATTATACGTCTTGTTCATACCGTATATGGTACGTATTATTCTAAGTATAGAATCATTTGTATTAATATACTTAGATAATATCCATAGACTTATAGTTAGGTCCTTACATATCTAGATGAGATCTCGATTATGAGTGAGTAAGCGACCGAATAGAAACGTAAGTCTTAAACGGTTCGTGATCGTAGATGTGTCGAGAAATGGATATCGACACATCGGATAGATCACTGTGTCTTCGTCTTACCTTCGGGTAATGATGATCTCATAGTTATTCGACTTGGTGAAGTCGGAGACGAGACACAGGTGCTCATTGGAGAATGAGTTCACTGAACGACCAAGTTAGAGTTATTAAATGGTTAACTTTAATGATCTGTCTTTAATAACTCTAGGGTGATGATAGGTTAGTTGATCCTAAAGACCTGAAGTCATCTGTACAAACCTGTGAGCGGACAGTATAGCTTAGACCCATGATCTAGCTTCGAGGACCAGTCCTGCTGAAAGATCTTAGGTTGGGCTGCACCTGAAGCTCCCAAGGTGAGTAAGTGACTAAGATGGGATTCGTCACTTCCATTAAAGGGAAGTTAGTGTTATAGGCTCAGTACGGTCTTTATGTTAATCCTCGGCCGGGGTACGTTGCAAGTAGTACAACGTGTATACAATAAAGACCGCCGTATACTGACCAATGTTGTCTAATAGGGTTGACAGTAAACCATACCCTAGGCCAACAATAACACAGTCTTGACAAAGGGATTTTAGCTAACGGAATTCATCACTGACACAGCCAATGCAAACCCTATGATACTTTTGTCAAAGGGTCGATCACGTTATGATGACTCTGAAACAGGGACGACAGCTACTGCTCGTAGTGACCGTCGTCTAGGGGTTTCGAGCCCCAACCTGTAGTAAGGTCAGGCTGTAGGGTCTCACACCGAGTAGTGCTCGTGTCTTAGTAATAGGAATATAGAATAGAGAGAAATGTCATTTGATGATATTCACACGTTAAGTTGTGAAAGTTAGTCGCATTAGCAATAGGGACACAACGTTGCATTAGATGCTAACTTTGACTAAACGTGTTGTAAATTAGTTACGACAAATTTGGTAGGAACAAGCTTGTTGGAAAGGGTTACCTGGATGACGGGATCGTCACGGTCTAAACACAGGTTCAAACCGCGTCCAAATCGGAGCTCAAACGAGCCCAGAAACGCAGAAAGAGTTCAAGGGGAAGTGGGTTAGACCAAAGTCCCTTACCTAAGTGCAATCAGGCACTCCTGGCTAACTGCATGCGTCCCGATATAGCAATTGTAGTAAACTCATCAGCCAGAGATAATTAGCACCTAAAAAGGGCCATTAGACTGGAGTTAAGCCTTCTGCGCTTCCTCCAAGGGTCGAAATATTTGGACTTACAAAATGTAGTATCATCCTCCAATGTTTATGCGAATGCAGGTTACAGGTCCGGTCCCTATACTGATAAATCACAGAACGGGTGCCCACAGTGGGATGGCCATCTATTGCAAATATGCAAAGCAACTTATGAAGGCAACATCATCCTATCAATTCCGAGATCCTCACCATTCCAGAATCACACCAATGGTGTATTTGAGGGCGCCTGGTGGTACATCACATCCCGGTGACGACTGGGATAGAGGCTGGTTCTGTGGAGCTGACCATATAGTCTGAAGACCACATCAGAGGCGACGAAACTTAGCACACCTATCCAGAGTTTCTGGATTCAGCAGCTGCTTGATGGTGATAAAATTTGTAATCTATGTACATTTTCGGAATATTGTAAATAGGAGTGATGAGATAAGCCTACGAGATCTGAAAGCCTAAGAGCTTTTACAGATCAGGGGGGTTGACAGAATTTGTACTCTTTTCCCTTAGCTATGGTTTTTCCCACTGGGTTTTCCATAGCCAAAGGTTTTAACGAGGCAAATCAAATCAACTCTGGATCCCGAAGTATCCACCCCTCTGTGACGCTCAGAATCCAGAAGTATTCATGAGCAGAGTCACTTGTACAAATCAGGGGGAGTTAAAGAGCGTTTGCACTCTTTTTCCTTAACTATGGTTTTTCCCACTGGGTTTTCCATAGCTAAAGGTTTTAACGAGGCAAATCTCACCAACTCAGGATCCTGAAGTATCCACCCCATGTGAGACTCTTCTATGCTCAGAATCCTGAAGCATTCACGAGCAAAGTCCACACCTATGGCTGGATAAGGGGGAGTGTTGTGAATGGTTATTTAACCGTAGTTGGGTGAGATTCTGGGCTATCCTAGAGATAGGCCCATATCATTGTAAGCCCATATTTGTATTCTCCCAATTGCCTATAAATAAAGAGCTGGGGGCTCCTCCCCCAGTAGCTGATTCATAACAAAAAAGAATTTAATGTGCCAATGATTTTCGTAAGAATGCTTAATTGGCTCAAAGGAAGATTACCGTTCTATACCATTTCATGCGCACCTGTAGCAATAGACAAGGTGATGATTAGTGAGATCAATGCAGGTAAATTTAATTCGGCCCAAAGGAAGTTTTATTTTTGGCATGTTATTATTGTCATTGTCTGATTGCTACAACAAGATGTCAATGACTAGTCAATAGATTATCCAAAGATAAATATTGGGCTAATGGGGGATGTCTTGAGATGGAAAAATAGCATTAATATGAATTTGGTGTTGTTTTGTTTAATACTCATATGAACATGTTAAAATTGTTTTCTTGTTCTCTTTTTCAACTATTATTCTTGAAAATTTTTCCGCCAACCACAACTCTGTTCCAGTATTTAATGACATTAACTTCAAGGCATGGAAGGAGAATCTTTTGATAATCCTCGGAGTCATGGATATTGATCTGGCATTAATGACTCAAAGTCCTCCACCACTCACTAAAGAGAGTACCTCTGTTTCACAGAGGGAGATGGAAGAGTGAAAGAGATCAAATCGCATGTGCCTAATGCTCATGAAGAATGCCATTCCAGAAAATCTCAGGGACACTATTTCAGATAAAATTACTACAGCTAAAGGATTCCTTTCTGATATTGAAAACAGATTTGTCAAGAATGAAAGGGGTGAAATTGGTACACTCTTGACAATTCTAAATTCAATAAGGTATAAGGGTACAAGAACTTTAGGGAGCAAAGCACTTGAGCTAGACCTCTCTGAGGCTCTGCTAGTGCATTTTGTTTTGATATCTCTTCCATCACAGTTCAATCGTTTTAAGATGAGCTAAAATCTGAAGGATGAGACTTGGTCTCTGGATGAGCTCATCTCGCACTGTGTCCAGGAAGAGAACATGCTTGAGCAAGGAAGACAGAGAGTGCTCAAATGATCTCTACCACTAAAGATAAGAAAGGTATGCTGTGAAACTTGGTTTAATTCTAAGTTAATTTCTTTTACTCCAAACTTTGGTACTTATAGACACATGATGGAAAGATCCTGGTTTAACCATTCACATCATTGTGTCTATGCAGGATTGCCTAAGATGCCAAGAGCCAAATGATGGTAAAAGATACATTGATATGGGCAATGGCAAGATGGTTCAAGTAGAAGCAAATTAAATTTAGATTATTTCTTTTAAAGGCTAGATTGTATTTGAATTTTATGAGACTCTTATGTACCGTTTTAAAGGAATTTGGATTTCCATCTATATTTTGAACAAATTCGGTTATTATTGTTCAAATCTGAATGGAAAATTTGGTTGTCTCATGATTCAAAACTAGTTTATTCTGGTTCTTTAAAAGATCATTATAATCTTCATTTATTTGGAAATTTTGCTTCATCTATAGAATTCATGCATTTAAGTACATATGTTATAATGAAAGAATTAACATAAAATTCAAGTACAAAATTCAATTTAGAATTTCAGTTATTTTTGGACTGCAGCATATATCCTTAATAATGTTTCAACAAATGAATCACTTGCATGTTTGGAGATGTCCAACTAAGGTAAGGCTTTATAAGCCTAATAAAGAAATAAGACATAATGTAATGCCCCGTGTAGCTACTGCACATGTACTAGAGGGGGGGTGAATAGTACTTTAAAAAATCAAGAGAGTTATTCCTAATTATTGTGCAAACATACAAACAACAATGTGGAATAGACTACAAACAACAAGAATAGACAACGCAAATAAATGATGTAACGGGTTTGGATCCACCCAAGTCTCCCCGACTTGTTCCCGGTGATCCTACGTCCCAACCACACGGATCTCCTCCGGATACTTGAGTTAGAAACCACTAACCCAAGATTTTCACTATGCCCACTTGTGAAAACCCCACAAGTGCAATCGACCTACAATCGATGTCCGTGTATCCCACAACCCGGGAACACGCAAAACCTTAATCCCACAACCTGGGACTAAGCAAACTCTCACAAACCGAGAGTAACAACTTACAAACAAAGTAAATGAAACAATGAAATACTTACCAACAAAATCATATGCCTTGAGTAAACTTACCAATATTAGAGCAAGAAGGATTTTGAGGAAGAAGATGTCAACAAACCATAGCTCCAAGAAGTTGAGCAGCAATAGAAGCCTAGGGTGGAGTTGGTGACCTTGATTCAAGCTCTTGGCTTGGAAGGCTCACAATGGAGAGAATCTCTCTTGAGGAATTAGGGCTCAAGAAGTTGAGGGAGAGATTCTTGTGAGAAGAGAGAGCTTTGGAATAGAGTTGATTTGCTTCTCTTTTATTTCTCTAAACCTCTAGAATGGCAGCCTTGAATGCTAGGAAAGAACCCCTCCAAGTATATATAGGATAGAGGAAAGAGAGAGCAAAAATCGTGGCATTAAATGCTCCAACGGTTCTATTCTGAAGCAGTCTAGTCGGTCAAAGAAGGATCACTGACCGACTAGTTTCTCAACTAGTCGATCGGTGATTCAACATGAACCGACTAACTGGAGAACAGCCAAAAGAGAAAGTTCAGACAGAAAGAACTAGTCGGTCTAAGAAGACTTGCCAACTGACTAGTTTCACAACTAGTCGGTCGGTGAGTGTTCTTTGACCGACTAAGAGTTGAAATAGTATAGTCTGAAATCAAGGAGAACTAGTCGGTCAGAGAACAAATCCTAACTGATTAGTTTCTCAACTAGTCGGTCGATAATTGTTCTTTAACCGACTAACGATAAACAGTAGCTCAGGCTGTGAAAATGAAGATATAACTAGTCGGTCCATGAAGGATTCCAAACCGACTAGTTTGACAACTAGTCAGTCGGTGAACCTTCTTGGACCAACTAATTGGTCAACAGTGAATGAGCTGAAATGAGCAAGGAGATCTAGTCGGTTCTAGAAGAATTGCTGACCGACTAGATTGCCATCTAGTCGGTTGGTTCTTCTTCTTGAACCAACTAAGATGCACTAGAAGCCGCGAATCGAAGCGCGAAGCTTCGGAAAAGTTTCTATGGGCTTCTATGATAATCCTAGCTCTAATAATGTAAGACTTACTCAAGGCTTAACATTCTACGGAAAGAAACTAGAAGACAATAAATAAAACTTGACGAACCGTCTTCAAAACTTCAATCCGGATCTCTTGACTTCTATAAAGGTCCTGGAGCTTCAACGAAGCTTCAAGCACACGATCACGCGCTTTGAGAAGTCTTGAGACGTCGCTTTTAATGTTCATAGAATTTTGGCGACGATCTCCATAACTGCGCTCACAAAGAGTTAGTTCACAATATTTATGTTTGCTCATCATCAAAACCAAATCCGGGGAATCAATACTCAACACATAATGCTAATGATTTTCTAGTTTTGTTGAATAGTTTAAAAGTTGATATTATTTCGTATGATTTTACATAATCCCACTATTAAGTTAGTTTACGAATTAGGAAATGCACGGCTATTTGAGGATGCTGAGTTTGAGAGGAAATTTGGTTAGTGACATTATTCTTGAAGAGGATTATATTCCCACAGGTGTTGTTGGCATTGTTCAGGATGGTATTCCTGACATTGTTCAAGACACAATAAACTCAAGATTATGTTGCAATTCCTCCAATTCAGGAAATTGTTCATAAGGACAAACTCTAGCACCTCAAAGCACTAATTGACATTCAGGAAAAATATTAAAGAGATGAAAGTACATTGTTGAAATATTACATTGTAATTCTCAACAACATTTGGTTGACATTAGGATGATGGAAGTTCGACTTACATCAAGTCAGAAAAGTTCTACATCTCTATAATGAATTAATGCATTAATTAAGAAAGTCTTTGAATGATACTTAAAATCTTTTCTCATTGCCATAATGTTTGAAACCTATTGATTGTAAATAGCTTTTTACAATCAAAAGGAATTCAAAAGGGTATTAAGAAAAGATTTAAAGCGTATCACTCAAAGACTTTATACGAAAAAGAATGCATTAATCGTAAAGAGACTTTCTATTCAGTTTTCATGAAAAACTCTGTAAGGTTTATAATGACATTAGTATAGCATTTCAATATCGTTAATGAGATATTAAATTTCATTAAGTGATCACCTCGTTCGGTTTTGAGATGATGTTTAATATCTTAAGTTCTGTGGGAGCATGTAATTTCTATAATATCTATGTGGTAATGAATGTTAAGCTTTGTGGGAGACAAGTTTAGTCTCATTAATTACCCCGAGAATCTACTTCAGAAGATTCACTATATCTGCACCAAAAGGGAGTCTAAAGTATGCTCAGTTTTATATGCATTTGGTTATTGCATATATTACAGGTGTATTGGGCAGATTGTTAAGTTCAGGAGTACACCATTTGACAGCAGCCAAATGGATCTTACGGGATTTATGGAGAATAAATGGGTTACATGTTCAAGGATCAGTAGTAAAAAAAGGGTTGAGATCATTTTGGTGTACCGACTCTGATCATTTATTGGATGCAAAGAATGTATGAAAATCTATGTTAGGCGCCATCTACTAGAAGATATTTAAATGGTCCCCTTATATAGTCTCTTCTGACATGGCTTTAGATTTCATATCATATTATGTGACATTTAAATCATAAAGTATATCTGCATATTTTGTCACCATGCTGCAAATTAGGGATGGTGTTGAAACACCACACAGTTTATTTAGTGACGATGAAGTCTGTAGTTTTATATTCCAGCAACAACAGAAACTCGACAAAATTAAGATATTCAGAGATCAAGTTCCTACATTGTTGATTAATAATAGGAGTGTATAATTGTCTAACGAGCACATCGGAACAAACCATATTGTAACGACCTGTATTTTTCCAATACATTTAAATTAAGTATTTAAACTAATTTCATTTTAATTGTATTTTTATGGTTTGTTAGGAGTTTTAACTGATTCCAAAAATTTCCTATAAAAATATTTTGGAGTACCAGACTAGTTATGGAGTATTTTGGTAAGATCGGATTTCATCGGATACCTCTAAAAGATTTGACGAAAATTCATTTTTAGATATTGCAGTTTTGGGTCAATGAATTTATTTTCTATTCAAACGTCTTCAAAACATTTTCAAACTTCTGCAGTAGCATCCTATGATCATTTGGGGCTTCCCACATTAATTTCGTAATTTTCTGATATCATTTCAATAGAGAACCCGCAAACCCGCTTTCTAAACATTTTGGCCAAAAACTAGTATCCCCGTAGCCCAAACCCTGGAACGGTCTTCGTATTCGCCATCCTCGCGACGATACGATCCCGTGGGTATGTTTTCGTAATTTTTCGGACACGTTTACTAGTAGGGGCATTTTCGTAATTTTGTTACACTAACGACATTCAGTAACGAGTTTTTACCTATTACTAATTATCACCTTAATTACTTTCCTAATTACTTAATTAACAACCTAACCTACCCGTTCTCAGCTACCCACAACCGTATCTAACCACCCTCTCTCAGCTAACACGTTCCCCCATCTACCCTATATCTAAGCCTATAAATTTCCTCTAGCTCATGTTAAGGCACACACACAGATCTCTCTATCTCTCAACTCAGCTCACCCTCAACCTCTCTTTCCCGTTCAAAACACAAAACCCAGGCCGTTATTATTTGTTGCGTCACCCTTCGTTCGCTCAGTCCCTCTCTTCTCCCTTTCCTCTCTCTCACCCTCACTCACGTCGCCGGTGAGTTGCTGACGCCCGCTCACGGCGACCCCACCGCCGCAGCACGCCGCACGGACCCGCGCTCCGCCGCCCTCTCCCCTGTTCTCCGCCGTTGTTCCCCTTGCAGCGACGCCACGAGGCCATCGACCCCTCCGGTGATCGCCGCCGACGACAGCGCCGCTCGCCGTGGAGAGAAGCAGCAGCAGCAGCCCTCCGCTGCTACCTTCCGCCGCCGCCTCCGTGAGCCACGCCGCCCCCGCCGCTGCGCCTCCCGCCTTCCTCCGGCATCGTCCGCCTCGCCCTCGTCGCCGGCACACCACCGCCTCGCCCTCCGCCTTCGTCGCCGCCGTGACGCCGTACGCCCCCGCCCGCTGTCGCCTCCCTCTCTCTCTCCCCGCATGCAACGTAATACATGCGTAAGTTTCGAATGGCAAACTTGTAAATATAACGAATATTTCGTTTTTTCGTAATTTTTATTAATTAATAAATGAGTTTTATGGTATTAAATCCATAAGTAATTATATAAGACCCAGAAAAATGTGAGACTAGCTCTAGAAAATCAGAAATGACATTCTGGACCCAATGGCGCTAGTTTCATCTCAATCCGACGCTTAGTTTTTCCAGAATTAATTTTTAAGCCTATAAGTTAAATCCGTTATTTTCGTTCAAAAATCCGTATCTTCTTATTTTTACGTAAACTAATACTTGAGAAAAATATATGTTATATAACTCTCCGATACGGTCATATTGACACCTCATTTGCAACATTCCGATGTAGATTGCATCCGGAATAAATTCCTGAATAAATACGTCACTAATTGGAAAATAGTTTTTAAATTGTTTTTGAGCTTTTAAAAAATTCTAAAAATTACTATAAGCTTTAGAAAAATATTCCCTCTTACAGTAAAACTATTTTTAGCATATATAGCATATATAAAAATTTAGAACGCTTTTCATCACCGTCTTAATCAGTTTAAGTCGTTAACAAATTCCGTTAAATAGGTTAGTTAGTTAATAATGTTTTGATAGGTTAATTTGATGTCTTATAATTAGTTAATAACCATGGAACTGATATCGCCAATCTATTGACGCAGAAAAACGTGCATCACGTTACCATCGCCTGGACACTCACACCCACGTCAAGGCAAGTATTTATTGTAATTAAATTTGGGACAACTGCTTAAATTAGTGTAACATACCATTTTAACATACTCTTAACGCACATGTTGCATTTATTTAGTAGATGAACGTTTTATCAATATTTATCCATTTTAAGAGTAACTTTCTTTACTTGTTATTAAATTGAACCCAAACGGAACAGAGGGTGTACCACGACCCTCGGAAACATGTGTAGAATGAATTGCAAACCTGGTCTTTAAAACTTAGCATCAAACCTGGTTTCAAGATGTTTGACAAATTCTAGTAGCCGGACATTATGTTTCACTTTACTTATTGCTCTTTTTACTTAACGGACTGCTATTGCTTTTCGCATGTTAACAAGATAAACAAATTTGGAAAAGACGAGTATGTTACTACACATATGTGAAAACCGTCGAATACAGACGGGGTGAAACCATCGACTACAGATGGGGTGAAACTCAATCAGTAAATAAACATACTCAAAAAGCCGAGTTGGCTACTCCCGTCAGGTCATGTGTGACTAGTCTGGCTCGTGTTCCAGTAGGGTCACATATGACTAGTCTGGCTCGTGTTCCAGTATACGGCGGTACACTTTGGGTGGGGTTGGTCCATTGCAGTAGGATTTGTGAGTGTATCTCGAACACGATTACGGCCCCTCCGGTGGAGGCAGCCAATGTGTGGAGCGTCACGGTAAAACCACCGGTGATAAGGTGTATCGAGAACATTTCACCTACCCAGGCATGGACTTATCACGTGCACAAACAATCAAATACTCAACATACAACTGTTTTACTTTACTTATAACTTCTTTACTTTTAACTGCAAAAAATATCCATGCATGCTCATACTTTACTTTTCTGCACTTATTATTCATAACTGTGTACTAACGCTCTTTTGTCCTCTTATAGTTTTTCCTCGTTTCATTACTTTAAATATCTTGCCGAGCTTATCGCTGACATATATTTCAATGTTTTATGAAATATATGTTAGGTTTAGAGACAGAGTACCTTGAGGACCCTACTTTTGAGGATCCCATCTTAGAGGTGAACACCACTGATCAGATTTACGAAGACATTGAGATCCTCCACGCGGAAGGCTAAAGCGGAACGTTTATATTTCAGTTTATTATTTGTATTGTTATTTTTAGGTGTGTTTGCTTTCAGCAGATTGTACGGCCATGCTAGGCCTTAACTGTTTGTGTATTTGCTTTGGACGCTGGTAATGTAATGTAATAAATATTTGTGCTGTTTCTGAGAAACTCGCGTGCAGGGACCTGCCTTCGCTAATTAAACGCTTAGTGTGCTTAAGCCAAAGAAGAGAGAAAAAAATAATCACCCCTTCTTTGCTTTAAGCACATGCGGACCCGCTCGCGTCCTCGCCCCCAAGTATACTGGGAAGCGGGGCGTGACACATATAATTACGGATCCGTTATAGTAAGGAAATGTCATGCAAAAGGTTTTATGATCTAGCTACTCATATGGATGTCATTTCATTAAGAACTTTCAGTTTTGTGGGAGTTTGTTCTTTTGGGTGCTCATATGATAGACAAAATTAAGTCTACAACTTAAGCTTGAGGTTATTTTCTGATCAAAAATAAAGTTTTTGGTCAATTCGGCTTCACTCCGATTTTGGTTTGTTTATGATCTCACTAAGGTTAATGAGGATCAGTTGGAAATAGACATGTTATATCACATTACATGTAATTTCCATGCTACATATCCACTTCATAATCCATGTCATTCTTTGGTATTAGCACGGTGACTACTGATGGGTCGAGCTGCAATTACTGCGGCGAAGATCTCTTTGATCCCTTGCTAATATAATTGATGGATCGGATTGTTTTTGACTCATTAAAGAAATGACAGTAAGTTAAGATCTTATTCGGTTGTATGCACAACGAAATATAATTATAAAGTTTAGCATATAGCCCAAGTGGGAGATTGTTGGAACTTATCCAACTAAGTTGGATCTTAATCCAACATTGGGCTTATATGCGATAAATATTAAAGCCCAATGTATAAGTGATCTCATTTATTAAGGTAAGTATGCTTAAATGAGTCATATAGGTTGTAGGCCTTTATGTGTGGTGACTATTGGGCTTCAATTTGTTGATGGGCCGAATTGGAAACCCTAGGGCTAAGGAGGCTAGCCCCTATATATATGCGTTCATGATCCCCGGAGCACACGAACAAGTTAGCCGTCTTTTCTACGCCCCGTCGCTAGGAGAGAAACCGGGAGAAAGCCAAAGGATTTTTCCAACGGTTGATTCGTGCTGTTCTGGAAGATCATCCGCTAAGTTATCGTCAGGATCTCTTTCAGACTATTAGCGATGGATTCAGATACGCTTCCGCTAAACAGAGTAGGTAACGTTTTAAGATTCAACATGTGGTAAATCTAGATCTGTGTTATTTGGCTTGAATACATTAATCTAGATCTTTAGTTTCTACATATCCAACATACACAGCTAATTTCCATGACCCCCATATAAATACCAATCTGAAAATAACGAAATTACAGAAATAACCATACAGCTGAAAATTACAAAAAAGACACCTGAAAGCTGAAAATCATGAAAACACAAAGACTCCAAAAATTGAGACCTGTCCTTGTCTTCTAGGATGTGGTCATATCACTATCCACAAATTGCTGCCAACGATTGCAGCTACATATTTCATCCTGTCCGTCTACCACATACGATATCCACTCATTATTGCCAAACCATTACAACCACAGGATTCATGTCGACCATCCAAAGTTAATTGTTCCACTTTGAGTTTGAGGGTGTGTTAATTCTCACATCGAAAAAAAAAAGAGAGGATATTGAGGTCCATAAATTAGGTGTTGACTTGAGTCTAACCAAAGGATTAAGCTTTTGGACTAAAATATCTCAACTCCCTGTTTGTACCTGCACCAATTTCGAACTCACTGTTTTGGACATATATATTCAACAATCGAACTGAACAATCTTATATATATTCAACAATTTCATGAAACATCTTACTTTTGAAATACCCCATTTGTCGTAACATGGGAATAAATCATAACAAAGACAATATATAGATTCTAAATATCACATGTAGGATCCTTCACAATAAATTTATTAAGGGCAAGAACATAATATTGCCCATTTATTCCCAAGCTGGAGCATACAGCTAAATTTCATCCCTATTTCACAAAGACTTCATAGTTTCATGGCAATCTCTTCATCACACATCCCTATCATGGAGCACAACTCAGATGGCTTGAGCTTCTCGATCTTGCGCAGGATTATCGGACCGTATCGATACAGTGTTTGCTTGCACTACAATTATTTTTAAAAAAGATCAGGTGGCTGAGTTGCCCATGGTATGCAAATCAAAATCTTGAATCGCATAGCTACAGCAGTTATAAGATTAACTTACTTGGTCCTCATCTTCCTCTGATTCTTCGCAGTAGTCCAGAAGAACTTCGACAATCTTTGACTGAAACATGCACAAAAAGAATACAGAACCAGTGAGTCCACTGCAGGTATTGAGAACAGTAAATGATAACTAGTATAATTCTTTGTTTCGGTTTACCTTCATTTTAGGGTTCTTCAATCTGGTGAATACATCTCTGATTGCCTTCCGGCATGTGGCGCATCCTCTCTCGTCGAATACGACCTGTAAGCATAAAATTGTCAATATTGAGACAGAACAGCTATAAAATACTTCAAAAATACCGATATAATATCACAGTATCAGAGAAGAAGAGTTAAGGAAAAAACTGTTTTATATGACAAAACTAGCAATATTTGATAAAACTACATGTAATCATTTGGCTCAAATACAACTTCTGAATTTTTTTTTTTACTTGATTCTATCAAATCACAATGTAACACGCAGAAAGAGTAAATTTCTGCAAGGAAATTGTAACACACTTGCCTCATCATTGAACTCATCATTCATGCCAAAGCAGTTATCCACTGCGAGCCCCGATTTTGCACACAACCCTGTTCCATTGCAAATGTGGCCTTCTTCGAAAAAAGCTAGCAACATGTGTCTAGCTTCATGCAGATAAGCCCCCGACTTCTTTACACACTGCAAAAATCAGAACTGAGAAGATTAGGAAGCCAAGGCACGATTAGAAGAAACTAAACTATGCTCTCTTAGGATTTTACACCTTATCTTGGTAAATTGTGGGGAAAACATGACAAGCTTTTCCAGAGAGCTTGTAGGCTTCATCAAACAACTTCTGACTGTTCAGTACCGCCTCGGCTTTTCTTGATACCACCAAGCATTTATCGCAAGCAGAAGACACACCTTAAAAAGACAAATCTCATGATAATCATTATTTACCATGATTTGATTCTTGTAAACAATAATGTATGTAGCTTGAGGTTTCCTTGGAGATGAAAATGGTAACGAAAATATACACCCACTTTCATCTGCGAGAACAGGCTCCATTGTTCTGGCATCAGTGTTGATCACCAGCGAAACGAGCAGAAAAACAGCGCATGTTACTGATCTCATCCCCATCCTGTCAGAAATTTAGTGATCACAATCAACTTTGAAAAAACAGCTATTAAAAGATGAGTTTTCAAGGTGAAATGAACACTAATTCTAGATGTTACCTACCTGGAAGATCTTGAGGAAGCTCTGGATGGAAACCTAAAATTGATACAATAGGAGTGTCAGGGAAAGGATATAAATAGCCATAATACTCATTATTATTAGCCTCGTGATCCCTCAGCCATTGTTGTTCTCATTTCTTAGTGATGAAGGAAATCGCATTGGAGAACAGGATCATTGCATTGGATCCATTTTTGAGTACTGCAGTGGCCAAGCTTGAGTAGTAGTGCCGGTTATGTGCATTATAACTTTATTGTAGAGATTTGGTACTATTATTACATGAAATGAGAGAACATAAAAATATGCACAAGATACAAGAACTGTTTTAAAGATGAGAATATGTAGCAATCAGATAATTCATCCAAGCAAGTTTTGCTAATAATAATACACTAGCTTTGCAGTCACTATATCAGATGTCAAAACTTCAGAACTTGTACCAATTGGCGAAAGCTGTTATAGTGTTTGTTGGTGGGTTCTTGGAAGCGGCCATATCCAAACACAATATAATATGTTTCTTCAGGAATAATTCTGAAATTCAAACCCTGTAACCATATATGTCCAAATGATCCAATTAAGATAATCAGGAATAAAATAAAAGTTTGGTTGAAAGAAAGAATGAAATATTTCTCTTGGTTCATCTTTTGGATTCATATTTCTTAACCAACCTCTTTCCGACTGTGGTTCACATGAATCTCCCCAGCATGTAAGATCGGCAGTCCATGTTCCATCTCATTTTCAATCAGAACCTTGAACCTCGGCTTCAAGCTCAGCTTGCAATTCTGCAGGCTTTTCAATTTCCAGTTTCATGGTTAGATTCGACATAAATGTTACCATGACATCACAGTCATTTACAGGCAGGCTTCTAACCAAACAGCAATGTTTGCTGACCATAGACATTATCAAATTGATGATCACTTGCAGAGAACCCCCAGGGATTTATCACCAACAAAATCTCCACACACAAATAGCTACCAACATTTGACAAACGACAGGCATTGAGCATAATTCAATTAGAACATTCACAGAAATTGTAAAGTAATCAGAACTTGCCATGAAATGATCCCTACATTCTTTAACAAAAAACTTGCTACCCCTAACCATCCATGGGCAACTGAGGACGAGTGATTTACATAAGAGGAAAAAGATTTACATCAGAGGTTTGGAATCGCAATTTTCTAGCCCAAATGAAATTGTAATTTCTTGTGAGTAACATTCAGGAAGTCAGCACTCTCGGTTCCACGATTTTTTTTTAAAAAGAACTTGTTTACTAGCTCTGGATCAGAGGTGAGCTTTTCTCTTGCCACAATCTGTGCAGCACAATCCCTAATCCTCAATCAATTTCAGTCTGAAGAACCTTCTCTCTGGTCTTGAGCACCGTGACACTGAAACTATGAAGTGAAACAGCCTCCCAACCCTTTGCTCACCGCCCGAATCAATGAAGCTCCAAATTTGTTAGCATAAAAAGGTTTTACTTGCATTCAGAGATCAATTCCCTTGAAACCCTCCAGGAAGAAACACGGGGAATGAATCTCCCCGTCCTTCACCTCGACCGACATTTGGGTCCCTCTCAATCTCCTGTCTCAATCCAGCAGTACTCTCAGTCCTCCGTCCATCTCTAGGTGCTGCACCAAGAAGGGGTCCACCAAAAAATATCGACTGCCCAGTGTACGTCAACCTCTCTGGCCCAAGCATATGATGATTTGACCTAGGGTTATTAACTGAAACCCTGGCAGTTTCCACTCTGTTAGCTGCCGATGTAGGTGGTACTGACACATAACGGCCAGCTTCTTGGTCCCACACAACGGAAGCCCTTGGAAGAGTCCCCCTCGGACCCAAAGGCCGGTCAGGAACCGAAGGCAAAGTCCGGTCGGGGATGGAGACCAGAGGACGGTGCATCGACATTGGGTCCGGGTGCAGGCTCATGCTGACTACTGGCTCATGGGCAGCAGTTCGAGCTGGGCTGCTAAGGCTGCTTGCAGTTGGTGTGCCAACCTCATAGTCTTCCTTGCTGGCAAGGCTCTGGGGATAAGAGTTGCAAAGAGGAGAGAGCTTTGCCACAGTCTTCGGGTCCAAATGGATGCCATAATCCAAGCTTGTGCTGCTTCGCATGCTTGCATTGTCGCTGGAGGCTAAGTCGGCAGAGGCAGCATCTGTTGGGACACGGCGACGGCCCTCAATGGGCCGAAGAACTGAGGAGGATGCACGAGCTTTTGCTGCAGCCCTTGTTGCTTCACCAGCATCAAGCTTGGCGAGCTTCCATGCACTGATCTTCACGGCCTTCTTGGACTTGGAGGCTCCTTCAGCTTGACCAGCAGCATCAGGATCTATGGTCGAAGGAACCATCCCAGGCTCAAGATGAGGAATCACTTCATCCTGTTGGTAAAGATAGCATTAATGGTTTATCAGACAATTTTGGATGTACAGATTCTGGACAGTCCAAAAGTACTTCATTCCGTGCAAGTAACAAATATTCACATGAAGTAGTTCCAAATGTATTTCGTCAAAGGTGTAAAAGAATGGTAAGATAAAAGGAATGCGTGTAAAAGAATGGTAAGATAAAAGGACAACATTCATTCTACCGTGGACAAAACAAAAAAACAAAAACAAAAACAAAACAAAACAAAGAAAAAGGAAAAACAAAAACAAAAACAAAACAAAACAAAACAAAAAAACAAAAAAAAAACAAAAAAAGAACACACTCATCCAAAGAACTCAAAGGGCACATGACCCTGATCTGCAGAAATTATATAGAGAATTAGGCGTTACTGCAAAGTGTAAAATCCTTCAGAAAAGTAGTCAATAAATAGTTTTCTACAAAATTTTCACTTTAACAAAAAAAAGTTACATGCTAGATATGCATGTGTCAAAAACCCAAACTTAATTTTCATTCAACAGGTGCACAGAATAGATTGGGGAAGTATACCTGAAGATCCACAAAAACCCTTGGAGGGGTGCACCATACACCTTTGTACTGGAGACCAAGAGAGCTCCCAATACTTAGCCCTGTAGTCGCTGAATTAGTTGGGGAATACAGAGGGTTTGCAGCCTCCTCACCGGCAGATGCCGGTGGTGCCTCACTCATGGCTTTCATTGCAACGACATACTCATAGGTCGTGATTCCCTGCCATATGAGGAAAATTCATGTGAATTTAATAATTATCACCCGACAATAAGTTGGAAATATGCTTAATCACCAAGTGTTCAACCTTTTTAATTAAAATCATGTGGAAGAAGAACAGTTCCCCCAGCGGTACGCAAGCCAGCAGTGAAACTGCAGTACAAATGGCCTGCAAAACAGTTAATAAGATCATTCATATGTGAACATTGAATACCATAGAAGCTATAAGGCATTGCGTGGAACTTTAAAAAAGATTAATAGCATGTAGAAGAGAACAAATTATAAATTTATAATCCAAAGTAACCTTATTCCTCATCCATAGTTCTTAATGTTTGATGAAAGATGTGACATGGAAATTCATACCATAGAGGAGATAATGCATGAGCCAGATAAGGAGCACATTTTTATCCGTCCACTTTTTGTTCTTAAATGTTCCAAATTGCAATTTCACTGTATAGGACCGCAATATGTGACCCTTAGGAAGCTTTGCTAAGTTGCATGCATATGAGGAGCTTTACTATGTTAGTGGCCCATGAATGATCAATTGCAGACAAGAACCAGGTTG